>CM057844.1:3774000-5032000 GCA_030068075.1 Paguma larvata | reverse complement strand
CAAACTGTTTTCCATAACAGCCTTACCATTTCATACTTTTTGTTTGTTTGTTTATTTTTGAGAGAAAGACAGAGAGAGAATGCAAGTTGGGGAGGGGCAGAGATAGAGAGAGACAGAGGATCTGAAGGAGGCTCTGAGATGACAGCAGAAAGCCTGATGCGGAGCTCGAACTCATGATCCATGAGATGATGATCTGAGCATAAGCTGGACACTCGATCGACCGAGCCAACCAGGCGCACCATCATTTCACATTCTTATCAGTAATACATGAGGATTCCAATTTCTCCACTTCCTCGCCAACACGTTGTTTTCTGTGTTTTTAAAAAATTATTATTATAACTACTCTAGAGAGTATGAAGTGGTATCTCAACGTAGCTTGATTTCCATTTCCCTAGTACTAATCTTTTAGTCTTTTCACATCTTTTCACATGCTTTGTTGGCTATTATGATATCTTCTTTGGAGAAATGTCTAAATCTTTTACCCACTTTTAAATTAGGCTGTTTGTCTTTGGCTATTACGTTATAAAACGTCTTTCTTAATGTATTCTGGGCACTAGACCCTTAATCAGATATATGATTTGCAAATATATTCTACCATTCTGTGGATTGTCTTTCACTTGCTTAATGGTATACTTTGTTGCACAAAAATTTTTAATTTTGATGAAGTATAATTTTTGCATTTTTTTTCTTTTGTTGCTTGTGCTTTTGTTGTCATATCTAATCTTTCCTTCTAGGACTTTTATAGTTTTAGCTCTTATATATAGGTCTTTGGTCCCTTTTGAATTAATGTCAATATGTATATGGTGTGAGGCAGGAATCCAACTGTATCCTTTTGCATGTGGATATTCAGTTGTCTCCGCATCACTTGTTGAAGAGACTATTCTTTTCCCACTTAGCTGTCTTGGCATCCTTGTCAGAAATTAGATGACCAGAGATATATAGGTTTATTTTTGGACTCTCATTTCTATTCCATTAATCTATATATCCAACCTTTTACCAGCACCAACACCATTTTGATTACCGTAGCTTTGCAGTGAGTTTTGAATAGGGAACTCTGAGCCCTCTGGCTTTGTTCTTTTTCAAGATTGTCTTGGCTCTCCAAGGTTCTTTGCAATTGCCTAAGAATTTTAGGATCAGCTTTTTCATTTCTGCAAAAAAGGCCATTGGAATTTTGATAAGGATCCCATTGAATTTACAGATGAATTTGGGGAGTATTGTCATCTTAACAACATTAAGCATTCCAGTCCAGGAATATGGGTCATTTTTTCTACTTATTTTGGTCTTAATTTCTTACAGCAATGTTTTATAGTTTTCAGCATATCTCTTTCATTTCCTGGGTTATATTTATTCCCAAATATTTTATTCATTTTGATGCTATTAATGAAGCTGTCTTCTTATTTTCAAACTGTCCATTGTGGTGCATAGAAACACAGTTAGTTTTGTATAGATCCTGTATCCAGCAATCTTGCTGAATTAATATATTTGTTCTAATAGGGGATTTTTGTGAATGTGGCAATTCCTTCGGGTTTTTATATACAAGGTTATATTTTCTGTGAATATAGATAGCTTTCCTTCTTGCTTTCAAGACTGGATGCCTTTTATCTCATTTTCTTACCTAACTTCTCTGGCTGTAATCTCCAGTACACCACTGAATAGAAGCAGTGAGAATGGACATTCTTCCTGATTTTGGAGAAATGTGGAAGTATAAAATGGAATGAAAATGTTTCTGGGGTGGAAAGAAAGCCAGAGCCCATGATGTGGTATCCAAACCCCAAGTAGCCTTTTCTCAAAATATTTTTGGGATTAGCAAATTAGAGCAAGGATGTTCAGGGTGCTCAAGATCAGATGCTCTGAGTAACAAATGACCTTCTGTCATATAACGGAGTCATTCTCTCAGCCCTAAGTCCTGAGCAATATGAAAAGAACGTAGAGTCCCTTCTACTCTGACCAACACAGCACCCTTCTTGCAGCCCACAGATCAGGGGAGCTGCTTTCAACATATGCTTCCTATAATGGGCATTTCACAGCTCACTGGGGAGACTAACAGGGAGACGGCAAATCCACCAGGAAAGTCAGCACATTTATCATTCCATAAGATGAAAAAAACTGTTGGAGGGTCGTAGAGAGAAGTGACTTACCAGCTGTAACAATCATGCCTTGAAGACACCACAGCCTGACTCTGTAATGACCGTCTTAGTCGTGACCCTGATAAGCCTCAAATCTCTAACATTACAGTTTGTACAACAGGCTGGTTTAATGAGGCTGATGCAGATGCTCAGAGCAGTTATTAACTCCTGACAATGGGACTTCAGCAAATGAGGTCTGCTGGTGAGTAATGACAGCCAAAGTGTCATGGCTATATCCAATTCCCGTGTGTATGAGGTATGCTCAGAGCACACAGATGCAGCACTCTGAAATGGGACCAAACTTGGGGGCCAAAGCTAGGGGACAAGCTGATGCAGAAAGGCATTTGTACATCCCAAGAATTTATAAGGGCCTGGGAGTGGGGTGGATGGGGTGGGATAGGAGGATGCTCGAATCTGCTTTTTCTGAGGCAGCCAGCTCAAGTCTCTCCGCTGGCTCTTCCACCCCCATTCTCCCCAGTTTTTACAAGGTTCTGGGGCAGAAGCAGAAGCAAAGAGTAATTGCTGTCACAGATAACAGGATAGTTAGAATTGTGCTTATAGAGCATATAATCATGCAAGTCATATCATTAAGGCAGGATTTACTGCAATGGGTAAAACATGTGCTCTTATAATTCATATAGGTACTGCAGCAACAGGTAGCCATACTCTTCCCAAGTGTACTGGACATCCTGTCTCAGGAAAGCATCAGCTGGAAATATATTCTTCTTAGAATATATGAAAGAAATTCTTGGATGAAACCATAGGCTTAATACGTTCAGGTACAGCCTCATGCCATGGCTGTAAGGTGCAGTGAAGTCTCAGTCAACACTGTCAATGACACCAAGCAGAATGCTCATGCCATCTCATGCTAGAATCCAGATTGTACACTTGCGCTACCTTAGAATAAAGTATGGAAATTTAGTAGGGAAAACATCTCTCTACTGGATTTGGGTAACGGAGTATTTCATGTGTTCCTCTGGAACTGTGAAAACCTAGAGAAGAAAGATCTAAGAGATGAGCGTTCGATTCTTTCATTTACACAGATGGAGTAGGAGATCCATGAAATTGTCCCCAAGGTCTGGACACAAACATAAGCATGCTCCTCTTCCTTAGGAAGAGAAAATGTTAATGCAGGGTCAGGGAAGCACCATTTGACATTCGTGAATAACGGGCCTCATATGTAGACCCAGAACATCATTCTGAGGCTATTATTTAGCTCTGAAGCACAAATTATTCTTTCATCTCATTCACTTTGCCTAATAATCATTTATAAATGCAAGTAATACTTTTTACAGTTATACTTTCAAGTGAAGTCATTAAATACTCTGGCTTAAAAATGTGCTTCCAAGGGCCACCTGGGTGGCTCAGTCGGTTGAGCATCTGGCTCTTAATTTTGGCACAGGTCATGATCTCACCAGTCATGGGTTTGAGTGTCCCGCATTAGGCTCCACACTGATAGTGTGAGGCCTGATTGGGGTTCTCTATCTCTCAAAATAATAAACTTTTTAAAAACTGTGTTTCCAAAATATACACATATCACTCTCATAGAAATATTATTGAATGAGGGAACTGGGTATTAAATGTTATGCTCTAAACAGAAATGAGCCTCCCATCAAAATATTCTTAGGAAACCCCTGGACAGAAACTGTGTGGGTCTGTGCATGCACCCATGCAAGTGAAGCACAGGCACTGTGTATGTAGGGATGGGAGTTAGAAGGATTCTATGGAAAAAACACCAAGAAATCTCCCAGGATTCCAACAAGAAACCAGGATCCCTATTTTTCCCACATCATTTGTGGCTTCCATGTTCATTTACTTGAAGCCTCAACTCTGCTAAAAGCCTTAGAGCTTCTGATGCTGTTAAAGATGAGTGTCCAGTGCATCTAAAAGTGTTTCCTTCTCAGAGAACTTGCTGAAATCAGGAAGCCTGGTTCTCAGATGTGGATGAAAGTGAGCCTGCCTAGTGGCTTGGAGTTCTCCATTCTCTTCTAGCTCATGACCAGGAACAAGTTAAAAAGGAAAAGCTATTCTGTGTCTTCTGGTGTGTTCTCACACTGGAAAAGAAATAAGCTTTGGAATATGATTATTATCCATTCTTTTCATTGTAGGATAACACAAAATGCAGATTCTCTAGTTTGTTTCCTTGTAAGTAAAATTACTCCACCTGCGCGTGGGAGCAAAATAGAAGCTTTCCACATTTTGTGCTCTATATTAAAAAAAAAGAAAAAAAGAAAAGAAAAGAAAGGAGAAAGACAGGCAATGTGCTGGTCATTCAATTCTGGGAGTCTACAAACTTATCACACCAATGTGTTGGAGGACTGGACATGACAAGTAGAGCAGTCCCGACAGGTAATGTTTTTAGTTTCATCTTGGGCAACAGACTTACAACGTGTTCTTCCTTTATGTAATTTAGTATGTGTTTGGACAATGATTTCCCAAGAAAGGCTTAAATCTGAGAGAAAGTTCCCCTAGGGAGCTAGCTGTCAACCCGCTTCTGAGGAAACCTCAGGCTAGAAGAATTAACAAAGCAGTAGTTTCGCCAAACGTAAGAGCCCCTGGCCCACTTGCTCTTGTAAGGGAGAGCCCAGTGCACTCAAATCCCACCACAGCAGGAAGGAAAGAGGTAAAGGAAAGGAATTAGACCATCTAGAATAATTATACGACTTCTAACGGGCTGACAAATGGCTCCGTGCTTCAAATTCTAGGAATAACTGTTTAACATTTTGGTTTTTGATTTACACACAAAGAAATTTACTTAGGGGCTTCAGAAGTACTTTTTTTTTTTAATGTTTATTTATGCTTGAGAGAAAGAGAGAGAGAGAAAGCAGGGGAGGGGCGGCAAGAAAGAGGACAGAGGATCTGAAGTGGGTTCTGTGCTGACAGTGAGAGCCCAATGTGGGGCTCAAACTCACAAACCATGAGATCGTGACCTGAGCTAAAGTTGGACACTTAACTGACTGAGCCACCCAGGTGCCCCAAAAGTACTTTCTTTTAACAAAGTTGCTTTCAGGCAGATGTTGGAGAGAATGAGAAAGAAGGAACAGGAGGGATTTGGATAGAAAACTCCTAAAAGGTATGACTACTTTGCTCTGATCTTGGGCAGGTACTTTGTCTCCTGGGCAGCAATTTCATTACCTGTAAAATGGGAGTGAAAACACAACCTGCCCCATAATGTTCTCACAACAGCAACGGGGACCAAACAGAAAGGATTCTGTAAATGCTGAAGCCTCATACATCACTGTATGTGTTAAATTATAGTGGCCTTTTAAATTATGATCTTAATAAAATATTAATTTTTCTAGGATCAACTGAAAAATAAAACTTGGAACAGATTTGATTTAACACCCACTCATTAAAAAGGAGTCTGAAGTGAAAGCCACGTTGTTCTGATCATCTCCTACAAGAACATTTCACAGAAAGTTGACAAAGTTCTTGAGTGCTAACTCAGTACAGCATCAGCTGCTGTGAGGAGAATGAGGTGGAATAAAGCATGGCCCCTGCCTTCCAGCAATGACCCCTCAGGGTAGGGGAAGCTGAGACTGAGGGCAGGCCAAGTACATAGAGCTCCTGCAGGGGGACAGCCTAACACTTCATGGGGTCCCAGGGGAGGGAAGCAAATAGGTGACACAAAGGCCCTGGGTCTTGACAAAAGGATCATGCTGCACATATTCAATGCGAGACTCCAGTACAGGGAAAGAAAAAAAAAAAAAAAGGAGGTATTTTATTTTAATGTCTTACTAGGAAAAGATTCTCTTTCTCTAAAATTTCTCTAGCCCACATATACCTACTAAAGAATATTTTTCCACGAGAGAACAAAAGAAAAGCCGTTGTTTATTGTTTCTTCAGAAAACAATGTTCTCTCTAAAATGTGTTCCCGTAAATAGCATTAATAGCTGAACAATCCGCAATTACCACACTCCCACTTATTGTCATGTATTAAAAAGGAATCAACAGACGAAAAGAGATTATTCCCCACAAGGAGAGCACTTTCTCACAGAAACAAAACTTGCAAATTAAAAGCCTTTTCTGGACGTTATTTCCTTGTATCCAAACCTATCCTTTATGAATTATAAACCACAGTTATGATTTAAAATCTCCTATATTCAAAAACAGATCCTTTCCACATGGGAGTTAAGACATCCCCCTTCCTAAGTACCATTTGGTATTTGCAATACCAGAAGCCACCTCTCTGTCTCAGTTCTCTGTCTGAAGAAAAATGTGAATTTTCTTAAAATCTTCATAATTCTAAATGGGAAACGAAGCTCTTGCAGGTCAACAACTGATTTTCCAAACAACAAGAGAATCCCTTCTGTAGTGACCGTACTAGCACCTACTGAAGGCCTAACTGTCCTCACCTTTCCACGGCCCCAAAGAGAGCCGTTACAACCCCATATCACAGATGAAGCAGCTCAAGCCAGAAGAGGCTATGTACTCACTGACTCGAGGACACAGTGACTTCAGTACAAGGCCAGGGCTCAAACTCTTTTCCCCAGGCTGGCAGAAGGTGGCCCAACCAGCCAGCCTTGGATGAGATCGAGCTTGAGAGGCTTACAAACCCCCAATCACAGTGCCAGGTCTGAACAGGACACCTGGTTAGAAAGGGCCTCTAGTGGTGAGCTGGAGTCTGCCGTCAGTCCCCACTCTCTGGCGATAAGACAGTCTGACCTCCCTCTGCCTGCAGGCAGGGCTCCAGACATTTGAAAGAAGCCAACTCGTCACCACGCAAGCTGTTCTCTCACCATCCTTCCTCCTCTCCGCCACTTGGCAGTGTGCACAGGGGAGCATAGCTACCTGAACTCTTCCCTGCCTCCCCACCTCCACTCACACTTGTAGTGCTTCAGGCTCTGCGACTTCAGGCCATACCACTCATTCACACTGGGCTTCCGGACCAAATGTACCTCAGTTATTTGTCATGGTAACTCTGAATTAATGTGATCGCTCCATGGAGTTCTTAAATTGTTTTTCTTTTTAAAAAATAAATTGGATGCTATGAAATCGAACCCCACTTTTGAAAAACAGTCCAGTATTGGCAGTTTTCATAACGTTCCACCTAAAACATTCACCTCTCTTTAATCTCCCTGGTTAAATTTTTGTAGGGTTTAATTTCTTTGGTTAAGTTGAGATATTTAGTCTTTCATTCTTGTTTGATTGCTGGGTTTTGTCATTTAATTTACATAGGCTGGCTCTTCTAGCCTGGTGTCATCTGCACAGGTACTATTGTAGGCCAGGGTTCCCCCAGCATAGCACTATTGACACTGCACCGTCAATTCTTTGTGGTGGTCCTGTACATTAATGGATGTTTAATGACATCCCTGGCTTCCACCCACTAGATGCCAGTACATCCCCCTCCCTTCTTGTGACAACCAAAGTATTTCCAGACATTGCCCAGTGTCCCTAAAGGGTACGGGTCAGTAACCACCACCACCACCGATTCCAGGAATCCTTGTTCTAGGGTAATGAATGATGGCTGCATCACCACTACAGAAAGTTCATGTCAGCTCTGCAATTAATTGATCGTTGGAGCCAAAGTCTCAACCAGAACGTTCAGCTCAGCTACTTTAGTCATCCAATCTTCCCCATGATGCCACATGGATTTAAGGAGGTCTTCCTTTTGTTTCTATTTTCAATCAGTTGACATATTTATTGACTGCCTGTTCTGTCTGGGAAAAGACAAGGTGCACTCCAGTGAGTCTACTAAGAAAGATTCTGGTGACTTTGGCCTTGTTAGAGGCCACAGTAGGGTTTCCTTCCAAATAGAGACCTCAGGGCATGAAAGAACAATTTTTTCTACTGAAGGATGTAGGTCAGCTTATACACTTTACCATATGGTAACAGTTTAGTAAGAACAAAATCTTTCAATTTGCCACATATATTGAGTTGCTATTATATTGCATTTTTATGCTTTAATTTATTTTGTGTAGCATGTACTTATTAAACACGTATGTCTAAGCTCATATTCATAATTCATATTCTTCACTGATAGCATTTATTTCAAAGAAAGTCTTTATACCTTTAACTCCAAAAAGGGAATCAAACAAAACTCAGGTCTCCAGCCTCAGGTAAACCTCTCCCTCTCTAGGTCAGCCTCTCTGCTATCGTCTTACACTTTTTAAAGCTGTGAAACAGGTTCACTGCACAAGTGTTAGACCTCCTAACTGAAGCCTCTCCCATCTGTTACCTTCTACATATTTCTACTTTCCTTAACTTAGGTATATGAGGGGTAAGTGGGCTCACTCCATAGCTTAATGAAAATAATTATTGGTTTTATGGCTGTGAAAGAGAAGAAAAAAAATGCTCCAGTTTATTACTTTGGTGTAGTCATCTGTCTTAAGTCTCCATGGTCACTGATAGCTAAGCAAAGTTATAATAAAATTTTCTTTGGTAAACTTGATTAATCTATGGCTTGTACATTCTCATGTACAAACCATAGGGGAAATACTCTGAAACCAATGGATGTTACCCGGTGGTATAACACTAACTACGTGATTGAGTCTACATTTCATCACTCTGAATGTATACAATAAGCACATAATAAGAATTATTATTAACTTATCAATACATGTCAGGAGAGGGTTCACATATACCACCTATCCTTGTAAACATTATTCTTCCATCAAACTTAAGTCAAATTTAAAGTTTTATGTTATTTATTCCTATAGTAAACCCTTCTATTTAATAAAATCCCATTAATTTAAAAAAAGTAAATTCAAACTCATAAATACTATTTTTAGAAAAATAAAAGATTTTTTTAAGTGTCAAAGCGTTTTCAAAAACAAATAGTAACAAAATTGGGTAACAAAAACAAGATAATAGAGACCTTTAGAAATTCTAGGTTAATAAGTGTAAATAAATTTATAGTTCGGACGACTGTTTGAATTCCAACAGACGATATGATACATTCTCTTAAGAGGAGAGGAAATGTGCCTGGAAATCCTTCCAACACATTTCTACTTCCTAACTCCTACCTAGGGACATCCCCAGTGTATCCGCCACACACCCGTTTCGCCTGCCTTGTGCTGCAGCGCCCATGACAAAGAGAGGGGCCCCATCCTACCTTGCCCCTCACCTTTTCTCAATTCATCTTCTTGCCTTTCTGAATCTTTTGCTTTGATAATGGGAATAGTGCCAGCAGGCTCTATCTTCTCAGGGCACTTGCGTCTCAGCACTATATCCAACCCATACAAAATACTTCTCTCTCTCTCTCTCTCTCTCTCACACACACACACACACACACACACACACACACAGACGCACGCACACATATCCACATGTGCAGAAATATACACATTACATATATATGCACATATAACTAAATAAATTTATGCATACAAACTCCATCTGTTTCTTAGTCCTTGTGAGGCCCTCATTACCTTGCCCCTGGACTATTACAACAATTCTCTTTCTGTGCTTGTTGCCATCATTCTTTCCTGACTATAATCCATCCCACATAACTAACCACTATGGTTTAAGCTTCTTAAAATGTTTTTTGGCAATGTTGAGTTTTGTGCTTCAAAACGTTCAATGGCTCCCCATATCCATGAGATGAAAACGATGCCGAATCAAGGTTCCCTACACGGCTGCCTAGATTTATGTCCATGCAGTATTTCCATGCACATATGTGGCACTAAATACAAACCACTCTGGTCACTGTTCTCTGTGAGCTGCTTTTGAACCAACTCAGCTAAAAGGTATTCAACTCAGTTTAATTCCTATAATGTGTGTATTACTTATTTGGCTCTTTGCTGATGGATCTCGTACCTACTCACTTATGTGTATCAGACCATAGTCTACACCCTCAGAACCTGACTAGGTCGTTACAATGGTGAGGAAAAATACTCAACATGAAAAGATTATCGAACCTTTTGCCATCTTTGGGAAAGAACAATGTGACCATAATAAAATGCCTAAAAATAGATCAGAGGATCCAAGAATGCTCATTAGGAGCGGCCGGAGAGGTCCTCTAGTCCAGCTCAATCACTGGTCTCGTGTGCTCAGGCAAGGGCCCCAGGGCCAGTGGGAGGCAATGCTGAGTCTATCTCTCAGGTCTCTCATCTACCAATATGTGGTCTGTCATCCATAAAAGCCAAATGTTGAATATATTTTGAAGTCATCTTATATCCTTATGTCTTGGAAGATACATTTCCCCATTCTTAAAAATCTTATGAATAAGATCTGGGATTAGTCCTGTTTTTACTCACTGTACAACCCTATAGTTTTAAAACATTGTTTTTAAATGAAGCTTTTAAATTAGCCTTCTAGAGTTCCTCCACTGATTCACATCAAGGTTACCATTTAATCCTCTAAGCATCAGTTAGAACTTTAAGTTTATAAATATGCAGTTCATCCTGGTAGCACTGAATTGAAATCCCATGAATTTAAACCTTGGTAACAGTCACTTGCTGTAGAGAATAAGTGCTTTAGAGGTTTACTAGGATTACTTCCTTGGATATGAGATAAACAAGGTCCCTAATTTGCCATCTTAATTCTGCACTTTTCCTGAAACTGAACACTCATTTATGTTTAGCTTTAAATATATTTATAAATGGATGTGTATCCAACATATATGGTTCTAGTTATAAGTCTAACTTTTCAGGAAAGAATAACTCTTTGTTTGAGAAAAGGTGATGCAATTATTACATATCACTGCATGATACAGGCTGTCTGGGGTTATTAAAAGAGTCAGGTATGGCCAATTTACAAGTATCACCCCTGCACCTTGCTTTCATAGCTCACTGCTGAGTCTTATGCTCACTGAGGGGCCCCTTGGGATCTTTTTACAAACGACTGTTTATTATTATATTATTCCATCATATACCTCAGGAGAGGAGGTTGTAACATCCGTTAAGAAAATCATGAGCTATTTTGACTTCTAAGAACATTACTCCATATACAATGTTTAAAATTATGTTTTCTTTAACAGTGGTGTGGCAAAAGGGTCAGTAAAATATGAAGTTAAGTAAAAGCAAAAGGTTCCTGAAACAAGTTAAATATTCTTGGCTACAAAACAACTGGCTAAAATTAAGGGAGGACAAAAAGAAATGCTACAAGTGCATTTAGCGACTGAGATATGAACCATGTTGATCATGTACGGCCAGGACCCAGCATGGTAGCATGCAGCACGCCCGCTGTCTGAGCCACATCCTTACTTTCAGACAACAGAATCCACTCTGCTGAGATGAAGATGAAGGGGATTTATATCAGGGCACTGGATGGCTTACAGAGTTTCTAGAAGTGCCAGGGAACCCAGCATGAACCCTTCATGGCCAGGAGCAAAGTGGTGAGCAGAAACAACCAGCTGTACCACAGAGTGGTTCTGGTAGAGCTGCTGTCTGCCCTTGTTGCCAGGACATAGGTGCCTGAGCAGAACCCCCATGGCAGCTGCGGCCCACCACTCCCCATGCGTACTTCCCAGAACCGCCACGTAGGGGCCTCTGCTGGACAGGATCTGAGTGGGTGTCAACTCAGCCACAAGGAGCTGGGGACATGCAGAGTTCAGCTTTTTAGCTCTCATCATACGGAAGGCACACTGGGCAGGGTGAGAGTGGGTAGAAAGTGAACCAGTGGCTGATGATTCTGAATCCCAAGAGGGTTAAATAAACATTTTACTTAGGTCTGACCCACGGCATGGGGAGCGGTTATTTCTCCGTCTGTTCTGAAATTCCACGATGCCTAATTATATCTTTTAGTCAAAAGAGTACATTAGAAAGTGAGAAAATATATAGGGAAAGAAAAATGTTAACATTTTAGGATAACAGAGTATGTCCTTTTCCTCATACTCTTCAGGGTCACTACAAGGGCTCACATTTACTGAGGGCTGTTGTGTCCAGGCTCTGAATTGAGCACATTACATATTTTAGCTCCACAAAGTCTTCAAATAACCCTTAAGGTAAGGGCCATAATTACCCGCACTTTACATATAAGGGGAGAAAGGCATAGTGAAGTCGAATGACAAGGTATAGCCAAGACTGGAGCTCAGACAGATTGTCTTGAAGTCCATGCTCTTAACTATTACACTATATCACAGTATATTACACTAAATCATGACTTTATCCTGTTACGATTCAAATTTGTCACTAGATGGTTACATCAGGGCTGAATAATACACATTTCTCCACCTCAGAGAGGCCTCATGCTTTTTTGTGCATTACTAAGTAGGATAAAACAAAATTATAGATGGAAATGACGAAGACCTACATTTCCCAAAATTTCTATATGCAAATTTGCAACAATAACTTAACATTAATGTAGGCTTTGCACTTAAAAGAGAATTTAACTTTGATGTGTAACAAATTACATTAAGACATTAAATCTGTAAGTCATTGCTAAAAAATAGTTTGCTTATTTTAAGCAAAGAAAATGTTCCAGTCTTTGATATATGTTCTTAGAAACATGAAAATAAAATTCCTTTCCTCAACTGTCCCTTTCCATTTTACACATATTGATCTTTCCATGTGTTTCAAATAATGATGAAATTAATAGGAACTGTTTTTAATAAATCCAAATCATGGCTCTTTTCATGTCCAAATATTTTGGGGAAGACTGAGGTGAAAAAGCTGCTGAAGCGTTAGGAAAAACTCAGAACAACGAGGAACAACTTTCGAAGAGCAGTTGAAAGATGGTGAGGAACTGGGGAGGCAGCTGTGGAAAGCTATCTTGGGTTGGAGGTGGGAGGGTGGGCCAGTCAGGAGGGGTCTGAGGTGGGGGGGGGTGGTGACCCAGGCTGGAGCCCAGGTAAAACAAGACAGAAGGAGGAACAGAACAAATGACTGTTTGAAAGGCCTGTTAGCTGTGAATCAATGGGGAAGACATACTCTGTGGAATAAGCCACGGCTTTCCTGTAAATTCTAGTAGCCTCTTTAACGTGTGGCATTGGGCAAAACTTCTTGATATTTTTTGAACCTTTGTTATTTAAACAATGTGTTATGATATTTATCTAACTGAATTGCAGAGACAAATCAGTGGGACAACATCACGCAGGTGCCGGCACAGAATATGGCACTGTGGGTGCCGGGGAAATGAAGACCCTCCACCCCCACCAGCACACCACATACAAAGCAGCTGGGTGGAGGGAGGCCAAGTGGAAGACCTTTCACAGGAAGGCTGCAGTAAGTCCCACAAGTCACCCCAATTTGTATTTATGATGTATAGTCATTTTGAAAGTCTTTACAATTTAAATGATTTTCTTTCTAAACCAGTAACAGGATCAATTTTTTAAAAAATTCGGAGTGGAGGAAAAGTACAGCTATTTCAAGGCATTTTTTCAATCATACCAATAAACCATAAACTCAGACTGCACATGTACTGGAGAAAGCGCTACTTGATAAGGTCACTGTTTTAGCTATTAAATTATTAAGTTAATAGACTAGCTTGAACTGGTGCAAACAAAAACATTGATTTGGAAAGTGCTGCCTTTTGGCTGTTCGAAATGTATTATTATTATTTTTTAAATACAGAAATGACTATATTTGTTTGCTTAATGAATTGGCCGCCATATTAAATGAAACCATGGTTTCATACGATTGTATCACAGAACATAGTCTGTGAGACATCTATTTCACAAATAGGTTTTTTTAATTAAAAAAAAGTTTTCAATTAACTATAAGCACCCCTAGGTCGGGAAAAAAGATTTTTAACATCTTAAGAGTTTATTTCCACTTCAACACTTTATTGGCCACTTCTGGCATAATTTTTATACTCTCATATTTAGGAAAGCATTTGTAAAATGACTATGCCACACCATCATGCTCACAGGGCCCTCGGCCTTGGGGCCGTTTCAAAGGCCAGCGGTGGAGGGTGAGCCACACACCATGAGTTATGCAGGCAAGTATGCCACCCAGAGGTGAAAGGAGGAAATTCACCTTGGATTTTACTTCTAAGATAAAACTAATAAATGTTAGAACATTTTAAATTATTTGCTATTACTTATCTTACTAAGAAATAAGGAAGATTTTTTATAATGTTCTCTATTCAGAAAAAAAGTGTCTTAGCACTAGAATAGTGACTCTTGGAGAATTCTCACAAGAAGGAAATGGTACAAGTCACAGGTGCACAGTTAGTTCACTGATTAAGAAACTGAATTTAACTGTATTCTCTATAGTAAGTGCTTTCATGTCTTTTTAGAATTAATGTAATATGTGTCTTCAGAAGAACATATAAGTTCTGGAACAACCACCATGATCCATTTATGTGGACCAAAAGTTAAACTAATTATCAGAGTCATTTCTTACTTAAATGAGAAAAGTTTCTTTCATTAGA
Organism: Paguma larvata; assembly: GCA_030068075.1. Lineage (NCBI taxonomy): Eukaryota > Metazoa > Chordata > Mammalia > Carnivora > Viverridae > Paguma > Paguma larvata. The sequence goes on along the minus strand of CM057844.1, from coordinate 5,017,619 downwards.
CGGTTTTCTGTATAGTTTTCTTCTGGAAAAGGAATAAGGTTTACTTAGAGTAATTCTTTTGGCAGACAGTCAGGGCTTCTCAAACATATACTAATAATTGTTAAGGTTGCAGAAAGCAGCCACTTCTATTAAGCACACATAAAAATTCAAGCATCTAATGGCTAGACAATAGGCTGACTATAAAACAGAGATTTATGATATCCCTGTTTTGTCTTACAAGTCTGGATGTTGGGATCACTGTTAGTAACAGACCAACATTTAAGACTTATGATTTTACAATGAACCACAAAAGATCAAACTTATCCAAAAACATGGCATATATTAAAATGGGAAAATGATTTTAAGTATAAAATATGAAAACTCCCTTTTCTATACTGAAGAATCATATTTTAAAAATAATGTTTTGGGTTCTCACACTCTTATTTCATCTCACTTTATTGTTTCATTTCCACTCCAATAGCCTTTAAAACAAAAAGCTGATCCTAAATTCACTTCCATTTATGTTACTTTCTACGAAAATCATTCCAGGAATACTCCAGTGTTGGCTGCTGACTTCTAACTTGTTTTCATTAAATGAGAAAATTCTATAGTTGATTATTATTTCCAAGTAAATTTTTATCCCTGCAAAATCTTAGCAAAATACTGCTAATACGGTACAGTATTGTTAACTAACCTTTTGTCTCTTTTGTCACTGGGGGAATCTTGTCATGATCCATGAGAATAAATTCTCTTCTCTATTTATATGCCTCAGTCTTCCACACACCTTAAGCTATGCCATTCTGTGAAAGACGCTTCCATCTGCAATGATGGCTACAGATATCTGAGCACGGGCACAAATGGCTCTACTTTTGCACTTCTATTTCTGCATTTATTTAGGAAATCAATGAGACTGTGGGTTCATATTCAGCCTATTATATACAGATATCCTCCATGCATTGCTGGAATTGGAGCAGATATGACAAAGACAACCCAGTAGGCCAGTATGGTTATTGCTTCAGATAAAAGCTCAATGGTGAAAACTCCAGGTGTGTATGAGGGGATATATTGCAAGAGTTTTAAATAGGGTCAGAGGGTTGAGAAGCTTCAAGATATACATTCCAAAGCAACAAGGAAAAACTGGCTACTCAGGAGACTGATCTCTTATATGTACCCTAAGTTTATCAACAAGGTCTGTATATCTGTATTATACCTTCAAAGAATAAAACAAAAACAGAAAGGATCACTATTTGGTAGTTCATGAATGATTCAAGTTCAGTGATGAGTATCTACAATTTCAAGGATAAATGCTGAAACATTCTTTATACCTCTTGTTGCTCAAGAAGACCCAGTGATAACATACAATGCTTTGAAATTGCTAGAATCTCTTCTATTCCATCATCTTGCTCCCAGTGCCACCATCTTACTGCGCATCATTTTTAAATTCTATATTCGTTTGACCACTTCCTAATTAATCTGTCTCCAGGCCCAACCTCCCACTCTACCCTACCACCGTCACATTTTCAAATCCATCCACCAAAAGGAGTTCAAAATAATCTCTGTGAAGTACACACCAGCCATATCACTCCTCTGCTTGACATTCAAGCAGAGAACAGGATTCTGGGTGTTCCTGCTCCCCTCCTTAACCCTCTGCCCAGGGGCAGGTATAGGGAGGCCAGGGACTGGCCACATCCTTCCTACCCTGCACACCCAGGATCTATAAGGAAGGGCCATCACTACTGGCTCCTCTGACCTTTCTGTTTCAACTTAACCTACCAATCATGTTCCTTTGGGAGAAATTAAAATAACTCCTCATCACGAAATATCAGCACCCCTAATTTATGTGCGAAGTCTTTTACGAAAATATCCTACCTACTAAAATAATAGTTTTCAAGCATTTTTAAGTGGCCACAACGATCTTCTTCAAATAATATCTAATGCAGAATCCCAACAACAAGGGGTTGAGACAGCACTTTTGAATTTGACAACATAAGCTGAGGTTAGATAATAAAGCACTATATAACCCATAGAACAAAGTTCAAATTTGGTCGACGCAATGCAAGGTCAGTGGAGAGAAGAAGCAGAGACGTGATAGAATCTGATTTATATTTTTGGAAGACCAACGTGGTTTTTGTGTGTAGAAGAGCTAAAACCACTGAGAATTTCAACACGTTTGATGTCTTTCCATGAACCCTAATTTAACCTACAAAAACGGATATGCGCTTTTCACTTAGTGGGCTACCGTGATAAGGGAGTCACAGAATACCTGATCCTCGCTGGTTAATCCCAGGTGCATCACAAGGTAAAAATGCACCAGGAAGTCCCTGTTGGGCAGAACATCTTGGCGTCTGGTCATCATGGCACAGATCAGTCTGTAAGCTTGTAGTTTGCCTTCCTTATATTCATTCGGCAATGTCGTCGCCTGCCAAGGAGATGAGGTTTAAAGATTTAATCAACTCCAGATGCAGAGCACTTCGACATTTCATTTACTTCTCAGTATTCCATAAGACTTGTTTATGGAGATGAAGGATGCAGTCAGTGACTTTAGTAAGATTTAGCTTGTCTTCAAAACGTGCAGTCTTGGGCAATTACATTTTTTAAACTCAATTTCAGAAAGGAAGAGGAAATTGCAATAAAGGAATAAACACATATCCACTTGCCTTAAATAGCCATGATGCAAACATTCTGAGTGGTGGGATCAGGATCGGTGGAGACGGAGAAGACTGGTTATCCAGGCTTATTGCCAGATTATCCCGTATCTAATTTACAAAGAGGAGAATTTTAAGAAAGGCCACACTTAGTTTATCCCAATGATATTTCAAAATTGTGTGCCATGACCAAATAGTTGCTTCTCATTAAATTTCTACATGTTGAGTGAAAACCTACAATATTCACAAGTTTTTCTTCTATCGTGAGATCTACTGCTGTTTTGAATTGCATGTCTCACTTACTGTGCATGGTTTTAGATTTAATACAAAATGAGGGTGTTGTTTTCCCTTGAGCGTTAATGCCTCAGAAGGTCCTGAACATCAAATGATAAGGAATGGCCTAACAAGTTATACTGTATAAATATGAATCACGTTTCCAAAAAACAAAAACAAAACCCAAAAAACTTAATAACCTGGGGAAAGCATACATTAGAAACAAAACCCAGAATGGAAGTTGTATGTATTCTAAGATTCTACTTTTGCAAAAAATGTGTTTATCCACAGAATTACAACTATATATTTATACTCATTATCTCTGTGGAATGGTGATGTTAATTTCATTGGTACTTTTCTACATTTTTTAAATCTTGTACAATAAAACCGGTATCACTTTTACAAAGAAAATAACAAAAACTACTCAATATCCTATCCCTTAATGTCCTACAGTAATATTCTATATATGCATAAAATGAAATAGCTCTTCTGCATTATAAAATGACCAAATTGTAAGTTATTTATTATTTATTCTGTGACAAACAATTTTGTCTAAATACCAAATATGTGTTCCAGATTACGTTCAGTAGTTGACTGCCAAAAGGGTTTTGATGTTAAATCATAAATCAATTTTCCCCTCTTACCACAAAAGGGAATGTGGAAGGACATACCTTTGCTAGCTTATACCAGAGTTCATAGAGATGGCCAAAAACTTTGGCATGAATCTTGGGTGACTGGATATTATTCACATCTCCGAGGATTCCCAAGACTCTTCGCCATAACACAGCGGCGGAGTCCGGGTGCCAACCGGTGAGGTTCCCTCCAGCAATTATACTGCAGTCATCTGCAAGGCATTCACTGCTATCTACGGATGAAAACATGTCTGTGAACACAATCTTGACTTCATCATTACAGCCCTTTCTCTTCAATGCAAATCAATGATGCTCGACAATTTACATATTCAGGGTAAAATAAAGATGAAAAGTGTGCAATAGCTGACGATTCAAAAGGATGGAAAAGCAGAATGTGCAGAAAGGTCAAGTGACTTTTGATTCTTCAAACTAAAAGGGCAACAACCTAGAGATGATAAAACGATTCCTGGAGATCCTGTGAAAGGTTTTATATAGTAGAGGAGGGGAAGGAGGAGAGTCTCCTAATGAGCAGGATGGGTAGGGAACAGGGCCATGAAAAGGAGATGGCCAGGGAAGGCCTCCTTGCTGGGATGATCTTTGTGGTGGCTGTTATTAACTCAGGCTTCTCGGGGTATAATTTGTTTACAATAAATTTTACCCTTTTTAGACTCAAGGAGTTTTAAGAAGTGTATACAACCATGTAACTGTCACCACAACCTGCCATGAAAATTAATATATGGAACAACCTCATCACTCCAAAAGTGCCCCTTTATAAGGAGTCCCCTCCCCTTATTCTTTGCCCCTCACAGACACTGCTGTTTTCTGTTCCTAGAGTTTTGCCTTTTCCAGAATGTCATATAAACCCTACAGTATGGGTCCTTGCGGTGTGGGTGCCATCACATAGCTTAACGCATGTGAGATTCATCCATTTGGAGGCTTCTTCCTATTGTAGGTTAATATTCCATTTTATGGATATACCATAGTTTGTTCATCCATTCACCTGTTGAAGGACATTTGGATAGTTTCCTTCTGTTTTCAATGATTATAAGAAAGCTACCATAAACATTTGTGTACAGGTCTTTGTGTGAATGTATGTTTATAGTCTATTTTGTAAGACCAGAATCACAAAATGGCAGACAGTATTTCTTTGCTTATTTCTTCCTTTTAGTGGGTCATATCTCCTCGTGGTGCTTGAGAAAGGGGCATGTCTCTACAGATCTCCAAGTGTTTGTTCCCTGACTTATAGTCCATAGTTTCGTTGGGTATAGAATTCTGTGATGGAAATGCTTGCTTCTATTTCTTATACTTTCCTTTGTGATTTTAAAATTTTTTTAATGTTTATTTATTTTTGAGAGAGAGAGAGAGAGAGAAAGAAAGAGAGAGAGAGAAAGAGAGAGCAAGCGGGGAGGGCCAGAGAGAGAGGGAGACACAGAACCTGAAGCAGGCTCTAGGCTCTGAGCTGTCAGAACAGAGCCCAATGTGGGGTTCAAACCCACAGACCACGAGATCATGACCTGAGCTGAAGTTGGTTACCCAACCGACGGAGCCATCCAGGTGCCCCTCCTTTGTGATTTTAAAGTCAGCAAACAGCATTTTGATGCTTGAAATTATTTTACGGAAAATTATTAACTTGGCAAAATTTTAGTATCCTCTTTGTACCTAGTGTTCTGAAACCTCTTGGTGTCTCCTGGTATCTATTTTCAGTCACTGTCTTTGCCAATTCATTAGATCCTTTCAACTACAATACTCAGGTATTGTACTGACTTCCATTGACTTGATTTTATTTCTGCTGTCATATTTCTATTTTATTTTATTTTTATTTTAGAGAACATGAGTGGGGGAGAGGGGCAGAAAGAGAGAGAGAGAAAACCTTAAGCAGATTCCACACTCAGCGAGAAGCCCGACATGGGGCTTGATCCCGTGACTCTGAGATCATGACCTGGGCTGAAATCAAGAGCTAGATGCTCAACGAACTGAGCCACCCAGACACCCCTCTGTTCATATTTTCAATATCCAAAAGCTCTTTCTTATTTTCTGTCCATTTTTATACTCTTGGTCCTTGTTTCATGGATGCTATATATTCTTGCCTCGCTAAATATAATAGCTTTTTAAAATTTTATTTCTTCCCAGACTCTTTTTTTTTGCCTTTTTAAAATTCTAAAGTAAAAAAAATTATAGTGATATATATTAGTTTTAGGTGTACAATATAATGATTCAAGAATTCTATACATTACTCTGTTCATTAAGATAAGTGTACTCTTAATCCCTTTGATGGGGGGATGGATTAAACAGACTCTTGTTTTCAGACTCCTTTTAAGATCTGCTCCATTCTACTTCATCCCATATTCTTATATTTGTCTCGTATTTTTCATATTGGATATCTTCTTCAAATGACTGAGGATCCTTGGCTACCAGCTCATATTTAAGAATGGTCCACACCGGCATTAAAGAGGTCACTTGTTGGGATGAACACTGGGTATTATATGTAAACCAATTTGAAAAGAAAAAAAAAAAAAAGACACAGAGAGGGAGGGAGATAAAACATAAGAGACTCTCAAAGACTGAGAAAAAACTGAGGGTAAGGGGGATGAGGGAGGGGGGAGAGGGGGTGATGGGCATTAAAAAGGGCACATGTTGGGATGAACACTGGGTGTTATATGTAAACCAATTTGAAAATAAACTATTATAACAAAAAAAAAAACGAAAAACAAAAAAAAAGAATGGTCCACACACAGTTGAATGGAAGCATAGTGCACAGGCATTATCTTTGGAGAGTTCCACCATGTTCTCAGAAAACCTAAAACATACATATCTTTGGGGCTTTTCCCCAAATTCTAGGAAAAAGACTGTCTACTGCTCAGAGACTATGCAAACTCTTATTAAGTTCCTTTTTTAAGACAGCACCTCTGCATTTAGCTGTTTATTGGTGACTGCAGGCCAGAAACCTCCCAATTTATTTGCTTCCTCTTCTGAGATGAAGTTCTAACTATTTCTTAAATAGACTTCCAAACAGTCTGTCTGTGTTTAGCCCCACCATTACCTCCTACTTCTATAGCTACCTCATATGGGCAATTTTCTAACCCTTTTAGGGAACCTACAGTACTACAGTCAGCTTGCTTCCTGGCTTTCCCTGGTACCAACACAGCATTCAGTGCCCTCAGGTCTGCCGAAACCTTGGCCATGTGTCCTCTGTTCTCAACTTTTAAAAGTTGGTTACTACTGCCTTTTTTCCCCCGCCGTCCTTGTCCTTGTGGATTTATGTCTAACTTAACATTAGACCAATGTCTAATATAACATCCCCTATTGCTAACATCTTATGTACGCATAGCACATCTACTATAATTAATAGACCAATAGCGAAACATTATTACATAAAGTCCATACTTCATTTAGATCTCTTTGGTTTTTAACCTAATGTCTTTTTTTAATTTTTCTGTTCCAGGATTCCACCCAGGATAACACATTACATTTAATTGTCATGTTTCTTTCACCGTTTTTAACCTAATGTCTTTTTTTAATTTTTCTGTTCCAGGATTCCACCCAGGATAACACATTACATTTAATTGTCATGTTTCTTTCACCTCCTCTTGGCCGTGTCCTTGTTTTTGATGACCTTAATCGTTTTGAGGAGAACTGATCAGGTATTTAGCAGAATGTTCTTCAGTTGGCATTTGTCTGCTGTCTTTCTCATGATAGGCTTTTATTTCTGCATCATCATTATTATTATTTGCTTTTGCATTTCTGAAGTGAACTTCCCTTAGCTCTGATGTAGGTATGATCTTTTCCTAATATCCTTGGATTTAATTTGCTAATGCTTTATTTAGGATCTTCGTTAAAAAAATTTTTTTTAAGTTTATTTGAGAGAGACAGTGCAAGTTGGGGAGGAGCAGAGAAGGAGAGAGAATCCTAAGCAGGCTCCATGCTGCCAGTACAGGGCTCGAACTCATAAAGTTGTGAAATCATGACCTAAGCCAAAACCAAAAGTCAGATGCTTATCTGACTGAGCCACTCCTGTACCCTTTAGGATTTTCATTTATAGGTCTTTAAGTAAGACAGACTCTAATTTTCCTTTTTCAATACTCACTTTGTCTGGGTTTACTGTCAAGGTATCACAAGGTAAATAACAGAATTTTGGGAGCTTTCTTTCTTTCTAATCTCTGCAACAGGAAAAGATAGTTTTTCTTTTATTTGAAGCTTCAGTGAAATTGGGAATGGTCCTTTATTTTTATAAATCTATTCAAATTAAACTACTGTATTATTTTTTTAAAGCTTACCCTGTTTTTATAGTTCTGTTCCTTTTTACCCTCATTATTTTTCCTTAATTAATCCTGCCTACTGTTTATTTTATTAATGCTTTTGAACAGTTTTTTGATCATCTTCACTGCTTTCTACTATATATATACTACTATATATGCATACTCTTAGCTTTATTAGTTCATTTTTATTAACTTCTATATACTATTCTGCCATTCTTTTCTTAATTTTTTGAACAGGACACATAGATCATTTTTTGAATAGGATACATAGACCAGTAATTTCCTTTTCTCTTCTATTTTGAGAGAGAGAGAGAGAGAGAGCGCACACACACATGAGCAGGGGAAGGGCAGCAAAAGGGAGAGAGAGAATCCTAAGCAGGCTCCATGCTGTCAGAGTTTGGTCCCATGAAATATGAGATCATGACCTGAGCCAAAATCAGGAGTCAGATGCTTAACCAACTGAGCCACTCAGGCACCCCAATAATTTTCTCTTCTAATATACACACCTAAGGCCATATATTTTCCTCCATATAAGTCTTCAGCTATAATCTAGAGATAATGGTATGTAAATTTCACTGTAGTTCTGTTTGAGTATTTTCTAATTCACAATTTAATTTCTTTTGGACTTAATTTATTTGAAGTGCAGTGCTTAGTTTCTTAATGTAGTTTTCTTTTATCTTTTTATTCTTAATTTATTTCATCATATTCACAGGATGTGGTATAGTTTCAAAGCATGGACATGTGTTGAGATTTAATGATCTAATTGGTCAATTTTTGTAAATGTTCCATGTGCTTTTAAAAATCACACGTATTTTGAAGTTCAAAGTTTTATATATATATCCAATCAGGATTAATTGCATTGTGTACGTCTTCTCTATTCCAATATTTTTCTGTTTAACTCATCAGTTAATGAGAACTCATGTTAAAATTTCCCACTATGACTATGGTTTTATTAGTAGTTCCTTGTAATTCTGTCAAATTTTGCTTCATGTATCTGGAGGCTATGAAGTTCATATAAATTCAGAATTATTGCTGTCACTAATAAGTGATTTGTGCTTTAAAGTTTATGTAACTGACATACATTTAGCTCAGCGATCTTCTTCCTAGCTACCAATGTACGTACTTACTTATGATCTTTCTGAACATCACGTATTAGGGTTACCGCTGGTAAACACCACGGGGGCTTGGTTTCAGTTCTTCAGTCTAACTCACGACTTTCTGATTTTAACTGCAAGTCTATACAGTTTATATTTATCGTAGTTGCTGATTTGATTTTTTTTCTAATATCTTTACTTTCAGCTTCCTGTTTAAGTTGTTTTTGCTTTGCTTCTTTTTTTCTAAAGTTTGTTTGCTTGTTTGTTGAAGCAATCTCTACACCTAATGTGGGGCTGGAACTCACAATCCTGAGATAAGAGTCAGCTAGGAGCCCTGCTTTGTTTTTCTTTTGAAACTTTGGAGGGAGTTTAAAGAGTTGTGTCTCACCTCCACCACTAATCCCTTTCCTCTACTGTCCTGCTACACTTGTCATTAACATAATCATCCCCAAAGCTCTACTGCTCACCCCACACAAATGAAGATAGACTGATTTCTAGACAATTATCATTCTCCCATTGGGTGTTATTTTGAGTATATATGTTGTTGGCGTTTTAAGGCCTAATCAAAGAAACTGAAGCACAGTCTATGGATGTGAGGAACACATCTCAGAGTGGAGAAATGACAAGCTAGCCAAAAGGAGCAAGGAGGAGTGAACTTGACAAGGAGCCAGGGTAGATCCAAGAACAGTTCTGTATCCTTCCAACACTGCACCCATGACAGCTGCTGAGAGCTTATTATATTAGTTATGGAATGATCCCAAGACACTGAAACAAAGGATTTAATAAGGATGGCACATAGTGTCATGGAAAGGCCTTCCAAAACACAGAAGCACTGTTCCTGCTTAAAGAAAAACACATCTGTATTTCCTACCGAGGTAGCATATAATCAGTTGAGGAGAGACATTATAATGCGTGGATATAGTCCAAGCTGGAATTCCTACATACTGTACCTAAAAGACAAGAAGTCTAATTATGGGCCGTCTAGGTTCTTGAATGTTTATAAAGCCTCAGAAGAGAGAGACTTGCCTTCCTAATGTTTAATCAGTAAAATAAGTGCATCTGTCCGTCTGAGAAGTTATGTTGAAGCCTTAATGAGTGCTTATAAATCAATTAAGCCCCCAAGTGAACAAATAACATAATATGGCATTTATTTTTCTCATGAAGAATGTCATGATGTCTTTAATCCTTTGAAGGGTTAAAAAAAAAAAAAAGGTAAGTGGATTAGGTCGATGATTTATAAGCTTTGTCTCATCCACTACCACTACCCAAACTGCAGCCATCTAAAGAGAGATCAACTCCCAGCATTCCAATCACACTGGAACTCTGGCTGAGTAACAAGTCCAAGGAAATGTAGGCCAGGTACCTCATCACCTGTACCTCCCTACTACCAGCCAACTAATATATTCTCAGTGATGAAAGAATCCCATGTAGAATGTCTGTTTTAATACTGCTTTGCTCTCAGAAAAATTCATGCCTCAATGATAAAATATCCTAGGAAACACCCCTTATCACATTATCAAAATATGTTGAGTCCTTTATAAGTATTCAAAGGACTGCATGCTCAATATTACTGTGATTTTTTTAAATGAAATGTTTTTGCCCAAAATTATTTCCACTCATGGCATAAGTAACAGAACAGATGTTGACATTTTACATGTAGATGGTTCCTCAGTGAAGCAGCACTTAATTAAAAATGGGGATTTGAGAGATTTCAGAAAATTTCATGTTCACCCTAAAAATACCAACTATTTAGTTTATTTTCTTTTTCACGAGCAAGCAAGCATGCTAGCCTAGTATCTTTCTGTTTCAATATTACTAAATGCCAGAAGGCATTTAAAACATTTTATTAAAATAAAAAGTCTTACAAACCAATAAAATCATATAATTTTTCTCCAAACATATATGATTTTAACAGAGAAATCTAAAGTATAGGACTGTTTAAATATACAAAGGATTTTAGTCATGAAATGTCTTCATAATTGGTAAAACAGGCACTTATGACGAGATGGAGATTTCACATGGCTGCAATTTTAGGTAGACTTGGTAGAATGTTGAAGAAACATTGCTGGCACTTAGGAAATGAATTTCCCTTTCAATTTGAAACTAAAGTTTCAATTGGAAAACTAACCAAAAGGCACAAGCACGAAGGCTCAACTGAAACACCTTCATTCTGAAACCAGAAAAATCAGGCCTGGATTCTGATGCTCAAAAGTAGAGAAGTACCCAGTTGGCGTTCTGTTGACCACACTAAGGCCTGACTCCCCTCTTCCTCCTCATCTGCTTTCCGGACAAATATTGTTCATTTTAAGATTTTAGAAGGTGAGGAAGCAATCTCATGGTAGTTTATCATTGTTATTTTTCTTTATAATAGTTCGCATCTTCAAAGTAGAGGAAGCCTCATGAAAATGCCAAATATGTGCATCATGGCAGAGATCACCAACAAACCTTGTTCCTGCAAGAATAGTTTTGGTGGCAGGTGACTGTGAATGTAATTCACATGCACAGCCATAATTAAAAATAGAAGTGGGTAAAAAGATTTCTATAACAACCTTTGGAGGCAGGGCTATGATAAATACAGTAAATGAAAGGGATTTTGAAACTGAATCTTATACATTTTTTATTCTTAAAAAAAGGTTAAAATTTAATTGTTGTTTTTAACTAAATAAAACAGTAGCCTGAAGCATAAAGCTTATTCAATCATTGATTCAAATATTTACTGAATACTTTCTCTCCTGCTACGAATGATTCTAGGAGCCAAGAATTTGTGTGACCACGACTGACAACCTCCCACTCCTGAAGCTTATATTCCAGTGGGGGAATACCAATGGCCCTCCTCCAACTAAGCTAAAATGTTTGATACAATATCTTACTGAACCTTATCTTAAAATATACCACTGACCTGAAGGAACCTGGAAAGGAAAAAGCACCAAAGTTGGCTTTTATACCCTTAGGAGTTCTGCAAACCCTTGGGATTCTTAAAGTTTCCTGATAACAAAAAAATTTTAATTATGCTAAAGTTGAATTAATGATATATTTCTTACTGATATTGATTGATAATGATTGACAGCTTTTCTTTTTCTTTATTTCTTTTTTTTTTTCCTTTTTGCATCTTAGTTAAGAAAATTTTCCCTACCTCAAGGTCTTACACATGTTTTTAGAAAATCTTTTCTTCCAAAAGTTTTTAAATTTTTTCATATTTCAGTATTTTATCCACCTATGAGAATGGTGTGAGGTAGGGATTCTATTTCATTTTTTTCCCATTTGGCTAAATACTTGCCCACAGTACATTGAACAGTACATTGTTTCCTTGTCAGATCTGGAATGCCACCTCTTTCATATATCACAATTCCATTCCTGTGTGGATTCAATATGTACTTTTTATTCCATTCCATTAGTCCTAGTTATCTATTCCTGTGATTAAAACTTTCTTTAAATAACTCTGTAACACTTATCACATTGTTTGTGGCTATCAAGATAAATGTCTTCTGTTTTCTTGGTAAGCTCTGAAGTCAGCCGCAGCTATGACTTGCTCATCTTTTTATTTCTTATAGCATAAAAGTCAGTATTTCTAGACTGTAAGTTTATTTGCTAAATAAGAGATGAGATCAGCAGGAATATTGATTCATAGCTATAAATTCATAAATATTCCCCCTCCAAAATCATTACCTCAACAGACCAAAATTTATGTATGTTTTAGCTATGTTTTATTATTTTTTGTCTTCTTGATGCTCTGCCACTTAGGATTTTCCTGACCAGGAAGAGACTGCCCTTCCCAGGATTAGCTCACTCTGAGAGATAGGAAACAGTTCACTAGGGCATGTGTCTTTCATATGTAAGCCCACCAATCCAACACTCATATTTCCCAACTCCTCCTTTACCCAGCAGTTACACATCAAGGCCTACCATCCCAGGGTCAGGTACCAGGCAACGGAGGATAGTGCCAATGTTCCAAAGTCAGCTGCATTTATTCGAACTAGCCAATCCTAAACCTGCTTAGCCAGCCTTGCCTTTCCCATGGAAATGAGAATAAAGGCTGTTGCCTATGTTTTCTCCTCTCTCTCTCAACTCCTGATCAACCCTGATGTCCCCATGTGTCCCCCTCTTCTGCCCCGGCATGTCATGCCATAGCCCTTTTTCTAGCAACCTGTGAGTATAAACTTCTTCTTTCACAACAGTCATTTCCAGGTCTTCATCTTGCCATACCTGATTAAAACAAATCCCTGTTTTGAAACAATGAACAATAAATCTAGCTGTTCATGTAATAATGTAAATGAGAAAACAAATATAAAATTGTTAGCTTGCTAGTGATGAAGGAGTTCAAGATTTTAGAAGCAGTTTGTTATCTTAAACATTTGATAATTGGTAGGATTATTCAATGAGAAACAAAGATACACTCAAATCATTTTATCATTCTTTTTGCATGTCCTGAAGATCAGGCTAACATTGAGTTTTATTTTGTACATTTATGAAGAAATTGTTCTCTTAAGAACAGAAAGTTAAATTCAGAGCTGTGATAATCCTTAAACCTTATCATATTACAGTTTGTCCTTTTCACAGATGACAAGATGAACTATTGAACTGAGTGTACCGATTCTCTATATTAGTATTTCAAAGAAGAACTAAGTATCTGGAGGAGTTAATCACAACATCGAGTGCATCATATAAAATTACCTCACACGAGTTTATTAAATTGACCTGTCCCATGCATACTCTGAAATGGGATCAAAACTAATCTTTCCAAAGGACAGACAAAAGAAGTAAGCACTCGATTTTCTTTCTTCTCAATAAAAATAATTAAAACTAGTTCTTGTTTTAGTAAGTTCAACTTACTGAAAATTCACTATTGCCTTTGACAGAACCACAATGACTTCCCTTGAATAATCTGTATATTTGACCCAAAAAAGCCATTTATTCCATAAATGTATAAATAATTCTCAAATAGTTTAAAGGGTGTTGCAATTGTAATTTTAACAGCAGTGGAGTAGAAAGAAGCAGACATAGCACCGCATTGGATGCAAAACACTTTGGAAGCCAGTTCCAGTGGCGGTAATTACTTTCTAGCTAGACAATATGTTTTCTCTGGGTCTCAGTTTCCCCATTTCTTTTTTTTTTAATTTTTGAATGTTTATTTATTTTTGAGAGAGAAAGAGAGAATGAGTGGGGGAGGGGTAGAGAGAGAGGGAGACACAGAATTCGAAGCAGGCTCCAGGCTCTGAGCTGTCAGCACAGAGCCCAACGTAAGGATTGAACCCACAAATGGTAAGATCATGACCTGAGCTGAAGTCGGACACTTAACCAACTGAGCTACCCAGGTGCCTTCAGCTTCTCCATTTCTAAAACGGAATTGAGAAGACTTGGCCTGCTTACAATAAAGAATCAGAGAGGATGCCTCAAAGTTCTTTGTAAACCATATAATACTTCATAAATTTACAGTATTATTATTTAAAATTCTTACATATATCTATATATCATTATATATCTAAAGAAGTGCAAATAATTTTTAAAGGAATCAAAAATTTGAGAAGCACAAAATGCTACCCAATAATTTATAAAACTAACCACATGATTTTGTCAATCATTTTCTCACTGACTCTGCAAGGCCTTCTCCCACTGGCAGATTTGAATACGTAGACCAAAAATGTCCTCTGTCTTTTAAGGACAGCACTGCGGTATTATAAGGCAATGCATTATTCACTTACAGCTAAATGGTTTGCTTTCCTTTGTTCACGAATCTAATCTAAATTAAAGCACACACATTAACTACACATTAAGATCAAACTTCTTAGTCTTACCTATCTCTTAGATAAAAGATTTTATTCAATACAACTTTTCTATGCAAATTTTATTAAGTTTTGATGTAACTCCATCAGCAATTTCCAAAATCATTAGAGACTGGTTAAATTTTATATCATAATTAATGAAAACCAAAGTTTGGTTAAAAAAAAACTAAGGTAAAATTTAAGCCTTTATCACTAAAAATTATTTTTAGCATTTTCAGGGCACCTGGGTGGCTCAGTCCATTAAGTGGCTGACTCTTGATTTTGACTCAGGTCATAATCTCGTGTTCCTGGGATCAAGCCTGGTACCCTGCTGATAGCATGGAGCTGCTCTTGACTCTCTCTCTCCCTTTCTCTGCCCCTCCCCACCTCATGTGTGCATGCATTCTCTCTCTCTTAAAATAAAATTTAAAAAATGATTTTTAGCATTTTAGTAACACTTTTTACTCAACTTGTGCTTTCTAGTTTGTTGTTTTCCTGAGAGATATCTGCACATAAGTATGAATATGGTGGACCAGGAAGGATTTGTGTGTGTGTGTGTGTGTGTGTGTGTGTGTGTGTGTGTAGCTAAAACTGCAGAGCACTTCCATATGCACTATTCTGTGCACTCAACTTATGCGTTCATGCATTTATTCGTCTAACAATCGTATAAAAGGGACTATTACTACCCACATTTTACAAAATAGAAATTGACAGATTAACTTTCTCAAGGCCACCCAGAAATTCCTTGGCAGAAACCATATTCAGACCAGAAAGTATGCCTCTGTAGTCCATTCATGAATCTTAAAAATATACTCTGGGGGAAAAAGTAGCAAAAAACACAGAATATGGTATCATTTTTTTAAAGTCTTAAAATCTAAATTAAATGATACATTATTTGAGGATGCAGATATATGTGGTAAAACTATAAAGAAATCAAGGGAATTATTACTGAAAAATTGGGGATAGGGTGGCAGGCTGATGAGAGAAGGGAAGGGACTTGAGAAGGGCCTATAGGGAACCTTGCTGGTGTGGGAGCCATTCTATTTCTTAAGTTGGGTAGTAGACTCACTGGTGATCATTTCAGTACTATGGGCCATAACTTACAAATATGTCACAGCTTACCTCATGTGTCAAATATTTTATTGTAAAAATTAAAGAAAATATTATTACTAAGCTATTCAAACTCTTTAACTTATTCTGGATTTATGATACATATGAGTTGGATGAATCACTCTTCTCTGTTTCTAGAGTAAAGCAAATGTGGTCAAGGATGGCAAAGGCTTGGCACGAGTATCACCACTTCCTCCCATGGGGGACAGCGGTTGTCCACATGGCTTGCTTCCTCCCATATCTGGCCACTGTTTTTAGAATCCCCTCCACAAAGAACTCTGAGAATTCATGATTGATTATGAACAGGTGGTTGGAGCTACTACACCAATTTGGTTGGAGGTAGCACCCCATCATCATTGTGCTAAAGGATCTCTAGAATTCTTGCAACTGGGAAACTCTGGGATTCCCAACTGGTAACAATGGTGCCTCTTTTTCAAAGATGCAGTTACCTGTTAAGTTTGAAGCATCAGTGGGACTCAGTTGTAACCAATGGCGGGCATCGGAGTCAGTCACAACATCTGTGGGAGTGCTCAGTTCTGGGTCTTCCTCACAGGTTGGCCATGGGCTCATGGACAGCTCTGCCTCATTGTTATAGCCCAGAGCTGTGTCACTGCTGACACTTTCACCTGGCAGAACAGAAGAACCAAAGTCTGAGATAACAAATTGCTGGAAATCAGAATGCTCCCAATTACCGACATGCAAGTAACTAAACAGTTGACACAGCAGGAATCTTTCAGGGGATAGGGGTGACTTGTAGGGATCTTTGCCAACAAAACAAAGTTCCCAGGTTCAGGGCATTGATAGTCATTACAAGCTCCATGAATGTAATATGTCACATCAAGTGACATTCTTTTCAAGGAGGTCTTCAATTCAGTTATCCCATATACCCAAAAGATTACATCAGGTCCTTAAGCTTTCTATTGCAATATACTCAACTACAAAATGGGAGTGGGTGGAGGAAGAAGGTGAGAATTCATATCACCACGAATGAAAGTTTATTCTGCCAGCTACAAGAGTCTAAGGATGCTTTATACCTTGAGCTCGATATTTAGACCTAAACCCAGGGTGAATCACTCACTCTCACTGGGGGATGAGGTGTCCAACTGCAAAAGATTTTCTCCAAAAGAAATTCTCTCCCCTTAAAACACTAAAAAGTTCTAATTCGTCATAATACAATGATGCTTTCAAAGGCTATTAAGCCATATAGAGCTACTTAATCTGACACAAAACAGACCTAGACAGTCTGCTTCTCCAAGTCTTCTGTCTACTTTGTAACAGTTTTATGTGTCTACCCTTCCTGTCTACTCACTCTTCTGTCTGTTCTTTGTATTTGCTGCTGACTATCCCTCAGCCTTGCTGCTTCTAATCTGATGTCCACTCTTCACTTGTCAAGAACTGCAAGTTGTTCCAGCCACCAGATAAACTGAAAGTTGCCCCAGAAACCAACCTGTTAGGTCCCTAACTTCATCTGCCACAGAACTCCAAGCCCACAAGGTCTGAAGGTGGAGCCTAAGAGGAGCTCCTCTGCCTCCACCAAACCCAGCTTCGATCTGCAGGAGCTGCCTGTTATGCAATCTGAGAGGTGGGTGGCCAGGGACCTGATTTCAGGGAAGCACAGTATTGGGGCCACAGTTTACAATACATAATATGTCTAAGGATTTGAATCAAATTTCAGTTTTCAAATACTTATACCATTGACTTCAATGTGCTTCTGAAGCTTTTTGCTTCCAGCCTGTGGGAACTTTCTGGGGAAGATAATTTTTCCTTCTGGGTTTGTTTGCTCACCCAGCCATTGGCCTTAGTTGTGCCTCTCATCTGGAGAAAGGCCCGGGGTGGAAGGACAGGCCTCTAAGGCACACGTAATATACTGTACCTGATTTACTGTATGTGTCAACTAACTATCCATCAATCCTGGGATTCCAGGAATAGAAATGTCCCATTTCACAACCATGACTCTTCAGAGGAAAGATACAAATTAGAAAGTAGAAGAGAACAAAACAGATCCGCTCTTAAGTGGGATGAACACAGACCGCATTTCCTGGGACTTACTCTTCTGTCTTTCCTTACATTTTCCTTGTGTCTGCTGCAAATCATCTTTTAAATCCAATTCAGCGGGGCTGCTGCTTCTTCGAACTAAGATCTTCAGACAAAAAGAAATATTGGATTTATTACAGGAAAGTTCTAATTTTTACAAGACTAAGTTTCTAGTCCACATTTCTAAAGGAAAAGAACCAAACAATAATAATAGCAACAAAAAAAATTGAATGATGTTTTCCATTTGAAGGATATGTGTTCACAAATTACTATAATAGAATTATAAAATTACTCAAGATTTGAAATTTTTGGCTTCTTCTTTGTCAATTGACATTCAATTAAATTGATCTATTGAGAAGGGACGCCAAATTATATGGAAATAATTTATTTTAAGGTTTTATTTGTACTTCTGCTTGAGCACACATACATAGTGAAGTCAATTTTGCAGAGGGCCTAAGTTACCCAGGAATGGAGAGTGTGCAGGCAGGGAAGGTGTAAACTCTATCTACTCATCTAAAGGTCACTTGGTGCCTTCTTGTTAAATGTGCAACAGACTTTCCTGAGCACCGCTCAACACTTAAGCCTTGTGTTAAATAGAGAGGACTAAAAGATTTGGAGGCAATCTGCATCCTCTAAAATTTATAACTTGCTTGGAGAGACAAAACATACACGTTACACAAAATGATTACAGTGTACATAAGCAAACTCTCTCTAAAAGGTATTCAGAGTAAAGTGTTACCTTAATTGGCTCACAGTTACAGGACAGCTGTTCAAGAAGGCAACAGACATGAAGTGGTAGAGAGAAGGCAGGAGGGGATTCAAGGCAGGAAGCACTGAGTGGTAATCAGCAAGTTCTATGTGCAGGAAAAGAAGCTGATTATAGCGGGCCATGCAAGGCAGTCAGGCGAAGAAGGAAAATGTTAAGAAGAAAAGGCAGACCACCTTCTAAAAGAGGTAGCTGCCAGTGGGCCTTCAGCATCAGGCTTACAAATTTCAACCCAATATTGACAAAATGAGCAACTGTATGTTCCAGACAATAGTTTACTGTGATTAAAAATACAACTAGAAAGACGAGTCTAGTAGTCATCTGTGGGATATATTAAAATTAAGAAGAAAATTGTATGAACTGCTAGAGTGAAATAAGGAATGAGATGATAAAGCTTTTGGTGGTGGAAAAGGAGAAGAAAAGATAAAAAAGAAAATGCTGCAGAATAACAGGCAAGAGCTTATATGAGAGCTGTATATGGGAGTGGAGGAAAATTAAATCACAAAAGGATATTTATCTAGGGAATCATGGGAATGATAGTAACGAAGGAAGGAAGGAAGGAAGGAAGGAAGGAAGGAAGGAAGGAAGGAAGGAGGAAGGGAGGAAAGAAGGAAGGATAACGATAAAAGAGCTTGAGAAGATTTCTGATATTTTAATTTTCCTATTTGGGCTAAATATCCAAAGCAAATACACTGTAAGTGGGCAATGAAAATCCAGGAGTGAAACAGAAGATTAAGTCAAGAATGAAGATGTAAATTTAAGGTCCTCCAGTGCAAAGTATATAAAAAACCTAGGGTTCAATGAGTCAACTAAAGGGAAAAATACTAAACAAGCAAACAAATGAAAAGGAGGGGCCAAGATATACAATTAAAAGACAGGGTAATTATTAAGCTAAAACACAGAAGTAGGTCATGGATGAAATATCTAGAAGACTAACAGTACATGAAAAAAAAAAATACTACCCAGCCTTAAAGAAGGCTGATATATACCTAATGTGATAAAGAAATATACCCAGGATCTTTCCTCAACTAAAAAGCAGAACGTGGGTGCTTCTGCTTATGACTATGAGAGATGTTTGGAATTTCCTCCAGCTATAGAACTAGGTTTTACATAAGAATTTCAGGCTGCAAGAAGAAGATCTTCTCAGTGATCCACACTCCCCCACAAAGTGGGCAGAAACCAGATCAGTGAAAACAGGGCTGCCAGAAGGGTAAATCTACTATCACCACTGCCAGTGGCAAAAGGACAGAGTCCAGGATTAAAGGAGAACTCCCTCGTTCCTGAAAGACACAAACGCACATTGTCCTGGTGAAACTGCATCACTTCAGACATCTGGGTTTCCTGTAGATTAAGATCCATCAGCTAGGAACTCATAATCAAAGATCACTGAACACCCAAGGAAATAAATCATCATGTACAAGAGTATCAGAAACAACAAATATTAGATTCAGACCCCACTCCCACCCCCAAGGACTTCAGACAATCAGAAAGAATTTAAAATTGTAATTTGTGACTATTTTAAAGACATAAAAGATGGAAACCACAAAAATGAGTAAGCAACCAGAGATTATTAGAAATTATAAGAAATTATTAGAAATTAAAAGATAATTAGAAATTATAATTACTTGAAAATAATTAACCTGAACTTTCAGAAGCAAAACTTATCATTGTTGAACTAAAAAACTCAGTGGAAGTATTAAAAAGCCAACTCCATATGAATAAACAAAGATCTGAAAAATAGATCTAATGAATTACCCAGAATGTACGAGAGAGTCAAGAAAAGTGGAAAATGTGAAAGGAGACTTAAAGAACATGGAAGACAGAATGAGAAAGTCTAAGTGTATTTTACTCAAAATTCCAGAAAAAAAGAGTTGAAAGAACAAAAAAAGAGGCAATATTTGAAGAAATGATACCAAGAATTTTCCAGAAACAATGGAAGAACAAGATGCATGGCACATAGTATATACAAAAAAGGACAAATGTATAAACCAAATAAAATGCACCTAAATATAATGCAAGAAAACTGAAGGAAGAGGACAAAGTATAGCAAGGAATGACAACTAAACGGAATTGACAGAACTCTCAAAAACAACAACGAAAGACAAAAGATAGTAAAAAAATTGCTTCCAGTAGAAGGTTGGGGGAAGGAATAAAGAAGTGGGGGAACTACAGTAATTAAGATCTTGTACTACTGGCCAGAGAGACAAAGTAACCAATGAGTCAAAATAAGATATATGAGAGAAAGACGTCATTTCAGATCAATGAAGGAAAGATGAATTCAATCAATGGGACCAAGGACAAGCGGTTATCCATGTGGGTAAAAATAATATAAAATTAGATCCCTACCTCCATAAATAAGAATCAATTCCAGATAGATAAAAGACTTAAATGTGTAGAGTAAAACTGAAAGACTTAAATATTCTTATCGTTGTAAAGTTGGCATTGTAATGTTTTCATAAAACCTAACTATAAATATGATTAGTAATCAAAAATACCAAAATTAAGAACTTCTGTTATCAAGACATTGAGAGAGTAAAAACATAAGCCTCACACTGGAAAAAGATATTTGCCAGAAACATAACCAAAATAGGATCGCTCTTCAGACTATATAAAGAATTATACAAATAAGAGAGAAAAAGATACAAAAAAATCAGTAAGAAAATGGCAAAGACGTCACATGAAACACACATGGTCAATCAACATGTGGAAATATTTTAAACTTTATTAGTAATCTGAAAAATGCAAACTAAAATGAGATCCCATTTTCACCCACCTGACTCACAATCTGACAATAGCAAGTGTTGACAAAAATGTGGATGAATGGGAACTCTTAACACATTGTTGGCAGAAATATAAGTGGTGTAATCGCTTTGGAAAACATACAATCCCTTGTAAAGAATATTCTTCTACTTTATGTCTCATTAATTCCATGCCTAGATAGCCACCATAAAGAAAATCTCAAACATGTAAATCTTGAAACATATACAAGAGCATACATAGCTACATTTTTCATTAATAAAAAAAAGTTGAAACAATATAAATGTCCATCAACAACAGTATGGAAAAATAAATTGTGGCATATTCACAATGGAGTATCATATGGTAGAGAAAACTTAGGCTACATGCCACAGTGTTGATAAATCTTAGAAATCGGCAACTGAGTGCAGAAGGCAATAAAATCACTTTAATAAGGCTTATAAATAAGAATACATTGTTTGGAAATACATACATATAGAGCAAAACTACAGAGCAAAGTAAGATCATGATAAACACAAAGCCAACATAATGCTGTTCTCTGAGGGGACAAGGAAGGAACACAGAGGCCAAAGCAACAGCACTGGAAAAATTCTACTTCTTAAACTGGAAGGTGGGCATGTAGGTATTTATTTGATTATTGAAACATATATATATGTATGAAATATACATATATTGTTGAAATACACATACATGTGTATACAGAATATACATTTATTAATATATCATAAACATATATATGTTTATGTATATGCAACATATATACAAGTAAAATAAACATATAAAAAGATACATGCCCTTTAAAAAAATAAAGACAGAAAATCTTAACACTGGTTATCTTCTGGGCAGGGAGGACTAGAGAGAGATTTTCTCTGTATATTTTGCACCTTTCTGTTATGTTTGAGTTTTCTATAAATACATACTACATATTTTTAAATAACTAAGCAGAAGTTACCTGCATGCACGAAATATGGGCTACTTTTTATTTTTCTTCTTTATACTTTATATTCAGTCTAAAGAGATAATAAATGCGATTTTAAATTTTTCTAAAAAACTAATCATTAACTGATCTTTGCAAAAAATCACTTATCTAGCAACTCATGTCAGGTGGACCATGCTACCTGAAGCAGTTTCAGGAACAGGGAATCTGCATATACATCTGACAGAAAAGGATACCCGCTTAAACATATAGAGTGCCACGTACAGACCAGAAGGTAAATTCCATTTTCACGCTATTTTTTTTCTATTACAGTGTGGCTGTAATCTTACACAGAAAGTAAGAAAGACTTTAAGAGCTCTCAGGGTAGTCTGGGGCAATAACCCATCTAAATGGAGAAATGTTTTAAAAGAAAATATCACTGCCACTAATAAATTTATTTATTGTGCCAATAATTTATATGTTTATTTTTTAATTACAAACTGATATAGTTTGAAAATATCTTACTGTTATTCCTTCATGTTCTTTCTTCACATTTCCTCTATTTTCTTGAATAGGCTTGGACTCTGAAGAACTCAAAGTCTGTACATTTTCTACCTTTTGACCTAGAGATTTGGGGGGAAAATTAACAAAATAAATATTTCAGATGACAAAATTGGAAAAAAAATTTATATGTAAGTAATTAATCAAATTCGGATATCCTAAGATATATAAAAATAGGAGTTACAGATCTGGCAAACTGAGAGTCTATGGGTCAAGTCTCCTCTGTACAATCTTTGGCCCACAGATAGCTTTTAAGAGAGTGCATTGAATGCTATTCGGTGTAGAAAACATAATGTTAGCACAGGGAAAGCAACAAGATGTCTTCTGGGGCCTTGAGAAAGGGATTTCAGAGGAAAGCTGCCTGAGTTTGCCAGGTGAGCTGACAGGAAACTAGAGCAGTAGGGTGGTTCGGTATTGCTCAAGAATAAAGACTGATGAGAGAAAGCACAGATTTATCAGTATCGGTGAATCAAAGGGAACATCACCACATAGCCTATAAACACTAAAATGATAAGAGGATTTTATGAATAATCTGGGGCCAATAAATTTGAAAAAAAGTACATGAATTCAACAAATTCCTGGAAAATCATAACTTATCTGAATCAAAACAGGAAAAGGAAAATCCTAATAGTCTTAAAAGGATTAAAAAATGTGAATGGTTTTTTGAAATCTTCCTAGAGGAGAACTCCTGGCAACTAGTGGATTCTACCAAATATTTAAGGAGGAAAAAAAAATTAACAACAGTCTTATACCAAACCTTTCAGAGAATAGAAAATCTTTCAGATAACACATTTCTCAAATTATTTCTTAGTGTATCTTCTTATTTCAAGAAAATTTCTAACAGAGAATACTTCCCTATTCTTTCCATGAGGCTAGGAGATAACCTGTTGAAAAACAAGTTAGTTTATTTCTTACTTAACTGATGAAACTGAACTAAATAATAAGCATGTTCCCTGCCACCAGACACAACTGAAACATGTGCTTTTCCTGTAAAACACATCATTCATTGTTTACAGGTCTGACCACCTGTCTCTTTGCTTTGCTGGAAGGTGTCGGAGACACTGTGTAGATGCCATCAGCAGTGCTTATTTTCAGCCTCAGCAGAGTCCACAGCTGCTAATAAACTTTTTCACAAGTGCATCCAGTCCTCCATTCTCACTGTCAACTTTTATGGCTCTCCTCACAAGGCCCTTTCCTGCATGCCCCTACTCTGCCTCCTGCCTAACTCTGTTGCTCTCCCTGACCCTGTGGTGTGGCATTCTCTGCTTCCCACCTACTCCAATCCCCACTGGACTTCTCTCTAGTCCTCAAAAAGGCTTCTCTTAAAAGAGGTGCACCTAGGGATGCCTGGGTGGCTCAGTTGGTTAAGCATCCGACTTCAGCTCAGGTCACCATCTCAGTTTGTGCGTTTGAGCTCCACATCGGGCTCTGCATTAGCAACTCAGAGCCTGAAGCCTACTTCAGATTCTGTCTCCCTCTCTCTTTCTACCTACCCCACCCCACTTGTGTTCTCTCTCTCTCTCTCAAAAAAAAATAAACATTAAAAAAAGAGGTGTACCTAAATATACATAATTTCAGAGAAGTGTATTAAACAGTGAAAATATTTCATTGCCAGAAATCACATCCTTGCTATCAACTTAAAAAGCAAGTTCCATTGAAATAAATTGAGTGGGGTTAGAATAAATGCAGAAAGCAATACGGCGTGCAGCTCCTTCCCAGCCAGGATCCACAGTCCTGTGTTAACCACTGCAGCTACTCCATACCCTGAGAGGAATCTGGGCGCAGCGGCTCAGTGACATCAGGTGTGCTACTGCTTCGAATGATGTGCTGCTCCGCCCCCAAGCAGTCAGATTCGATGGCAGGTGCATTTTCTGACTGCTGACATTCTTCCACTTCTGTGGGCATTAACACAAAACATGCAGAGATGTATTCAAAGATTTTTTAAGAATAATTTCACCACTTGAACCAGCTGATTCTAAAATGTAGTCTGGGATACTTTTTTTCCCCTCACAAAAATTATATGATAAGATAACCTGAATTTATATTTGAAAGTAGTTTTCTTTCTACATTTGTTAACAAGTAATATTCCACCCCAAGAATATGTATTAAGTTCTGCAAAGCACTTCAGTTTTCAAAATGAAGAAAAAAAAAAAAAACAAGAGAAAAAGCTACAGAAATGGTTGAGAACTGTTAAAGTCACTTGTAATTTCAGGGACTGGCATGCCAGGGAATGACAGAACCAGGAGATGCACAGAATAGGTAATTTACATTTGAGGAGAGTAGAAAGTCTCACACACACACACACACACACACACACACACTCTCTCTCTCTTTCTCTCTCTCTCTCTCTCTCTCTCTCTCTCTCTCTCTCTCATAGGAAGATAAAAAGGAAATGGGAATTTCAATGCTATCATTCCTTTCAACAGATAAATGCATGACTGTCCAAAATAAAATACTACAATTATTTAATAGCTTATACCACCATATGCAATGCTGAATTAATCACTAAAGTACAAAAATGATCTACTGGTATTTTTAGAGAATAACATAATGGTTATAAAATATAAAACCGCAGGTGAGTACTGACCACTGGATAATCTCATCTAGCATTATTGCAAACTATATTCTCCTAGAGAATGAGTTCCCTCTTCTCTCTGTGGCTCCAGAGAAGTCCCTCTAAAATCAAGATCTGCCTGCACCACTTCTCTCCTGCCGAGGCCCCCCCATCACTGTACAGTCAAGCCCATGCTCTTCACAGTGAACGTAGGGCTCCCTCTGACCTCACCCCACAGACTTGATCCCTCATAGGAGCTCTTACTCACTCTAGTCTCCAGCAATCCTAGCCCACCTGTACCTGCTGCTCTCTCCTTTCTGTAGCCCACTCCTCCATACTACCCTCAGACCTATTCCTGCCTCCCTCCTTCCCTCCCATGCTGCCTGGACACCCCTCCTACAAGACTTGCCATGTGATCCCTCAGCAGACTCCACGCTCACTCAGAGAGTCATGAAACTTTACATCTATATAGCTATAACATATTTTCTAAAAATTTTAATTAGCTAAAGTTTCATTCCTTCTTAGAAGAAACAGATAAAAATTCAGCCTGCATTATCTTACCTGACAGTGTCACCCACTTCCTCACCTGAAATGAAGCTCACTGCCCCTGTGCCAACCTCAGTATAACCCTTTACTCTGAAGACAAGCCAAAGTGCTGGATCTCCCTAACCAACAAGTTGTATGTATGTATTACTCTACATGTAACACAAAAGGACTCCAAGAGAAGGTTGCTGCTTTATTTTTACTATCCAAACAAAAATTCCATTTTAAAGTACACTGATACACGTTATGAGACTTTAAAACTATGAAATTTGTATAATCCTTCATTTATAATTCAGAATACTGAGCCATAGTCTAAATTTAGACACTGACGGGAAGCTGAACTTAGGGCACAAAGGACGGTTAAGGTAGCAAAAGCACACAGACCCATTAAAGCCGCGTCTTTTCCAGGTTGTCTTTGCCCTTCTCTTCTCTTGAAGAGCCAAGAACTGTTCATTTTTCCCACAGAGAGACACAAGACATGTGTACATACTTGTGATCTCCCCAGATATCTGCAAGCATAGCCTACACCCTTTCCACAGGTCTGCCTCTAGGCTATTCAGCATTAGGCAACAGAAGCCAGATGATACCATGAGACCAGCCCCTCCCTGCTGCCTTCCTTCATTGTTTATTCTAATTATGCAAGACACTGAAACCTTCTGGGAAGTGTTTATTTTTGTTAATGAACCTACTTGTTAATCTAATATCAGTAGAGGGAGCCCAAGAGCTTCCTAATTCTCTAAAAATGATTGGCAAGTGCCAGTTTTTATGGACAGTGGGAAGAGCGGGTTTTATTTAAACTTGATGCCAAAAACTGGTAGATGTTGGTTTCTGGACTAGGAGCAGAAACAAATAAGAGCCAGGCCAACACTGGCAGCATTTTTAAAGATAAAGAACATCGCCATCTGGTGGGATACAGTACAGCCACAGCACCATGGTTTCCAAATTTGAGTGTCCCCACTGGTCCTCAACACAACAGACGGACGAAGGGCCTGCCATCACCAGCTGGTGTGCCTTCCCAACAGACTGGCCTAATGCAGCTTTAAGGCTTTGTTTTTGTAAAACTGTTGGTAGGGACTTCTCAGATGGAGAATGTCCAAGCCCGTGGAAATCACTGGAAGTGGTGAAGATGGGAACATCCATGATGAGGGTGGAAAGGAAGGGGAGAATCATAATGCCAAATGTGCTGTTAGGACTGTGTACTGTTGGTTCCCTGAGCTACTCCTATAGTTGACTGTTAAGTGATCTAGGGTGGAAAAAGAATTTTAAATTCTCCTTATCTCACAATTAAAACCCAATTTCCTGAATTATAAATGTATAGTTCTTGGCCTTTTCTAACACATCATACTAAGTATACAGTCAACATGTACCTTGCATAAATGAACAAATGAATACCAAACACATTTTCTTGATACTTTTTCTTCTTTTCTTAAATAGTTCTTGAGCTCCCTCTGCTGGCTTTTTATTTGTTAAGAAAGAGCGACAAATGTCAAAGCTGCTACCATTCCACGGTGTCCGCTCTAGCAGTTGCTGTTTTGTAACAAATTAAGACCATTTAACACTCATATGCAAATATCAAGATACAGGATTATGTGATACTCAAAACAGAAAATGAACAACCTAAGTTATATAAAAATTACTTTATAAATTCTGGTAGGTCTAAAGCAGTCTCTGTTTTGAGTATCACACAATTTGTTCAAATCACTTCAAAGTACTAAATTCTATCTCAGATTCACCAAATCATTCACTTTCTCTCAAGCATTGCTACCCTAGTAACTTAAATTTTAAAAGTTGTAACCTTCTAGCTTCTTGATAATATAAGCTACACAATACCATTACAAAATCAGTGCTTTCTAAGACTCCACTCAAAACACCAGGAAAATGATCAAATTAGAATTACTTCATTTTTCTCCCACTGAGAGAAAAATCCACATGATTAAATTAAATTAAATGTGCAAAGTCTTTAGAAACTTCTATTTATTCCAGACGTCTGACTACTTTTCAAAGCAATTTCACTCAGTCTTTAATCTACGGCTTTCTTAATCAATCTTATTAAATGAAGTGAGACTCATTCTTCAATTACCAAAATTCTGGGTTCCATTTATCCCTCATACAGGGTTGCAAAGGCAAAATGAATAGTGTAATTTCCTTCTAAAAGCATTGTGCATGGGACCAACTCAAGCCTATTAAGAAGCACAAGAGATAGAATCAACTCAACATCTTGAGGTTTCTTATGAGGTCCGCAGGTGAACCAGCCTGACAACAAGCACTTCTGACAATCAGGTACTACCTGCAAGCCTGACGACCAGAGGCAGAAGCAGCTAAACGAAGCTTTCAGGTCGGTACCATTAAGTCTCTTTTAGAATGAGGGAAGATCACTGATCCTCTAATTACTACTATTACAATGGCCCTAAAAGAAAAATAAAATTTATCACTGGCATGGCCTATAAGCACTACAGACTGATAAATGTCCCAACATAAAAGCAGTTAAAATTACAAAACACCTGGAAAGCACTGTTCCCACAAAGGAGAAGAAGGAAAATCACCGAAACTGCCAGGATACAGGATACAGGTGGTTATTACTTTCTCTAAAATCTGCTGCCACCAAATAAAGAGTCCCAAAGGGACCAGAATAAATATAATAGTGGCTGAAGTAAGTAATTCTCTATCATTTGGATTATTAAAGCAATTCTGGAACGTTTAATAGTCATATGGACAAGAAACAAAAACAACAAATGTTAACAAATGAAAACAAAATTGGCAATCATTTTTATCATAAAGATCTTGTGGCCAGAAAGCCAACATTAAGAGTGTCTGCGTACTACATACAGGTGGATATACATCGACCTATATCTAAACTTAGCAACAGGCGAGCAAGATATGCCAACACACTAGGATTTAAATTGGGACACAAAGTTAATACTCTAGTGTGCCAACCAGTGAGAATGCACAACCTAAAACAGGACTGATATGCCTGCTCCTAGCCTCGTCTCTTGATAGGACAATTGCAAAGGAAAATGGCATCAGACTAAGGAGGAGCTCGCCACTGCAGCTGTCAGATAAAACACAGGGAACAGCAGACTGTTCTCAAAGCTACTGTACTACTAAGCCCTTTACCCTTCACGCTATAAAGTCAGGAATAAGGGCAGCAAAAGCAGGAAAATACTGACTTGGCACAGCCTGCTTTGCTTTACCCCAAATCGAGGTCTCTCAGCCTCGACGCTATTGATACTTTTGCATCCGATGACTCTTCATGGTAGGGGCTGTCCTGTGCAGCCACTGTCGGGTGCTCGGCAGCATCCCAGTAGGGGCTAGTGTTTAGGCACTGCCCCAGCTGTGACAACCAAACATTCCCTGGGGGGAAAATCATCCACAGTTGAGATCCACTGTTCTAAATCATATTTAACTTCTCCAACAGTTCTGTTGGAACTGTGTACATACATAGGAGAATCAAGAATCTAAGTAAGCTAAAATATAATAGTGAATGAGAAAATGGTTTCCAAAATGAGATTATGAACAGAAATAGATTTCTTATGAGAAGATATTCTGGACAAACTAATAGAAACCTTGATCAAAGGAAACAATATGGGGAAAAAAATGGACTGTGTAAAACAAAAACTTTTCACCATGAAAAGAACACCTTTTGGGTATATATGAGCCATATATCAACCAAATAGAAAACAAAACAAAACTATTTTATATACATTATTAATCATCTCTAGGCAGTAGCACTTTTTCAAAAACCAGATTATCAAGTTATTATCAATGCTCATCAGTAATTTAACTGACTGGGGACCATCTTATCATTCTTATGGTTTTTCACCTTTGGTATTTACTAAAGAAAAGTATTTTCTACGAAATGTAATCCTTAGTCTCAATGAAACAAATTTCTTCCCTCATATTCTGTGAATTAAATAGTATGATATCTTACATGCTCATCCGGAGAATAAAGATTTTATTATGCTTTGCTACACTATGTGCATCATACAGTATGTC
This sequence comes from Paguma larvata, assembly GCA_030068075.1. Lineage (NCBI taxonomy): Eukaryota > Metazoa > Chordata > Mammalia > Carnivora > Viverridae > Paguma > Paguma larvata. The sequence goes on along the minus strand of CM057844.1, from coordinate 4,987,747 downwards.
AGGATTTGGTGCCATAGAAAATAGCTATCTCTGATAGTATATAAATATTGATTTATAATGCTATCTTTCTGAAAATAAGAACATGAAAACATACCCCTCTTAGCATGAAAAGTCAGTTCATTTTAGAATCTTTGAACAGTAACTGGACACAGGCCTAATTATTTACTGCGGGGCAAAGGAGACACTTTTGTTGAGACCTATGTAAAAAATCACCATTTTTGATGCCATAATGTCTTAATAATCCAGAAAATACACTGTGTACAAACCACACGTGGGTGAACTCAATTTTAACTGGCTGGAGCACAAGAACAATGTTTCCTTGTTTTGAAAATTAGCACTTTTTAGCATCTTTTTTTTTTTTACTCAAATCTTAATAATCAGTGTGACTCTCCATAAACATTATTACTTTATACATGATTATGATTTATTAATTCCAAGGAGGTCTTGCCTACATGATTTTTCCCATTTATCCATTTTGGGGAGGCACAGTAAGCATTCTAACCTTGACAAGCTCAAAACTTTGTTCTGCAGGCATTGTTTAGGAGGCACCCATCACTGGTAGAAACTCTAGGCCAAAAAATCCTAGAGCAAAGACCAGTGGTGTTCCAAAAATTTTTCTTGACTATCTAATTGATACTAAACATTTAACTACATAAAAGTGACTATTAATATTCACTGAAAATAAATGCAAAGTGCAATGGCCAGGCAGGCATGCGTAGTGTGGGGATATTAACAAAGGCAGGAAGGCCCAGAGGCAAGCAGGAGAAGCCCGGGGACACTGACGGACACATGAGACAGGGTTACAGTACCTGACAGCCTGTGAGAGCAAGAGGAGTAAGAGAGACCAGGTAAGAGAGCGCTCACGGTGTGAAGGAGGAGCGGGACGCTTTTAGTAGCAGGCAAAGCCTCAGAGAGGTGGACACAGTTGCTGATAGACTGGCTTCGCTTAGCTTCCAGGAGAGATAAAGTAATAATTATGTCAGAAGCACATCAGGATCTTTCACTTCCTTTCTTTTCTTTTCTTTTTTAATTATTGCTATTTTTCTGGGCTTTCTTTCAAATTTAAAAAAGTCATTTTAAACTTTAAAGGAAGTCTGCACAAAGCAGAGGATTTAACTGTAATCTCTAAATAGAGCCAACCTTCAGTCATTCTGATGACTTAGAAGAATCAACACTCACATTGTATCACTTTGTATCACACTCACATGTGGGTTGTTTATTTGGGCAGACACTCTAATCCATTTTTCCTTCCTAAAGGACACATACATGAAAAGACAACAGGGGAAGGAGGAAAAATCTAGCCTAAGATTAAAACTGTTCTATAAATAATAAATAATTTAAAAATTGGTTTGCTGGGAACTGACTGTATTCAAAAGCAAATCACTTAGTAAATTAAATATCCTAAAGTACAGAAACACATGAAAGTCAAGTTGAACATCAAAAGATTTGATATTTGAGGGGAAAAAGGCAAAAATCTCCATGAAACCAATCCTTTATATCACATTTTGTGCTTGTTAAATCCATAATTTCTTAGTATGAACTTTATGATGTTCTCAAGTTTTTTACAGACTGCATCTAAAAGACCATTTGAGAAAACAGATAAACATAGGAAAAGAATATGCCTCACATATATGAAACCACCATCAGTAAGATCAGCTTTATCCTTAAAACTAAAATATAAAGGTTGACTTGCTGTTTTATTATTTTTACGTGATTTTATTTCACACTGACGGAAAAGAAGTACGAATGGTAATGACACATTTACAGAGGGTGAAACAAACTTTTTACTTCCTTGCCCCCCACCCTCCGCCACTCCACCCATCTTCTGGCTGTCAGGATTCCCAGGTCTGATTCCCACAGGGAATCCACAGGGACTACCTGCAATGGGATTACAGTACACTTCACGAATGGGTAAGATGATACTTAAAATGACCTCCATGCAAATGTCAAACTGACTTACTTCAAATTTCCTAAAAGATGAGTTCATCTCTCAATGTCATAAGGTGTTTGAAAGAGCTTTCCTTTTATAAATCAAATGTATATTTTTCAAAAACTAATTATTAGATATTTTAGAAATAATAAAGCTTATAATAATTATTATAGTTATAATAATTATCTTGTGTGGAAACTGACTTGCTTTAATCACTCATTTTAGACATCTAAAATTTTAGCATCATTCACACGCAAGAACAAAGTTTTCCTTTATAATTCTTTAAGACTCTCCCTATCAGTTCCTTTTAAGTTGTAAACTAGTTCCTTCTCTGTTAAATTGTTACTTCCCTACTCTGCAGTTGCTTATTTTATTATTTCTATCTTGCCACCAACACTGACATTTTCTCAAACATTTTCTTAATCTAGATTAAGTGTAGTCATTGGGGCAAGTTATAATATAATAATTTTTCCCTTTAATGTTTATTTATTTATTTTGAGAGAGTGGGGGGGGGGCAGAGAGAGGGAGAGAGAGAATCCCAAGCAGGCTCCATGCTGTCAGCACAAAGCCTGACACGGGGCTCGATACCAAGAACTGCGAGATCATGACATGAGCCAAAATCGAGAGTTGGACACTTAACCAACTGAGCCACCCAGGCAACTCTATAACCTTAAATTTTTCTCATACTGGGATTAGGAAAAAAAAAAATCACTTTCAAATGGGTCTTCCATAACAAATGCCTTAACGGTAAAAGTGGCAAAAACTGTCTTAGCTGCTGGTTTCATTAAAAGGTGGCCTCCGCACCATGAACATCTACCATGAAAGCATTCTGGACCTTTTTAAAAGATGGAAAGGCAAGTTATAACACATTGTAAAAATAACAAAACTGAGTAAAACCACTAATAGTCTAGATAGATTAATTTTGTAAAACAGCATGATATAATAAAATCTTCAGAGACCATTGTTTTCATAGTCAACTAAAAAGATAAAAATACAAAATAAAATAGGAAATACATACGTATTGCAAAATACGTGAACATAATGGATTGATCCAATTCAATAGCTCTTATCCCATTATCTTTTTTAAAGGTCATATTTCCTAGTGTTTTTAATTTAATCAATCCTACAAAGGCCAGGTTTATGACTTTTAAGCAACATACTCTAAAACACCCTTCCATGATTCTGTAAGAGTTCTTACTGCTGCAATACCCTGTGTTTCCAGATGCCTCAGAACACTGATAAACAGAAGATCACTGGCATAAATGCACCAAGGATTATTGAAAACAATACCAGTGCCACCTCCATATTGTTGGTCTAAAACATCTGCTGAGAAACTAAAATGCCATCTCTTCTATGGCTGTGTTTTGGCCAAGTAGGGGAGCAAGGAGCATGCAATATACAATAGTTGGCTGCTCATTAAAGTGTGAAAGTAAAGTTTTACACAGTGTTTTGAATGATCACTTTCATTATCATTACCGTTCAAGGGCTGTGAGGGGTAGCAGGGAGTCTGGGCAGTTAAGGCATGATGGCATTTTGTTGCAAACTTCTCCTCTGATCCAATGACCAAAGAAAGGAGTTTCTAGGGGTTGGGATGAGAATGGAAGTCAGTGCGCAAGCCTTCCCCAAAGTCGCCTGTTACCAGGAACGGAGTCTCTCCTCAGGGGAGAGGATGAAGAAGAGCAGGCGAAGTGGAACAGGAGGTGAATGTCATAAGGTGATAATTACCAGCAAATGCTGCAGCAAAAAGCATTAGACAGTTAGGGTTAAGGCATAATGTATTTTCGTAAAAGCTCCAACAGGATTCTAAGCCATCTGTATGAAGTCTTTATTAAGCACTGTAAAATATGTTGACTGTAAATGATTCTGGTTTATGATCAGAGGATATTGTGACTTTCTGCAGTCAACATGCTGATTGATTAGCACAGCGTGGTAGTACCGATGTGAAAAATGACAGGAAACTCAGATAAATTTATTTTAAACTTAAGTTACAGCCTCAAAGTCACTCGAGGGAAGGGTTTTTTTTTTTTTTTATTCTTATTAAATAACTGGATATAAGCATACTTTTTAAAGATTTTCTTTTGGTTTTAAAGTGTAGGAAACAAGTCCAAAAAGCTGGGGTTCTTGGTCAAGTTCTTGCTAATTCTGACAGATGTGGAGGACAACATCCACAAGCACATAAAGCTCAATTTCCCAAAGAACCCAAAAACTTAAACATCTTCTTTCAGTCCTGAAAACTAAGTGCACTATTCTCTCTTCCTGAGTTGGAACAGTTGCCACAATAAGATTACCACTGTTCAACAACAATAATGCAACTAACTGTGTGATTACTAAGAATCTATTTTCTCTAAGGTTCGAACAAAAACATCTACTTTTTTCTGCTGTGCACAAATATCTCACTCAATATTAACATCTCAAGTTCTTTTTCACAATGAAGGACTTAGAAATAAGTATCAAAAATGGACTTGAAACGTAACCAGAACAGATAATTAAAAGATACAGAGACATCCCATTTAATAAAAGGTCATGTATTTACGTCCTAAGTGGAATTTTAAAACGTTTAAAACATTTTATTCCTATAAATCCATTTTAGATAGAAACTAGACCTTACAGAAAAAATAAATAAATATTTACCGGTTGCTTTTTGGCGAACGATATTTCTTGCCTTCTCAACTCCTGGTGCCCCAGATGTGGTGGCACTCCTAGATCGCATTGGCTCAGTCACATCTGGGTGGCTCCGCCAGCTGAGAGAAAAGGATCTCCCCACGGTGGTTCCTTTCTGAGAATCTAGAACACAGCCTGATAGAGGATAAGATGGGAAAAATAATCTAAAGGCTGAAATCATTATCATTCATTGCACAGCCTGTGTTCCTCAGCAAATTTCATAAATACAACTGTATATAATCAGCAGATTCTCTTGTTGTAAAATTAGGTACCACTTCCTTATACTGCAGTAGAAAGGTTTGTACATAAAAGTAATCTAGGAATTCCTGTTGCCAAAGTATTTTTCAAGCATCTCCAATAGCCTCATAACAAGTATATCTTCAGAGTACTCACTTCAATATTAAAAAGAATGTGAATAAAACTTTCTCGGTAAAAGAACAATGTCAAATGAAGTTATACTACTGCTGCCAGGTCACTCCAAAAACTACTTTTATAAACCACAAAATTAGAGACCCTGGCATTAGAATAGTGCTCCATCCTAGAGATGCCAACCTCTCCATAAATTACCAAGAGAAATTCATGCCTGTAAACTCTAATCAGAGTCAAATGAAAATCTATGAATGATACAAAATCCCATTTTAGTGAAGCTCTGAAACAATAAAATACTGCGGCTTGTTAACCCAACTTCTCTGCTTTCCTCTCATATTACTCTGGTCAAATACTTCGGATGAGTGGTCAAGGTTCCAAAAGAAATACAGGGGCAAAGAGAATGAGACAGAGATTTCTGCACAGGTATGATGTGGCTGGTGGCTGCCACCTGTGGTTTGTTTTCACTCCCAGGTTCCGGAGAGTGTATTTTGTTTCCAAAAGTCCAGTGCTTAGAACGCAAGTATTTCTACAATGAATTCTTAAAGCCATTTTTAGAATAAAGCAATATAAGAGAGAAATCAGAAGTATTTGCCATGGACATTGAGTAAGTGATTAAATTTGTTCTGTATCATTCCATCAGTTGTGTTTTTTGAAGTGTTTACCTTCCAATAAACAAAGACAGCCACTCACAGACTGCAACGAAGATGTAGGAATCAGTCATGTCAACTGTATGTTTGTACGGTGACGTAATCACCTTAATTGGCTCATGCCTCCCCACATCCACATCCTTCGTTGTCCTCTCCCACAGTGACCCTGGGCTTCATCACATGACAGTTTTGGTAGCAAAACTGAACAAGCAGAGATCTGAAATGCACTTGGAAATCTGGGCTTGCCCCACCGCTGCTCCTGGAACCCTAAGTTCTCGCACAAAAAGCATGAGCTGGCCTGCTGGGCAGTGAAAGGTATACAGCCAAGTCCATCCCATGGCCCCAGCTGACAGCTGGCCAATCCCTAGAGCTGCCTAGCTGATTATTTCACAGCCTAGCTGACTGCAAACACAGGAGTGAATCCAGCAGAACTGCCCAACTGAGTCCAACCCAAACTGCCAACTCATAAAATCACGATCTAAACAACGGTCTGTTATTTTAAGCCACTATATTTTGGGGTGATCTGTCACCCAGCAAAAGCCGATATTATCTATAGTAAAGGTATTGTTGAGGCTGCAGTCTACTACAGCAAGCAATGTACACTTATGAATCTTTGGAGGAGAAATTCCTCTCAGGTCTTAGGACCAGGGGAGAGCTATGTATCACCTAAGCTCTGGACTGTTTTCACCTTTTGCAAGCTGTGATCATCTGCTGTAACCCTGTGAAGTTCAGAGTCAAATCCAAACTTGCCCCTCTCGCCTCCCTAGCAAGCAGAGGAGGCTCTCCAGCATGCATTCTGGCATTTATACCGCTCCTGTAATCCCAGGATTAATTTTGCCCCCGTGTCCTTGTGTATTATATCTATCATATTATAGGTGCTTCTATGAACTGCCTCAAAAATCTTTAAATAATAAATTGGAATACAAGTAAATTAACCCAAGGACTATGTCACTGTCTTAAAACAGTAATGAAGGCAAATTCTTGTCCCTAGTAGAAAACACTGCTGATGTTTTCAACCTTGATCTGACTCTAAGTCTCAAAACAATTTTTACCCAGAAACACAACAAAGCCAAAAGGACTCCCACATGAATCATTCAGTTTTCCACCTTTCCTAGGCAGGCAGTGGAATATGTCCTTCTAGTGTGTGCCTTGAGATGGACTTGTCTAGCTTTGATTTCTGGCTTCCCCACGTATTAGCTACACGACCTTGAATGAGTCCATGACCATGGACTCTCTGTACTTCCATTTCTCTGTCTGTGCCATGGAGATGGTAGTATCCACCTCAGAGGTTACCATGAAGGTGAAGAGAGATAATGTGTACAAGCACTAGCCATTATTATATTATTATTGCTACTACTGCTCTTCCCCTTCATCCTTAAGAGGTAGAGTGCTATGAAACACGATCCGACACCATCATTGAAAAGATACCACTTGCATGGCTAGTTCAGTTTATTGTGAAATTCCATGCATTAATTGGCTCCATGTACAAACACACACTCCTCCCTGGTCTCCGACATCGAGTGTTATCCTGTAAGAGTAGAAGTACCTTTGCCTCGCTGTTTCTTTTCCTTTTGTTCACTTAATTTGTCCAGAGGTAGGTTTGTCATCTCAACTCCATAAACGGTTCTCGCAAGCACTGCTGTCAAGGAGTCCATGATGTTGGCCCACTCGGTTATGAGCTCTTCCCATTCCGTGAGGGAGGACAGCACGCCAAGAAAATCATCCCAGAGCTCTCGAGAAATGTATACACAGAGGTTTGCTCGGATCCACGCCACCATGAGTGTCTAAAACCAACCAGTCAACAAGAGACTTTAATCGTCCTCATTTGGAAGAAGAATTTTTAACAAAATATTTTAAATTACTATTACTAAAATGAACTTTAAAACAATAAAAAGCACTTGATCTTGTTTTTCTTTTAGTTTCTCAGAATTCATTTGATCAACTGAAATTAGGATCTGACCTACTGAGAAATTAGTTATCACTACGAACAAAGCTCCTGATTGAAAATCCCTCTAGTGCCTGTGGCTGGTCCTGGCCGTAACCGGGGAGAAGAGAAAGGTCTCAGTACTACAACTATTCTGCTTCTTGGGCAGCTCTCTCTCACTCTCTACAATGGCTACTTCTGGTGTCCTCTTCAATATGTAAACCTCCAACTCCACGAACTCCTCCCTGCTTTCTAGCAGATGAACTCACTGCAGATTTAAGAGAAAACAGAATCCATTAAACAAGACCCACAAGACCCATGTGTTTGCCCAGCTTCTCCTCCACCTCCAGGCTGTAAGTGAAGAGAGGCTCATGCTCCTCTCTGCTTGTTCCCACCTCTGCTCTGAACCTCCTCCTTGGTCTCTGTGTTTCCATGAACCCTGCCTCTCCTTTTTCTCCAATGTATCCTACTAACCCAGCTCCTCCCCATCAGCATTCAAATATGCTCCAAGTCTACCTCATCTTAAAAACAAAAACTAAACAAAAAAGTTCCCTTGACCCCAGATTCCTCCCTCTAGCTAGAACATTTAAAGCCAGCTTCTTGGAAGAATGTTTCACACTCACTGCATGTGTACCTTCTCATCTTCCCAGTCAATCGACTGCTCTGGCTTTCTCCCTTCCTTTGCCATCCCTCCTCTGCCGGGGTTCTTGTCTCCATTCTTGTGGCTCTAGTTACTACCTACAAAATTCTTCTGAATCTCCAAGGTTAGCCCAGACCTTTTTGGTTTCCTGACCTTTTCAATCTGTGTACTAGACAGCTCTACTTGCAGGCACCTGCAGGCATGACAGTAGAAAGAATTCAGCTCTTCCAGTGAGATTCTTCCAGTTCCTCGACCTGGTCTCTCCTGCTCATGGCCTTTGCATGTAGCTTTCCTTTATCTCTTCCTTTCTTTTTTGCCTCTTTAACTCCCACTCATTCTTCGGGTCACAACATGGACATTACTTTCTCCAAGGTGTCCCTGAGTGCCACCCACCCAGCCTCCAGTAAGTAGCATCCATTCCCACCGCTGTCTGCATTCCCTTATCAGAGCACTTTCCTTAAGCGTCTACTCACTTCTCTGTGTCCTGTGGTCCTGTGTCCCACCTATGGTCCTGTGTCCCGCCTATGGTCCACAGCACTATAAATGGCCACATGGACAACTCTACCAGACACATGTGCACATATTCTGGATATCTCCTTACCTTGAAATTGCTTAGTTCCTTCCCTCTCCCCAAATATTCCACACCCTTTAAAATTCAAACCAAAATATACCTTCCTGGAAAGGAGCCCCAAGTCCATCTCAGGGGAGCCCCAAAGACTTTCTTAATCTTACTAGACGGCATCTTTATACCCAAAGTCTGCATGACTTCTCCAATTAATTGTCAGAGCTAAATGTTCTTGTTAAGGTGCAAACCTATAAATATTTCTACCCATCTCAGACCCCCCCGTAGCTGATGGGGGTTGTCCTATGCATGGAATAGGGGTGAGCTGGCTTTTTAATTAAAGAGAAACTTTTCTCTAACATACACATAGGAAAACTTTGAGAACTAGAAAACAGACTGTTCTCAATTACGCAGGCCTGTTCTGACCACTTAAAAAATCATATTTAAAGTGACCCCTTATGCAATGTACCTGCTCTCTATGTTTCAATTCATGTTTACCACACTTTTTAAAGGGGCAAAAATATGAAAGTTGAGCTAAAATCATTAAATATCTTGAAAACAAGGTTTTAAATTTCATACTTAAAATCTGATTCTAAGATGGATTTTTTTTTAAATCAAGAACAGCGCAAAAGAAAAAATAATTTTATCATGATTATTACTAATATTAAAGTGTTATTTATTATGATTAAAATGCCATCTTCTATTTATTCAATTTCACACTCCTTTTTTCAAAATGAATTTAAGGGGATTACCATAAAGTGCATATACACAATAAAATTAATAAACAGTAGCTCAAAAAGATAATCTTAGAGTAAGGGGAAAAAGGAGAAACTGGCAATGTTATCAGCACTCAGTCTCATGCCTGCTTACAACACTAGCTTCAGATTAAAAGCAGAGTTTCTGTGTGGTAAAAGACGCCCTGTGTTGGGAATCTTGCAATGGCTTCACTTTATTGACTAATTATAAAACCGGCAGAGAAAAGGGACTTTTTACAGCTTATAAAACTCATCTTAGCAAATCCCACAAACATGTACACAGACCTGGTGAATCATCCCCATCATAAGTCACCCCTGACAACACTTGAACCCAGAGCAAAACAGCAACATAGTGTGTGTGGGTGAAGGGTGGCACCTTTGCGCACAAAGGCAGGGTGTGCTTTGAATAAGCTACCCTTCTCTAAGAGGAAGAGGGAAAGGCAGAACCCCAGACTCTAGATTCTGTCACTAACTTGATTTGTGACCTGGGCTCTTTACTTGTCTTTTCTGGAGTCATTTTCTCGTCAAAAGTAAAAAGCTGAATGACAGCATCTCCAAAGTTCCTCCAGCACTGAAATTCATGTTTTATCAAACACATCCCAGCAAACAAGCTGTATAAAAAAATACATGCGTTCATAAGCCACTCCTTTTCTAACATACATTTCCTGGCCAATCACTTGATACATTTCTCTACTCTCCATACTCAGGGGACTATATAATTTTAAATACTATAACCAGAAGGAGCATAGTCCAAGTTTCCTGATATACTTTGAGAGCTTCAAGCATAACGTCCTATCTAGCACTGAAAACAGGTTGAAACATCATTTCTGGCAAACACCATTATTTGGTAAATATCTAAATAAAACCTAACTCATTTGAAGAAAATGTGCCAACCCAAGTTATCTACTGATAGAGAAAAAATTAGATATTAGAGGAAAAATTTGAAAAAGATCAAAGGATAATGGCAACTCAAAATTTCCTGTCCCCTTTAATACTTTCCTTATTCAAATTTTTAAAAATCAAGCATCTAGCAGTTGTAGACAGTCCACATGAGTGAACAAATAATAATTTGATCGCACGTTTAATTTTAGAATGGAATTAAGATGATGCCCACTTGATTGCCTGGTAGAGCTGTCCAGACCTTTCACATTTTTCTCCTCTCTTGGATCCCACAAAAGGGCTTGGGAAGTCAACAGATAATCATAAATCCTAGATGAACCCACTCTGATTGTTAGGACAACCCTGCAAGGTCGGATGGAGTCCTTTCCTGACTGTGACAGATTAGGGAAGAGACTCAGAAAGTGAAGTGATTTGCTCAAGGCCACACAGCCAGGAAGTACCAGAGCTCAGTAGTCTGTCTACTTCCAAAAAGCTTATCTTCTCTCCACTATTTTATGGTTGCTTCTTAATTTAAGCATTCTTTCTGATCCATATAATGATGGCCAAAATAATAATGATGCCATCAAAATCATTAATCATCATGGACTTAAAACTAATTTTCAAGATCTGACAAGATTCTCCATTAACAAAGAGAATTTTTCTCCCAAATCAAAACTAATCAAACAAAGAAACAAACAAACAAAAATACAACTCCACAGTAGATTCTTGCTTAATTCAGTGACAAGTTCTTGCTCCAATTGCAACACAACTAATAGATGCAAGGCCACACAACTGGTGAGGAATAAGGCCCAAGTACTCACCAGCCTAAGCCTGGCTCCAGCCCACATCACTTGGCAACTCCAGTCCCATCAGGGCAGGGAGACTGAGAGGGAGGTGCCGACAGTAAAACTCTCCATGAGAGTTACAGCAAAATGAGCAGACTGTTTGTACATCCGGATGGGCAACAAAGCAAGTGGTCAGCACTATGCCTGAGACAAGGTTGAACACACACAAAAGGATGGGTAGACCACTCTGTATATCTAATAACTAGGCAAGGCAATCAGAGTAAGAGTGATTATACTATTCCGAAGGCAAGTGAGGACATGCCAATTATTTCTGCAGCCTCTCATGTATTTTTCATCAAGCCAAGATTGTTCAATCCTATTAAACTATTAAAAATTAATATAAACAGCTGGCTTCTCCTGTGTTACAATGGGAATACATAACTTTATTTAAATAACTAGTTTGTCTGGGGCGCCTGGGTGGCTCAGTCGGTTAAGCATCCGACTTCGGCTCAGGTCATGATCTTGCAGTTTGTGAGTTTGAGCCCTGCATTGGGCTCTGTGCTGACAGCTCAGAGCCTGGAGCCTCCTTTAAATTCTGTGTCTCCTCCTCTCTGCCTCTCACATGCTCATGCTCATGCTCTGTCTCTCAATAATAATAAACAAAAATGTTCAAAAAAATTAAAGAACTAGTTTCACTTTGTATCACCTTCACCTCCATATCCTACTGTATTCTAGATATGCTCTTCGTATACATCTCCAAAACCACCTTCAAGTCAATGGAGGAGGGAGTCTGACTTCTCCTCCTTGCATCCATCACTTCCAGCTCATGATCCGCCATGCTATCTCCTACCAAATTATTCAAAGCAGGCCCATCTATTGTACGGATGCCTTTATTTACATAGAATGTCACAGTTTTCCAGAGTCCTTTCACACCGTTCTCTTTCAGAAATGCTTCATAAATTCTTAGTGTCCCGTAACTACTAGTGCTTTCTAAAGCAATGGTGCAATAGTTTACTACCCTCAGGACCTTTAAAACTTCCACTTCCTATGCAGTTAGTTCATCATCTGCCTCTTTTCTTCCCCACAGGGTGATGTCAGACTACTTGCATTCTTGACCCTTCTCACCCTGTGAAATGTAAGAAACACGTATCTCCTTGGCTCTCTGCTCCTATCTAAGGCCAGCCCAGCCCTGTTCACCTCATTCAGAACTTCACTTCTGTAGTTCTCTTCTCTCTCCCCCTAAGGCTGTCCTCACTGGACCGTGCCCACTGGTAAGCAAACAGACTTTAAAGCCACCCACCTTAAACCTTGTCCTCCACACATGCTGTCCACTCGGCTGGCTCCCCTTTTCCTCCTCACTTTCACGTGTGCAAAGCCCTGACTATACTTGCTGCCTCTACTGCCCAGGTCTCATTTTCTCCTTCACCCACTCCAAGTGGGCCTCATTCCCCTAGAACATCTGCAACCACCGACATCTTGTCAAAACTAATAGTGAACTGGTCGTTCTTCTCTTACCCAATACTCATCTCCAGGCATCCAGACACACACTCTGCTATTTTCCCTCCAGCTCTATGGCCATCCTTTCTCAGCATCTTTGGCTGGCTCCTCTCTCCACCAATCATGGAGATGGATGGCCTCTCCTCTCTAGGACACATATTCTCTCCATGGTGATCCTATACAGTTCTGTGACTTTAAACACATAGCCCAACATACCAATGGCTCTCACATTTTTATGTATAGCCTGACCACTCCTTGACCTTATCCCCATTCCCACGCTTCCATTTACCCTTTACTTACTCAAACCTACCTGGCCCTTGACCAAGGACATCAGCTCTTGTTATCTTCCTAATTTCTACTAACTTCAAGAAATCAAAAGAAGAAGTAGATGGCAGACAGGTGGGAAGGCCTAAAAGAAACCTAGCTCTAATTATAAAAAATAGATTACAACCTTCAAGACAAAGCTAAGAAGAAAAATTACTAGAAATTTAGTTTAATGTTAATCTTAAAATTCTCAGTGATTAAAATTATTTTGCTGTAAAATCTGATTCATTTCTTGCATTTGCAGTGTTTTAATAAAGAAGACTTACCCTAAACAGTAACCCTGCCAAGCTCTGGGCAAACAAGTCCTTTATTTGTTTATCCTTTGGCTTCTGCATGACAGCTTCTGTTATCCTGAGTAGTATTTGCAACATCTGTTCCCTGGGCCACCCAAAATAAAAGCTCATATTATTAATCATGTCTCCAAAGCACTTTAATTTATAGGTACAAGAAATTATCTTAAGAATCAGCAACATTGGTAATCATGTGTTACTCAAAAGTATTAACAATCTGAATGCCGATTATATAATGAATACCATATTTTATCAAAATAAACCACCTTATGTTACAGCTATTCTAAAAATATGTGTCCTGTACCCACATCCATAGGCAGGATAAATTAGGTGTCATCCTAGCCTGATTTTATCCCCTTCGGACAGGGAGGCAAGACTGTTTCTCCAACTACACCAGTCCATTAAAGGTGTTCAGTGAATAGCTATGCCCATTTGAACTTATGCAACACCCTTTAATTTTCTCATCCATTATTTTACTTAACCTGTGAGGTCTCCCTATCTATCTTTGTGGTAGGAAATAAAATGGGCATTCTGGTCCTCATTCTGGGGAGATATGCAGTCAATATCAGAGTATGACTGAACTTCAGAGGAACTCACAGGCGGCGGGGGGGGGGGGGGTTGGAAAGGTCACTGTTGTTCACTATGAGGCACGGAGCTTTGCACCTGGAAGATGCTGAGTCTGCAACCCAGGGCACTGAGGACACCAAATAACACCGTTAATTATGGTAACACCAATAAGTTCTTCAGAACAGCCAAAACATGTTTTTCATTCTCACAGCTAAGTTACATCCTTCATACTAGAGTGTTTGCTCACTTTTTCTTTTCTTCAATTCCCTACGAATCAAGAACACTGTATCTTTTGTATATAAGGAAGGTCCTTTTGTTCTGAGGAGAATCATCCCTTTTAACTTCTCTTTTGAGGTCTTATACACTAACTGTCCGTTCATCTTTATAACTTCCTCCTTGGTCTATCTATCTGCTCTTTAGTGATAAAATCAGGAACTGGACAAAGTAAGCTAGGTCAAATGATTGGATCTCCAAATCATAGTTACTTTATACTTTTCGCATACCTCCACATATTGAGACAGGATTTTCCCTTAACATGACGTTGAATCTCATTAAGCTTCTCATGGTACAATGACCTCTAAGGGTTTCCTGCCTTATCTGTAGCTGACCGTTTGGTGTTTGTCCCAGGGTTATCTGTCGGTATACATTCAGAACTCTGCTCTAATTGCTCACCTATGGGTTCTGGACGGCATAGGAAGAGCTGTCAAGCCATGGGAGATCTGAGCACATGCGTGTGGAGTAGACAGCTTAGAGGAGAATGAGGGAACAAATGTCACAGAGCTGGGGGCAGCATGTCCCTCACCATATTCAGGGCACCCAGGCCCCTGTCACAGGCCCCAGTGTCACCACTCCCTGCTCACATTTATGCGATGCTTAAGACAACAAAAACCAATCCTTTCCACACAGATGGTTACATACCCATCTATGAACACGATGAGAACAAGAGACATAATTTTCAAATAAAACCTCAGTCATGGGAACTGCTATCAAAAAAATGCAAACCTGACCAAAGCAATGACTGACAAAGACACAGGGTTAATTTAATTTCTGAACCTATGAAAGCCTGGCAAGCCATGAAATTCCCACGCAGAGTCTTCTGGAAGAAATGAGGGTGAAAAAACGGTCTCTGGTTTGGAAAAACATTTCCTAACAGTTTTGACTTCAGTTTGTTTTTTTGTATTTTGTGAAACACTGAATTTTGGTCTCTCCTCCTCAGAGGAGAACTTCTCCACGAGTGTAAAACTTCCCCGGGAGCGCGGGACATCATGCATGTGTGCTGTCCGTGCCCTGAAGAATAGGGTTTCCTGTGTACTTTAGGACTTACTTAGTCCCCATCTTCTCACACAGGTGGTACTGTTACCCATTCACACAATGCTGCTCACTTCTGCTTCTTAGCACTTCTCTGGCTACAGCTCTAGTCTAAGCTGTCAGCGGCTATGGCCACAAACTTTGTGCCCCACTGCATTCTCTCCTCCAGAAGAAGTCAGAGAAATCTTCTGGAAACAAAAACTGGATTGTGTCATACTCTTGTGCACACAGAGAGGTAGTCAGGGTTCCTACTGTGGCCTGTAAGACCCTCACCTGGCTCTGGCTGGCCCCTGCTGCCCCCCCCCCCACCCTCCCTCTCCTTCCGTCTGCTCCAAAGCACTGGTCTACAACACACCACACTAGTTACCTGCTATTCCTTCTATAGGGAGCTCTTCCCTCAGACCTCCCAGTGGCTCATCCCTCCCTTCCCTCAGAGCACTGCTCAGAAAGGCCTTCCCAAACACCTGGAGAAAAACACTCTCCCACCCTCCTGTCCTCTTGGTCAGCTTCACTATTTGTGCTTAATACCACTGAAATTGCTTCTTTGTTCATTATGTCTCTCAGTCCGTGAGGACGGAAACCTCACAAGGGCAGGAACCCTGTCTGTTCAGCTCATCCTACATCCTCACAGCAGAACCTTAGTATTTATTAACTGGATGAAAGAAGGGAGGAAGGGAATTCAGGGATTGTCTGGCACTAAAATACATAACGAAATCTGCTAGGGAAACAGGTCGCACTTCTCTCTATGTTCTACTATTTTTTGGTATTTTCATCTGTTTCTATAAATTGGGTTTTTTTTTTTAATACTTTAACCTGGAAATTTCTGAATTATTAAAGATCAAGGAAGAATTGCTTAATTTTGTCTCAGAATTTCCACCAAAAAAAAGATTATCAAGACTATCAAAATACTACTGGTACTAAGATTTTCTGAGCTCATAATTTTCAAAGAAAAAAAAACCATGAAAAATTTATTGCTGTAAATGTGCTATCAAGGAGCAGATGGTTCTCTTGAAAGCATACCAGCATTTCTCATTACTCTCAATGTTACTGACACAGCATTTAACTTTGTTTAAGTCATACTGGTTATCGCAGTAGTATTTCCAGCTTTAACAACTGCTTCTTGGCAAAACAGACCTGTGTTTAAAAGTCTGAGAAAGAGGACACTAGAATTTATACCTTGAAAGAATCATTTTGATTCTCGTGGTTTCTGTATTAGTGAACTTTCTGCATGACGGGATTTCTCTAGGCCCACTCTTCCCTCACCTGAGAAATCAAAGGACTGGACCCCACACTCCAGAGGCCCCTGCCAGCTCAGTCCTGTCTCATTTCTATGCTTTCCACCAACTGTTCACGGAGCTTTCCAAAGTACCCCTGGCACTGACTCAAGGATATCCAGAAAAAGCATCACACAGGCTTGGTCACAGGGCCCCACTGAGGATTTCCATGAAGGAACTGGGCACCAGTGCTAGTCTGCAGTGGCCTCCATGGACTGAGTGCAGAGGCCAAATGTCACTGACAGTAAGGCTGACCACAGCCAAGCTGCTCCTGGGCAGGGCTGGAGAGGAGGAACACGCAAAGGACAGGT
Organism: Paguma larvata; assembly: GCA_030068075.1. Classification (NCBI taxonomy): domain Eukaryota; kingdom Metazoa; phylum Chordata; class Mammalia; order Carnivora; family Viverridae; genus Paguma; species Paguma larvata. The sequence continues at coordinate 4,971,024 of CM057844.1, read as the reverse complement.
TGGAGAGGCATTTTATAACCAGAACTAAGAGACATGAAGAAAGGGGAATATAAAGTGGCTCTGAAAATCCTACTAGGCTGGGGTGATACATTCGCTGTGGGACAAGAGCCTGGGAAAAACCTAAGGCACTACTTGCTTTTAGGGACATTATAAACACACAGACACCAAACAAAAACAAAGGATGAAAATGAAAATACTTCACATAAGCACATTATCATGACGCCACTATATTTCTGACTGTACTATTATTTAGTCATTCTGACAATTTGTCATTTAAAATAATTGTTTTTCCAAAGTGAATTTAAAACTTCAAATTTGAAGCAATAAAAATAATTTAACGACATTTCAGAGCAATTAACAACCTTTCCTAGGCTTACAAAAACAGTTATATTGTTTCTCCACAAAACAGTCTAATGACAGTTTAAAATGGAAAAATATACTATTAAGTAATATGACTACTTTTTAATTCAGGAATATTTTTAAAACCAATAATAAAAATAAATAAAGTATCTAAGTACTGAATACTTACCTTCTTCATAAATCACAGAAGCTGTTACAAAAGACTATCATCTTATTGTTAACTTTATAAAGCCGTTTAATAAATGGAGGCCTTAACATTTTAATTATTATGTTGAAAAACAAAAACATCTGTTCTACAATATTAATTTGAAATAAACTTACCATGTCTTTTTATTCATTGTAAGCTCCATTATCATGCGCCTAAAAATAATCAAAACAGCTTTACAGGCATCAACTTGTTCTTTCAAGAGCATGGGAACCTCAGCACATGGTTCCAGCAAAAAGACATTTGCAGCGTTTGTCAAAAATACCTTGAAATCAACAAATTTTACATTAGAAAGTGTAATTAAACATATGAATCTGAACAAATTTTTCTTAAAGACAACGATACTAATTTTCCTGTACCAATGAGTCACCTTTGAGTTATTTTAATTAAGGCAAGTGGTGCCAACACATACTCAAATTTTTTTTAAATGCTTCTTTTAGAATCACTTAAACAACTGAGACCCCTGAAAGACCTTTCCTTAGAAAATATTAGTATTGCAACTTTAGAAAATGTAGGCATAGGAAAAGGTTTTGAAGACTTCTTTCTGACATTCCCTCACAGGAAGAGGGGGGAAAAGACAAGGTAGGCTCACTGCCTCTGGGTGAGACATCTGGGGGTGGTTAGCCAGTGACTGGAGAAAAACATCTGACTATTGTTGGATCTCCCAGAACATGAACTCTGCTAGCAGGAAGCGTGGCCGGCAACATCCAACAGAGGTGCAGACCTCCAGGTGCTCTAGGGAGCCAGGAAATGGCCAAAGCCACATGACTGACACTGCATAACTTCTCAGTGCATCTGTTTTTAATATGAGAACTTAATAGGTAGTAGGATATAAAACCTAAGTGAATTCTCACGATAAAACAGGTTTTAAAAAATTTAGATAATCAGCCAACCGCCCTACGCAGTGACCCTCAATTTAGGAGAATCTGAGTTGTCAGTCTGGTGATGAGGGTGGATGTGCATTATCTATCTAGATTCTATGCTTTTTTAGTCTCCTTTGTATCCAACAGCACAAACTCAAAGGGCCTGGGAACAGAGCTTCTCTGGCTCACCTGTAGATGAAACACATTATTACAACATCTCAAAATGGATGTACAAACTGACTGGAGAAATTAAACATGCTCAAAGTCAAGTGGGTGAACTAAAATGTTGACAGCCTCTAAGATTATCTTATGCAAGATTAGAAAGGTGTCTTGGCCCAATTTTTTAGAAAGATTACTAAATAAGCAATATAAAATTTGATAACAGATGATAACAGCAATTGCAAAGAATTCACTAAGCCTTCAAGTGGAAAAAAGGAAAACAAAGAAGTTTTTGACTAACCAACTATAGTGGTTTTAGTATAATTTTAGTGGCTGTGTTTTTTGAAGTCTATTATAGATGATCCACTGCAAGACAGATCCTTTTAACTCAATGTATTTGGCTTCTTGATTTGAATTTGAAACTTTGCATATTCCCAAGTAAAAGTGAGGAGTCTTCCTATATTATATACTTCTTTCATTCTACTTTTTAAAAAGGATCAAATGCCAGCTCCATGAATAATTCTTACTAACATATTAGTATTGGTTAAGGTAAAAATAAAGAAAGAAAGGGCACCTGTTTGGCTCAGTTGGTTAAGCACCCAACTCTTGGTTTTAGCTCAGGTCATGATCTCACTTTTTGTGAGAATGAGCCCCACATTAGCCCCGCATAAGCCTGCTCGGGATTTTCATTCTCCCTCTCTCTTTGCCCCACCCCTGCTCATGCTCTATCTCTCTCAAAAATAAATAAATAAACTTAAAAAAAAGAAAATTAATATGTTCAAATTGTACTTGTCAACAGCAACTGTAGAAGAAGACAATCTAATCAAACCTGCATTTGGCAATTTTTTCCTAACAAAGCAAGTAAAGAAGCAAAAATGCTGTATACAAAGAGAACAAAAACAGCTACTATAATCCAAACTAAACATTTTGAAAGCTGTTGTGCTATAATCAAGAGGAATTTTTTTTAATTGGTTTAGCCAAGTAGATGTAACTTACCCATTCAGAAAACAAATTAACACTCTTCTGAACCCAGGGAGACAGTGGCATGGCAGTGGAATGGCTGATGATAGCAAACTGGCAATCTACTTGGAGGACAAGGGCTAACAGGGGGCACAGGGCAGGGATTCCCGCATGCACTTCTCTGCCGGGGGGGCACAGATTATACTACTGACTGCCATCAAAGTTCTTTGGAGCTACTCAAGTAAAATCATCTTGATTTTTTTTAAGTTAATTTCAAATTACTTGTTGATTTTCATTGAAAAATGAGAAAATTCAATAGTTATAGTAAACTGCTAATGAACTTGAAAGCAAAAAGAATACCCATGATAAGGAATCCTATCAAGAGACAGATGACAGAAGCAGTGTCACCGAAAACCAGGCAACACACAAGCCATGCTCATGCCATCACCGGACCTCATGCCTGGCCTCTGTGTGGGAGGCCCAACTGGACACAGCTAGAAAGGTGAATGTAGATGGATGGGGTGGAGGATGAGGCACCAGGGAGCAGAGGAAAGAGAGGGACTCTGTGTTTTCACTTATACTCCTAACAACCTTCACCTTAGATGGGACAGAAGAGGTAATCTCCTCATCCCTATTTCTGAGATAAAATTCTGAGGTCTGGGATAAGATTAAGTGATCAGCCAAAGTTGTTCTTTCCAACGTTCCTAAATGGCATTGGTTCTATTTTATATATTCATTCAGATAAATATCTAAAAATTAGAGCATTTTTCATTATTCTTCATAAACAGGCAGTTTTTACAAAGAATATTCCTTGTAAGATTATATTATCATCAAGTTTATCTTGCAAATTAGAGTCCAGGTGACTGACTAACTACCCATATGTGTTTAGAAGATACTTTTTCAGATTGAGATCTCAGCCATTTCACACTCACTGCATAACAATCCCTCTCAAGAAACTGCAACCCACTCGTAGGTCTCCTTTGACTAGAGACAGATCTTTACAAATGAAGGTGAGAACTTAGGAAGAAAACTCAGAATGAGAACTTAAGAGCAGTTACTGACAGATGGCTAAAGATACCACCATACTTTATCTGTCACTATTGCAATAAACAAAATGTTCAGATGGAATCCAACTGGGGGACTTTATGTCTCTGGCCAGCCGCATACCTGCAGCATAGCCTGGGCCCCAGCTTTCACGTTCTTATTTTCCTCTTCTGTCACACAGCCTCTGCTCACCGCACTCGTGAAGGAGTATGTTCGTCCCCAGCTGGAAGAGCGCTTATGACGGGAACTTTCCGATGAGGTCTTCAGAAGATAAAAATCAGTTAACAGAGGGGGAAGAAGTACTTGTTCGCATATTTAATTCCTTACACTCACCAAAATTCATGAGAATGTAGGTTTTAGTAGGGCAAGATTTTTTTCCATTTTGTTCACCACCTCCAGCACCTAAAATAGTGCCTAGTGTTTAGTACATGCTGAATAAACAAAGGTCCAATGACTGAATGAGCCTATAACACAGACCTTTAAAATGTGTAATAAATTCCATTAGCTTATCTATTCATTTTGACCTCATGACTAGTTAATAAAATGATTTCACCAATATTAAAAAATCAAAATTATGGAATTAATATAGATATTTAAAAGTGATATGCCTTTGGCCACAAATATTTTTAAATGTTTGTTGTTAATTGCTGCAACAAATACCCACTTTTAGAATAATTTATCAGACTAGATTTCAAAATAGCATGCCAGAAATATAAATATGACTTTAAGTTTCTTTTGTGTCTCAGGAAGAGGTCCCGCTGTGTCGTTTTAGATTTCTTCAGCTTCTAGCTTTACCTAACTAGGACTGCAAGTTCCATTCTGACAGCATCCACTCTGAGGACAGCACCCAGCCCTGTAGTGAGGCTTATTTATGGAGGAGACAACACTCATTATTGGGTTAGTCCGTTTGAGTGTGTAACATCCTAACTGCTGTGGAACAGGCCACCACACAAGAAAAGGCTGGCAAACATTCTAAATTGAGTTTCTCAAATGCTATTTATTGAAACACGTCAATACTCAGACAGTGACATTTTTAGTCTCATACAGAAACCTGTAAAATAGATGGTTTATAAGACAGCCCTCGAGCAACACTGAATAACGAAGCTGCATGCACACGTGGACCTCGCCTGAGGGTTAGGAGGGACCGATGATCTTGAATAGAGCACAGAAGGAGCCTCAATTAAACAGGTCCTCAGGGAACTCAGCAACTTGAGAGCATCAGCTATGATAAAAGAGGTCCCCCTACCTGAGACCTACTGAGTGGCCCCCTTGGTTGACCAGGTATATTTTGCTATAATATGTATATTCTCAACTGAAACAACTGGTGATAACATATTACCTCTTTGCTGTCAGTCTCTAAAAATCCTGATTTCTCAGCATCTTCTTGGGCGACGTCTTTTTTATCTGGTTCTTCCATGAACACAGGTTTGTCCTGGAGGATCCACTTTCGGTACACTTGAACTACCTTCCTTGTCACAGCTATGTCACAGGAAGGTAATAAAAATGCCTAAAATAAAAAAATAAAAAAAGAAGACAATCTTTAACTCCACACCATCTCAGATCACTATAGAGCCTCATAACAGACATTTCCAATCATCAACACCAATTTCAGATTTTCCTCTGAAAGTTACGGGGCCAGATACTTTTGTGCATACCAAACTTGTCTGAGGAAAAAAGGCATTTCCATAATCGGGCTGGAGAAAAACAGAAGTTAAAATTAACTTCTGTATTCTGAATAATTTTTTCACAAAATAACCACCATGCGTACCTGCAGAGATACTCTAATTGGCTATGTAAACACCGTACCTTTCCCAATGAATCTGAAATCGATTATAAAACAACCATCACACTACTGCAGTCAGCTGCAGCCAAGTGTCACACCTCTTCCCAGCTCCATGTTCAAGGGAGATGTGTTGGTGACAGAGGGAATATTTATATCACGGAGGTTGGCAAATGCTACCAATTTAGAGCTTTTCTTTCTTTCTTTCCTTTTTTTTGTCTTTTCCCTTTCCTTGTCTTTCCCTTCCTTCTTTCTTTTCTTCCTCCCTCCCACCCTACCTTCCTTTACTAAGGGCCAGTTGTTCAACATTCACCAGCACAACAATGAGTACTGGTGCCAACGTTAACAAGGGCCCCTGGCCTCTGGTAGCCTTGTGCACATTTATGTGGACTTTTTACCATTAATGAATCTCCATATATGTATGCGCTAAGAATTTTGATTTAGTATGAAATTCCAAAAATATAAACAAAAGGTAAAGGGGAAATGTATTTGCCTTTTGAGTATCTGGTCTAAAGAATATTTCTGTCTGAGAGTGAACACAAAGGAAAGGTACTCAATACTACAACAAATCCTTTCATTCCATAGATGAGGAACTAAGATGAGACCCTGAACACCTGAGGTATTTTCCCAGGGTTACAAAGTTAGCTAGGAATGATTCTAGGTCTTGATATCAAGGTTCAGAGATTTGTTTTAATACTGTCCTTAATGTTCATGAAACAGGATCCAGTTACAGGCAGATTACGATGTAACAAAGTTTGATGCAATATATAAATTTCCATAGATGGTAGTTATGCCATATTGAATTCCAGGATAAAGGAATTTGTGTTACAACAAGACTGTAACATATCAATGTAACAAATATTCTGACTTATATCTAAAGAAAGATCAAAAAAGATGGGATGCCTGGGAGACTCAGTTGGTTGAGCATCCGACTTTGGCTCAGATCATGATCTTGCGGTCTGTGAGTTCAAACCCCGCATCAGGCTCTGTGCTGATAGCTCAGAGCCTGGAGCGTACTTCGGATTCTGTGTCTCCCTCTCTCTCTCTGCCCCTCCTGCCCCTCACTCTCTGTCTGTCTCTCTCAAAAATAAATAAACATTAAAAAAAATTTTTGTTAAGAAAGATCAACAAAGACAAAGAAGAGTATGACAAAGTACAATGGTGTCTGACTCCAATTTTGTTCCGAAATTTCATTACAAATATTTTCACACATACAAAAAAGTTGAAATACTTTCACGGTGAATACCCATATACCACCTCCTAGATTCTACCATTAGCATTTGCTAGATTTGGTTACCACATATCTGTCAAACCACCCGTATCTTTTCTTCTTTCAATACATTTTCTTTTTGATGCATTTCAAAGAAATCTGCAGACATCAGTTCATTTCACCCCTAAACATTTCAACATGCATATCACTGACCAGAGTTCAAAATTTGTTTACGGGGCCTTGGTTTAGATGGTGGAGAAGAAGGGGGACCCTATGCTTGCTTTGTCCCTCAAACACAGCTAGGTAAATATCCAATCATTCTGAACACCCAAAGAATCAATCTGAATGTTGAGAGAACAGAAGGAGAAAAAAAAAAAAAAAAAAACCATCTTGGAAAATAGAAGTTTCAGAAACTTAATTCCAGGGGAAAAAGAAAAATCACAGGTGCTATGGGGGCGGTGAGGGGGGAATAGCTTTGATCTCAGAGAGGAGAGGGATAGAGAAACAGAGACAAAGGAGTACCCAGGGGACTGCATAAGAGAAACACTTCCCCAACACCACTGACTGAAAAAACTAGAGCAGCTGATTATTAGTGGCAAGGTTTTACCACTCAGAGTCTGAAGTTTTAGAAGTCTACACCATTGCTGGGCACAGCCTGTCAGGCATAGTGATGCTCCTGTGGGAAAGGAGGGCAGAGGCCCAGGAGCAAACAGTGTGGTTTGAGGATCTCCTGGGTCACACTGGGAGAGATAGTTTCCCTTACTGGAGCGCATTTGGGCGAGGCGGCAAGACTCTCAGGGGACAAAAGAGCTGGCAGGCGCCAATGTGCTGCCTCACTCACTAGCATAGGAACAGAGACACCTGCTGAGGGCCGCAAACCTTGATGCCAGCTTTTTGTTGTGCTTTCCCATAAACTCTGGGCCACCACGTGATTGTGCAACTGCTTTTCTGGGATTAATGAGCACTAGCTGCAGTGCGGTGAGATGCTCCCCCCAGAAGATCAGCATGGGTCTATGCCACACTAAGTCCCTAAAATGTGGAGTTTTGAAACCCAATCGGGTGCTTGAGATAAAACACACGGGTACTGTGCTGCCTGGCCATCATACAACTCGGACACAGACAGGGTAAAGGCATGATCTGATGGAAGCCAGAGACACAAGATGGGTGATTATTTGCTCTTCAATGAGGGCTTCCTGAATAGTGGCAGGTGGGAACTACCTGCTCTAGAACAAGAGATGGGGTGACGCCATTTTCACCCTCTGCCCACCAGCACTGACCGACCTCTGTGAGCAACACAGCACCTCCTGTGGAGGCTGGAGACACTTACACCAAGCCCCATCCCACTGTGCCTTACAGGTGCATCTTTACTAAGGCGAGTTAGCCTGAGGACCAGTGCAGCAGGCGCCTCCCCCAAAAGATCAGCACAAACCCCTTGCACGCAAGAAGTCTACCGATCATAGAGTGCTCCAGGATCAGGCTTATTTTAACAACAGACCAAAGCACACGTACTTAAAACATCATAAAACAAACAGGGTCCATACATTTCACACTACAGGCAAGGAAAAAATTCTGCAAAGGACTGACCTAAAGAAAAGAGCAGCCAAAATACACAGCAGAGTGCACACTGTGAAACACTTCCTGAAATGCCAGGCCTTGGAAAATATAGGATCCCTTCTTAATTATAGCCATTACACACAGTGGTAGGAATTTAACAGGGTTTCCTCATACACACACACAAAAAAACAGTAAACTAGACAAAATGACAAGAACAGAGGCCATCACCCCAAAAGAAAAAGAAGACATGGCCAGGGATTTAATCAAAACAGATATAAGTAATATGGCCGAACCAGATTTTAAAACAACATTATAAGGATGCTAGGTTGACTTGAGAAAAGCATAGAAGACACTAGAGAATCCCTTACTGCAGAGAGAAAACAACTAAAAACTAGTCAGTAAAAATGCTATAAGTGAGATGCAAAACCAACTGTATGAAATGACAACAAGATGGACAAAGCAGAGGAATGAATCAGTGATACAGAATATAAAATTATGGAAAAAAATAAAGCTGAAAAAAAGAGGAAAAGAAAAGTACTGGATCATGAATGTACACTTAGGGAACTCAGCAACTCCATAAAGCATAATAACATTCATATCATAGGAAACCTAGAGAAAGAAGAGAGGAAAAAGGGACCAGAATGTTTATTTGAGCAAATGATATCTGAAAACTTCCCTAATCTGGGGAAGGAAACAGATATCAAAATCCAAGAGGCACAGAGAACTCCCACCAAAATCAACATAAGCCAGCCAACACCAAGACATATTGTAGTAAAATTTACAAAATACACAGACAAGGAAAGAATCCTGAAAAAAAAGCAAGGGAAAAAAGTCCTTAACCTACAAGGGAAAAAAAAGCCAGGTTCATAGCAGATCTCTCCACAGAAACTTGGCAGGTCAGAAGGGAGTGGCATGATATATTCAATGTGTTGAACAGGAAAAACATACAGCCAAGAATACTTTAGCCAGGAAAACTGTTATTCAGAATGGGAGAGATAAAGAGTTTCCCAGCCAAACAAAAAACTACAGGAGTTTGTGACCACTAAACCAGCCCTGCAAGAAATATAAAGGGTACTCTTTGAGTGAGAAAGAAAGACCAAAAGCAACAAAACCTAGAAAGGAACAGAGAACATCACCAGACACACCAACTTTACATGTAAAACAATGGCACTAAATTCATATCTGTCAATAATCACTTTGAATGTAAATGGACTAAATACTCCAATCAAAAGACACAGGATATCAGAAGGGACAAAAAACAAGAACTATCTATATGCTGCCTACAAGAGACTCATTTTAGACCTAAAGACACCTGCAGATTGAAAGTGAAGGAATGGAAAATCATCTATATTGCTAAAGAACATCAAACAAAAGTCAGAGTAAGCCATACTCATATCAGAAAAACTAGATTTTAAACCAAAGACTGTAATAAGAGATGAAGAAGGGCAACATACATAATTATGGAGTCTACTCAATGAGAATATCTAACAATTGTAAATACCATGCCCCTAACTCGGAGATACCCAAATATATATCAATTGATAACAAACATAAATAAACTCATTGATAATAATACAACAAAAGTAGAGGACTTTAACATCCTACTTAGAACAATGGACAGGTCATCTAAGCAGAAAACCAACAAGGAAATAATGGCTTCGAATGACATACTGGACCACATGGACTTAATAGATATATGCAGAACATTTCATGCTCAAGGAGCAGAATATACATTCTTTTTGAGTCCACATGGAACATTCTCCAGAATAGATCACATACCAGGTCACGTATCAGCCCTCAATAAGTAAAAAAGATTGAGACCACACTAAGCTTATTTTCAGATTACAGCACTATGAAACTTGAAGTCAACCACAAGAAAAAATGTGGAAAGAACACAAATACATAGCGGTTAAAGAACATCTTACTAAAGAATGAACAGGTTAAACAGTACTTTAAGAAAAATTTAAAAAACACATGGTAGGTAAAGAAAATGAAAACCCAACACTCCAAAATCTTTGGGACACAGCAAAGGCAGTCCTAAGAAGGAAGTCTATTGCAATACAGGTCTACCTCAAGAAGCAGGAAAAGTCTCAAATATACAACCTACCCTTATACCTAAATGAGCTAGAAAAGGAAGAGCAAATAAAATCTCTCACCATTCCACTCTCACCATTATTATTTAACATCAAACTGGAAGTCCTAGCCTCAGCAATCAGACAACACAAAGAAATAAAAGGCATCCAAATCAGCAAGGAAGAAGTCAAACATTCACTATTAGCAGATGACACGATAGTCTATATAGAAAATCTGAAAGACTCCACCAAAAAATTGCTAGAACTTATACATGAATTCTGCAAAGTCACAGGATATAAAATTGACCTATAGAAATCTGTTGCATTTCTATACAACAACAATGAAACAGCAAAAAGAGAAATCAAGGAATCGATCCCATTTACAACTGCACCAAAACCAACAAGATACCGAGGAGTAAACCTAACCAAAAGATCTGTACTCTGAAAACTATAGAACACTTATTAAGGAATTGAAGAGGACACAAAGAAATGTAAAAGTATTCCTTGCTCATGAATTGGAAGAACAAATACTGTTCAAATGGAACTATCCAAAGCAATCTACACATTTAATGCAATCTCTATCAAAACATAACCAGCATTTTTTACAGAGCTAAAATAAACAATCTTAAAATTTGTTTGGAACCACAAAAGATCCCAAATAGCCAAAGCAATCTTGAAAAAGAAAAGCAATGCTCGAAGCACCACACTTTCAGACTTTAAGCTATAAAATGCTGTAGTCATCAAGACAGTTTGATACTGGCCCAAAAACAGACACAAAGATCAATGGAACAGAATAGAAAACGCAGAAATAGACCCACAACTATATGGCCAACTAATCCTCAACAAAGCAGGAAATAAATATCCGATGGAAAAAAGTCTCTTCAACAAATTGTGTTGGGAAAACTAGACATTTTTCCAAAGAAGACATAAAGATAGCTATCAGACACATGAAAAGATGTTCAACATCATACATCATCAGGGAAATACAAATCAAAACCACTATGAGATACCACCTCATACCTGTAAGAATGACTATAATTAACAACACAGGAAATAACAGATGTTACACTGTTGGTAAGAATGCAAACTGGTGCAGCCACTCTGGAAAACAGTGTATGGAGGTTTCTCGAAAAGTTAAAAATAGAACTATCCTATGACCCGGCAATTGTACTACTAGGTGTTTAGCTAAAAGATACAAAAATACAGATTTGAAAGGGCACATGCACCCTGAAGTTTATAGCAGCATTATCAACAATAGCCAAACTATGAATGTGGTATATAAATATAAAGAAGATGTGGTATATATGTGTATATATACATACATATAAATATACATACGTACATACATACACACACACTGGAATATTACTCAGCCATCAAAAAGAATGAAATCTTTCCCTTTGTACTGAAGTGGATGAAGCTAGTGTGTATCATGCTAAGTGAAATGAGTCCATCCAAGAAAGACAAATACTATATGATTTCATTTATATGTGGAGTTTAAGAAACATAGAGGAATGAAAATAAGAGAAAGAGAGGGAAGCACACCATAAGAGACTCTTAACTAGAGAGAACAAACTGAAGGTTGATAGATGGAGGTTGGTGCGAGATGGGCTAAATGAGTAATGGGTATTAAGGAGGACACTTGTTGGGATGAACACTGGGTGTTGTATGTAAATGATGAATCACTAAATTCTATGCCTGAAACCAATTTTACCATATATGTTAACTAACTGACTTTAAATAAAAACTTGCAAAGAAAAAAAATTTGTTTATGGTACTTTAAATAAAACTCATAAATAATGAAAAGCCAGAATCTTAAGTGGACACATGATGAGTTTTGACAAATGTAGACAACTATGTAACCCAAATCCAAAGTCAAGGTATACTATGCTACCCTCTTCCCAAGAAGCAAACAAAAATTTTCTCTGATGGAAAAATAAAATCAGAGGAGCCTGAGTAGCTCAGTCAGTTGAGTGTCTGACTCTTGATTTCAATTCAGGTCATGATCTCAGGGTTGTGGGATCAAGCCCCGCGTTGGGCTCTATGTGGAGCATGGAGCCTGCTTAAGATTCTCTCTCCCTCCTTTTGCTCCTCTCCCCACTCACGCTCAATCTCTAAAATAAAAAAAACTTTTTTAAGAAGAAAATAAAATCATAGTAAAATCCAAATTATTTGTGCAAACAATATGGTTAATATAAAATGTAGCCTATTAATTTAAAAAATTCCAAAATATGAGAAAAGAAACCAATATTAACAAAACCACAATAAAAAACAGACAATACTTTAAACACATAGATTAGGATAAAGAAAGTTTCAAAAAGAAATGTAAATGGAATTGAAAAATAAAATAACCAAAATTTAAAATTCAGTGTACATGGATTGATAACAAAATGGACATGGCTGAAAACTGGATAAAAGATTCAGAAGGAAACCAAAATGAAACATGGTGAGACAAAAGATGGTTAACTCAGAAGGGAAGAGAGAGAACACAATGAAAAGAATATCCTAAGCATGACTGCTGATGCAGAAGGAATGACTAGGAAAAAGGGGCAGAAATAATATTGAGGAAAGAATGGCTGAGAATTTTGCTGAAACTGGTAAAAGATATCAATCCACAGATTCAAGAGTCAAACACACACACACACACACACACACACACACACACACACACACAAACACACACACAGGGTAAATACAGAGCATACTACAGTAAAACTACTGAAAACCAAGAACAATCAGAAAATCTTGAAAGCTGCCAGAGGAAAAAATGAACATTTCCCCCCAAAATGAACCACATGATCTAGTATGGCTTTTCAAAGAAACAATGGAACAAATATCCAACATGCAGAGAGAAAACAGCTGCCAATGCAGAATTCAGTCTCCAGAAAACATGCATTTCATGTCTAAAATGAAGCAAAACAGAGAAACTTTCAGATAAAGGAAGTGAGAAAACCTTTTACCAAGAAATCTAACTTAAAAGGTATTCTATTAAAAAATTTTTTTAATGTTTATTTATTTTTGAGAGAGAGAGAGAGTGTGTGTGAGCAGGGAAGGGGCAGAGAGAGAGGGAGCACAGAATCTGAGGCAGACTTCAGGCTCTGAGCTGTCACCACAGAACCTGATGCGGGGCTAGAACTCATGAGGCATGAGATCGTGACCTGAGCTGAAGTCGGACGCTTACCTGACTGAGCCATTCAGGAGCCCTTAAAAGTTATTCTTTAGGCAGAAAGAAAATAATCCTGGGCCAGAGATTAAGAAAGAGATAAAATATAATAAAGGGTAATTATTTGGGTGAATCTAAATGAATAAAATGTACATATTAATATGTGAATAAAAAGAATAAAACTGGGCAAAATAATAATAATAGGATAAACAACCAATACACTTATACCTTCTACATAACCATTCTGTTTTGCACTTCCAGTATGGTATCTAATAAATTACATGAAATATTTAATACTTTATTATAAGCTAGGCTTTGTGTTCGATGATTTTGCCCAACTGTAGGCTAAGGTAAGTATTCTGAGCATGTTTAAGGTAGGCAAGACTAAGCTATGATATTTGGTAGGTTAGGTGTATTAAATGCATTTGTGACTTACGATATTTTCAACTTATGATGGGCTTATTAGGACATAATTGCATCATTATTCGAAGCAGATCTATGCATAACAGGGGCATATGAACTGGGAAGGAGTAAATGGAACTACAGTGCATACTTATGGGGTAAAGGTTGCAAAAAATGCTAGATTTTAAGTTAAGGATGTGAACAATTAAAATATTATAAATGAGTATAAAAATACCAACCAGAGTAGAAAAATGGGATGCTAAAAACAACCAGCCTGAGAGAATTCAAAACAACTAGAAAGCAAAAAGTAATACAGTACTTAAGCACAATTATAGTAGTTGCTATGTCAAATATAAAGGGAATAATGCCCCAATTAAGACGGAAATGTAGGCCACCTAGGTGGCTCAGTTGGTTAAGCATCTGACTTCGGCTCAGATTATGATCTCACAGTCCATGAGTTTGAAGCCCACGTTGGGCTCTGTGCCGACAGCTCAGAGCCTGAAGCCTGCCTCAGATTTGGTGCCTCTCTGTCTGCCCTCCTCCTTTCACTCTCTCACTCTCTTACTCTCTCTCTCTCAAAAATAAATAAACATTAAGAGGATTACGGAGGAGTAGGGGGACCCAGTATACCCCTTTTCTTTCAAACCAAAAAGTACTGAAATCAAAGGGCTCTCAACACTAAGAGTCGGAGAGCAAAGGGGTTGCAATCTGCAAGGAACAGAAAGCGAAACCCAGAGAACGCCCCAGGAACCATGAGTTTAACCTGAAGCGGATAAAAGGAACTAGGATACAGAGCTGAGGGTAGGGGGAGCTGTCTTCCAAGAAACCCAGAAAGTGCAGAGCTGGCCACCTCCAAACAAGAGGGCACAAAGAGGGTGAGAACACCACCATCCAGTCCCTAAGTGCAGGGCTTTAGAAGAGAAGTTCTTTTGCTAACAGCAGAACTCTGAGCAGAACTCTCCTCCCGCCAGGATGCCAGTGGCAGCCCAGTCAGTCTGCATCACACAGAGGCGCCCGCCGCCTGCCAATGGCTTCTAACCCAGGCACACAATTTGCAGCGAAGCTTGGTGTAGCAGGCGGGGAGAGTGCCCGCAGCGCACTAACGCCCAGCAAACCGCACTGTGCCGGCACCCAGTGGCAGAGCGAGGAGAGAAATAAAGGGACGAGGTGCGGGGACTGGGAAGAGGGACTGGAGAGACACCATTGCTGTCTCATAAGACCACAAACACTGGCCCCAGGAAGTCACCCCCAAAGCCATCCCTGTGGCAGTGGAGGCTGGACCCGCCTACACCAAACCACGCCCCTCCCCACAGGAGTGACACCTTTCAGCAGAGAGCTACTGATGCCAAATTCAGACTGCTGCCTGGAGTAACTCCAGGTCATTTCTTAGTTTTTAAATATATGCTCCCCTTTCTCCTTATCGACCCCACCCCTGAGCTAGCTATCCAGGGTATTGGCTGGCTTAAACAGACTTTTAACCCATTCTCTCAAGGCATGTTCTACACCCCCTTCTGTACTTCCCTGTCTCTCTCTCTCTGGAATAACCAGGCTACATAAGTTCATCTGGGCAACACCTATCTTCATTCCTTTTTCCTTGCATCCGTCCTTATTCTGATTTCTCTCAGTCTGGATTAAGCCCTTTAGTCGCTCTACCTGGGCAAAGCCCATTTTCTTCTCCCCGCCCCCTCCCTCCGCACCTGTCATTATTCTCTCTGTATACGTTCTGCCAACAGCACACTGCACACCCAGTCCTTAATGTGTAGCTGGTACTTCAAGACGTTGCCCTCAGAGAGTCATTTGTTGTTCTTTTTTCTGTTGTGAACTGCTTGTATGTATCATTTGTCGGTACGTTTGAGTATTTTTGTTTTTTGTTAGTCTGTCAGTCTGTTTCCTTTTCCAGGGCGACTTCAAGAAACAATCCAAAACACACATAGCCAAAATGACAAAACGGAAGAATTCTCCTCAAAAGAATCTACAGGAAGTAGTGACAGCTCAAGAATTGATGAAAACAGATATAAGCAACATAACAGAACATGAATATAGAATGATAATCATAAAACTAATTGCTGGGCTTAAAAAAAGCATAGATGAATGCAAGGGGTCCCGTGCGACAGATTTCAAGGACCTTAAAAACGGTCAGGAAGAATTACAAAAGGCCTTGAATGAATTGCAAAACAAACTGGAGGCACTCACAGTGCGGACTGAAGAGGCAGAAGAGAGAGTACATGAATTAGAAGATAAAATTATGGAAAAAGAGGAAGCAGATAAAAAGAGAGAGAAGCTGATCCAGGAACAGGAAAGGAGAATTCGAGAGCTGAGTGATGCACTCAAACGAAACAATATCCGTATCATGGAATTCCAGAGGAAGAAGAGAGGGAGAAAGGAGTCGAAGGGGTACTTGAACAAATCATTGCTGAGAACTTCCACAACATGAGGAAGGAAATGGGCATGGAAATCCAAGAGGCACAGAGAACTCCCCTCAGACGTAACTTGAATAGACCTTCTGCACAACACATCATAGTGAAACTGGCAAAATATAAACACGGTGAGAGAATTCTGAAAGCAGCTAGGGAAAAACGGGCACTAACATACAAAGGCAGACACATAACAGTTGTAGCAGACTTATCTACAGAAACTTGGCAAACAAGAAAGGAATGGCAGTATATCTTCAATGTGATGAGCAGGAAGGATATGCAACCAAGAATCCTATATCTGGCTAGCCTGTCATTCAGAATAGGAGAGATCAAGGTTTTCCCAAACAAACAAAAATTGAAGGAATTCATCACAAACAAGCAAGCATTACAAGAGATCCTGAGGGGCACTCTATGAAGGAAAGGTTGCAAAGAACACAAACTACCAGAGACAGCCTTACAAACATGAAACCTACAGATAACACAGTGACTATAAGCCCTTATTTTTCAATATCAACACTGAATGTAAATGGACTAAATGCACCAATCAAAAGACACAGAGTAACAGAGTGAATTAAAAAACAAGATCCATCTATTTGCTGTCTTCAAGAGACTCATCTTAAACCTGAGGACACCTTCAGATTGTAAGTGAGTGGATGGAGAACTACCTACCATGCTACTGGAAGACAGAAGAAAGCTGGAATAGCCACATTTATATCAGACAAACTAGACTTCAAAACGAACGATGTAATAAGAGATGAAGAAGGACATTATATAATAATCACAGGGACCATCTAGCAGGCAGAGCTAACAATTATAAATATCTACGTGCCAAATTTTGGGGCACCCAAATTTGTAAAATGACTAATTACGAACATAAGCAACCTTATCGATAAAAATGTCCTAATAGTAGGGGACCTTAACACTCTACTCTCAGCATTGGATAGATCCACAAAACAGAAAATCACCACAGAAACAATGGCCCTGAACGACACATTAGAACAGATGGGCCTAACAGACATCTTCAGGGTCCTTCATCCAGAAGCAAAGGAATTTACAACTGCACACGGTACATTTTCCAAGAGAGAAGACAGAAGAAAGCTGGAAGCCCCATACTTTGGGGCACAAGGAATCCCTGAATAAATATAAAAGAACTGAGATCATACCAGGCACAATTTCAGACCACAATGCTTTGAAAGTTGAAATCAACCACAGGAAAAATCTGGAAAATATCCAAAAACATGGAGGCTAAGGAACAACCTACTAAAAGACGAGTGGGTCAACCAAGCAATCCGAGAAGAAATTAAAAAATACATGGAAACAAATGAAAATGAAAATACAACAATCCAAATGCTCTGGGATGTGGCAAAGGCAGTCCTGAGAGGGAAATATATTGCAATCCAGGCCCACCTCAAGAAACAAGAAAAATCAATAACACGAATTCTAACAGCACACCTAAAAGAACTAGAAGCAGAACAACTAAAACAACCCAAACCCAGTAGAAAGAGAGAAATAACAAAGATCAGGGCACAAATAAATCATATGGAAACAGAAAAAGTAGTGAACAGATCAATGAAACCAAGAGGTGGTTCTTTGAAAAAATAAACAAAATAGACAAACCTCTAGCCAGGCTTCTCAAAAAGAAGAGAGAGAACTCAAATAGATAAAATCGTGAATGAAAAGGGAGTAATTACAACCAAGCCCTCAGAAATACAAGGAATTGTCAGAGAATTCTATAAAAAATTATATGCCACCTAACTCAGCAACCTGGAAGAAATGGACAAATTCCTAAATAGCCACATGCTACCAAAACTCAAACGGGAAGAAATAGAAAATTTGAACAGACCCATAACTAGTGAAGAAGTTGAATCAGTTATCAAAAATCTCCCATCAGATAAAAGCCCTGGACCAGATGGCTTCCCTGCGGAATCTTACAAGACATTTAAAACAGACTTAATACCTATCCTCCTCAAGCTGTTCCAAAAAAACTGAAATGGAAGGAAAAATACCGGACTCATTCTATGAAGCCAGCATCACTTTGATTCCCAAACTAGATAAAGACCCAGCAAAGAAAGAGAATTACAGGCCAATATCCCTGATGAATATGGATGCAAAAATTCTCAACAAGATACTAGTAAATCAAATCCAACAGCATCTAAAAAGAATTATTCACCATGATCAAGTAGGATTCATCCCTGGGTTACAGGGCTGGTTCAACATTTGCAAATCAATCAATGTGATACATCACATTAACAAAAGAAAAGATAAGAACCATATGATCCTGTTCGATGCAGAAACAGCATTTGACAAAATACAGCACCCTTTCCTAATAAAAACCCGTGAGAAAGTTGGAATAGAAGGAACATACTTAAACATCATAAAAGCCATATATGAAAAGCCCACAGCATATATCATCCTCAAAGGGGAAAAACTGAGAGCCTTTGCCCTAAGATCAGGAACACGACAGGGGTGTCCACTCTCACCACTGCTATTTAACATAGTGTTGGAAGTCCTAGCATCAGCAATCAGACAACAAAACAAAATAAAAGGCATCAAGATTGGCAAGGAGGAAGTCAAACTCTCACATTTTGCAGATGAAATGATACTTTACATGGAAAATCCGACAGAATCCACCAAAAGAATACTAGAACTGATCCATGAATTTGGCAAAGTTGCAGGGTACAAAATCAATGTACAGAAATCAGTGGCATTTCTATACACCAACAATGAAGCAATAGAAAGAGAAATAAAGAAGCGAATCCCTTTCACAATTGTACCAAAAACCACAAAATACTTAGGAATAAACCTAACCAAAGATGTAAAAGACCTTTACGCTGAAAACTATAAAAAACTTATGAAGGAAATTGAGGAAGACACAAGGAAATGGAAAAACATCCCATGCTCATGGATTGGAAGAATAAATATTGTCAAAACGGCAATACTACCCAGAGCAATCTACACATTCAATGCAATCCCAATCAAAATTGCACCAGAATTCTTCTCAAAGCTAGAGCAGACAACCCTAAAATTTGTATGGAATCACAAAAGACCCCAAATAGCCAAAGTAATACTGAAGAATAAAACCAAGGCGGGAGGCATCACAATCTCAGACTTCAACCTCTACTACAAAGCGGTAGTCATCAAGACTGTATGGTATTGGCACAAAAACAGACACATAGACCAATGGAATAGAATAGAAAACTCAGAAATGGACCCGCAAGTATATGGCCAACTAATCTTTGACAAAGCGGGAAAATGTATCCAATGGAAAAAAGACAGCCTCTTTAATAAATGGTGCTGGGAGAACTGGACAGCTACATACAAAAGAATGAAACTAGACCACTTCCTTACACCACTCACAAAAATAAACTCTAAATGGATGAAGGACCTGAATGTGAGACAGGAAACCATCAAAATCCTAGAGGAGAAAGCAGGAAAAAGCCTCTTTGACCTAAGATGCACCAATTTCTTACTGGACACATCTTCAAAGGCAAGGGAATTAAAAGCAAAAATGAACTACTGGGATCTCATCAAGATAAAAAGCTTCTGCACGGCAAAAGAAACAACCAACAAAACTGAAGGCAACCAATGGAATGGGAAAAGATATTCACAAATGACATATCGGATAAAGGACTAGTATCTAAAATCTATAAAGAACTTACCAAACTCCACACCCGAAAAACGAATAATCCAGTGAAGAAATGGGCAGAAGATATGAATAGACACTTCTCCAAAGAAGACATTCAGATGGCCAACAGACATATGAAACGATGCTCAATGTCACTTATCATCAGGGAAACACAAATCAAAACCACACTGATACCACCTCACACCAGTCAGAGTGGCTAAAATGAACAAATCAGGAAACTATAGATGCTGGCGAGGATGTGAAGAAACAGGCACCCTCATGCACTGTTGGTGGGAATGCAAACTGGTGCAGCCGCTCTGGAGAATGGTGTGGAGGTTCATCAAAAAAATGAAAATAGAATTACCCTATGACCCAGCAATAGCACTGTTAGGAATCTACCCAAGAGATACAGGACTGCTGATGCATAGGGGCATGTGTACCCCGATGTTCATAGCAGCACTTTCGACAATAGCCAAATCATGGAACAAGACTAAGTGTCCATCAACTGATGAATGGATAAAGAAGATGTGGTATATATATATATATATATATACACAATGGAATACTATGCAGCAATGAGAAAGAATGAAATCTGGCCATGTGTGGCAACATGGATGGAACTGGAGGACATTATGCTGAGTGAAGTAAGTCAGGCAGAGAAAGACAGATACCGTATGTTTCCACGCATAGGTGGGCTTTGGGAGACCTAACAGAAAACCAGGCAGGAGGGAAGAGGGGAAGGAAAAAAAAGCCACAGAGAAGGAGGAAGACATAACATAAGAGACTCTCAAAGACTAAGAACAAACTGAGGGGAGAAGAGTTTGTGGGAGTGGGGAGAGTGGGTGATGGGCACAGAGGAGGGCACTTGTTGGGATGAGCACTGGGTGTTGTATGGTAACCAATTTGACAATAAATTATAAATAAATAAACAAATAAATAAATAAATAAACATTAAGAAAAAATTTTACAGACAGAAATGATAAGGTTCAATTTTAAAAACTATTAAAACAATTATACACCGTTTATTAGAGGATATCCCAAAACATATGGATATGGGGTGGTTGAAAGTAAAAAGTTAGAAAAAGATACAGCATGCAAACACTAACCAAAAGCAAACTAGTAGAGCTTTATTAAGAATAGGCAAGATTGGGGCACCTGGGTGGCTCTGTTGGTTAAGCGTCTGACTTCAGCTCATGTCATGATCTCACAGTTCATGGGTTCAAGCCCCTCATCAGGCTCTGTTCTGATGGCTCAAAGCTTGGAGCCTGCTTCAGATTCTATGTCTCCCTTTCTCTCTCCTTCTCCCCTGCTTGTGCTCTCTTTTTCTCAAAAATAAATAAATTTCAAAAATTAAAAAAAAATAGGCCAGATTGACTCTGAAGAAAAAAAAAAGCATTACTAGATATCAAGAGAATAAATTCTTATGGGTGAAAGACTCAATTCAAAGGAACATACAACATTTCTGAATCTGTACTGAGATTATTAATTTTCCCTCAAATATATATACATAGCAAATACTGACAGACTTGCAAGAAAATAAATAGACCAATCTACAGTCAGAGTAGGATATTCTCAGTGACTTTCCAGAACAGTAGACAAAAAAATAATGATAGTGGAATACATCCTTCCTACCATCTTGCTGTATTCTCCATGTCTCAACTTCTCATATTTTTCATCTTTGTCTCTCTGAGAGACACTCAGGATTATTTCTTTAGATCAGTCATCCCATTTATTCTGTCCTCAGCTGTACCTAATCAGCTATTAAACTTACCCCAATTTGAGGTTCTCCTTTGCTATTTCAATTATTACATTTTTTTCATTTTCAGAATTTTATCTTCTTATTCATATCTGCTTAGTCATCTGTTACAAATTCTTATTCCCGAGAAACATTTTCAAGCTTGCCTTTTATTACTTTAAGCATGTTGAAGGTATTCATACTGGAAGCTCTAGACAAGTTTTGACTTACATATTCCTAACTGGAAGAAAGAGTGACCTGAAATTATTATACCCAGCTAAACTGTTATTCACAAGGAAACACAAAAAAAAAACATTCCTCATCATAAAAGAGACTCAGAGAATAGAGCCTGAAGACATCTTGAAAACACCCACACAGTGACAAAACAAGGCCATCCAAGAAGTCAATCAAAGTAAGTATTTTAGAACTGAGGACACCAGGCGGAAAGAGTCTATCTAAATTCAGAATTAAAACTAAACAACTCTGCACATTAGGATTCCCAAAATGACTGCAAATAATGGAAATAAGTAGATGGGGAGAGGAGACTGAAAAAATACAAGGCTGATAATTTTTTCATATTTCTTAAGAAATCTATTATGGTGTAAATCTAAAATTACACCATGGGGTTAAAAAGTGATTCTAACACCTTAAAGTGATTATAATCTTTCATTACAGACAAATCTTTTAGTAATTAGTCATAAAGGAATATTTATTGAATTTCAACAATTCTTTCTGTTTCACTTTATTTTCTTTTCTTTGGTTAAATTCAAATAAAATTCAGAGCTCTTCATTAAAAATGCATTAAGAATCATTAAGAATTAAAGATACTATTGTCATAAAGTTCTCTTCAGTCCCTCATCCCCACCTCAGCACTTCTACATACTCTCTCTTGCATCTATCTTCACCTCAGTCAACCTCTGTCTGGTTTTACCTTTACCTGTCTCTGTCCAAGGTTGGCTGCCTGCCTGTCCACCTATACTTGCCTGCCAAATTCTCTGTGTGTCTATCTGTCTGTACCTATGCACCTGTCCCTCTATACCTCCCTGATCACCTCCATCTCTGCCAGCTGGCCTGTCTACACCCACCTGTCTGCTCTTCTATGCCTGCCTGTCAGTTTGATTATGTCTATCAGCTCATCTGTAAGCCCTTCTGTCTGTGTGCCAGGTTGCTCTCTGTTTATATCCTGTTTTACCCATCTCCTCTCTACAGTCTCTTATCTGCTTATCACCTAGCCAGGCCAGGAGCCAAATATAAACATATAAAAATATCTAGAATGATGTTCTTAAATTAATAGTGATTATTTAATGGTAGTATTTTGAGTGATTTTCTTGAGCCTGTATTCATCTAATGAACATTCACTTTTTAAAAAATAAAGTTATTCTTTAAAACAAAACTAACAGCAAACAAAACAACCGAATCAACAAATGACCTTTAGAGCAGTGCTTTGAAATTTTTAGACCCATAACCTAAGTCAGCCATTTTACAGAAGGATATATGCATTTGTGTATAGTGTATACATGAATAAATGTTATTTTAGAAGTTTCACAGTGAAATACAAATCAATCCTTATAATATACAGTACACTCTGAAATGTTTTGGTCTATTCTATTTTATTCTATTCCAATATTTTAAAAAAATACCAGTTTTTGATAAGTTGATTTCATGACCTACAAATGGTCACAAAAGGTAGTCTGAAAAAAACCAGTACCAAGACAAATTTCCAGTGGGGCGACCCTGAGACCAGAACTACCCTACCTGAAGCTTCTACCACTCACCACTTGCCTGCCTGTTGGGAGTAGCAGTAAACTCAGGCTGAATCTCGTCTCTACTCAGTTAACATCTATTTCCACTGCCTGCAACTCACTGAACCATCCAGTCCAAGGAGACCTGCATGGTTAGCCCCTGCCGGGAGCCTCTCTGCCCCCATGGCTCCTCCTCAGCATTTATTTCCAGGCCACACACATAGACATCTGAACTGCCACCATGTACTGTTCTCTGGTGTACACACACACTACTTACCACCCCACTGAAAACATGCACTTCCTGACTGTACATTTGAAACTTTAATGGCCTTTAGGCTTAAATATTAATCTCTGAATACCTTAAAATTGAAAAAGAAATCACTATGAAAGAAGTCATATTTTGCCATCCATAAAAGAAAAACTCATCACTGACCACAAGAGGGCAATAGAATGCAATGTTAAAAGTCCTGCCCCTTGATGTGTCTCTAGTTTGTATTTTAAAATGTGCAACATTCTTATTTTAAATTTCACATATATGCCTTCAAATTAGATTTTATGGAAGAATAATTATAAAATGTAAAGAAAATATTTTTTGGCTTCAAGGCACAAAGATGTCTCAGAAGTTAGGTCATAAGCAGTCTGCAGTTATCTACCAGACCCAAGCTACTTCAGAACGAAATTTAGATGGGACTTAGGACCTAAATGGAATTCAGAATTTAGAGCACACTCTTGCCAGGGGTGAAATGCCAATAATGTAGGCAGACAAACTATTATGTAAAGAATTTACATAATAAAGGTAAAATCACATAAATTTAACATGTATCTCTTGTGCAAAATTTATTTATTTATTTATTTTTTAAACGTTTATTTATTTTTGAGAGACAGAGAGACACAGCATGAGCAGGGGAAGGGCAGAGAAAGAGGCAGACACGGAATCCGAAGCAGGCTCCAGGCTACAAGCCATCAGCACAGAGCCCGACGCGGGACTTGAACTCACAGACAGTGAGATCATGACCTAAGCCAAAGTCAGCCATCCAACCAACTGAGCCACCCAGGTGCCCCTCTTGTGCAAAATTTAAAAGCTTTGTCAATAATATCTAGCCTTATAATAAGCCCTGGCTTCCAAGAGTTCAAAACATTGTTACAGATTGGAGTCTGCAAACTATGACCTGTCATCGAAATTCAGCCCATCAGGTGATTTTCATAAAGTTGTTTGGGAACATAGTCATGTTTATTTGTTACTTGCTATCCATGGCTGCTTTCTCACTAGAAAGGCAGAGCTGAGTAGCTACAATGAGCCCACGTGATCAATAAAGCCTGAAATATTATCATCTGGTCCTGTACTGTATAAAGTATATGATCTCTATTCTCCATTACATTCCCTCTACAACCTCGAAGATTTCAACTCAAATTAAAGTGTTACCAAGTACCTTCCGTGAGTACAATAGGAACACAACAGGGCAACATTAATGGAGGGAATAGGGTAGAATTTCAAATTATGGACTATTATGAGAAAAGAATGTTTTGACAGCATGACCTGTACAGTATAGGTTAGAAAGGGATGACACAGCAGGTATGGGGCTCCAAGGAGCATGCTGGTCAAAGGAAAAGGAGGGAACAGGATTGAGGAAGCCCCCTTCATGATTTGCTCAGTGACAGTTCACAGGAGGAACAGGAGACAAAGAGCCCAGGAGGGCTTAAACTGCACACGTGAACATGAGTCTGTTAAAGAAGCAGTCAAGTCAGGAGGAGTAGCTGATGTTAGGGAAGAAAATAAGCTAAGCTTTGGCCTTGTTATCATTTTTTTAAAAATTTTTTTAACGTTTATTTATTTTTGAGAGACATAGAGACAGAGTATGAGCAGGGGTAGGGCAGAGAGAGAGGGAGACACAGAATTCGAAGCAGGCTCCAGGCTCTGAGCCGTCAGCACAGAGCCCGACGCGGGGCTCGAACTCACAGACCGCGAGATCATGACCTGAGCCGAAGTCGGCCACTTAACCAACTGAGCCACCCAGGCGCCCCATGGCCTTGTTATCATTAAGAAACCACTTAGAAAGTCAGATGAGATCACAAGCAGGCATTTTAAAAGGCAAATGTGGAAATAAGAAAGAAGCTCTAAACAAACGGTTTGAGTGGGAGTCACACGTCACCGTTCAAGGCCTTGAGGAGGCAAGTATAGAGTGAAAAAAGAAGAGGCTTAAGCCCAGAACGCTGGTCGACTCTTGGAATTTGGGATCAAAAAAAAGGGGGGCCAAGAAATGAAGACACAAAGAGTGAGAGGAACCAAAGCAGTGCTGAGCCACGGAATCAGAAAAGGATTTTATGAGGGGAATTTTCACTGCAACTTAAACTAATATTTTTTTAAGTCAAAAATTTTTATTCATTAAAATTCAAAATATGTTAAAACCTCTAGATTGTTGTGGACTATGCTGGGACTTTCATTCTTGGTTGATTTTTCTTTAATGAAAGTGTTGGAAGTGAAAGGGGTTAATCACTACTTAGAAGTCTCGCCCCTCTACAAAAAGCTCTTTGTGGTGCACATGCATCATTCATGTGTGCGTACACGATTCCACCTCCCCACCAGTAACGGGTCTCTGCTGTTCAAGGGCCTCACCCTCTGTGCAGGTATATGGACTAAACAGCTATCCTCCCATCACATGGACATGCCCACAAAAGAGCCAGGCTCTGTTTCCCAGGGCACTGGTACCAAGGTGTAGGTACCGGTGGCTCCACCCCACACCACAGGGCTGCTGTTTGCTCCACTGCATTGTGGGTTCTGCTTCCTGTCAGAGTTTCTCCATAGCAGCACTACTGATATTTGGGGCCAGATGTTGTCATGGGGGTAGCGGGGGCCCTGTCTTGTGCTGGTAGGATGTTTAACAACATCGCTTGCTTCTTCTACCCACTAGATGCCAGTAGCACCACCCCCACCCCAGTTTGACAATCAAAAATGTCTCCAGATAGTGTCCAATGTCCCCTGGGGGGCAGAGCCAGCCCCAATTGTCACTCAGGGCTGATCGTTGCCTGGCCTCTGATCTCTGCTGTCTTCTTCCTCATCTGTACCTACTTTATTGTTTGCATTTCTCCTATTTCACCCACCACAGTGTCCACCATAGGTGTGCTATGTCAGTGTCTTGACCTCAGCCCTTGCTTTCCTTTTATTCCCCTCCCCACCCAGTTTTTTTTCTCTGATGTCATCAATATTTCTATCATATTTCTATCATATGCATTCTTTGATGTCATCAATATTTCTATCATAATTCTATCATACGTATCACATGTATTTTTGTAGGGAAAGTACATGTGTATACAGGAACGTCCAGAGAACTCCCTCAGACCCTGGGAACACCACCAGCCTGGGGCTCTTCTTTGTGATGTTCATTTGTTGCTGAGTATTCAGCAAGGGCTTTCTTCCACCTACCTCTGGGTTTAAAGTTTCTTATCGAAGCATGAGAGCATTTGTGGGATGATTTGTTCGTATACAAAATTTCCTCTCCACGTGTAGGATTTTACAAAAACAAAATTTTAGGGGCACCTGGGTGGCTCAGTCAGTTGAGCGTCCAACTTCGGCTCAGGTCATGATCTCACAGTCTGTGAGTTCGAGCCCCGCGTTGGGCTCTGTGCTGACAGCTCAGAGCCTGGAGCCTGCTTCGGATTCTGTCTCCCTCTCTCTCTGCCCCTCCCCCACTCATGCTCTGTCTCTCTCTGTCTCAAAAATAATAAACATTAAAAAAAAATTTAAAAAGTCCTAAAATAAAAAAATCACAACACTGCATATGACAAATTGAAAGTGGGATTAGAGGGATCATTTTTCAGTCCTATAAGGCAGCACAACATATCCATTGTATTTCTTGCAGTACTAGAACAAAACAGGAAAAGAACAAGAACAAAACTCTTGAATTTCATGAACTTACACCACACACACACACACACACACACACACACACACACACACACACACTAACCTGGCGAAAGACCTCATTCACAAAGTTGACATAACCTCGCGTCGACAAGAGAATCCGCTGCACCATCTCATACACCGTGCGGTGCTCTTCTTCAATGCTACAAAGGCTGGAGTTGCTGAGTCTTCGGTCAGACAAGGTGCTGCTGTTGGAATGGTTTCTGTCCTGCTCTGCGGGCCCACTGCCATCCAGCTCTGGTGCTCTCTCTTGCCCCACACCACCACCAACAGTCTGGAAGAAAGTCATTACCACTTCTGAGAGAGGCTCTTCAACCCTCAATAACACCCAGTAAACCTGAAGGCTTGCTTTATCTTAAAGAATTCTGGTTGACGGCAAGCTGGACACCAGCACTGCTCAAAGCACAAGGGGTTCCAGGACCTGTACTTACCATTGTACTTTCCAATTCACCAACTAACCCCCTCCCAACTCAGTTATTTTAACAGGGAAACTACTCAACTAATGCAAGGAGGTGAGGCTGTGAAATTTTAGCAACCTAAAAACTTTAACTTATATTTGTAAAATCACAGAACAAATTGTGTGGATGAATTTACACTATGATCATCTCTGGTCTCTAAATTCAGCTCATAATCTATGGTCACAGAGATTTCAAAGTTCAGCGGATTTTTTGCAGCCACAATGTTGGAAAGCATCATTTGATTCATAAGATTAAATGATACCTGATGGAGGAGGGTCAAGATCTTTAGAGGGTATTTTATGAGAAGAATCTTGATCTAAGTTTTATATTCAGAATCTCTGACTGATTTTAACTGAAATGTTTATAAAACATTAAATATTTAGAAGATTTTATGAGCACAAGAAAATAAAATAATTCATGCAATGACTCACAAAGTTTAATGTTGATTTCTGCTCTTATCTCTGCATAGAACTAAAGATTTCCTCCAAATAAAATATATGTACAATTTTGCTTCATTTTTGTAAATTCCACTATTATTTTTTTAAGTGTCAAAAATGTATATGCCAAATACCACTAAACTTCTACCCACTGTGAATATTTTTTATAAAAAGTGGTAACACATGAGTAGAACAAAACAGTAATTTCAGTAACTACCAGGGACAGTTTGAAAGCAGATATCCGAACAGCAATCTCAAGGGAAAATTAATGGAAGATTATATTTATAACAATTTTTCTCTTCATGCCTTAGCTATTAAGTCTGTGTGGCTTATCAAAGGCACTTTCATACTGTGAGATGAGCTGTCCTATTAAAATTATTTCATCCATTTGATGCATGAAGTATCTTCTAAAGAAAAGTAAAATTTTTACTGATGTGTGTATATATATTTATATTATATTATATATATATACATGCATGTATATATATATGTATATATACATGCATGTATATATATATGGTTGGATTAAGTCTAATGTCTCTAGTGGCTCAATAACCTGTGATTGTTTGATCAATAACTCCCATTTTCCCCATAGGCCAAAAAAGAAGAAAAAAACTTCATGTACATATATACATAGGCAGCAAATTAAAAATGGCCACTAATTTGAACTACATGAGCTGTGTGACTGTGTTAACAAGTGGAACAGAGTGGAAGAGACCTGTGCCAGTTTCAGGCCCAGGTCCAAAGGCTGACAGTTACCTCTTCCCATCTCTTAGAACATTTGCTTTTGGAGCCCTGAGTAGCCAGCAAAGAAGTCCCGCAACCCTACCAGAGAGACTGAACGAAAGGGGATGCCCCGCTGAGCTGTACTTTCCAACTGCACTCAGGCATGTGAATAAAGTCATCCTGAACCCTCTAGACCAACCAGCTGCTTGCTGAAGACCACCACCCACTGACCTCACTTAATACCACATGAAGCACAAGAACTGCCCAACCAAATCTTGCCCAAATTCCCTACCCAAAAAGTATAATATCTAATATGACAAAAGGGCTACTGTTTTAAGGCACAAAGTTTTGAAATCATTAGATAATTAATTGGATAACACAGCTATTAGGTAACTAAAATAATGTAAATAAAGAAATATGTTTAAAGGCACCAAGTCATCTAAAAAATGCACTCTGAACAAGCATACAGAAAACCAGAAACAGACCCATAAATACAGAGAATGAACTGGTGGTTGCCAGAGGGGAAGGGGATGAGGGGAGAGGCCAAAATGGGTGAAGGGGAGTGTGGGAGGTACAGGCTTTCAGTTATGGCATGGATAAGTCAAGGAGATGAAAGGCACAGCATAGGGAATATGGTCGATGGCATTTAATAGCACTGCACGGTGACAGGTGGTAGCTACCCCTGTGGTGAACACAGCATAACATACACATGGGTCAATTCTATGTTGTACACTAAAACATAATGTAACATGTGTTAGCTGTATTTCAATTTAAGGAAATTAAAATTTTAAAAAATGAAAAGTGAGTTCTGTTATCCAAACAGAACATAATAGCTGGATTTCTCATCATGCTGTAAATTGAAAACTACTTCTCTTGATAGATCAATGCTTTCTTTAGCCTACTGCTCCCACAAAAGGCCGCTTTCCAAAAACACCTATATGTTCTGACATACATTTATAATTGCAGTGAGTGATGAGAGTGAAAGCAAATCGATAATCCAAGTCTCTGCGTTTCTTGTCTCTTTCATGAAGATCAACAGTAAAAGCATAAGTAAAACTTAACCACCAAGAGAGGTCCATTTTCCACCCACTACAACCAAGCTGATATTCTCAACTATTATTTAGTATTAGTTGATTCTGGTGGCAAATGCGAAAATAGTTTTTATTTCTTCAGCACATGATGAAGCCTTAGTCAGTGAAACAGGCCTATCTGCTTGGACCAGGCCTGCATTGCCAGGGCTCAGGAAATTGCATGATGCAGGCTGCCACTTAGCCCTTTCCATCACCCCTCCCCAACATCCTAGTTTCTTCTCAATCGACAGCTCATACTGAGACTTGTTCACTCCCAGGGTCAGGCTAAATGGGGACACCCACAAAGAAGGTGTGAAACCAGAAGATGCAACTGCCTTTCTGTTGGTGATGCGTGACGCCACTCAACTCCCGTCATGATTCGCCTCCATGGTTGGGGGCAGACCGCATTTGCCTTGGCAGAGCTCTAGGACACAGAAAGTACTAGAGTGGCAGTCAACGAGCAAATGAGTCTGTCTAATGTACAAACTTGTATAGGGTGGTCAATTTGTGTGATTCACTTTTTCCAACTGTTCATCCCATGAAATACAATAGTTTCAGGAAACCCAACAGCCCATGAATCATTATTGAAGGGCTGATTCACAAGTAGTAAAATTATAACTAAAAGGTTATCATACAAATAAATATGATCAACTGATACCATCTCAAACTTTCTTTTTCATTCCCAAATGCATTTTTATGGGTTACAATGTCAGTTAACGTGCTTCTAGAATTGGTAAAAAATGGTCACTGCTGACATTTTAAAATCACCCCTCTGCTTCCTCTAATGTATACTGAAGTACTTTTATCTCATACAAAAATGAATTACTAGGGCACCTGGGTGACTCAGTCAGTTTAAGCGTCTGACTCTTGATTTCAGCTCAGGTCGTGATCTCACAGTTCACGGGTTTAAGTCCTGCATCCGGCTTTGCACTGACAGTGTGGATCCTGCTTGAGATGCTCTCTCTCCCTCTCTCTTTTCCTCTCTCTTTCCCATTCTCTCTGCCTTTCCCTCATTTGTGTGCTCTCTCTCAAAATAAATAAACTTAAAAAATGAATTACTAAATAATACTTTACTAAAAACATTTTCAGCTGAAATGATGCACCAAGAACATTCAGGTTTATGCTGTGTTGCCAACAACATACATCTTATGGGATGTAAGAACAACTGTATTTTCGTTCTCCCATGAATGATGCCACTGAACAAGAATATTTGTTAAACCAGACTCTTCAAGTGGTAAGAAAAGTAAGTCTAGATGATGTATTGATTCCTTTCCTTCCTGATGAAAAATAACGTCAAAGGTATTAATTCTAGATCTAGAAGTAAATTCACTTTGGAAAACACATGCGCGCATGCACACACACACACACACACACACACTCACACACAATCTCAACTATGACCTTTAACACAGTCAGAATGGCAAAAGTGTGAACTCCATTTGGAAGCAGCACTTCAAATACTGTTTTAAAGGGCTTTTTACAAAAGCAGCATATTCTTTGAAAAGAGATTCTGGATCACCTCATTTAGTGATGTTCACTTTACATAGGCAAAATTATATTAAATTCGAAATTCCAAACAAAAAATTTCAGGAGACAAATGAAATTACATGTGCTTTTATTCCTGCCACTCTGCTCCCCAAATCTAATATTCAGGTGCTTAAATTGCTTTTTCTCATGTACAATGTAAATGAAGAGAGGGACACCGTGGACCCATGTGAGATGAGGTGGGAATACAGCTGTACACGCACAGAACGGACTCCAGGAGACGAGTGCTCTGCTCAGTAATGACTACGCCCTGATCTCCAGAACCCTGGAGTAGCTTACCTTTCATGGCAAATGGGATTTAGCAGATGTGGTTAAATGAAGGATGTGAGAGGGGGAAATTATCGTAGATTATTTGAGTGGTCCCAATGTAATCACAAGGATCTGTAAGGAGGCAGGAGGATCAGACACAGAGAGGGCAATGTCAAGATGGAAATAGGGAGAAAAGATGTCACGATGAAGGGCCATGAAACATGGAACGCAGGTAGCCTCTAGAAATTGGATGAGACAAGGAAATGGATTCTCCTCTAGAGCCTCCAGAAAGAGCACAGACCTACCAACACCTTGATTTTACCACGCTGACACTGATTTTGGACTTCTGACCTCCAGAACCTCAAGGTAATACATTTATGTTCTTTCAAGCCACTAAAACTTTGTGATAATTTGCTACAGTGGCAAAGAAAACTTACAACAACTTACTGTGAGGTATATTAATAGTCTATACAATGGCTATGGCCATTTCTAGGTACAGCCATCTGCAGGGTATGGTAAGAGTCTTTTGTTCTAAGAGTCTTTTATGGTTTGCCTCTCTCTCTGTTTTTATCTTTTTTTCCCCTTCCCTTCCCCTGTGTTCATCTGTTGTGTTTCTCAAATTTCACACAGGAGTGAAATGATATTGATCTTTCTCTGACTGACTTATTTCGCTTAGCATTATACCCTCTAGTTCCATCCATGTTGTTGTAAATGGCAAGATTCCATTCTTTTTGATCATCCCCCGCAGCAACTACTTACTAGACATGTCCCTGGAGGCAAGGGAAATAAAAACAAAAATGAACTATTGGGACTTCATCAAGGGAAAGGCTTTTTGCTTCTGGGTTGTCTCTGAATATAAACGAGGAGGGCAGTGCCCCAGCCATTGGCAGCCATCTTACAACCTGCAGAGAAGCTGAGGACAAACCTGCCAGAGGGAGAGGGCAGAGGAGGGAAGACTGTAGAGAATCACGGAAGGAGCGTGAGTAAACCATATTCTCTGCTGACCCTGCCATGAGCTTCTATTTTATGAAATTCAAATGTTTCTTTTTTTATCTTTAAGACAGTTTGAGTTATAGAGTCTTTTTCTAGGATGATATAACCATCCAAATTGCTTCAGGAGGTCAGACTTTTATGACACTAAAAAACCAGATAATAAAAGTAGATGACTCACAAGTGTGAATGGCCAACTAAGGAAAAAATTAGACTCTTGAAGCAGTGGTTAATCTGCTATTCTTGCTACTTCTCATCATCCAAATGTATTTTTCAAGAATGAGAAACTTATCCAAAATAAGTAACAGGTGATTGTTTTCTAAAATTTTAAAACCAGGTAGGAAAAAATCATAACCTTTAAATAGACTGCTCTGAATCGACCTAGCGACCACACAAGATGTAATGTAAAATTTATCAAAGGGTGTGACTGAGTTTCTTATATATGATTTCATACAAATTTTTATCTATCGGAAAATTTTCAGTTTTTGTCTACCCAATGGGTAAGTAAAGGTCTCGCAATGTAGTCCAAAACTAACTGTATTCCCCCAACTGATGGTGAAATCCAGGCTCATTTTTATTTACTCGTCTGTGAGCTTCCGCTTAATCTCCTTTTGTCTGTTTTTCAATTGGATTCTTTGTCTTCTTATCGATTTGTAGGCACTCTCTCTATATGAGAGGCATAAACTCTTTTAACAGCTAAGATTTCATGAATGCTTTTCACAGTGTGAGTGTGGCTTTACTCTATCTTCACATACAAACCTTTTTCAAATTTTTTAAAAACATTTTTTAATGTTTATTGATCTTTGAGACAGAGAGAGACAGAGCATGAGCAGGGCGGGGGCAGAGAGAGATGGAGACACAGAATCTGAAGCAGGTTGCAGGCTCTGAGCTGTCAGCACAGAGCCCGACCTGGGGCTCAAACCTACCAACTGTGAGATCATGACCTGAGCTAAAGTCAGATGCTTAACTGATTGAGCCTCCCAGGTGTGCTTGTATAATTGTTTTCTTAATCCTTGAAAGGCAAATGTCTGTTAGCTGTGTCTGTTTAGGTAGCTCTCCCTGGCACTCGAAGGCCTTTCTAGTCTAATGCATGACTTTTTTTCAGCTCAAGTAAACTTTTCATTACACCAATTATCACTTCTGATTTTTTCCCCTCTTGTAAGGATACTTGCAAGGTAGGTCTGGGCCTGTCCTCAGATCTTCTGATTTCCATATCTTTGAATTGCTCCTCAATATTGTGGGATATTTCTTTGGAAAATCAATTTTGTTCTCAGCAGTGATTACTACAATTCTCAGTTTACCTATTAAAATGTTAAATTAATGAATTTAAGGTTTTTTTAAGCTTTCTTTTAAAACTTTCATTAAGTCTTTTGTTGCTTTTACTCTAATTGTATCCCCCTCAGACACCTTTGAAAATAAGTTTCTCTAGTTCTTCAGTCAGTTCTTCTTAGTGGGGCCACACGCTCTGGACCTCAGTTTGGTGCTCCTCTGTCAGGGTGCTAATATCACTCAGCTGAGTGCACTCTCCCAGCTCAGGCCCAGGTCATACTTCTGGGAACTTCAGAGCATCAGCAAACCTGCTCTAAGTGGACCCTACTTTCTGCATGAAACCATGACCCTGCTGTGAAGTGGCTGCTCTCGAACTTCCCCACGTGGTCCTGCTCTACCTGGTGCAAAGTCTCTATGTAACTCAGCCATTTGTGCATGACTAAGACTGCAAGAGAGAGAAGGTACACTACAGGCCCCACACAGAGAGAGGTCTTCACTGAAGGTCTCGGGGAGAGGCAGCTTCCTCTTCCAGGGATTCTATCGGGGCTTCACAAGCACTCTGAAATCCTGAGGTGCTCTTCCGCTCCTTCCCCTGAGATCCCTAGACAGCATCTGGCAGTCTCATAGGTCCTCTCCATGGCCCCCCTGCGTGATTCCAGAGGGCCTCCCTGGTGCTGGGGACTGGGGAAGCCAACAAAGGCCGCCGGTCTCATGCTCCGAGGTCACTGGCACTTGACCAAAAGTGAAAAAATGAATGGGAGCCAGGAGTGTGCACACAACAGCTGTCTCTCAGAATGTCTCCTGGCCCCCAAGGTTGCCTTGTCATGGTAGTGTCATCAGAGCACTGCGAGTGGGCCTAGGATACCTCAGCAATACAGACAGTGGGCCTATGATACCTCAGCAATACAGACAGAGCCCACCAATAAACAAGTCCCCATAACCATCATCCCTTAAGAACCTAGAACCCTAATAACCAATTACTTTGGTTGTCTTAGTGTATTTTTACCTAAGTAAAAGATGATGAATGGCATACCTGTATGATTTTGGGCAACACATCAACTCCATTTTTAGTGTTTTGTGTAGTAGTTAGATACTTTTTTTCCAAAAAGAAAGTGACAATCCACTTAATAAAAACAACACGAGCTGCCATGTATGGAATTTTTGTACTGTAAATGTTTTCATTGTCTCGAGTTGTAGTAATATACACTGGCTTTGGTCTCAAATGGGGGATGTCTGGAAGAAAAAAGAGCACACAATAGGTTAGTGAATATAATCCCTATAGACAGTTCAGTTTAAGCAGATATATATTTGTTTCTTTGAATTTCAACTAAAATTAAAGAACCATAAATTATTAAAAATGACATATTGCAGTAGGCTTGTTTATGATTCTGCCTTGCAACCTGACCATGATGGGATGTTGGGTACTGTTGCTATGTGCTTGTTACAACTGTACTATACAGTTGTGGAAGTACTAAGCTAACAACTCTTTTTAACAAATTTGAGTAATGACAGGAGATTATAATACCAGAAATATTTTCACATATATTATAGCTAATTTAATCTCATTTTATGACTAAAAAATGTAAAAGCACGTATAGACTTTTTTTCAATATTTTAGGTATTTTAACACCCAATACTACACTAATCAAACCCACTGGACTTGTAGTTTTATTTTCTTTTTTTAAATTTTTTTTTAATGTTTATTTATTTTTGAGACAGAGAGAGACAAAGCATGAGTGGGGGAGGAGCAGAGAGAGAGGGAGACACAGAATCCGAAGCAGGCGCCAGGCTCTGAGCCATCAACACAGAGCCCGACGCGGAGCTCGAACTCACAGACCGCGAGATCATGACCTGAGCCGAAGTCGGACACTCAACCGACTGAGCCATCCAGGCGCCCCTGGACTTGTAGTTTTATATCCTTTTCCCTTTAGATGAATCCAGAGAATAAAATCAGTATAATCTACTTGATGTCTGAAAGAATTCATCTTAGAGGTATCACACAAATTAATAAGAGGTCCATTCCTGAATGTTTAAACTCAATACAAAAAATTACATGGTGTCGGGTTTGAAATACTACTTGCTTTATGTCCAACTCTTATACTAACTTGTATATATTTGCAGGTACCTGCATGAAGCAGACAAATTCTCAACAAATATCTTTTAATTTCAGCATATTAACAATATACTATGTTTTCTACCATGAATATAGACTATTTATAAAATCAGAAACAAATTCTTAAAAAATACACTCACACATAGCTAAGAAAATAATGTCCCCTCTAAAGTACCTCTAAAGTTCAGTACTTCTACATCTTTCAAAATGCACCAAGTTTCTGCTGTTTTCCCCTTATCCAGGCATGCGTGTGTGTGTGTAAATAAACACCCAAAGACAACTGAATTAGTAGTCTACATTCTCCAGATGGATTAACATCTGTTGTGACCTTCCCGCTCCAAAATTGTTTGTGATTCAGGGTGCCTGGGTGGCTCAATTGGTTAAGCGTCTGACTTTGGTACAGGTTATGATCTCACAGTTCGTGGGTTCAAGCCCCGCGTTGGGCTCTACACTCACAGTGTGGAGCCTTCTTGGGATTTGCTCTTTCTCCTTCTTTCTCTACCCCTCCCACTCACACTGTTTCTCTCTCTCTCAAAAATAAATAAACAACAAAAACAAAATTGAGCAGGGCATGGGTTGGGATGAGCACTGGATATTCCTGTATGGAAACCAATCTGACAATAAACAATTATAAAATAAAAAACAAAACAAAACAAAAAAAAACACAAAATTGTTCTGGATTATTCATTTTAACTAATTTCACCTGCTTTAAAATAATAGGGAGAGAAAAATTTGCTCCCCACCACCAATCTAAGGAGTATTTCTGTCCTATGAGCCCTCGTTTCTTTTCTTTTTAAAAATTTTTTAAATGTTTATTTATTTTAGAGTGAGAGAAACAGAGTGCAAGAGGGAGAGGGGCAGAGAGAGAGGGAGACATAGAATCTGAAGCAGGCTCCAGGCTCTGAGCTGTTGGAACAGAGCCTGATGTGGGGCTCAAACCCAGGAACTGTGAGATCATGACCTCAGCCTAAGTCGGAAGCTTTACCGACTGAGCCACCCAGGTGCCCTATGCCCCCATTTCTTATAGAAGAAAACCTTTAGCAGCCAAACTAGAAACTTCCTTATGTTTCCTTCCTTTCTGGGGCTTGCTGTCCCTGGGTTGCCCAACTGCCCAAACATCGGTCCCTCCATAAGCTGTAAGTAGCACCTGCTGGATGGAAGATCCAGTATAAAAGGCCTACTGTGGGCAGCTGTGTGGCCTGAGCTGGCTTGCCTAGCCACTAAGCAAGGTCTGGAGTCTCATCATACCCTACCGCCTATAAGAAAAGACCTAAAGAGCACTGGGTATTGTATGGAAACCAATTTGACAATAAATTGATTTAAAAAAAAAAAAGAAGGAAAGAAACCATATGATTGCACATATTAAAAAAAAAAAAGACCTAAGGAAATGCAAGCTTTTTTCTTTTTTTAACATTAAAAGGTTTCAATATAATTACAACCAAAAAACCATGACACATGGCAAATAATTCTGAGTACAGGAGCCATAGTCTCCTTCATTGCTGTGAGATGAGGTACCTCTTTTAGCTTGTACGAATAGGTAAAATCATTTATTAGGAAACTTTAAGCCTCTTACAATAAAGTTACCTTTAAATATAAGAGTAAATTATTATTTTACTTAAAAATATCAAAGGTCACTTTGAAAGAGACTGGACAGCTTCCCTGTGGACATCCTCTAGATACAGCCCAATGAGTACTTACCAAGTACAGGTTTGTAGATGTTTGTTAACTTAGTAAATGATGGAAATAAATGAGGAAGATAATACTTTCGAAACAATGTAAAAAGAAATTTAAAACCAGTATCTTGATTCTCCTTATTCTTCCACTCCAAGCTCGCAGCCTTTGGATAATAAGTGGAAAAGAACATATGTACATTTACATTTCAACTTAATGTATACTAAACTGAAATGCTGTTATCTTATTAAAAATTTCTATTCTAAACAAAAAAATTTTGACAAATAATGTTGATAATCATGTAATGAAATCGTATCTTAAAACTCAAACGACAAGAATTAAACCTTCAAAACAAAATGGTAACTATGTTAAACACATTTTTATTGAGTATTAAAAAAAATCACCCAATGATATCATATCTTTTTAAAATTGCTCTACTACTTCACACCCTTATTTTTTCCCACATGTTCTCTATAATGATTTTACATTCTTTCCACCTTTAAAACATTTAGTCGGATGTAATCTGGTGTTTTGTTTTTTTTGTAACTCAAAAAAGGCCATTTATAATAAACAGGAATTAAAAAAATTTTTTTAAATGTTTATTCATTTTTTGAGAGAGAGATGGAGACAGAGCATGAGTGGGGGAAGAGCAGAGAGAGAGGGGAGACAGAATCCGAAGCAGGCTCCTGGCTCTGAGCTGTCGGCACAGAGCCCAGTGTGGGGCTCGAACCCATGAACTGTGAGGTCATGACCTGAACACAAGTCAAATGCTCAACAACTGAGCCACCCAGGAAACCTTTAAAAAATTTTTCTTAATGTTTATTTTTGAGAGAGAGAGAGAGATGGGCAGAGAGAGGGAGACACAGAATCCAAAGCAGGCTCCTGGCTCTAAGCTGTCAGCACAGAGCCCATCACAGGGCTTGAACCCACAAACCGTGAGATCATGATCTGAGCCAAAGTCAGATGCTGAACTTAGTCATCCAGGCACCCCTATAATAAACTGGAATTAAAGAAATAATCCCTTGCAAGGATTTCATGCAAAATCGATATCATCAAAAGGCAAAGCTACGGAAACTTGGAAAGTGCATTCTTATTAAAAGCACTCCACAGGCTAAGAAAAGCCAGGCCTGCAGTCCACCTGCACCTGTTACTGGTTGTTAGGACACAGAGTGCTCTAAAGCAGAGCTTCCCAACTTCCTTCGTGATGCAGCCCACTCAGAAAATGAAAATACTTCATGCAGCATCCGAGGCAAAGGGATGTGGGACTCTGAATGCCCCTGGGGCAGAGGGGCTCAGTGTCTGTGACCTGTCAGAAGTTCTCTGAGGTGAGCCAGTGGAGAGAAGGGAGAGAAAGAGAAAGGAATGAACATGCACATACAATTCTGCACATGATTTAGGGGGTTCACAGTCTGCATAAAAACTGCCACCCTGTATCACCGGCATCCTTCCTCCACTGGGATTCTGGGGATTGTGTGACTTATCTGAGGTCGCACAGCTCATTAGTGACACATCTACAATGAGACATCCAACTTCTCAATACTTCATGCTGATCTCCTGGGACAGATGGAATGTCCTACCACTTCCAAACAGGTAGAGTTTGAGATGCAGGTGGAATGAGCCAGTAGGGCCAAAATGTGGAGCTTCCAGAAGACAACAGAATACTCCAGTCTGCTCTTAGGATTTTGGATTCCTGTGTTTCTGGTGTTGGCTAAAGGAAATGGGAGAAGAGAGCACACGAGATCGCCCACCAGGACAGAAAGGGAGCCAGTCAGAAAGGGAGCCAAGGGCTGAATCTTGAGAAACAGCAGAGAGAAACAGACCCCAAAGAAAACTGGCAAGAAATAAAACAAGGAGAGGAAGAAAGCAGGAAGAAAACATTATAAGAGGAGAGAACATCGCAAAGAAGGGGCAGTCACTGTCAAATCACCTGAAAGATGATTTGGGTAGAGCAAAAACTAAACTTTCCATCCTCTGGACTTGACCACTAGACCTCCTTCACGATCTTGGGCCTCTGTCTTAGCAGGGACAGCGCAGAGGCACATAGAGTAAGTGTCAGGTGAGGAAGTGGACTCAGCAGAGATTATGACATCAACAAACTTGGTTGTGGAGGACACAGACATTAGACAGAATTCCCAGGAAGAACTCAGGAATGACAGACGTGTTTGCTGAGAGGAAGGAAATCAGTAGTTTTGAACCATATTGATCCTCAGAAATGTAGACCAGGAGAAAGCAATCACCTACTGAAATCATAAACCAATGATATTAGCTCTGTATTCAATTGGTAAACATCAGAGAAAGGAACCTGTGACATCAAGCAGCCCTGTGCTGACAGCACAAGGAGACATGCTTCCACCCAAATCTTTCTGCCTGCTCTGCCTATTTCCAGATCTGCCCGTTCAGCCTCTGGGCCTGCCTCCTCCTCCATCCGGCCTTGCTAGCATGGGGCAGAGGCAAAAAGAGGTTAATACACTATGAGATAACGGAAAATATATATGGATCTCTGCCCCCACTTCCTGGCACAGAGTCCCTAAAACTCTTATCTGTCCTAGGTGGTAAGAGCACTGGCAGCATCTTTTGTTCCAGTGAAACAACTCCGGGTGGGCTCCTGGATGGCTCCTGAGTGAGGGCTGGTCACCAGAAAGACCACACTGCGATTAGAACTTGGAATTTTCATCACCCCCCACCCCAACCCTTCCATTTCTCCCGAGGGGAGAAGGGCTAGATATGGAGCATGTCTATGTGAGGAAGCCTCCAGAAAATTCCCAACGGCAGGGGTTTCGGGGAGCTTCCAGGTAAGTGAACATAACAATGTACTGGGAGGGTGACGAACCCTAACTCCACAGGAACAGACATTCCTGTGCTTGGGACCCTCCCAGGCTGTGTCCTTTGTATCTCTTCATTTGGCTGCTCATCTGTATCCTTTATCATATCCTTTAATAAACTCCTAAATGGAAACAAATGTTTCCCAGAGCTCTGCAAGCTACTCTAACAAATCAGTTGAATCTGAAAAGGAGTTGTGGGAACCTCTGATTTGAAGCCAAGTTGTACAGAAGCAGTGGGTAACCTGGAGCCTACGACTAGTGACTGGCACCTGACTGTCACAGAACCATCTCACGGGGCTGAGCCCTGATCCTGCGGGATCCGATGCCATCTCCAAGCAGACAGCCTCAAAGCAGAATTAAGTGGCAGGCCATCCATCTGGTGTGGCAGAGTTGCCTGATTGGGGAAGACACTCACATGTTTGGTAACCACAAGTGTCAGAAGTGAAGAGTTCTGTGTAAATGTGGTAATGATCTAAAAGCAGGTGGAGAAGTGAATTCTTCCTGTGACATACACACTAACACAAAATAGGATGTATGCCAGGTCCATGCTCTGTTTTTAGTGAAGTATCATATAAAATCACCTCAAAGAAAAAGCAAGGGTACAAAATATGGATAAGCAGGAAGGAAAGAAGCAATACTTTCTCTTTCCCACTGAGAGTAAGACCATTACTGAATTATCACACGATTTTGCTCTTACCTGAATAACCATATATTTTAATAGTATTTGAAGAAAAAAGCATGTTTGGTCCTCAGCGATCTTTTCCCCTGATACGGCTGGCAGGAGCGGAGTGATTTCTTCTGGATATATCTTTGCTACAGAGTGGGAAAAAAAGGAGGGCTCTTTCACCAAAGTTAAAGAGTTAAAGTTTTGTTTTGTTTTGTTTTAAATGGCCTCTATTAAAATATATCTATCCCTCCACTGGAACTGCTCATATTATACTCCAAGCCAGTGTACATGAAGGGCTTAGAAATATGGTACAAATGCTCATGAAACCACCTCTCCCACTAAACCATTCTTTTCTCTTTCAAATTCTGCTTTGGTCAGCCTAAGATCAAGAACCTGTCATTGGGCAATACAATGACATGCATTAATAAATCAATGGCCCTAACTGGCAAGTTTTGAAAACTCACGAGACACAAATGGCTGCTATTAATACTCCCAGGAGGCCACTATTGTCCTTTCATGAATGCTGCATGAAATACACAGCTGGCAAAAAAGAGCCTGGGTGAGCAGATGAATGTCCGCTCATGAAACAATCTGAGGAGGACAATCGACAGTAGTTTTGGATGGCAGATTTAAATCTCATTAACAGCCACAAAACCACTCCAGACATCCCGGGTGTCTCTACTTCTTGCTCTTGCCAACATCTGTTCCCTCCCTTCCACTCTTATTTACATCACTTCAGGAAATTTCTCCAGTCATCATTTCATATAAAATAGGCTCCAATTCTTTCAATTCTAATGTCTATAAGACTTTACTATGAATATGAGCAGGAAATCACTCCTCCTCTGAACCATCTATGAAATAAAGATTTCTGTTCAGGATAATGACAAACCAAGGAATTCCTCGATGTAATCCCAAAAGTCACTTCAGCCTGTAAGATCTGCTGATGTTGCTCACCGTCGGCTCCACTAGGGCTAGGACTGATGAGCGTCTCCAGCGTACAGGGCCCTCTGGATGACATGATCGCTGGGAAACCAGGCACGAGGCAAGCAAAAATCAGCACCTGCTCTTCTGCACAGTTTGTCTGAAGTGCTTGAAGCCACAGAAGAAACAGCCTGATCCCTTCACATCTTATCTAAAAGAAAAATTAAAGGCAACAGAATTAAACACCTAAATGTAAGTGCAGGGATGCACTGCAATACAGAATCAGTCTGAGAAAGAAAAACCAGAAGTTTAAGGTATTGTTGAATTACTGCACCAAGTTCTTCTTAGTGACAAGTAGGCAGGCTGCAATGAACACAACGGTTAAGAGCTTGGGTTCTGGAGCCCCAGAGCCTGGGTTCAAATGCAGGCTCTGCTACTTTAGCTTGGCTGTGACCAGTGGGGGAGCACTTAATTTCTCTGTGCATTAGTCTCCCCCTCTGTAAAATAGGGATAGTAGAATTTACCACAAAGTACTGGTATAGGATTGAGAGTTACAACAGTGCCCATATTATCCATAATCAGTTATCATCCATGAAGACAATACAAAGGTAATCTTCCTCCAATTTTACACTATGCTTTGAATAGAGGGTTTGACATGTCACTACAATATGCACATGTATAATGTAAAGTTCTTAAAAATCTGAACACTTAGAGCTAAACAAGACCTTGAAGACCTGGCTCAATGCAACTGGGCAGCTTTCTAGCTTCCCTGCTTATGTCCCTACTGCATTCTCTCTAACACCTTTGCTGTGCTCTGAAGAGATGAAAAAAATGTCAGATGAAGCTGCAAGATGCAGTGAGCTCCGAATGCAGGCAACTGAGGGACTGCCTGATCTCCCTTCAACTATAGCAAGGTGGTGCAGATTCTTCCAGAGCAAGTGTTTAAGCCAAACATGAGGCTCTGCAGGAAAGACGAAAGAAGTGAAGTGAAATAAAATGAAATGAAAAGGGAAAAAGAAAAAAAGTAGGCTTGGCTGACTCCCCACAGAAGTCAAATACACCAAGACAGACACCCTGTCTGGAGACAGTTCTACACCGTCAACAGTG
This sequence comes from Paguma larvata, assembly GCA_030068075.1. Classification (NCBI taxonomy): domain Eukaryota; kingdom Metazoa; phylum Chordata; class Mammalia; order Carnivora; family Viverridae; genus Paguma; species Paguma larvata. Next base: position 4,927,772 of record CM057844.1, on the reverse strand, counting down.
GATTTCAGGGCACACTTTCAGACACACCTGTGGACACACCACCACTGTGCACAAATCTCCATGACCACTCACCCCTGTCCACTTCTCCCCAAGCAGCGACATAAGTGGGGACATTGCTGAACACGTAATAGACAAAAAATGACATGGCTTTACACATACCTAACCAAATTACAGAAAATTTAACAGGAGGAAAATTACAAAATTCTATCATGTCTCTAATTTTTAGGATAACTGTATTTAAGTTAACACAATATAAGGAAGGCCAATAATAAGTATTCTTTTTTTTAATTTTTTTTAACGTTTATTTATTATTGACAGACAGAGAGAGGCAGAGCATGAGCATGGGAGGGGCAGAGAGAGGGGGAGACACGGAATCCGAAGCAGGCTCCAGGCTCCGAGCTGTCAGCACAGAGCCCGATGCGGGGCTTGAACTCACAGACCGTGAGATCATGACCGGAGCTGAAATTGGAAGCCCAACCGACTGAGCCACCCAGGCGCCCCGGAAGCCCAATAATAAACATGAAGTCACAAGCTGATTAATTTTTAACTATAAGACTGTTAATTAAAATAGGAGGGATAAAATAGGGAATCTGTTGTGAAGCTAGGAATAGCTCATCCCCTTTTTTCAACATGTAAGAGAGGGAACATACCAAATTTAAGTGGCTATGAGTATTTAAGCTAAAAATATATGAACTTATTTTTTTTAGTTGTTTGCAATGTTTACTTACATATACATTTTTATTTATATATATATATTTTATATGTTTATATATATATATATATATATATAATTTATTGTCAAACTGGCTAACATACAGTGTGTACAGTGTGCTCTTGGTTTAGGGAGTAGATTCCCATGGTTCATCGCTTACATACAAGACCCAATGCTCATCCCAACGAGTGCCTTCCTCAATGCCCATCACCCATTTTCCCCTCTCCCCTACCCTCCCATCAACCCTCAGTTTGTTCTCTGTATTTAAGAGTCTCTTATGGTTTGCCTCTCTCCCTCTCTGTAACTGTTTTTCCCCTTCCCCTCCCCCATGGTCTTCGGTTAAGTTTTTCAAGTTCCACATATAAATGAAAACATATGTCTGTCTTTCTCTGACTGACTTGTTTCACTTAGCATAATACCTTCCAGTTCCATCCACATTGCTGCAAATGGCATGATTTCATTCTTTCTCATTACCAAGTAGTACTGCATTTAATATGAACTTATTAAACTTAATATAATTTAATAACCTAATTAGCTATAAGTGAATCACCTTCCATAAAATATATATCCCCACCTGGCTTCTTTTGTCATTTACGTTTTAAGGTCACCTTACTTAGCATTGAATGGCATATATATCATTATAAAAGTATGTTTGTCTTAAAATAAGTCATTGTTAACCTAAAGTTATGCTGCAAACAAACAAATATTCAAGAGTAAGGCTGTGCTGCTCTTTTCTCCCAATATGGTTCTCAAAACCAGCAAAAATAATTCCAAAACAACTATAATTTTAACAGGCTAGGGTGAACAGAATCCAGCCTGTTAGTTTGGAAGCTTCGAGAGGAACCACTTCCCTTTCTTGAGGATAAAACTGGAGCAGTGAGCGCCTCACTCACAGTTCCCCAACTGCACACAGTAGAATCAAAATTAGAACTCCAAATTCCAAACTCCGAATCCCAAGCCCTTTTCCCCAAATAATATTTAAAATGTATATCACAATAAGTTATGATGTAAGAACAAAAACTCTAACAATTTTTGCCATATAATTTTCAATTAAAAATAAAAATAAGGTCCAGTGGTTTTTAAAGATGTTTTTTCCCTCAAAAGACCTCATTTTGACACTTTATGGCACCCGTAAATTTAAGAATGTTGCAAAATGCCATTGTTCATTCATCTCAAATAAATACCTTAATAGAATTTCCAGTGTGCAGAAGCTTCTTTAAAGTTGAGCCTGAAAGTTTAAAACACTAAGTTAGAAAGAGTATATAAACTTACACCATACACACAAAAAAACTCAAAATGGATTAAAATGTATTTTTTTAACTTTTTTTTTTTTTTGAGACGGAGCGTGAGCAAGGGAAGGGCAGAGAGAGAGGGAGATACAGAATCTGAAGTAGGCTCCAGGTTCTGAGCCATCAGCACAGAGCCCAACGCGGGGCTCGAACTCATAGACCGTGTGAGATCATGACCTGAGCCGAAGTCGGCCGCCTAACCGACTGAGCCACCCAGGCGTCCCTAAAATGTATTTTTAAAAGGTCAGTTTTAGAAAGAAAAAATATATGTATGACAAGAGAGAATTTTTTTAATAAAAAAAAGCAATGTCACATAGGAGAGCTATCTTTAAGATAAAACTGCTTTAAGTATGAACCTCTTCAAAACTCTTCAAAAGAGTCAAAATGATTGATATTAAGTAACACATATACCCACAGTAGATTTAGTGCAAATATCTCATCAAGCATAAAATAAATATTTTTTTTCTAATCTCTAAAGGTTAAAATAATATAAAACTACTGCTCATAAAACATATTTACAAGTACATTTTGCAAATATTCAAGATAACATATTTCCTTTCAGTGACAATCACGTTTATATGTTCGGCCCATCAGTAAATCCTCTAGCAGCACTCTCTGGTCACTGTCAAGGAGGAGGAATCAACGTTTACTCAGAACTACACCATTCAACTGCAAAAACTTTGGTGCTGCAGCCCACTTTAATTAGAAAGTCTCTCTTAGGAGGATGGAAACATACTATCATTCTATAATGTGTTCATGTCTTAGTATGGAGTTGGCTTGGCAACCCCACCTAAATATGTAGGTTCTAAACGGAACTTAACCTTTAAGAAGGAAGTAATCTTTAAAAATAAAAAAATGTATTGGAAGTTAGGCAAGAGAATCTTTTCTCCCAACTTTTTTGGGGAAAAAACTATTTCAATCTCCTGATGAAGTTTTATGCAATAATTGAAACTTACATATCAAATCATATTTACTCCACGAATGTATTTCAAGAGATGTTCCAACAAGAAATAGTGGCAGTCTCAACAAATTTCTATAGGTCATATTTAAGTGGATAGATACATGCATGTTAGTTAAATGCCCACAATTTTGTAACTGCTGTTGCTGTTTATAACACTTAACGCTGAGATCCAGTGGAAACTCACCATTGTTATGACTACATTACAACACTAAATCACCAACGGTTGTGAATGAGTAAGGGAAATCAAAGTGCCCTCCTCCCTCTACTTTTGTCACCAAATCATATCCAATCATTTCTGGTCTAGAGCCAACATTTATTGGGCTAAGCTCTCTCACAACAAAGGTTCGTTCAAGTGTCTGCTCTCATGGGACTATTTTATCCCACACCTCTCCTTAACCTGGGGCCTTGTCCCTTGCCTCCATGTTCACCCCTTGGACAAAGGTTTGTCTGCCTCAGTTTAGCATTGACTCCAGTACGCCCATGGGGACCTTATGTGGTTGGCAGGGCCAACGGACACTCCACTCCCCAAGAGACTTGAGATAAAGTCTGCTCACACATCTCTCTTCCTGGACATCTGGCAAATCTATCATCTTGTAGTAACACATTCGTGGAAACACTTTCTCCTGGTTATTGTGTGTGACCACTGGGGCTTATCAGCCCTTCCCCTACTTAGAATGGGTCCACGGTTTTATTTTTAATGTTTGACCTACCCATAGTTGCCCATATCACTCTTCCCTACACGGAGAGAAGAAAAATACTTATAAATAGGGCAGACTTTATAAAGAGACATACAGAATGTCTGACCCATATCTGCCAACGGTCCCCAACTTTTTTGAAATTAACCTACTAATTTGTTAAAGCAGCAATAGAAACACATACATGTTTGATTTTTCCATCCCGCTGTGTTCAGAAACTCTTATACATGTGAAGCAGTATGGCTTGGCATTTACAAGGCAGATTCAGAAGTCAGATTGCTAGGATTCCAATCTAGGTTCTGCATCTACTGTATAACCTAAGTCAGTTACTTAATCTCACTATGCCTGAGTTTTCTCATCTGCAAAATGGGATAATAACACTACCTACCACGGGGAATTGTTAATGAAGCTTAAATGAGTTAGTATTTATAAATGCTTAGAACAGTGCCTCTCCCCAGACGATAAGGCATCAGCTACTCTCTAAGACACTCTTTTAAAATAAGAATAGCATTAGAAAGAGAACTTGTGCAGTGGGAACATATAGAATAGTGTTTCAACATGAAAGCTGGTAATAAATGCCTGAAAGCCTTGCCTGGCTACTTTAGGTATTTCCTAAGGCTCTAAGTTCACAAAGATATTGCTACTCTCACTACCATTGTGAAATCCTTTTCATTTTAATTTCAAAAAGTTTCTCTCTATAATTACACCTGTTTGGAATTTTAAATACCCCATCTGAACTATGATTATACCCATCCCCATCTCTTGTAGGTACCTCTTCAACCCTACTGATTGCCGCTATACTGATTCATGTGAGGAAAGAATGAATAAACGAGTAAATAAAATCTAATTCGTTGGACTGATTCTATGAACTTCTAACCTCTATTGGCTCTTATTGCATTTTATAAATATCCTTTGAAAGTAAGTCTTATTGCTTTTAAGGAGGGCTGGGTCTAGGACAAGAAGAGTGAGGGGTCTGCACAAGAAAACAATCAAAATAAATAATACTTTAATAGAATAGTTTCTAAAAATCAAGATTAATGCAAAAGAATCCATGATGAACATTATTAAAGTTTTAAATAAGTACCAATGTTCAGCTAAGCCATACTGGAGCCTGACGTAAAAGGAAAAATGTGTACCACTCTAGATATGTTTTTATGTATTTTTAATGGTTAATTTTTTTCCAGAGCATTTAAGCATTGAAAAAACATTGAAAAACAAAAAAACTCAATATTGAACAATCAAAAATTACTAAAACTCGCATTAGCGTATTTTGTTTATAACACAGAATGTATTACAATTTTACTCTCCTGGCTTTAATGGCATGAATTCATCAATGTTTTCAAAATCCTATGTCATTCTCAACTGCAAGAACTTCCATGCTCAAGAAGTTCTCTTGATGAAGTGACAATCTTTTAGACATCTTTTTAAGGTCGCTAGTTCACAAAGATAGTTCTAATCTAACTTTAACATTATAAAATGGATTCTTATGTGGTTTTTGTTTTTAAAAAACTCCCTGTGTATATCTTGCCTCAAACCAATCAATGAGCAAAGGCAGTATACCACCAGGAAGGGTAAAAAAACACAGAGAAACACCCTTTAGGGTCCTGCAGGTGTGCAAGCCGTGCTGCCAGCTGCTAGTGGAGCAGGAACACGGAACTTTCCGGCACAACAATATCTACAATAAACACAAAGAAGTGCAGTCCACTGGACGAATTTGAAATTAATCTCAAAAGGAATCAGGGACCTAAATGTGAAACATGTTAAGTATAGAATTTCTAGAAGAAAACCCAGAAGATCTTTGTGATCTTGGATTAGGCAAAGATTCCTCACACAGGACACCAAAATCACAATCCATAATAGAAAAACTGATAAACTGGACTTTCTCAGAATTAGAAACTTTTATCTTTGAAGGACACAACTAAAGTAATGAAAGGACAAGTCAGACATGGGGAGAGAATATTTCCAAGTCACATATCTGGTGAAGCACTTAAATCCAGAATACATAAAGAACTTTCAAAATTCAATATCAAGAAGACAAACTCAATTTTTTTTAAGTGGTCAATCAATTAGCACATATACTTTGCCAAAGACATACAGATGGCTAACTGCAGATGAAAAATGCTCAAGGTCATTAGTCATTAGAGAAATGAAAACTAAAACCACAGCAAGATAGTACTAAAATAAAAAGACTGATGATACTAAGTGATAAGAATGTAAAGTAATTGGAACTCTCATATTGCTAGTGGGAATGTCAACCACTTTGGGAAGCAGTCTGGCAGTTAAACATATAACTTTATACAATTCAGCCATTCAATTCTCAAGAGACAGGAAAGTACATACATGTCTACATAGAGACTTGTACACAAATGTTTACAGTAGCTTCATTTGTATGCAAATACTAGAAATAACCCAAATGCCCATCAACAAGTGAACATATAAACTATAGTATATCTACACAATGAAATACTACTCAGAAATGAACTATTAAGATATGCATCAACACAGATGAATCTCAAAATAATTATATTGAGTGAAAGAAGACAAAGAAGAGTATATACTACATCATTCTATTTCGGTGAAACTCTAGAAAATCAAACTAATCTATAATGACAAAAAGCAGATCAGTGGTTACCTGGGAACTTGGCATGTGGATGGTAAAAAGGCATGAGGAAATCATTGGGAATGATGGTTATGTTCATTATCTTGACTCTTGTAATGATTTCATAGGTATAGACCTATGTCAGAACTTATCAAAATATTTTCTATACATATAGTTTATTATATATCAATTATACTTCCAAAAAAGAGCTACTTTGTAAAAAAGGAAAAGAAGGAGCAGGTGGCCTGGAAGTGACTAAGTGAAAAATCAGGACAGAGGTTGTGCTCAGATACAGATCTGCATAATGACGAGTGTCCAGAAGATAAAGTCGGGAAGCCACAAAGGGTGAGGGGTCAAGGAACTGATGGGCAAACAGCTAAGCCATTTTAAAAAAGGCGGGGGGTGGGGGCAAGTAAGCAGGAGATCAGAAGACACGGCGGCAATGAGGAGGGACAAGGTACGGTTGAAGGAGAGAGATTTCCACGGAGGGGGCAGTGGATGAAGTCTGGAATGGGTCTTGGAGAAAAGAAAGACCAAGATCTCACCCCCATAGCCCTGAGGGAGACAGAGAAGCTTGAGAGAAAAGCCAGGTTTCAGACAGCTGAAGAGGTGAAACAATGAGGCTGAGACTCTAGGGCTGTGGCTTAACCCAAGAGGATTTCCAAAGGGCTGTGTGCAAAGTGGGAAGGAAAGCAAGAAATGCAGGACAAAGATGATGAAATCATGCCAGGGAGGACCGTGGGAAGACACCAAGTGGGCTGAGGGGGCATGAGGCTCAGCCATCCCCTGGTGGACATGAGGCATGCAGGGTCCCTGTAGCTCAGCCTGGCTGCAATGCACCTCTGGGGGAGTCCTAGTGTGAAGTACACGGGAGACCCTACTCCCTTGGGAAGAGGCAGCTGTGGTGTGGCCTGACTATGACAGACCCAGGGAGGGCTGTCAGACTCAGCGTCCCGAGTAGTCAGAGCCCAGTGAGCTGTAGAAACTTTGAGAAATAAGGCTGTTCAAAGGTTGTGTTCACATCCTAAGCACTGTCAGACCACTGTGTGGCCCAAGGCATAAAGCCAGGGATACTCTCAAAAAGTCATAAGCAAATCTGCAGTTTAATTATGCATTGGTTTTTATTTTATATATAAGAACCTAGTTGAGCAAACTAGATTAATAACGACTCATTTATAAAAAAAAGCAAAACACATATGAGGTATTATGTGAATTTTCCATTAATTGAGCCCAATCTTTTAAGCCTAAGGGCTATTTATTTTGAGCATTTTTTACATAAAACATCTCTAGTACAAAATATATCTTTCCACCCACTCAGCAAACTTTTAGTGGATACAGGCATAACACTGTTCACTGAATGGGACAGGAAATCTGCTTTCTAGAGGCCTGTGAACAGTAAACCCTCTTAAAGTGAACACATATAACTTCAGTCCTATCCTGAAGATGCTTGGGCACATGAAAATGGGCCACAGCCTGCCCCATCTGCTCCTCCAACAAATATCCTTGGTTTACTATTGTGCCATTCTTTGTCATCTCCTCACATCCTGTCACCTCTCATTATCACAGTTCAGTTTATAGAAAGGCCAGTAACATTTTTCATATAAATAGTACTAAATTAAATTTGGGACTCTGAAATTTGAAATATCCATCAAATGTGCCACGTTCTTTCAGGTCCCATGTCTTTCACACATTGATCTCTCATCTAGAAAACCATTTCTGCACTCATATTTCAAGCCTCAGGCGAAGATTCACCTCTCTTGGAGCCTTCCTCAAGTCCTCTGAATGCAATTGTTTACTTTCTTTGTTGCTACTGGTATACCTTTCATAGCAACAATTACACTGTAATTGTTTTATTCTCACCTACCCCTCACCCCAGGCAATCAGCTTATACAATACAAGGATGGTGACATCTTCTTTGTTTCAGCCTCAGAACTTTGTTTCTCCCTCAATAAATATTTGAATGAATGAATGATCAGATAGTAAGATGCCATTTTGAAGTTATGCTCTCCTCACATATGATCACCTGGCAAGGAATAAAACTTGTAGTAACTGTAAGTCTTCTAAGGCAGAGAGACCAAACCAGATAAACGGAAAGATTCACTGTCAATACCACAAATTATGCCAGCTGTGCCATGAATATTAAATTGAGAGGAAATGTTTGATGTCAAGAGCTGCACAGAAAGGGCAGCCGTGGTAACTTGGCTATATTTCAAGTTCCCTCCTCCTGCCGCACCCCAAAGTATTCGAACACAATAGCTCTGATCAACGATAAAGTCTTAAACAAGATATTTTTGTAAGAAAAAAAGGACTCACTTAAGAAAAACCCTCCAGATAAATTTTTCTCAAGGAATTTTTATCCACAGGAACCCCTTGGGCTCCTGTTAAGACTGTAGACTGTGGGGGTACCCACAACACTGGCTGAGCATCGACTTTGGCTTAGGTCATGATCTCACAGTTTGTGGGTCCAAGCCCTGCATCGGACTCTCTGCTGTCAAGATCCTCTTTCTCCCTCTCTCTCTGCTCTTTCCCCACTTGGCTCTGTCTTTCAAAAATAAATAAATATTTTTTAAAAAATGCTGACTGTGATTTTGTAGGTCTGGCTGGGACCTGACATTCTGCATTTTCTAACAAGCTCTCAGGTGAGGCTGATGCTACCAATCTATGAGACATTCTTTTTAAACACAGCAGTTTTAGAGCAGGGATAGATACTGTATTTTCCTCCAAAGTCCAGAGTGGACTTGTCTTGCTTTTAAACAACATATCCTTGTTAGTATTCTTTGTTATAACCTAATCTTGATGGCACTAATTATATAAAACATCACTAAAAATTCCGTTGGAAAAAAATCCATATCCATATGACTTTAAAAATCTTTAATTTGTTCTTACCTATACTCTGGTAATGCCATCGAAAGTAAATTCGTTCAGGTAGAAACTGCAATATTTTCTATAAAACAAATTTAAAAATTAGTAAGATATAAAGAGAACGAACATAAACTATACATTTCATGATAGTACTATATGTGAAAGTATATATACATATTCAGAAAAGAAAAAAAAATAATTTGTCATAATGTAAATAGCACATTTGACCCTGTAGTCCATGGGATAGTGTCTTACTTGCCCCAGGCAACCTTCCTTCCCTGAGTACCTTAAAGACATCACTGTCCCAAGTTTAATTCTTCCTAAAAGGAAACAAGAAAAAGAAGGGAGGGAAAGCCTAAAATGATAATTTTATCTTAATTAAATCATAGCCATTGCTTAAGTGTTAAAAGAATAATTTCTCAAATGCCAATGCCCCAGGTTTCTGCTTTTCGGCCTTCAACTTCCCGTTTCCATTATCATCATTACTAGTCTTGGATAAGGACCAGAGTCAGAAAGAAATATGAACAACAAAGAGGATAAGACCCTGAACATTCAGTGAAAGAACAAAATGAAATTGCTGTCAAGAATTTCTTGAAATTAACAGCTAAAAGTAAGTTTAGGATTGCAGATAGGAATTCCACTTCCTTCCCCCCAAATATTGGAAGGTACAATAAAGAATGAATTTAGGATATACAAGAGCATTTGGCTAATAAAAGCAACTTTCCCCCCTTTTGGGGTTTTGAACCCTAGAGACATCAGTGCATTGAAGTTCTCCGAAGACAGTAAGGATGAAGAAAGTAGAGCAGAAGCTAGAGACACATGTGCACAGGTCAAAGGAGAAATTTTCAATGTGCCAGGTGTTTGCACATTTATTAATTTTAAAGATTAAAAACATTATGTCTATTTATATGCACAACTAGTTAGAAAAAGTTAAGGATGGTGGAAAATATAAGAAAACTGATGCCACCTAACAAAGTGACTTCAGTATTAAGCCAAGTGAACTCAATGTTATCTGTTGCCCAAAAAAACCAATAAACTTCATCAGCCAAACATCAAATACCAGACAGGATGGATCGATTTATACATTGTGCAAACGCAAGTAAATGGCTCTTTAGGGGGAAAAAAATCAAAGCAGGTTTTCACCTTGCAATATATACCAACGTGTGTATTAGATGAATAATATACAAAAGGAAGTTAAGTGTAAAAACTAGGTTATCTGTTAAGATCCATTATATTAAAGGGGAATCAGAAGAAGTAAATATGTCAGTTCCTTATGGACTGTTTTAATAAGAACCCATGCAACCACTGTCCTCCCAACAACATGTAAATCTGAACATGCCCCGGAGCTGCAGACAAGGCCACAGACAGGAGTGAGGACCCAGAGAGCTGTCTACAAGTTACAGGAACACATCACAAGCAAAGAGGTTTTTGTGAGAAAATCAACCACTCTGGATCTAAGAAAGACCAGCGTCTCAGCAGTCTACTGCCAATCAAATGAGCAACTCTAGAGCCCAGAAAAAACATGACCTGGGGATGGGCTAGGAAGTCTTCAGACCTAAGAGAGAAAGAAGGCCTCCATTTATATCTAAATTTTATGGCTCGAACTCAAACTTTCCCTTCACTAAAATATGTAGTGATACAGGGATACCTGGGTGGCTCAGTTGGTTAGGTGTCCGACTTCAGCTCAGGTCATGATCTCGTGGTTCGTGGATTTGAGCTCCCCATCGGGCTCTGTGCTGACACATTAGAGCCTGGAGCCTGCTTTGGATTCTGTGCCTCCCCCTCTCTCTGCCCTCTCCCACTAATGCTTTCCTTCTCTCTCTCGCTCGAAAATAATAAACGTTGAAAAAAAATTTTTTAATATATTACAGAGGCTAGTTCGGCATGTTTGATAACAGACGAATAACACTCGTTGCAGGTGGAGTTCTCTGGGAGGTGGATGCTGTGGTGGAGTTAGCAGTGCCCTAGTTTACTGGAAAGTAATATCTGTGCGAGGGAAATTAAGAAATAGGAGGGGGCAGGGAGCCTCAGATCACCATACAGAGCTAAAAGTGTCTGTCAGCCTAGCAGAAGCTCCAGAGCAAAGATGGCACATTAGAGGGGCTGTGTGCCTGAAAGTGGCGAGGTCCTTGTACCATTGCCTTGCTCGGTCACTGGCTGAGCATCACGATGAGAAGAGGGTGACCATGGTTGGGGAGCTGAAGGCATTCACAGCCCTGAACTGCCAGCTAGCCCTACTCCTTGCAGCTGGCAGCAAATCCTTTCTTGAAGAGCAATGTGAGCAGCACTCTCTCTGTCAGCCACAATAATCTCCCAAATATTAATTAGAATATTCTCATCTTATTAAGAAGCAGAAGTACTAAGAAAAGTGGACCCTACTTCAGGGGCACCATGTCTGCTGGCATTGTTTCTCGTCAATGGGCTGCTGCCTCATGATGACCGAAGCCTCGGCCCATTGAGTCCTTCCTGTCCTTGTTCTGCCTCGTGAGGGTATAGCACGGCAAGGATTCAATGTCCTACGTCCTCATGCATTCTCCACCAAGGGCACTGGGTGCCCCAGCTGCATTCTAGGATCATCTTCTGATCCCATTATGCCACTTGATTTTAAAACATCACATAGAAGATGCTGAGAAAATTACTCCATGGATTCAGTATAGATCTTATATTGAGCTAGACAAGTGCTTAGCACACCCGTTCTTCAGACCTTTCTTTTAGTCAGGAAAGTTGGCACTGAATCATGCTTTTCAGCTTTCCAAAATACTTACCTGTCTCCTTAAGTTTCTTTTCTTACTGTGCAATAGAGAAAAATGTCTTTTTAATATAAAGAAAAATAACACAATGGATGATGTGTATCTAGACGCTTGGATACTGTCAGCCGGCCACCAATAGTCTCCCAACTTGTTCTGATGTCAGGTCTATCATCATCACCACTTATGGATAAAAGTTTTCAGATTTATAAAGTGGAGGGACTTTGAAGACACTCAAAAATAAACTCAATAAGGTTTGGATATGAAATATCATGCCCCAAGTCTGAGCTACTAAAAATATTCCCAAATGGACAGAATCTTACACAACCACTCAAAGATTGAAACATCATCTATAAAGGATGCTTCTTTTTGCACCCAAATATTGCCAGGACCATTTTTTATGCATTAAAGTCTCTGAAGTCAATAAAAATAAAGCCTCACATGACCATCTGTGTCTAAATGCTAAGCCTGTCCCTCAGAAAGTCCCAGATGAAGCCTACCTTTACCGACACAAATACATTATGGCATTTCTACTGCAGCTGATATTCTAAGCTACACTACTGTGAATGCCACATAAACTATTGACATCTTGTTTGTAGTTTCACTGGAGAGTAAAATAAAAATTTTTTTTCAAGAAAGCCACACAGTGTGAATAAATATTACTTTTCTGAAAAACACATGACTCTGTTTAATGCTCAGTGCTCAGCTGCATCTATATGGTAATCCATTATAGCACACTTGAAATCAAAATTAGGTATTACTACTGATCAGCACATCAGGGAATCTGTCATTCTTTTAACTGATTATCCATAGTTCTTTTTTCTTCAGAACCCACTGCATGACCAGGAATAATGTGAAGTGTAAGCTGGAGTTTATACAGGATGCTATAGTATACTTTAAAACTGCTGATCTTCATTTAATTTGTATAGGAAACATATTTTCCCAAATTATTACCAGATGATTGCAACATATCCCGGTAGATTCACACTTGATTTCAATTCCACTTAGAAGGTAGGGCAGTGAAGAATGAGGACAAGATTACATCCTAACTCAAGTGAGGTAATCTACCAAAACGATAACCAACTAAACCTGTTATGTCCAGAAGTAGGGAGCGCAGGCTGCAAGTCTCCCTGAAAGAAGCCACATGACACAGGGTGCAAGGTAAAGGAAGTGTTGATTAGGGAAAAAAATAGGGAGTTTGGTCTAAAAGAACATAAGTCTTAGTTCCCTGACCTTTTTGAGTAATAAATGGGCAGAAAAGTTCGGACAACCGGGCAGTTGGCTTTAATGGGAACGGCATGAAGGCCTGGGCCACAGGACAGTCTGGTTTCAGACAGACCCATGGGAGGAGGAGGCCAACAGCACGGACACTTCCAGGTAGACCTACAAAGAGGACAACTTGTTCTTCAGCTGTCATGGGCCTAGCCATGCATCTCTTACTGACAATGACTCAGATTTCCAGTGTAGACAAAATATGTACCTTGATCTCTGGGTGTCAACACTTGTTTCAGAGCTAAAATTTAAGAGAAATGAGCTGAAATAAGGAACTGCATAATGTTAACTATAATATGACTACATTTTTAGCTTTCTTCTATGGTCCTTCTTCTTCTTCTCCTTCTTCTTCTATGGCAATCCCTTCCAGAACAGTATGTTATCTACCTAGTCACTAGCCATGCTGTTATTGAGCAAGGGCGGCACAGTTCCATCTTGTTATATCCTCATCAGCCTTTAAAACTGAACTGAACCATCACCTCTTCAGAAGGGCCCACATTAACCATACCTCTCACCACACCCCCCACCAGCATGCTTCCCAGTTAGACAGACACAATGCCCACCCTACCATTTGGTGCTAGATTCTGTGATAGAAGGGACCCTCTGTTAACCATCCTATATCCCCAACCTCAAGAACAGCACTTGGCATGTCACGTTTCCTAATAAGCACTGCGTGCACAAATAGAGGAATGAGTGAAAGACGAAAAAGAGCAATGGGAATTCTAACTTTAGTTCACATGTACAGGCAGACACAAGGAAATGTCCCAGTGTAAGGAAGGTGCTCATACTCTAACGCAGCAGAAACACAGAACCTGACAAGTAAGCACTTGATAAAGATAAGAAAGCATGGGGGCACCTGGGTGGCTCAGATGGTTAAGCATTTGAGTTTGGCTCAGGTCATGATCTTGCAGTTCATGAGTTCAAGCCCTGTGTCGGGCTCTGTGCTGATAGCTCAGAGCCTGGAGCCTGCTTTGAATTCTGTGTCTCCCTCTCTCTGCCCATCTCCCACTCGCTCGCTCTCTCAAAATTAAACATTAAAAAAATTTTTTTAAAGGTTTCCTGGGTGGCTCAGTTGTTGGGCATCTGACTTCTGTTCAGGTAATGACCTCACAGTTCATGGGTTCGAGCCCCACACTGGGCTCTGTGCTGACAGCTCAGAGCCTGGAGCCTGCTTCAGATTCTGTGTTTCCCTCTCTCTCTCTGCCTCTCCCCTGCTGTTGCTCTTTCTCTGAAATAAACGTTAAAACAATTTTTTAATTAAGAAAAAAATATAACAAAGCATGAAATTGTGTTTTCAAACATTATAGGAAACATTGATGCTTGATTAGGTCATCACTTGAAAGGCAATACTTTTCTCAGCTAAGGAGAAAATAAATAAAAATATTTCAAAAGAGAGATTAAAATACAAGACAAAGGCACTTAAATACGGAATGTAATAAAAATGGAGGAACATCTAATTTCTCCCTCCTGTATTTTAGAAATCAACCAATATTAAAACGTTGAAAACCTCATTAAGCAATTAAAACCCAGAAAGAGTAAAGGATCCCATCTGACAATCAAAGCACTTAGAGGAATTGCTGCTTAAAGCACAGATGAATCTGCACAGAATCTTGTAGGGCGGAGGTGGTACCCGCTCCATTAGAGCAGAACATACCAGAAAAATGCAGCAAAGGAGACCATCCTAGAGAAATATGGAAATTCCTCCTTCTGAAAGAGATTTTCTGAAACAAGGTAATTTTTTTTAGAATTTCTGAGTCATGTTCTTAAAAGATCCAAGAGGACCCTGAATCTTTTTTAAGATCTAGGAAAATAAAGAAAATGGTGACACATAAATAAGTAACATTCTGAAATCATGAGATATTACTTGAAGATGAAAACATGGAAAGCATGAATCTAGAGTCTGCCACAGAGACGCCCACTGCAACCCTGCATATCACAAGACCTCCCTGGAACTAAATAGGTTGAACAGAGAGAAACAGAGCATGTTTAAAGTTGTAAATTCAATATATAACTAAAATCCCTACACAAATCCAAAAAAGCAGAATATCCATAGAGGAACAAAAGTCGGGCTAATCTCAGTCTTTTTCTCTGCAACATTAACTCCAGAAGACAGTGTGGTCCATGGTGCATTGTAGGCCAAGGCAAGTAGAATGCACACCAGAATATATACCCATATGGAGAACAGAAGTCCCAAAGTAGACCAGATACTTACGTAAGAATCCATACATGATAAAGATAGCTAGGGTAAACAAACTATAGCTATTTTAAAAAGCAAACAAAATTCAGAGTTTTGAGGGGAAAAAAGAGTATAATTTGGAAAGTATAAAGCCAGCTATATATGTTTGAAGCTAAAAGAAAAATATTATAGAGCTGGAAGTATAGCAGCTGCATATCTCCCTTCCTCAACATGCTAAGCAAATTCATATTCTAGCAAATTCACATTCCAGCAAATACAGAGATTAAACAATCCAAAACCAAAGGTGCAGGGGTATAAACACTGTGACAGTGAGCTATATTTATATAATTGGAGTTAATATTGTTATGAAAAATAGAGAAAATCCTTTTAATCTGGATACAAAATACTTAAAATAGCCGATAAGTGAGAAGTACAAAAGATATATGTGGTTAAAGTAAAAGCATGGGGCTATCAACAAATGCTTTTTTTTCTTGACATGAATGATTAGAAGAAAGAAAGTTTTAATAGTATTTTGTTAATTTAAGGATAATTATTGGAATGATAGAAAATAGAAAGTATATTTTATAATCACAAAGTGTATTCCATAAAGTGAAAGTGACCTCTCCCCCAAAAAACAAAAGTAGAAAAAAACCAAAAATGTTGATTATCACACACAAAAAAATCATAAATACAAACAGGTTAAATTCCTCTACCAAAGACCAAGTCAATCAGAACTGGCTTTCAAACCCAGAAAGATTAACAATAAAATACGGAAAACAACATATCAGGTGGGCATAGGCACAAACACACAGCAAAACAGTATCAATATCAAGTGAAAAGGCTTTAAGGATACAAAGGGAATCGTTTCAAATAGATTAAAAGTGTAATTCACAATTTAGTGATAATACGAACCTTTATGCAACCAATAACAGTATGAAAATAAAACAAAGAAGTACATGAAAATAAAACGAATACAGAAACTGAGAGGAAATACACTTATAATAGGAGATTTTCATGCACTCCATCTTTGACAGATAAAACAAGGCAATACACTGCAATACAACATCTTTGAATATAAGAGTGGTTTAATTGATGTAGAGAGACAAGTCTGTAGAATCGCTTCATAGATTCTAACATGCATAAAAATTTACTAAAAGTTATTTTTCTAAGGCCATGTGCACAAAACCACCAAAGTAGGAGTTGCGCAAGTCACAAACAAACTCAATGCATTGCAAGCCCACCTTTGAGAGTTTAAACTAAAAAAAATTTGCAAGTACTCAAGGGATTTTAAAACATTCTTGTGAGCAACACTCAAGTTAAAAAAAATCTTATAATTATAGACTAAAGATTATCAACAACGTGAATGCTGAAGAACAAAAACTGATCAAAACTGAAAGAGGCAAATCTGTAGTTTTTGCCTACAAAAAAAAAACACTTTAAGTTTTAAACTCAAAAAGTTGAAAAAAGGTGATTTTAGGAAGAAATCAGCTTTTTAAAAAGGCAAGTTTTCATAAGAACGAAAACATCTCCAAGCACTGCAAATCAGTAGTAGTGCAGGTAATTAAAACAAATCAAACATTTATTTGACTCATTAATAAGTATTTTTAAGTGCCCCTTTTGTGCCAGGTACCATGTGAGGGATCAGCGATAAAGCCATATAGGACACTCTTCCTGCTCGAAAAGTGACAGCCCTAAAGGGGAAAGGCAGAAACACCAGAGATGTCAGTATGTGCACAAGGGAGTACAGACAGGGCACACTTCCAAAGGGAGATTACCCTTGAACTGAATCCTGAAGGATACACAGGAGCAAGCCAGGCAGTGGAGGGCATTTTAGGCAGACTAAGCAACAGCAGGAAAAAAACAAAAGCAAAACCAAACCCCCGCTGCTTTGTTGCCAGTAGGAACAAAAGCAAGGTGATTAACGAGGGATGGAGGGAGGCAGAGGCCAGATCAGGAAGGGCCTTGAACATCTGGGGAGTTCAAACTTCATCCTAAAGGCCAAGGGAACCAGAATTACATTATATAAACAACATTCCAGGTGTGAGAGGGAGACAGAGGGGCGGAAGGCCGTAGACCAAAAGACTAGTTAGTTAAGCAGGATACTCAAGTAGGAGGGAAGATTGAAACTGAACAAAGGCTGAAATAGTTAGTAGGAAAAACAGGGTATTCAAGAGCACCAGCATAAGACTTACAGAACCATTGAGTAGAGAAAAGTACTACTGATATTAACCGAAATAGACAGATACAGATAGGAAACCATTTTCATCGGGTACTGAAAATGCAAATTCAAAAACTTAGAAGTGTAGTAGACACTTTATAGATTGTAAAGAGGTTATTTTTTTAACTTTGCTTGAGATCATGCGAAGGTCTAATATCTTCTCAAAGAAAATCAAATTGCTAGACTAGACTATATTTTTAATGAGCAAATATCCAGATGCCTTCACGAATCCCCAAATTAGTAGCATATAGGGCCAACTGGGTGGCTCATGTCGGTTAAGCACCTGACTCTGGATTTCAGCTCAGGTAATAATTTCATGGTTTGTGAGTTTGAGCCCCACGTCAGGCTTCATGCTGAGGGTACAGAGCCTGCTTCAGATTCTCTCTCTCCCTTTCTTCTCTCTCTGCCCCAACCCTGCTCCCATGCTCTCTCGCTCTCTCTCTCAAAAAAAAAAAAATTAGTAGAATATAATTTTACCCACAATATATAGTTTTTCTCTGAATAAAGCACTCACTTAAACAGATTCTAAAGGAGTCTTCTTTTCACACAGGGATCTTATACAGAAGATCTCAGTTACAAACAAATACTCCATATTTTCCTTCATTCCATACAAGATTCTATTTTCTGGCTAAAAACTACACTTTTCAAGTCTCTTTGATTTTGGTACCAGCACAGCTGGTTGGCTATCTTTTCTGTGTCATATTTTTATAAGATGAAAAAAAATCACTTCCAGCAAGTTTAGAAGTAAGTAATGAATAGAGAATTGACAAAGCCTCAGCCATCCCCAAAACTTAAAAGATTTAAAATGCTTGCCTCAATACAATTAGAAAGTGTCACAGACCTGCAGTCGGCTCAGGACTGGCCATTCCACCAAGTTCACTCAGCGAGTGACCAAAGTCTGCAAGAACAGCCGGTGCATGACCGACTTTCAGCCAGATTCCCCTTCAAAGCTATCCAGTGTCACAAGCACATTAAACACTAGGTGTCACTCTACAATAGCCACCACACCACATGTCCAAACAAAACAAGCCATAGAAAATCTACAGCATATGTTTGTACAACTCTTTCCTACATTTATAAAAAAGAAACCAACTCATTCAAATTCTGTTAACGCATTAATTCCAATCAATTTAAAGGGAGGGGAA
The DNA here is from genome assembly GCA_030068075.1 of Paguma larvata. Classification (NCBI taxonomy): domain Eukaryota; kingdom Metazoa; phylum Chordata; class Mammalia; order Carnivora; family Viverridae; genus Paguma; species Paguma larvata. The sequence goes on along the minus strand of CM057844.1, from coordinate 4,909,096 downwards.
AATCTCTTTACATATCTTCTATTGTTCTAGCAATAAATATAGCGTGCTTGAGTTCTACTGTGAATTTTCCATATATTTAGGGGTGATGCTGTTTCTACCATCTGCCCTTAAAGGGTTCTTGGAAACATTTGCTAGTGCTGTCTTCCAGGGGACCTGTTCCTGAGGGTATCAGTTACCAATGAGCCAGCGGCCATACTACGTGAGAGAAGCCAGCATGCCAGGAAACTCAGGGCATCTGGGCTGCAACAGATATTCACCAGAATGTAATTTCAGACTTCCACAAACATGTCTCCAGTTTCCTTTCCCCAAGGTGAATTCAGTAATTCAGTATATCCTGTTGGATCAACCCCAAGTTTCTCACCTGTAAGTCCTAAGGCATAAGGAAAACTGTAGTCTTAAATATTTAATTTAGAGGTTAAAACATCCACTGAAAATGGCTTTCAACTTAGATACTTGCAGTCCAATTCAAATTATTACCATGCTGTAATAAAATAATCAAATTTTAACCACAAGAATCTCCAGAAGAGACTTTGTATGTATGTTTATATTTTGTTTGCATCTTCCCATTTGCAGAGATCATAAACATCTCACGATTCAAAGCAGACACCAGTATAGCCAGAGGATATAGGAATGAAAGGCCCGGGCCGTGTGTTTTATTATTCCCCCAGTATCCATTACAGGGTACAGAACCAAGGAGTGATTTCTGAGGAACGCACTGGCAACATGTGAGACAAATGAGAAAGGGCACAACTGGCCATCCAGGCCTCTTCTGTGATCCCTACAGAGGGGCCTCAAGGAATATCGTGGAGTAGATCACACTATGCCATAACAACACTGCTATCATCTGGAGCTGTTCCCAGCCAAGGGCTCGACATTAATAAAAACAAGTATGACTAACGTTAAGAAGCCAGAACAATTACATACCTACGTGTATTATTATTTAAAATAAATATAACACATTAAAATATACCCCTGATGTCATAAAACTGACATGACATTGTTGTCAGGATAACTAGTGGTGCTGATTTTGTTTGTCAGCTAGAATACAGGCAGCTTTGGGGGTGGGAGATGGGTGCCTCTATGCGCTTGGTTCTTTTTAAAATGTTCTCCAGGAAACATAACTAACACTGAATTTTTTTGCTTGTTTTTCCAGTTGCAATCAGTCATTTAGAATTATGGCGGTGACCCAGGAGCTGCATTCAAAGTTGGCATCATTCTTTTAAAAGAAAAAAAAAACTCATGAAAGCATGCAAATATTTGAAATCCTCAATAAGAACTTAAATTCCAAGGATTTAAGAAGAATCTGTCTCTCTTGTTCATTTTATTTCTTCTTGTCCCTCCTCCACTCAGTAACAGTAAAGTGGTCCTTGTGGAAAAAATAATAAAAGGCAGTAACATGAGAGGTTTATGGAAGGAAATCCTTCACCTCAGCGTGAGAAGGAGGGAGTAGCACTGAAGTATGTTTGCACACTGGACAATCTGAAATAAGTAATGACAAATAAGAGCAAAGGAAAGCAAGGAATGGGGAAACTGGTTACTTGCAAAACTACACTTGGGCTGTTTTGCTCTGTGTTATTTGCTCGTAAGAAAAGGCATTAGCCATTGTATAAAGAAAGCAAAAGGATTGTGATGGAATCCCGCTGGATACCTGCCCTGGATGTGCTGGTCTATGATTTGGCCCAAGCTTTTCCACTGAACCTCTACAGGAGCTTCTGATTCGTCTTCATCAGCAGAATTATAAAAGATATACAATTCCACAAAAGGAAGGACAAAGAAGGTGGAAGAAGGAAAATGAGGTGGGGGGGAGGGAAGAAATGGAAACACACATCTCAGCACTGTTTGCAATCCTATTATATACATAATTCTAGTTTTTCTTCAGGAAATTCTTTTCCATTATTAATATCTGAGGTAGAGTGATGCTATTAAGTGTGAAAAGTTACAATTTCCATCTATATTGGAAATAAAATGAAAGCTCCAATTACTAATGGCAAATACAAAGCAACTGTACAGAGTGAAAACCAGCCACTCATTTCACCTTCTTTTACATGACTCTGGGCACCACACTGGATCCAGTTGTGTTATTATTATCAGAAAAGCTAGTAAAATCCTTTCCCCCTATTTTGAGGAAAAGAATTAGAGGCTAAACCCACTATCTATATAAACTCACTTGGAATAATAAAGAACACCCAGTGTCGAATTCCATTAAAGTAAGACAGCTTCCACGACAGCCCTGGATTCACTGCTGGTCAATTACAACTCCCAAATGCAATGACAGCCAGCATGACTCCACATGCGCGTCCTGCCTCCAATCCAGCATTACCTCCACACAGGAAGGGAAGAGAGATGGTAGGTAGGAGGTCTACGGTAAATTTCAAACAAGCCAACTTCATCTTCAAAAGTAAAGAAAAAACAAACACTAGTGACCAGATGACTGCCCTTGAAGAAAGCTCTCAGATCATCTGCATTCTCTGGGTAGCTCACCTGCTATGGTTTGTCCCTAGCGTCCATGGCTCTCCAAACTGGGTCTCCCCCACCAAAGGAAGGGAGAAGAAGAAACAGCATACATATCCTGAACTGACACCATAAATATTTTCTTGCTATTGTGGGGAGGGAAATGGGGTGCAGGGAAGGCCGGGGGTGTGATGGGGAGATAAAGTACTACTTAATTTGGCCATTATTTAAAGTCTTATTTCCATCATTTAAAACAAGCATAGAAAGAGTATAGAATGAATCGGTGTGTGGCTTTTCAATTTTGTGTTTGCATAAAGACCACTCTGGAGCCATGCTTCTCCACCTGGAGGAGGAAAAGGCATAATCTGCCCCAGCACTTTGGTAACTATGCCTGAGAAGCCCACGGAAACCATTTCAGTAAAACTCTAAACCTTAAGTCCCCTGCAACACAATGTGCAACATGCTGAGGATTTAACCAAGCATTTAACAGAAAGATGTAAGTCTTTCAAATAAGGTAACAAGGCTCTGTGGGAAGACTATTGAGCTTCTCTGTCCAATTAATAGCCACTAGCCACAGGTGGCTATTTTAAAATTTAAATCAAGTGAAATTATTTAAAATTAAAACTTCAGTTAGTCTCAGCAGCCACATTTCAAGCACTAACCAGCCCATGTGGCTGGTGGTTACCTAACTGGGTAGCGCAGGTACAGAATCTTCCCATCATCACAGAAAGTTCTATTGAATAGAGTTGCCCTAGAGAAAAAGCAACTGAGATGTTTAGATCTGCAAATGCTAAACTAAACAAAAGTGTGAAATTAAATTTCATGCTAAAAGACTTGCCTGTGAACTTCCTGATCTGTAGTATCATGGGTTTGGTAGAGCTGGAAGAGACCCCAGACCTATCCAGTCCCTCTCCTTCAAGTTACAGACGAGGAAGACCATGTAAAGAAAGATTGACACTAACAAGCTGATGTAAAGCGACCTTCTTCCTATTTCTTTTATCCAGAGAGATTTAGGCGAGGAAGGAAAATGTTTTTAACATAAAAATAACAAATAACCTGATGGGAAATAAGATTAGAATTCAAGAAACTTTATTCCAACACTAAATATAAATGGGTGCAAATAACTGTGGGGGGAGGGGTAGGAGGGAGAATACAAAAGATTATATGAAACGGTTGCTGGCCTCAGGAACTTTGTAGTCTCATTAGGAAGCAAAGACACAGCCACCTTCAGGGAAATCTAAGAACACTCAGCCATAATGAAATGGTAACTAGCAGGAGCATATTTATACAAGTTCATAGAAAAAAATGGGCACCTCTAGCTAGAGTTACCAGAAGACATCAGTGGGTCTGAACAGAGCCTGAAAGTATGGGCCAGATGACGAGGAGAGCAAAGGGCAGTCCCTGAAAGCAGAATTGCATAAACCAAGAGGCCAGAAGTAAAATTATGCAAAAAGAGGTAAAGGGGCAGCAAGCAAAGCAGTATGTGTGTGAGAGAGCACTTCCACAGAACTCGGCCCCCAACAACGGGTGAAAGAAACCCACACAGAGACCCCGGAGGGGCTCTGACTGTTAGCCCAGTTCACACCACACTTTACTGGTTATAAAGAAACATTCAGGTCTCTAGGAAGAAAAAAACAGGACTTATTCAATCTGGTGGGGTAATTTGGATAAATCTAAAAAAAAAAAAAAGGAATCTAGAAGTCAAATGCCCTGTACAACTGTGATGGTTAACCCTGTGATTATTTGAAAAATGGATAAATGAGTAGTATTCCAAGGCCAGAACATTTATAAGCTTTGAAATTAAACCCCTTTTGTCAACGTATATTTTAATTGGGGTGGGGGTGAGGAAAATACCTTGCTATCAAATTCTAGAATTTTCTTAACCATATATGAGTAACTCCAAACTACTGCATTTCTGTATTAATGGCATATAATATGGCAGACAACTTAAAACAACATCTTTGTATTAACTCTATGTTCATACTTTCTGTATTCTTGATGCTCTGACATCTGGAGCCTGCTCACATGCCTCTGACAGGCAAATCAACCAATCCCAAACCCACTCCCATAACCACCTCCTCTTATGGGCTCTCACAATTAGGACACTATCCTTGTCTTCAAATCAGGTACTGGACAACTAGGTACCACATCTACAGCCCAGAAGCCTGCCCAAATAATCCAAACTATCCAATCCCAAACTTGTTTAGCTTGATTACCTTGCCTTGCCCATTCCTTTCCTCAAAAACCACAATAAAGGCTCCCTTCCTGAATTCCCCTCTCTCTGTCTACTCTCTGTATGTTCTCTAGGGCTTCTCTTCATATTCTTGTTGGCATGCCATGCCTCCTGTTTCTGTTGTACTCCTGTGAGTACAACAGAAATTTTTTTCCTTTATGGTGATCATTTTCATGTCTGTGTGTCTGTCTTACCATACCTGATTAAAGCAAATCCCATGTACATTAAAACAACTTCTCAACTACTGAATCCCAAAGGTTCTCAAAGTCAAGTGAATTATTTGGCCTTGAAACCCATTTATCATGTGCCTTACATTTCTATACCAGCCCTTCTTTTCCCCTGTGCAGGTAGCTCCCTCAAGGGCTACCACCAAAGTATCACTTCTACAAGGGACCATTCAGAATTTTCTGTGACTCAGAAGGTCATCACCGGAGCTCTGGCATAAATCCATTGTTACCAGTGGACGCTTCAGTTAGTATGAAATGTAACATACGCTCAATAAGGGCAGAGAGTTCTGTCTGACTTACCCACTGCCATATCTCCAGCACCCAGAAATGTGTCTGACACATACCTGTATCCCGTAAATGTGTGTAATGAATGAATGAACTACACAAGAATAGGTACATACATGGCCTGTGGGATACAGCTTTAGATGTGCAATCTTGGCCAAGTCACCTAACACAACAAAGGCCCCATTCTTCCATTGACAAAAACTGGGAAGACAAAACTCACTTCGAAAGAAAAGGATGACACAGGATGGCCATGTAAAACACTTATATTCTGGTCAAGATGGCAATGTAAATTCATTTGATGGGGTCCCACACTATCATCCCCTCGCTCCCATTTGAAACACATGACAATGATTGGTGAAATATATTTTTAAAAGAAGGGTAAAATTAACAAGTGAATCTCAGTAAAAAAAAAAAAAAAAAAAAAAAGTGACAGATCATGAAGCAGCAACCACAGAAACTCTAAGCGATGCACAGATTTGCAGCCACAGGCAAAGGTGTCTGGAGGTCAACTTCAAAGAGTACAAGTCCTCCCAATGGAGACAAAGGCAGATGGAAAGGTGTGCTCGCTGCCTGAAACCACGACTTCAGCTGAGCTGGCAGCCTTGATTGCACACCGCTTGCTTCATCAGAGCACCATAATGCTTTCAGTAGCTCATTACATGCAAACACTACAGCTTCCTTTCGCAAAGGTTCCCTTCCAGATTGCCCCTGACTTACAGAGGCAGGCAGCAGGTCTTCCTACATACTCTCCTTCCAAGCCTTCTCACCTCTGTGCTTTCTTCCAATCCACTTCCTATTTATAGACTATCTTTACATAATATCCCTTCTGTGATTTAACATGTGTTAATAATTTCACCTCTTGTAAAGGAAACCTTCCACAATTATTTACACCTTGATAAGTATTTACCTCCAAATCCTCATAAACCATCACTTTATAAGGCACTAACTTGTAGAAAATAGCAATGAAGTTACTTAATTCTCAGAACGAAACATACAAATTACAACCTACCATCTATAGCCAGAGACAAAAAGAGAACATAAGCATAAACAAAAGTAATGCCAGTTCATTATTCATTCATATTTACTATGCAAAATGAAAGTTTTACGAAGCTTTGAATAATATATATTTGTTCTATTATATAGGCAACTAATCCTCTGTAATGTATCTGTAATAACACCCTCCCTAATCTAGAATTTCTGGACGCAAGAAGGTATTAAAACCTCCTCTGTGGTAGGTACAGGAGTATGGTCGCTGATGGGCTTTCTCGCTGCAGGACAACTAGATTTGCAATCAGTGGTAGCAACTGTAATTCTCAAAACACATCTGAGTTTTAGAGGACACTGGGAACCTAACAAAAGACTTAAAATATGGTAGGAAAGGAAGTAGCAAGAAGGAAGGTGAGAAAAGAAAAGTTAGCCAAAACCTGATTTGTAAGCAACAAGCTCAAGAGAAACAATTCAGGAAGCCAGGGAACTAATGCCAATTCTACTGCAGGATCTCTAGATGTCCGTGCCTTCCAGACTCCAGTTCCCACCAAACCGTAAGTTTGAGGAATGAACCTGAGATCCCATTTATAAACCAGGATCCTCAAATGGAGCCAAAGTGGTCCCAACCAAGAACACTCCCAGCCTCCTGGCAAAAGAAAAATAAACCTTTCAGAAAAACACAGGATTGAAACAGATTAAATCTATGTTCAATTAAATCTGATTTCAAAATCCCATCACAAAAGCATGCAAGAAAAGAAGCCATGTTGAGAGATAGCAGGTTTAGACAACTGAAGACTTTAAACATTAGAATGATCAGATATAGAATATGAAATGTTACATTGTTAAATGTCCAAGAAAACAAATAAGGTCTAAAACCTAACAAGATCAAGAGCCTATCAAAAGCCACACATGAACACCAAACTTAAGGAAGTTAAAAACATGAAAAAACAATAATTGCAATTTAAAACACAGTAGAATGGTTCGGCAGCAGATGAGTCTCAGACGAAGGAGTTCACACGCTGAAAGGCAGAATTGAAGACATTCCCCAAAACGTGGCACAAGGAGGCTGGGGAAGAGGGTGAAAGCATGCTGGAGAAACATGGAGGACAAAGCAAGAGTTTTAAATAAGAATCCTGGGAAGTACGCCAGCAGGACAGAAAAGAGTCAACATTTGAGAAGATAGCAGCTGTTTTACAGAAATGATACACGATCTGAATCCAGAAATTTAGGAAACACACAGATATCAAGCAAGACAAGAAATCTTCAAGTAGATATTCTGTGGTGAAGCTGCAGGACACCAAAGACTAAGAAAAAGATTTTAAGAGAACCCAGAGAGAAAAGGCATCTAAAAGAACAAGTAGACAGGGAACAGACTTTAAAACTGCTGCAGTGGTAACCAGAAGCTAGCAAAATGGTATCTGTAAAGAGTGACACAAGTACTTTTACTTGTTGCTTCTGCTAATACTGTGTCTAATACGCATAACAACTGACGACAATGAAGATCTATTCAGAGTAGATACAACTGAAAGAATTATGACCCTCAAGAGAAGGGTCACACCAATAAATTTTAAAACTCTGGTGATCAGAAATTCTTAGAATTCCTCAAATTCTTTTTTTTTAAGTTTATGTATTTATTTTGAGAGAGAGAGAGAGAGAGAGAGAGAAAGCAGGGGAAGGGCAGAAAGAGAGGGAGAAAGAGAGAATCCCAAGCAGGCTCAGGACACCAGCACAGAGCCTGATACAGGGCTTGAACCTATGAACGATGATATCATGACTTGAGCCAAAGTCAGACGCTTAACTGACTGAGCCACCCAGCACCCCTAAAATTCCTCAAATTCTTAAAAAAATATATAATTTGCCAAACCTGAATCAAAAAAAAAAATAGAAAACCTAAAAAAAATCCTAAAATCCTAAAATGATTAAAGAAACTGAGCGAGTAGTTAAAATCTTCCCACTAAAAACAAAAAAGCACCAGTTTCAGATGGTCATTACAGGAAAGACTAAAAAACATTCCAGGAATAGATCATTCCAATCTTACGCAAACTATATTATATAATAGAAAAAGAAATGGCTTGACACCAGGTTCTACAACCTTTGTAATCGGATCATTCAAAAACAATGTGAGGAAAGCAAATTTAGCCCAATCTATTTTGAACATCGATCCAAAAATGGAAATAAAGTATTAGCCTCCCCCAAATTCAGAACTGCAATTCACCTTATTAATATTCATGAAGGATCATCACATGGCTATCTCAGTTAATGCCAAAAAAAAAAAAAAAATTTGGAAACTTCAAAACCCATCTATGACTTCTTATAAGCCTTACCAACCTAAAGGAGAAGTGAACTTCATCTGATAAAGAGTATCTACCAAAACTTTACAGAAAACATTCTCCTGAATAATGAAACATTAACGAAACTCCCTTTGAATCAGAAGCAGGACAGCCATCTTTATCATGTCTATTTATCAATGGACTGCAGGGCGAGGCTGGCGCTGTAAGACAAGAAAACAGACTAACTGGCAAGCTTGTCATTACTCACAACCAGACTGTCCACCAAGAAAACAAAAAGAAATCTGTGTAAAAAAAGATGGAATTAAATAAATCATACATATTCACTTAATCCAGCAGTGGGGAATGGAATGAACCTTTAGCTAAGTTCAAAAACATGGATAAATCTCAGAAATAATGTGTGCAAAAGGCAAGCCACAGATGACGTATGTACCATGTGAGACCATTTTTAATACACTCAAAACCAAACAAAATTCACAATGCATTGTTTAGGGATACAAATGCCTGTGGTAAAATCATTTTTAAAAAAGAAAGAGAAAAACATAATGCACAGGAATGACTGCCTCCAGAGGAGAAAAAGAACAGGATCAAGGAGAAGCACTCAAGTACCTTCTACTTCTTAAAACGTGGGAGGGGGAGGAGGTCAAGAGAATGAGCTTTATCGCCATGCTTCAAAACTTGCATTTATGTTATAGATCCATTAGTAAATATATCAAGGGCTATATATACAAGATAAGTTAAATTAATGGACTAGTTCAAACAAATGATGGTCAGTAAATACATATTAAGTGACAGACTTAATCAAAGCTCCTGTTAAAAACAACTCCTCTGCACAGGTTTCATTCACAGGAGAGTTACCACAGGAAATATACCAACCACCATAAAATAATGCAGTTATTATTGCTTTGGGGAAGCAGTAGAGCCCTTACAGGAGAGAAAGAGGAACCAGTTACTGAGTGCCAGCCACGAGCCAAGTACTGGGTGGGAGAGGTTTTCAGATCTGTTTTATTTCATAAATCCACAAACCCAAAAAGTCCATGGAGAGCCTTCTCCCCTGGCCTCCCCCTTCATCCAGCTCTGCATCAAATATGTCCTTTAGAGTCATAAAGTTGACCTCACACCAACCTAAGCACATGTCTCTTCAAATCATGAGTACAATTAACTATCAGAACCTACAATTTGATTCTAGTATAGTTCCCAAGTTATCAGTAATCTGGCCACTTGTCTAATATATGTAGACAAGAAAGACTTTAAGCTTAATAGGTCAAGGACCACACCTAAATATTGTTTCAACTTTTAAAAGAATATATGATCTGGGGTGCCTGGGTGGTTCAGTCAGCTAAATATCCAACTCTTGATTTCAGCTCAGGTCATCTTTCATGAGATGGAGCCCCATGTCCCAACCTGCTTGGAATTTTCTCTCTCCCTCTCTCTGCCCCTCCCCAGTTGGTGTGTGATCTCTCTCTCTCCCAAAAATAAACTTAAAAAAAAAGAACATACGATCAACACACATGGACACACACATACAAAGACTGCAATCTCACTAGTGGTCAGAAATATATATTAAAAAGAGTAAGTTTTTACATGTCGGTTTGCATACATTTCAAAAAAAATCATCACCAGTGCTGGTTGGGGAAACACACACATAACTTCCACATAAGTTTACATATAACTTTATATGACTTTTTTGAAGAGCAATTTGACAATATCAGTATTTGAAATGTATATATATTTCCATCTAATAATTTCACATCTAGGTAACCATATAGGAAAAATTCTCCCACATGTTTCAAAAAAAAAAAAATCATGAAAACATTCTTTGCAGCATTGTTTGTAAAAGAAGAAGGAAAGAAATACATGCCCATCATTTTTTATGTCCTCAAATGAAATTAAGATCTAAAATATCATATTTTCAGCAAAAATCTTAAAAGCTAAATAAATTAACAAAAACTTACTTCAAAAAGAAAGAGGATGGAGTCCAGCTCCTCCCTTTGTGACTTATTATTCCCTGGAATACATAAAAAAATTAGTTATTGTGACAATGTATAAATTTTAGGATATTAGAAATTATGTTATCTCAAAAATATTAAAACTTCAACATACATTCATTTATTCAAAAACTTCGAGGAGGTAGTGTGGAACCCACATCAGGCATGTAGACAGACACCAACCCAGACAACCCAAGCCCACATCTAGCAGAGCTTCTCCTCACTGACTGTTCAAACACAGGTTTCACATTTTCCAGGTCACTATCAACCCATGGAAGGCAATTTACTCATTTCTCAATCAGTTACTTCTGAGCTGGAATGTACAGCAAAAGCAAAGAATGAACTCTCGCTTTTTTGATATGAAGGGGCATAGAGCAGTCCTAACTATTAAAAGTCATGCATCTCTTTAGGCAATTGCACACTGTCCTTTTGATAATAACAATAATAAAAGCTAAAAACCTATAGCAGCGGTTTCCATTTATTGTCCAGTCTCTAAGTAGTGAGCCCTGTGCTAAGTCCTTGGCATTCAGCATCTAACTTAGGAAATGTTTTCTGTAAAGGGCTGATAGTAGTATTTTAGACTTTACAAGTCTGTCTTGTAACCATTCAACGCTGCCACGATGGGGCAAAAACAGCCATGGATAACACATGAAGGAATTGGGTATGGCTGGGTCCAACAAATTATTTATAAAAACCGGCACCAAGCTGTAAGTTGTAGACCCCTGATGTAACTGAATCCCCACAGCTCTATGAAGTAAGATAGCATTCATTTACTGAACAAATACTAAAGAATGGCTCTATGTCATTCTAAGGATTCTTCTAGGACCTGAGGATGCAGGAGTGAACAGAACACAACAATCCTTGCCCTGAGGAAGCTAATAAATTCTGTCAATAAATTCTGACAGGAGGAGGCATCCAATAAATAAATGCCAAGTAAATAAGGCATCCAAATAAATGAGGGAAGGCAGATGGGAATGCCAAAAGGCATGGTATGCGATTTTGACTAGGACAGTCAGGGAACACAGTGCTGATAAGATGACATTTGACAAAGACCTGAAAGAAGAAAGGGAAGAAGCCACATGGAAATTTGGGGGTAAGCAAAAAGCCATATGGAAATTTGGGAGAACTGTGTTCCAGGCAGAGGTACTGGACAGTGCAAAATCCTTATGGCTGAGCAAGTTTGGCATGGTCAGGAAACAGTAAGACGGCCCTTGGGTCTGGAATGAAGGGGGAGAACTGCATCAGGTGAGGTTAGAAAGCAGGTAGGATAAAGGCAGGCAGGTAGGGTCTGAGGTCACTGTAATGACTTCCAGAATTGGAAAGCCATTTGAGGGTTCGGAGTGCTGAGTCATGATCTGACACATTTTTAAAGTGTCACTCCAGCTGCTCTTCTGAAGAGACTCTAGAGGGGGTGCAGAGTCCAAGGGTGGAAAGGGGAAGACCTTTTCTGGGATGTGAAATAATCTAGGGGAGCATAATGGGAGCACTAGCATTACCAGCACAGGCAGTGAGAAGAGGCTAATGATTCTGGATGTATTTTGAAGGTAGAGCCAATAAACTCAGGTTTTGACATGAATAACTGGAAGGCTGGTTATTACAAAATGATTTCATTATTTATGGCAAATATTTTCCTTTATTCTGTTGTTTTGGTACACTTTATTCCTGATACTCCAATCAAAACACAGATTGTATTAAAAGCAAAATCTCACCCTATTTTTATTGTTTCTTCACTATGATTCTTTGTGGTAGACTGCAACAATACAGAGTTTTTGACGAATGGATAAAGACATGGTATATATATACAATGGAATACCACATGGCAATGAGAAAGAATGAAATCTGGCCATGTGTGGCAACATGGATGGAACTGGAGGGTATTATGCTAAGTGAAATAAGTCAGTCAGAAAAAGATAGATACCATATGTTTCCACGCATAGGTGGATTTTGAGAGACTTAGCAGAAAACCATGGGGGAAGGGAAGAGGGGAAAAGAAAAAAGACACAGAGATGGAGGGAGACAAAACATAAGAGACTCTCAAAGACTAAGAACAAACTGAGGAGTGAGGGGGTGTGGGAGGGGGGAGAGTGAGTAACGGGCACAGAGGAGGGCACTTGTTGGGATGAGCACTGGATGTTATATGGAAACCAATTTGACAAAAAGTTATTTAAAGATAAACAAGAAAAAAAAAATACAGAGTTTTTCGTCTCCTGTCAAGAGATGTCTATTTCACTATATGTTGCATCTAAGATGTCACATAGCTTGCTTGCTCTGGCTAATGCAACATTAGCAACTAGGAGGCAAGTACAACCTTAAAAAGCCTTATGCACTTGCTGAGCTTGGAACTCTAAGGCCAGCATGTAAAGGAGCTCAAGATAGACTGCTAGCATAGAGGAGAACTAAGGAGCTATTGGTCAATAGCTTGCCAACTACAAGACATGTAAATGAGGCCATCCACTACCAGCTGATGTGTGAGGTATGTGCCAGCCTAAACCTGAAGAACTGCTCAAAAAACCCAGAAAATTATAAGCTAAATGACGTTGTTTTAAAGCACTTACTTTTGGGATGGTTTATAAGGTAATTTGTTAGGCAGCACAAACTAACTGATACAGTCTTGAGCAATGAGATTTTTCTAAAAGGACAAAGAAAGCAAAAGAGAAAAAAAGGAGGGACAGAGGAGCCTTTAAAATGGGGCTTGGGGTGCCTGGGTGGCTCAATTGGTTAAGCATCCAACTTTAGCTCAGGTCATGATCTCGCAGTTCATGAGTGCAAGCCCTGCATCAGGCTCTGTGCTGACAGTTCAGAGCCTAGAGCCTACTTCAGATTCTGTGTCTCCTTTTCTCTCTGCCCCTCCCCTACTTGTGCTCTATCTCTCAAAAATAAATAAACATTACAAAAATAAATAAAATGGGGCTTTTTTGTTATAGGACTTTTTTTAAGGTAAGAGATTTAAATTTTTCTTTTGGCACTTTGATTACCCATAATATCACACTTTTCTCCTCCACATACCTGCAGAAAAAAGTTAAGTGGAGCAAAACTGGAAAACAAGTTAAAAATCAAATTGTTTCATATTTGAAATATCTACCAATTTGGAAGAAAATTAAGCTCAAGATTTATATCAATTTGTTAATCACAGGGAAAAAAACTAAGCATCTCATTTAAAAAACAAAAAACAAAACCACCTATTGAGATCCTTGGACACATACCCATATTTGGTTTGTTGACCTTCTAGAACTTGGAGCATTCTGTAAGATTCTGAGCCATCTGCTGTATGTCAGAGACCACCACAGTGCGTTGTCCCACATTCCTTCCCCTCCGTGCCTAACATCTGCCTCAGGTTTTACAGAAGCAGTCAGGGCATCTATACACTCCTCTCTGCATCCTCTTCTGTATACCTGACCCTGTCTTGATCCACATCCCCTTAACACCCTGCATCATCAGTTCTCTCCCTTTTGTCAGCCTGCAAACAGGCAAGTGCATCCTTCGAAACCCTCCCAGGACCAAGCTACTCCTTGAGATACGATCCTGTCTTCATCATCGAACCTTCTAAAAGGGTAGTCTTGTGTGTAGCCTTCACTATTTCACCCTGTTACTCCATTTCTCCCCATCTGGCTTCTGATACCATTACTCACCTAGACCTTTCTTTCAGCACTCAGGGACAAACTCCTCTATGTGCTGTCACTTCCTAGTCCTACTGCTCAACTTTTTGCATCATCAGACATTATTGACATTTCATTCCTTAAAATTCTCTTTCCTCTAGGCTTCTGTGACAAAACACTTTCCTGGCACCCAACCCCCTTCCCAGCCCCACACGATAATTCTTTATCTTTCCTCTTTATCTGCCCAATAAAAGAAGGAATTACCCCAAATCCCTGTCACTCTCCCTGCAAAGAATTTCTCCCTAGGCAACAGCATGACTGCCCCTCTCTTCTCCTAAGCTCCAGTCCCTATATTTTTACTGTCCAGCCAGAACCAACACCTGGGGGTCCCACAGGCATCTCAATTGAGACTGCCCAAAGCTGCACTCATCCTCCTCCCTCCCAAACCTGGTCCCCTCCAGGGTTCTCACTGCTGTCATGGCAGCTTACCAGACTCAACATTCTGAAAGAATATATCCACCCCTATGCCTACTGCAGTATCACTTACAATAGCCAAGGTATGTAAGGAAGCATACCCAAGTGTCCATCGAAAAAGGATGCAGCGGTATATACATGTGCAAGGGTATATTACTCAGCCATAATAAAGGATGGCATCTTGCCATTTTGCAACAACATGGATGTACCTAGAGGGTATAATGCTTAGCGAAGTAAGTCAGACAGAGAAAGACAAATAAATACCATATGATTTCACTCATATGCAGAATCTAAAAAACAGAACAAGTGAGTAAACAAGAAAGCAAAAAGCAGTTATCAAACTATAAATACAGAGAACAAATGGATAGTTGCAAGAGGGGAGAGGGTGAAGGGAGAGATGTGCAAAATTGGTGAAGGGAAGTGGGAGGTACAGGCTTCAGGGTGTGGAATGAGTAAGTTACAGGGATGAAAGACACAGCATAATGAATACAGTCACCGGTACTGTAATAGTGCTGCATGGTGACAGGTAGTAGCTACACTTGGGGTGAACCTAGGACAATGTGTGCACATGAAACTAATGTAATGTTGTTCATGTAGAATGTAGTTGTGTGTCAACTATACTCAAATTAAAAAAAACTTGTTTAATTAATAAATAAAACTGAGGTAGAAATACGGTATTAACATGTAAGGATTTCCAAAACAGGGTGATGATGGCAGCCAACACTTACTGAGCACATACTATGTGCCACATTTTGTCCTGAAATCCCAGATACAGGTTAACCTGTTCAATGCTGATAGGAAGTAAGCTGAGGCAGAAGGAGGTTGCCCAAGGAAAAACAGCTAGAAGGGTAGGGCCAGGATCCAAACCCAGGCTGGCTCCCGAGGCTACACTATACTGTCAACTAAATACAGAGTGAATTTTGCAGTGTGACTTTATTGGCTCGGTTTTTCAAAGAATATTTCATGTAAGTAGATATGGGCATAGCCATAAACAAATATAAACATAACACACAAATAACATATACAGGAAAAAAATACATGAGGGGCGCCTGGGTGGTTAAGTGTCCGACTTCGGCTCAGGTCATGATCTCACAGTTCGTGGGTTCGAGCCCCGCATCGGGCTCTGCTGACAGCTCAGAGCCTGGAGCCTGCTTCGGATTCTGTGTCTCCCTCCTCTCTGCCTTCCCCTGCTAACGTTCTGCTCTGTCTCTCTCAAAAATGAATAAACATTAAAAAAAATTTTAAAAAAATACATGAAACTTTTAATAGTGGTTGCATGCAGAGCAGGGTTGGGGGGTCTAGGCAAAACATATGGTTCAATTTTCATTTCAAATCCTTTAATGGAGTCCGAATTTTTTTATGGTGTGCCCATATTGCTTTTATTTTTTCTTTTTAAGTAAATTATTCTTGTAGAACTCCTGCCTTCTTTGGGATTCTCTTCCATTTTCCCTTTAGTCTTTTGTTGTTCAGGTAACAGCTGCATAAGAGAAAGCTCAAGGGAAACAAAGATGCTAAACACCACAATCTCCCACCAACTTGTGGCTCATGACACATACAACCTCTTACACTTTCTGGACATTAAAAAAAAAAAACTTTGTATGTAAAAAAATTGTTTTGTATAAGTACTTACCTTTTAATTTCAAACTATTTTCCAGTGTCATAAAATTTTCATAGAAGATGAAATATATTTGAGAATAGTTGGTCTCAAAAAACTGCTTAAGATCGCTTGCATCCACATTATCTGAAAAGAAAAAGTTTCCATTAAGACAATAACCTTATACAACTATCAGATCTCACAAACAAACTTTTCAGAAATAAAGGAAAGTAAAAACTAGCTTTATTCCCCTATGAGACCAAACAGAACAAAGAAAATAGTATCCCTATCCATTTGTTCTCCACTGAGAGATCTTAATAGGTCTGGGGTCCCTCCCACACACACAGACCAGCTAGAAGGCCAGCAAAGAGTGCAGGTCTGGGGAAGAACAAGATTCCTTCCTGTTAAGGGTAAGAAATAGAAGTTCGTACAGAGGACATGGCTTTTGACATAGGCCATAAAGACGGATGAACTTGTACATGCGAAAAACAATTTTGCTGCTGGAGTCCAACATGGACCAGTCTCTCCTCCCTCCCCGCTGACCTGAGACCAGCTCAAGAGAACTAGCAGGTGTTCCCCAGCACACTTTCACCTGGGCCACTGGTTGCAGCCTTCTCTCCAGCTCCCAGGTGACCTGTTCCACTCCTGCTTAGACACGGGGAAGCCCTCCATGTGTTCCCAGAGTTGCCCTGAACAGTGCTTCTCCCTGTTGCACTAGTTCTGCTAAACCAGGGACTGCAGCTAGATAGGGAGGTTGTGCAGGGAGCTTAGCCCAATGACACAACAGCAGCAACAGAGTCACTTCTGGAGACCCGACAGTCCCTCCCAACTCTGGTCAGAGCAATGATCCACTGTCGACACACCTGTGTACGTTTTTCTTGGCAAACAGGGTGCTTGTGCCATTTACCACAGGGTCCTGAACAAGGTGTTAGCTCTTGGGAAGAATATACAGTAAATCTTGGGAAAACTAAAAACAGCTTCTTTAAATTCTGCAAGGATTAACCAAGATTGCTATTCAATCTACAGCAAAGCAGATTCAGTTGCTTCTGGGGTCCTAATATTGTGAATATATGAGAACACCTCCATTACAATGCTTAAGTTCTATAAAGTTAGCACTAATGCTGGTGAATCTAAGGAGTTGTTGTCCTCAGATAACTACATAATTCTGATACGGTTCTTCAAAATAATGCAAATAAGGTGTCTGTAAAGTCATATGAGCTGTCAATTTCACATTGTTTTTTTTCTGCCCCCAAATAATAGCACAGAGCAGTGGAAGTTCCTAGTAACTAACAAATTTACCTATGTGAAAGCAGTAGCAATGACATTAGTATGATCATTCTTACACACTACATAACCTTGCCAAGGAATCCCTGAGTACCTTCCACAGAATGTACAGTTCCCAGAAAGGATTCTGTTCATTTTCATTCCAATACAAACTGCTGGCCCACCTACCACTAACTGTTCCCTCTGAAGCACACTTCACATGCCAGCTCTTACTAGCACTCACTGGTAGCTGAGACATCCCCGGCCTGCCTGGAGACTAGGTCAGTGCCTCTGCTATTGCCCTACAGGCTGGTTCTCCTCAAGTCATAAAACATATCATACTCTACTTAATTCCTGATGGAATCCCTCCTGATGGAATTCTTAATTTTGAAGGAATGATCTGTCTTCTCTGTTAGAGATACTACCAAATCTACAGACCCCCCAGTCCATCCCACGAATCATTTTGTCCCCTTCATCTGCACCATATTTATTTAGTTCAATATTTTCTTGAATTAGTTAAATGAAAGAAATAGCCTATAACATACAATAATGGGATAATGACCATAACATGTAAACCATTATACCATAAGCCTACAGAAAAGGAATGGCCTAACCCACTTTTAAATCCCTGGTACTATCAAGAGAGAGACTTCACCCCTCTGGTGAGGACTCTAGATTTTGCCCTGCAAGATCCGCCCTCCAAGCCTGCAGCCAGCTGGATTTCTCCATGTGAGGGTGGCTCCTCAAATCAAACATGTCCAAAGGAAAGTATTGTTCTCCCCTCAAATGCTGTTCTTCCCTCAGGCCCCACCACCCACCCAGCTACTTGTCATTCCAGGTCCTTCTCATTCTTCACAGCCCATCTCTGGTACGTCAGCTCCACCTCCAACATGCACCAGCCATGGGTATTTCTCACCCTCCACAGCCCTTCTTGGCTTATATCCTCACCATGAACTCTTACCCAGGCTGCAACATGCCCTCTGCCCAGATTCTGGTGTCCACTTCTCCCATCCCATCCACAGTCCATCCTCCACTATGCAGTCAGCAGAAAAACTTAACAATGTAAATCAAACCAGCCATTCCTTCACTCAAAACCTCCCAAAGGCCTCCAGTAGCACTTCATAAAATCCAAACTCTTTACCATGCCCTATAAGGCCCTGCATGGTTTCCTCCATTCAATGCCAACTTCATTTCACACCACTCTGTCCTTCATACCCTATACTCTGGCCACAGCAGCTTCTTGTGATCCCTTAAATTTGTCAAACATGTTCTCCATTCGGGGAACCTCTAGTTTGTGCCTCCCCCCTACCCCGATCTCCATATAGTTCACGCCCTTCCATCCTTCAGAACTGGAATCATACATTACCTCTTCAAAGAAATCTGAAAGTGCCCTATATGTCACTCTTCACGTGACATCATCTTATCACCATGCCTCCTATCACCATGCCTTCTTCCTTCACGAGTTCTGCAATGGATGGATGCCTGACTGCTCACCAGTGAAGGGGTCTCAAACACAAAATGCCATTAGCAAGTGAGCTGTTTCCCTGGAATTGAGGATTTGAGTACACTGATGCAGCAAGGTGGCACGGCAAGGTACTAGGTGATCAATGACTCCCTCATCCTTCCTGGGTCCCCACTGGTCCCTCAGAGATACTCGAATACAGCAACCTGAATAAAGAGGGTCTTAGTCAAGGTTGAGGAACACTCATACAGACTGAGATCCTCTCATGAAGACAGAAGTCCAGATAATAGCCACCTTCCTTCTCAGACACTCACTATCTTTCTTGTGGATAAGTTATGGATGGGGCAGAGCTTCAAGTACTCACTTGAAGTACTCACCATCAAGACCCTTAGATAACTTTAAGGCAACTTGATACACAGGGAAACAAAGAGCATCACATCTGTAACATATTCAGTTTTATTTATGTATGTGAGGACTCCTCACTGGCCTGGGAATCCTCTTCATATGATTCCTCCCCTACAGCACTTAAGATTAGTTGAAATTATCTCATTTATTCATTTACTTCTTCACTGACTGGCAGTCAACTAGAATGGAAGCTGCATAAGGGCAGGAATCTCATCTGATTTGTTCACTGCTCTAGTCCCAGCTCCAGGAACTGAGCTTGGGACCCAAAAGGTACTCAATGTATATTGTTTAAATGACTAAACAAAAAATAAACATTAAATAATTTATATCTCTAATCCAATAGCTAGAAGAATTGATTTGTCTTATTGTTAAAAAACAAGACTTATCAGTCTTTATATTTATATTTGTATATATAAATTATATTATATATGTATTATTATATTTATATATATAAATAATAATATATATTATTATATATATTATAATATATATTATTATATGTTAATAATATATATTAATAAATATATATTAATAAATATATATTAATATATATTATTATATATTATTTATATATATAATAATAATATATATTATTTTATATAATTATATATTATATTATATATATAATTTATATATATAAATATAAAGTAAGCTTAGATCTTGTAGAAGGAGACTATAGGCACTGGAACTTAGCATCCTGCAAAAAAGGAACACAAGAAAGAAAAATAGGGCTATTTTTTTAAGTTTATTTATGTATTTTGAGAGAGAGAGAAAGCATGAGCAGGGGAGGGGCAGAGAGAGAGAATCTCAAGCAGGCTTCGCCCTGACAGCACAGAGCCTGACATGGGACTCAAACCTACAAACCACGAGATCATGACTTGAGCCAAAGCCGAGAGTTGGATGCAGAACTGAATGAGCCACCCAGGCGCCCCAAGGAAGGGTTGGTTTTTAATAAGACCAATTTCAAAAAGCATACAGAGAAGGAGGAAGACTTTGTTCAGAAAAAAAAAAAATGAACAAAAAAAAAAAAAAGAAAAGAAAAAAACCCCACAACTATGACCAGAAACATCCTTTAGATAGATATTCTTTACCCATTCATTCAAACATTACTGAGCTGGTGGTACCCATGCCAACGAGCCTTGAGCCAAGTGCTAGGAAATTCAAAGAGAGTAAGATACAGGGCTCTCATGGGTACAGAAGTAAACAAATAATGCAAAAGGCACCATGACGAAAGCTTATGAAGAGCATCAAAGCAGGTAGTAGATAAGGCCACTTGAGGAGGTTGGGAATATAAATAATGCTATACATTTATGCTTCAAAAGACACTTTGAAGAATTTATTTGACCTTCACCCATAACCCTGTAAGGTAGATGTGGCAGATGTGATCGAGATAAAGAAACCACAGGCTCTGGACCTTATGTGACCTGCCCAAGGTAACATAGCCAATCAGGGATATAGGCAGAACTCCTGTTCAGGTCTTCTAACTCCAATCTGAAACCACACAAGGCCTCAGAGACAAGGGGGAATAAATTAAAACTAGAAATCAGGTCAGGAATGTATAAAAATAATCATCACCTTGGGGATATGCAGAAGAGCCAGATAAAAAAAGAGCAGGAAGATAAGCAGACAGGTAAGAAATACTGGGAGTGAGTAGCACTGAAAATGGGAACTGCCAATTTCCCCAAGAAAGAGCCACAGCACTTGTGGTAACCGGTATGGAAGCGGTGGGGTGGTGGGGGGAGACAGGTGCTGAACTACAGAGTTCAGGCAGTAAAGTGCCTTTGAGGTGATGATTTTCAGTGTGTTTGGCTCAGACATGAGCACAGAGCCTAAGGATAATAACAAAGTTCAGGGAAGTATGTTTGAACTAAACACAGAGAAGCAAGCAGCAGACACCTTACAGAGCTAGGGGTCATTTCTGAATTTTTAAAGAAATCTAATTTCTCATTCTCCTGTGTTACCAACCAAGAGCCAATAAGCTGTTTCTATTATTTTATATCAAAAGTAGTCTTCTATAATCCATACCAAAAGCTACCCCCCTTCCACTCCTTTGTCCAGCTAAAACCTCTTGTTGACATTATTTCTCCCTATCTAGCTGAAAGACAATAGCAAAGGTCAGAGCAGAAATCCCCAGAGTAGACTGCCTGGGTAAAGTTCAGAAGCTATAGGACCTTGGACAAGTTATTAAGCACTCTTTGCCTCAATCTCAATCTCAGAAATGGGGCCAACAATGGTTCCTGTATCACAGGACTGCTGTGGTGATAAAATGAGCATGTCAGAGTGTCAGATGGCATTATATAAATGTTAATTGTTTTACAATTACCTAGCTCCTGACAAAGGCCATCTCACTATGTGGGAATAACCAGCTTCACCTACCTACGAAACCATAAAACTCAATGACTCATGAAACTCATACACTTAATGAGACCGGCCCTTATTAAATGGCATTTGATCCTAATACAGCAATAAGCACTACCCATAAACAAACCTATAAAACCAATGGGATTATCCCGCCATTAACTTCCACATATAATCCTTTTTAATACCATTTCTACTCCTTTTTAACTGACAGGCTCATAATACAGCCTCACAAAAACCTGCTTCAGTAGACCAAAGGAAGGGGAAAAATCCTTATCCCACTTGGGAGCCCCAGTCGAAACCCTCAAATGGACAAGGAGCTCAGTTCAATTCCTCCCCAGAAAGGAATGACCCCTCAGTGCTTCTTACTCCTCCACCCCTCCAATGCCCCCCTCCCAGAACTAAGAACCTTCCAAGCCCTGCCTACACATCCATGTGCAGATGAAGATGATGTCATTTACCACATTACTCAAATTCCCAAGACAATAGCACTGAAAGCATGATGCTCAAGATTACAGACTATGACACAGAAAAACAGGAAATAAAAATTCAAGGTGAACTTGACAACTTAAATAAAACTTAATTTAGAAACAGTGAGAACAAGGAAAATAAACTAGTCAGATGCAAGACAGAAAACACTGACAAGGATAAATGTCATTAGTGATGCACTGTTACTTAAAGGCTAATAGGACTCTGGTGATTTCACCTTTTAACAACTGCCTTGGTTCCTGTCTTCTTTCCTTCTTGTGGTAGTTTGTAAAAATGTCACAAATTATTCCTTATCTGAATCCACACCTTTGGATGGTGCACATTCACAGTGATTTGGGGCTGATTTCCTGACTTGCTTTTGCCAACCGGTCACTAGAAATATAACCCATTGGTGGCTAGAGAACCTCAGGTGGCCTCAGGTCAAGGGGCTCCAGAGGAAACTTCATGGAGCAGAGCTGGACCCAACCCACACTAGAGCCAACACCAAGAAACTGGCAGCCAGAGGCAGAACCACCCCAGCCAATGCAGATGGGTAAAGAGGAGAAATAGACATGTGTTCCACAAGGCCCATGTAAGCCATGAGGTTTGGGATGGGCTGTTATTCAACGTTATCATGGGAATGTTGATGCGGAGGAAGAAATTCATCACCAAGCAACTTCACTGGACATGAGGGCCAGCAAGCCCATGAAAAGATGCCCCCCAAGTATAACGTATTTTCATTTCCATTAAAGAAGGAAAAGCAGTAAAAAATGGGTCCAAATAACAGAGGCTGCCTCATTGATAACAAACTTTCTGTCAACAGTAATTCATGCTAACCAGGATGCAGGCAGCGACTCCTTTTCCTGACATTGGCAAGTAGGTTTTAGAACCTCCTGTGTGTGCAGTACTATGCCAAGGGCAGGTAAATGACCTAGAGTTTTGTACTTCGTAAGTAGGTAAAATCTACACAACGAAGCCCTTTCAAGACTCAGCAAGCAACCAGGCCATAAGACAGCAGGTATGCAGACTGCGCTTCAGTGATAAATTAATGCTTTTATCATCATCATCATCATTATAGAGAAACATACAACTAGAAAAATGCATCTATTTACAGACCTAAAAATATCACTTATTCTGATTATATACAAATACAAAATCCTGGTGTGAATGAAATACTAAATCACATAGCAGATGAAAGGTTCAGCTCCAGTGCAGCAGGACTCTGAAATGAGATCTGGTCAAGAACGTGGTGTGAAAAGTCTGGTGGAAAAGGAAGAATTAGGAGTTGGGCCTAGACATCCCCCAAACTCACCCTACAGGTAAGGACACCTGGCCTGACACCCACTCGCCCCACACCCCACCAGGCAAAGTTATTTCTAGAAGTTCTGCAACATTTTGAGAACTAAAAGGTCAAAGTCCATTCGCAAGCACACTTTTTCTAATGCCAAAGAGAGTTCAAATTTCAGAAAAACTTTCTCAGGTGCCATGTTTTCAATCCAAACCCACTTTTAGGTATAAACATCACTGGACATATTTGACATAAAATCACTCCTGGAGTCATCCAGAAGTTAAGCAATAATGTACTGAAAATCACCCTTACTCCACCCCATGCCACACTTGCTCCTGTATGATACCCAGCCCCTACTCCTTACCTCCCCACCACAAGCTGCTTGACACCAGACTCAACAAGAAGACAACCATTAGATTAGGCACACACCAGGGATTTCCTCTCTGGCCTTTCACCCTGGTTTCCATCCATGTCTCTCGAAACCCAAGCTTCCCACATGACCCACATCTCTGAATGTCACCTCTATAGGGCTCTGGGAATCACCTAATCTCACTCCAGCTTCCAAGCCACAACTTTTCCACTCCCTATATCCAATAAAGCTTACCAGACCCCCCCCCTCCTCCACTACATCAGTAAAGGTCTCCTGCCCTTCTGGCTCTACCTAAAACCTGGAGTCCCTTGAGGAGACTGCTGCCCTGTAGACTGTAGGGTAAGCCTCCCATTCTCCTCCACCACCTCTTATCACCTGGTCTAAGATGAGGTCGGTGTCCTCCCTGCTTTCCACTGCAATATCCAGACCACTGCAATGCTTCCCCTCACCTACATGATACTTCCTTGCTGCTCACCCAACCAGTCCACACACCAACTAGCCCACCCACCCAAGTAGCACACACTCTTCCACTCACTCCAGCATGCTCTCAGAAGTTTTCAGAGCCTGGATCACTCTTTCTCTTGTAACTAGCACTGACTTCAGCATTTACAGAGATCAGTGATGCCTGACCTCCTCACCCCTAATGAGGCTGTCCTCCATCCTGTGTCCCACCATGCATGCCCCCCGCACAGCCTAGACCCACTCCTTGCTTGCCACCTCTCCACATCTGGGTTCTCCATCTTAGTCCTCTCTCCTGCAGCCTGCCATTTCTTCTCATCCCTGCTCACCCCTTCTAGAAACCTAATTCCAACAACTTTTCAACCCTACTGGGTCCTTGAACCCAATGACCCCACCATCCAGTCACTATGCTCCATCTCAAGTCTTCACTTATTTTTTTCCCTAATTTGGTTTCAACAACCCATCTTTTCAATCAGCCCTTGCACTGACCCTCCATGCCCCCCCTTTCCCTTTCCACACTGACTCAAGAAAACCCCAGTCTCAGTTTTGACCTCCTTGAATCAACTGATTGGATTTATATGAGCACAGGACATGTGCTAGATATGAAAAAGAAGGATTTTTAAAATTGTTTTAAATACTGAACATATGTGAAATATTAAGTTTCATACATATGTAATTTGTAATGTATAATAATAAAATGGACACCTTAAACCTACCTACCCAACAAAGCATCCAAGCCAACCAGACTTTTGCTTCACCATTCGAGCGAGTCCCATCCACACTGTTAATCTAATTTTGAGTCCCTTCCAGGGCCAACAGTGAATAGACACGTGCTTCTGTGCCCAGCCACCACCAGCCTGGCCCAAGAGAAGGAAAAGGCCACTAGAACCCTGGCATAATGCTTCTAGAAGCATGCTGGGGCCTAAACTACATATTCTTATTTGGAGAAAATGACATAAAGTCATTTGTGATGGTTGGCCATCCTTTAGCTTTGCTGATAGTTTTGTTTTTTATATACATTATAGCCATGTTGTACCATACCAGTTATACTGTAAAATTTTTAAAAATTCTTCCCCAAAACAATACATGTATTCAAGATTTTATTAGACTGGATGATTTACTGCCATAGACATTCTCCAAAGCATTAAAGCTGAAAAGTAAAAGTGGCCTACAGAGACACTGTTGGTTTCCCTCCAGCCCCCCAGCCCAGCCACTCCCAGTTTCCTCTTCCTGTCAGAGCCTCTATTTGTTCAGGGCTCATCCTCCCCACAAAGTCGTGTCCTTTAGGGAGGCTGGACTGTCCCCGGCTGCAGGACGCAAGACTTGATGCTGCTCAGCCAATTACAGTGCCAACATGCCTCCTGCCAGTGGTATGTTTAAGCTCAAGCCTGTGACCCTAGTCAATAAAAAACGGGAAGAATTTGGATGGAAAGGTCTGGAAAAGATTCATTGTTTTTAAAGAGACACAAAGAAGAAGTATTTCCTTTTATCCTGCCTCTGGATGTTGTTCAATCTGGGTGCAATGCTTGTAATGGCTGCAGACATTTTGCTACCTTGAGGACAAACCTACCACACTGGCGAGGCAGGGAGGCAGAGAGGGTCTGGACTGTCAACACCACAGAACTGCTGCATGAATTAGCTGACTCTGGGGCCACTCTGCCTTGGGACTGCTTTTACAGGAGAAAGAAAAATTCCTTATCATTTACATTTATATATGAGTTTTCTGTTCTTGTAAATACTGAAATAAAATCTGACAGTTGAACAGGAAACAATTATTAGTATGATTGAAGGGGCTGGAAAAGATATCCATCCTACTTCGTTTCCCCTAAGATGTATAATTTTCATTCCTTTATACCTATAAGGTAAACTAGATACAGAAAGCAAAATTCTTAAAAGTCTGGAAACTATTAACACTTCGTTATCCAGGACTGATAGCCCATGTGTAAAAGCAATTCTGTATAAAGATGTACCCCAATTACCTAGTGCTAAAGTTTTTAAAAGTATAGCTATTTTATTTAAACATTTTAACATACATTTCTCAAATGCAGCATTCTAAGATTTTGTTTTTAACTGATATGAAGTACCAATATAATAAAACAAATGTATACCAATGAATTACAATATTTAATCAAATGTGCTTTACATATATTTGAATATATCTATTCCTTCAGTAGAAATCAAGTTTCATCAAACTTTTCAAGTCAATGCAAAGTTGCTTCTACTTTTCTTCATTTGAATTGGGGCTAGCCTAAATCACAGTCAAAACCACTCACCAGGGAGTCAGAGACAGAAATAAAACAGATAAGGCAGGAGCTGGCTGGTAACCTCTACCCCTCCATCTCCAATAACTAAGGAAGGAGAAAAGTGGTGATGAGGGCAGAGAGAACCATCTTACTTAAGTCTTCACTTCCTGGTGTGGAAAAATGTCCAAGGAGTGTTAAGTCCAAAATTTAGGGTTAGACTATGCATAATGACTCTTCATGTCAAACTGTTTACGTACGTTGTACACCCAAGACAGACACAGAGAGAGAGAAAGAGAGAGAAACAGAGAGAGGAGGATGCACATAAGCAAGAGAGAGCATAGAAAATATACTGACCAAAATTTTAACAATGGTCATCAAGAGATTGCAGAATCTGAAGAGCTTTTGCATACTTTGATTATTTTTTGCTTATTTGTATCATTCAAATGTTTACAATGAGTACATTAATTTTTTTAGCCAAAAAACTATGCATGATAACATGGATGGACCTTGAAAGCTTTATGCTAAATGAAATAAGTTAAACAGAGAAAAAAAAATATGTATTCAATGATCTCACTTGTATGTGGAATCAAAGAAACAAAAAACAAAACAAAAATAACCAAGTAACAAAAATAGCTAAATTCATAGAAAAAGAGATCAGACTTGTGGTTATTAGACAGGAGAGGTAGGGGTGGGAAATTGGAGAAAGGAAAAAAATATATAAACCTATTTTTTATTTTGGAAAAAAAAAGTTGCCATAATGCTTTGGAAAAAGATCTTTTTCAGATATTTTTCAAAGTCTGACTATTTATCATAAAAAAAATAAAAGAACAACTTAGCAGACATGACACCAGCCCATAATGTTCTCCAAACATGTCTTACTTTCCAACTTTGAAGTACAATCAAGACCCACACAATATATATAATAGTATCTTTTCCAAGACCAAAATGCCCTAAAAACAGCAGGTAATTTAAATGTCCTCTGCTCAACACTATAACTAAACTTATTCTGTAATGACACATACATTGTACATAATGCCTTGTAATGATCTGGTTATTGAGGACTTTTGCTGTCTTTAGGGAAAGCTGTGCTTCTCTGATTATGATTTACCAAAAAGTGTAGAAATATAATAGAGCTAGGCAGGAAGAAATTATCTCTGCCCAGCCACTCAATAACTTGCACTGAGTAGGGACAAACTTAAAAGTGTGACATCCCCGAATGGAAAAGGTGATGAAATTTCCAATCATGGTAAGGTTCATTTACAAGACCTGGTAGCCTTAGCACACATTAAGTCATGTTTCTTCACTCCGTGTAATTCTGGAACTGAGAAGCAGCTGCCAGAACAGAATTTCCATCAGTGCATACTCACCTAGCAACATCGGTTTGTAAAAATCACATCTTTTCAATTAACACTGAGCCAGATATCAAGACTCCCTCAGGCTTTTCCATGAAGCAATACAATATAAAGTATAAATGGGGCCCTAACTTAGCCGGCACCTGAAATGGAGCCAACCACTGGCTTCTGTTGGCAATCATTTATAAAGATAAATTAATATTATACTGACGGATCAGCATTACCCTGTGCTCATTCTTTTTCAGCCACTGGCAGATCTCCAATTTTTGTCATCAGGGGTACTCTCTAATGTATCTGCTCTCTGCCTCTTACTATAATTTGGGGTAACACAGCAAACCCCCCTCCTGTTATGAGCTTGGGCTGCTGTGTGGGCCCTGTCACATGGCCCCACTGCAGTCTAGCTTCCCTGTCCCATGGGCTGTGGGGTTCTCCTCACTACTCACTGCTGCAATAAGGCCAGACACAGGCCACATATGCCCTACCTTCCTCGGAACCTGGCCTTGCCCTGCTGCGGCTTCCACAGCCACTCACTTCTCTTTCCCGGCACCACTTCTTTTTCTTACCTCTTCCCTTTTCTGTCTCTAGTCACTGCTCTGTATTGGGACAAAGGATGTGACTTCTCACAAAATGAGCCAAATAAAAAGAAACCTTTCTACAAAGAAAGGTCCTAAAGGTCACGTCAGGTCACACTCCTGCTCTTACTTCTCATGGGGCTTCCCATCTTACCTTACAAGTCCTCCCTGAGACCTACAAGCCCCACCTGGTCCTACCCTTTCTTCCCCCCCTCCTCCAACTCTGTAGACTTCCCTTAGATTCTCAAGCGTGCTTATGACTTGGAGCGTGCACACTTACTCTACTCTTCCCTCTGGAAATTATTCCCAGAAATAATCACCAAGCTATTCCCTGCTTAACCCAGGTCTTGACTCTAAATTCCTCTTCAGAGAGGCCTTCCCTGACCCTGCTATCTAGACCATCATACATACACCCCTATCAGACTTCATTTTCCTATAATCATCACCTGCAACTATATTATAAATTTGCTTGTTATTTGTTTCTTATTCATCTCCCTTAATAGAATCTCATGAAACTGCAGCTTCACTTTGCAAATAGCAAGCCCTCAGTAACTATTGGTGGAAATGACATAAAACAATTTATACTGTCTAACACAGACAGAACTCAAGGGTAGTCAATCCATTTATTTGAATGGTAACCCTTACATCCCTCAAATTAGATAAACCTTCAAATATTACTCCCACAGTCTTAAGTAGAATTTACAGAATGTCATGTAAGGTTTTCTCAATGATCTAGGATTATTAACACAAAAGCCAATGCCCTTGTGACATACATGGGCATGAGCAGAGATATAAGCAGTACTATTTTGTGTGGGAATGTATTAGGATGCCTTTCCAGAACTATTCTCAGAAATATATGAGCCAGGGAGAGTGGGTAACAGGCACAGAGGAGGGCACTTGTTGGGATGAACACTGGGTGTTATATGGAAACCAATTTGACAATAAATTTAAAAAAAAAACTATCATCCACCTAGTTCCTAAAGCCAAAATAAAAGCTAAGTGTTAAAAAAAAGAAAGAAAGAAAGAAATATATGAGCCAGAATGAGACTCAGTCTTCAGGAACAGGACAAATGGTATCCAGGCCAGCCAATCAGAGTACTCCATCTCCCTCACTCAGTGTTGGTACAGGAATGGGCACATGCCAATCAGAATGGTCTTGGGACCTGGGGCCCTAGGGGGAGGAACCACTAGCTTTCAGGGACCATCTCTCTTGCGTCTGGCAGAGTCAGCCTGAGAATGAAGCAGAAGCACAGAAAACAAACAAACAAGCAAGCAAACACAGAACCAAGAGTGGAGCGGAGTTGTTTTTCACCAAGGGAGAGTCAAAAAAGAGTGGACATGAGAATGAGTGAGTGTCCTGGACTCCACTTACCTCCCTGTCAACAGTCATACAGACTTAAAGGTCAACGCTTCCCTAGAGTGGTTGTATGTGTCACTAAGTCCCCCTTTTCTTAAGTTAGAGTTTCTGACACTTGCAACCAGGAGTTCTGACTAGTATAAATGTGTTCAACATATACAGTTGACCCTTGAACAGTGCAGGGATTGGGGGTGTCTACTCCCTGCATGTAACTTTTGACTCCTCAAAACATAACCAGGAACAGCCTCCCTGATAACATGAACAGATAACTAATGCACATTTCATATGTTGTATGTATTAAATACTGTATTTTACAATAAAGGAAGATAGAGAAAAGAAAATGTTATTTAAAATCATAAGAGAAAATACTCTTAACAGTACTATCATGTTGTTATCGGAAAAATCCACATATAAGTGGACCCATGCAGTTCAAACCTGTTGTTCAAGGGTCAACTGCACTACCATTCTAGTGGAGCAGAATAATTTTAAAAAGCAAAATGATTCCCCAGGTACTTAAACACACACCCAGGTAGTTGTGGGGCTGGAGAGAGGAGGGAATAAGTGACTGCCTAATGGTTACAGGGTTTTCTGTTGAAGCGATGAAAATGTTTGGACTAGATAGAGGTGATGACTGCACAGCACTATCAGTGTCCTAAATGCCACTGAATTATTCACTTTCAAGTGATTATGTGAAATTCACTTCAATAAACAAAAAAAACAACACTGCAATGGATTTCTTAATAATTACTAAGTATATCTATCATAATTTCCTAAAAAAGGAAATTAAGTCAAATGATATCTATATTTTTTTCATTTATTCAGAAGCTATTTATTGAGCACCTACTATGCACTAGGAAGAGGGTCAAGGGGTAAAGGGATAACTAGGTAAGGAAGGGAATCAGGAATTCAGTCTGGGCTGCCAACTGAACCTGATGACATCTATACTCACCCCCTCAGTCCCAAAAAAGTCACACGTGCCCCCAAACTCTCTTGTTTTGAAGTCCAAATATTCCTAACAACAGAAAGGGGCACTGGGCTTAAAAATGGACTTGAGTTTTTAGGAGCTGACCACAGGTAGACAGGGGTCAGTAGTACCAGGAAATGACCTAGTTTCCTATGTAGTCATGGTGGATCTGAGTCCAGCCATTTCCTAAGGCGGTATCTATGACGCTACCCCAAGCCTCCGCATGCTCATCTTTCAAACGCTATTTTAAGAGAAAGCTCTGTCATCAGGTACACCTGAGGTAGAATTCTGACTCGGCCACCACACGGCCACCAGCCTGTTTCTGTTATGTGGATATTGTTCAATGTTTCTGTAAAATGGGAGCAACATGCTACCAACCTCATTTGGTACTGAGAGGATAAACACTATGGGGGAAAAAGGAGCAGGAAGGGGACAGTGAGGGAAGAAGAGTCTAACGGCTCCCATCTGGCATAAAGCCCTGCCCTAAACTTTATTCATTTTTTAATCTTCTCTTTTATTGTCATAAAATATGAATACTATTCAAGTGCCTTCCCCTCTTTGGGCTTCAATTTCCCCATATAAAAAATAAAGGGTTGGCCTAGAAGGAATTTGTTGCTTAGCCTCTATTCAAATGCAGCTGACTGTAACAAAGGAGGATTTTCTGTAACTTCCCTTGAGTGTGACTTAGTAGCAGTTTTTTTATTTGCAGAGCATTTTAACAGTCAGTCATCTCAGAGCAATATTCAGGTGCGCATTTTATTAGGACGATAAAAGGAGGGGCGGGCAGGGGACACAGGCTGCGGCCAGGAGGGGACAGACCAGGCATGGAGCACAGTGTGGCAGGAGCTGCAGAGGCTGCATTCCAACCTCAAGCACCAGAGAAGCCAATTGTATGGCTCCCACTGTATCCAGAAGTCTTGTTAAGTTTGTTTTATAAGTCTTTTTTGACAAGTGAAGCCTTTAAAACATGTTTCCTCATTGTGCAGAGGGTGAAGTTCAATCCAAATATTTGTCTACAGAAGAAACTGGGCAGATCCAACTGCCAGGGGCGCCATCATAAATTCCACTCACACCCTGGGGCCCTTGGAGGGGGTACTTCTTCAAGATGCCCTGATGGTGGTTCTGCTCTTTTCTTCAAAAGTAATCAGTTTTGCCTTCAGAATTTAATAGAGGTGCCAAAATTAATTGCTGATTTAGAGCATCTCACAGGTTATGTTGAATATTCAAGATAATGTACTTAAAACAGTTGACACAATGGCTTGGTGCAATGTTTAACAATGTCAGTTTCAGTAGGTAGGCACATCTGCCCCAGAGGGTAGTAGCAGCTGGCTCTGAAGATGCCTTCAAGGCCACAAGTCTTACGTAACAGAGATGAAAGTCTGCAGCCAGGCAGAGTTTCAGGCATTTTGGCCAAGGAGCAGACGGCAGCCAAGGCCAAGGAATAGGCAGCAATTGGCACTTGAGACTCCTGCCACAGCAGAAACCTGTAAATTTGACTTCAGCAACACCATCCTTGTGCATCTTTAGGCATAAACCTGCTGGGTAGACATGGCAATTAGATGTCTGGTGCAGCCATGAATATAAGGCAAAACAGTCTGTATCCTTCCCCTTCTTGTGATCATGTGAGACGAGAAGATGACACAGGTGAGATGGATGACACAGGCATTGTTGACCATCTGATGATTCCTCAGAAGGAGGAGCATCTGCTTCCTGACCAGGGATGATGCAGTTACTGAAGCTGCGGAAAGCAAAACCGCAGACAGAAGGGAAGACTATGGGCTCCTGGGTGGCTCAGTTGGTTAAGCGTCCAACTTCTGCTCAGGTCATGATCTCCTGGTCCCACACTGGGCTTGTCACAGGTTCTGATCCCCTGTTCCCCCCCTTCTCTCTGCTCTTCCTCCACTTACTCTCTGTCTCTAGCTGCCTTTCCCCAGACTTCAAGCTTCATCCACCATTAGCGGAGGGAATAAAGCCCAGTAGCTAATCTTGAAGAATCTGGAATCAGATTACTGCATTCAAATCCTGACTTCATTACTCATACTGGTCTTGTGATCTCAAGCAAGTGTCTTGATAGTTCTGGTCCTCAGTTTTCCCACCTTTGGATGTGGTGGAGGTCTGAGCCTGGGGCACTTGGCTGGCTCAGTTGGAAGACCATGTAACTCTTGATCTCGGGGTCATGAGTTTGAGCTCCATGTTGGGTATAGAGATTACTTAAAGAAAGAAAGAAACAAGGGTGCCTGGGTGGCTCAGTCAGTCAGGCATTCAACTCTTGATGTCAGCTAAGGTTCTTGATTTCATGGTTCTGTGAGTTTGAGCCCTGAGTCAGGCTCTGCTAAAATGATTTGTAGATTTTTAAGACTACTGGCATATTCTAACAAATTACTTTTCAGAAAGATCATACCAAATTATACTCCTACCAAAGGTGTGTTGGTACCAGGAGAAATCATTACACACACACACACACACACACACACACACACACAAAACGGCAACGTTGCTAAAATAATAGGCAAATGCATTTTAATTTATAAGTTTATATATTCTGGGGCACCTGGATGGCTCAGTTGGTTGAGCATCTGACTTTGGCTCAGGTCATGATCTCACAGTTTGTGAGTTCAAGCCCCACACTAGGCTCACTTCTGTCAGCACAGAGACTGCTTCATATCCTCTCCCCCATTCTCTCTGCCCTCGCTAGCTCACACACACTCTTCTCTCTCAAAAATAAATAAACCTTTACAGGTTTATATATTGTAGATAACTGAAGCGTGCCATATGAAACAATGGGTCTTGTCATTTCTTCATCTGTGACATGTATATATATATTTTAAACATTATAATTTTTCCTGTTGATATGTAGGAGCTCTCTGTATATTGATGATATTGAGGATATAACTATATCCTCTCTTGTAAGTTTCAAATATTTGTCTGGTTCATTATTTACTTTTTACTTCAGTTAAAAATGATGTGGATGTGTCTGTGTATATATTTATTTTAGGCACAGGAAGAGAGGAATGGAACCATTCTCTCAAAAATAAATAGCTGCAATATGACACTGACACACACACACACACACACACACACACACACACACAGATTAGGTGATGTTTTTACTTCTACCTAAGACTCTAGCATAAGTTCTACTACGTTAACTAATGCAAACACATCCCCACCTTATCAGATATAAATCCATGGGAAAGAGAGATCTACATTGTTTGCACCAGAAATATGACCAGACAGAAAACACATCAATCCCTTTAAAAAGTTGTAAAGAAGCAACATGTCACCTGTTCTCCTCTCTTCCATGCAGTCTTAAAAATACTATCAAAGATTTCTTTGAAAGATTTTTCACTAGTTATACCAGGTCCATTTTAGGGAATAGGGACTCAGTTTTGGTTTTTGCAAATTTAAAATTTTACAGTAGCGTCTCTCCAGTTGTTTCCATGAAAGAATATCTAGGTTACTTGCCTAAGCCTTCCCCAACCCTATCCTTACCAACACCCCTCGAGTCCTGTTGCCCTCTACCCTCAATCTCTTTTCCCAACCTCTTCTCCCTTTTGTCCACACAAATAGTCCTTTCTTACAGCTGTTCACCTTGGGATCAGAAGGGAGGGTCTGATAATGAGTGCATGCACACAAAGGAGAAGGTTAGAGGGCTCTTTCAGGAGACCTTAATTCATGGTCTCCAATCATTAATTTTTTTAATGTTTCTTTATTTTTGAGAGACAGACAGAATGTGAGCAGAGGAGGGACAAAGAGAGACAGAGATGCAGAATCTGAAGCAGGCTCCAGGCTCTGAGATGTCAACAAGAATCCGATGTGGGGCTCGAACCCACAAGCTGTGAGATCATGACCTGAGCAGAAGTCGTACGCTTAACTGACTGAGCCACCCAGGTGCTCCTCGAATCACTACTTTAATGATGGGAACATCTGGCTTGTGAAAATAATCTTTGGGGCAGGAAGACTTTAGGAAATTTTTCAAAACATCCACACAGGTGTCTGCTGCTCCTCCACAGACTTACATCCATACATCTGGGAAATCACATTTTGGGTTTGTTTGGTTTTTGTTTTTTTTTTTTAGTATTTATTCTAGATTTGGATTGCAAGCTCTGGCATCCCGACGATGTGTATAATGCCTGACATGTGTTGTGTCTTGATAAAAAAATAATTGTTAAATGAACAAGGGGACTCTGGAGCCTTCTGCCTGGATTCAAATCCTGACTCTGCCACTTATCTGCTGTGTAACCTTGGACAAGATTCTTAACCTCTGTGTCTCACCTGTAAAAGGAGGATGATAATATTACCTATCCCACTTGGGAGGACTGCATAAACTAATGCATGTGAAAGTATTTCTGGCAGTGTTTGGCACATGGAAAGTGCTGATTACATGCTAATTATTATGATTATAAATGAGGAAGTATGCTACTAAAAGAAATCAACATGAACAAGAAGCTCATGTTCTCAATGTATTTATCATCTAGTAGGGGAGATCTGGCGAACACAGCTAAGTACTATAGGCAGTCAATGCCAAATGAGAGGTTCCAAATGCTATGGGAATTCTGAGGAAAGGTCATTTTGGGGCAGAGGGGCAAAGAAAGTTTATGTGGAAGATGTAGTGTGCTCATACTGTCCCCTGGAACGGTTTTACATGGTTGGATGGGCACCACCTCCTGGGGAAAGGGATGGTACATAAGTTGGGGCCCCTTGAGAAGTAGACACTGAGATAGGATTACACATTCAGGAAATTCATCGGGGGAACTATCTGTGAAAGGGGAAGACCTGAGAAGGCAAGGAGAGGCTTCGACCACAGTGAAGGTCTGACCCCTGCGAAGAGAGGAGGGGAAAGAAGGAGGGCTGGGGAGGAAGAGTCTCAGATCCAACTCAGCTGTGAGAAGGTCTTGACCACACCAATGGGGAGTCCTCAAGTCAAGGTCACTCTTTAGAGGCATCTAGGTCTTGCAGGAATTAGCCACATTAGTAATCTCAATTGCTCAGTAATTGCAAGGAGCCCAAGAGAAGCTCAGCTTTGGCTAAAAAGTGGTAGTGAATCCAGACGGCAACAGCTAGAGCCATCAAGTCAATCATGCTCCCTGCTGCAGGGACCTGAGTGGCGCATTCTCAAAGCCCCCATGATTGGGCACAAGCAATGTCACTAGTACCTACGTGTCCTTGAAACTATGGTTGAGGTTCAGTGAATATGTACCATCACTTAAAACCAAACACAAGACAGTATCAAAGGATTCCTTATCTTTTTAAACTAAACCACAGTTACAAGAGCGAAATTACATATTTACTGTTAAAAATTAGAACTACTTTTAAAATATCTTTCAGATGTGGTTTCAGTTTCTAAAACAAGACACAGAAATGGTTATGAAATATCTCTTCTGTAAAAATCAGAGTTAAAAACTTGAATTGGGCATTCAGAAGCTACTCAGAAACAAAGCTCGACTAAATCTGGAAGGTAAATCCTTTCTGAATCAGGTTGCTTAAGGACGCATATTGATCCAATGAGAATGTGAGAAAACATTTTGCAAAAGTGTAAGGTGCCACACGAATATGGATATCAGCACAATCAAGTTACATCTTATGTGAGGTTAAGGCACATTAAAGGCATAAATGGAGATCAAAATTACCACTAACCACTAGAGCCACACCTGACAGGTGAGATGATCCTGCAGTGGGAGGTGTGAAGGACGAAGACCACTGAGAACACAGCATGTCCCTGGTCCTGCCTGACGCCACTCTGGGGTACATGGTCGCCGAGCAGAAGGGCAGGCAACATCTGCAATGCATGTGCGTACACACACACACACACACACACACACACACACACACACACCACACACACACACACACACAGATTTCCCCATTTGTGGCCAAGCATTTAATACAGAAGTTAAATGTATTTATGAGATGGCGCCACAGAAGAACAGTAAGAACGGCAATCTTACAGATTACAATATTTCCTTTATTTAAGGGGATGCATGGCACGGGAAAGGGAAGAAGACATCCTCAATTCCTATCACTACACCAGCAAAAAAACTGACTCAGCAATTGAAGCTACCTCTTACCTTCCCAGAGAAAACAGAAGCCACAGCATGAGAGCTCCCACTGCGGACCATACCTTTCTCCATTTTTATTCCCTTTCTCTCTACAGTTTCTTCATTTTAACTCGTTTATTAGTTCCTTCTCCTACATATGTAAGCTGAACTTTGCTCAGCTCTTAAAAAATATAAAAAGCATATCTACACATATGTACCTACGCACCAATCCCTGATCTGGGATTTCCCCCTCTTTAAGGCATATTAATCTGTATGCTTTCTGTTTTAAGACCCAGAAAGATGACTCAAACTAGCTAAGCAAAAAGAGGGTGTTACCACCGCCTGCAGCCGAGAAGTTCAGGGGTAGAGATGGTAGGCGTGACTGAACCTCTCACTCAATAGGGTCCAGTGGGCTCCTCTCGCCCTCCATGCTTCTGCCCTGCTTCTCTCTGAGTATGAATTCAATTTGAGGCAGATGCCCTCCACACTGGGGAAAGATGAACACTAGCAGCCCATGCTACACCTTCATGATTCGCAATCCAAAAGGATGGAGACTCTCACTCTCCCCGCACCCATGTTTCAAATCTCAGGAAGACTGAGACTCCTGGGCCATTCACCAAGGGGACACATCGGGTTTGGCTCCTACTCTATACTCAAGTCTTCCTGGTTCCCAACATCTACCCACACCACAGGTTAAAAACCACTATACTTAACTCCATGGTGGCCACACCATTACGCTCACACAAGTCCCTCCCTCTCCAGTCCCCTTGTCCCCAACTTCTCCACCTAAGAAATCCTGTATTTGTTATTCCAAACCCACTTCAGACCTCATCTCCCTCAGGAAGCACTGGCAACCTCGGCATTTCTGCTGTACCTCTTCTGCACCTTGTGTGACCACCTCTGCAGCTTCACCCCCTCTACAGAGGCACTAACTCCTTCATGCCAAACATAGTTGTTTACATGTCTGTGTCTCCTATTAAGCCATAAATTCTGGGTTTGTGCCTTATTAATCTCTGAATACACAGCCCTCCTGAGCAGACAGACAGATACAAACACACACCCCACTCATTCACACTCTTGAAAAAACGTCTGTGCAACCGAGATTTTTAAAA
This sequence comes from Paguma larvata, assembly GCA_030068075.1. NCBI lineage: Eukaryota > Metazoa > Chordata > Mammalia > Carnivora > Viverridae > Paguma > Paguma larvata. Next base: position 4,871,262 of record CM057844.1, on the reverse strand, counting down.
AATCCAAAGACCGATGTTTACTACATTTATATATTATTCTTTATTTTACAGTACCATAACTTCTACCTCTCCTTTAAAGGATAATTTTAAAATTATCTGACTTCAGCTCAGGTCATGATCTCATGGTTCATGGCTTTGAGCCCCACGTCGGGACTCTGTGCTGACAGGTCAGAGCCTGGAGCCTGCTTCGGGTTCTGTGTTTCCCTCTCCCTCTGCCCCTCCCTTGCTTGCGCTCTGTCTCTCTCTCTCACTCAAAAATAAATAAACATTAAAAAAAAGTTTTAATAAAAAAATAAATTTAAATTGATGGGCACCTGGGTGGCTCAGTCAGTTGAGCATCCTTCTCTTGATTTTGTCTCAGGTATGATCTCACAATTTGTGGGATCAAGCCCTGTGTTGAGCTCCACGAGGAGCCTGCTTGGGATTCTCTCTCTCCCTTTCTCTCTGCCCCTATCCTGCTCACATGTGCAAGCACACACACTCTCTCTCTCTCTGTCTCTTAAAATGAATAAACATTTTTTAAAATTTTAAATGGAATCAATTTGCTCTTTTGAAAGCCAATTTTTTTCATAAATAATTCTCTACAATTTATTCTATGGAAAGATCAGTACTCTAAACAACTAGTAAAAGTATTCATGCCCAATTGCCAGCAAAGCACTTACAAAAAAATTAAAATAAAAGTTTACATTGAAATATTCTAGACCTATCAATTATCTCTCTTCCCAGAAGTGGTCCCGAACAAAATGTCTGAGCTCAGTCGGACTGTATACTAGGTTCTCCCTTCTCACATCAGAAGTCCAGACATCCTCAAGCCCTAGAGGCAGGAACTGGTGTATTTGCATTTCATGTATGTGTCTAAAGTTCATTTCATATTCCAGAGGTTACAGATATAAAATGCTAGTAACTGATGAAAAATTAGCAAAGGGAGAATTACGGCAAAATCACTTTGCTTCAAATAAGGTTAAATGAGAGAGACCATACTGAGACTGGCCGAAGAGCCTGGAATTGCACCTCTGACGTTGCTCTGGTTGTAGAGTGTCCTTTGACCCTATCGTCCATGCAGTAGTTTACCACCTATTAGCCCTGCCAAGGTCAGAGAGGCCAATGAACAGGAAAACACAAAAGGAGTCGCTTTATCTTCTGCCATGCTGATATCAAATATAGCCTCAAGTTTCCCCAGAAGAATCTACTAAAACAGAAGAGAGCAGCACAAGTCAAAGCAACATTTTTGAGGGACATGCAAAAACCCTTGAGCTTCTGTTTTTATGTTAACATTCACTGTGGTGGGTAAATATATTATCTGATATGTAAATATACTTCTGAGTCAGATAACTAGCAGAGGCATAACATGGGCTTCATAGTCAGGAATCCCAGCTCTGCTACTTATTGACTGGGTGCTGCCTGACAAGTAGCTAAGTTCGCTGAGCCTTGGTTTTCTCGTCTGTAGGTTGAGGGTAAGAACCTCCTACCTTCATCAGAAGTTGTGGGAAGAGTTGGTGGAACCATGACAACAATAAACAATCATATCATAGCTTTCTATCCTCTTATTAAGCTCCAGACCCCATGTCCGACAACCTCCCAGACATTTCCACGTGGATCTACCTTTTGCTCAAACTCAACACCCATAGCAGCAAACTCATCTTCCCCTATCATTAGCCAGGATCTCCTCCCAACTCCTCTGGTCCTATCTCTGACACTCTTATTCGCCAATTATCAAATTACACAAATGTGTTTATTGCTAGTCAGACAACAGTGGAAATGGTCGTCTCAATCCTTGCTGCTAGCAGGCTCATTGGGAGCAACACTTAGGAAAACACAGTGAATCAAGTCATAAACATGTTCAAACCCAGCAATTTGACTTCAGTGGAATCTGTCCTGAGGAAATAACACAAAATATAGAAAAAGCTGCTTCCCAAGATGTTTACAGCAGTATTATTTTCATCAGAGAGAAAGGAAGGAAACAATTTAACCATCCAGGAAATGGTAAGCTAACTTACTCTGCACAGTTTCAACAAATGTTTGTACTTAATAAAAATGAGAGGGGGTAAAAAGGTAGAAAAATGTTAAAAATAAAGTAAGTTTAAAAGGCAACATTTAAAGTTGTAAGTGAGGGGCACCTAGGTGGTTCAGTTGGTTGAGTGTGGACTTCAGCTCAGATCATGATCTCACTGTTCCTAAGTTCCAGCACCACACAGGGTTCACTGCTATCAGCCTGTCAGCACAGAACCCACTTTGCATCTTCAGTCTCCCTCCCTCTGCCCCTCCCCTGCTTGTGCTCTTCCCAAAAATAAATATTAAAAAATAAAAATAAATAAATAATAAAAAAATTAAAATTGTAGGTGAACTTGTCCCTGCCTAAAGCAACAGGTGCTTTAAAGGGAAATACACTAAAATGTTCCATTTTACTCTGCCCATATACAGAGAGCATTTGTGAGAGACTGCTCTCTCCTCTCTGGTTTCAAATATTTGGCCGAAACCCTGATGTCACCTGATCGGACCTGACTATGGTCTCTCATCCCAGATCTCTTCTCCTTCAGGCTGATCACTCCTCGCCTGGCTTCTGCAAACTTCGGTTTCATTACTTCACTTAGACAATCACTAGTTCCCACTGCGTTGGTCTTTCGTCATCCTGCCCCTCCTCTCCACTCGTGGAGCATCTCATTTCAGACCCTTGTGCTCGGAGCCTTCACTGCCAACAGTGTCACCCTCACCCTTGCATCACGCCTGAGTCCATCTTCCTGGCCCTGCTGACGGGCAGCTCTCAAATCTTATCATTTGACCTACTAAGAGTTCTTCACGTGGGCCCTCTCACCTCCAAGGTAAGACATTAGCTTCCAACTCAGACAAACAAGACCTTTTCTGAACTGGCCCCCTGACTGCCCCTGCTTCTGCCAGTCAGGCCACCACTCCTCTCCCCCGTCAATATCCCCTAGTCCAACTCACTGTTCTGCCCCCACCCCGGCCTACGCGCTGTAATCACTCATCTAACACTGTGAACACCCTCAGGGCAAGAGTTCTAGCACTCTATCTCGTGACCCACATTACCCTGTGACTCCCTCACTGGACAGGAGGAACGGGCAGGTTGGTGTTCCTCACCTTTCCACATCATTGCCATGTGTGTTTCCACTACCAGCTTCCATGTCCCCTTGCTTGTAACTGCCCTCCCCCTGCCATTGCCAAATTCTAACCTTGCTCTGTCCAGTATGCAGCCACTAGCCACGTTTAAAAAATACAATGTAAAAAATATAATATTTTATACTGATTACCTGTTGATATAAAACATATTACATCTGTGGGATAAAATAAAATGCATTATTAAAATTAATTTCACCTGCTTCTTTTTACTTTTTTAAAAGTACTACTAAAAATTTTAAGTTATACATGTGGCTCATGTTATATTTCTATTGGACGGAATTAGTCTAACCATCTTTCAGGGCCCAGGATGAGTAAAACCTCTGTCAAGATGCCCTTCTCTTTGTGCCACTCTTAAAGGTCTTTGTTGACCCCTTGAAATCCTATATTGGAGTCCATCATGAAAGCCACTGTCTGATTACATACAATACTATATGCTTAATATCACATCAAGTCTTCTTGCTACATCAATGCCATTTCTATTTTAGGACTCAGAGTAGGCACTCAACTTTTAATTAAACATGGAATCTTTGCTAGAGCAAGAGCGCAATACAGAGAATTTTTTTTTTGGTTTCTGTTTTGTTTTGTGTACTCATTTACTTTCTCACTGATGATATCAACAATGCAGGGAGAATTGGAAGTCAGGGGACCTAACAGCTCATGGTTCTCCCTGTGATTAACACAATACATACAGATCATTTAGTACAACGTTTGGCCCCTTGGAAGGTCTGCCTGTGCTTCAGTCTCCCCCTTTGTAAAATAAAGTTAATAATATCAAGCCAATCTATAATATGTAGCCAGGTTAAAGTAGCTAAGCAAGTTATAACTGGAACCATTACCATGACTGAGAAATAATCCTACTTTTCACAGTTCATTGTGTGTTTCCTAGCCAGTTGTCTTAAATACAGACTAATTTTTATAAAAAGAACAAATTCACAGCAATTATCAAAGTATAAAGGGGGGGCTGGAAACTACCTATCAAAATACTTGTCCTATCCTATTAATGATGGGAGGAAAGTAATGGGAAAAGAAACTGTTACATGCTTGCTCCAAGCTGAAGCAGTTTGTATATTACACTCAGAATAACCTTTACAGGGCAGGCATTACCATACCCATTTGACGGAGTAAAGAAACTGAGGTTCAAAGACAGGCTAGGTAACTAACCAAAGTGATGCAACCATAATTGCAAATCCAGGTCAGTGATATCATCTTTCTATGTAAATAAGAACATATTTATTATCACTTGAAGATAAAATATGTGAAAAGCCAGAGTATTACATGAATATGCAAATAAAAATACAATAATAATGTATAGTCAATTCCTTCAAATAGTTTTCTTGATCTTGGCCAATTTGTATCTTTCAGATCAAGAGGCCATTTTTTCTAAGTAGATTTTTTTCTTAAAGTAGCAAACAAATAGGGAACATGATGTGCTAGGAACTAGTATATTAAAATACTGTTTTTCTTTAAAGTTTTTATATTTTTATATATTTATTTATTTTGAGAAAGAGAGAGAGAGCACAAGCAGGGGGGGGCAGAGAGAGAGGGAGAGAGAGAGAGAATCCCAAGCAGGCTCCACATTCAGCACTGAGCCTGACTTGGTATCTAATCTTACAACTGTGAGATCATAACCTGGGACGAAATCAAGAGTTGGACAATTAACCAACTGAACCATTGGGGTGTCCCTTTCTTTAAGGTCTTTAAAACATAGTTGTTAGGAAAACTTTACATTACAAGTAGAATTCCTCAGACGCATTTACAAAAATCTACTCCCCTGAATAAAGATTGCAGCAATAAAGTAAACTGGATCACTCTACAAACAAATGCATCAACTTAAAACCTAATGTCGAAGAGCCTCTCTTTGTTACAAAACTGAGGTCATTATGAGCTCAATGAAATGAAAAAAGAAAGTTCCTCAAAATAGGATATGCACCTTAAAGTGAAACTTCAATTACACAGCCTTGAAAACGAACTACTTTCTCAGAATGGTAACAATGTATTGTGTATCTCTAAGAAACCAAACGGATCTAGGTTTAATTGATTCTGCCTTGACAAAATGTAGCCAACTTAATCCTGCAGACTTGGACAGAACAAAAGTTCAAATTCTCTACCACAGGAAAAGTCCCAGAGTATCAAATACTTCAAAATACTGCTGGAGTCTCCTTTATCAAAAATGTCGCTGCAGTAGGTGTTAATCAGTCACTACTCAGAACTCTGCACAATGCAACCTGTGTGTGCATGAGATTTTACTACAGGAAGCAGACAGCTCAGTTTACCCAGGACACCACATTTCACTTTCAAAAGTCTTGAAAACGAATCCCTCTAACAGTAAGTAACTAATTTACATTTCATTCCAAACTGAACAAGATAGTGTAATCTCAAGGAATTCGAGATCGTGAATAACTTCACTTGGAGAAACCAGGTAGGTGTGTGTTTCCTCAGAGGTGCTTCACAGAGTATAAATAGAAATACTTAGCAACTTTTAATCTCATGAACAAGATCTTTATTTAAAATTCTCACATATAAAATGAATTTTTATACCATATTTCCTCAAGTGATAGACACATTAAGACTACATGTCCTAAATCAAGTGATTTAGGAATGAAAAAGACATCTAGGAGAAATAAGGGGTTCTTTTCTCACACCACAACCCCCGCAAAACACTATAGACAGCACAGGTGTTTGGTCCTTAACAAAAGTTCAGACCAAGTTGGTAAGAAAATAAAACAAAACACTGGCTAGCAAAGCAGTTACAGATCACATGCAGCAGGTGACAGGAAGCCTTGTGGACACCTCACACCCACAAGGATGAGCTTCATCACAGGTCAACTGCTGGGCCCCCAGGGCTCCACAGAACCTCCACTCAGCAGTCCATAAAAACAAAAGAAGGCAAATAACTATCCCTGTCATCCTGGCAATAAAGAAGCAGCAGGCTCCTTGAACCCAGGAAGCCACCCTTCCCTCCAAGCAGACAGCAGGAGTCCCCCTTCACACCAAGGACACAAAGAAACCTAAGCAGTCAGACCCAAAATAAAAAATAAGAAATAAAAATAAAAAGAGGAGCATGGGAAGAGGCATGACAACTAAATTAAATTTATCCTGGGAGCACTTCATGTCTCAGTCTATTTGAAGACTCCACTAAAAAGTAAAAATAATTTAAGGGGAGGGGGCCCACGAAAGAGATGACAGTTCAATAAAGTCTGTGCTGGGAACACTTAGGAGACTCAGTCTACTAAGGTTTTCAGAGTCCAAAATTAAAATTAAAAAACGGGAGAGAAAGAGACAATTCAATGTGTGTGTGTGTGTGTGTGTGTGTGTGTGTGTGAGAGAGAGAGAAAGAGAGAGAGAGAGATAAGCACCTGGAGTCCAGGATTTGCTGGGAAGGAAAGAGTCACGGCTCCACCGGCCTCGAGGTGACCGGGCGCGAATCCGGGGTAAATTTACACTCTGGGCGACAGGGCAGAGCCAGAGGGCCAGAGTGCCCGCAGTCGGGGAACAATGCCGGGCGCCAGAGACGAGGGTCTGACGCCACCCCCACCCCTGGTTGCCGTCGGCATCCCAGCCCCGACCCTCGCCGGCCCGCATCTGGGCAGGTGCCCCCGACCCCCGCGCCCCGGCGCGCGCCTCACCCAGCAGCGCCCGCAGGTGCTTCAGGCGGGTCAGCACGTCCTTCTTGGGGTCCAGCACCTTCTGGGTGGACTTCTTCACATCTCCGTGGCTCCTTCGGGAGAACATCCCGCCGCGGGAAACCCGGGCCCCGCCGGCGGGGCAGGAGGCGCCTGCGCCGCAAGAGTCACCGCATAAGGTCCGGGCCGGCGCGTGTCGCGCGGGCCACTCGCCGCCCCCCGCCGGGCCGCCGCCGCCACCGCTGCTGCTTCAGCTGTGGCTCCAGGAAGGAGGGGCGGGACCCGGTCCGGCGAAGGGCGGGGCAGGAAGGCGGTCGACACGGAACCCAGCGCCCCGCCCCGCGAGAGGCGCCGGCCGGCCCTCCAGGCGCAACGCAGGCGCGCGCCATTCGGACCCGCCTCGCGGGGGCGCGCCCGGAGCGCCGAGTCAGCGCCGCGAATCACAAAGAAGCTTGCCGCTTGCACAGGCTGTACTACAAGTCCCAGAAAGCACTGCGAAAGAGCCCTCCAATCCGGCTGGCGTGTCTTAGGCACGATGGGAGTCAATGGGTTGGGTCTGAGCAGGTTCTTCCTCCTCAACAGGCCGCGGGCCGCAAGTTTTCCAGGGAAATGTAGTTCTTCAGGGGGCGAGGCGCCGAGACTTCTGTTTCCAGGGTTCCCCAAGCCGCTGGACAGCAGCAGCTAGACCCCTGACCAGAGAGGCCCAGAGCTCTCAAACTTTTCACTCCTTGGTGTGGGCTACCCACCCAGTTCCCTTTAGTGGAACGTAAACTACAAAAACATATCAGTAAGAAAAGTTACAAGGCTTTTGAAATGCAAACCATTTTCTGTTTTGGCTCTGGATTCACACCAGGAAGCGAATCGAAGCCCCTTGACCATACTAAAATCGGAGCTCCAATTTCACACTAAAATGAATGGCTTTGACAGCAGGTAAAGCATCCCTAGACTCTCGGTGAGGGAGTCTATCCAGTCCCCTTGATTTCTGGGACCCAACTTCACTTAGGGTATAAGGTTCCCTTGCTCCTCAGGATCTTGTCTCTTGCTTTATATAGGAAGTGCACATTCTCTGTGTTGTGCAAGGCTGAGTAAGAATCCAGTAGCAGAACCAGAAATAGAACGCGAGGGACCTGACTCACAAGCCGGTATCCTTTTTAAGGCTATGTGCCTGTAACCTTGAGCTAAACTTTGAGATGAAGGATGGTCTGGAGATTTCTTATGAAAGATCTGTAGGGTTATTTACTGACATCTGGATCCTCTGATGCTCCAAATTTTGACAAAATTTGAGCAAGTATTTAAGCTGGCTGTTTAAAATCATGTGGTTTCCATTCAATTGGGACAACACATTTTCTCATTTCTCATGTAACTTGGGGCAAGAGCTGGGGATTTGCATAGCTTTGTATTCTCATAACTAGCATGATATTTGGCCTCTAGAAGCACTCAATAAAAGTTCGTTAAATAAGATGAAGTAAAGAGCTGAAATAGTCCAATTTATCTCATCCAGGCATGCAAAAACATAGAGCCTGGTTTGCTAGAGCCTCTCTCTATTTTTAGAGTTGTCAAAATAGCTTTGATAGAATAAGGACATATTCATGCCAAGAAATATTATTCAGCTATAAAAAGGAGTGGACTACTAATAAATTCAATAACGCGAGTGAATCTCAGATCCATAGATGGAACCCCCACCCACACCTAGGATGATGCCAGCCTGGGTCCCCAGATGATACCTCAAAAAGGGCCACAAATCCTCCAAGACTGTTGCAAGAGAGAAATAACCTTTTCTTTTAAAGCATTTTGGGTGTCTTTGTCACAGCAACTTAGGCTGTACCTGGCTACACATAGTATGTCACAGTATTCACTGTGTCATTCCTTTAGAGAATACCTTTGATTAAAAAAATTAAGATGGATTTGTCTTAAGGAATTCAAATTTTCTATGATAGAACAAGCTGTCATTGTCATCAAACATTTATGGAGTATCTGCTGTGTACAAGACATGAATCTAAACCTTGGGGATAAAAAGATGTATAAGATACAGACTCCTGACCTTCAAAGCTTCCAATCTCGTTAAAGGACAGAATAACTAAATAAATGAAGAGATAAATGACAATGTACAGTAAGCACATGACATTGTCAAAACTTGGTAGTACCAGAAGCAGGCATTCATGCGTTAAATTCATCTCATCCATTATATCTAGCCTTTATTTACGGATGAAACTGTAGAACTCAAGATCTTCTCTAAAAATGCAAGAAGTATAAATTATTACTTTGATGCTTTTTCACCCACATGTAATATTCCACATGAAACAAAAATAAATAAAAACACTGTTGCTTTCAAAAATCATTGCTACTGTACTGTGAACTCCTTGAGGACATTACCCTCTTTTTAATTAATTCTTTATCCTTGGAGTTTCAGAGTGCCAAGCACTTTGCAGACACTTACATGCTATTGAATAAATGCCTTACTTTCACTAATAAAGATAATGAAATCAAGAGTTAAAAACTTGTAATGCAAATTAAAACCACTCTAAAATACCATTTGGATAAGTAAGCAAAACAAAACAAAACTACCCGCAAAGTTTGACAGTACACTCTGGTAGCAAAGCTGTAGAAAACCGTAGCTGAAAGAAGTATAAAATGATAATACAATTCCTATGGAGGGGAATTTGGTGAAATTATATATTGTTTGCCCTTTGACACATAAATCCTACTTCTAAGAACCAAGTCTACCCCCACAAATATAAAACCACATGTGGAAGGTTATTCTTTCTGCAAGTGTTTATAATAGGCCAGTGTATTGGATTGAATAGATATATTCATATCCTAAGCCCCAGAACCTGTGATTGAATTCTTTTTTTTTTTTTTTTTTTTTTTTGATAAAAAGGATCCAGGGTGCCTGGAACTCAGTCGGTTGAGGTTCCAACTCTTGATTTCCTCTAGGTCATGATCCAAGGGTCGTGGGACTGAGCACCACATTGAGCTCCACGATGACATTCTCTCCCTCTCTCTCTCTCTCTCTGCCTTGCTTCCCCACTTGCATGCTCTCTTTCTCTCTCACTCTCTCTAATAAAAGAAACTTTAAAAATAAAGAAAAAGTAAAAGGATCTTTGCCGATGTAATTAAGTTAAGGATCTCAAAGGGAAATCATCTTAGATTATCTTGGTGGACCCTAAATCTATTGTCTTCATAAGAGACATAAAAGGATAAGACACACAGAGAAGGCCAGGTAAAAATAGAGGCAGAAATCGGAGTCATGTAGCCGTAAGCCAAATGACCCCTGGAATCACCAGAAGCTAGAAGAAATGAGGAAGGACTCTCTCTGGGAGTTTTCCAGAGGGAGCCCAACCCAGCCATCACCTAGATTTCAGACTTCTGAACTATGAGAAAATACACTTCTGTTGTTTTAAGCTACCTAGTTTGTGATAATTTGTTGCAGCGCCTAGAAAATGAATACCACCAGATACTGGAGAGAGCCCAGTGTGACTTTCTAGCAAGATCTTTTTGGATATGGTGTATATGTTCACAACAAAAGTGGTTGATTGAATCCCATATATCTATGCAATGTAGTACTGTACGTCGTATACAACCATAAGAAATAATGAGAAAATTTCCTACATTCTCATTTGACCTAATCTCCCAGATATATTGTTAAGTATAAAAGCAATAGACAGAAAATAAAATATATATTTATTTGCTTATTTTTTTCAGAAGGAAACATTGAAATGATAAAAACTAACAACAATACCAACTTAAGAGGGATAGCGGATGGGTTAGAATGGATAAGAGTTGGGAAAGAGTCCTCTCCAAGTATACCTTTTTACATAATTTTGACTTTTGAGCCATTTATATGTTTCACATATTCAAAAAGAAAAAGAAAACTAATTGAAAATGATCATTGAAAATGAACATATTTCATTGAATAAACAAATGAACCCAACTATATATCTAATTGGTAACATAACTATATAAAGAAAATAATTATTTCAAGTGACTTTTAAAGATAGTATTCTGATTATACTCCCATAGAGGGATATATTCTAAAGGCAAAAAGATGTGCAAATTAATATTAACTGCTGTTAGGACCATGGCTTTTCAGAGTAAGAGAAAAGAGACACTCAAATATCAAAAACAAAGAAGTTAAGTAAAATCTCTATAACTAAGTTTTACCTGGAAGTATCAATTTGAACTCATGGTTTAAAAATACATGCATGGGCCAAAGTTTGTTATTTTCCATATGGATATGTAGTTCTTCCTGCAATATTTATAGAAAGACTTTCTTTTCTCCCATTGAACTAACTTGGTACCTTGTTCAATTATCAATCAACCATAAATACATATCTATTTCTGGACCCCCTGTTATGTCCCATTGATCTAGTTTAACCTTAAACCAGTAGCCTTCTGTCCAGACTACCGGAGTTTTATTGTAAGTCTTGATTTCAGATAGTGTATACTCTTCCTGTTCAAGGTTATTTTGCCTATTTAGGTCTTTTCCAATTCCACATGAGTTTTATTTTGTTTTTTTTATTTTTATTTTTTTAGAGAAAAGAGAGAGAGACAGAGAAGAGAGAGAGAGCGCACCACGAGTGGGGGAGGGGCAGAGAGAGAGAGAATCCCAATCAGACTCCACACCCAGCACAGAGTCCCACTTGGAGCTTGATCTTATGACCATGAGATTATGACTTGAGCTGAAATCAACAGTCCAGCGCTTAATGGACTGACACTCAATCCAGGGGCCCCTATATGAATTTTAGATTCAATGTATATATATATTTTTTAAAATGTGCCATATTTCCTACTTCTAATCTCGGGAAAGAACTAGAAGCAATGATGGCCAGTGGCAATGAGTATACCTAGTACCTAGATCTTGGTTTGCAAATATCATTTCCACTCAAAGTAATCGGGGTTCTTTAGAAAAATGGATGATACCACATCTGGGACAGAAATATATAGAGTGGATGTCAGACTGTGTCCAAAGGTCAGTAAGAAAGTTTCTAAAACATAGGAGCTAACTTGAAGGGGCTTTTTATGGCAAAATATAAGATAGTCTGTTCATCAGAAAGAATAACTTTATTGATTATAATACTTTGAATAAATGAAAATTTAGGAATCCATTAATGATATTCAAAAGAATTCTTTTTAATATCCTAGGTGGGTGTTTCAAGCAGAAAACATTGCTTGCACCTTTGATGATTTGGGGCCAACTTTAAAAAAAAAAATAAAGAATGCACGAGCCCTCAGGTGACTAAGACCCTTTCTCAATAACAAATGGGGAACCTGATCGGAACTGGGCATATGTTTCAAGATTCTAAGCAGGGAAGAGTGCAGAGCTTTAGAGCTTTATAATTTCCTTTGTTCATCACCTACCAGAGAAGCATCATGTTTTCCTGATGACAGTAAATGGAATTCAGGTATTCAGAAAGACAGAGAGACCAAGTAACCATGACAAATTGAGGAAAATGAGATATGAGACCAAGAGGGACTAAAGAATAAAGAGAAACACTTACCAATTCCTGATGTTGTCTGTAGTAAAATTTTAGAATTTGTTTTGTTTTTGTATACTATATACATGAAGTCAAGCCAACAAATATTTATTGAAAAACTACCACAGCTAAAATGCGATGACCATAGTTTTCGCACTTTCCATTCTTTTCTATGGTACTAAAAATCGGTCTTTCAAGGGCCTATGGAGAAACTGCAACTTGTACCATCATTGATGTTAGATACTTATCAAACAATTCTACAATTCATCTTTGTTGAATTTATGCCCAGTATAGGGTGGGGGGTCAGCATTCAACCAGTAGTGGTTGAATAAATAGATTCAGTCATTCATTCCTTCATGAATTGATCTCGGTCAGCATTATTAAGCAATGCTGTTTAGTATGATGCTTTCAATCTAACTAATGTGTTATGCATCCAAATTTTAAAATTCTACCCTTCTTTCCTCAGAAATCTTTCTAAAATATAGACAGACTTGCCTGTCTTCTTAAACAGCTTATCATTTATAAAACCATCATTTATCCCCCTCCTGACCCACCATGGTCCCCTTCATCTCCTTCTAAGTTGGTGTTGCTACTAGACACAAAGGAGAAAAGCCTGGTAGATCTTCCCCATCTAATTTTGACCACCTCTTACCCCCAAATTCAGCCACTGCTATCAGAGACAATTTGCCTTATTAACTTCCGTAGTTGGAATTCGTCTAGATGCTTAGACCTGCCACCTCTTAGTTTCCAGATAACCTAAATGTTTCTATATTTTACTTTCTAATTTTCACTCATCAGAGTTTTTCAGATTGGAAGGATTTGTTTGTTCTTGTTTTTGTTCTTTCAGATTGACTAAAATATCTTGTGCCTACACATTAATCCTAGCTGTCGTGAATATTATGTCAATTTTAGTATATGGAAAAATTCAACTTTTAGCCACAGATTTTCCTATCAGATAAACTCATTGCATCTGTCTTCAGGAGTAATATCTTTTAGTATATTAGACATACTGCAGACCTTCATTTGGATGCTATTGCCACAGAGAGCCAACTCCTGCCATCCCCTGTGACACAGCCTAATGTTATTGATCATAGGACCTTTCTTTGCATCCTTATTTTCTTAAAAAAAAAAAGCTACAACTTAATAAATTCAAGTTTTTTTCTTATATTGGCCTTTACCCTGCAATGTTGACTTATCCATTCGATGTGCATGTTGCACCCCTAAGAATCTACACCTACCTAAAATTCCTAAGAGGGGATGGCTCTTCACAAGAATGAAATGCCAAGCTCAACGTTTAAGAAACAAGAAACCCAATATCTTCATTTTCCAGATGATATATTACTTTAGACACTGAAAATATATTTTTTCTCCTCCAAAAATATTTTCTAATAGTTTCTTTTCTTTCCAAATATCTGTCAAGTGAGGAGATTTAATACTTGACTTTAAACTTCACTATAAATCATTTTATATGAGAATTTCACTTCAGGACAGACTGGAAAAACATTTTGAAAATCTACTAGCTATTTTGATACGTCTGATAGACACTTGATAACAAAGTGATGCCTTGAGGGAAAAAAAACTAATAGTTTTCTAAATTTAGTCATGCAGATGTTTTCACAGCTGTGCATTACAACTACAATGTCATCTGCCTTGGATATATTTTCTTTTTTAATCATCAAAACAGTATTAAAATCTCAGTATCGAACTATGGAAACACGTCAACATTAGAAAAATATAAGCCCATTACTAAGTATCATTTAATAAGTTTTTAAAAAACACATATCTTTGAAAGATAATATTGGAAAAGTCAAGCATCATGGAAACTATTTAAATAGTATATACAACTTGAATAGAAGGATGATGCACAAAAACTAAAGAGAGATGAAGTTTCATAGGTGAGAAGCCTGTGAATGTGTGCTCATTACCTCACCTCTTTCCTCAACACACAAAATGTCACCGTTAGGTTTAATATTAGATCAGATTTACTCCCTTATTTAGAACCAGGTGCTACATTTTCTAAAAGTGAATGTAGATTATAGAATGCCAACAAAAACTATTCATTCGAAACGGAGAAATTCATTACACAGTTTGTTTTACTTATAAATTCCTGTCATTTTATAGAAAATGACTGTCAAAATAATTCTCAGAGAACAATAATTCATATTAAGCACAAAACAATAATACAAATGATTTTATTAATCTACATACAAATGTGTGTCTTAAATTGAGATTGTTTTTACCTGGTATTTCAGACAGCATTTTCAGTTTTAAGCAACAGAAATTGGCTATTTAAGTAAACATGATTCATTCAAAGAATGCCAGGCTCACAAAATCAATGGAAGTTTGGAGATCCAGGCTTGGAAAATAACAAGAAAATTAGATACCGAGGCAACTCTGGGAGGCCTGGACAGGTCACAGAGCAGAACACATGGGCCAGCCTGCTAAGGCTTCCATAACAACGAAGGACCTCCCACTATACCTCACATCTTCAAGATCAAAGTCTCAAGAACATCCAATTAGCTAAACCTTATTTGGATGCCTAGCTCATGTGTCCACCCACCAGCTACCCTGGCTCAGAAAACCTGAGGTGCTAGGTCCTCTTTCTAAGTAGGAAGTAGTACTATCTTCTACCAAGACTATACAGGATAGGACATACTCCAAAAAACAATGGAGTGTATTATTGAAGGAAGGGATGTTAGATGTTGAGTAGCTAAAATAACAATGAAAAATCAATACATCTTGCACAGGACAATAAAGAAAACAGAATCATCATCACTGATGATTTGCTTGACATAAATTAATATATGCTCTGAGTATGAAGATAATCATCTATTTGGCTAATTTATAATTAAGATCTTGTACACTAGAGATGATTGAAAGGCATAGTTTACTGCTTTCAGTACATGTTTAATGAAGAATTACATTTGATAGGGTTTTTTTCTCCAAATTTTAACTGGTAAACTCCTGAAGTTGCTTAGACATATGGTATGTGTGAATTATACAATTATTAAAATGGTTATAGTGAATAATTAGAAAGAATTGAATCATATTGCTATTTTTGTTTAACCAAAATTGAGGAATTCGAATGCTACAGGGGACATTACGAAGGTGCCTCCCTTTATATTATCCTTCTTTCTATGTTCTTCTTTTTCCTCTTTTCTCTGAATTGAAATGCCTCTCTATGACTTACACTTTTATCATGTGTTAATGTCCTTCTTGGCAATCTTTTGGATCCAATCAGTAGACTTAACTGTGTCCCTACTTTGTGCTAGTTTATACACAGCAGTGAAGTTACAAATAGAATGAGGACACAGTCTCCATCCCCAGAGAGGTCATATTCTAACTGAAAAGGCGGACATGGCCCTGACCTCAGAGAACTCAGTTTAATGCAGGAGATGAATATCTAACTAGGTAATAGTAATAGTGACATATGCAGGGTATTGTGGGAGATAACCAGAAAGAACTGGGCAGTAGAGATGAGAGGAAGACTCAGAGAAGGCTTCTTGGAGGATGTGACACTTGAACAGGGAAAAGGAACTGAACACACCACATGCAGGGCAAGAAGGAAAATGCAGTGGGCTGTGTGAAGACCACCAGAAGCAGTTTGATTTTGTGTCGTTGCCACCCAGATTTGTGCTTGTGGTTGTACTCTGTGCATTGGAGGTATTGAAGAAATGTGTGTATGTTCTTGTAGCTTTATAAAAACAGAGGGCTGAGGGCCCCTGGCTGGCTCAGTAGGCTGAGAGTCTGACACTTGGTTTCGACTCAGGTTGTGATTTTATGGTTTTGTGGGTTTGAGCCCCACATTGGACTATGCACTGGCAACGCAGAGCCTGCTTGGGATTCTCTCTCTCTCTTTCTCTCTCTGCTCCTCTCCCACTCATGCTCTCTGTGTCTCTCTCAAAATAAATAAATAAACTTAAAAAAAATAAAACAGAGGGCCAAATGATACTAAAAGGTGATGATGCCAAAGCAGGAAGAGACAAGTGAACTTCTTTTGACTCTATAGAAGGCAGGATGGGATGACAGCAAAAGCTAAGGTTCCCAGTCCTTCCCCCATACAAGCTGTGTAATCTTAAACGACTCACTCAATTCTTCGGGCCTCAGTTTTCCTCATCTACTAAATGGAAAGAAACTTGCATTGGGCTGTTTATTCTAAGGAGTAAATGAGTGTAAAAAAAATTGAGCACAATGTTTAGTACGAAAATGTTCAGTGACTATTATTTTGTTTTTCTCTTCTCTCTGCTCCCAGAAAATACAAGCAAGGCAATTTCTGTGTGTGCTTGATTTCTTAATGTGTTGAATAAGAAGGGTTTACACATCTGTGGTTTCTCATGATTTTACATAATTGAATCTGAACACCATCAGAATAGGTCGAAGCAGTAGCCCAAAATCTTTTATTTCATACATTTGTTACCCGAGTTCCTTGATAAGGAGGGATATATTTACTGATGCCGCCATCATACCAAGTGAAATATCTGCTCCTTTCTGGAACTTAAATGATACCGTACCAGGAAAGCTGCTAAGGGATCAAGGACATAATGTGTGACTCAGCAGTTTGTTCCAGGGGCATATTTTACTTCCTCTGGTTCCTGTAGGACCCAACCTGTGAATAGTTTATGCATCCTTTCAAAAGTTAAAGTAATAATTCAGATTATTATAAATCAGATTATAATAAATCAAATAATTAAGCTACAACTATCATAAAACAATGAAGTATTGCCTCACAGTATGAAAAGTTTGGTTTAAATAATCTATTCAAAAGATGTCAATTAACATTTTTCTCCGTCACTTAAGTGTTCATTTTTAAAATCAAAATAATAAGTCTCTTTTTTTTTTGAGGCTTTTTACAATCTGAGGTTTTTCTCACCCATTCATTTATTCAAAACCCATTTACTGAGTTTCTTTCAGCCAGGCACTTATTCTAGTCAGAATAGAGGTTATAGAGGTTAAAAAAAAGAAGAAGAAGAAGACAAAATCCTTGTTCCCAAGATGCTCACTATCTGGTTGGGTCAACTTTCCGAAGATGACATCTTACAAAATAAATATGAAGTTGTTGTTTTTTTTTAAGTTTTAACTTTCAGAAGGTATTAAGAGAAGCCCCTCATTTGCTTTGCCTCTGTATAATTCTTCCTCACTCCACCTCAGCCCTGGTTGTGATATTGCCAACTGTAAATCCAGTTTAAATAATTTTACCTGGGGCACCTGGGTGACTCAGTCGGTTAAGCGTCCAACTTCGGCTCAGGTGATGATCTCACCATTCCAGAGTTCGAGCCCCGCATCGGGCTCTGTGCTGACATCTCAGAGCCTGGAGCCTGTTTCAGATTCTGTGTCTCCCTCTCTGTCTTTGCCCCTCCCCCGCTCATGCTCTGTCTCTGTCTCTCTCTCTCTCTTTCAAAAATACACATCAAAAAAAATTTTTTTTAATTGTAAATAATTTTACCTAATTGTCACTTGTTATTAGCAAGAAAATTCTGGGGTCATAGAATACTTTGAGAGGAAAATGTGACTGACAGATGTATTCCCTCATTATAAAAAGGAAAAATAAGAACCAAAGTTGGTTAATGATTGGTTGTCATCAGAACTGGAGGTGGAAACACACCTGCATCTGACATGATGGATCTGGTAGCATTAGGATGACTGGAAAATGCCATCACATCCCAGTACTATTTTGCAAAGAAATTTTCATGTACCTTCTCTCATTGATCCTCACCACAACCCATGAAGCTGTGGTTCTTATCCTCAATTCATCTAGACTTAGAGAAGCTGTGTGGCTGGCCAAAGGTCATCCAGCTCACAAGAAGAAGGTTAAAAGGACAAATCAGAAGGACGTAGATCAGCAGAGTGTAGGAAGTAAATAAGAGATTTGGTTAGTCTTGTGGTAGCTGGAGATCAAGACAGACCGGTTCAAAGAGAGTGGGAAAGGCTCGTGAAGGAAAACGCAAAGCCTTGCTTGGGAACTGAAACCTACCAAGACCCTAGACTCTGTCTTTAGAACTGGAGGCTACTTTAAAGTTTATCCAGACAAACTTCAGAGTTAGGGGATTTCTCCAAGCTTCTAAAGTTAATTAATAGTCAAGCTAGGTAAAAAGTTCAGATCTCCTGACTTTTAGACCAGTGCTCACCTACCTACATTATTTGCTGGCTAGAAAGGTGAGTGGAAGCTCAATTTTTAATAAAAGTTGGAAGGAGAGTGGACTAATCTTTTACAATGGTTGTTTTCAATGAACCACAGTCTGGGTGTTTATATACCCCTGTATTTTTCCTTTCCCCTTGAATCTAGGCTGATTCTGTGACCTTTTTTAACTAATAGAACATAGAGGAAGTGACAGGGTGCCAGTTTCCATTCTAAGCTTTAAAAAGGTCTGGCAGCTTTCATTGTTGCATGATGAAGAAACCAGCTACCATGTAAGGAGTTTAACTATCCAGATATTGCCATCCTGTGAGTTGTCTAATCTAACTATGTGGAGAGGCCACATAGAAAGGAACAGAGGGCCCCCAGCTAACAGCCTCAGCTGTGTTCAAGTCAACAGTTCACCAACTTCCCAGCCATGGGAACAAAACTATCTTGTAAGTGTACCCTTCTCAGTCAAACCTGTCAGCCATGTAGAGCAGAGATGAACTGTCCTAGCCAAGCCTTACCCGAATTACATGATTGTGAACAGATCAACAAAATGGTTGTTATAGCGAACTTCTAAGTATAGAGATAATGTTATATCCCAATAAGTAGCTAAAACAGGGAGGTATGTGTGGTGTCCCCAAGGATCTGGAACTAACACATCTTGAAAACTTATCTGCTCAACTACCTCTAACATCCTTCTGGCTCTAAAATTCTTTGACCCTGTGACTCTCTATGGCTCATGTCTATGACCCTAAACAAGGCTGGTGTCTACATGATAAATAGATTTTGCTTCCAGAAGGTGACTGGCATAACAGGAATTGCTTTTCTCACCAAAGAGTAGAAATGTAGGTGACAAGAAGGGAGGGAGAATGGTCTTCCAGAGGTAGAGGCAGACAGAGGAATCTCCAAGTATTTGGGTGCTGGCAACAAGGAAAGAAATTGCACAGTGTGTCTCCTTGAAGGAAAATGGGGATATTTACAGACTAATTAATTAATCAAATATCCACAGGAGACGCACCAAGCAAGCATGAGATAGGCAGGTCAATAGAAATTGACTTGAGAAATTAACTTTTGATTCATTCAGCATTATAGGAAGCACTTAAAAATATACTGGACTTGTACCTAGTTATTTGCAGCTGGTGAGCAGGCAGGAAAATAGATGGAGTCTCCAGAAGAGTCAGGAAGAGGGCAAATCAATTATCTACACCACTGAAATGTTGCATAGCAACCAACCACAGAACTTCAATGGTATACACCAATAAACATTTATTCAGCTCACAAGCCTATGGGCTCCATCTGATCTGGGTCAGGCTTGGCTGCTCTTGGTTGAGATCACTTATCTAGGAGTTCACTAGCTATTGGCTGATCCAGGGTGGCCTTTGCTGGGATAACTGAGGTAAGTCTACTCTGGTCCATGTTTTTCTCATCCTTCTCCTTGGACCAGTAGACTAGCCTGGGCATATCATTTTTCTGGTAATGACAAAGGGCAAGAGTGAGCAATCCCAATTGCGCATGCAGTTTTAAGCCTTTAATTGTGACATGTTTGCTATTATCCTATTGGCCAAAGCAATCACAGGGCCAAGCTGAGAGTCAGAGGAGGGTGAAAGGAGTGGATAGAGAGAGGGGTTAAGAATTATGATGATTTTGGGGGCACCTGTGGGGTTCAGCCTGTTAAGTGTCCGACTCTTGGTTTCAGCTCAGGTCATAATCTCATGGTTTCGTGGGTCAAACCACACACTGGGCTCTGCACTGATGGTGCAGAGCGTGATTTGGATTTTCTCTCTCTCCTTCTCTCTCTCTCTCTACCCCTCCCCCACTCACACTCTCTCTTTCTCTCTCAAAATAAATAAATAAACTTAAACAAAAAGAATTATGACCATTTGGGGGGCAGTGGAGTGCCTCAGTCGGTTGAGCGTCTGACTTTGGCTCAGGTCATGATCTCATGGCCAATGGGTTCCAGCCTTGCATCAAGCTCTGTGCTGACAGCTCAGAGCCTGGAGCCTGCTTTGAATTCTGTGTGTCTCTCTCTATATACCCCTCCCCTATTCGAACTCTGTCTCTCTCTCTCTCAAAATAAATAAACATTTAAAAAAAGTTTTTTAAAGTCTTTTCACCATTTGGGGCACCTGGGGTGGCTCAGTCAGTTAAGCATCTGACTCTTGATTTCAGCTCAGGTCATGATCTGATCTCATGGTTCGTGAGTTCAAGACCCAAATCAGGCTTCATGCTGACAGCCCAGAGACTGCTTGGGACTCTCGTTCTCTCTTTCTATGACCCTCCCCTGCTCATGCTCTCTCTCTCTCAAAATAAATAAAACAACAACAACAACAAAAGAATTATGACCATTAATCAATCTATCATGGGAGACATTTTTGTAAAAATCAACCTTGCCAGTGGAAAAGGGACCTTTTTGAAGGATCTATCAGGATCTTCCACCTGATTAGGCAGCATTATTAGCCTCTGAGGACTTAAAGCAGAGGAAATTTGCCTCTTCAGGGAGGCGTAACTGCTGCTTTGCATGATCCATACTCGTTTCCCAACACTGTCATGAGCACTCTCTGCAGGCGCACACACAAGTTGTGTCTTTCCCCAGTGTCGGCCTTTATTCAGTCATAAAGCAAGGTTACCTTAATTGTAAAGCAGGTTCAGGATTCCAAACTCCATGATGTTCCATCACATATTTTAATTTGTCACCCAAGTATGACACAAAGCAAAGCCTAAGACAAGTCGCACAACAAACAAGACAGAACTAGGGGTAGGAAGTCTATGAACCAAACGTGAAGTTGGTCTGCCAGCATGCAGTTGAGATGAGGCCTTGGTCTGGTCCAGGTCAACTCTTGGCACACTCTGCTTCTTCTGTTCAGGCAGTGGAGGGTCTCTGTTATGTTCAGAGATCAATCAGTACTCCGACACAAATAAATTTTTCCGATAAAAGTGTGGCATTCAATGCAACATTTATACGGTATATATGATTCTTGCTTTAGAAAGTGAAATCCTAGGAGACAGTAGCTTGTATTTAACTGGTTCTGGTAGACCACAGGATAAATTGTAACTCAATGGGAAAATATTAACGGAGGTAAAACATCCCCTGGAAATCTTCACTCAAGATGCTGAACAGATGTTTTAGGTGTTCTACCCAACCTTTTCTGCACTCACCTCTGCACCCAAAGGCCACTTACTATGAAACACTGTGAGTCTCTGCCCGAAAACTCTTTTTTCATTATGTGAACATGTTTGGTCCATGCTATGGACATACCAGACAGTTAACCCACAACCAGTGATAGACAGATAGTTGATGACAAGGACCCCAGTTCCCTCACCTTTGGAAATAGAGTAACTCCGAAGAATGCAATGATTGGTATGCTTGGCAATAAACCCCACTGGACCACCTTCCCTGCCACTGTCTCACTTCCCTACTCCCCTGCCAGTGTTTCCTGGGATCCCTCCCAAATCAACTACTTGCTCTCGAGTCAATGTTTCAACCCGAGACAGCACACTGTCTTGTAAGAAAACACAGTCAAAATAATGAAATAAGGCTTTAGTACAATAATACCAAGGATTTTCACAGTTGTTTTTTGCCAATGTTGAATTCAGCAAACTAGGAGCTTATATGAAAAGCTAAATGAAAGTAAATTCAGTTTATGAGATTTGAGCAAGACAAACCCCAGGGCTTCTAGGGAGGTGACAGGTAGACAGACAGACAGACAGAGGGAAGGATGGCTCCATCCATCTATACCCATCAACTGAGGCCTTGGCCTGGGAGGGAGGGAGGCAAACTGCAAACCTGAGGAAAGGCAGTCACCTTACCAGCGAATCCCATGAAACTACATAAAGCTGTATATAAAGGAAAACACCATTCTCTCGGGCTCCTCCTGCAATTTGTCTTTCTTGCTTAATATTACATTTCTGATATTTTTTTCATTATTGATATATGCACCCTTATTTTAATTGCTTCATTGTAATGAATACAGCACAACTTACTGATTGATTCTCCTGAGGGGTGAATGTTCAGACTGTTCTAATGTTTCAGGATTGAGCCCAGCTGTGACAAACATTCCTGTCTGTGCCTAGCCCAAATGTGTGTGCATGTATATATATACATGTACAGGGTTTCTAGGACATGTATGTGTGAGTGGGTTGGGAAACAAGAAATCCACAATAGTGGTCACCTCTGGTGTAGGCATTGTGACGAGGTCTTTGGAAGGAGTATAATTGTTCAATGGGCTTTTGTCTCATCAGTGCTGTATATTGGTGTGTCCAAAGTACATTGTTCATAATTTTAAAATATTGGAAACTACCCTGGCTTTGAATCAGCCCAGAAACAACCCTTTTCTGTCTTTGTTGCCCTAGTTTCAAACGCACTGTGATTACCTATGCCTCCAAGAAGCATGTACTAAAGAATCAGTCCCATGCAAATTTAACAAAATGAAATTATTTAATCTGTGGCTAACAAAGGTTTTATCTGACTTTAAGTTTTTTCTTTGTCTCCCAACTTTCTAAAATGCCCATTTCCAGAATATTGACTTAAGTAAACAGTGCTCGCCTCTTGGGGAATTCCAGGATATGCACTGAAACCCAGCAGCTTTGTAGGAAAAGTGATCCAGGTCATTTCAGGCTTTCATCCTTTTATTTCAAGTCAATAAAAATAGTTGGCCAGGAAGGTGACTCAGGATTTGGCTTGCTCTGTCTCACTGGATTAGAATAATAGCAGGTCGATTTGGTTATCATTCCTTTTCATTTCTTTTATTCTTGCTTAGAATTAGATAAAATGGCTATTATTCCTTTCCCACCTCCAATCAGTTAACTCTGAGCAAAAAATTACTTTTGCCAAATTGATGTGATCGCACACAAGATTTCTGAATTAAATAGCCCTGGCTTTTCCTCACTTCCTCACCAAAAATTCCATCCATGAAGGTATATTTCAAAAATAGAAAGTGAGCACAATGACCATGTGAGCTTCCATTAGGAGGAATCAGGGCTGTGATTCAGCTGTTTTTCGGGCACTGATTACCTAATCAAGGCAATGATGATGGCTGCTATTTAGAGGTGCTACCCTAAGAATGAAATCTTTCCCTTTCTGAGTGTTTCCTTTAGTGTAGAGATCTCAAAGTATTTCAAAAATATGAATGAGGGGTGCCTGGGTAGCTCAGATTTTGGCTTAGGTCATGATCTCATGGTTTGTGAGATAGAGCCCCAAGTCTGGTTCTGCCTGAGAGCACAGAACCTTGTTGGGATTCTCTCTCTCTCCCTCTCTTTCTGCCCTCCCCTGCTCACTCATGTTCTCTCTCTCTCTCTCTCAAAATAAATAAATTAACATTTAAAAGATATATGAATGAGACCTGAAGACACTTCTATGCTAGCAGATATCAGGCCATCAATAGTTTATCTTACCCACTCAAAAGAAATAATACTTTAAAAATACAAATAGATAAAATTTATAAAGCACATTAATGTGTCCACTATTACTAAATGTGTTTTTTTACATTATCTCATTTAATCTACACAGTGTCATTATCAGGCAGAGATTATTAGTATCCCTATAGTATAGATGAGGCGGCTAAGGTACAGAGAGGTTAAGTATCTTGCCTAAAGTTGCACAACTAGTAAGTGCTAGAGCTGGGATTTGAACACCCAAGTGTTCTGGGTCTTCACATTCTTAATACCTTTGCCATCCTGAGGCTCAGAGCAGATAGGTAACTTGCAAATGGTCACACAGCTATCGAACAGTGGAGCCAAGGTTTAAACTCCGGTCATCTTGTGAAGTCTGAGATATTAATTACTGCTTTTCTAGACAGCAAAAAAGTCCTTATTCAAGGTCCTTCTTTAGATTAGTGGAAATGCATATAGGAATCCCATTTCTTCTAGTTACCAAGCCACCTCTGAAGTGCTAGCTAACAGTTTCAAATGATTTATAGGGCATGGATTTTATATATTTAAAGGCTTGCCTCTGAAGCAGAAGTAAGGACATCTAAAGATCAGATAAGGTAGAAGGAGGTAAAATATGTCTTTGTGCCTCCCCCAAAAGAGAAAAGACAAGATTATCAGCTGTTCTTGGGTAGCTCGGAATTAGAAGCGATCCAGACTTCTCTACTTTAGAGCAAAGAGACAAGAAAAGGTAAGCGAAGAGCCATTGGAACAGACACTGTAGGTAAGATGCTTTAAGAGCCTAGGTTCAAAAGATACTTTTTCTCTAACAAACTCACCAGCTCTCTTACCACGACCGAGTGTGATTCATCACAGAGAAGGCATCCTGGGTGAAATCCCAGTGTGGGGCTACAAATAGGAAATGGTCAGTGGGGAAGCAAAAAAGGCACAAGGTTTATGGGGGACTCACCATCTTTCAGGGCCATGCAAGTGCCAACCTGCACAAGACCAAAGTGGCATAATTTTTCCAAGTCAGACTCTCAAGTGCAGTTAGGGCAGTTTCCCTGAAGTATTCAGCCTGAGGTCACAGAGGTAGACAGAACAGAGGTGGAGAGAGCTGTTGTTAATACAATGGCACTGCCAGCATTTTAAGTTTGTCCCAAAGAGGCCTGTGAAGAGGCCAAGTGAAAGGAGGTGGGGGAAAGGAGGGGCCCACCAGGTAGGCTGCATCTCTAGGGACACCTTCCTTCTCCTGAGGAGCTTCTAGGCAGTGAACACCTGAGTATGGCTACAGAGTCCTGCACATGCCCTAACACCTTGGAAGTATTTCCCTGCACTCTCTCCCTCATCTGCTCCACTTAGTCCATGCTGGTTTTCTTTCCACCTCATGGTTTTACACTTGCTGTCACCTTTGCAGGACACCTCCTCTCTAACATCACCTCTTCAGGGGCCCTTCCCAGCTCCCCCAAAGTAAAGGAGCACCTGGCCCTCCTGCATACCAGAAATGGTCTTGTTCAAGTGCAGACAGTTCTCCATAACAAAAGCCCCCTGTAATGTGAGCTACGTGGCAGCCAAGGTATCTTTTATTTAGAGTGGCTGGCACATAATGGGTACTAATAAATGTGTGTTGGATCAACTCCATCTGCCTATTCCAGGCAAACAAGACTGTCTTCTTTATAGCTTATCACGCTCCTCTGTCGTACATTTGTTATGTTCACCCTCTCTGATGAGCATTTGTTTGAGAAACCAGATATTGACATTTGGGTTTTCCTGTCTGTGATACTATGGGAGTTGCACTGGGCTCCTGGGTTTTGCGTGATGTGAATATAAAAAAACATCTGATCTCGGAAAGAACACAAATTGCAGCAGTAAACAGGATGGACAAACTGCCCATAGATACTGTGGAACACCGCTCAGCAATAAAGAGGTAAGAACCACTGATTCAAGGAAGTACATGGGTGAGCCTCAAAAACACTGTGTTGAGTGAAAGAAGGCAGACCCAAAAGAACACATATTCTATGATTCCATCTAAATAAAGTTCTAGAGTAGGAAAAACTGATCCCTAACTACAAGAATCAGAACTTGGTTCTGCAAGGAGGGGATGGCGATTGGCTGGAAAAAGCATGAGACTTCTCCAAGGTAAGACAGAAAGATTCTGTATTGTTTTGGGTAGTTGTCACAGAGGTATATACATTAGTCAAAAATCGTTGAACTGGATATTTAAGAATTGTGCATTTTGTTGTACGTAAAAAAAAATAAGGGTATTTTAAAACTCTCACTTTCAACAATCCCAAGGCAAAACAATGATAAAGCTATTATTTAATTATAAAGAAGAATTAAAATGGGCAGGAGTGTATCCGGAGCAAAGGTATTATTTAATTATAAAGAAGAATTAAAATGGGTAGGGGTGTATCTGGAGTAAAGCAGTATAACTGCATCAGAGAAGACTTTTTCCAATGCAACTCTGAAGAAGCCCAACCTAGTGGAAGAAAGAAAATGGAACTTTTTATTTCATGCAACTGAGAGGTCCAGGCATGGAGTTGGCTTTAGGGATCAAGGCTGACATATGTCCAGGCACTCAGCTACATTCTGCTTTCTCTCTGCTGCTTTTTTTTTTTTTTTTTCAGGTCTTTCCCTTAGTGGGATGGATACAGCAGTTCAGACGCTCAAGCAAAAGCCCCAGACTGACTCTCATTGGGTCCCCACCATTCACTGTGGCTGGTGGAGAGAGGAAAACTAAGCTGCATGTGAGAGGGTGAGACACAAAGGTCCTCCCAAAATTTATGCACTGTCATTGGAAATACAGGGAATGTCAATGGAGGAAGCAAAACATCCCACAAAAGGCCACAGTAGTATTAGAATAAAATGATGGGTGAAGGCCCAGTTCCTCATGAACTACTTAAATGCCACCATCTACTCTATGATACGCCAAGGAGATTAATTTACTGATATCAACTAACGACTTTCAATTTGGTGAGCTGGGGAATTTTTTTGTGTGAGGAATGTTTTTTTAATGTTTATTTACTTATTTTGAGAGAGAGAGAGTTTATTTATTATTTGAGAGAGAGAGAGAGAGAGAGAGAGAGAGAGAGAGAGCATTGTGGAGAGGGGCAGAGAGAGGGAAAGAGAATCCCAAGCAGGTTCCACACTATCAGCACAGAGCCCAACGCAGGGCTCGATCTCACAAAGGACATATCAATCTCACTACCAAACCAAGAACTAGAAATTAAACAAAATAAGGATGCTGTTTTTCTCCTACTAAGTCATCAAAGTAGTTTTTTAAATTTTTTTTAACGTTTATTTATTTTTGAGACATAGAGACAGAGCATGAGCAGAAGAGCAGAGAGAGAGAGGGAGACACAGAATCTGAAGCAGCTCCTGGCTCTGAGCTGTCAGCACAAAGCCCAACGCGGGGCTCGAACTCACAGACCGCGAGATCATGACCTGAGCCGAAGTCGGCTGCATAACCGACTGAGCCACCCAGGCGCCCCCTCAAAGTAGTTTTTAAATGAACAGTTAAAGGAGTACATTGAAACATCACTGGTTAAAGTACAAATTGAGACAGACATTAATAAGAAATTTGGCCTTAAATAAGTCTGTATTCTTTGGCTTTATAATTCCCTATATAGGAACAAATCTAAAGAAATACTAGGAACATATATTTTCCTCTTTAATTTTATTTAATTAAAAAATTTTTAATTTAAATCCAAGTTAGTTAACATATAGTGTAATAATGATTTCAGGAATAGAATTTAGTGATTCATCACTTATGTATAACACCCAGCACTCATCCCAAAAAGTGTCTTCCTTAATGCCCCTTACCCACTTAGCCCATCCTCCCACCCAACGCCCTGCCAGCAACCCTCAGTTTGTTCTCTGTATTTAAGAGCCCTTATGGTTTATCTCCTTCTCTGTTTATATTATTTTTGCTTCCCTTCCCTTATGTTCATCTGTTTTGTGTCTTAAATTCCACATATGAGTGAAGTCATATGATATTTGTCTTTCTCTGACTAATTCGCTTAGCATAATACACCCTAGTTCCATCCATGTTGTTGCAAATGGTAAGATTTCATTCATTTTGCTTGCCCAGTAATATTCCATTGTATATATATACAACATCTTCTTTATCCATTCATCAGTCAGTGGACATTTGGGCTCTTTCCATACTTTGGCTACTGTCAATAGTGCTGTTACAAACATTAGGGTGCATGTGCCCCTTCAAATCAGCACGCCTGTATCCTTTGGATAAATACCTACTAGTGCAATTGCTGGGTCATAGGGCAGTTCTATTTTTAAATTTTTGAGGAATCTCTATACTGTTTTCCAGAGTAGCTGCGCCAGTGTGCATTCCCACCAGCAATACAAAAGTGTTCCTCTTTCTCTACATCCTTGCTAACATCTGTCATTGCCTGAGTTGTCAATTTTAACCATTCTGAAAGGTATGAGGTGGTATCTCATTGTGGTTTTGATTTGTATTTCTCTGATAATGTGTGATGTTGAACATTTTTTCGTGTGTCTTTCAGCCAGCTGGATGTCTTCTTTGGAAAAGTTTCTATTCACTTCTTTTGCCTATTTCTTGACTGGATTCTTTGTTTTTTGAGTGTTGATTTTGATATGTTCTTTATAATTTTGGATACTAACTCTTTATCTGACATATCATTTGCAAATATATTCTCTCATTCCATAGGTTGCCTTTTAGTTTTGCTGATCGTTTCCTTCACTGTGCAGAAGCTTTTTATTTTGATGAGGTCCCAATAGTTCATTTTTGCTTTTGTTTCCTTTGCCTCAGGAGACATGTCAAGTAAGAAGTTGCTGTGGCCAAGGTCAAAGAGATTGTTGCCTGATTTCTCCTCTAGGATTTTGATGGTTTCCTGTCTTACGTTTAGGTCTTTCATCCATTTTGAGTTTATTTTGTGTATGGTGTAAGAAAGTTGTTCAGGGCCATTTTTCTGCATGTCACTGTCCAATTTTTCCAACACCATTTGCTGAAGAGACTGTCTTTATTCCTTTGGATATTCTTTCCTGCTTTGTCAAAGATTAGTGGCCATACATTTGTGGGTCCATTTCTGGGCTCTCTATTCTGTTCCATTGATCCATGTGTCTGTTTTTGTGCTAGTACCATATTGTCTTGATGATTACATCTTTGTAATACATCCTGAAGTCTGGAATTGCGATGCCTCCAACTTTGGTTTTCTTTTTCAGGATTGCTTTGGCTATTCAGGACCTTTTCTGGTTCCATACAAATTTTAGGATTGTTTATTCTAGCTCTGTGAAGAATGATGATTTTGTTTTGATAGGGATTGCATTGAATATGTAGATTGCTTTGGGTAGTATCGACATTTTAACAATATTTATTCTTCCAATCTGCGAGCATGGAATATTTTTTCATTTTTTTGTGTGTCTTCTTCAATTTCTTTCAAAAGCTTTCTATAGTTTTCAGTGTATAGATTTTTCACCTCTGATTAGGTTTATTCCTAGGTATTTTATGGTTTTGGTACAATCGTAAATGGGATTGATTCCTTGATTTCTCCTTCTGCAGCTTCATTATCAGTGTATAGGAATGCAACTGATTTCTATACATTGATTTTATATCCCGTGACTTTGCTGAATTTATCTATCAGTTCTAGCAGCTTTTGGTGGAGACTTTGGGTTTTCCACATAGAGTAGCATGTTGTCCGTGAAGAGTGAAAGAGTGACTTCCTCCTTGCTGATTTGGATGCCTTTTATTTCTTTGTGTTGTCTGATTGCTGAGGCTAGGATTTCCAACACT
This sequence comes from Paguma larvata, assembly GCA_030068075.1. NCBI lineage: Eukaryota > Metazoa > Chordata > Mammalia > Carnivora > Viverridae > Paguma > Paguma larvata. Next base: position 4,841,775 of record CM057844.1, on the reverse strand, counting down.
AAGTTGAACAACAGTGGTGAGAGTGGACATCCTCACCGTGTTAACAGGAAAATGTAAATATGCACATAGATACCCATCACTGCACCTTTTTAAAAAATACGATTTAAAAATTTTTTAAGTTTATTTTATTTATTTTGAGAGAGAAACAGAGTGCACACATGAGAGGGGCAGAGAGAGAGAATCCCAAGCAGGCTCTGCACTGTCAGTGTGAAGCCCGATGCGGGGCTTGAGCTCACGAACCAGGAGATCATGACCTGAGCCAAAATCAAGAGTCAAATTCATGACTAAATAAGCCACCCAGGCACCCCCACACAGCACCTTTTATGTACAGACGTCATAGCACTGTTTAATAATATTAAAAACTGGGGAGTCTGGGTGGCTTACTCGGTTAAGTGTTCGACTTGATTTCAGCTCAGATCATGATCTCATGATAGTTATGGGTGTGGAATCTGCTTAAGATTCTCTCTCCCTCTCCCTCTCCCTCTCTCTCTTGCTGCTCACATGCACATGTGCAGTCTCTCTCTCTCAAAAAAAATTAAAAACTATAATTAGCTTAAGTGTGCAATCAGAAAATACAGAGATTATAGTATATTTATTTAATGGAATATCATGTATGCAGCTACTAAAATTATTTCATAAGTATATCATGACAAGGTAAAAATGTTAACATTATAATACTAGATAAAAAGATTAGAAGACTGTAGATACAATACAATACAGATTTTATAATGCTGTATAAATACAAGCATGTATCTGCTATTCATTTTAATGCAAGTAAAAAAGAAAACAAAAGACCCCAAAATGTTCACCTGGATTTTATGCAATGATTTCTATTTTTAGAGTTGTGCCTTTCCAGATTATTACATGAGTTTGTGTTACTTTTGACGACCAGAAAAAAAGTCATTTAAAATAAAACAGATGAGAACTTGAATAGCATCCTCTTAAAGAAACAAAAAATTATAAGAGTAAAGTTTAACAGCTTTCTATCTGGATTATTCAGCTTCTTTGTTAAAATATTTTCATTTTCAAGCCCATACAGGCTGATTAAGCAAACTAAACACTTCCAAACAACTTAATAGAGAAATTAAGTGGACACTAAGAGATGACAGGAAGTGTCATTACTGCCAACAGGGTAATTAGAGTCTACTCCTCTGTGGCAATCCTTCTGTAGTTTGTCTGGACTAGTTATGCTTGGGTTCCTGGGTTCGCTCTTGGGGGAGCTGAGGAGTTCACCATCATGAAGGCTGTTCAGGGTGGCTCATTAGGTCTCCCTCAACTAGGTTTGGTGACATGAGCACCTGTTTAGCATCTGAGCTGGGTGTACAGCTTAGCTAGGCTGGACCAGAATCATAAGGAGCATCTCATCTCTGGTTTCTTAAACTTATTTATTTTATTGTTTTAATTTTTAATTTTTTAATATAATTTATTGTCAAATTGGCTAATGTACACTGTGTACAGTGTTGGTTTCTCAAATTTAGAGAGTTGTGGAGGTAAGCAAAATCAAGTGCCATCTCCTAAAGCCTTTGAAGCATAAACCTGACAGAAAATGAAAAGTTAGAAGTGGCCCTTTCCATCAGAGACAGAAAGAAAGTCTAATGCATTTGTTTACATGCAATTGGTAAAAGATCCCCCTTTCCCATTGGGATTCTCCCCAAAGGCAAGCTCTAAGACTAGGATTTGGATGCAAGAAGTTGATTTGGAAGGTCATTCCAGAAAGGCCAGAGAAGGAATGTGACCATAATTAGGGAAGGGAGGACACCCAGTATAAGGTGTATCAGAGAGCAGGTTATCACTGTAGGCAACAGGAGCTCAATCCTACTGGAGACCCTATGAGGAAATGTGTGGAGATCAAGTCACTACTGTCCTACTGAGGGGCAAGGAACCTGAGATATTTATCTACCAGTTCCCATGCCACACTTTAGCCACCTCACAGTGCTTCCATTGTGACTTGTCCCCTTAGTATTTTCCTTCAAGTACTACACCATGTATTGTGAACTTCTTGAGATGGGCCTGCTTTGCTTCCAAATAGTGATGGATTCTAATTAGCCTCTTTCTTTGACTTTTGGAGTCTTCTAAACAGCTTCTTTCCCTTGGTCTAGTTTCCCCAGTCTGGGCCTCGGGTCTGCCCCAAGTGTCATCTGGGGATGGTTCTTTGGCTTTATCCATCCATCCATCTACCCACCCATCCATCTCTTTTGATTGGAAAAGAGGGGAGAGGTATGGGAAGGAAAAAAATAAGATAGGGCTATAGCTCTGAAAGGGATAGAGAAGCAAAGAGGAAGAGTCTTCAAGATATTATTATGTAATTTGTTGTGAAATCTCTTATAGCAAATTGGAATGAAGAGACAGATTATGTGAAGAATGGACAAAAGCAGTGTAAAGTTACTGCCTTTGCCTTTGCCCTTTGGAATGGGTAATTCTCTTGTGAGAAGGTGCTTTGAGACTATGCAAATATTTTTTTTATACTTTTGCCAACAATTTTTTCTTCTGCTAATGTTTCTTATCTGGAGCAATTATTACTGTGGTATTTGCCAAAAGGTGATTCTCTAAGTCCATCTTTCCTTCTACATTTATGAATTGGAATTTTGCTGTGATGAAAAGCTTTCCTTTCTCCCCTATTTATTGATTTATTTACTTATTTAATTGTTTTTATTTATATCAGTTTGGACACCTGGATATTTATTGTATTCTATAATTACTCATAGAATGATCTATTATTATCATTATTTGGTCACTCAAAATGTCCCAGACCTAAGAAACAGTGTTTTCAAGTCACAAAAAGCCACATGACACCTTTTCATGTTTCCTGTGGCTTACAGAAAGATACAAGTCCCTGCAAGGTTGAAGTAAAGAGGCACTAGGGTTGATGAGACAATATAAGATGGACAGCCATATCCTTTCAAACTCAGAAGCGAGATTTGGCAGGAATAGGTCCAAAGTTATAGGACAGGAACTCTTATTTATCTGCATATTAACCTCTGTAATTCTTTTGCCTTTAACAGAAAAGTTCTGTCCAATTGGTATATGGGTTTAGCAGAAATTATAAACAGCTATTGAGTCTCACTCTATTTCAGAGACCAGGGGGTCTTTGGAGATGATTGTGGCTTGGGTCCGACATGGGAACAGGTCTCACTCACCAAAGTTAGCTCTTCAGCAGTGTGACATGAAGTGTGAGGGGGATTTCTATGTGTGGTATTCTCCCAGGAAGACAACAGATGAAACCCAAATCGGTCTGTGGTTTGACATTTTCAGAGTAATCTGTGATGAGTGGCAATGTGTCAAAATTACTTTCTTGAACAGAAAGTTGGCCTGACAAGGAGACTAGGGGCTCCAAACTGCTTGTCACAGAGAAAAGAATACATTTGGACTATATCCAGAGCTCAGATCACCTGACTCCGAATAGGGAAAGTGTAAGGCCATGGAAATGGCATGGCAGAGTGCTTTAGGCGTTGGGCTCCTGAGACAGACATCCTGGTTCTGAATCTTCAACTTTGCCTCTTCCTAGTTCGGGCACATTACTGAACTCTGAGGCTCAGTTACCCCATTTTTTCCCATGGGCATTTTACATGGAGATGAAGACAAGAATAACTATGCTGTGTGGGTTTTTCTCCATATTCTTCCTCAGATCCACTCTCCACTCTTTCTGCCCTGCTCTGTGCCCAGGAGACCAGTCCTTCCAGGTTAGTTGGGTGTAGCCAATAGGAGCCATTCAAAGGACATCTGAAGGTGGTAGGAGAGAAGGGTCATGGATATTTATGCCTTTCTCCCTTCTCCTACCCTTTCACCTGCACTCCCTTCAGGCTCTGCATGTGGCAGGTTGTTGGCAACTTCCCCTTCTATGACTCCACCTCTCACCAGACTATTTTCTTCCTTTGCTCCTGCAAGTCTAGGGTAGGAAAGCCTTCCTACTACTGCTTATTCCTGGGTGCTTCCCATCCCTTGTTGGCTCCCTAGACCTGCCCTTACCCCTGTATATGTCCCTTCATTAATTTCCCTTCATTTGAGCTCTTTGAGTGCTACCTGTTAACTGCAATATTCAGACTGACATATGCAGCACAAAGCTGCTGGCAAGATTCAATGAATATCCCTCTAAAGCATGTGGCATGCTACCCTGGACATCAGAGGTGCCTCAAAAAATGTTATAGTACTGTATTATAGCCTCTCCCTTCACTCTTGGAAGCCACATATGGCTGGTGACAAATGCATAGTTGCTTTAGAAGGGAGTAAGGGAGGGTGACATTCTGGAGCATCCTGGCATAAATGGGGCCAAAACAGGATCTTGAAAACCAAGCATTGCAGGATTAGAGTAGACGTTGGAGGGAGTTCTATACTGGCATCCAGGCACTGTGTCAAAAGCAGTGAGTGCAGATACTGTTGCCATGGACACAAACGCCTTAATGGTGATATTACATAACCTGATTTATGAAGAAAAGTCCAACTGAGTGATTAATTCTTTACATTTTAACAAATATCTTAGTGGGGCACCTGAGTGGCTCAGTCAGTTAGGCATCTGACTCTTGATTTCACCTCAGGTTATGATCTCAGGGTTGTGGAATTGAGACCACATTGGGCTCTGCACTGAGCATAGGGACTGCTTAGGCTTCTCGCGCGCGCGCGCCCCCTTTGCCCCCCTTCGCCTTCCTCTTTCTCTCTCAAATAAAAATAATTTAAAAACCCAAATATTTTAGAGTAATTTTGTCTGTATTCTTATCCAGAAGCCATGAAAAACTCCATTAGAAACCCAAGCAGTGGCTTTTGTTTCCTAAAAGACACAAACACTTTAGTAATAGCTTGTTAGATCAATTCGTTTCCCAGAACCAGTTTGGGAGGTGGTCCTGCAGCTGTGATGATAGTAGGCACACAGAAATAAGGGGTATGACACATCCACCCTATGAGACACCTCAGTGAATGAAGGAGCACAGAAAACAAATTCTCATTCAGTAATCTTGCTGCTATGTTCTTTCAAGACTTGATATGGAATGTGCATACATTTGCAGTATGATTGCCACGTGAGATAAAACTGGTGTGACTGGAATCAAACCACAGGTACAACCTGTAGGGTCTGAAGTATAATTTGAATTTACTAATTGAAAAATGTCATACAGATACAGATAATTCAGCATTCATTAACTTTGTCCGGGATGTCGAGGCGGGGCGGGGGTGGGGGGGAGGGAACACACTCAATCGAATGCCTCTAAAGACCTCCGTGTTTGTCTGCGTATTTCTATGACTGAAACAAGAGTCAGTGCTGAGAGGTAAGAGGAGAAGTTCTGTAAAGGAAGATTCAGCATCTCAGAGGCTTCAAAGGAAGGTCACCTTGCTTGTTTGCCAACATGAGGGGAAAGCGAGTCTGTGCACAAAGTTTCTACTAAAATAAATCATTTAAATAAAGGTGAAAATTTTTAATACACGTACCTTGTGCCTTGTGCCAAGCAGGAAACCAAACCCACGGCAGGTGACAAAACACTCAGTTTGCTGAGCCAGTATAGAATTTTGGAATATTATTTTATTTTTAATACTATTTTATTTTTAAATAATGTCATGAATGATTTTAGAACTTTGGGGAAAGATTGGCAACAATGTGTCTCCATTTTTGATTTGTTAAACCACAAATTTTAGAGATAGTTCCATAGGAAAGAAAGATGAGAGAGAGAGAGAGAGAGAGAGAGAGAATGATAAAGAAATATAGATAGAAAGCAGTTTAGTGAGTAGAGCTGGATTGTAATTTGGGGTTCCTGGGTCAGTCGCTTAGCAGTTATAGGTTTAAAATTTGAGGCAAATTACTTCTCTTAGCCCAAGTGCTCTCAAATGTAACATGGGATCATGATGATAAAGGGTTGTCCTGGGAGCAGGGATGATGCCTAATGCAGCCTGGCATGTAGAAGGGGCTTAATGCACAATGTCTTCCATTGGTGTTGTTCTTGTGGCTGCTATGGTCTGGCACCCCAGTCTCCCTCCCCTTCAATATTAGCTGCACAGAAGCCTCTGGCCCTTGCATTTTGAGCTTATCTTTGTGAAAAGTGACTATTCTGCCCGTAAAGGAAATGGCCTGGAGCTCTACTCTCAGACATTGTTCAGGACATAGGAACCAGTACTCACTGTGTGTTTACTCAAGTGAGAGGCCTCAAACTACTTCCTCTAATGGTCTCAGAGAAGGGCTAAAGCTTTGTCGGCTGAGCATTTGTGATCTGGCTGGCTGGGAATGAATAATTAAACTCCTGCCAACACAAAGTGCCCTGTAAATTCCTTAGAGCAGCCTCCTGTTTCCTCCTTAATGCATGTCTCCCCATCCCCCAAAATAATCATATCTGTGCCATTGCTTTAGCCAGAAGCTCCACTTGTAAGGCATAAATGCTGCCCTTTCCCTCGGGTAGTTTCTCAATAGCAGTTGTGTCTCAGCCTGTGCCCACCCCCCCCCCCGCCAGGTTCTGGCCAAAAGAGGCTGGAGCGGGTCCACTAATGTGAGTGAAGCCAAGCTCCTGTCCTAGCAGATTCAGAAAGAGCCACTCCAGGGGAATACAAAACAGAGGGGGCAACCAGTGCCTTTTTGCATGTCGATATCCTCATGGAAGGAAAAGTTGGTCTAATTCTATAACATCCTGTTCCTGGAAGGCCAGTATTCAAGGGTGGAGAGGTACATTAAAACAAACAAAGAGCAGTCTTGAAAGTGTGCTGGGATTGAAATGGGCCCCATTCAAATCCAAGCCTTTTCCAAAGATACTGTGAACTATGTTTCCTGACTCTACCCACCAATGGTGGCATAGGATATTTCTCCAAAATCCTTGAATCCTAAGGGGACTGGCTCCCTACGTGGATGACTGCAGCTCAGTGCCTCAGGCTACTCCAATGGAATCACACATTTTCATGCACAACATTAAGGGAAGCCTCCTCCCACTGGGAGCTAGAGAAAGCAATTTTAATTCTGCCAATCTGATCATTTCATTGTCTTATGAAGCAATGCTCAGTCTTTCAGATTTCTCCCTTTTGCTTCTCTCCCAGAATCTTTTCAAGATGGTTATTTGGGTGTTTGGGGAAAAGATTTGGGGTCCGTGGGGATGGTGTCTTCTTTCTTCTTCCTGGGCCAAAATCCCTTTGAGCCCCTGGTTCTTACCTTGCTGGTCTTTGGGGTCTCTTCTGTGACTAGAGGACTCAAGGTCAGCCTCTTTCCCACAGGGAACCTCAGCTATCTTCCCCTGGCTGATTAGCATCATCTCAGCTTTCCTTGATGGCAGACCTTTAAGCCATGCCAACTATGCCAAATCCTCCAGCAGCCTTCTGCCTGAACTTCCTCTCCCTGATCTCTATGGAGGCATCACCTCTTCCCATTCAGCAGACCCCCAGGTAGTTTTTAACACAGAGCTCTCAGTGCATGGGGCCCATGAGGAGCTGGAAGAACTGCCTCTCAGGGCCCCACTAACCACAGTGACTCAGCTAAGCCCCTGACACAAGTACATGACTGAAAATCGTTTATTCGGGAGGTGACAGTTGGAAACACTGCCAGGGAGTGAGGAAGGAAACGTGGAAAGGAGAAGCCATTAAAGCTTGCGTTAGAAGCAAATTGCCTCTGTGGGCAACTGGGGCTTAATCCCCCCAGGGGAACACTGAGCAACAGTGTAGAACATGCCTCAGATTATGGGCTTGTTAATAATTCATAAAGATAATTGTGAAGATTACATGGAATGTGCATGCAGAGCAATTAACACAGAACCCAGCACATAATAAGGGCTCAATATATGTAAGGACAGATAAATGAAAAATCATATATTTATGTGATTGAATAAAATATATAGCAGTTAAAAAGGAATGAACTGTAACTCTACATGTCAACCTAGATAGATCTAGAATAAATTAAAAGAAAAAGCAACTAGCAACCATCAATATGTTTTCTGTCCTTATAATTTTTCCTTTTCCAAAACATTGTATGGATGAAGTTATACAATATGTAGTCTTTTGAGTCTGGCTTCTAAGTTTAATGCCTTTAAGATTCATCTATATCATTATAAATATCAGTAGATCCTTTTTATTGTTCAAATATTTTGCCTAGTTTTTTAAATTGAGCTGTTACGTAACACTGTTTGAAGAAAAAAAAATACAATTTTGGCAAGGTAGAAACCAAACTCCCAATTATAAGCTCTGGAAGAATGGAGGGAGCCAGGATTAGAGAAGGGAATGGTTAAAGATCAAGTAATGCCATCATTTAAAAAAATAGTAGATTTCTATCTTAACATACATAATTGAAAATTCTACTTACAAAGGCAGTAGATGAAGTTGATAATTGCACTGGTTATTAAGTGATCTCTATTCGTAGATAATATACACTGAGTCTTTAGGAGTAAAAAGCTCTGATGTATACAACTTACCTTCAGAAGGTTTAGGAAAGAGAGAAAGAATGAGAGTGAAAGAGAGACTGAGAGAGAGATCATTTGAAGAAGAAAGGGAAGAGCATTCTAATTGATTAAAAGCTTGAAGTTTATGGAGCTTCCTTAGCTTCAGGCTGCTAATTGAGAGAACAGGACTGAGAAGAGCAGATAACCAAATTCCATGAAGTAGGAAAAGAGACCAACGGGGAGCAGCATCTATGTTCCAAGTCAAAAGGAGAAAAGAGAAGAGAAGAAGGCGTTGTTTCTCCTGAGGCATGGTGGGGATGCAATGGACTCCATGTGAAGAAGGAAAGGAGCAGGATACAAGGCTTTCAGGCTGTCCTTCCACCTATGACAGATGGCAGGGTCCATGGCTTCAAATTCATTTGAACCTGAGTGATATGATTCAGATATGGGAAATACCTTAGTGATGTAACCATATTCCCTCAGACCTTGTGACAAGAACAGTTCATGGTGGATAGTGGAGGTCAAGTGTACAATAAGGGAGCCCCTTGAAGAATTGACAAAAATAAGGGCAAGAGCTGGAATTTCAGGGCTTCCCGTACCACCCCTATACCATTGGCCTTTGTACCCTGCCATTCTACCCTTGACTTGTGATGGTGAACAGCATACCCAACATGGTCCAGGAATATAGTGGGTACTACGTCTGCACCAGTACAGGATATCAACTCTCAATAAAAGACTTACTCTTTAATGTTGTTTTACCTAATTTCTCACATCTCTTGGCCCTTCTAGATATTCCTACCAGAGCGCCAAGTGTTAACTTATACTCAGTGCCTGTGATATTTGGCTTCCCTCCCAAGCTAACCTTTCTTCACTCTGTCTCTGTCAATGGCTGCAAAGATTTCAAAACCCATTTCTTCTCTGTATTTTCTCCTTTTATTCTCAGTTGAACCTTTCATTAAAGACTATCTCTCTGCCTTTGAAACTTCCTCTGAGATATCTCTTCTTCATGTTAGCATATCCATCAGCCTAGATGAGGAAGTCACTGCTGTTTAACCGACCTTGCCTTCACTCTGGTCTCTCCCTGTTCATTGCTTCTGCCCACTGCTGCCAATCATCTCAAATCCTCTCCTCCCCTGCCCTTTAGATATTTTTCCTTTAAATTGTCTTATATCTATCATTTCCCATCACTTCCGTTGTAGCCCCCTTAACCCTAGCACTCATCATTTGTGAACCCAGTAACCATTAGCCTCCTTGATTTTAATTCCTCCACTTTATCCTACTTTCTACCTCTGCCCTTATCTTATTTAAACATCATTTCACCAGGCCACACCTCTGCTCAAGAATGCACAGTTGTTTCCCACCTCTTATCACAACAAATCTCAACTTCTTTGTCTGGCTGTCATCATTGGGCTCTACACACTAATTTTTTAACCCATCCCCACCTTTTTACTCTTCCAAGCCAATATTCCTCCACTCCCTCTGTTCTGTAAGTATCATATTCCTTGTCTTAATTGTAGAGCCTTGACCAGACTCTTCATTCTATGTTCAGTCAAAACCTGTTTAACTTGTTAAGATCTATGGAATCTTTCATGGAAGATCTATAGAATCTTCATCCCATTTTCTATCGATGTTAGAACCCAAGCATTGGGAGCAATCGATCAGGTTCTACTTGGGCAGGGTGGGACTAAGAGTCCATGAAACCTCATAGAGGCAGTTGGGCTTCTGGGTCCTAAACATAGGCCTGGGAGAGAATTCATTACACTAAGGATAATTCTGTGGGCTGGGATTCAGGAGATAGTTAATCCTGGGAAGTAAGTCTATGCCAGAAGACTTTCAGTCCCTGGAAAAATGCAGGCATTCTAAATTTGGAATGCCTTCATAAGTCATAGGTACAGTTCACACAAAGGAAGTACAGGTGGGAAAAAGATGAAGAAAGGAAACTGGTAGCAGAACTTGCAGCAGTGGCTCTGGCAGGCTGACCAACATAAAGATCTTACATTTACCACACATATCTTGTGCATTTGCTTGACTTCCATGGTAGAGGGTGTCCAGTGATGGCCACCATAAATTCCTTCCCTCACCTTTATGCACATATCACTCTGTCATTGAAAGGTGGCATTTATTTCTCTTCCCCATGCACCTGGGCTGACCTTTGTGACTACTTTGGTCAATACACTATGAGGGACAGTGATATTCTGGGACTTCTGAGCCTGAGCCTTTAGAAGCCCAGTGGCTTCCACTTTCTTATTCTTGAAACACAGTCTTCATATGATAAGGAGCCCAAGCCACATGGTGGAACACTGAGACACTCAGTCTGTGGCCCCAGCCAGCTTCCAGCCAAGAGCCACACCAATCATGGGAGTTTCCCATTGTGAGTATCCAGTTCAGTCAAGCCCCCATAAAGTTGATTACAGTCGCAGCCAATAAATATCATGTGAAGCAGAAAAAACACACAGTTGAGCCAAGTCAACCCACAGACTGGAAAGATCATGAAATGACTGTTTTTTCTAAGGTACTAAGTTTGGAGTGTTTTTTCTGCACTATCTAACTAACACAGACTCCATAAAATTTTTGGCTTTGATGAGAACTTTTCATGTCTTTCATGGCAACTAATATTCTAAGGATTCAGAAGACAAGGTGTCTGACATGTCCTTGTGGGGAGCCACATCCACAATGACTTGGGTTCATATTGATAATTCCCTTTTCTTCTAGGTATACCTAGAAGAAACTGATCTCATCTATCGGTTGAGATTTAGTGCTAATTCCATTTAGCATTTTATTTTAAATTATATTTAATAATTCTATTTTTATCAACAAATCTCATATACTCCAAAAACGAGCTCATATTTGTGTCTTTTTTCTCCCATTGTTTGTTGCAAAAATAAACATGCAAGACATATTGAGTTGAAAGCTCATTTTCAAATATTCCTTCATGCATATTGAATCATCTTTTAAATCTAGCTCATTATCAAGAGACAACATTCATCTTAATTCAGCTTTATGTGCAACAGGTTAACCACTTGAAGCTTTCTTGGAAAATAAAACACAAAACTGCTTTTTAAAAATACATACTTAAAATATTAATAATTTGTTAAGATAAATTTGGAAGAAAATAAGATAATTTTTATTCAGAGGTTTATAAGAGTAAAATGGATAATGGCTAGTGACGTATAAGTCAAAATCTGGTCCAGGAAGCAATCCTAACTTATTTATAATGCCAGAATATTTACTAATAAAAGCTTCAAACATTGTATGTTCAGCATTGTATTTGTTTCCTTTGCTCATGTGCCTCATTGTGGGTCAGGGGTCAAGTTTGAAATAGAATCACACATAAGACAAATAAGGTCATCGAGATTCCACAGCTTTTTCTGAGGTCATTTAAATCCTTTAGAACACAGCCTTTTCTGGAATCACAATATAATTAGAAGGTTATTTTTTGCCAATATAGGAGTGTTAGAATTTTGTGTTCATGGGGACATCACACAGTGCTTGGGCAGGATAAGGATTGAGACCTAAAGAGCAATGCTCAACTTAATCTAAACACTATTCAGAAGAAAAGGGATAAGCAGGTTCTGCTATAATAAAAATCAGAAAACATTTGAACTTGTGAGTTATAATTAAGGATTAATTATATAATTAATTAATTAGGATAGCCTAACCCATTTAGTCAAAGAACTTGTAGGTTCTTCAAGCCAAAACCTAATTCTTTGCTGGGGATCTTCTCTTCTCACCGAAGGATTAAGGTATTGCTCTTGATAGCCTTAAATGGCTGGAAAATTAAAACCAATATCTATGTTTCCTTAGCACATAAAGAAGTCTCATATCAAAGAAAAATGGAGATTTACATAATATTATGGCCTTTATATAACTTGGGAAAAGCAGTTAGAGTACACAGAGATCCACATTCCTGGATTTCTGCAGCCAGAGAATTCCACTGATAGAATAGGGTCACATAAGAGAGAGACTGGACAAAGTTAGAGGTGGTTTGTGAAGGTCTTGAGTATGCTCTGGGTCAAGATGGCCTACACCAGGGCTTCCAGAAACCACTGCCATAGCCTTGGGTGGGTAGATATGTAAGTCATCTACTCCACTGAGCCTGTTTTTCCCATTTATGAAAGCAGAAAATGTCGATAATAGCTGCCTTGCTTACTTCAAAGGATATTATAAAGCTCAACTAAGATAATGTATGGTAAAATATGTTGAGAACACAGTGTGAAACACTATGAAATACAATATTTCAGATGTTATTCCAACATGAAGAGGCATAAACAAGAAGAGAAACGTTGAGCTGGCATGCAAATTGAATGGGTGATTGATGTGATAAGCATACAGTAATGTGTGTCATTAGAACTATGATTTCAGGAGAAACTTGATATGTAAACCATATCTTATGAAAAATTGTCAAGGTTTTACTGAGGAATTGGAATTTGGGGGCCTACAGGAAGCAAAGAGGCAGGATGAGTGGATGAAAGGAGGATGGGGGCACGCATCAAATTAGCTGGAATTTAGAAGACATCCCAAGCACGATGTACAAAGGTACAAAAGGCAACAAAATGTGCCATTTGTGAGCAACCAGATGCCTTTTGTACTATGTCTGATTTAAGCCCCACAAACCACCCTATGTGGTTGGTTGGTGTTACCTTCCCTGGTTTATGGAGGACAAAACTGATGCTCAGAGAGCTTTATCTGGCTCAAAGCTACTCATTAGTATACAGAACTTAAAAAGAGGCTAAAACTTGATGTTCTTTATCCTATTCCTTGGGTCCATATTTATAAAGTATTAGGAGGTCCCAAAAATCCCAGTGGAGGTGGGGGTGAGGGTGGAGGGGTGAGGTGAAATCGGACAAATATAGTCCAAGCATTAAGTAGAGAAAATTCTTCCTTCTCTACAACCTAATTTTGGTTTTGAAGGACCCACTTTTCTTCAGATTACTTTAATATGCTCATCTTCTAAATCATAGGATTTATCCACGTTCCTCCCATCCTCCCTCTCTCTCCTTCCCTCTCTCTCCTCACCTCAAAATAGGAGAAGATAATTACCTTCAGGCTAAGCTGCCCTTTTTAAACACATAAGAAATAAATTCTTAGCTATCTCCTTCTTCCCCACCCAAACCACCTCCTCTGGCAATAAACACATTACCAATACCAGAACTGCTGCACAACCAGAATTACAGGACAATCAACAATAGGAAATGATACTGCAAATACAATTGAGAGCATAATATACACGAGAGTCTTGTCAAACTCCTCTTACAAAACTTCCTCTTACAAATATCCTCTCATAACTGTGGTGTGATGCCATAGGCCGAAGTGTTTCATCAGGGCTGAAATAGAGAGCCCCCTGGTTCTCATTATAATTAATTGTCTGTAATAGAAACTTTAAACAATTGGTCTCATGATGTAATTCCAACATAGGCTTCCTTTGATGAAATCTTCCATGGGCAGCAGGAAATACCTCAGTGGGGAAGGATACAGGCACCGGTCATACGAGATAGACTGAAACTACCAGTTTTAGTTTCTACACCTGTGTGCCAACTCCTTTTGCTGCACCCTGTTCTAAGGAGAACTCAATTAAGAACTGATTTCCAACCAAACTAACCATGAATCTTTCAAAAAGCACACAATGTACTTTCACTTAGGAATTAAAACCAAGTTTTCAGGATGCAAAGGATCTCTTCCTGAAATTTCTCCAGATCCAGTATTTGGATTCTTTGGTGATATCAACATTGACTGTTTGCATAGACCCTCAACCTTGTTTGGTCCTCTCTCTTACTAAGTTTCTCTTGGCAACACCATAACTCTGGTTAAGTTCAATGCCCTTTGGCTTTGTGCTTGCATCCAGACCATTGATTGTGACTGGACAACTAACTAGTCTACCTTTAAATGCATGATTATGAACCTCAAATTGGCTGCTAATGCTGCTTGGTAAGACGACATCTTGCCTCAGGCCACTTACTCTTCCACAAAGAAAATGGGAGCAAGCAAGAAGTACCTTCGAACTGCCATGCTTACCTGCTTACCTGCATATGTGTGCATAGACTCTGCCTTCCTTTCTATAACTATGAATAAACTGTCTATGCTCGAGCTAAAGCCACTCCCTCCACCTATTTCACAGAGTCACAGACCCCAGACTCTCTTATCTCCCATGGAAGTGGCTTCAGAAATTCTCTTCTTTCTCTTTTATGTTATCATCAATTTTCCTCTCTTTACTGGATCATTCCCATCAACACACATACTATTGTGTCTCCCATATCAACCAGAGCCATTTTCCTCTCCAGCTAGAGCCCCATTTCTCAAATTTACTTTTTAGCAAAACTCCTTGAAAGAGTTGTCATGACTAGCTTACATCATAATTCAATTCCCATTTTTTCTTAAACCCATTTCATTTCAGCTCTCCCCTTGCCAATTTTCAGTGTTTTCAATGCCTTTTACATTATTTCCCAGAGTTCCATTCTCAGCCATCATCTTATTTTACCTACAGCAACTTTCGACATAAGTGAGAACTTGTTTCTCTTTGAAACTCTGTCTTCACTTGGTGTTCCCATTATTAGGACAGCATAACAAATTATCTCAAAATTTAATCACTTGTAACAATGAACATATTTATTTTGCTCATGAATCTACAAGCTGAACAGGGCTTGGTGAGGACAACGTATTCCTTTTTTTGCTTAAGTATTTTTAATGATTTATTTATTTTTGAGAGAGAGAGTCAGAGAGACAGAGCACAAGCAGGGAAGGGCAGAAAGAGAGGCAGACGCAGAATCTGAAGCAGGCTCCAGGTTCTGAACTGTCAGCCCAACGTGGGACTCAAACTCAAGAACCTGAGCTGAAGTCAGACGCTTAACCCACTGAGCCACACAGATGCCCCAAGGGACAACTCATTTCTACCTCACTCTGCATTGTCTGGGGAGACTCAAAGGCCAGGGGCTGGAATCATCTGAGGCTCAGTTGCTCACATGCTTGTTGCCTGGACTAAGAAGACTCAAACACCTAGGCGCTTGAATGTTTGAATTCCTCTGGTCTCTGTCTCTGTCTCTTTTTCTGTCTGTGGTCTCCTCAGCATGGCAGCATCAGCATCAGAGTAATTCTTAGCCTCACAAGGTACTCATCCCGAAAGAGTGAGAGAGCCAGGTAAAAGCTGTATCACCTTTCCTTTCACTATCTAACCTTGGAAATTATACAGTTTCACTTTTGATATAGTCACAGACCCCAACTGTCACATTGTAAAGGAGAGAATGTGGAGGCCATCTTTAGAGAATAGGATCCACCATACTTAGCTTCCAGGGTTACTATCTCCTTCTGGGCTTTTTTCCTGTCTCAGCAGCAGCTGCTTCTCACTCTGCTTCACTGATGCCTCTTCACCTTCTCCACTCCTTAAATAAGAGCTCTGCCCTTGGGCTTATCTTTTATTTCTTTCTTTTTTTTGGTGATATCAGGGTTTCATGGATTTACTTATCACCTATATGCTAGTGACTCAAACTTATATGTCTAAACTGGACCTCTTCCATGAACTCCCAACCCAATCTCTCTGCTTGGATGTCTAATAAGCATCTTAAAGTTAACATATCAAACCTGTGCTTCACTCATACCTTTCCCCATGGAGTTGATGGCAACTCCATTCTGTTGGCTGATCATGTTCAAACCTGATCTTTGGCTTCCATTCTTCTGTCACACCATCACAAACTTTTGGCTTTGCCTTCCAAAACACATCCAGAATCTGACTACTTTTCTCATCTTACTTCTGTTGGCCCGGTCCAAGTCACCTATGCTGCCTCTTACAATTACTAACTTTCTTCTGACTTGATGCTAAAACTCTCTCTTTATTGCTTCTGGGCATTTTGCCATCATTTCAACAGTCAAGTTGAAAACAACTTGGAAAACATGACAGCATAGTTAGTATATATGCTCCAGAACTGTTCCAGTTGGCTTGATTTGCTTCCCCTTTCCAGTCCCTAAGCTGCCTCCAATAAGTTGTAGTAAGGTGAACATCATCTCTTATCTCATGTCTTGAGGCTGGCATGACAGGAGACTAGACCAGGGTTCCCCCACCCCTAGTCAAAGATTGTGCACCATGTAAAAAAAAAACCGAGGTGTTCTACTACAAAGATTTTTAACCCAATTCTGAGCATGAATCCATTTGAGAATCTAGTAGAAGCCACAGATATCCTTTCCAAAAAAGACATGTATGTATAGGAAAAGAACCTGAGGAAATCCATGGTGGGATTCTGCCATCTATTCTTGAATTTTTATGTCCAAAGCCCTTGGCTAAATACTTGATTCCATAGAGACCATGAAGCAGGGGCCACTTATTTGGTCAATCATTTTCATTTTTTGACATCACTGTTACCCTATCTTCATCATGGCTAGTGCTGGGAAACAGGGAATAAGAACTGCCCCTGAATTATCAAGAGCTCACTCTTGGGGCACCTGGCTGGCTCACTTGGTTAAGAGTTTGACTTCTGCTTGGGTCGTGATCTCGCAGTTCATGAGTTCAAGCCCCACATTGGGCCATCAGTTTCTGTGCTGACAGCTTGGAGGCTGGAACCTGCTTCAGATTCTGTGTCACCCTCTCTCTCTCTGTCCCTCCCTGCCCATGCTCTGTCTCTCTCTCTCTCTCAAAGACAAATAAACATTAAAACAAAAACTCACTCTTCAGAAAAATAGTTTGTAACGGTGATTAATAACCCAGCTAACTAGTTCTGTTTTAATTTTTGAGTTGTGAGAAAAAAGCATTATGTTGAGAATGGCCCTGTTTTTGTGTCCTATTTTTAGGCATGTTGTATCTGTTGTAATCTCATGGACTTAGCAATTATTTGATTGGTCAATTATTTTTAAATATGTGACAAAAATAGAAGTTGAATTACTTACACTAACATTTATCCAATTATTCCACTCTTTTATTCTGGGGAAATTTAAAAAGTAACTACTAAAGTAAGAATTCTCTTTGATGTTAAAAATTATGAACTTTGCATAAAGTCTCCTGGGCTTACTAAAAGTGAAACCAGCAGCCAATCATCTCTATTAAGGGATATCGTGGATTTAAGATCATTCCTTATAAGTGAATGTTTGATTATAGTTCTCCAAAATGGTTGAAGTATTTTTTTACTATACATTTGCAGTTATGCACATGGAGTGAAAAATGGCCAAGAGCTCTAGTTTCTTTATTACATATATTTTAAATGCATGAGTGTGATGATTCACCTTGTATTTCAAGTTGCTATGCAGTTTGGTAATAACAATGCTTTATAATAGCACTGGACTTGCAAGACCTTGACTGGAAGGATGTATATTTATGCCTCCAACCCACCAGAGGTAAAGTAGGTAAGTAGCTTAGAATTCCAACGCTTTTGCACTAAAACCAATTTGCAGTTATATATAGCGTACCATGCAATGGTATACATTTGGTGCTGACATTAAGTTGACAACCCAAAGGTGCGGAGTATATAAAAGGGAGTGTGGGGGAGTTAGAACTGAATTCTTGCAAGAGTAAAAAGAGACTGGGGAAAAAAATAGTGATAGCAAGCGGACTTCAGCTCCTGAGCGCCCTCACATCTCAATACTGATGCAACATTCATGAAATCCAGGTTGCAGGTGGCTGATTAGGATTTGGGGTCAGATCTGATCTTAGTTCATATTCCCCAGAAGTAAACCCTAAGATGATGATTTATGTGAAAGCAACTGATTAAGGAAGTACCCTCAGGGGAGACACTAAGGAAGTGTTTCCTACAGCAGGGGGAGCAGAAAGAGAAAGGACACAAGATCTGGGAAGGTCCTGCTGAAGTGGCTTCAGACTGATCCTGCAGGAACTCAGGAGGGTGAGTTACACCTCAGAATTTGTTTCAACTTGTGACAAGAGAGCTGGGCTTTCAAAGTCCTGCACCCAACAGTTGCTGGAGGGGAATAACTTCCCAGGTCTTTAGGCTGACTGCATATTTAGGCAAAATGGTTGCCCAGTAGCTGGAGAACATGACCCAAGTGAGAGCTTAAGTCAGGATGTTGGAAGGAAAAGAACAGTTTGGGGGGGGGGGTGGAAGCAGAGAGGGAGGCACATAAACACAATGCAAGGCATATGCAAGGAAATCTAGGCAGAGTGCCAATGGTGTCTCCTCTAGGTCACTTCAACTTCTTAACTTTGTGGCTTAGGAAGATGGGGACAATCTGTGTGATGGAACTCATCCAAAAACAACCACCAGCAAGAATTTTTATGATCTCTATAGAAAGAATAAGCTGCTTAGCTCTAGACTCTATGATATGATTTTTATCAGTCCCTCTCTTGTTTTCTTGTATGTTTGAGATTTATCTAGTGCCAGCTCTCTAGGGTGGGAGTTAAAAAAATAAACTGGAAACCATAATCGTGCATGAAATTAAAAATAAACATAAAACTTCCCAGCATTCTCTGTATATAGATTTATTAACAAGCGTTCTCAGTTCACTGGTAATTCAGGGGCTTGACATTTCTTTTCTTTCAAATGGGTTGCTAGAAAGGAAATTACAATAATCATTGCTTCAAATTTAATTTCATAATTTATCAACATTTTTCCATCCAACAACCAGCAGAACACAACAACAAATTGATTCATTTTTAGTAACACAACTGATGTTTTATGGAAAACCATGAAAAAATCTTTGAAAACATATTAAAAGAAAAATGTTAATCAACCTGTTTCTCACAAGATATTATCTAAGCAAATATACAGAAGCAGGTATTGTAGCATATTTGTAATTAGATAAGGACATTTCAGACAATAAGGTAATTAAAATATAAAACACCATAGAACATACTATATAACCCAAATCATCAAAATCAAATAACTTTGGCAGTGAGATTACTAAATATGGCTGCGAAATAAATGATGTTTAGTTAAGACTGTCCTTCTTCATTATTGTTTACCCTGAGAGACTCATATAAAACAAATTGATTTATTAATTATCTAAATCAATTGTTTTCTAAATGCAGTTCAAACTATTTGTGATTGTCTTTCTTTGTTTTCATAGTGCCTTAAAACAGTCAAGAATAATTCTGAATTATAGATAACTTGCAAAATAGTAGTCATAAGCTACCACTGTATGCCATGCTGTTTTTACTAAATTCTTTAAAAAAATTTTTTTTTATTCATTTTTGAGAGAGAGAGAGAGTGCAAGTAGGGGAGAGGCAGAAAGAGAGGGAGACACAGAATCTAAAGCAGGCTCCAGGTTCTGAGCTGTCAGCATAGAGCTCAATGTGGGGCTCAAAGCCATGAACCATGAGATAATGACCTGAGCCAAAGTTGGACGCTTAACTGACTGAGCCACCCAGGAGCCCCTTTACTCAATTCTTTAAATTTTTCTTTTATTTTACATATTTACTTTTTAGTTTTTACATACAGCAAAGGGCAAAAATAGCAAGCATACAGTTGGATAAAATTTCCATATGTCTATACCTACAAGAGCATCAAAATATAGAATATTTCAAGCACCCAGAGGACTATCTCATGTCCTTTCCTATAGCACCCCAAAGCAGCCACTATTTTGACTTTTATCAGCATAGATAAGCTTTGTCTGTTTTTGAATTTCATACATGTGGAATCCTTCTGTATGCAGCCTTTTGTGTTCAGTTTCTTTTGCTTAACATTATATCTGTGAGATCTATCCATGTTGTTGTGTTTCTTGCTTCTTTAACTGTATAATTTCCTCTTAAGGAACAAATAATCTTAATAACTAAGGCTGACCTTTTGTGTTAGACAAAACTAGAGAGCTGAAATCAGGCAAAATTCCATGCCTTGATTGACTTGCTCCAAAAATCCTTCCATATCAAGTTGTCAGAGGAAATGTAATGTTTTGCAATGCCATCATACCTTTGAATAATTCTACTTGCAATTTCAGTAGTGTTCTCTATTTATTGATTATTAAGTCAGATTGCATTTCCACTTCCAAACTACATGAAAGATGAAAGATGAAACTACATGTGGATGAAAAGTTACATGGCTAAATAAAACCTTCATTGCATAAATCCACTAACTTGCCCTAGGCTCTAAATGCCAATTTAACTGCAGCCTCATTTAACGAACAACTCTATGGGTTGATATACAAATATCTCTTTCTTATACCACTAACTCAGGTGCATCTGGGTTAAAAGGATAAGGCATCTGCCTTAGATGGTCTCAAAGCAGAAAAGAGACCTAAAGTCTTTGTGAAGCTCTTTATGAATGAAAGTGACGTCAGAATTTACAATGAAGAGTTGCAGGCACAGATAGGAGAAACCAGAGCAGTGAGCAAGGTCACCCAAAATTGGCCATCAATCTGTAAAGGAGTTGGCTGGTGCAGTTGGCTGGTGCAGTTGGCCTTCCAGGTTTCCCTTTGGCCTAGGTAATACTTTCTGGCATTGATTATCTCTAGATGGCATGACTTTTACTGAAAACACTCAAATAGGTGTAGAAACCAAGTTGTCACTGAACCTCAAAGAACAGTCTCCATAAACACAGTGTTGAAATAAATTATTAATCAACTAATATACTCTGATCACACAGATAAGTAATGAGTAGGGAAGTAACAAGTAGGCAGTAAGTGGTAGAAGCTACTTAATTCAAGTTACCTTAAACAAAACAGATATACATACATGTGGGGTTCTTTACTGAAGATATCTAGAAGTGAAATGGTTGGATCTTAGGGTGTGCAAGTTTTAGGTTTGAATAGCTACTGTTACATTTTGCAGGGATTTTTTTTTAAGTTTATTTATTTATTTTTGAGACAGAGACTGAGCAAGTGAGGGAGGAGCAGAGAGAGAGGGAGGCAGAGAATCCCAAGCAGACTCTGTGTTGTCAGCATAGAGCCCAACAGTGAGTTCATGACCTGGGCTGAAATCGAATTGGACACTTAACCGACTGAGCCACCCAGGTGCCCTTGCAGTGATGTTTTTTGATACTTATGTTCTACCTTCCTTCATATTTGGTTAGCATATAAGGCTGGACCTCTGCCTTACCTTATTCTTGGTGTCTTTAGTATGATGGTACATTTTGTGCCACGTCAATCCTCCCGATGGACCTGCCTTGCATCTAGATAGCTATCTGCTGGAAAAGAATAGAACTTCTGAAACCCAGAGTAGCTTTGTCTTTTATTTCTCACTGGGGTAGAGAAGCAGAAAAATATTTGTAGGTGGCAATATAAAATTTACTAGGAGAGGTTTTTAATTGCCATCTTATTCTACCTAGAAAACTTAGGCCATGGTTTACAAACACAAATGCCTTTGTATAGAATAATAGCAAGGGGTGGGGACTTATGGGGACCTGGCTAGCCCATCCTGATGAAGATGGCAGGAGCTCAAAAAATATAATCCTGAAACTAAAAGGAAATTTATAGACCGTTTAGGCAAGGCTCCCCCCTACAGATGTAGACAATGAGGCTCAGGAAGATTATTTCTCTTCTCAAAGACACAAAGCTAATGAGTGACAGAGCCCAGGACTTTTGGGATTGTGTTCTTTCTCCTCCTCCCCCCCAACACTGCCATACCTGCATGCATTGCTTGATCTGTTTGCCCAGCTGCATCCACCACAGACAGATCCACTCCACTCCTGTTGCGCTCCTTTCCTGGACCCTGGGTTCCCTCATCAGTGCTCCCTTGTTCTTTAGACTCTGGTTGGATTGGCCAATGGCAGGCACTAGCATGGGAGTGAAGAACATGGGAAGATAGAAGTTAAGGTATATCTTCACCATTTCCTCTCACTATGGGCAATGTTTTATGGGAGTGGTTATATCCTCTGCAGAAGGTTTTCCTCCCTGGAGCTATTCTTAGTGGGCTCTTGGGATACTGCTCCATCTCTTTGCCTCTTTAAGACTGGAATGACGGTGGCTCCTCACTTCTGTGGATTCCTGGGTGCTTCTCAGTCCCCTGTTAATCCTGCCTGCACCACTGTAAAAGTTGCGTCATTAATCTATCTAAGTTAGATTTTTTCACATTAGCAAACAGATATACTCCTGTGTGTGTACACCTGTATAAAAAATTAAGTGAAGGCAAAAGCTTAGTTCTGCATTTTGAAAATGTTCCTTCTAACTTATCTTATATTGCACAAGCAAATTCTCCTCAAAAATATTAAAAATCTGCCCCCTGAGGTGTATCCAAATAGTCAATTCAAATTACTTAATTCATCAGAGATATACATATTATAGCCACCATCAGAATGGCTAAAATGAAAAATATAGGTAATGCCAAGTGTTGGTGAGGACGTGAAACAACTGAAACTCTCATGAACCACTGGTAAAAGTGCTAATTGACACACTGCCATCTTGAAAAACAGTTTGGCAGTACTGAGTAAAGCTGAGCATGTACATACTCTATGACCCAGAATTTCCATATTACATATATTCATTACAAATGAGCACATATGTGCATCCAAAGTTATGTACCAGAATGTTCATTAAGCAGAGCTATTTGCAATAGCCAAACACAACAACCAAATTGCCAGCAACAGTAGAATGAATTGTAGTCAATTCACATCATGGAAATGCAGGTCTCTACAGCAATAAAAATAAATGATCTGCAAGTACATGCAACCAGGGAATTATCACAAATACGATGTTGAATGAAAGAAGCCATACTCAAAAAGTACAAAAATAGAAAAATTGATCTAAGCTGTTGGAAGTCAGGATGTAGTACCCTTGCTGGAGAGTAGTGTCTGAGAGGCAGTTTGAGGGGACTTTTGGAGACTGGGAATTTCCTGATTCTTGATCTGGGTGCTGGTTATAAGGGTGTGCTCAGTTTGAGAAATTCAGCAAACTATTTATTCTTGACATGTATTTTTTTACACTTCAATAAAAGTTTTTGTATTTCTGTAAAACATTTTTTCCCCTTCAAATCTATACTCCAGCAACTCCCTCAATTGACATGAAACATTTGCTTTAACTGGTGATAGTGTTTAGATCCTGTAGAAATGTCACCTTAAATTGTTTTAGGAAAACACAGTGTCAATAGCTGATAGTTCAAAACTAACCATGGTGGGGGCACCTGGATGGCTCAGTCAGTTAAGCATTTGGCTCTTGATTTCGGCTCCAGTCATGATCTCATGGTTCGTGGGTTTGAGTCCCATGTCGGTCTCTGTGCTCAAAGCGCGGCGCTTGCTTGGGATTCTCTCTCTCCCTCTCTCTGCCCCTCCCCTGCTCATACTTGTACTCTCTCTCTCTCACACACACACAGAATAAATAAATAAACTACGAAAATAATAATAACCATGGTGTTTTGATGGGGTTCAGGACACAATATCCCGGAATACAGCTCCTTGGCATGTTGAATATTTTAAGCTGAAGGAGTCTGAGAAAATGACAGGGGCAGGAAGGCCACTCTGACTTCCTCCTCCATCTCTTCTTCCCCAAAATAGTCCATAAAACCCTTGTGTGAGAGGTGCCTTCCCTAGACCTGGAGGAAAGGAAACTTCTTATCTCTGAAGACAAAGAGACACTGAAAGAATCCTAACAAGCAGGACTTGGTAAGTTTCCCACAGTTTACTCCTTAACCTATCATACTCCTCCATGACCATCTACTCTCCATCAAACCTAGCATAAAGCTACATAGATCTCACAGTTTCTTTGGGTATTCACTTCCTGGTAAAGTCTCTTATGTCCCATAAAACATATTAAATAAACTTGCATGCTTTTCTTCTGTTAATCTTCATCAATTTTTTAAGTTTATTTATTAACTTTTTTAGTAATCTCTCCTCCCAAAGTGGGGCTCAAACACACAACTCCGAGGTCAAGAGTCACATGCTCTTCTGATTGAGCAAACCAGGCACCTCCAATATTTATAAATTTAATTTCTAGGCCCAGCAAGGGACTTTAATAGGGTTGATAAATACATACTCTATGACCCAGCCAATTCTCTATACTGGTAAATTACTCAAAAACAGAGATACCAAATTGTTTCTCTCACAAACATCTGGATATTTTGAATCTTGTGTAAGTGTTATTGCAAGTAAATGGCTATACTGGAACCAATAAGCTATTGGTAAAGAATCTAGTTGCAACATTTGCACTGTTTGTAAATTCTGGGTGTCTATTGCCAGAATAAATGGAATTTGTTGGATCTACTTGCTTATTGGATGTGCCTATACAATTCCTGCTATGTTTATTGCATACAAAATGGTGACTATTTGGGCTCAGATATCTTTTTTAGAAGAAGTGTTAAGAGGTTTGGTCTAAATATCTAGAATATTCCTGCCACAGGACTGGGTCAGCGTTTGGACAGGAAGAAGTCTGTATGAAGTTTCGTTGGGGCTCAGAGCAAGGGGCAGGCAGACAGGCTGCAGTTACAACAGTGCGATAGTCATGTTCCTAATGGCAAGGATGCTGGGATACAGGGGTAGCCCCTGAGACACGTAATTTTTTCAAAGACAACTCTTAGAAATGTTTAATCCAAATCACAGTCATCTACATGCCTGCCAGTCCAACCTCAGAACCATGGAAGGAAGAAAGGAAGGACAAGCCAACTTGGCTCAGAGCAGAGTAGGAACTATGTAGCTTCTTGTAGGAAGGCCAAAAAATGATTGCAACCACATGCGTATGCCAACTTACACTGGGATCTATTTTTTACAACTAAGGATGGAAGCAGAGCCACACAAGAGCGACAACAAAGGGGGAGGTCGCAGCTCACCCAGGGATGCAACAGTTCATTAGGAGAACACTTCCAATGACCACTTTAATTAAAGCATTAATTAGTGATGGAGCCTCATTATATTTCCCCCCAAATCTTGCTGTAGCTTTCCCACATTCCTCTTTGCGAGAGGACAAAGGCAAGTAAGAAAAGCAAGGCAGTAGAAGAAGAACAAGAGAAAATACATTGGGGAGTGTAAGTAATTGCATTTTTACCTTTGAAAAATTAACAAAAAATGTGCCTGCTCAATACTCTCAATAATTTAAGTGTTATGAGAAATATATTAGGATGAGCACAAGTGACTAATGATTCTTATAATTTTTAGTCAGAAATCAGGGGAGGGATGGAGGAAGACAGGGAGAGAGGAAAGAGAAATAGCCATAAAAATCCACAACTGTTATATGGGAGCATCTTACTAGATATTTATCTAGAAAAGAAAGATTTCATAAATCCAAGCCTTCTTTACAAGCATTTGAGGCACTGTGGCAAATTGGTCAGTAGATCAAATTATCTTTGGAGTGTGACTTCAGCAACTATCATTGTGGTACTGCTGGCAGCCTTTTTTGGATAGCAAGTTTTATAAAATTCTTACAGGAGGAAAAATTAAGGTCCTGAGTGAGAGTATATATTACTTCACCAAATATATACACTGAATTATTCAGAAGTAAATGGCAACCTTTGCATAGACAAAAGTCTTACGCTTTTGGTTTTGCATGTTAACTTGGACTTCTTTATATAAATCATTTATTTTCCCTCCCTTTCCAGCGAAAAGAGCTTTAATTTCTTCCTGTGACACTTGTTAGCAGGACTTGTTCATTCACTACCTTTGCAGCAGAGCATCTTAGGTTGTTAGAAGGGTATTGAAATCACGGGGTAAGAAAGGTGACCTTTGAAATTCCTGTTTGACTAAATTTCTAAAGAGTAAGAAGGAAGGAGGAAAGACAATATCACGTATCTTTGTCAGTTTAACTTGCTGACAACTGGTGATTACTGCCAGAAAATTGTTATATTGTTCTCGGGAAACTTGAAAGGGATAGAGTGACTCAAAGTTTGGCCTCCCACGTGGGACAAGGGAGTCTTTGCAATAAAGACCTGAGGCTCAGCTTCCAGACACAGAAGAGAAGAAAGCAGACCCTCTTGGCTGCCCACAGCCAGATATTCAAACTCTCTAAAACTATCAATTCTCAGAAACGATTTTCTTTGGTAGCAAAGAAGAAATCAAAAAGCAAGGTGTTCAAAACAATTCAGAAAAAAAAGGTACACTTACAGTGATAACAGCCCTACGACACTTTCGTAATATGATCCCTATTATGTGTTTGTCATTCTTATGTTCTTCCCACCTTTTTTTTCTTGTCTATATTGTTAAAATGCATCTTGGTAACTGTGGCATCTATTCAAGTTTGCATTTTGTTTTGTTTTTCCACAAAGCATTTCTTATATCGCTGCATAGTTGTCATGGGCATTATTTTAAGTGGCTGTGTAAAATTCCATTGAGTGGATTACCAAAATTTAGTGCACAGGTGCTTTGCTCAGGGCACATTTTTTCTATCTGCCCCAGTCTGCAACAGAGAACTTCACTGTAGTTGGCAAGAGGGAGCCAAGCTCATGGAAGTTAAGTCCAATGAAAAGTTCTCATTGGAACCAGCTGGATCTACTCCTCCTGCCCCAGGACTCGTGAGAGTTGGGTGGGGGTGGGGATAATGAGTATCCATAGCTTTCTATCCAACCCCAAAAGAGCTCTGGTGACAAGAAAACAACTGGTGAGTGTCCAGCCCCAATCAACTTATCAGATTCCAATTTCTCCCTTCATGCTAATCAGTGAGAACATTTTATATGTGTTGACCTTAAAAAACAAAAGATCTAGCTATTTTACCAGCAAAATGAGTTTATTCTCCAATAGCAGAGAATTGCAATTTGGGACAAGCAAACTATGGAGAACCAGAGGCAAGTCTGGAGAAGAGAAAAGAGGGGTTTGTTTTTATAGGGGAAAACAGGTAGCTAGGAGGGGCTATTATGGCTTCTCTTGGCTGAGACTGGCAATTTCTCATTGGCTGGGCTATTGCTGGGCAACGGGAAATGCTTCCTTCTTGCTAGTGGGGTATGTAAAGTAAGCTCCCTTCAGTTGGGGAATGCAAGATATGCTTAAGGTGAGGGGTAGTATTTGAGCTCCCTTTAGGGACTCCAGACTCCATCTTTAATGAGGTTTCCTTTATTTTCACATGTGTGAGTAGGACTACTTTAATATTGTTTTATAGACTTTATTTTTTAGAGCAGCTACAAGTTCACAGCAGAATTGAGCAAAAGGTATAGAGATTTCCTATATATGCCCACACATGTATAACCTCCCTCATTATCAACATCCCCCACCAAAATGGTATATTTGTGAAGACTGATGAATGTATATTGACATATCATTATTATCCAGAGTCCATACTTTACATTAGGGTTCACTCTTGGTGTTGTACATTCTATGGTTTTGGACAAATGTATAATAGCATATACCTTCCATTTTCATGTCATGCATAATCCTCTATATTTCCCCTATTCATCTCTTTCTTCTCCTTAATCCTTGACAACTTCTGATGTTTCTACTGTCTCCATATTTTGCCTTTTCCAGAGTGTCATATAGTTGTTATGATCATACAGTATGTAAAATCTTTTCATTTGGGCTTCTTTCACCTAGTAACATGTATTTAAGTTTCTTCCATGTCTTTTCATGGATTGATAGCTCATTTTTTCAGGGCTGAATAATATTACATTGTCGGGGTGGACCCCATTTATTTACTAACTACTGAAGGACATCTTGGTTGCTTCCAAGTTTTAACAATTATGAATAAAGCTCCTGTGAACATTTATATGCAAGTTTTTGTGTGGACATAAGTTTTCAGCTCCTTTGGGTAAATACCAAGGAGCATGACTGCTAGATCACGTGGTAAGAATATGTTTGGCTTTAGAATAAACCACCAAACTATCTTCCAAAGTGGCTATACCATTTTGCATTCTCACCAACCATGAATGAGAGTTCCTATTGCTCCACATTCTCACCGGCACTTGGTGTTGTCAGTGTCCTGGATTTCGGCTATTCTAACAGATGTGTAGTGGTATCCCATCGTTGTTTCAGTTTGTATTCCCTGATAACATATGTTGTGGAGCATCTTTTCATATCTTATTTGCCACCTGTATATCTCCTTTGGTCAGGTCTTTGGTTCATTATAAACCAGGTTTGGACTCCCTGTTAAAGTTATGTCTCACTCTCTGGGGCCATGTATGTGGACTAGAATCACCAAATGCAAAGAAACATTTGTGGGGTATGTTTCCTGGTATAAGGGAGCCCTTGACTCTTTCTGAATTGCACCTGTGGCTGGCTGTCAGAAGTTCCTTCCATTATTACTACCCTTAAAATGAGCACACTAAGAATGAAGATTAAATTATTCCTGCCTCTGCCCCACTGCCCCTACTCCCCTCACCAGCCTAGACTATTCTCCCCTGCCCATGCGTACATGTTGAAAAGGAATTCATATCATACCACTCCTCCATCAAAACCCTGCAGCACCTCATCCCTGACGACCCCAGCCCCTGGTTGCACTGATAGGTTTGGCACGCTCCCACTTCAGGGTTTCACACAGGCTTTCTTGGCAGATAGCAGAGTTGCAACTTAGAGTTGCAACTGGCTCTCTCCCACTTCCCAGCTTAAGTATGACTTCCCTTGTCCACACTATTTAATGTTGCAGCTCCCAACCTTACTGCACCTAGCTCTTCTTTGCCCAGCTTTGTTCTTTTCCATTGCATATATCATCATCTGATACCCTGTGTATCTTGCTTATTTATTCACTGTCTGCTTTGCACAAATAGATGATACTTTCAACAAGGTAGAGTCTTTAAGGGTGTGGTTCACTGCTATATCCCTAACACAGAGAATAAATTTCAGCTATTATAAGATTCTCAACAAATATGTGTTAAGTGAATGAATATTTGAGGGGTGCCTGGCTGGCTCAGTGGGTGGAGCACGTGACTCTCGATCTCAGGGTCACATGTTCAAGCTCCATGTTGGGCATGGAGTCTACTTAAAAAATGAGTAAGTGTTTGAAACAAGTGACTTAGTCATCATTTTGATACTGTCATTGGATCATATCGTGTTTAGGAATACATTAAACTTACCCTTGAAATTCCCTCCATTGAACCATCCTTTAAGTGAGACCATACAAAATGCTCTGATTATTTCAGTAATAGAACTTCCTTAGCTGTGACCCCAAATACAACCACAGTAAGCCACAGCCTATTCTGTAAGAAATATAATTTTTAAAACTCCAATTTTTTGCTCTTATTTGCTTAGTACAGCTGTGTCTACCTGCAATGAATCATCTCAAGCAGTGAGGATTTTTTCTGAAAGGCATTCATATGAAATACATAGAGTTACTTTTTCTTTTGTCTAGGGGAACTGACGTTGAGGCCAATTTACCAGAATTTAGGAGGTAATGTCATGGCCGTGTCCCAGAAGTGTCCATCCCCAGCTTTGCTCTCCTAATGGGAGTGTAGCTTCAAAGCAGAGGATGCAGGTCATATATACCTGGGACATTATAGCAAATTATTGGAATCAATTTTAAGCCAAGCAAAAGAATAAAAAACAAACAAACAAAACCCAGTATCATTATTTTCCTTTGAAGTACAAATAATAGAAGTTTATTAAGAGGAAGAGGTTAGAAAGAAAACTGGGCAGACACCTGTGGTCCTTTCAGTCTTCCTACTTCATGCCCATTGGCTTCATTTCCAAGTAGCACTCACTGCATTTCCACTGGGCATCTCCTTGCAAAGGACTAGCAGCACCAGAGGAATTAAGACCTGGTGGGAGCAGCTGTCAAACAATGGTTACCTTAAGATAGTGTATAAATAGGCCAACTCCTTTGCCCTCAGGAGGGATACCTCTAGGGTGGGTGTTTCACCCAA
Source organism: Paguma larvata (assembly GCA_030068075.1). Taxonomy (NCBI): domain Eukaryota; kingdom Metazoa; phylum Chordata; class Mammalia; order Carnivora; family Viverridae; genus Paguma; species Paguma larvata. Next base: position 4,811,889 of record CM057844.1, on the reverse strand, counting down.
GGCCTAAGCTCCAGATGTCCACTGTGGAAGCTGGCTCGATAACATCTTTGATTGGCACCCCTCCTGTCCTGTATCACTTCCCTGCTCCCTCACCTTCACTGCTCATGTAAATTCTTTGCACTCTGATGTTTATCCTGGGATCTGCTTCTAAGGAAATCCACATTGAGACAATATCCATTTCAAAAGGGCATCTACCTGTGCCAAGGTACACTTTCTTGTAAAACCTTTTATCTTATTGCTTTCAATCCCCTTTCTTTCTCTCTCTCCTTTTTCCTTCTTTCCTCCAGATTTCTAAAACCCCACGTTCTTCTCTTCTCTGAACTCTCTCTCTTTTTCTTTTCATGCTCTTAAATGACAGCTCACCTACCTGATCAAACCTCATGTTGTTGCTAAAACCAAGTGGTTAGTTTTACAGAACTGCACCTCAGGCCATTGAGAAGTCATGGAGGGATTGGGACATTATTAACACATTCAGACAAGGTAAAATATGATCTCCTTGCCCATGGGATCTTCAGCTTACTGACAGCATGCCAGGGAAGCCTCTGGAAACTTGGCACAGCTGCCTTTTAGATTCGTGGACAGTCTTGTAAAGGCAGAGCATATGACAGCGCAATAAGAAAGTCGATAAACCAAGGGCAAAACTGCTCGGAGACAGCACAGAACTCTCCTGCTAATGAGCCCAGGAAATCCTTGCCCTTGGGGCTTCCATTTGCATCATCTTGTGGTGTCCAAGAAGCTAAGAGTGCCAACCCAGAAAGTTTTGTGAAAGTTTGACAACACAAAGGAAGGTTACGAGCTATCTATTACTTGATCTCTGCATAATCAAACAAGAACTAAGCAATTTCAGCCTAGAGAAAAGTATTACTCACCCCCGTCATATCTTGCTTGTGTTCACTGCACTACAATATCTATGCTTTTATTTATATATTTATTTATTTATTTATTTATTTATTTATTTATTTAGAAAGGTTATCAGACTTTTTTTTGTTTACTTGTTTAGAGAAAGACAGAGAGAGCATGAGTGGGGGAGGGGCAAAGAGAGAGGGAGAAAAGAGAAAATCCCAAACAGGTTTTGCACCTGCACCAGCACAGAGCCTGATGCAGGGCTCGAACTCACCAACCATGAGATCATGACCTGAGCTAAAACTGAGAGCCAGATGCTTAACTGACTGAGCCATCCAGGTGCCCTAAGAATCTATGCTTTTAAAGCCACACTTTGGTAATCTGTGTTTTCAGAAAGTCAGATCTGGGAAGGATAGAAATATATGGAAATAAATTTTTGGGGTGATAGTGCTGGTCAGAGGGCAGATTTGACCTTCCAGATGTTAATTTCATACACTGTATGTTTCTAAAGATATGAATGGTCACTAGAGCACACACTGCTGGTGTCTCCCCTTCTGACACACCCTATCCCCTCAGCACTCCCATCTCTGGGTATGCCAACCCAAAAGCTTCCAGTTATAAGCCCTTGAGGATCTCCTGGGGCCTGGAGCCACTGTGAACTTAGTAGTTGCCCTCCACCGACCAGTGGGAGATGATGAATAAGTACTCTGGAAATCTTGGCCACTGACTAAAGTAATGCTGAGGTGTGTCCCACAATGGTCCCAGAGTGCCTGGCAGGAGCAAAGCACATGCCCATCACTGACCTGGCTGTTTCCCTTCCTTGTTCCTCTTACTCTTTTTCCTACCAACATTACCTGAAGTCATCTCAAAAGTAAACACCTGCACCCTCATCCTTGTCTCAGGGTCTTTTCTGGGGTCACAGGCTAAGATTGACATGAAACTCAGAAGTCCATTGAACATTAAAACTACACTAAAATTTAAAAAGCTAATGATGGAATGAATTAAAGAATGCTTTGCCTGATACTTTAGTTTGAGCTTAGACATATTTTGTGCAGGGACAGCACCAGGCAAAAATGTGAAGCAGCAGGTAAAATTGTTTTACAGGTGTTCTCGTCTTCCTTTTAATATGTTGGCACCCAGCGTCCTCATAACTATGGCGACTTTCCGGTTGTACTGAATGTCCTCTTCCCTCCTGAGACCCGTCTTCCTAGTTCCCAAATCATACTCTGGGTCTTCTCAGAACTCCCTCTGACTCAGTCAATGTTTACCATCCTGTATCTATGAGTCCTGTGGACAGGGCATAGTATGTGAATCCTCTTAGACATTCCACCCCTTCCTCAGCTCTCAATACATTTAGGTGCTTGATCCATTTTTATATATGTTCTAAGGTTAAGGGTCCAGCTTCATTCTTTTGTGTGTGGCTACCCACTTGTCCCAGCATCATTTGTTGAAAAGACTATTATTATGGCATCCTAGTCAAAAATTGATTGACTATAAAGTATGTATTTATTTCTGGACTCTTAATTCTATTACATTAATCTATATATCTCTCTTTATGCCAGTATCACAGTCTTGATTACTGTAGCTTTGTAATAAGTTTTGAAATTGGGAAGTGTGAGTCTTCTAACTTTATTTTTCTTTTTCAGGATTATTTTGGCTATTTTGGATCCCTTGCATTTTCACAGGAAGTTTAGGATCCACTTCTCTATTTCTGCAAAAAAATAAAATTAACAATAAAAAAAGACAACTGGGATTTTTTACGGGGAAAACAGTAAATTCGTAGATCAGTTTTGAAAATATTGCCATCTTAAAAAATATTCAGACTTCCAATTCACAAAGATGAATGCCTTTCCATTTATTTATGTATTTTTAAATTTCCTTCAATTATATTTTATGGTTCTCAGAATACAATGAGCTTATTTATTAGCTCTAGAGTATGTGTGTGTGTGTGTTCCTTAGGATTTTCTATAGTCAAGATCATGTCATCTACACACAGAAATAGCTTTACTTTTTCCTTTCTGATATGAAATACTACTTATTCCCTTTTTCTTGCTTAATTGCACTGGCTAGAATCTACAGTACAATGTTGAATAGAAGCAGCAAGAGAAAAATATCTGTCTTTTTCTGACCTCAGGGGGAAAGAGTTCAGCTTTTCATAAACAAATATGAGGCAAGATGTTGGTTTTTCATCAAGCTGAGGAAGTTCCCAGAATGTATATTTAATTTGTTTGCAAAATATACTTTTTATTTAATTCATATATTGTTTATGGAAACTTCCTACATATGGGAAATCAAATATGTGCTAAAGAGCCCATGCACTTTAATCTCCTATCCTTGAATTTTTTGTGGAATTCAAGATTACAATGAGCCTATGACCAATCAGCTCCCATTTTAAGGAAGGGGAATATTCTCCAAAGTTGCTTGTCAGATTTGGAGGAAAAGGGACTGGAGACTGTGACTCCTTGAGGAATTTTTCCAAGCTTAGAAGTCAATAGACAAAGTCCATGTTCCAGTGGCAAGTTCCGAAAAAGAGTGTTAGTGGTTCTTTTTTTTTTTTTCTAGAGGAACCCACAATTGTGAAAAGGTTTCATTTATGAGTTTATCATGAGAACATTTCATGCTAAGTATGGAATAATGTTTTTTTAGGAGCCGGAAGGAATAGGAATTTTGCCTAACATTTGGATACATTTATATAAGACTTTGGAATTAAATGAGTAGTACGGTATACATAATTGTAGACCTCAGGAAATCCCAGCCAAAAGCAAGCATGTGCTGAGAGTTTGAGTTCACTCATTTTGCCATCACAGAGAATGCCAGTTATAACAAGACATCCTTGAGTAGCCATGTAAAATAATCAAGAAGTCAAGAAGATATGGACAGTATTCGTGAAAGTGTGGTATTCATACTTCTGGTGGTGGGCAAAATAATTCTAGATGTCAAACTACAAGAGTAAAACTTACCATGAACAGCAGCTCAAAGCTAGTGTGCTTAGCTGAGCAGTTAGTCAGAAATTTCTTTGAGATGGTGGGCTGCTTTTCAGTATCACTTGCCACATATTGATACTTGGCCATTGGTAGGGCTCAAATACTTTTGCTTTTGAATTAGCTGAATTTTTGTGGCTGTTTCAATTCTTTGCAGGGTGTCTCCATACTGCTCCCAGGAATAGGCAAAAACCTTGAGTTTAAATACACTGTATGTGACAAATTTATTTGTATAAGGAAACATAGAGCAAATACTGCACATTGACAAGTAACTAAGGTCTCCCTTTACAACAGATTGCTCCACCCAGAGCTTGAGCTAGTCAACCCAGTAATTTACTGATGCGCGGTGATAAAACCATCAAGAGTATTGGTTTACCTCCACTTCTGACAGCCAGAAATATGCTTAGTTCCAGGACCGCAGATTCTATATGTCATCATGCAAATGCCTGCAATTACTAAAAAATAGGAGAGTGAATATATCTATGGATTATGTCAGTATTTCTGAAAATGTGGTATTTATATCTGGTATCTGGCAGTGGTCCAGATAATACTAGGGAGTCAGAAAGATGAACTTAAAAAATTTTAATAGTTATATACTTGTGCTGATATGTATTTAATATATAACTAGCACATAAAGTCTGTATTTCATTATTATAGCTTATGATAGAGCTAAACGAGGACATTAAGTTTTTAAAAGTGAGCCCATTAAAAAAGTGGGAAGGTCCACCTATTCGTGGAAACATATGGTATCTGTCTTTTCCTGACTGACTTATTTCACTTAACATAATACCCTCCAGTTCCATCCATCTGGCTACACATGGCCAGATTTCATTTTTTCTCATTGCCACGTAGTAGTCCATTGTATATAAGTACCATAACTTCTTTATCCATTCGTCAGTTGATGGACTTTGTGAGACTAAGCAAAACCAGGGGGAGAGGAAGAGGGGAAAGGAAAAAAAGACACAGAGAGGGAGGGAGATAAAACATAAGAGACTCTCAAAGACTAAGAAAAAAACTGAGGGTAAGGGAGATGAGGGAGGGGGGAGAGGGGGTGATGGGCATTAAAAAGGGCACATGTTGGGATGAACACTGGGTGTTATATGTAAACCAATTTGAAAATAAACTATTATAAAAAAAAAAGTGGGAAGGAAGCAAAAAATCAAGAAAATTGTTAGTTAAATGTCTCAGTCAGATAGCAACACAGTAGTAATTACAAAACAAAACAGGGCGCCTGGGTGGCTCAGTCGGTTGAGCATCCGGCTTCAGCTCAGGTCATGATCTCGCAGTCCGTGGGTTCGAGCCCCACATCAGGCTCTGTGCTGACAGCTCAGAGCCTGGAGCCTGCTTCAGATTCTGTGTCTCCTCTCTCTCTGCCCCTCCCCTGTTCATGCTCTGTCTCTCCCTGTCTTTCAAAAATAAATAAATGTTAAAAAGAAAAAACAAAAACAAAAACAAATTCAGTGGCATAAAACAATAAACAAGCATTCCCATGCTCTCGTGTGGTCAATTGGCACAATTCCATGCCATGTTTCTCACTGTGAGGCAGGTCTACCTGGAGCATGATTTTCTCATTACAAAAACTACAAGGCCCCAAAGGGATGAAAACATATGGGTGAAAACACACGATGCCTTCTCTCTCTCTCTCTTTTTAATATTTACTTATTTTTGAGAGAGAGAGAGCATGAGTGGGGAGGGGAAGAAAAGGAGGGAGGTAATCCCAAGTGGGCTTAATGCTGTCAGCACAGAGCCACATTTGGGCTCGAACTCATAATGTGAGATCACAACCTGAGCCAAAATCAAGAGTCGAACACTTAACCGACTGACTGAGCCACCCAGACCCCAACACATGATGCCTATTAAGGCCTAACCGTGGAACTGACACACTGTCACTTCTATCCAATTTCCATTGACCCAAGCAAGTCATGAGGCCATGACCACAATCAGTGGGATGGGAAAGTATGCTGTTCCCACGGAGGTTGGAGGTGGGGAGTGAATATTTGCTAAGCAATAATTTAACCTAACCCAACCACCAGAGTAGATGATTAAAGTTTTAAGGTGTCTAGGTTAGTAAAATCCATCACCTTAATAAAGAAAGCATATCAAAGGCATACCCTCATTAGTGTTGTTTTATACTGGAACAGTTACATGTTTTAAAAATCATAAAATAATATTTTATCATAGCAAAAAATTGAAAAAGAACAAAAATACAAAAGATTAAGATTATACATCTCTATTCTAATTTTATAATCCTATTCCCAAGGAATCCTAATCCCTGTTATCTTATAGTGTTTCCTTCCAGACTATTTTCGATAGTTGTTTGTTTATTGTTTTACAACAAATGTGAAGTCATACCACACATACAATTTATAAATTTTCTTCTTTTACTTAAACAATACATTATGGACATTTTTCCATAGAAGTACATGGTATCTACATCATTATCATTTTTTAAAATATTTATTGATTTTGAGAGAGAGAGAATGCATGTACATGCACAGGGTTGGGGGGAGGAGGCAGAGAGAGAGAGAGAGAATCCCAAGCTGGCTTTGTGCTGTCAGCGCAGAGCACCACACAGGGCTCGATCTCACCAATGATGGCTCAATCTCACCAACCGTGAGATCATTACTGAGCTGGACACTTAACCAACTGAGCCACCCAGGTGCCCCTCTACATCATTATTTTTAATGACTGTGCAATATGTCATGGTATGAACATAACATAATATGTGAAACCACTTCTGTGCTGACAAACATTTAGGTGGTACCCAATTTTTTACTATCACAAACAATAGCAAAGGAATGTATCTATATAAAAATCTTTGTATACTTAGGAATTTCCATATTATTATTCCCAAGAGAGAGTTTCTATGTCAATGTACATTACAAATTACCCTCCCAAGTGGCTGTACCAACTTCTATTCCTTTCACCGCATTATGACTATTCATGGAACACACTTGAGACTTCAGCGCACTTACATTTGGGAGTCTTCTGATATTAAGTGTACAACTGATTGTCTAGAGCCAGAAAACTTTTCTACATACTTAATTCTGTAGGAAGCAAAATTTGCCTAATGTTGAGAACATATTTATGGTGATTATTCCTTCCCAGTTTATAATTTTTGTTTTTCTCAAAAGAATTTCTAACCCACTGGAATGGCAATAACGAAAAAGATTTAAAAAAACCAATGTTGGCAAGGAGGAGAACACTTAACAAGGACTCTTGCTAGGGTGGAAGTGAATATCCCTACAGCCATTTTGGAAAATTACTTGATAGAATCTACTAAAACTGAACATCTGAGCCAACAATTCAGATTCTAGATATATACTCAGCAAAACTCTGCACATGTATTCATCTTAAGAAATGTACTAAGGGGCACCTGGGTGGCTCAGTTGGTTGAGCGTCGGATGTCAGCTCAGGTCATGGTCTCGCAGCTTGTAGGTTCAAGCCCCACGTCAGGCTCTGTGCTGACAGCTCAGAGCCTCGAGCCTGCTTCAGATTTTGTTTCTTCCCTCTCTCTCTGCCCCTCCCCCACTCATGCTCTGTCTCTCTCTGTCTCAAAAATAAATAAACATTAAAAAAAAAAAAAGAAATTTACTAAAATGTGCATAGCAGCACTATTCATATTAACCCCAAACTTGGAACAATCCAAATGCTGGCAACAGTAGAGGAATATATAAATCGTGGTACAGTCGTAGAATGGTTTATCATACAACAATGGAAGTAAATATTTACAACTATTAGTAAAAATACAGATAAATCTTGCAAACACAATTTTGAATGACATAAGCCAGACACAAAGAAATTTGTCCTGTAGGATTCCATCTATAAGAATGTCAAGAATGTTAAGAATATTTAATGTTGTTAAAAGTCAGGATAGTGGTTACCTTTGGGTATGGTGTGTAGAGATAGTGACTGCAGGTGACAGGAAGAGTCTTTTAGGATGCTGGTCCTGTTCACTTCTTAACCTGGATGCTCGCCTAGGGGCATGCTATTTTTGATAATTCATCAGGCTCTTTCAGTATAATTGGTGCGCTTTTTTTTGTATATGCTATGTCTCAATACAAAGTTTGTTAAAAAGAATTTTGGTGAAAATTCCTGTCTCTGTTTTTTTTTAAAGATTTTTCTTTAAAATGTGCTCATATCTTTGAACTCTACTATTTTTAAAAGTTTATTTATTTTGAGAGAGAAAGGGAGAGAGAGAGAGAGAGAGAGGGAGAGAGAGAGAATTGTAAGCAGGCTGTCAACGCAGAGCTCGATGTGGGTCTTGAACTCACAAACCACGAGATCATGACCTGAGCCAAAATCAAGAGTTGGACACTCAATCGACCGAACCACCCAGACACCCTTGAACACTACTATTTTTGAATTAACAGTGATGGAATAGTTCCATCTAATCATGTCCACCGCAGGATACAATAAATCCAGCAAGAGTGAAGCAAGGCCTTGGGCATGTGCTGGGCATGTCCCTTCTCGATGCTAGTGAGATTTGTTCCAAGTTTGTCGCAATCGACACTGCCTTGTTATATACTTGGCGCTGATAAGGGGTCATCAAATCCTGCACACTAAAGTGGACACTGAGTTGTGTTTGATTAGAATATTGAGAAAACTTAGTTCCTGAACAAAGGCGGTGAGAAACAAAAGTAGAGCTCAGACCAGAAGGTATTTTCTTGTACTGCCTAAATGGGAGGTTGCAGACACCATGAAAATAGTAATCACTGTAATCAGCTGAGACATCCTCATTCACGGTGACTCAACGTCTCCATCTGGCCCTGCTGGCTCAACTGTTTCCCCAATAGTTTCTCCATGCAGCCAGTCTTGCCTATTGACCTGGTTGCCAGGCCAAGCAAAGTAGAGAAATCACTTTCATGTCACAAAGAGGGGTTTCTGCAGAGCTGTCTCCAAAGCTTGGCTGAAACCTTCAGGCTCTGTCTTCCCCCAAGGTGCCAACTATCTGTAAACTAACTTCTTAAAATGGCTCTAAAAAAAGTTTTGCTTGGAATCTTTGGGGAGAGCTTTAATACGATAATAGCACGTATGTTTAATACAAAATAGCATGCAGGATTAGTTAGGATTTCATGAGTTTTTGAAAGATAAATACATTCACGAAATCATGGCCACAATCAAAACATTTTCTTTTCTTTTTTTTAATGTTTATTTTTCTTATTTTTGAGAGAGAGAGAGAGCATGAGCACAAGCTGGGGAGGGGCAGAGAGGGAAAGAGGGAGACACTGATTCCGAAGCAGGATCCAAGCTGTCAGTGCAGAGCCTGATGTGGGGCTCAAACCCACGAATCCGTGAGATCATGACCTGAGCCGAAGTCGGATGCTCAACCAACTGAGCCACCCAGGCACCCCACAATCAGAACATTTTCTTTATCCACAAGGTTTCCTCAAACCACATTGCAGTCCACCCCTTTCTCCCCAACTCCCACTTCATTGTAACTATAGGCTAGTTTGTATTTTCTAGAATAAACTTGCTTTTGAATAAATGAGTGTGGCAATGGCCCAAATCTAAGCATCTTTCACACATATTTGTGTATACACATACACAAATGCACATATCCACACACATGTGCCCACAGCAAGTACATGTGTGCACATGCATGCACACACATGCACATACACACACAATCCTTTCTAAGTGGAGTGTTTCTATAGCCTCACACCAAGGTAAGCAGCCTTGGGTAACTTGGGAGCATATCCTGTAACCTCCTGGCCACAGAGTTGGAAGAAGGCAGGAAATCTGAACTTTCAGTAGCCTTTCAGAGTGTTGGTTTCAGTACTCTGCCCAACAGGAGGAGCCACGAGGCCACAGTAACTACCAATAAGCAGACGCTTTGGGTCAGCACAAGCCATGGTCTAGAGATTGGGGGTAAGATGACAGGGGTAAGATGGGGGTAAGATGTAACAGCTGTAATAGCAACTTCTAGTGAGCACCTAGTTCTAGAGGCTGAAGTCCAAGATCAAGGTGTCAGTAGGTTTGTTTCTTCTGAAGCCTCTCTCCTAGGCTTGTAGACATCCTCTCTCTGTCTTTACATGATCTTCCTTCTGGATGTGTGTGTCCTAATCTCCACTACAAATAAGGTCAGCAATCATATTGGATTAAGGCCCACTCTAATGACCTCATTTTAACTCAATTACCTTTGTTAAAGCCCTGTCTCCAAATAGGGTCCCATTCTGAGGTACTGGGCATTAGGACTTCAACCTTTGGGGATAGGGGACACAATTCAGTCTATAACACCCCATAAAGACTGGGGGTGGGCTGACTCCTCCTGTGAGTGGGAGGTCAAGGGCCACAATGGAACTGAATCCTGGGAGCAGGAACTCCTCTTGGTTCCACACACAAACCTTACATTTCAGTGGGTCCCTCGCTCTGTATAACTGCCTATGAGTTCCTAAAAGATTCCTCTTGTCTTTGTTCTTCATCTTTCCTTGGAATAAACTGCTGTTACTTGAGGATAGCCCAACTAGGTAGCTTTTCCTCAAAGCTAGAAGCATAGAGCACTGTGAATGATAACAAATATTGTCTACTTACAAGTAGGTAGATACAAAGAGAAGGGGTTAAGAAATGAACACTTGGCTTACATGGGAAGGGAGAAAAGGAGTTAAATTCCTTTTTTTACTACTCATAACAGCCTTTCTTTTTAATATTCTGGCATCTTAGGTAACAATAAAATCAGGCAATTCCAATTATTACAAAGAGTGATTTATTATGCTCTTTTAAATCTGTGCTTATAAACTTCTCTTAGGCATACAAGCCAGAAGTACTCAATTATGTGTTTAATAAAAAGTCCTCTGGAGGGCAGGCAGAAATAGCAGAATGTAGGCTCTGGTTCCTGTGAGGTCACGGGTTTTAGTGCAGCTGATAGGGGAATTTGCCTGGCTCTACACTTTTCTAAATATAATCATCTGCCAAGTTTTCTCAGCAAAATAGACTTGCTGCCCAAAGCTATGAGATAAAGGCAAGTCTTAAAGGAAAAGGATTCATAAGACATAGAACTGAGAAGCGAAATAGGGAAATGTTCCTCTCTCGACCTTGTCTGGGAGGGAAAAGTTCATGTGTCAGAAAACAGTTTTGGGGCACCTGGCTGGCTCAGTCAGTAGAGCATGCGACTCTTGATCTTGGGGTTGTGAGTTCAAGCCCCACACTGGGTATAGAGTACACACACACAAAAAAAACATTTTTATTTATACTTCATAAATCAAATTGAACACACACAAAGATTTGGGAAAGTGCTATTGCCAAACAGCGACATTTTCATGAGGGAAAGAATGAAGGTCAAGGGTTAATTTTTCCTCCAGTTAGTTTAAGCAGAGGCTGTAAACTGGTGGTCCCTGGGCCATGGCTAACATACAGACAGGTTTTGTTTGTCCTGCTAAAATTAAAAATATGGGTATTGGTATAAGCTACTGAAATTTTTAAATTGGGAATTTTTGTGCAAATGTCTGCATTTCTAGCTTTCCTTCAACAGGTGGAAGACTTGGCAATATTGGGTCCTAAATGGTAATAATCATTTGAGCTGAACAGTGGACATAACTTTGAGATTGACAAAGATCCAGTCCTTGGTTAAATCTTAGCCACGCTCCTCTGAGCCCTCCTCTTTACTGGGCCTCACCCATGGCCTATAGAGAATTGAAAAACACTAATAGTTTCTAACAGCTCAAGGCCATATCCTTAGGATGACCCAGTATCCCTTAAAGTGCCTGTCTGAGAATTTCCTGTTTGTTCCAGCCACCGCCTTAGGGTAGGGCCTTGTCTCTGTGGGAGGGCAGGATCCTAACTTCCCTAAGTGTCAGTTAGCAAACTGAGATGTGTTTCACATTAAACACCTTCCCTTCCCACTTCTTGTAATTTTTCACTTCCCTGATTCTACTGAGATGCCATTCACTACCCCCCCACATTCCTTCATTTACCCCTTAAAAGGCCTACTCCCCTCTGTACAAACCAAAGTTGAGTTCAGTTCACGCTGCACACTTTTCCCTATTGTAATAGAGATTAAAATCTGTCCTTACCACTTTAACCAGAGTCTGGCTTTGTTTACCTTTGACAAGATGTAATACACTGTCCCCAGTTTACCCTGACTGCCACCCTCTCCACTCCCCTCTTTGTATCTAGGCTGATTATAAGTTGTCAATTATCACCTTGCTTGCTCTGTTATTTTGCATACAAGGAAGCAGAAAATAAAATAATTGTTATGCCCTCATGTCTCTCCCAAAGAGGGAAAATGATAGATACAGAAAACCGTATGTCTCAAGAAAAATGGGAGAATGCACAATCTTTTAGAAACAAAGACCATGCCTACTTAATATGGAATATATAGCTTTGGCTATTTTACTCCTAGATATTATCCAACTGCTTCCTGAAGGCACCTGCATTTGTGTACCAGAATCTCAAGTACTCATATCAAGCCAATTGTTGAAGGCCTAAGTGGCTAAGCCATCTGGACAACAGTAATGAAATTACAGGCTTGAAAGCTACCTAGGGTATACCCCTATACCCTTTAGTCTCTACTGTAGATGATCCTCAGCTATTAGGCTTCCATGTGAGACTGACAATCCTCATTTTTCATAACCTGATTACCTATCCCCTCAAAGCTGAACCCCCAAGTGTGTCAAAAAGAAGCATTTTAGAGACACTTGGTGTTGGGCAAGTGGGTGGTCCTGCAGGAAGGAATGGTCCATTTTTCCCTATGTAGCTGCATCCATGGGGTCAGCAGGTAGTTGAGAACTGATGTTCTGGGACATTGTATCCAAGATACTGAAGAGAACAAAACATTAAGACTGTCAACATAAGTCACAAGGCAGCTTCACCTTCTGGCTTCAAGCATCATGAGCTGTGCTGTACTTGCCTGCTTATTCTTATTAAAATTTAGATTCCAGGGTGCCAGAGTGGCTCAGTTGGTTAAGTGTCCAACTTTGGCTCAGGTCATGATCTCGTGGTTCATGGGTTTGAGCCCCACATAGGGCTCTTCGCTGACAGCTCAGAACCTGGAGCCTGATTCATATTCTGTGTCTTTCTCTTTCTCTCTTTCTCTCTGTCTCTCTGTCCCTTCCCTGCTTGTGCTCACTTTCTCTCAAAAGTAAATAAATAAATAAATATTAAAATAAAAAACTTCAATTCCAACTAATATTTATTGTCTCAGGCCAAGGACCTGATGACTCCTTGAGCAGCTAAAAGGATTTGGTTTTACCAATATCCAAGACTGTCTCGACAAAGGATAGAAAACTATTAGCGTTTTCCAATATGAGATGGTCTAGGCATTTAAGCTTAAGATAATAATTTGCAAAGGAATGATTTTTATCTCTGGGGAGAAGTTTGGAGAGTTATGGGTGGGTTAATTTTTTTTCCTGTTTTTTCCTATTTGCAAGACTGTGTCTAAGAGTCTGTGGCCCTTCATCGTTAAGAGAGAATGCCACATTCATAGGAATTCTTGAAAAGACCTTGTTGGCAGCAATTGGTAAATAAGGGTAGGGGCCACCCAAGAGGACTCCAAAAAGTAGGGAGATAACCAGACTTATAGTTCCTTTAGGACAAAGACACTACTTACACATACTTCTGGAATCTTTGGGTACCAGACCAGTGAAAGAGAGATCTATAAATGACAAACACCAAGCCCCTGCTCAGTGGTGATTGTGTGTAGACTGAACCATGAATGTGGGGTATCCTGGAAACAATCAGTATCAAGTGGGTTCATTCCATCAATCTTTCCAGGAAGATAGATTTATTTATTTAACCTTCTATTGTAGGGAATTTGAGACATAACAAAAGTCAACAGAACTGTAAAAACACCCATGTGCTGACCACCAGCCCTAACTTCCATCAACCCTAGGCTGGTTCTGTCTATCCACACCCCATCCCATATTGTGTTTGTTGCAAAATTTAAACATTATATGATTTCATTCATAAATATTTAAGTACATACTTCTTGAACATAACCACAATAATACCATTTTCAGACCGAAAAAATTAATAATAATTTTCTAATATTAATATTTAAGTTCAGATTATCTAAAAAATGACATAATTTTTTCAGTTTGTTTGAATCAGGGTTCAGGTAAGATTTACACTATGGTTAGGTTGCAATTCTGCATCTCTTAAATCTCTTTTAATCTCTACATTTTTCCCTCCGTTTCATTTTAAATTTATTTAATTTATTGTATTGTATCATATTTATTGTATTTTAATTCCAGAGTAGTTAACATACAGAGTTATATTAGTTTCTGGTATACACTATAGTAATTCAGCACTTCCATATATTACTCAGTCCTCATCGAGAGAAGTCTACTGTTGGGGTGCCTGGATGGCTCAGTCAATTGAATGTCTGACTTGATTTCAGCTCAGATTATGATTCCAGAGCCGTGGGATCAACCCCATGTTGGGCTCTGTGTTGAGTGTGGAGGCTTCTTGGGATTTTCTCTCTCCCCCTGTCCCTTTCCCCTGCTCGCTCTCTCTCTCTCACTCAAATAAAATTTTTAAAATTTTTTAAAAATACAAGTTTGCTATGAATCCTCATCACCTATTTCACCCATCATCCACCATCACCTCCATTCTTGTAACCATCAGTTTGTTCTCTATAGTTAAGAGTCTGAATTTTTGTTTGTCTCTCTTTTTTCCTTTTCATTTGTTTGTTTTGTTTCTTAAATTCCACATATGAGTGGAATCATATGGTATTTGTCTTTCTCTGACTGGCTTAGTTCACTTAGTATTGTACCCTTGATCCATCCATGTTATTGCAAATGGCAAGATTTTATTCTCTTTTTTAATGGCTGAATCATATTCCATTTGTAAATATTAACCATATCTTTTTTATCCATTCATCAGGTAATGGACATTTGGGATCTTTCTATAGTTTGGCTATTGTTGATAATGCTGCTATGAATATTGGGGTGCATGCATCCCTTCAAATTATTATTTTTGTATTCTTTGCGTAAATATCCAGTAGTGCAATTACTGGATCATATTTTTATTTTTAAGTTTTTGAGGATTCTCCATACTGTCTTCCACAGTGGCTGCACCAGTCTGCATTCCCCCCAACACCGTCTTTTTTTCCTCCTTGCTCCATATCTGTTGAAGAAACTGTTTATTTTTCAAACTGCGTTTGGAAGTAAAAGAGAACACATAGATGAGTGAATAAAAGTCTTACCCCCAAATCTCCCAGCCACTATAGCACTCTGCCTTGTTCTTTATTGTGTCCCTGCTGTGTTCCATTAGAATTATTTGTCACATTATTTTACTACCACTTGGGTACCTTGGGGACAGCTACAGTCTCTTACCTATTTCTGGATCCCCAGAACTAGCACATTGTCCTATAAGTGTTTTTTTTTTAATTATTAAATACAGTCAAAAATTCTTGTACAAATGGAAGTCCATGACCCACATGGAATCTGAACGGGTCTCAGAGGAAGGTTTGTTTGTTTAGAGCCTGTGAGGAAGTGGTTCCCACCCAGCAATGTGGGGTGACCAGAGTGTGTCAGGGTCCCTGTGGCAGAGGGAGGAAATGTGGGGAATTAGAAAACATTCCCACAATGGATCTGATACCTATCCCATGACAGATGGCGAGAATAGACTCAATTATCCATCCCTCCCTGTATCCAGGCCTTCTGCCATGTGCCTCTTCAGTTGTCTCGATGAAGAGGTGAGTCTCTGTTCCCATCCTTTCATTTGGCTTTGGCCAAAGGATATCAGCAGATAACGATGCATGCGGGGGGTAGGAGAGAGCACTTGTTCATTTGCTCTTCCTGTCCTGTTCCTGTGCCTTTACCATGAAAAGATGCCAGAGTTAGCCTGCTGGAGGATGAGGAGTGTGGAGCTGAGTTCAAATGCCCCAGTCTATCCAGCTAAGCCCACAGCCAGTCTCATGAACCAATACCAACTGTTCCCCAGACTTGCGAGTGGGACCAACTAAATTAGAATTGTCCAGCCTAATCAAGCCTGAATAACTGAACCTAGTACATGTGAACAAAATAAATGCTTCTTGTTTAAGAAGTGCTACGTTTTGCATAAGAGACTCTCAAAGACTAAGAACAAACTGAGGGTGAGGGAGATGGGGGAGGGAGAGGGGGTGATGGGCATCAAAAAAGGGCACATGTTGGGATGAACACTGGGTGTTTTATGTAAACCAATTTGAAAATAAACTATTTTAAATTAAAAAAAAAAAAAAAGAAGTGCTACGTTTTGGGGCACCTGAGTGGCTCAGTCAGTTAAGTGTCCGACTTCAGCTCAGGTCATGATATCACAGATTGTGAGTTCAAGCCCCGCGTCAGACTCTGTGCTGACAGCTCAGAGCCTGGAGACTGCTTCAGATTCTGTTTCCCTCTCTCTGCCCCTTCCCCAGCTCACCCTCTGTCTCTCATTCTCTCTCTTAAAAATAAATAAACATTAAAGAAAACAAAAATAAAAAAGAATTGCAAGTGTGTTAAACTCTCTTAAATCTTACAAAAACTCTGAGAGCTAGGGACCACTTTTATCATTTTGTGATTCTAAGAAGCTGAGTACATAGTTACATAAGAGTTAAACAATTTGTCACTCTCCTTAACACGTGGCCTGCTTTACACCTTCCAACTTTTTTATATTGCTGGATTGCTGGTGCAAATGATTTTGCTAGTCGTGTTTTCTGTTTGATACAATCTGAAGGGGAGAAAAAAACTACTTCAGATTTACAAATCTGAAACAAATTAAGCAGAATCCCAAGAGAAAATGCATACTATGACAAGAGAATCTAACTGTACTGCAAATATGAAATAACTTCACTGAAGGGGCAGTGGAAAAGAGGGAGGGGTTGACCTAAGTCACTTTGGAATAAATGAGTCTGTAATTCTAAAGGCAAAATGAAGTACACAAAACCATTGTACTCTATTTGATCAACTTGTTTTCCATAGGGGATGGTTTAACAAATCTGATACTGCTATACATGTATATGGAACTGAACAATTAAGCTAATGGATACTGATGATTGGAGCCAGTTTCTCATTGTTAGAGTGGGAATTTACCTATGAGCGAGAAGAGGAGGCTGGAATGAGCCACATGGTAATAGATTGTAGTTAAAAAGATCAGTAATAACTCATGTTTAACTCAATATAAATACACATTTACATATAGATATGTGTGTATATACATGTATTTCTTTGCTTTGTCAACTTGAGATGGCCTAGAAGCAATGATACCCTCAAAGCAATAAGCACACCTACTGCCCAGATCTTGGTTTCTAATACCATTCTCCAATAAAAGGAATCAGGACTCATTTTATAACTGGGGTGGGAAATATACCAGACAAGCCTGAAGCCTTGTAGTGCTATAAAATAAGGAAGCATTTGGGGCACCTGGGTGGCTCAGTCGGTTAAGCAACTGATTCTTTGTTTCAACTCAGGTCATAATCTCACAGTTGGTGGGATCGAGCCCTGAGTGGGACTCTGCACTAACAACGCAGAGTCTGCTTGGGATTCTCTCTCTCTCTCTCTCTCTCTCTCTCTCTCTGCCCTTTCTCCCCTCCACTCTCAAAAGCAAGTAAATAAACATAAAAAAAATTAAAGGGGTACCTGGGTGGTTCTGTCAGTTGAGCATCAGACTTTGTCTCAACTCAGAGTTTGTGAGTTCAAGCCCCCATTGAGGTCCCTGCTGTCAGAAGAGAGCCTGCTTCGGATCCTCTGTCCCCCTCTCTCCCTACCCCTCTCCACTCTCTCTCTCTCTCTCTCTCTCAAAAAAAAACATTTAAAAAATTATAAAAAATAAAATAAGGAAACACTAAAAAATATAACACACACACTGAAGGGGGTATATCAAAAGATCATAGAAGCCAACTGAAAGCTGAAAGAGCCCCCAGTGGCCAAAGCTAGAACAATGCCAGCAACAAAACAAATAAAATGGTATTAAATAAATCAGTAGTAAAACAAAAAATAAATATCTATGAGCCCATACTGATATAAGTAAATGATGAATCAATTAATTAATGGGTGAGAAGAGACAAATCTCGCAGGTAGAATTACAAGTCGATTACATAGATATTCCAGTCTACATTCCAATTGGTGGAGACAACACTCTACTCCTTAAGTACGGGCTGCACACAGTGGCTTCCTTCCAAAGAGCTGTATGAAAAACTGTATGGAAAGAGGAAATGAAAGAGGAACTTTGCAGTGGATAAACGTGACACACACTGCCTCAGTCAGGTGCTCAAAGGCAATATTAACAATCATATTTGTGATTATAGTGTGTGTTCTTGATATGAAGTGAAAAAAAGGGTACTTTATTTCTGTGACCTTCCTCCTCCCATAATCCCATTCCAATGATGAGAAAAACACCAGACAAATCTTAATAGAGGGACACCCTACAATATACCTGGCCATTAACTTCTCAAAGCTATCAAAGTCATCGAAAACAAAGGAAGTCTTAAAAACTTTCAGTCAAGAGGAGCCCAAGGTAACATGATGACCAAGTGTAATGCGGTGTCCTGGATGGGACCTTGGGACAGAAAAGAGACATTAAGTTAAAAATTAAGGAAATCCTAATAAACTATAAGTTTGTTTAATAAAAATGTGTGGAGGTGCCTGGGTGCCTCAGTCAATTGAGTGTCTGACTTTTGATCTCAGCTCAGTTGTGATCCCAGGGTCATGAGATCCAGCCCTGGGTTGGGCTCTGCAATGAGCATAGAACCTGCTTAAGGTTCTCTCTCTCTCCCACTGCCCCTCTCTGCTCATACTCTCTCTTGTTTCCTAAAAAAAAAAAAAAAATGAAAGAAAGAAAGAAAGAAAGAAAGAAAGAAAGAAAGAAAGAAAGAAAAGAAAAACTTTCAATATTGGTTCATTAATTGTAGTAAATGTATGGTACTAGTGTAAGATGTCGATGATAGGGGAATCTGTGGGCAGAGGGCTATATGGGAACTCTTCGTACACCTTCTCAGTTATTCTGTATACAATTGTTTTAAGAAACTAAAAAGCAAATATGCAACAATAAACAAAATAAAAGAAAAAGCAAATTGAGTTATACCACATGTGCTTACAAAGTACTTATGAATATTTGACATTTTCTGCCAAAGCTCACAGGCCGTCCAGACAGATGACTTGAATGTCAAGGGGACAGCATTTGGATCAGTTACCTGGTCCCACTATCAACAATGATCAGACTCATTGTGGGAAATCCAGATTTGAGCCTCGATTTGTGGCGGGGAGACATCTTTGATCCGTTTCCTACTCCTACAAGAACTTAAGCAATACAAGTTCTAAAATTTCTTTCTGGAAGCTTCTATCTAGAGACCCAAGGGAAAAAACATTGAGGAAGAAAAAGAAGTCTGTAAGCAAGCTTCTGCAGCATTACTTCGAGGTAAAACCTTTTGAGAATAACTTCTGCCTATTGAAGTCACTGATGGACTTTTTTTCACAACCCAAAGGCCTTACTGAGGCAAAGCTCATTACTGTAACTATGGGATATACATTGAATTTGCTCATGTAGCAAGTGGCTTCCCATCCACCCCCTTGGCTTATTTGCTTTCTGTAGATTTTACTCTGCGAGGAAGATTCTGACCAGTCTTTCTGTCGCATGGCCTCTCCAATATCCCAGACAGGCATCTCATCTGTGTTGACGTATAACTAAGAAATAAATGTGTAAGATATTTAAAATGTGCCTCACGGTAATTTGATATATGGATACAGTGTGCAAGGATTCCTACCATCTAGTTAATTAACACCTCCATCAATTCACATATTTATTTATTTTTGGCTAGAACATTTATGCTCTGCCCTCTTAGCAAATTTCAATTAAATAATACAGTGTTGTCAACAATAGTCAACATATTTTACATTTAATCTTCAGGCCTTGTTTATCTTATAGCTGGAAATTTGTACCCTGTTACTAACCTTTCCCTACCTGTCCCACCAATACACTGGTATTTTTAAAGAAAAAAATGTCAAGATTGACTTTTAAGTGAATAGTTACGCAAACTTTAAAAATTATTGGTTCTATTCTTGATTTTCCTTTTCTGCCTCAATCATTATAAATTTGGTTTTCTGTCTGGATTGGGTGTTGTCAGAGATCCTTGGCCCTTTACATTTTCAAGCACACCTACCCTTGGGATGTTTTCACCTCCTATGGCCAGCCTGAGTCTCTTTGGCAGGGCTGTCCCTAAACTGTGGGAACTCACTTAGCCATCAGAGTGGAAAACAGAAGTGCCTGAGAATTTACTGCCCTTGGGGGCAGCCCTGACAAATGACTCACCAAGGGCAGGGGCAGGGTGGTGCGGGAGTAGATACTTGGGCTGCTCCCCCCATCGGTCAACTCCCAGCATGCCCTCTACCAGGCCTGAGCCAAAGTAACCCTCAATGGGATTTCCCTTGAGATGTCACCTGGTTTAGCTTTGCTCCATTCTGTGGTCTACTATCCCACTTCCAGATTTTTCCTGGGAAACTTTCATCATAAATCCTTTTCACACGAAGCCCTGTCTCAGGGTCTGCTTCTAGGGATCCAGTCTGGGACACAACTCAGTTCTCCATTTAGGAAAGGAGATGCTGTGCAGTGCTTCGATTGGCTGACAATAAGCTAGTCTGGGGGCGGCCCCTGGACAAAGACTGAGCAAAGTGCAGGTGCCAAGCCTGGCCTTTCCTTGCAAGGTGGGGCTCCTAGTTGGACCGTGTCTTTCTCAGCTTGCAAAGACAGGCTTGCCAAAGTCCCCAGGTCACAAAGACAATACCTATGACTTCTGCTGTTTGTTCGGCTATTGCTTGTTTTACTTTTCTTTTTAAAAATTGTGTATTTTACTTTAGCCACCTTAGAGTGAGGTAGCCCCTGAAAAATCTTTCTGGAATGTTCCCGTTTTCTTTTTCTCCCTATAGCTTGACAGACTAACTTTTTTCTCAGATCCCTGTTTCCACAAGGAAAAGTAAACAAGACACAATTTTGCTGCTAACTGTCACGGTGCAATGGGCCTGTGATCCCATGAGCATTGGGACTCAATTTCTTTTATTTTATGTCCAGATTCAGGGATGGAGAACAAAAGGGAAGATCTGCAGATTTCTGAATTCCCGTTCATTTGTTGACAGAGAGAGAAATGGGGCCAGGCGAAAGTGAAGGATGCTTTTCTCAAATCGCAAGGTAATTTGCAGTTTTAGCCCAAAGATCCTGTGTTAGATTTGTGTTCATGAAGGTAGAGCAGAGCTTCTCAACCTTAGCACCACCTACATTTTGAGCCAGGTGGGTTTTTTGTTGTGTGGGGCTGTCCCGTACATTGTGTGATGTTCAGCAGCATCCCTGGCCTCTACATGCTGGATGCCGGTAGTACTGCCCCTCACCCTCTAGCTGTGATCCAAGCATTCCCAGACATTGACAAATATTCCCTGATTGGCGAAATCATCCCCCTGTTGAGAACCACTGACATAGAGGTTGCTGAAGTCTGAAAGTGTCCCCCTCCCCATATGTTAAAACCTAACTTTTAGTTAGGAGGTGAAGCTTTTGGTAGGTGATTACTGCAGAGTCCTCATGAGTAGGATTAGAGACCTGAGCAAGTTCCCTTGCCCCTTCCATGACCTGACGATATGACAGCAAGTCATAGACCCAGAAGATGGCCCTCATGCAACTGTTCAGCACCCTGATCTCAGACTCCCAGCCTGCAGAGCTGTGAGAATAAGTGTCTGTTGTTCATAAGCCAACTTAGACATAGGTAAAGCATTTTGGAAAGCCAAAATAATGATGGCAAATTCTTCCCTTTCCTCTACCATTCTCTTCTTCCTGGTACTTTTGTTTCAATCTCCTTTTGCCTGAGGGCAAGGCAACTCTGTCTGTGTGTCTTCTTTTTTCCGAAGGAACAAAATTCTCCCTTCTCCCCTGAGAATCCCTGACCCAAGTGGCTCTACCCAACATACTGACCAATCAGGAGCACCTCGTGGCGATATTGTTCTCCCCAGTCCAGACTTATGGTCAAGGAATGTGGGGAGGCTGCGGAGTAACTCTAAGAGACTAATAGAAGGAAGAAGTTACTATTTTGGTGCCATTGGATTTTGGGCACCCAAGTTATAAGCATCTTAATGGTGTCACAAGTGATCAAGGTGGCCACAGGAAAGCCTGGTCATTAGAATGACATGTGAATTAATGGTCTTGCCACCTGGCCATCTGTGTGACTTTAAGCAAATTATTTTGCCTTTCTGAACCTCAATTTATTCATCCATATGGTGGCAAGTTTGTTGTGTGGTTTAAAGGAGATACGGATATAAAACTGTGAGGATAGTGCCTGACATTCAAAAATTGGTCCATTCCTGGTTGGCATTATCATTGGTGTTGGTTGACATTCTTATCAGGAAAGCCTCATTTAAAAAGATTCTGCTTGTGCCAATAAAAGAAATTGTATTAAATTACTTAAATATTGGAACTTTAATTTCTCTCCATAAGAGCTGATGGATAACCATACTTATTCTGCACTGTTTTTGATTGTCTTTTGTAAAACACCAGTATTATCTTGGTTGCAATGTGGACTGGGAAGGGTTGTGGGCACAGAGAGGGGCAGAAAAGAAGGGCCCTTTTAGCCCTGGATGGCGAAACACTCAAAGGGGCTGGTATTTTTGTAAATCTCTATTCCAAAATAAAACTCTTGTTTCTCTTGAATCTTTTCCTTAAGTGGAGTGAATGTAAGCCTTTCTCCCAGAAAGAATGGAATTCCTCAGGTCAGATCACTCAGCATTACACATTGTTACTCAGACACTAATAATACAATCACCACCACTCATTTATTCTTTGGTCCTTTTACAAGTCAGGCTGCCAGATTTCAGATTATTTCTCTATTTTTTCCATCAGCTGCTACAAGCTAGGGGAATCCTGGCTCTGCATCTCACCCACGTGTGTGCTGCCTACTGCACAATAAGGGAAAATGCAAGGAAATGGCACACCTTCTCAAAGAGACATTTTAAACTTCCTCACCCCTGGATTTCCCATAAAGAATGCTGTTTCTTTTCCTTCCTACTTCCCATGATTGGCCTGGCTCCTGGGGGGAGACCACTTGTGTAAAAGACCACGTTCTCCTGACAAGAAAGGGCCTTTTTCACAGAGCTGGGTCTCTGACAGGTGGTGACAGACTACCTATGAAAGTTCCATCACCCTCAGTTCTCTGGCAGGTATTTAGTGTTGCAGGTGAAATGGTGTTGTGGTTAAGAAGGAGGGTCCTGGAGACAATCCACCTGGGTGCAAATCCTGGCTCCACCCCTTGCTAGCTGGGGGACCTCAGCAAAGTTTTCAACTTTCTGAGCCTCAGTTTCCTCCTCTGTTGAATGGGGGTGATTTAATAATGACATAATAACAATAGCCCCCAGATTTACTGTAAAGAGTAATGGCTGCAAGTATTTGGAAAGCACCTAGAACAATGCCTGGAATAGGTTAAGCATTTAATATACGTGACATACAATTATTATTAAACCCCTTGTGTCTTCCCCAAGGAGAGAGAAAATGGGCAGGGCAGGTTGCTGGATCTCCTTGTAAGATAAGCGGTAAGAAGGCTGTGGAATATAGTTAGACCAGGAGCTGTCTGGAAGCAATTTCTTTACTGCAGCACTTCTGACATTTTGAGACAGACAGTTCTTTACTGTGGGGCTGTCCTTTGTGTGGTAGGACATTTGGCAGCATCCCTGACCTCTACCCACTAGATGCCAGCAGCACCTCTGTATCCCTAACTGTGACAAGCAAAAATGTCCCTAAACACTGCCAAATATCCCCTGGGAACAAAATCCTCCTTAGTTTGGAGCCTCTGATCTAGAGGGAAATGAGGAAGCAGAGCAAAGAGGAGAACTCCCAGAGTAGTGACATGAACTTGACTTCTCCTGGAGAATAAGTTAGCGTGGCGGAGACAGAATTGAATGAATTAAAGATTTTCTCTTCTATTTCTCTGGTAGTCTACGTTGACTGTGTGTATTTGAATATGTGTGCGTGTGGAAAAACTGGTCTAAAAAGAGAAGGAACAAATACCACCTCTGCAAAGAGAAACATTTTAAATAGAAATGTTTTCATGGCATGTGATTGAGGATTATTAAGATTAGTAAAAATAGCTGTCACCTCCAGGAGTTGTGTGATTGGTGACCCCCAATGGCTTTTCCCAAGGTCATGGAGGACTAATGTCACCTGTGGCTTTCCTATGTCCCCGACCCAACCCTAAATACATGCTCTGTGTCTCAGGCTGGACGGTGTTCTTTACTTTCTTCCCACCGGGACCACTGGGGAATCAACCCTGTAGGGAATTCTAGAATGCTAGAAACTGCCAAAAAGGCCAGAAACCATAACCCCTTCCCCATTTGTTGTAACAAGCTGGCTGGTTAGCTTTTTGAGAAGATCTTCTCAGGCTCTGATCCCCTGGGGATCTCGTTAAAATACAGATTCTGATTCAGTAACACTAGGAAGGGACCTGAGATTCTACCTTTCCAATATGCTCCTGGGTGATACAACACTGTCACATGTCCACAGACAACACTGAGAAACAAAGTACCAGCAGACAATTCTACTGTTTCAGCACCTAACACAGAATTTTCAGCAACAGTTTGTAAGCAACAAAGAGGCATTTTTACTGTCAGGAAAATAAATAGCCAGGGCAGCGTTTTGTCTACACGGAGGCAGGCATCTCTTCTTGTTTTCCTCCTATATCAAGGCAGGATGGAAGGGGGTCAATACTGTGTGAGTTTCATTAGGCTGGTGGCTTTTCTCTCTCATGCCCTTTTGTGTTTCTCTTATGTGTGGAGGACACAAACTCCTTTCAGGAGGGATGGCAGAGGGAGAAAGGGAATATGGCAGGAGCCTGAGCCCCTGAGTCAGAGCTGGCACGTGGGCAGAGGCGGGAGCTGGCGGCCACTCTGTGTGTGGTGTGCAGGGTCACTTGGAAATCCCCCATGAACGGCCAGGAGGAGCTTGAGAGAGGAGTGGCATAAGACACTGCTGTAAACTACACTGATTTCCCAAAGGATTTTACAAGTGCTCACAAAAGTAGAAAGGATAATCTGAACCCTGTGGGTCCTTTATGAACAGGGAGATTATGGTTGCGCTTCACCACAGCCTAAGGGTGCAGAACAACAGGGCTATTGTGGAGCCAGGCATTCATATTGGAGATAAAATATTAGCTGGGTGGTCCAGGATAATGAAGGCATTTATGACTCTGGCTAAGCATATGTATGTTGGACGGATCCACAGATTACCCGTACAGAGTCTGGGCTCACGAGGGCTCCAGAGGGGTGAGGCTGGCTGGTTATAGATTTGGGATAAAGGCACGAATGATCAAAGCAGCTCAGAAGGACGAAAGAGCTATTTATCTGTGACCTGGGGATATAATGGAAGGAGGAATACCATTGCACTGAAAATTGAGACTGGTTTCCAAATGCATCCTTAAAAACTCTGAAGTTCAGAGAAAATGGTCTTAATCCAGCACTCAGAGGGAAAACACAGACCGGAAAAACAACAGATAGTTACGAAGGGCTTGAGAAGCTAGGTGACCTGGTGACCAGAGCACAGGTCCACAGTTGGGACCACTGGGTTGGCTGTGACCTGATAAGTGACCTTGGACCAGTCACATTGCCTTTTAGATTCCTCATCTGCTGGGGACGGAGGTTGATGCTAGGTTCCAAAGTTGCCAGGCCTACTGCAGAATGCAGCTTAAAAGATATAGTTACTCCATTCCACTTTGTTTACAAAAGACAATTTGGAAGACTTGGTGGAACACCTCTCTAAGAATGCCAGGGAAGGAGTGGAATTTTCCAGAATAAAGTTACCAAGTGTGCCAGGTACATCCTGAGGAGAAATTTTTTTTTTTTACAATTCTTTCTTTCTTTCTTTCTTTCTTTCTTTCTTTCTTTCTTTCTTTCTTTCTTTCTTTCTTTCTTTCTTTCTTCTTCTTCTTCTTCTTCTTCTTCTTCCTTCCCTTCCTTCCTTCCTTCCTTCCTTCCTTCCTTCCTTCCTTCCTTCTCCTTCCTTCCTTCCTTCCTTCCTTCCTTCCTTTCTTTCTTTCTTTCTTTCCTTCCTTCCTTCTTTCCTTCCTTCCTTCCTTCCTCCTTCCTTCCTTCCTTCCTTCCTTCCTTCCTTCCTTTCTTTCTTTCTTTCTTTCTTTCTTTCTTTCTTTCTTTCTTTCTTTCCTTCCTTCCCTTCCTTCTTCCTTCCTCTTCTTTCCTTCCATCCTTCTTTCCTTCCTTCCTTCCTTCCTTCCTTCCTTCCTTCCTTCCTCCTTCCTTCCTTCCTTCCTTCCTTCCTTCTTCCTTCCTTCTTCCTTTCTTTCTTTCTTTCTTTCCTTCTTCCTTCTTTCCTTCCTTCCTTCTTTCCTTCCTTCCTTCCTTCTCCTCCTTCCTTCCTTCCTTCTCCTTCCTACCTTCCTTCCTTCCTTCCTTCCTTCCTTCCTTCTTTCTTTCTTTCTTTCTTTCTTTCTTTCTTTCTTTCTTTCTTTCTTTCTTTCTTTCTTTCTTTCTTTCTTAAGTAGGCTTCATGCCCAGTGCAGAGCCCAACGTTGGGCTCAAATTTCATGACCCCGTAATCAAGACCTGAGTTGAGATCAAGAGTCGGATGCCTAACTGACTGAGCCCAGGTGCCCCAGGAGAAAAAAAAATTTTGAATAAACACAATTGGATGAGTTCTGACACGTGTATATACTCACGAAATCATCACAATTATGATAATGAACATAGACATCCTTCTCAAAAGTTTTCTGATGCCCTTGTAATCCTTCTCTCCCTCAACTGTCTCATCACCAGGTAACCACTGGTCTGCTTTCTGTCCCTGTAGGTGAATTTCGCATCCCCTACGGTTTTATATACATGGAAACAGGATGTGTAGTATATACAGTATGGCTTCTTTCACTCACCGTAATTTTCAGATTCAACTTTGTTTTGTGTATCAGTAGTTTGTTACTTTTCTTTTTTGAGTAATATTCATTTCACAGATATACTAAAATTTGCTTATCCATTCACTTGTTGATGAACATTTCAGTTTTGTCCAGTTTGCTTTTCCTAGATTAAGCTACTATGAATGTTCATGTTTATATCTTCGGATGGACATATGTTCCCATTTCTCTGGGATATGGAAAACCTAGATTATATGGGAAGCATATAACTTTTTAAGAAATGACCAAATCACTTTCCCAAGAGGTTGTACTATTTCACATTTCTATCAGAGACTGGGAGAGTTCAGTTTCTTCACATCCTTGCCAGCACAGTCAGTATTTTTAGTGTTAGCTATAATTGTGGATTTGTACTGGTGTCTCAATTTTTATTTGCATTTTCTTAATGACTAATGATGTTGCACATCTTTTCATACATTTTTTGCCATTTTAAAACTTTCTTTGGAGAAGCGCTTGTTCAAATTTTTGTCCTTTAAAAAAGGTTTGAGTTGTCTTAATATTGAGTTGCAAAAATTGTTTATCTATTCTAGATACAAGTCTTCTTCAGATACATGTTTTACAAACATTTTCTCCCATTTTATGCCTCATGGAGAATTTTTGAGAACCAAGAAGTTTGGGGGGTAGAGGGTACTACCAGTCTGGTGTATTTCATTCTGGAGTCTCTGGTATTTTAGTAGCTGCTTCTGCTGCTACATCTTCCTTTGGTTCTCTCTCATCGCAGTGACCCGAAGCATTTGGTCACCTCCACTTAAAAACTTCAGGTCAGCACTGGCTCCATCGCTCACCCTTTACTTCATTTGAAGCAGTGGTCTTCCACAATTTTCCTCCTTGTTTGGTAACACATAGGGGCATTTTTCCCTTGTATGTCTGATTATCACACTGCATGATTTAAATGTGAGATTTTATTTGTCAGTTATATCTCAATTAAAAAAAAAGCGAGTATCATGTAGCAGTTACCATTGCCACTTGTGGTCCAAACCGCCTTGTGGTCTAAATAACCACTCTTTGTTATTGCTCCAGAAGCCTACAGTTCCACTGATATTAGGTGGGCTCACTCACATACCTGTAGTCAGATGGAATCTCAGTGTCTCTGTCTGTAATTGGGTCAACAGAATTCAGCTCCCATATTACCATTTTTGCTATTTCTGTCTCTATGGTTCTGGTTCACCTCATTGTAGTACTAACATGGCTTCTAGCAGACTCTCTCTGGTAGGAGAGTCTGGAATCGCTCTCATGTGCTACTAGGGTCAGAGAGGTTGTAGACCTCTGGGCCTATCTTGATTTGATTCTCTGAGAATAAGATCCTGAGAAAAATATTTGACTATAAGCAGCTTATCCCAGGAAGCTGAGAAGTGGAAAAGGAAAGGAAAGTAGAGGGAGCAGCCAATAAAGTGTGTGTGTTAACGAAGAGGCTACCACTGTGGGAAACTGGGGCACAGTCTCACTGGGGACATGCCTCAGGATTGTCCCATCCAAGGACGAAGAATGAAACCTTTCCTGAGACTGAGAGTATTCTGGTGAGTGCTGTGTGAGACCCTTTCCTCCTTAATCAGGACTTTGACTCTGAGGGGCCTCCCTCAAGGCTTTACTGCAAAGGAATTGCTGGCCTCTGAGGCTGGGTTTAGTCTTATCAGTGAGGTTCCCATTTACTTATTATAAGTTCACTACAAGTAAGTAATATTTGCCATATTCAGGGACCTGGTGCGTAATCACAAAGTACAAATGGACTCAAACAGCACCAGAAGTAAATCTGACCTGTTTTCCTTTGGGGCATAATCACCTAAAGCCACTTTTGAGGGACCGAGGGGGCTGGATTCCTGCATTTAAGAGTTCTGGTGTGTCACTAGTACATTGGCTGCACCTGTTACAACTTCACCGTGGACCAGAAGGATGGAAGACCCATCATAAGCCCGTCATCCATGCATGCGTCACCAAACAGAGGTCTGCTTTTAATGAAGCAGCGGATATTTTTAGTGATTTATCATGAGATGCTTCATTACATGGAATGAAGGATTACTGCAGAACATTAGGGTAATCCCTTGCAGCCTCATGATTTGAAAGTCTATGAAGCAATTTAAGCCGTTGGGTGCAAGATAGCTTAACAGTAGGATGAGTTTTAAATGGCCTAATTTCTCAGAAGATATTGTGTCAAAACTTGCACATTGTGGCTTCTGAGCCTGTTGTGCTTCACAAATGAAGAACTGTGACAAGTCCCTGCTTCAGATTCACAGATTCTTTCCCGGACGTTGACTAGATGTTTCTGGACTTGCATAGCTTTCTGGCTTTCAGATTTTCACTGTCTCACAGGGCTAAGTGAGGTGACTGTTTTGCTCTTGTCCCCCCTCTCCTGCCTATCACCAGCCATGCTTTCAATCTCTTGTTCAGATTGATATCAATCTGAGTAACTTCTTGTTTTCCAGCTGAATAACCCCAGCAGTAGCAACATTAATACATAGGTTAATTGATTAACATGTTCATTGATTTCAGGAAGTGGTGTTGAGAGTAACTGTGTAATCAGTATTAGGGGTTCAGCAAACACAGAGCCCCGATATTTACTTGCACTGTCTCAATGTCAAACATTCTAGTTCAAAGGCGGGGGGAAAGAAGCGTTGTCCCAACTCAAAGGCCAAGAGGCAGAAGGGATTCTCTCTAAGTCAGGAGAGGGGCAGCCTTTTTGTCCTGTTCTGGCCTTCAATTGATTGGATGTGGCCCACCCACGTTGGAGAGGGACGTCTACTTCACTGTCTACCAATTTAGAAGTTAACCTCATCCAGAGACACCCTCACAGCCACAGCCGCAATAATGTTTGACCGAATATCAGGGCACCTCATGACTCAATCAAGCTGATGCATAAAATTAACCATCATAAATATTCTTCATTTCTTTTAGGAGCTCCATTCATGGGTGTGCCTTAGTTTATTAAATCAGTCTCTGTTCATGGACATTTGATTATTTTTAGTCTTTTGTTATTGTGAGTAGCTCTGAAATAGATAACCTTGTGCACCCATATTACATTCGCTTGCCATTGCATTGGTGGTTCAAGCTTCCTAGAAGTGGGATTTCTGGATCAAAGGGGAAATGTATATGAAATTGCACCTCCCTGGGGGTTGTACCATTTTGCATTCTACCAACAATATCTGAAAGCACTTGTTCCATGGGGGAATAAGAACCCCCATTTGGTCAAGAAGAATACCACCATCCTTGGCTATGGAGATTGGTTTAGGACCAAGCTTACCAATGGGAATGATTGTTGGGAGCCGTTTTGGGCTCGCAGGTTGAGACCCCTCCCTGCGTGGGGAAGGTTGAAGCAAAGCTCTCACCAGCCAAACTGGCGCCTAGTTTTACCTCCTTCTAAATAATCTTTCAGGCCTAGATTTCTTGAACTGCTCTCGTTGGCCCTAAGGATATAATGCTTTTTGGTTTTGTGGCATATGGAAAAGGGGACCTGGAGTGCAATGTCTTGATGGATAAAATCTGAATGAGAGTAACCTGGCCAGATGAGTTGGCTAGAAATTAGTAGGCTTTAGGCCCCAAGACTCCTTGAATCAAACTAGATTTTCCCTGCAGGTATAGCATTGTGTTAATCATCCCCTCAGCCCCACCATAAAACCTCAAGGCACATCTCCGTAAAGCTTCTCTCAGTATTAACAGACTGATGGGAGAGATTGTAAAGAGACTTAGGACCTTCCCCGGAGGTTAGCCTAGCCCAAAAGTTAGAAGCACTGTTTATAGATAAGGTACAAACTAAAGTAGCTACACATATCTTCATTGATCAGAAGATATGTTAAATGAGGTTAACATTTCACAAATCCTTTTGTAATTCTCATCCCCATGTTCCCTTATAATAAAAAGGCAATAACAAAATACTCTTACAAAAGCTACCATAAACCTATAGATAACTATAGGTCTTGTGACAACAATGTATGTTGTAAAGAATGCCTTGTCACTGATGTAATGTCACTTGCTACCTTTAAAAATAAAGACACTGAGACCAGCAAAGCAGAGATGCCATAATTTCCAGGGCTACCTGCTTGGTCATCAGACTCCATCTCTCTCATGGCTCTCTCACTTCATTTCGCCTGACCACCCATCCTTTGTGGACCCCTAGATTCGCTGGAACAAGGACCCCGGCAAATGATTGATGGGAGTTTTTGTGAAAACATCGGGACTGAGAAACTATTTCTCCCTGAGGATTGCTCAGCTAGCTGTTGTAAACCTCCAGTGTCTAGGGGCAATCAC
Organism: Paguma larvata; assembly: GCA_030068075.1. Classification (NCBI taxonomy): domain Eukaryota; kingdom Metazoa; phylum Chordata; class Mammalia; order Carnivora; family Viverridae; genus Paguma; species Paguma larvata. Next base: position 4,780,998 of record CM057844.1, on the reverse strand, counting down.
ATAGAGAAAGCCTGGTCAAAATGATACCAACAAAGAAGGAGCAACAGGAAGGACAGTAAGATACAATCCTGATAGAATAATAGAGCCCCTCGATCCAGCTGGACCTGATTCAGAGGCTATTCCTGCATTTTTTAGTTATGAGGACAAAATTTCAGTTTTTATTTTTATTTTTTTTTTATTATAATAGTTTATTTTCAAATTGGTTTACATATAACACCCAGTGTTCATCCCAACATGTGCCCTTTTTAATGCCCATCACCCCCTCTCCCCCCTCCCTCATCCCCCTCACCCTCAGTTTTTTCTTAGTCTTTGAGAGTCTCTTATGTTTTATCTCCCTCCCTCTCTGTGTCTTTTTTTTCTTTCCCCTCTTCCCCTCCCCCTGGTTTTTGCTTAGTTTCACAAAGTCCACCTATTCGTGGAAACATATGGTATCTGTCTTTTTCTGACTGACTTATTTCACTTAACATAATACCCTCCAGTTCCATCCATGTTGCTACACATGGCCAGATTTCATTTTTTCTCATTGCCACGTAGTAGTCCATTGTATATAAGTACCATAACTTCTTTATCCATTCGTCAGTTGATGGGCACTTGGTCTCTTTCCATGATTTGGCTATTGTCGAAAGTGCTGCTATGAACATTGGGGTACACGTGCTCCTATGCATCAGCATTCCTGTGTCTCTTGGGTAGATTCCTAGCAGGGCTATTGCTGGGTCATAGGGTAGCTCTATTTTCATTTTTTTGAGGAACCTCCACACCGTTTTCCAGAGTGGCTGCACCAGTTTGCATTCCCACCAACAGTGTAGGAGGGTGCCTACTTCTCCACATCCTCGCCAGCATCTATAGTTTCCTGATTTGTTCATTTTAGCCACTCTGACTGGTGTGAGGTGGTATCTCAGTGTAGTTTTGATTTGTATTTCCCTGATGATGAGTGACATTGAGCATCGTTTCATGTGTCTGTTGGCCATCTGAATGTCCCCTTTGGAGAAGTGTCTATTCATATCTTCCGCCCATTTCTTCACTGGGTTGTTTGTTTTTCGGGTTTGGAGTTTGGTAAGTTCTTTATAAATTTTAGATATTAGTCCTTTATCCGATATGTCATTTGCGATGATCTTTTCCCATTCCGTTGGTTGCCTATTCGTTTTGTTGGTTGTTTCTTTTGCCGTGCAGAAGCTTTTTATCTTGATGAGGTCCCAATAGTTCATCTTTGCTTTTAATTCTCTTGCCTTTGGAGACGTGTCGAGTAAGAAATTTGTGCGTCTTAGGTCAAAGAGGCTTTTTCCTGTTTTCTCCTCTAGGATTTTGACGGTTTCCTGTCTCACATTCAGATCTTTTATCCATTTAGAATTTATTTTTGTGAGTGGTGTAAGAAAGTGGTCTAGTTTCATTCTTTTGCATGTTGCTGTCCAATTCTCCCAGCACCATTTGTTAAAAAGGCTGTCTTTTTTCCATTGGATACATTTTCCCGCTTTGTCAAAGATTAATTGGCCATATACTTGCGGGTCCATTTCTGAGTTTTCTATTCTATTCCATTGGTCTATGTGTCTGTTTTTGTGCCAATACCATACAGTCTTGATGACCACCGCTTTGTAGTAGAGGTTAAAGTCTGGGATTGTGATGCCTCCCACCTTGGTTTTATTCTTCAGTATTACTTTGGCTATTCGAGGTCTTTTGTGGTTCCATACAAATTTTAGGATTGTTTGCTCTAGCTTTGAGAAGAATGCTGGTGCAATTTTGATTGGGATTGCATTGAATGTGTAGATTGCTTTGGGTAGTATTGCCATTTTGACAATATTTATTCTTCCAATCCATGAGCATGGGATGTTTTTCCATTTCCTTGTGTCTTCCTCAATTTCCTTCATAAGTTGTTTATAGTTTTCAGTGTAGAGGTCTTTCACATCTTTGGTTAGGTTTATTCCTAAGTATTTTATGGTTTTTGGTGCAATTGTGAAAGGGATTAGCTTCTTTATTTCTCTTTCTGCTGCTTCATTGTTGGTGTATAGAAATGCCACCGATTTCTGTACATTGATTTTGTATCCTGCAACTTTGCTGAAATCATGAATCAGTTCTAGTAGGCTTTTGGTGGATTCTGTCGGGTTTTCCATGTAAAGTATCATGTCATCTGCAAAAAGTGAAAGTTTGACTTCCTCCTTGCCAATCTTGATGCCTTTTATTTTGTTTTGTTGTCTGATTGCTGATGCTAAGACTTCCAGCACTATGTTAAATAGCAGTGGCGAGAGTGGACACCCCTGTCGTGTTCCTGATCTCAGGGGGAAGTCTTTCAGTTTTTCCCCATTGAGGATGATATGAGCTGTGGGCTTTTCATATATGGCTTTTATGATGTTTAAGTATGTTCCTTCTATCCCGACTTTCTCGAGAGTTTTTATTAAGAAAGGATGCTGTATTTTGTCAAATACTTTTTCTGCATCTATTGACAGGATCATATGGTTCTTATCTTTTCTTTTGTTGATGTGATGTATCACGTTGATTGATTTGCGAATATTGAACCAGCCCTGCAACCCAGGGATGAATCCTACTTGATCATGGTGGATAATTCTCTTTATATGCTGTTGGATTCGATTTGCTAGTATCTTGTTGAGAATTTTTGCATCCATATTCATCAGGGATATTGGCCTGTAATTTTCTTTCTTTGCTGGGTCTCTATCTGGTTTGGGAATCAAAGTGATGCTGGCTTCATAGAATGAGTCCGGGAGTTTTCCTTCCGTTTCAATTTTTTGGAACAGCTTGAGGAGGATAGGAATTAACTCTGTTTTAAATGTCTGGTAAAATTCCGCAGGAAAGCCATCTGGTCCAGGGCTTTTATTTGCTGGGAGGTTTTTAATAACGGATTCTATTTCTTCACTAGTTATGGGTCTGTTCAAATTTTCTATTTCTTCCCGTTTGAGTTTTGGTAGTGTGTGGCTATTTAGGAAGCTGTCCATTTCTTCCAGATTGCCAAGTTTGGTGGCATATAATTTTTCATAGTATTCTCTGATGATTGCTTGTATCTCTGAGGGATTGGTTGTAATTTCTCCCTTTTCATTCACGATTTTATTTATTTGAGTTCTCTCTCTTTTCTTTTTGAGAAGCCTGGCTAGAGGTTTGTCTGTTTTGTTTATTTTTTCAAAGAACCAGCTTTTGGTTTCATTGATCTGTTCCACTACCTTTTCTGTCTCCATATGGTTAATTTGAGCTCTGATCTTTGTTATTTCTCTCTTTCTGCTGGGCTTGGGTTGTTTTAGTTGATCTGCTTCTAGTTCCTTTAGGCGTGCTGTTAGAATTTGTGTTATTGATTTTTCTTGTTTCTTGAGATGGGCCTGGATTGCAATATATTTCCCTCTCAGGACTGCCTTTGCTGCATCCCAGAGCGTTTGGATTGTTGTATTTTCATTTTCATTTGTTTCCATATATTTTTTAATTTCTTCTCTGATGGCTTGGTTGACCCAGTCATCTTTTAGTAGGTTATTTCTTAGCCGCCATGTTCTTGAATATTTTCCAGGCTTTCTCCTGTGGTTGATTTCAAGTTTCAAAGCATTGTGGTCTGACACTGTACACGGTATGATCTCAATTCTTTTATATTTATTCAGAGCTTCCCTGTGCCCCAGAATGTGGTCTATCTTGGAAAATGTGCCGTGTGCAGATGAGAAGAACGTAAATTCCTTTGCTTCTGGATGAAGGACCCTAAAGATGTCTGTGAGGCCCATCTGTCCTAATGTGTCATTCAGGGCTATTGTTTCTGCGGAGATTTTCTGTTTTGTTGATCTATCCAATGCTGAGAGTGGAGTGTTGAGATCCCCTACTATTAGGACATTTTTATCGATGAGGTTGCTAATGTTTGTAATTAGTTGTTTTACAAATTTGGGTGCCCCTGAATTCGGTGCGTAGATATTTACAATTGTTAGCTCTTCCTGCTGGATGGTTCCTGAGACTATTATATAATGTCCTTCCTCATCTCTTATTACATCGTTCATTTTGAAGTCTAATTTGTCTGATATAAGTGTGGCTACTCCGGCTTTCTTCTGACTTCCAGTAGCATGGTAGATAGTTCTCCATCCCCTCACTTTCAATCTGAAGGTGTCTTCAGGTTTAAGATGAGTTTCTTGAAGACAGCAAATAGATGGGTCTTGTTTTTTAATCCATTCTGTTATCCTGTGTCTTTTGATTGGCGCATTTAGTCCATTTACATTCAGTGTTAATATTGAAAAATATGGGCTTACAGTCACTGTATTATCTGTAAGTTTCATGTTTGTAAGGCTGTCTCTGGTAGTTTGTGTTCTTTGCCTCCTTATTTTCATAGAATGCCCCTCAGGATCTCTTGCAGTGCTGGCTTATTTGTGATAAATTCTTTCAGTTTTTGTTTGTTGGGAAAAACCTTGATCTCTCCTTCTATTCTGAATGACAGGCTAGCCGGATACAGAATTCTTGGTTGCATGTCCTTCTTGCTCATCACATTGAAGATATCCTGCCATTCCTTTCTGGCTTGCCAAGTTTCCGTAGATAAGTCTGCTACTACCCTTATAGGTCTCCCTTTGTATGTTAGGGTTCTTTTGTCCCTAGCTGCTTTCAGGATTCTCTCCCTATCTTTGTATTTTGCCAGCTTCACTATGATGTGCCGTGCAGAAGGTCTATTCAAGTTACGTCTGAGGGGAGTTCTCTGTGCCTCTTGGATTTCCATGCCCGTTTCCTTTCTCATGTTGAGGAAGTTCTCAGCAATGATTTGTTCCAGAACCCCTTCGACTCCTTTCTCTCTCTCTTCTTCCTCTGGAACTCCTATGATACGGATATTGTTTCTTTTGAGTGCATCGCTCAGCTCTCGAGTTCTCCTTCCCTGTTCCTGGATCAGCTTCTCTCTCTTTTTATCTGCTTCCTCTTTTTCAATGATTTTGTCTTCTAAGGCACTAACTCTTTCCTCTACCTCCTCAATCCGTGCTGTGGCTGCTTCCAGTTTCCCCTGTATTTCTTCCAATGTCTTCTTTAATTCTTCTTGACCGTTTTTAAGGTCTTTGAACTTTGCCTCGTGGGACTCCTTGCATTCATCTAAGCTTTTTTCAAGGCCAGCAATTAGTTTTATGATTAACATTCTATATTCAAGTTCTGTTATGTTGCTTATATCTGTTTTCATTAATTCTTGAGCTGTCACTACTTCTTGTAGACTCTTTTGAGGAGAATTCTTCCGTCTCGTCATTTTGGCTGGATGTGTTATGGGTTGTTTCTTGAAGTTGCCCTGGAAAGGAAAACTGACAGACACACAGAACACAGAAATACTCAAACGTACCGACAAATGGTCCAGACAAGCAGTTCACAACAGAAAAAAATAACAAGTGACTCTCTGAGGGCAATGTCCTGAAGTAACCGCTACACGTTAAGGACAGGGTATGTAGTGTGCTGGTGGCAGAGCATATATAGACAGAATAATGACTGGTGCAGGGAGAAGAAGGAAATGGACTTTGCCCAGGTAGAGCGACTAAAGGGTTTAATCCAGACTGATAGAAATCAGAATAAGGACAGGTGCGAGGGAAAAGGAATAAAGATCGATGTCGTCTAGATGAACTTATACGGCCTGGTTATTCCAGAAAAAGGGCCGTTCCGGTCTGCCGCTCCCTTCTTTCCACACCCACACGCCTCCCGCTCCACGCTGGCGGCGCAGCTGCTCCCGCTGCCACTGCCGCCGCCGCCGCCGCCGAAGCTCGCGCCGCCGCTGCTGCCGCCTCGGCTGGGCGCCAATTTCAGTTTTTAAAAGTCAAATATGATTTCACGTGTATGTGAAATCTAAAAAAAATAAAACAAAGAAGCAAAAAAAAAAAAGAAAGCAGAAACACACCAATAAATACAGAGAACAAACTAGTGGCTGCTAGAGGGGAGGGGGCTGGGGGATGGGCAAAATAAGTGAAGGGGAGTGGGAGGGACAGGCTTCCAGATAAGGAATGAATAAGTCACAGGGATGAAGGCACGGCATAGGAAATATCTTCAATGGTATTGTAATAGCATTATATGGTGACAGATGGTGGTTACATTTGTGAGCACAGAGTAATGTGTAGTAATCACTGTTATACACCTGAAACTAATGTCACAGCATGTATCAACTATAATTTTTAAAAATTTGAATTGAATCCATTTTTTCTACAACTGAGAGAGTACTACCAAATGCAGCATGCTGCACAAAACATGATTTCTGCCTTCAAGGATATTTACAATAGAAATGGAAGATAGGGCTGGGGCATGAAAAACAATAGGAACAATAAGATGGAGTCATATCAGGTGCTGTACTTTACTTATAGACTGAGTCCCATGAGTCCTTCAGAAGACAGAGTAAGGGCAGGTAGTGGGCCTTGAGGGGACAAGATTTGGGTGGGTGGGACGTTGAATACCTCCACATCCTGCACCTGCAATTTAAGATCTCACATGGTCTGAGAACCAAAAGTTATTGAAGAGTTGGGACAAACTTGTGTTCAGCATGAAGGTTCAGAACTTTAAATGTTTTTACTTATTTTTGAAATAGAGAGAGAGAGAGAGACAGAGTATGAGCAAGGAGGGGCAGAGAAAGAGGGAGAAACAGAATCAGAAACACACTCCGGGCTCCAAGCTGTCAGCACAGACCCTGACGCGGGGCTCGAACTCATGAACCGTGAGATCATGACCTGAAGTTGGATACTTAACTGACTGAGCCACCCAGGTGCCCCAAAGGTGCAGAAACTTTAAACTGTCAAGTTAGGGGGTATAGCCTCAGACCCTGCCACGTGTGATAGATATGTCATACATGGTATATATGTAGAGTTTTACACTTCCAATGTCTGAACTGTTTAAACTCTGAAACACTACGGAGTTTGCCTAAAAGACTGTGCCACTGTGCTTCATGTCTCAAGGAAGTGAGGGGATATGTTTTCTGAGGCCTGGATATTGGGGTGAGTGTCAGAGGACCCCATGGCATGACTTGAAAGGTACCCATCCTATGGGCAGCAGGAAAAAGATAAGACATCTTAAGTACTTTGGATGTACAAACTCCCCAGGTCCTTTGTAAGTGTCCACTACCACCCAGAGGACTTTTGTGTTAAACTAGTCAGACTGTCACCTGCACAAAGTTGCTTTTTCAAGGGAGTAGGTGAGGCAATATCCAAGCTGGGCCACTCTCTGCTGACCGTGTGGGCACCCCTGGCACTGGCTGGTCATCCAGCGTGTCAGTGCCATTTTCTAACTTGTTCAAAAGTGCCATGTACCCTGTGCTGTTTAAGATCCTTAACCTGAGTCAGATCAACCCCTAAAGACAGAGCCTGAGACAAGGATGAGCCAGGCAGCTAACTGGGAGGTGGCCCAGGATGTGCTGGAAGGAGTGCAGATGTGAGGCGGGGACATCAATACAGGAATTGTCAATGGGTGAGTTACTGCTGTGGGTAATTGGGGCTCACTCCTGTTGGGGGCCTCTAGGAGACTGTGTGGGGCATGCCTCAGAATTGCCCCGCTGAACAGGAAGGAAGCCAAGGAAACTATCTTTCAACTGGTTGAATGATGCACTATGGGCAGTAAGTGTCTTACAGCCTTCAGGAGGAGAAGAATGTAGAGGCAAGCAGGTGATGGAGGTAGGAAGCTGTTAGTGTGCATAGAAACTGCCCACCAGTTGCACTGAGGACAAGGTAGGCGGAGAGGATGTGGCACACGATGTCTTCTTCAGGGGACCCCACTAAGAGCTCCCACCCAACATGGCTGATCTTGGTTGGCCACACTGTTCACTGCCTCTCTTTTCTTGCCACCTAGAAACCCCTTGGGATTAGGAACTTTTTCTACTCAGAGCTGTATCCCCTGTGCCTAACATGATGTGTGGGTCAGATCAGCGTCCATTTAGGATTTACCAAATCAACAGATACCACTATATTTGTTTCAGCCTCTTCCTGGGTTCTTTACTGCAATTGTTCTCCAAAGACCACACTGCAAGTAAGATGACAGTTTCCTCTGCTACTACCAACTGAGGGCAGGAATCCACACTATGCCCCCACATTAACCACTCTTGGCCCTCCCTCTTGATGCTGAGGAAGGAAGCCTGAATGGCTGAATTAAGCCATTGCCCTCTTCCTGTCCACTCCCGTCAGGAAGCAAACTTTTGCATTAGACGTCTCAGCAGGGTTGGGCAGGGTCCTCACTTATACTCCAGACAATTGCTCTCAATCTTGCCATCATAAAAGCTTTAGAGGTTGGTTGGCTCTTTTTGGGTTTCCAAAGATAAGCAGACTCATTGCTGTCCAGATGTCTGACTGGTGACTGGTCCTCAGGTATGCTCATTCATCAGCTTTGTAGTGATGTAGAGACAAGCTCTTCTGCCAGCTTAGGATAAATTTAATCCTCTAAGCAGGCTGGGCTTAGGGGCAGCCATCTGGTTGGAAGGAGGATCAGAGGACTTATTTTTTTTTTACATTTATTTATTTTTGAGAGAGAGAGAACGTGAGCAGGGAAGGGGTAGAGAGAGGGGGACAGAGGATCTGAAGCAGGCTCTATGCTGACAGCAGAGAGCCTCATTCAGGGCTTGAACTCATAAACTGTGAGATCGTGACCTGAGCTGAAGACTGATTCTCAACCAATTGAGTCACCCAAGCGACCGTCAGGGGACTTATATTAGAGCTACCTTAATATGGCAAGCACATCGATATCACTTGGGTTGGTAGATTCCAGAAAGCCAAAAGATGCCACCACCTGGCTCTCTGTTCCTTGAACAAGATATTCTACAGATAGAATTTGGCATGAATGTGATGAGTGAGGGGCAGAGCAAAGCCAGAGAAGAACTCGACCTTCAGCCACCAAAAATTCACCTGACTTTTGCTAGTTTTGTTTTTAATAATGTTACTGTTTTTGTAGGCAAGTCAGGTTATATCTCTGTTAGAAAGAATAACCATCGCTCTTGAGAATGGATGACACTGTCTTTACTGTTAGAACTTGAGATAAAACCCCCTGGAGCAGGCCCTGCAATCCTGGCCCTTGCCTCTTCAGCTGCTAGGCCCTGAAGACCTCCATCTGTCTAGCTGTGAAACCCTGTTTACCACATCATTAAGTGATCTGCAGAGATTTTGGAATTTATAAATTTCAGTTTTTCACTGAATGAAAATAGATGTTGTGCCACAAATTCATTGTCAAATAGAAGCATTTAATATTGGTAATTAGCAAGTAAAAAAGAGGCCAAAGTACTCATCTCAAACCAAGACTCTTCCTCACGGGATGAACGAAATTCTTTTCTACCTCTACATATGCATTTAGAAGAGAAATCCTGTCCTTTCACAAGATACCTGAGTTTTAACACAAAAGATAAAATGTCTTTATGGAGTCGAAAGTACAAAAGTCTTACTGAGGTGAGGGATGAGTCTGTCCTGTGATTGTTTTTTTTTGTTTTTTTGTTTTTTTGGTTTTTTTAGTTTATTTATTTTGAGAGAGAGCAAGTGGGAGAGGGGCAGAAAGAGAGGGAGAGAGAGAATCCAAAGCAGGCTCCATGCTGTCAGCACAGAGCCCAACATGGGGCTAAAATTCTTGAATCATGAGATCATGACCTGAACCAAAATCAAGAGTCGGACGCTCAGCCAGCTGAGCCACCCAGAGGCCCTGGGTTGATTTATTTTTTGCTGACCTCTAAAGGGCCGACATGGAAATGGCTTTTTTCATGTAGCCCAGTCCCTGAAAGTACTCAGTTTTGTGACCTGAAGACCGGCCATTTTGAACTATTCCTTGTAATAGTGCCAGTCTTTAGACTTTCAGTGTTGAGGACTATGAACAACATCATACCACTTATGTGTGTCTCTTTATGAAAGAAAATTATTGTAGTTTAACATAAACCCTACAATTTCAAATATCTGTAGTGTGCATAGCCAAGGCAGGAAGCCATGGCCATTTACAGAACTCTAGCTTCAAATACTTCATCCTTTTGTTTCCATAAACCACTGAAACATCTCAGAAATCCCAAAATTCTAAACCCAGATAGTAAATCTTGAAATAAGTCTGTAAGCATTAAAATAGCTATATTCAAAAATCACATGGATTCTATGATTTGTTCTAAATGTGCACATTAGCCCGTACTCTTTATTTTTAACTGCTGTGTTTACTTTGTGCATTTGGGCTTCTTTTTGTGTATGTGTCATAAAGCTTGCGAACATCTCACTGATCCAAATACCTGTTCAATTGTGACTATAAATTCCATATGAGTTGGTGCTGATGTGCTAAGGATGACAAAATTTCTGAGTTCAGTTGTACAGAATTTAGATTGAAGAGGATTTCAATATTATTCAATTATAAAAGGTTATATTGATGTCAAAATGAGTGTAAAGGACAGAAGAGAACGTGTTTTAGGGTAGCTTTATAAGAGGAATTTATTTGTTTTAATCGAAAGATAAAATTGCTAATCACACGACAGCTGATGTTGCTCTTCATATTCTATCTAAAGACATTCAGTTAACTCTCAGACCTCTTAACTTTAAGTGCTACAAGGAAGGCATTTCTTAAAGCAATACCATCCAGCTGCCTCTGTTTCCCAGGTGGCTGCTAGTGGTTGAAGTGTATTTGTCCACTTTCCTTTCCGTGCACATCCACACAGCATTGTCCCCCATTCACCCCTCTCCACTTGCTCCCCATGCACTCTGTCATTTCATCTCCTTGATCCAATCCCCTCCCCTCTCTCCTCAGAATCCTCCAACTTCCCAAGGCCAAAGAAAATGGTCTGTAGTCCTTAAGTTGGTGAGGTCAAGACTGGCACCCAATATGCCTACTCAATATCCATTCTTCATTCATGTCATACAACACTGAGTTTATTCCAGAAAGCAATACCCTGTTAAAAGATAGCATTTGCCAGCCTCCCTTGCAGCCAGGTCTATGAGACATGTGTGGAGTCACTGAGACCTCCATAAGAAAACTCATTTAGGGGAGATAACTTACCTGGAAGGGTGTGACCTATTATGCTTTTTATTCTCAGAATCAGACCTACAATATAAACAAGATGGCATGAGCTCCCATTGCCAACATATAGCCTTGAGGGTGGAGAAGCAAAAAGGCAGATGGAGCCTGAGTCCCTGAAACTCTCATATCAGTGCTAGAGAGCTGACCTCCTGACTTCTTATCCATGAGAGAATTATCACCTAATATATTTACAAGCCACAGGATTTGGATCTCTTTTATAGCTGCTGATCGAAGTGCTCATGGATATGGTTGGCATTGAAGGGTCTCCATGCTTGGCTACAATCTTCTTTACCAGCTTTTGTGACATTTATTTTTCAGTCCTAACTCAAGATAATACCAAATAGGCACTTATCTCTGATTCCTATCCAGGTTTGCCAGCATGCCAATTCCAATGATCTATACCTTCTACTTCCTCTCAGAGAGAGTCTACCATCATGCCTGATTGCTTCATCCGCCCAGCCTTTTAACATGGTTAAGGACAGGATTTCTGGCATCAGACTCTCTGGTTCTACCTCTTACTACCCTTGAGATCTTGAGCAACTTAACGGGCAAGGAAGTGTCAAACTCATTAGTCCAAACTCATTTAGTCAAATTCGATGAGCCAAAATCTCATTGCAAGGAAAGAGATCATATTTCACGAATTTGCAGAATAGACAGTGGTCTGAACTCAGAAACCCAGGAAAGGCTCTTGATAACCTTGTTTTCATGAGACACTGGAACTATGTATGAAAAAATTTTAGGAGACACACTTCATTTCTCTGCTTGGGTTTCCTTTCCGCAAAGTGGAGAGTGATGGTTTATTAAGATATGGAAATGATGGGAGGGGAAAAAAGGGAGCATTTTAATTTTTAAAAATGTTTGTTTTTGCCCAATGGAATATATGCCTGTGAATGCCCTGAAAACCATCCAGGAACTGGTAAGAGAACCTAAACTTGGATTCATTCATAGATGCTAGCCTATAATTTTCCTGTTAAAATGAATAGCTTGTTCACTCTGGCTTGTGATGAAAACAGTCACTCCTACCTTTGTATACATTGCTATATCCAGCTAATTTATTGCACTTTTGAATCCCCAGACTCATTTTCTCAATTTTCTCTAACAGAAGAGCAGATAAACAATGGGGCAGTGATACATTTTAATTTGGAGGATTTTAAAAAGCCCTATAATGATCTTCAAAGTATATGCTCCAGAAATCAGGACAGATGGACAGGCCCCTGAGTGGGGACAGGATATGGAGTCTGATCCCAGTTGCTTCTGGGCACCTGGCATGTCACCTTAGCTCTGAGCCACAGTGACACAGCATTTGGATACAGTGGACTTCTCAGCCTTTCTCTAGGCACATGGACCTTTATTTTGAAGATGTGATAATTTGAAGATGTTACTTCAGTCCCCAGGAAGAGAAAGATCTTTAAAAGTAATGCAGTGATTGGACTGACTTCTCCAGGAGCTCCCTGGTCACAGGAGTCAGGCTGTACCTACTAAACTTATTCTTCTGAGCTCCTACTGCTAAGAAAACACCTTACTATGGGCGCCTGGGTGGCTCAGTCAGTTAAGTGTCTGACTTCAGCTCAGGTCATGATTTCACAATTTGTGAGTTCAAGCCCCACATTGGGCTTTGTGCCGACAGCTCAGAGACTGGAGACTGCTTCTGATTCTGTGTTTCTCTCTCTACCCTTCCCTGGCTTGCACTGTCTCTGTCTCTGTCTCTCTCAAAAATAAATAAACATTAAAAAAATTTTTTAAAAAAGAAAGCACCTTATCAAATAGACAAAACTGCTTTAAAGAAAGAGTGAATCTGTGGGTGAATAAGCACTCTAGATGAAAGGCTACAGTGTTCTATTTCCTAAGAAAAATGAAAGAAAGAAGGAATTCAGTTGGATAATTAATAGGTGAAGGGGATTAAGAGTACACTCATGATGAGTGCTGAGTAATGTGTTGAAGTGTTGAATTACTATGCATTGTACACCTGAAGCTAATAGAACACTGTATGTTAATTATTTTTGAATAAGAAAAAAAACTAAAGAGTCCCTCTAACACAATGATGAGGTTATAATTTAAAATAGGATGAAAATGAAAACATGAAGCAAACTTTTAGTGATGTCACTTTAAGATCTGGCAGATTTGCCATTTTGTTATTCTTCTTCATAAGCTCTATCAGTCAATTAACTTCTTATTCAAAATAGGTATCTTTTATATTAAGAGTAGGAATTTAGTCTCTCTCTCTCTCTCTCTCTCTTTCTCTTTGTTTTTATTCCTCTTTTTAATTTGTTAGGTCCTAATTCAGGGCTTTATATATAATAACTATCCAATAAATCTTTGGGAATAATATCCATTATTAAAGTTCATGTCATGTTCATAAGTACCATTAGACTATTTAACAGATGGGAAGCATGAACATCAATCAAGTTTAATGAGTTGCCATAGGTCAGAAATCAAGTCTGTGTTTGAGATTTCAAGTGCACTGAAATGTTTTTATTGAGTCAAGATTTTTATAGTGCTATCTGCTGAGAGACAGGTGGTCATTTGTGAGTTCAAAGGTGTTTACTAATTTGTCTTCTTGCTTTTCTCTCCCTAATATGTAATGATATAAATAAGTAGTCATGTTCATGAACATTCACTCATGTGCTTTATTTAATCACATGTAAGCCTTTCTCAGTTAAAAACAAATGGTCTACCATATAGGTTTGTCTTGTGTGTTTCCTAACTTCCAAATGAGGTAAAAGTTTAATAGTGCAAAACAATTAGATAAATTTACCCATAAAATTAAAGCGACCTAGAAAGTTACTGATGGGTGATAGATTCCAAGAATTTTCTGGGAACCAGCAAACACAGGAAGTGTGTGGACTGGCAAAACAGAATGAAAAAAGTAGCTTCCCACTTACCCTAAGAGATCATTGTTGGGAAGTGGGGCCCAGAATGGTTGTTGGGATTCCAGGGGCTTCGGTCTTGGAACTTGCAGGTTTGGTGGAAGTTGGGAGTGAGGAATGGGGTTGGACAAAGTGGAAGTGGAGGAATGTTTACATAAGTGTTCCTGAGAGTCCCTATCTTATATTTGCAGAATCCCGCTCAAAAACGTGGGGACTCTTCTCTGAAAAATCTGCATGTACAGGGAAGGGTGTGCTCTCATGAGTGGATGTCAGTACCTCTCAAGTAAAGACTTCCTAATTCTGGTCTCTGCAGAGTGGTTACATGGCCCAAACCTACTCGATTGTATCATCAGGTCCTGACACCCCAATTAGAATAGTGCATGGTGGGCTTACCTGTAAGGGACCTTACTAGCCTCCTCTCATGCACCTGCTTCAGGTCCTTCGGTCCCACATGTCTTTTGGTCTCTCCACTTCTGCAGTGGCCACTTTATTGGCTCCAACTTCCTTTTTGCCTGTGCAGTTCAATAAGATGTGAAGCCAGTCCTTACTAGCTTGGGAGGGTTAAAATAGCCATCATTTAACAATTAAATTATATAAACTTATGACTAAGTAAATTATATTATGAACAAAGGTAATAAATATTCCAAACTCATTACTTTCTACCTATTTTACCATTCTATATATTCTAGAGAATATTCTATTGTATCTATATGCAACGTCTATTGTATCCATATGACAAACACACCATATAGGACACCCTTTTCCATGTCTACATTGAAGTCAGTCATAGTGAGTATTTATACCATGGAACTAGGAGAGGCAGTGGTCAAACATTTAGGACCACCACGCTGGTACAATCTGCCAGCACATACCCTTATACCTACACAGCACACCTTTTACTTCCTGCCCCAGTGCTTAATTAGCGTACTGAGTTAGAACACCATGAGATCATGTTTGGAGCCCACCACACGCCTCCTGAAAGTGCAGGGATGTTAACATCTTGTGGAGTTGTTCTTTGACAAATGGGAGCTGGGAGCTGGATGCTGGTGGCTAAATTCTTGCCTTTGTCTTCCCCCAGACAGCCTGACCTACTTGTATCCTTTTTAAGAACACAGGCCTGTGAGACTGAGCAGCCAGCTGCACTCAGTGCCAGCCAGCATCATTATGTATACTAGTATTGGTTCCCTTCTTAGCCCCATTTCCTCATTCCTCTGCTCTGTGATTGAGCTTTCTAATAAAAATAGCCTGTTGCCTCAGGCTCTGCCTCCTAGAGATGCCAAGGTAAGAGAAGTCCTAATAAGGAAAATGAGTGTGGGGTTGTATGAAGACAAGGTATGGTGCTGGTTCCAAGGCCGGAAGGGGCTGTCATAACCCCTGGCTTGAAAAGACAAGAGCAGGGAGCAAAGGTGGATGTTGAGTCATTTTGAAAAGATATGAATCTTCTGTTGATGAGCGCAAACAACCTGAAACAACACACAGGGAGGAAAACAGGAAAGTAACTACCCAGACCACACTCTGTTCCCTCTGTCTCATCTCTTACCAGCGTGCCTTTTTGACCAAACACAACTGGAGGGCAGAGATCATGAGGGGATTGGGACAGGATGGAAGGAAGCACAAATGGAAAATGTTCCTCACAGTATCCTATAGCAAAATGTGTCCATTTGCATTCACAGTGTTCAGGTGCACTTTCCACCCAAGGGAGAGTCTGGTGAGAATATTGACCAACTGTTTCAACAACAAGCAGACAGAAATCAGCTGTCTACAGGAGAAAAGTCAAAACAAAGGAAAAACTGACTCTGGAGAAAACAAAGGAACTTCAGAACAAACTTATTATATCTACAAGACAAGAACAGGGAGTCATGAATAAAAGGAGCAATCAGATAAACAAGAAAGAGTTCTTAGAAATTAAAAAAATTATTATAGAAGTAACGATTTCAAATGAGCTAGAATATAAATGGAAAAAAGTCTTCTAGATCCTAGGGCAAAGCCTTAGAAAATGTGAGACCATACTAAGAGTCACAGAAGTGTGATCCCAAGTAGTAGCCCAGGAAGAGAGAAAAAAATTGAAGAACATATTGGCTGTAGCAACATTTTCCTAGATCTGTCTCCTAAAGCAAAAGAAACAAAAGCAAAAATTAACTATAGGGACTTCATCAAAATAAAAGCTTTTGCACACCAAAGGAAACCATCACTAAAACAAAGAGATAACATACTGAATGGGAGAAGATATTTTCAAATGATACATCTGATAAGAGGTTAATATCCAAAATATATAAAGAACTTATACAAGTCAACATCAAAAAAAAAAAAAAACAAAAAAATAAAAAAATAAAAAAACAATACAATGAAAAAATGTGCACCTGAGTGGCTCAGTTGGTTAAGTATCCAATTCTCGATTTTGGCTCAGGTGATTATCTCATGGTTCATGAGATTGAGCCCCGTGTTGGGCTCTGTGCTGACAGCGTGAAGCCTGCTTGGGATTCTTTGTCTCTCCTTCTCTCTATCCTTCCCCCACTCTCTCTCTCTCAAAATAAATAAATAAACTTTAAAAAAAAGTGGGGGGCAGAGGACCTGAATAGGCATTTTCCCAAAGAAGACACACATCAAGATGGCCCAGGAAACACATGGAAAGATGCTCAACATCACTAATCATCAGGGAAATGCAAATCAAAATTAGAACAAGATGTCATCTTATACCTGTTAGAATGGCTAAAATCAAAAAGATAAGAAATAACAAGTGCCAGTGAAGATGAGGAGAAACTGTACATTCCACTGTTGGTGGGAATGTAAATTGGCGCAGCCACTGTGGAAAGCATGATGGATGTTCCTCAAAAAGTTAAAGATAGAATTACCATATGAAGCAATGATTCCATTATTATTTACCCAAAGAAAACAAAAACACTAATTTGAAAAGACATATGCACCCCTATGTTTATTGCAACATTATAACAGCCAAAATATGGAAGCAACCTAAATGCCTATCAATAGATGAATGGATAAAGAAGATGCAATGTGCACAAACACAGACATGCATACACACACAGACACACACACGCAGGAACATTACACAGGCATAAAAATAAGAAGATTGTGCCATTTGAGACAACATGGATGAAGGCAAAACAGGTGAAGGAAAGTAGGAGATACAGGCTTCCAGTTATGGAATGAGTAAGTCACTAGAAGAAAGACACAACATAAAGAATATAATCAATGGTATTGTAATAGTGATATACAGGGACATATGGTATCTATTTGTGGTGAACTTAGCATAATGTATAAACTTGTTGAATCACTGTGTTGTACACTTGAAACTAATGTAACACTGTGTGTCAACATAACCATTAAAAAAATAACATACTGAAAACAAATAAATAAATGCATAAATAAATGCATAAATAAACAAATAAATATAAATTAATTAATTAATTAATTAATAATAAATAAATAAAATATATGCAAGGGTTCCAGGGTTAAAGATCTAAGTCTTCAAAGGGGTTAGACCTTTGTACCCCTTTACTGACAAGTCGCTGGAAATGGGCTGCCTTCAGGGAGTGTTTGTAACCTTGGGCAAAGTGGTTCCCTTTAGCCAAGGCAATTCCTGGAGAGAGATTTAGCTGTTAGTCACCAGCAATCAGCAGTGAAAGAGGCCTGGGTTTTAAAGGGAATCTGATGATTGGGCACCTGGGTGGCTCAGTCACTTGGGCGTCCAACTTCAGCTCAGGTCGTGGTCCACGAGTTCGAGCCCTACATCAGGCTTTGTGCTGATAGCTCAGAGCCTGGAGCCTGCTTTAGATTCTGTCTCCCTCTCTCTCTGCCCCTCCCTGGCTCGCACTCAGTCTCTCTCACCCTCAAAAATAAATAAACACAATTTTTTTAAAAAATTTAAAAAAATAAATAAAGGGAATCTGATGGTGCACCACTTTGTGCTGCTCAAATCCAGTTGCTAAATGAATAGACATTCACCCCATCTGGGAAGAAGGTTGTCTGGAATTCTGGTTGGGTGCTTTTCTTGGGAAAACACAGAAAAGGAAGGGTAGTGATATCAGCTGTAATCCCCACCACTTCAACTTGTCTTGAGGCTGTAGCTGATTCTCAGCATCTCCCTCCTCTAATTTATACCCTTACCTCTTGTTACCTCCGGCACCTCTGCTGGCCTAAGATTGCTTCTCTGGTGTAGTGACCTAGACTCTCTTCCCTGAGGGGTCTGAGCCCTGGTCTTGGTTTTTCTTGGGTATGGATGCATTTGCTCATTTACCATCAAAATTGGGGAGGGTGTAGGTAACCACGAGATGGCCCCGTGGATCACCTGGCTGTCAAACATACTATTCCCTGGCCTCAATTGTTTAACAGCAGCCGTGTCTCCTTCTGTGGAACATGGATAGTCTGTCTGTCAGGACAGTGACCTCTTTTCTTGCCTGTTGGGCTCTTGGCACATAGAATTCAAAGTGACATAACAGTAACTGCAGGTTAAATTTAGTGGAACTCTTACTGTTTCTCCTAGGAGAAGTGCTGCCAATCTGGGAACCAGGATCTCCAACCGGTGCTATACAATAGAACTTTCTGCAATGTTGGAAATGTCCTATATCTGCACCACCCAACATAGTGGCCATTAACCACACGTGGCTATTGAGGACTTGAAATCTGGCCAATGGGATTGAGAAATGAATTTTAACTTTTATTTATTTAGTTTAAATTTATTTTTTTATTGTTTACTTATTTTTGAGAGAGAGATAGAGCACAAGCAGGGGAGGGGCAGAGAGAGAGAGGGAGACACAGAATCTGAAGCAGGCTCCAGAGTCTGAGCTGTCAGCACAGAGCCTGATGCGGGGCTCGAACCCACAAACCCTGAGATCATGACCTGAGCCAAAGTCAGTCACTGAACTGACAGAGGCACCCAGGAGCCCCAATTTGATTTAAATGTAAAGAGTTACATTTCAATAGTGACTACCATGTTGAGCAGTGCAGTTCTAGACCATGACAGTCTAAAGTTTTAGGATTAAAAACACAAAATTCCCACGCTGGTCACTGGAACACATGCCTACGTTCATCCCTTGGCTCTGTCTGCAGGGGACACAACACCATGTAATAGTCTTTGATTCAAGACATATACTATATCCTAGAGAAAGGAATTCCATTGTAGTAGGGCATCTTCTCCAAGCTGGAGACTTAGCTGTGCCTTCAAAACGCCCTTGTATCACTTTATGGTGGGGGTAGGTTAGATATCACATTTGTCCAATTTTAAAATGTCATAATTAAACATGAGCTAGTCCCTACTCCCTCCTCATCCCAAAAAAGGCCAGCAGTTTCTGAGTGGTGCAGACAGGACTACTGGATGCCACCACCAATGTCCTTCCTCTGCTACACAGTGGATCTCTGGGTCTGAAGTGGTGTAATGCAGTATTCCATGTTAGTCGATTGAATAATATAAGATGGATAGTGGTGCTGACCAATTTGCTCTACAGACTGGAAAAGAAATTCATACCCAGAACATTTGTTGCTTCCAGTCAAGATGAATCACTGCCTTTTGCAGAATAGGATCAAACGCAATCAACTTGCCACCAAGTATCTCAATGACCACTTAGGAACGGTGGGACTCAGCTTTGGTTTCTATGCCTGGCAAATTAGACATCTGGCTTTGGCGGTAGATCAGCCTTGGTCATTTGAAACTCTTGCTGTTGGGCCCATGCATAGCTTTCATCCCTGTCACCATTGTCCATTCATATACCCATTATGCTAGCACTGGGATGGCCAAGACAGAGGCTGGAGCTGTTATCAACTGACTGAAATATACTTGGTAGCTTAATGCCTTTTCTAGGTTGGATGCCTTCTGGTGGATATTAATGTGCGATGCAAGATCTTCATACTTGGTGCTCGCTTTTGTGGGCCCACCCACATGTCCGTTTCCCAGAATTCTTTGTTCTCAACCTTCTGCCTTCTAGGCCCTGACCAATCAGCCAAATCATCCACCACTGCCATGAGCCCATGTATATTCTTTCCTCAAGCTACTTCTCTCTCCACACTGCCTGAAGCTCTGCCTATTGAAAGAATTTCCCCTCACTGCTGTCTTTCAAGACCATCCTGAACGGGGCTATAGCATATGTGCAGCCAATTTTCATCTTGCATGCATATCCAAGCCCATCCATCCATGAACCAAACTCAATCTTTTCCCTCCTCTCTCGCCTGGAACAATATTGAGTGACATGGGAGTATAGGCCACCACACTTGTACAATTTGCCTGTGCCTTTACCGGGGTCCAGTTCTGGCGAATCTAAGGGTCCCCGAAGGATGGACGGTCAGGCAAAAGGAAATGAGAGAGCCACGAGAGAGATGTAGTCTGATGACCAAGCAGGCAGTTCTGGCAATTCTGGCATCTCCGCCCTGCTGGTCTCAGTGTCTTTATTTTTAGTATATATGCTGCGAAGCGAGCACTCGGTGTCTTTATTTTTAAAGATAGTGAGTGACATTATATCAATGAGTGGCATTCCATAGTTTAATCTCTTTAACAATAATGCATTTTTACCAGCAAGGCGGCAACTTCCTCAATCCTGTATGTTGGTTTCAGGATAATTAACATATAAATTTAGGGTGCGGGGAGAGAACAGGGTGTTTCCTTAAGGCCTTAATGTTAATTATCTACAAACAGACCAGGAGTCATTTTGCCTATTCTTCCAACTACAATGGGGGAGGTGCAACCCATCAGCAAGATGCAACTTTAAGGTTACTTCTGGCCAGGCTACTCTCCTTCGGAGGTAATCCATCAAAGCATCTTGCTCCAGGTCCTTCCCTTTTATCTAAATGCCATAAAACAAAAGAGCATTACATTCCTTGGGGCCAAGGAGAGTAGCTCAAGAAATCCAAGCCTGAAAAATTATTTAGAAGGTGGTAAGACTAGGCGCCATTTTGGCTGGTGGGAGCTTTGCTTCAACCTTTTTGACACAGGGAGGGGTCTCAACCTGTAAGCTCACACAGGGAGGAGTCTCAACCTGTGAGCCCAAAATGGCTCCCAACATGCCCTCTTTCCTGTGCACAGTTATATATGTATCACTCCCATCTTCCAACAGATTGTCGTTGGGACCAGCCTAACTTATGACTTAGTAGGTTTAACAGATCCCCCAGTTCATGGTGATCTACTCTAGGCCACATGTCACTCAACTTCTACTCAGGCCAATTTGCACACTGGGATCTCTGTTTGATTGCTATACAGATCTCTGCTGCAGGAGATATGGCCTTGCTCCAGAACATTAGGAGTCTACACCGTGATCATCCCATTAGAGCTTAACATGAATTTTGCATGGCATCTTTTCCATTACCAATACTCCTAGAAGAGTGTGGTTTACTAGGTTGTATGGTAGAAGTTGCAAAGTGGCTTGTGTTGCAGATTTAACCTGCTGCTAAGTCCTTTCCTGTTCTGGACCACATTCAAGGTTGGTATCCCTTCATTTCACTCAATAAATGGCATATTCCAGTTGTGGAATATACCATCTCCAGAACCCAGAGAGTACTACAACGCATTGTGATTTCATCATACTGATGAAGGGTGTATGTTTTAATAGTTTATCTTTTATTTTGGAGGTTGTCTGGGCATGCCCCAGACCTGTGGGCCGTTAGCAGTTTTATAGATATGGCAAGATCTTGACTCTGTATGTTTTATCTGTCACCCTCTGAGATGTACCTGTGTAACCAATGCCTTGATCTTCTTGCTTGACTAGTCTGATTAATATTAAATTATTCATATCAGTGACAAATTTGATGCTCTGCAGAATGTCTAGATTTCCCAGATTTCTTCAGAGGAGGGTCATGATAGAGGATGGGAGAATTAACATTGCCCCAGGGCAAAACTGTAAATATATAAACTATTTTTTCTTGTGAATACAAGGAGTTTCCGACCCTCCTTTGAATATAAATGGAACAGAACACATCCCCCAGATCAAAGGTGCATACCCTGTACCTTAGCTTGAGTTAATCTGTTCTAGGAAAATACTACATTTGGCAAAGAACTGTAATCATGGTTACTATTTGGTTAATTTTATGTTAGTCCACAGTCATCCTCTAAGACCTATCTGCTTTATTAAGTGACAGACTAATGAATTAAGTGGGAATATCATTGGGACCACCAACACTGCATCCTTTTGATCTCTGAGGATGGCATGAATTTCTGCCTTTATTACTAGGATGTGGGTTTTAAATTTTATTTGTTCAGCCTGAGAGGAGGGAGTTTTCAGGTCTTTCCCTTGGTCTTCTTCACTATCATAGCTCTTGCTCTACATTTCAAGGAAGGAGTCTGAGGGTTCTGCCAACTATCATGTGTATATACGCCAATGATACTTTCAGGGACTTGAACATGACCACCATATGAGTCAATGGGCCCAGCAGACCCACCTGTGAGCTGGATCTGTCTTGGACTCCATACGTTGCTGGGTTCCTATTTGCATTCTCTCTGACAAGGGTCCATGATGATGTTTTGGGTCCCCAGGTATCAGTGCCAATTCAGACCCTGTGTTTAACAGTCCTTTAAAAGTTTGGGTATTTTCTTTTCTCCAGTTTACAATTACCTAAGTTGAAGTAGCTGTACATCCCTTTAGAGAAGGACTGGCATATACAATTGCCATATAATAGCAGGGTCCTTCCATGTAGGGGCCTAGCCTCTTCTTCGTTCAGTGTGCTTCAGGATTAAGAACTGGTCCAAGTCCTGAAACTGGCAATAGATTGTGACCTTTCTTCAGAAACCTATTCTCAGTCTCCTGATCATCCATCTTTGATTTCTTTTCAGCTGTACAAAATAAGCAGGACAACTGTTGATGGATGTACAATAATCGGTTAACTCAGCAAGTTTGGAATGTTCAAACTGTGCATATTCTAAAGAAATTGGCCTTTGACTGGCTCTTTGAAGATAACCTCTAAACCCTGGGAATATCCTGCCTGGTAAGGGTGTTTTTATTCTGGGGCCTTGGTTCACAGATTATCTAACAATGTGACTGATTGTGGGGCTCTTAAGCAACAGTGTATCAATTTGACTGGTAGTGGGACTGGAGACTAAGTAAAGTCAGACATGTGGTCACCCCAGCCCTACATACTGAACCCCCAGAAAAAACCTAGATATCAAGGCTTCCGTTTTGGTTGGCACAACTCCATATGTGTTGCTGGGAGTATTAAGCACTGTTCCTATGGCTCCACTGGGAGTTGATGACTGGGAGCTCTCACCTGGTCTCTCCTGCACTCTGGCCTATGTGCTATTTCCTGCTTCTGATTTTAATCTGTATCCTTTCACTGTAATAACCTGTAACTATGAGTAAAACATCTCTTCTGAGTTCTATGAGTCCTAGTGAATCATTGAATCTGAGGGTGGTCTTGAAGACCACCAACACGTCTGTCCAACTATTTTGCCCCTCAGAACACCCTGTTTTGCTGGTCATCTACATAGCACTAAAGGGACCCTGGAGGCCCTGCCAGTTGTGCCACTCGTTACAATAATTGGGCCCAACTGATAACTTCTAACACCTATGTGCTGCCACCTGGCTTCTATTATTTCAGGATCCCTCTCATCCTTATTGCTATCAGGGAGCCTATTTCTGTAAGATCATTTCCTACTATCAGCCCTGCCCTAAAGGGGATAGTTGCTACTAAGCTTCTCAAAGATTAGGGGTCCCTTTCAGCAGCACACTCCTAACCACTTTGGTGACTGGCTTGTTCTCTGGACTGGTCCACAGCACATGGTCATCTAGTGGGTTTCTGACTTTACACAGTATATACGCTCCAGTGTGATCACTTCATTGAGCCGTTTGATCCTAGTTCTGGCATTTCTACTGCACTTAGTATGATAAACTACTTCTTACAGACTTCCAAGCCACCCTAGCAGTGTGTTAACTTGCTGGGATCCTTGCTGGATGTTAAATCCCATGTCATGAGTGAGAGTGCCCATACAAATGAAGTCTCCCTTATGTGATTTTTGAGCTACCTTCCTGGGTCCAGTCTCCTCAGGGTGCAGTCCCATGACTAGCCTCCTGGCTCCTGCTGGTACATAATGGCTGAGTCCTGCATCTCCATCACTAGCTAGTGCTTCTCCTCACCCAGCGGACCCAGAACTTTCCCCACTGGGTTATGTTTGACTTGAACCTAGTTCATGTTCTGGAGACCAGGTGGAAAGGTGGAGGCAGATCCTAAAGTAGGGTGGGGTGTGTGTTGTCTGGCAAGGCAGAGCCTGAGCTGATCCTACAGGGAGCTGTGGAGCTGAAATGTCTCTTTCAGCATCATCCTGAATTGAGGCAAGATAACCCAGTCTTGTACCACCAGACAATGGATGCAAGCTGCCTTCAAGAGTGGTCCCTTTGACTGAGGTCAATTCCCAGAGGGTCTCTGCTGTGAGTAGTGACAGCAATTCTCCCAACATTTGGGGGAATGAGCACCTTGCTCCTGAAGGGGAGGCACCTTAGCATTCCCTTCAACCACCAAGAATAGAGAAAAATCTACAAGCCTCCAGAGAGAAAAAGACAAGTTAGAACAAGTAAAACTAGAAGACAATGATTAATTTCTTAAAATTACTTCCTTCTTGCAAATATTTCATAAAATCATTAATCATTTGCATACATTAAAGTAAAGGAATCAGGGGTGCCTGGGTGGCTCAGTCAGTTAAGTGACTGACTTCAGTTCTGGTCATGATCTCACAGTTCGTGAATTCAAGCCCCACATTTGGCTCTCCGCTGTCAGCGAGGACCCCGCTTGAGATCCTGTGTATCCCTCTCTCTGGCCCTCCCCTGTTCTCTCACACTCTCAAAAATAAATAAACATTAAAAGTTTTTTGAAAGGAATCAATTCAAAGAATAATATTACTTGAGACAATAATACTATCAAGGTATATCAAAATAACTTACTTTATTAAATGAAGATTTGAATAATCCTTCTCGTGGTAGTATTTGGGGTTGTCCTACATAACTACTTTCTCCTTTAACCCTCTATTTTTTTTCTCAAAGGAGAAAAAAATAAGAACAAGAGAAAAGGCTAAATTGTTAAAAAAAAAAAAAGTAGGGGGGTTACTTTGAAGTATGTAGAGAAAGTGTGATCTGTGGAAGATTGTGGGTGCCCATGGATCATCATAAAACACTCCAAGCACCAAGCAACAGTTCAAAGCCTTACCCACAAGACAACGATTGTCATTTATAAACCACCATACAAGTTTTTGATTCAGAAAATGTTGCAAGGTCTGTTTCCTGCTCTGTCAGATATGAAAAAGCAGGGCTGGGGGGGGGTGCATTCTGAAGTGGAAAATTAGGAGGTTGGTGGGGAGAAAAAAGCCTTGGGGAGTGAGACTGCATTTGTTGGCTTATTAAATTTGACTTTGGTCATCGGTTCCTGGACTTCGTCAGCTCTTCTCTTAGTGCCCTCTGCTGGACGAGAACTAGAACTATTTACTATAGATGCGTAATGAGTATTTTTCAGTTTTTAGACTTTATAGTGTTGGATTCACATTGCCATCTCTAAAGTCCAGCACCTCACACAAAGGATCAGGTCTCTGGCTGGCAGGAGGCATTCTAGTGGGCGTAGAGGTGAACTCTGCCTCCCGTCTGGTTTCAGGAGGTGCCTAAGAATCGCCAACCTGATACTGCGAGAGGAGAGTTTGGCCAGGTGCATGGCTCCACCTCCCTGGGATCAGCTGTAGTCAGGTGAGAGATTAGTCACCCATAAAAGAAGTACAGCTCCTGATGCCCCTTGGGGTTTCTGCCTGTCCATTTCCATCTCGCTTAGGGGTTAAAAAAAACAACAACAACTTATTTTCGAAATTGAAGGGGTTAAGTATAATAGATCCAGAATTTGTTTTTATATTTTTCTTCTCAAATGACAAAGAAGTGCTATTCTCCAGGATCCTCACTCAAAATCATGCATATGATATCTTACGCCCAGAACAAGATATCTCCATGTTAAAATACAACTCCCATACGGTATTTATTTGCCTATCTCCCTCATGAGGCCAGGTTTCTTGAGGTAAAGATACCTATGCCTAGTTGGAACTCAGTGTTTGATTATTCAATGCATGAATGAGTAGACAGACGGAAAGACAAATAAATGAAATAATCTTTTTTCTCTGTTTCTTTTTTAAACATTTAAATCTTCTTTATGCATAGAAAGGTGAAATAATAATTATATGGCTTGAGGAATTTTCTAAAATTAAAGTCATTTCTGTCAACAGTGCCCAGGTCCAGAAAGGGAACATTCCCAGATGCCCTCCTCATACACCAACCAGTCACCACCCATCCCTGGAGGTGGCCACTGACAGCACGAATTGCTTGGTTTTCTTTTGTACTTAAAGTAGAATCATACACTGTGTTCTCTCTCTTGCTTGCTCACTCCTGTTTTAGAATTATTATGTATTTACAGTTTCTTTTTTCTTTAATGTTTATTTATCTTGGAGAGAGAGAGAGAAAGAGAGAGAGAGAGAGAGAAAGAGAGAGAGAGAGAGAGCATGAGGTGGGTAGGGGCAGAGAGAGAGGGAGGCACAGAATCCGAAGCAGCCTCCAGGCTCTGAGCTGTTAGCACAGAGCCGTACATGGGGCTCGAACCCATGAACCATGAGATCATGACCTGAGCCAAAGTCAGACGCCCAACTGGCTGAGCCATCCGGGTGCCCCTTTATTTACAGTTTCTTATTTGTTTTTATTGAAACCCTTATGTCAGTGGGTGCTCCTATGGTGGCATGTGGCCTCTTTTGTATCTGACTTCATTTGCTCCATATTATGTGTATAAAATTCAGCTGTATTGTTGAACACAGTTATGGATCACTCATCATCACTGCTATACAGTGTCCCATTATATCAACACACCACGATGTGGTTTGGGTTCTCCCCAAATAGACACTGAACAAAGATTCGAGTGTAAGTAATTTATTTTGGAGATGAAGGAACACCCCTGGAAGGTGAATGAGGGAATGAGAAAAGAACAGAAGACAGGCAACAATGGCTGTGTTACCGGATGAATCACCGTGGGCCTCTGGAGCTCAATCTTGCTGATGTCTCTGGGGACAGAGATTCCCCCAGAAGGATGAAGGGTTTAGGTATTTATACTCTGACACTCTTCAGTCATTAACAG
Source organism: Paguma larvata (assembly GCA_030068075.1). Classification (NCBI taxonomy): domain Eukaryota; kingdom Metazoa; phylum Chordata; class Mammalia; order Carnivora; family Viverridae; genus Paguma; species Paguma larvata. The sequence continues at coordinate 4,754,134 of CM057844.1, read as the reverse complement.
GACTGCTATGCAAGGAATGGGCTGTGCTTGTTCCCAGGCTCTCCTGGGAGAGGCAGGCAAAGGAGCTCCAGTGCCAGGCAAAGCTCTTGGACAAAGAAAAGCAGGTGAAGGCAGGTGGAACTCAGGCAAGCAGTTAAGATTTTCTTTAGACCCATATAGTCTTCTAATATCTTCCTCTTATTGACTGTATTATGTCCAGGCCCTCCCAGCAACATATGCCAAGATGAAATTAGATTTGCAGGAGATTTATTGGAGAAAATGGGGAGAGAACCAGAGAAGGCTGCAGGGCTGACCCCCGTGGAGGAGAGAGGGAAAGAAGGAGGGAAGGGAGATTGGACAGGAAAGGTCTTTGCACCTCAGCAAATCTGATGGGGAATCTGTCTTTAAGTTCAAATTACCCTGGTCTAAGGAAGAGACCTGCCTCAGTGTCCCTGCTTTCTGTAGTCATTAGATGGCATGGGACGTGCAGCCAGGGAGCTTTGGTCAAGTATGCTCCCTGAGACAGGACACCTGAGAGGCACATAGTCCCAGCTGCCAGGTTGCCTAAGTTAATGAGAGAGCAATCAAACTATCTGTTCCAGCATACTCTCTCTGGGGCTGTGTCTTGTTAATACTATGTGTAATTTCAAATGCAAAATTCAAAAGCAATCACCTTTCTCCCTGAATTGTCCTTTCTCTATGTGATATCCACTTATGCCACTCTGACTGTCCCCTTGAACTAATTAAGCCAGTTAAAGATTCCTTTTGTTATCTGAAACTCTGCCCACAAGTTCTGTTTTTAAGATGCAAATATTCCTTGGAAGAGTTAAGCCCTTTGTTGTTTATTTACACTTTGGAAAGACCAGTGTTGACTTAATCCTACTTCCTGAATGTGGTACCTTGGGCAAGTCTTGGAGCCTCTCTGAGCTGCAGTTTCTTCATCTGTAACACCTTTGTTCACAGGCTTGGGATGAGAAACAAGATAATGCATGTGACATTCTCAGTGCACAGTTGATTCGGAATACTGGTTCTTCTCTTGTCTTTTTTCCCATCCCTGCATCCTGGCTCCTCTTCCTTGGTTATCAGGATTGCTTTACCCCTAACACTGAGATTTAGTAAGACATGGGGATGAGATAGGGGTCAGAGGGGAGAGGAGATAGAAAATGGAGCATGGTCCTCTTCCCAAGGTGTTTACTGAGGCTGAGGATGCACTAGTTAAAGCATTTTCTGTGTTCTCTCATTATGAACAAATGTTGATTACTGTTGTTAAATCAGATGGCTCTCAGGGTAGGCAGGGCTCTGCAGAGGAGAACCTGAAACTCAGAGGTCCTTTGGAGAGTTGTAGTTCAGTGGAAGAAAGCAGAGGGAGCCCCAGAAAATATATGCCAGTATTAAGTGACTGAGAGGTGGGAGGAAGGTATGAAAAATGAAGTAGCAGCTCTGCCTGGAGCCTGGGATTTGTCCCAGCTAGGATGCAGTTTCCATATCAGGTGTCCCCTCAACACACGTGCACAACACACCCAGGCTCCCTTTTCTCCAGGGCCTGCTCCACTGAACCTCTGAGAGCTCATGTACTGTTTTGTACCCATCATTCTTTGAAGTTAATGGGCTTTTACTTAGTCACATGTCTGTGTCTTTGTGAAAGATCCAAATGCCCCCCAGAAAAATTGGCGGGGGCTATTGCTTTTTCAAAAGTTGTCACAAGGGTGTCCTTTTTAAAAACCTCTGGGAAAAGTATTGGGTTTACAAGAATTCTGCTTACAGAGAAGAATCCCAGGACCCTTAAGTTGTATATTATGAGCTCTACCTAAATGATCCATGGGAAAAGTAGGTGATATTTCATTGTTGATTTGTTTGTCTACAAGAGGGAAATGGTTTTACCTGGAGCTACCTGTCCTATTCTGTCTAGTCCCTCTTGTGGTTAGTGACAGGCATGTATAAGAAAACTCACCTGGGCTGGGAGATGAAGGTGAGAGAGGAGAAAAAGACAGGTTGGAATGGACAGTGCCAGGCCTGGGGGACTTTCCTTAGAGCCTTGGAGACCTCTCTATGCATACCCAGCAGGTTGGAAATGCCAGGAAATTAACATCCCCCTCACCACCCAAACTGTGAGGTCATTCTGGGGAGAGTGCTCTAGGCTGCTTCCCAACTATCCTTGTAGGGCTGAACTGAGGAGCCCAAAGCTTAACAATTGTACCTTTTATTTACCAAATCTCCACCCCATTTCACTACCCCCCTGCCATGTTCTCTGCATACCCCACCTCTCCCAAATAAACCATTTGTACTGGAATCCTTATCTCTGGAGAACCCAAGCTAACATACATGCTGCTACAGTCATGGGGAAATGTGTGAAGAAGATTCATTCTGGTCTGACACTCTCAGATATGATACATTCAGGGAGGCAGTGCAGTGCAATGGGGAGCGCCTGGCATTGGCAGGGACACCACCTTACCATTTGGCTTTGTTGGTCCTTAGCTGTGTGACCCCAGTGAAGCTCTTTATTTACCCTGCTGGGATCTCAGTGAGCTCAACAATAGAAAAATAATGATGATAAAGGTCTTGTGTACTTCCTGAGGCAACTCTGAGACTCAGATGGGAATTGTAAGAAAGGCACTTTGTAAACTGCAAAGCATTACTTGAAGGGAAGTGAAATCATAAGTTGGTTGTCTTAAGTAATTCTTCTTTATCATATTTCTAGATAGGCGTTAACACTGTTTGTAGTCTATGGTGAGCCAAGCACTTTTTAAATGACTACCTAATTTTACATAAATATTAAATTATTTCCATTCCCTGAAAGGATGACTCTTAGGTAGATAAAATCTTGTGTAGCTTCAGGGTCCCTTGACTTACAATAATTATATAAATTTGATCAGAGAGGGAAGAGCTAAGAACTAGAATATGTTAGTTCCAGGGTGGCTCAAATGAATGAAATACTCTCAAAAATCCCAAATAGTAAACTCAAGAGCTAGGTTATGCACAGATACGAGGTCAAACCCTTCTGTTTGCACTTTCTCATCCTGGTAGGCCTGCAGAAATGAAGAATGGCACCACTTGGCTCTCCCTCGCACTGAAGATGGTGCAGCACAGAGGGTCTTGGGCAGCTAGACCGCAGGGTGTTGCTTGCACAGGGTGCAGATCAACTCTTTGCAAGATTATAGAAATAGTATTTATAGAAATAGTATAATAGTATCTATTATAGAAATAGCATATATGAAATAAAAATAATGCATAAGGTTAAAGAAATAGTTCTTTTGTCACATCTGACTTAGTCACTGAGTGATATGTTTTCTGAATCAATATTTTTTCAACTAACCTATATTTTATCTACATTTTATAGGTGAAGAAACTGAGGCTTTGAAAGACAATCACCCAAGGTCCCAGAATGAGTCACTTTGTCTGACACTTAAGGACCCAAGTCCAGGATCTCTTTGCTCTGCCATGCTCTCTGACCCCACAGGCTGAAGTTCATTGGCATCAGAAATGAAGACATGAAAGTCTCACACCCTTTCGAGTCATCACCAGGAGCATTCAGGGCATGTATCTGATTCCTGCCCTTTTACAGTCCAGAACAGTGGTTTTCCACAGGAGACAATTTTGCCCATCCCCCCATCCCAGGGGACATTTGACAGTGTCCAGAGACAACTGGCAGGGGGTGCTACTGGCGTCTAGTGGATAGAGTCAGGGATGCTGCTAATGCACAGGACAGCCTCCACAACAAAGAATTATCTGGCCCATATATCAATAGTGTAGTGACTGAGAAATTGTGGTCTAGAGAGGGACAGACAATAATTGAAACTAAACTGTGGCGATAGCAATAGTAAGTGATGGCTATCACGCATTGGGAAATGAGTATGTGCTGAGAACTGGGCCAAGTGCTGCCACTTAGCAGCAGGAGAACAAAGGGGTGATGAGGGATTAGATCTTCATGAATGGGGGAGTCCAGGATATAGTGTTGGGAAGGTGGTGTGGAGGGCCAGTGAAGGCATCGAGAGGTTCATGTGAAGCCCTGGGATGAACAGGAAAGCCAGTGCTGGGATGGGGACAAGCAAGTCCAGTGGCTAAGGTGGGCTAGCATGGGGAGCTTGTAGGGATGGTTGAGGGGAGGTTATGAAGGGTGGTTGGGATGCAGTGGGGAGACCATGTGAAGGCCATGGAGAGGCTGTGGAGGTCATGGGGATGCCATGGAGAGGTTATGGAGAGGCCATGGGAAGAGTGGTGGGAGGCCATGAGGAGGACAGTGAGGAGGCCATAAGGAGGCCATGGGAGGTTGTGAGAAGGTCATGTAGAGACTCATCTAGAGGCTGTGAAGGTCAAGGGAAGGCTGTGGTGGTTCCAAGAAGCCAGTGAGAATTGTGGTCCCAGAAGACCTCCCCCAGATGGCACCACAGCCACCTAGGCAACCGCGCAAAGAAGGAGAGCACAGACAGGGCGGTGACAAGGGCAGGACCCAGTAAGGACCTAGTAGAGTAGAGGAGTGTGTATGTGGGCCTGAAGAGCAGTGAGGGCAGGGAGCACAGGAAAGGGTCTGAGAAGCGACAGTGTGCCTGGGAACAAAGAGGACGGGAGGAGCTGGCGTGGGGAAGCTGGGTCTGAAGGGTCTGAGCAGGGACGGCTGCCATCAGATTTGATTGCCGGAAAGATGCCACAGATAGCAGAGTGGAGAGGCCACCATGGAGGCAGTGAGTAAGGAGAGGCACTACTCTGCAAGGAAGAAGGCCATGATGGAGCTTAGACCAGGGGCTGGTGTGATGGAGGGAGAGAAATAGATAGAACCCAAGAAGCCCAGACAAAACAACCTAAGTTGGTGGTGACTCGGGTCTGGGGACGAACAGAGGGTGATTTCAGTTCTAGGATGCTACCTTGTTGTCTGAGTTATGGCAGATAGGGACCATCAGAAGAAGCAGGCTTGGGAATTCCACTGGGATCATTCTTGATTTGAGGTGCCTTGAAAGCACCCAGTGGAGAAGTCAAATAAATGCACAGCTGGTCACATGAACCTGGAGCTGGAAGGAGGACTGGACCAGATATGCATGTGTCGCCTTTGTTACTGTGAGGATGGTAATTTGAGCTGAAGGTAGGGCTGGGAGTCCCCAGGTGTGATCTTCAGACAGCAGCAGTAGTAGCAGCAGCAGCAGCAGCAGCAGCAGCCAGAAAATGTGTTAGAAATGCAGAATCTCTGGTCCCATTCCAGACCCACTGAGTCATAAACTGCTGGGTGAGGCCAGTCATTTGTATTTTAACATGCCTCCAGGGAGATTCAGGTACACAGGGAAGCTCGAACTTTGTTTCACCCTTAACTTATATGGGGAGAGGCGCCTGGGTGGCTCAGTCGGTTGAGCTTCTGACTCTTGATTTCGGCTCAGGTCCTAATCCGAGTTATGGGATTGAGTCCCATGTTGGGTTGACTGAGTGTGGAGCTTCCTTGGGATTCTCTATCACTCTGCCCCTCTCCACAGTGTGCTCGCTCGCTCTCTCTCTCACTCACTCTCTCTGTCTCAAACAAAACAAAACAAAACAAAACAAAACAAAACAAAACAAAACAAAACTTACCTAGGGAGCTTTTTAAATCCCCAATGCCCATCCTGTACCATTACATCAGAGTCTCTGGGGCCAGGATCCCAGTAGGATGACCAACTTGTCCAGCTTATCCAGGGCTGTCTGGGACTTTTCCATATTTTATCTGAAAGCCTTGCATCCCAGGAGATGCCTCAAACCCTGACACTTCAGATCCAGCCATCAGAAGCTTTTATGACTCCCCAGCTGATTCCACCTGTTCAACCAACTTTAAAAACGAACTTTGGGGGCACCTGGGTGGCTCAGTCGGTTGAGCGTCCGACTTTGGCTCAGGTCATGATCTCGCAGTTTGTGAGTTCGAGCCCCGCGTCGGGCTCTGTGCTGACGGCTCGGAGCCTGGAGCCTCCTTTGGATTCTGTGTCTCCCCGTCTCTCTGCCCCTGCCAGGCTCATGCTCTGTCTCTCAATAATAAAGTTAAAAAAAAAAACGAACTTTGGGTCCCTCTCCAAAAGAGCTGTGAGTTTTGGACCCCAGGACGGAGTCACTGCTGAAGTTGTGCTAATTTTAGAAACTGACAGTGGCCTGCTGACCATCTTAGTGTTAAGTGGGGAAGGGCCCAAGAGTTCATCCTGGCTGAACATAAGAATCACCTGAGAAGTTTTAAAACATACTGAGATTTACCAGGGATAAGTAGATTTTTAGAAACCCCAGGGATGGAACTTCAGGCCTAGGGAGAGAGTGCCCAGTGGGAAGCAAAGGGTCCGCCAGATTATGGCCAGGTGGAGAAGGATGAGCCTTTCAAATAAGGATGAAGAAGGGGCCGAGAAGCAAGAGGAAACCAGGGGCACGTGGGGACTCAGCAGTGAGGGGGAGATGCGGCTGGAAAGTCAAGGGCAAGGCTTGCAGAATGCCCACTGGATAGAGCTGCATGGAGTGCAAGATCTGGGAGAAGAAACAAATGCTAAGGAGTGAGCAAAGTGAGCAAGAGGTAGTTCTTTTCAAAAGTGAGGTGACAATGGGGTAAGAGCGATAACGTGCTGTCACTGGGAGGGGAGCTGGAGGAGCCCCCCTTGTATTTCCACTTTTTTTCTCTGTTTGCTTACTTCTCACTTCTCTCCTTTATTTCTCCATGGTTATACATTTCTTTTATCCTAAAGAGAATAAGAAGAATTTTTTAAAGCTCATTTATTTATTTTGAGAGAGACAGAGACACCGCAAGCAGGGGAGTGGCAGGGAAAGAGACAGAGAGAGAGAGAGAGAGAGAGAGGAGAGAGAGAGAGAGAGAGAGAGAGAGAGAGAGAGAGAGAGAGAGAATCCCAAGTAGGCTTTGCACTATCAGTGCACTGTCAGTGCAGTGCAGAGCCTGACACGGGGCTTGAACTCACAAACCGTGAAATCATAACCTGAGCCAAAACCAAGAGTCGGACACTTAACCGATTGAGCCACCCAAGAAAAATAATTTTTGGAGGGTCCTTTTGATGTGAAGAGGATGTACTTAGACTGCTTTATTCTGTCTGTTGAAGAGCGGAGGCACAGTAATAATTCCAACTTACGGCATGCGGGACTGGTGCAAAGACACCACTCCTGTCAGAGCCAGGAGCAGAATCCAGCATCCTGGAGTTTCACGCCCGTCTCCTGCACACTGTGTCTCACTGCCCGAAGGAGCTGTGGATTTTGGACAGCAGGACTTGGCCTCAGCTAAAGTCATGCCTCTTTCGGAACCTGCCAGTGGCCTGTTGATCGTCTTAGCATAGGCAGAGAAGGATCCTGGTCCCTTTGGCCGTGTAGGGTAGATTCCAGCTCCATTAGCAATCACATCACTGGGGCTTGGAAAATTAGGCACACTGATGAAGAATCAGTTGTCCCTCTGAAGATCTTGTGTCTGATCATTTGAGAGCCTGTGACTCAGTCAAGCTGCCACTCCCTTCTCCCCTGCACCCCAAACACACTTAGCTTTACACAAGCTGTGTATTCACCAGAGAATATTAGAAACTCTCTGTTCATTGAAAACATTTCCTGTGTTTTTTTTTTTTAACTTGAAAGAGTAAACACAGGGATCTCCAAGTCCCCCCACCCATCAGAATATATTATTGAAGGGGCTAGGGATTTCACCTAAATGTATGCAACTGCTTGACAGTTACCCCTGGGAACTTCAGAAGTATGTTTTTCTTTTCTCTCTTTTCCCATCCCTTTACCCCTCCTTGGTTTCTTTTCCTTTGTTTATTTAGTGGTGAGAGGCGATGAGAAGAAAGAGTAAAAATAAGGCTAAAAGGGGGAGGACAAGAATAATTAACCTCTGAAGGACTTTGCAAACTCATTATGTATTTGGCAGCTACATAAGCAAATTATTCGAAAACCTTCTGTAATGGTTTTCCAAACACATGTTGACAATTTCCTGACTACCTGTATTAAGTGATGTCCCTGAAGTGGTCCATGCTGATGATAAATCGCTGCTTCTCATGAACCTGTTGTCTGTCATCCAGAGACATTTTCGTGTTAAATATTTATTTGCATATATAAACACCCCATAACAGCCCACTAATTACCATGGAGCTCCAGAAGAACGACAAGAAGATGCTTAATCAACAGGCGTTGTTAACCCCGTCCACAAACAGATACGCACCCATCAGATTTACCTGTTTAACTTAAACTATAATTACTGGGCAATCACACAACCAACAAGTGTAGGTATTAATTATCCAAATGAGACTTGGGATGCTCAGAGTCACCTATTTCTATTTTGATCTTCATGACTGTTATTTCACTTCACATCCACAGTTCACGTGAGTAACTTGTGTTCCATGAATTGGCTTACCAAGTGCTTTCCTTAATGTTATGGGAAATATGGTGAGGTTAACACTTCTAACATATGAATTTTCGAGTAAAATATAAACGGCTGAATCCACAGACAGGAAACAGCATATGTTTAGCGTAGAGAGGTGGCCAGACCATTAGGTGGCAGTGTGGACCAGAAAATGAAAATGTCTTCCTTCTAGTCGTCAGGTTTTTGGGGTAAAGACACTCTAGGTTTATTTACTACTTCTGAAGAGCTTTTGAATTCAAAGGTCTTTTAGTCATCCATGCAGAAGGCCTTTGGATAAGGGGCTCAAGAGAGTCACACTATCCCCAAGGCTCTCAGGTCTGGAAAGGAACACCCAGCAGAGCAGCTAGCAGAGATGCAAGGCTCAGAAGGCCTGAGCTAAAGACTAAGAACAAACTGAGGAGTGAGGACGATGTGGGAGGGGGGAGAGTGGGTGATGGGCACAGAGGAGGGCACTTGTTGGGATGAGCACGGGGTGTTACGTGGAAACCAATTTGACCATAAATTATTTAAAAGAAGAAGAAGAAGAAGAAGGAGGAGGAGGAGGAGGAGGAGGAGGAGGAGGAGGAGGAGGGGGAGGAGGAGAAGGAGAAGATGGCCTGAGTTACCAGGGTGGCCTCCCTGAGTTCCTTCCCTTCACTGGATTTAGGTAGCTCATCGGGCCCACCCTGGTGAGTTCTGCTTCTGGAACTTTCTCACTTCTTCCCATCTCACTACTTTCTTGCCAACCTTGCTGCTCTTTGCTTCAACTCAAAGATTTATGGTAGCTGTACTGCAACGCAATGGAGGAAAAATCTTCAATCTAAAGGCAGTTAACATTTTTTTTTTCAATTTTGTTCCTAAATCTTGGTTCCCAGGATGGTTGAAATGAAAATAAGATCATATACATATGTTTTAATGTTCATTTTTGACTCCCTGTTCTTGACAAAACACCTGACTTAGGTGTAAGTAAAAGACTGAGTCCTTCGGGAGAAACGTCGTAAGAAATCCTATTTTTAAACAATCATTCCCATAATTAAGGAACACATACAAAGTAATGGAAATAAAAATGAAGGCATAAATAGGTCATATCAATGTAAAATACGGTCCTTCAGCTTTGATTAACTTTGAATAACTTTGATTCAGTTATTTAACTGGAATAATACATGAGAATAGAATTTATAAATGTTTTCTCTCTGCTCTTCTTCCTTCCTTGTGCACATTTTTTGTTTCTTTCTCCCATTAACCTTCTAAAAAGTAGTATTTAACCTAGGATACCCGAAATGTTAGTTTTTAGATCCAGTTCTTAAACTTCCTATTTATTCAGAATCTGGGGTAATATGATAGACCTTGTTCTTTCACTGAGTGTTTTCATCCCTGCCTTAGGGTTCTCCAGAAAACCAATGGTGCGTGTGTGTGTGTGTCTGTGTGTCTGTGTGTGTCTGTGTACATGGAGAGATTTTTAAGAAATTGGCTCGCACGATTATGGAGGCTGGAAAGTCTAAAATCTACAAAATCTGCAAGGTAAGCCAGCAGAATGGAGACCAGGGAAGATTTGCAGTTTTAATCCAAAGGTGATCTGTTGGCAGAATTCTCTTTATTCTGTAGGGGTGAGTTTTGTTCTTTTAAGACCTTCAGTTGGTTGAATGAGACCCACCAACATTATGGAGGGCAATGTGCTGGACTCAAAATATACCGATTTAAGTGTTAATCTCATTCAAAAATACCTTCTAAGAAACATCCAGAACAATGTTTCACCAAGTACCTGGGTACTGTGGTCCAGCCAAGTTGACACATAAACTTAACCATCATAACCTATAATCTTTTCCCTCCTACAAGGATTTCCTGAATGCACAGGTAGACCTTGGGATGGGCAGGCACTTTCCAAATTATCTTACATTCGGACATGAAGCTTTTACATAAGACAACACAGCAGAAAGCAGAGAGAGGGCTCAGGAGTGAGGCCGCTCCTGTCTGTACTGACAACTCACATGGCATTGGGAAGTATAAGGCCCCTCTAGTCCATGGTTTCCTCTTCCAGGAGAGTAAAATCTCCAGAGAGCCACAGGTCCTCCTGCACAAGGCTGTAACCTAGCGAATGCCACAAGAAGATCAATTAAGGCAGAAGGTTCCAACCCAACTCCTGGAGGACCCAAGGAGGTGGGAGAGATGCTTTGTGGGGATTGAGGTCGAGTTCATCATTTTCATTATAGGGTGGGAGCAGAGCCCACTGATGTGAACCACAACTTGGGATATGTTGGGGGTTGAGGCTCTGGTAAATTGCTTCCAAAAATGGCTGCAATTATTCCCTTCCTTGTACCCATGCCCTTTTCCATGTGACTGTCACTCCTCCCACCAAAAAGCACCTCCCTCCCATCTCTTGACTCTGACTGGTCTTATGACTTGCTCTGGTTAATAGAATGTGGCAGAGCAATGCTCTGTCAGTTCTGAGCCTAGGTCTCAAGAAGTCTTGTGTGCCTCCTTTATGCTTCTTAGAATCCTACCTTATTTCCACATGAGCAAGCCTGGAGTAACCTGCTGGAGGACAAGGGATGTTTGGCTTAGGTAATCCCATTGCTCTGGTCACCACTAAGTTAGGGGTGATTTGTTCAGCAGAAGAATGAAGTGGCTGACAGTTCTAGCAAGAAATTTCTTTACCTGGAACCTTGTTACAGGGGAATAGCTCCAGTGAATGGGTATCCAGTCCGCTCCATACACTAGCTAAAATTAATTTAAATGGGCACAGGTACCTTCATATGCAAATAAAATAAACTAATAATGTTTTCCCTGCCAGTAATAACATCTTGAACATGCCGGGAGCTCAAAATCTAAGATTTTACAATATAAGGCTGCAATTCAGTTTCTGTGGTCTATTGATCTTTAAATCATTGCATTCTCTTGAGAATTAACCCTTGTTTAGAAATTTCTAGTAGACCATTGCTTGTTAATGTCACTTGTCAGAAACCCTGCCTCAAGCTTCTTTTTTTTTTAAATTTTTTAAAACATTATTCATTTTCAAGAGACAGAGAGTGAGAAGGGGAGGGGCAGAGAGAGAGGGAGACAAAGACGCCAAAGCAGGCTCTAGGCTCTGAGCTGTCTGCACAGAGCCCAATACGGGGCTCAAACTCATGAACTGTGAGATCATGACCTGAGCCAAAGTCAAATGTTTAACCGACTGAGCCACCCAGGTGCCCCTCAAACTTCTTAAATAAATCTACTTCTCAACCTATCTCAGCTGTGCTGCAGGTCCCAGACCAAACCAAATGGGAGGCAGTGTAATACCTGCCTTAATAGCCTGAGTTCCGTCTTAAGTCTCCCTTTCAGACACTGCCTTCAAAGCCACTTCGATTCTAGTTAGACTCAGGGACAAGAACCTCAAAGTGATAAATTCAGGGAACCTGAATTGTACCCCACATGGGCCTCCTTTCTTTCTATCAATCCAGCCTTAGAATAAACCTAAATTCCAGCTTCATGTCCAAGTTTTCCTGTGTCAAAGTCCAGTCTTGCCTGCTCCCTCTCTGCCTGCAGTCCTGACACTAATTCACCTTCCAGGTATCACTCTGCTCTCTCCTCTCTGGCTTTCAGTGATTACGTTTCAGGACATAAAATCACTTCACCATACCGAAAAGCCATGACATACAAGGTGGTTAACAGCTCATTCAAATCTACAAGGCTCTGAAAGCTCAGGGCACTCTATTCCTCTTGGTAAATAAAAATTGGACAGTGGGTAGGCACATTGCCCTAAGTGAACTATACCCATAGGATAACAGGCTACTGACTCTCCAGTATTTCCACTAGAGCAGTGTCGTGATACACAGAGCACTAGTCACATGAGACTATTTGTGTTTTACGATGGTCCCATGAGCTACATAGCACAGTTACCAACATTTCCATTTTACAGGTGGGGAAGCTGAGGCTTGAGATCACACGGCTTATAAAGGATGCATCTGAGAACCCAGCTCTGCTTTTCTGATTCCAGAGCCACCTTCCTGGAGTGAGAGGGGAATGCAAACCCCTGGCAGAGTCCACAGTCCCAAACACTCATTTTTCCCCCTTCAGACTCATTTCAGGGGTATGGTGTGACAGGTGCCACGTTCAAATGTCTTTGAATAAAACACAAGTCTTACAAGAACATATTACTATAAAGGAAAGTATATTATGACAGATGAAAAACAATGTGATGCTGCTGAAGATATAAGAAAAGACAAAAGAGATCCTCTGTGTCTGAGAATCTTACACTGTGGCTGGGGAGGAAAAGTTTGCATTGGAAACAGCCAAGTATTCAGCTAAGGAACATGCCCACCTACACCCCAGGCTCCATTCGGTGTCATGTATTAGGGGAGGGAAGAGGAAGGTGTGCTCCCCAGGGTGTTTCCTGGTAGAGTAGGGACTTCAGAAGACTATGAAGATGTGTGTGTTACAGCTTACATTTCATGTATATTTTACACAATAAAGAAATGATTAAAAAATCATTTCTCATTTCTGGTTTATTGTGGACAGAAGCATTCCCCTTCCTCTGCCATTTTCTGGGCTTTGCTTTCAAGTGCTTTATCTTGTTTAAATGGAGTATTTGTTGTTCATTTAAATACATGTTCAGGGGCGTATGGGTGGCTCAGTCAGTTAAATGATAGACTCTTAATTTTGACTCAGGTCATGATTTCATAGTTCCTAAGATTGAGCCCTGCATAAGGCTCTGTGCTGACGGTGTGGAGCCTGCTTGAAATTCTCTTTCTCTCACCCCCGGCCCCTCCCCTGCACCTGCATGTGTGTGTGCACACGTGTGTGCACACATGCACTCTGTCTCTCACATACATACATACATACATGTTTAGACCTAGTATTTCTTAAGCTTCCTTCCCAACCAGAAGAAAACATCATTTGTCAATATTTGGATCATTTTGCCAAGGTTTCCAGGTCACGTGGAAATTAGGAGCTATGTCTGGAGTGTGAGGAATCCCAGGACCTCTGGACATAGGATGGAAAGGTTACAGGCATATCCTCAGTGACGTTGTGTTGGATGGAGACAGCACTCATCCCCTTTCCCGTCTTCCTGGTTGGCTAAGCAGCTCTCCCAAAGTCTTAACTCTCTCAGTGCTGGCTCAGTCCTTGGCTGCACTCCATTATTACAACCCCAAATCTCACAAGGTTTGACAGTAAAGTATTAAAATAATATTCCATGAGTATGAAGTTTGAAATCTAACAAGGTTATAGACTCCAGGTTTTAGACATTTCTCAAAGATATCATAGAACCAGGAATAATTTATTTTCTCAAACTGCAAAAATGTACTTGCATCCTCTGGCTCTGTGACAGAGTGCCTGCTGGGGTACTGGAGGCCTTGGGCTGGCTTCAGGTTCCCCAGGTGGAACATTCCTGAATGTTCTCCTTTTCCCCAAGAAAGGTCAGGAGGGGGAGCTGCAGGACAGCACTCCTCAGGTCCTTCCTCCTGCTTCTCACTGTCCCCTCACCCCCTTCCTTTACCTACAAAGGACTTTTAGACGAAGAGGCAGGTCTGCCCATGGTGGACACCCATTAAGTGGCAGATATAATTACAGTCATTAATACTTTCCACTTCCAATCCCTCCACATGCCATTTTGACCCCTGGCCCCTTTAGCCTTGGCAGCCTTTGCTTCTCCTGGGTGGCCCCTCCCCAGCTTGGAAAGATCTTCACTCTATAGACTGGATCTCCAGGTTCCACAAGTGGTCCTCTAAGAGGGTCAAGGGAGAGCATGCAGAAAGTCATAATTGTTGTGTGTTTTATAGGAAAGCTCGAAGAACTCTCATCTCCTGAAAAACATGCCTTGAACACTATTTCTCTGCACTGTTGTCTAATCTGATCTTCAAGTTGCATTTGTAAAATCGCCGGTTTGTGTGTTTGTTCCTTTGTTTCACAATTGGAGTTGCTCATTTGCTGTGCTGGGAAAAATGCCCTCCTTGCCCAAATGTACCAGCAAAACAGTTATACAGTCAGAGAATAGGCTGTGAAGAACCCAGGCATTAGGAGATGTTGTATAAATGCAGCAAGCATCCAGACAAACAGTATCATGTGTCCTCATAAAACAATGAAAAAGAGAAAGCAGTGTACTGGGCAGTGAAATTGTGAAGGGCTCTGAGAGCTTTCCTTCTGTCTGAAATTCCTTCTTACTCCAGACAGCCACCATGTGATCATGTTTGCATTTCCCCCTTTAATCCAGAAGGTGTCTTCTTTGGTCGAAGAATTCCCCCATCACAACTGGTAGGGTGAGTTTTGTAGGATGATGTGGCCTATATGGTGTCCCTAGGCAGCTTCCTTACAACAGGTTGACAGAGGTACCTATCTCCAACAGTTAGAACAAAGAGCAGGAGTCCTTAACCTGGGGTTGTGGGACCCAAAGTTGGACATCTTGGAGCCTGTGACATGCTCTGCCTGTGTATCCCAGGCATGATCTCTGGGGAGAGAGATCTGAACTGCATGAAGTTATCAGAATGAATCAGTGACAGACAAAAAGTTAGGAACCACTACTAGAGGAAGGAGGAGGAGATGAAAGAATCATTCTTCTACATGCAGAAAATATCCTGCCACAATGTGGCGTATTTTGTAGATTCAGACATCCTCTCTCCACACTGGCAGCTTGTTCCAGCAGGGAGGCTCCCCCAGAAACAAGTAGAGGGTTTCTGAGGAGCTTCTCGAGTGGGAGCTTGAGGTATAGAGCTTCTATTCAATGACTTGGTGCTGCAGTCTTCAGATGCTTTGTGCAAGTTCAAGGTCAGATGTCCTATTAAGCTAGAGAGAGGGCTGTAAAGGCCTTCATTTTGCGTCTCCATTAAAGAAAGTCAAGACAAAATAGGCAACTAGTTTAGTCCTGGTGGACATTCCAGGTCTGGGCAGGTTGGTAAACTCTGGTTAAGGGACAGGGCAGGGGACACTGCTCAGCTATCCTGGGAGAGGTGACAATGCAGTTCTACTTGGTTTGTTTGCTTATGAGCACTGCCAGCCAGGACTGGAGAGTTTAGAGTTTTTTGTTTTAAGTACTCAAATGATTTATAGTGCATTAGTTTAACTATTCTAGAAATATTACAGCATTTCTCATTAGAACGTACATTTATAATTTTTTTAAATGTAAAATGCCTTGACAGCGTGAGCCCCCTGCCCCGGCAGGGATGCTATTCTTTGATATATAGCAGATGTGTTCAGTGATCTCCCAGCCTTGAGGGGAGGAATCAGAGAGTGGAAAGCCCCTAAAGTCATTAAACAGTGAGTCTCTCACTGTCCCTTTCCCCCATTTCCCTCCTTCAGTTTTTCTTCTCTCCGTGTTCCTGTAGTGGGTAGTCACCTGCCTTTCTTCCTTCTCTCCAAATAAGCCACTTCCTTTCTGATGTAACTGATCTAAATGCATGCCTATCTTGCCGGTAACCTGAACTTGTCATTTTCATGATTAAAAGCCAAAGTATGGATTTAGAAGGATTATTTAGAATCTTCAGACAATCCTGCTTCAGAAAACAGCTCAGATTCACAGTAGCAGATCAGAAAATCAAATGTCTTCTAGCAGAAGCCATTTCCAGCTTTGTTTTTCTATTTGTAAATATATCTGTATATATCTCTCTTTAATTAAAATTTATTTCCAGTGGCCAGTTTCTATTTTGTGATATGGCATAACTTTAGTATTGGGTGTTGCTTCTTTGAACATTATTGGATTGACAAAACATTTTCTTAATTTGTTTAAAGAAGTTCTTTTTTAAATTTCCTTAGGCGTGACTTGTGTGCCTTTTGTAACATCTACTTTGTCATGTGATGCCTCTGGGCTCGGTTGTCATCGAACATCGAGAAAAGAATTACAGATTACAAAAGGAGATGGAGGAGCTTCTTTTGTGATCTATTTCTTGGTAGCTGATATCCTTCGGTTCAAATAATACAGCAGTGTTATTATACTGAGGAGGTTGTTAGAATGGGTTCTCGTATTGTTATTTATGTAAGGATTTTATCTCCTGACATAGATGGATGCTGGAATGGGGGTTGGGGTGGCCTGGGAGATGGAACCTGGTGGCCCAGGTGTTGAAGGGTAGTGACAAACCCAGGATTGCCGATGACAGGAAGCCCATCTGGCTGGTAAAATATGGTGCTAGGCAACTAGCGGTTGCCCAGGCAACCAGTGGGGTTGGGGGATGTCCATCAAGGGGTGACTGTGGGCCCAGATGATGGGGTCTGATGTGTACATAGAGGCAGGCCATGCAGGCAGGCAGTATGCAGACACCCAGGCAGGCAGTATGCAGACACCCAGACTTGGGGACATCTGCCAGCTGCAGAGACAGGATGCCAGTTCTGGGAAGAGCAAGAGAGAGACCGTGCTCCTTAATATAAAAGTTACTAAAAAGGAGGTGGCACAGGGGGAAGAGATTTGTGTGCAAGTAGGTGAACTTGAGATCCAGGTGGGGCAAGACTCTTAAGGGCAAACAGAATCCAAAG
Source organism: Paguma larvata (assembly GCA_030068075.1). Classification (NCBI taxonomy): domain Eukaryota; kingdom Metazoa; phylum Chordata; class Mammalia; order Carnivora; family Viverridae; genus Paguma; species Paguma larvata. The sequence goes on along the minus strand of CM057844.1, from coordinate 4,737,399 downwards.
TACCTTAGGAGTTGCAGAACTGTGAAGTTGTTTAGAAATTTTTTTAGGACTTGAGGTGCCTGGGTAGCTTGGTCACTTAAGTGTCTAGCTCTTGATTACAGCTCAGGTCATGGTCTCATGGTTGGTGAGTTCAAGCCCCATGGTGGGCTCTGTGTTGGCAGCATGGAGCCTGCTTGGGATTCTCTCTCTTTCCTTCTCTCTCTACCCCTCCCCACTTGTGTGACCATGCGTGCAGTCTCTCTCTCCCTCTCTCAAAATAAGTAAATAAACATTAAAAAATGCTCTTAGAACTTTAAATGCTCTTAGAACATATTTAAGACCACTGTGTAGTCTTAAATATGAAAGCAGCAGAGAGAAGTGGGGAACCAGATGGGGCATTTTTCTGTTGGGGCACCTAGTTGGACATTACTGGATTTGAAAGTCTGTGGTGTGTGCACAGGGCATGTGTGAAAGTGAGAGTGTGTGTAAGGAAATGTGTGAGTACAAGAGTGTGTGTGAATGTATGCAGATGTGAGTGCAGGGATGCAAGTGTGCATCTGTGTGCAGGGGTATGTTGTGGTATGTGAGTGTGTGAGTGTAGGCAGAGATAAGTGTATGCAAGCGTGTAAGTGTGTATGAGTGAGGGCAGAGATGTGTGCATGCAGGGGTGAGTGTGTGTGGGGGTGTGAGTGCGTGAGTGTATGTGGAGCAGTTTGGATGTTGGTGGCCAGAAGACGGAAAGCAATAACCCCCACGTTCAACGGTGGGCTATATTTATCAAGAGAGGAATTGGAGTCCACTTTCATTTTCTCAGAAGACACTCGCCTGTGTTTAATTTCCACCTGCCAGATGGGCAAACTGATAGGTGAGCTTTGACAAAATAACTTCCTTCGCCCTGAACAGAGGGCTCCAGAGAGGGAAGCCAGAAGATGTTTTATATTTGTTTTTGTCTTTCTGGGGACTCCATCTGAGTTTTCAAGACACCAAGAGATTGAAGGTCCCTGTGCCTTAGAAAAGAGGGATGGGCAGGGAAAGGAAATAAGGCCCTGGCCATCAGAGGAGTCGAGCTTCAAAGTAAGGAAGAGCTTTGAGTGACCTCAGACTCGTGTCCCTTCTGTGGCCTCACAAGGGGTGAAAACCCCAAAGGTACCAGAAATTTGTTCTGATTTCTCCAGCTGGGATCATCCAGCAGTGGGGCCCTGGCTTTGGCAGTCCGGTGACTAGAATAAATAGCAGGGCTGAACGTGGAAGTCAGAGGGTCTTTTCCAATGAATGGAGCTCTCAGTGTCTCTGATGCAGAACTGTTCTCCTTTTGTCTCTCTCTCTTTAGCTCTCTGTTGCATCAACATCTGGAGGGCCGGGTATCATTTTAGCCATAGCAAATAGCTTAAAAGAAGAATACATCTTATATTTCCCCACAAAGAGGCAAAATGGTGTGTGGGCTGCACCAGCAAAGGAACTGGAAAATCTCTGTGTGGAGTGGATTTGAAGGACAATCACTCTTCGTGTATGAATCACTTTTCTTCTTCCAAACATCTGTGAAGCAATGAAATAATATGTATGAAGACTCAATATTCCCTTCCGGATCAATCTGAGTATATTTGTTTTACATCAATGGTCATAAAGAAACAGGTTAAAATGTCTAATGGGCATGAAATTGCTTCCATATAATTTTTCAAACCCTATTTTTTTCCCAGTGTATTAAGCAGGCTGACAACTACCAATCTGCTTATTTCCATATTTGGAATAATTTCTGTTGTGATTATATGTTTCTGTACTTTCTGGAGTTAGGGTATCTGGCAAAAAAAATCAACTTTGTTGTCTGGTCAGCCTTCTGTTCTCAAGGTAAAATAAAAGATTCAATTATTTTAAACATCGTTTGGTTATCTACAGTTACAGCCTCACTACTCAAAGCCTGGTTCACAGACCAGTGCCATTGGCATCCTCCATGACCTTGATACAAATGCTGAATTTGGGGCACTCCCTGAAACACATCCTAAATCAGAATCTGCATTCTAACAAGATTCCCAGGGGATTCCAGTGCACACAGAAGTTGGAAAAACATGGGTCTAGAGGTTGTGTCTGGATGTGTAGGTTTCTTTTTTGCAGATCGACTTTGCTCAGTTCTCACAGCTGGCACAGATATGTCTCAATTTTCTCCATACTCTGCTTGCCTGTCTCTAAATAGGCAGATAGATAGATGGATAGATAGATACATCATTTTGGGCTTATTTCAATCATTTTGCATAGTTCCCTATCTTGTGTGAAAATATCGGGAAAAACTGATGCTTCGTTCTTTGATCAGTAAGTTTTGACTGAGCACCTACTGTGTGCCAGATACTGTCCTAGGTTCTGGACAGTGGTGGCTGAGACAAAGTCCTGCTTTCATGGAACATAAGTGCCAAAAGATGAAGATAATCAAACAAGCAATTAACAAGGTTTAATAAGGCCTTCAATCGGAAATAAGACAAAACAGACTACAGAAATAAGATCAAAAAACAACATAGGGGAAAGTTATGGTTGGTGTCTATGGAAATCTTTCATAGCTGTCCACAGAACCACCTGTCAGATGGATTAAGAGCAGTTGGACCAAGGGGCAAGAAATGAACTATGAAATCTCTGAGTTTTCATCTTGTCTTGAGAGTTTTTAAATTAGTAGAAATCCTAGTTGAGATTTCTATTGCAGAAAAACCCAGGGAGGAAGTGAAAGATGGGGAGAGAGCAAAAACTCATTTCCTTGAGTTTGATCTAAATGTCCATCACCCTTCAGACCAGGAGGGGCTGGAAGTCAGGCAGAGATGATTCATCCACAAGAACAGCTGCTACGTTCAACACCAACTCTTCCAAGTGGATTCTTGACATTCCAGGAGCAGGTGGCTCCTTCCAGGTGTGCATCCTATCCATTACAGGATAAGATGGTGGAATCATCACCCCTGCGAAGTAAGTGTGGTTGTGGATTCAAGCACCATATTTAAAATAGTGTTCTGTCAAATCCTAGCTAACTATACTCCAGTTGGTGAAAGAATTCCTGAAAATCAGTGTTAACAGCAGCAGAAATGGGAACTAGGAGTCAAGACAAAGGCTGCTATACATATGGAAATTTTTTCCAGTGGACTTCTGTTAGGAAAAAGGATTTCCTGCTGGAAAAATATCTGCTTTGAATTATTGATTCTGGTTCATTATTACTAGTTGTTTTTTTTTTAAGCAAAAGGAATAGAAGCCAAGTATTTCTTGGCTTTTTAACAAAATATTTTTACAAAAAATTTTACAAAAATACTTTTAAGTATTTTTAACCAAAGGGAATAAATGCAGGATAATATCCACAAGAGATTTTGTATAAGAACTCTGTGAAATAGATGGATTAATTCTTAGATGAAGGTAGTCAATGTTTTTCCCACCTGAGCTTCCTGTTGGCTCTGATCATGGCAATCTACACCTCCTCTTTTTCATGAGCTTAGAAAACCACTTGCTCTTATCCTTGATTTTTGTCACTTAGCTTCTTAGGTGGGGAAAAATGAGAAAAGAAACATGTCTCCTTCAATTTCCTAATAAGATCATCTTAGTTCAGTGCATAAGGGCATTTGCAGATTGAAATGCATACCTGCCATTGTGTGGATGGCATTGTCATTTGTAGGTATGCCCTTCTGTCTGCTTTTGGGATGAAAGGAAGACATTCAAGCCAGAGAGCATCACCTAGTGACTATTCTTCCCTTCAGCAAACAATTATTAAGATGATGAGTGCCTCCTGAGTAAGATACTGTAGGCAGTGGTGGTGAAAACATAAAAATATGGCCTGTGACCGTGAAGGTGATTACTCTCTAAGAAGAGAGGCAGGTACACAAAGACCATCAGAGGGTACCACAAGAGTTTGGGGAAAACTAAAGAAAGCAAGAAATTCATGCTGGAACAATAGGGGAGTTGCTTGGAGAAATGGTTACTTTAGTAAGACTTAAAGAATCCCCTGTACAAGAGGTATTTAGAGGTGCTCAATCATAAGTGCTTTCAGTTACAACATGGTGCCTACCATCAAGAAGAGATAGGACTCCAAAGGGAAAGGCTTATACATGGGAGGTAATGAGATTCATTTAGAATACAGGGATTAGAAAGACAGGTTGTGACAAGTCTACAGAGAGTCTTGCAGTCCCAGTCTGCAAAGGGATTGGAGTGTATTAAGTCAACAATGAGGTGCTATTGAAAGTTTTTGAATAGGGGACCTGACCAAGCCAAAAAGGCGCTGCACTGCCTTAATCTGGTGGTTTTATGCAGACATGTTGCTAGAAGAAAGAACTGAATTCAGTAAGATCTGTTTGGATGTGTTTTTAATGCATTCCCAGGTGGCAGCAATGGGAATGAAAAAGAGGAAGTGGATATGACTGAGGTGTGGAGGAATTATCCACAGGATCAATGGGATGAAGGAGACAAGAAACAAATCAAATGTAATTTCCAACCTTCTTGTTGAGAGATGGGTCACACCATTGACCGAAATCAGACAGTTAAGGGTGAACTGTGTTTGGAAGTGATAGGTAATGAAAGTATTTCGACATGTTGAGCTTGATGTTCTAAGGCAATATTTATAATGTTTGTAAATCACTTTATATATTATAAAATATTTATATATAAATGTATAAGTACATATAAATTTACTTATAAAAACACTTATAATGTTTAGAAATTATTATTATTACCTATGTTTTACAGGAGGTATTTGTTAAAAGAAATAATAGCAATATGACACTTTAGAGTACACTAAGCCCTCCTTCCTAGGCTTGGAAAGACCTTCACATTGCTCATATATATTTTTAAAATTTTTTAATGTTTATTTATTTTTGAGAGAGAGAGACTCAGAGTGTGAGTGGGGGGGGGAGTCAAAGAGAGAGACAGATCTGAAGCAGGCTCCAGGCTTCAAGCTGTCAGCACAGAGCCCAAAGTGGGGCTGAAACTCATCAACTATGAGATTATGACCTGAGCCAAAGTTGTACGTCAACTAACTTGAGTTACCCAGGCATCTCACATTGTTCACCATTTGATTTGCTTTCAATTTTTCCCTTGAATAATTTGGTTACATTGGTACAAGAGATTAGAGCCTTGTGGTCATCTGGAGTTTTCTCTGTGTGCAGTTAACTGGACCTTTGGTGCCCAGAGCACACTTCAGGACTCATGCTATTTTGGAATATCACTGGAGTTGGAAGCAAGGTAAAAGGGGTGGCTTCTTTTCTTAAGAGACTCTGGATAATACAGGAGGTGCCACAAATGTTGTCACTCTTGCTACGGAGAGGAAAGAAAAGCTCCAGCAGGCCTCATTCACAGTGTATCACATAGGGAAGTGCTAGAGGCAGTGAGATTGGTGAGATGGCAATTTCTAGTGTCTATACTGGTGATGTTTGGAGAACGCCAGTTAAAGGACCCCAGATTGGTCTCTTTCTGTTGTCTCTGACTATGCCATAGAGAATCTTACTAAACTCTCTAGGAAATATGAACAAGTTTAATGAGACATAACAGTGTACATTTGATTCTTACAAGGTTCCTAAGGGCTCAGATGACTTATTGCAGCTGCCATGAAATATGTGAAGTGAACCAAAGATACCCCTGCCCCTCAAGTTGATGTGACATTTAAATGACAAAGGATCTCTAAGAAAAATACATTTAAAAGACTCTATAATGCCCCAGAAACATAGGTTATAAAGAGGGTTGAGACACAGTTAAACCACATTTTGAAGTTGCGAGCATTTTTATGCCTCCGATATGTGACTAGAGGAAGTGCAATCAGTTGAAACAACATCTCATCGACTCAAAGCAGGCTTTTGTGGTAGGATCCCATGGATCAACATTGACTGAAACCCTTGAAGCTCATTGAGCCTTTGTTGTTCATTCTCTAAACTGCTATACTCCTCTCCCTATGTTCTGGTACCAGAAAGATACCTGTTGCTTGGTAACTTGATACGCCCACTCCTAAAATCTTGGCAAGAGATAATGAGAAGAGAAAGCATATTTCCTGGAACTCTAGCCCTTGCCAGGGAAATTTCTGGAACTCCATTCCTCCCAACATTTCTCTGCACAAGGCCAAGAGGTGCCAGAGCTCTGCTCACCGTCAAGTTCTCTCAGCTAAAGCTTGGTGCCCGCCATCTTTCTTCATTCCTGCTCTGACCCCACTTGGCAGTGTCTGTGGTTGATTATTTTGCTGCCAATAAAGCCACAAGAGTAGGAAAGCTGGCTGCTGTCACCAGTGTTCCTGCCAGGGCAACTCTTTCCTGTACATAAGTCCCAAGGGCCTGGTGCTGCTTGCTCTTGGCACGGCCTCCATGCTGCCAAAGCTATGCATGCTGCCACCTGAGTTATTATTTTGTTTATGCAGGAAGTAGTTATAATTATTGACAACCTACTTGATACCAGGCTCTGAGGTGAGTACTGTGGATATAGTGACTAGTTCTGACCCTGCCCTTATGGAGCTTAGATTCTAATGTTAGATACACTCACAAAATAAACAATGCAAACAGAGGAGGTATTTTGGATTTGAGATTGATTGGAAAGATAAATCTGAGACTCCACTAGCCTTGTAAGCTATGGTTTGGGGATTTTAGTCTTTATTCTAAAAGCAATGGAAAGCTTTGAAAAGTTTTCGTTCAAAGAATGAAACGATTGGTTTGAGTGTTTTGAGGAACACTCTGGCTCAGAGTGGAATTGTAGGTTGTCGGGAGGACAAATGGAAATGGAGAGAGCAGTTGTGAGGCTGTTATTAGGATGCAGGAGACTTAGTGGTGGCATGGGCTGGGGTACGGCCACAGTGGAGATGTAGAAGGCCATCACAGCCCAGGCACTTGGACTGGGCACTTCTTACCACTTACCACTGCACTGGGCACTGCTGCTTCACTGGAACCCAAGCTGACTAAGCACTGGATGCCGTATTTATTCTGCACCAATACAAGGAATTTCTATTTTCCTATTGTGGCATCCTGAGGCCTCAGCCCCAGAGGAGCATGACTTACACTACTAATGTCTTGTTCCACTGTGTGCCTGCCAGGTCAGCCCCTCCATGCTCCAAATGTGCTCAGGAGTGTTGAAATCCAGAGATGAACCCTGCTTGGGTTTCAGCTAACTACCTAGAGGTGGGATATTCATATTAAGAGAATTGGCTGATTACTAGTGTGTAGCTGCTTTGGAAAATAAGCCACGTTTTGGAGGCACATGGTACTTTCAGAGTCACCATTTGGTAACATTTCCATTGCATATAACTAGACAGTTAAACATATTTTTCAATACATTATAAGTGGGGTGGTGGCCCTCAGTTTCTATCTAGAAGCAATCACCTGGACAGAAGTGGCAGTGGTGGAAGTAGGAGTCTTGGATGTGCATTTATATAACATCCTATAGAAATCTGAGGAAAAGTCAGTTGCCCATATTAAAAAAAAAAATGGAGGAGCTGATGGAAACAAGGGAACAGGACTAAATGTCTGTCTGTCTGTCTGTCTGTCTCTCTCTCTCTCTCTCACACACACACACACACACACACACACACACACACACACACAACCTCCTGCTACCTGCCTTATGCCTAAGTGTCCTACTTGGAGCTTCTGTTAAAATAAATATTAAAACAAGACTAAATTCCTTAACAGCTGTTACCATAAACTAAGCCAGCAGGGGGCGCACAAATGCAGAGTCATGGCAAAGGTAGAAACTCTGCTTATAATTCTACCATTGGCTGCAATTCTCTCCTGCTTCCATGATTCAGGAGAGAATGGCACTGGTGTCAGTCTGTATGTGGACTTAGAATCCTAAAAAGCAACGCAAGTTCTTTTTACTGTTGGGACTAAAGGCCATTATGTAGCATCTCTTAATTGTTTTAAAAAAATCAAAAATCAACTAGAGCTTCCAGAACCAAATTGACCAGAACACTGACTTAAAAGGAAGAAAGAAAAAACTTGTATGGCTCCCAGAAGACTCATCGCACACATTTGGGGGAAATGATAAAATAATCGTAAATACTAGATTCTTTTCTGAATGCTTGAAAAGGCAATGAAAGAGATGAAGACAGAAATGATACTTAGGCAATAAACACATTCAAGTAAACGTATCAGTTTCTGTACACACTCCATTCCCATTGGCATCTGAGCATGGATCTTAATTCAAGAGGTTTAACCTACTCCAGGGAAAACGAATAAAAAAGAATGCAGCACAATGCTTGAGGATCTTCACATTTATAGACTGGTGTGAACTCTCTCCCCCACACACTGTAATTTGGGGGACTTTCCTTCAAAACTATTAAGGCATCTTCATGGAGCTGGGCAATTCTCAGCAACACTAATGGTGTTCTCGATGTTACTGTAAGTGAGATAAATGATAGCAAACTTGTCTGAGCAGATGCATCTAATAACAGAGGCGTAGAAGCATAATACGGCAAGAACAGAAATGTTCAACAGCAGAAAACAAGAGCGCATGGAATCACTATTAGCGTGTTAGTGTGCAGTCAGTGAGTGAACAGTACACGTGTCTCATCAGTTTTGCCCACATCTCTGTCTCTTGTGCGGCCAACTTCGTCAAGAGGTCAGAGTCACAGGGAAAGGGAAGCCCTTTTGGGTTTCTGGAAACCCCAATAAATTTCTAGTGGAGGAATAAAAAGAAAGTCCTTGAGTTATAGAGCACTCAATGAGATCTGGAGATTGAGTCCCTAATATCTACCCACATCCAAGGGAAGTGACATGTGTTGATTTCAGCCTCAATTCTTACACACCAAAGAAAATCTAAGGCAAATAGTCATGGCTTACAGCACTGCCCCACCTAATCAGTTCGTTTGCTCCCTTACCCACCCCCAATGTGGTTGATGTTATGCATTTTCTCCTTATCCACACTGGAAAACTCCTACCGCTCAAGAGATTTCTTCAAGAGAAGGCAAAAGATGGAGCCAGCACAGTTTGGGCAAATATTTTAGTCTTTGGCATAGAAATATAATGGAAAGGAGGGAAAAGATGCATTCAAAACTAAAGGCACCATCTTTTGGTATCTAGTTCTCAACATTTTAATATTATGTCTTCAAATGACCTGATAGAAATGAGCCTAAGTAAGGCACCGTTCTTTGTGGGCAGTCACTTGCCTGGTTTGCTCTGCACTCTAGAATCCTGACTATACAATCGAGCATGGCTCATTCAATTCTGGTGGCCACACATGGTACCCTTTTACAAGGTTCATCAACTTGTAGCTTCCATGCATATGACAAACGGGCATGACAATGATTGGACCCATATCCAGAGAATTAGAACAATGTGTATTTTACCATACAGAGACTAAACTGGAAATATAACCAACTAAAAGATTTCATTGTGAACTACCAGTTCCTCCTCACAAAAGAATTGGTGATATTGCAGAGGCCGGGCAGGAATTCCTCTTCTCCTGATGTCTTCAGAGGATTAGTGCTATTCTCATTTTGTCCCATCTATGCTCTCAATCTCATATGCACAGTTAGCTTTACATTCTACTTGAGACCCTGGGAACGGCAACCAGTATGGCAACCTGCTTTCTCATATCTTCTCACCTGGGCACTGAGCATTTTCTGCCACACCTTAATGGAAGGGTGGGCATCTCAAATTCCTTGGGAGAGAAAGAACTTCTTCCTGATAAGAGCTTAAACTGAATATGGTTTTCTTCCCTGGAACCACAACATTTCATATATGACACCACTCAAATTCCCTTCTGCTTAATCCCTCTCAGGATGGAGTGAGGAGACAATCTCTGTTGATAATTTCATGCCTGATGTTGCATCGGCCAGGACTTTCCAAAAGATGACCCAAGTGCAAGTGTGTGGTGACTGTGGCACTGGAGAGCTCATCAAATGTAAAGATTTGGGGTATCTACCTCTGCACATTCTGGTTCATCAGGTCTAGGAGGGGACCTGGAAACTTCGTTGAAGGAGGAAACCATGGGTAAACACTATACCTATATCACCTAGAAGGGCTCTGGCTGCAGAGCTACTGGAAATCGTTCCGCCCGGACAACAGAGGCCAAATATCATGAAGTGTTGGATAGCTTGATTCTAGTTAGATAATATAGGAGATGTAGAAACAAAATGTAGCTCCTGAAAAGACTTTAACTGTGAACCCCAAGATTCTTCTGTGATGTTTGCCTACTACTACTGAGATTGGTTTTTAGTAGGGTACAGGAGGGTGTTTATAAAGTATGTCAGTGTGGGAAAATGAAAATGAGAAATTGATTAGCATATAGAAGTCAAGAGAAGGTAGGGAAGAAGCAGTTTGTTTCAGACACAGCTGGTGGAAACCATCCTGGTCTCCCGTGGCAAATTCCTGATTCAGTCTGTGTCTTTGCACAAGGCTACTGAGATTTAAATTAATTAAAATGAAAGAGAATGAGAAATTCAGTTGCTCAGTCCCACTAGTCGTGTTTCAAGGGCTCCAAGGGGCACGCATTGTCAGGGGCTACTGCAGTGTACAACACCGATAAAGAACATTTCCATCACCACAGATGTTTTTTTGGACAGCACTGGTCTAGAAAAATCCCTAGGAGTAAATATAGGGCCCCAGAAGCAGTGTGACCATGACTTGGGTGATCCTTATTCTCTGATGTTGGTGTAGCTTACTGAAAGAGTGTCACAGTAGAATCCCTCACTCATTTAAGTTAAAGCCAGTAGACTTTGGTTAAAGGACAAAAGGAAATGTGCATTGTTGGAATACCTCAGTGCTAGCTTGAGCTCTTCTGAGATTATTTAGCTGTTAACTTCACCATTCTCTGAATCTCTAGCCAACACTTTTGATGTGTAGAGACAAACGTGTGGAATCCTCAAATCTTTATTATTGCTCTGTTTTTTTCCTCCAGAACTGCAGTTGGAGATCTGGTTCTGAATCAGGTGTTGAGTGTCGGTTCCATGGTCTGGAAAGACCCTTAAAAGATGCCTGCTCTTCAGAGAATTTCTTCTTCCCATCATCTTCTGATGTCTAGGGGAAGCAAATGTCCTGAGACTGGCATTAAGAATCAGGCTGTTTTTATGAGGAGAGAGTTGAGGGGTTGGGGATGGAAGAAATGATCACAGATGAGGTTGCTGTAGGGTGTGCTATTTGGTCCTATATCCAAAAAGGGCTGGACATTGAGGCGAGTTTTGCGTTATTTCCTGAAGGTGGAGATGTTGGAGCTTGGATGGGCTCTGTGGCTGTGAGGAGAGGCCCAGCCTTTCCAGGATTAGTTCAGTCTCCAAGTAAAGAGAACCGACCCTATGATCCTACGTTGCTGGCTGAGTGATGAGATCGGGGTGGGTCACACTTGAAAACAAAACAAGGGATACCTGGGTGGCTCAGTTGGTTAAGCGGCCCACTTCGGCTCAGGTCGCGATCTCATGGTTTGTGAGTTTGAGCCCCACATGAGGATCTGTGCTGACAGCTCAGAGCCTGGAGCCTACTTCAGATTCTGTTTCCCTCTTTCTGCCTCTACCCTGCTCACACTATGTCTCTCTTCCTCTCTCAAAAATAAATAAACATTAAAAAAATTAAAAAAAAAAACTCATTCAAATTCTTAGAAAGGAAAAACTGGATCCCAAGTCTGTGTGTCTATGGCCACAGACCACAAGACATTGCTTGCCCATGAAGAGTTACAAAGAAATCATTTGGCAAAAAAATTTTTTTAACTATTTATGCCCCCTGATAACTTGGTGTAGAAAACCACTGATGATTTATGGCCACTACTTCAACTGGCATATTTTAAAATTAGCTAGCTCTCTCACCTTGCCCCAGGGACTCTGGTTCAGCCTGTCAATGAATCAATACCTATTTATTGAATGCAAACTGGAGCCAGTGTTTCTCAGCTCAGCATGGTCCTTAGTATATAATTCCTAATGCCCTGAATTCTAATTAACACTAATACTTAGAAAAGCCAGTCTGGTGCTTTCTCTCTGTTTTCCACTGTACCCTCTGGCTCCTAGATCAAGAGTACAGTATCAAGCATATGAGTATTTGTTGAATAAATGAATGAAGTTTAAAAATCAGGCTTGGAGTAGGATGTCCTAGGTTAGAGTCAGCAAAAATGTACTTAGGGTGTGGTGGTCAAGACATCACGGGGCACCAGCATTCTTCATAATAATGCCCTATATTTGGATAGTGCTCTTCACTCCCACAAAACTCTTTCACACCTATAATTTCATCTGATTTGATGTTAAACTCAAGATAATGTTATTAGCCTTTCTATACCTTCAGTTTTCACCCAAGGCACACAGAAAGATACCCAAAGGATATACCATTATCTTTTCATCAAGATGCTATAATAGTTATTATTGAGTGGTTCTCTAGAATATCTTTAGAAGTCAATCTGAATATAAAAGGGAATGTCATCATGTTTGAAGGTTTTTATTTAAGTTTATTTTGAGAGAGAGAGAAAAAAACCCACATGGACAGGGAGGGACAGAGAGAAGGGGAGAGAGAATCCCAAACAGGCTCCAAGTTCAGTGCAGAGCCTGATGTGGGGCTCCATCCCACAACCTTGAGATCATGACCTGAGCCGAAATCAAGTCAGATGCTTAACTGACTGAGTCACCTAGATGCCCCCATCACTTTTGAAGTTTTTAAAGCCTATTTACTACGGTCTAAATGGGAAAAGCTGTCTCCACTAAATTAGTAAAATTCAAATACGAACATCAGGTTACCTCTGGGACTCAGCAGAATGTGAGAAACTTGGGCTTTAAAATCCCACTGAGATGCTTCTGAAAGCCAAACCATAAGCAGATCTGCTTATATCAAAGCCAACCTATTTTCTATAACTTCAGACCGTCCTCTGAGTGTTTTCCAGGTGGGTTACACAGTCAGCCTGTGTGCACATAGAGTTTTATTTCCCAGGCTGTGTATATATTTCTTCAGGGTAGAGGTTATGTGAGGCTCCATGGTCAAGGGGCAAACCCTACCTCTGCCACTTACCAGCTGTGGGAATTAGAATTCCCTCAACTCTATGAATCTAAGCCTCCTCTTGTCTAAAATGGAAATACTTACCTCCTGGAGGAGCAATAAGAAATCAGGGTGAGCAGTAGTGCCTGGCATGTAATAAATACTCAAAAACTGGTAACTAGGATTATATTCTTATTGAATTTTCTTTTTCATTCATACCTCAGTGCCTATGGAAAGGTTAAGAAGTTGGAAGGCAATAAGTAACCACCTACTACCTGAAGTAGAATGATTGTTACATGGTATTAACAATCTTGATCTTTCTTTCATTGATTTTTGATCCATTTTCTGTATGTGGGCAGGATATATTTACTACTAAGGGTAAGATGGTGGAAGTTCAGCATATAATGGAAACATCTGCCATTTTTCTTCAGTGGGTTGAGAGGATCCTGGGTAAATTAAATACTAAAATTTGCTCTCCTAGAAATAGCTGTTAACATCACAGAAAGCTAAATTAAAGGCAACTAGAATGTTGATTTAAAAAGCCTCAATTTCATTGACTTGTTTTACATAAGTAAGCCTAATATAATCGATAGGAAAAAAATAGCAATGTCCTGAATACTTCATCTCAGCAAATACAGGTGATTTTTAAAATGAACCTCTCACTCTGAAAATGTAGAAAGTAATTCTTTCTTTGGTAGCATTGTAGGGCAAGTATGTTGGCTGTTAAAATCCAAGTTAGATTTTCACCTGACATTAGCATTTCTATGGGGAAAACTATATATGAGATCACATTTTGGGGGAAAGAGAGTAGGTAGCTCAAGAAACTCAAAGCTTCTCTGGAAGGTGTGTGTCCTCATTGTCAAAATTAACTCTCTGATGACAATGCATATCATTTTTCATCTCTTTACAAAGTTCTGTTGCAATGCTCCTGCCTTTCACAATAATAATAGATTTAAAAAATTTTTTGTTTATTTATTTTTTAAATTCCAGTATAATTAAACTACAATGTTATATTAGTTATCAGATGTAAAATGTTCCAAATAATCAATTTTGCCAGACTAAAAATAAAAAAGAGGGAGAGGATGCCTGGGTGGCTCAGTTTGTTGAACATCTGACTCATGATTTTGGGTCAGGTCATGATCCCATAGTCGGGGGATCAAGACCCACATCAGGCTTGAGCTAAGCATGGAGCCTGTTTGAAATTCTCTTTCTTCCCCTCTCCATCTCTCTCTCTCTCTCTCTCTCTCTCAAAAATAATAATAATAAAAGAAGGAAAACACAGCAATTTACACAGTACTGTCATTTTTGAATCAATAACACTATTCCTATGGAGAACAAAATAATTGCTAATTAGTTCAGTGTTGAGAACCCTGATTTATTTCCTTGTGATTTTGTTACTGGATCACCAACAGAATCTTTTTGTTTCTTATCAGTCACTTGCTCTGATTCCCCCTCTCCTGTATATTTGGGATTCTTTCTCTGTGACAGAAACTTAGCCTTTATTCCTTGCTGGGAATTTGGCAGTGCTACAAAAATGTGTTTTCTTTTTTTTTTAATGTTTATTTATTTTTGAAAGCAGAGAGAGTGAAAGCATGCATGTGCATGTGCACATGTGTGTGAGTGGGGGAGGGGCAGAGAGAGAGAGGGAGAGAGAGAATCCCAAGCAGGCTCCACACTATCAGCGCAGAGCCTAACACGAGCCTTGTACCCATGAACCACCCAGATGTCCCTAAAAATATGTTTTCAAATTAAGATTTTCATAAAAAATCTCAAGAGCAGAACACAACATTTTTCAGATGAGGAAATTGACAATGGCACTGTTTCTAGAAAGAGCCACCTAACAAAATGGGAGGTGACAAGGATGATTGTGTTTTGGAGAGAGGAAGAAAGGCGCTTACTTTACTGGCCACTATTTTAAGGCACCCTTCTGAGTATGTGCATCATCTTGCGGCTTCATTTCATCCACCAATGCCACTCAGGGATATGTGTTGCTATCTAGTTTTTACTTCTGTGGAACCTGAGACTCAGTGAGATTACATTTTTTGAAGAGGCCATATTTTTTTCTTCTTCAGAAACTTAGCATCCGAAAAGGCTTTCCTGTCAGAGCTTCTGATCAAGAGTTGGGAAATTTTGAAATTTCCATGCTCAACAGTTATTCCAGAAGGAACTATATATGTGAACAATGTTGTTTTACTTCACTGCCATGATGAAATGATTAAACTTTCCAGAGATTTCCAGTTGGAGAGATTGGTATACTATGGAGAAGTGTTGTCACTCCATCGGGGGATGGAGACTGGGTAGCAGAGTGTTTCCAAGATGGCCTCCATAGGCCTTAGTGGGAAGGGCCTACACTCGTGTTGTGGAACAAACAGTGCCTGGTGCCTTCTTTAAAAATAAAGGCAGGCCCAGAGCACCTGGATGGCTCAGTCAGTTAAGCATCTGACTCTTGGTTTTGGCTCAGGTCATGATCTCATAGCTTCATGGGTTCAAGTCCTGCATCGGGCTCTGCTGCTGGCAGCACAGAGCTTGCTTAGGATTCTCTCTCTCTCTCTCTCTCTCTCTCTCTCTCTTTCCCCCTCTCCTCCACTCATGCTGTCTCTGTCTTTCTCAAAATAAATAAATAAACTTCAAAAGAAAAAAAAAAAAAAGCAGACCATTAGCTCAGTAAATGTTGCCTTACAAGAACTGCATTGGTTTTTAACCTGGGGTCTATGGGCCCTCGGAGAGAGAGGTCCGTGGCTGGAATTCAGAGAATCTGTGAACCTGAATGTGGAAAAAAAAATTATATCACTATTTTCACAAAGTGACTGAAATTTAGCATTTCCTTTAATTATGAATGCAGACAATAAACTGCAGAAGTGTCAACAGTGCCTGTGACTTTGTCACCAATAGATATCAGATATTTTCACAACACATTGTGGTTTTTGCAGAGATCAAATCAATATTCATGCTCACCGCTTCCTCAAAATTATGGACATACCTGAATTTGTCACTAGATCCTATTATTTAATGCACTAATAAAGAAGTATTAACATGTCATATCACACATTTGTTTTCTTAAATACATTGATAACTACTTCAAGGTATTGGTTCTTTTTGTAATTCTGTGTATTTCATGCATTTAAAACATTTTGATGCTATTTTCAACAAAATGAAGTCAGGATCCCTGCTTAGGAACAAGTAACAAAAACATATTTAAAATTATACCTCTCTCACAGTTTGTTTGGTGAACTTTGGACTTCATTCAGTGTCACTGAATATTTCTTCAAATTATATCCATGTGCCTGTTTTAACTAAAATCTGTAACAAACATCAGAACCTGTAGCTATTAAATTTTTTAGTTAGTGACCGTTTTATACTGAGATGATTAAATAAACCACATTTTGAAATTTGCATATATCTTACAGGAAAAAAATATACCAGAGTCACTTTTCTACATGTCAGGATATTCTGGAGAGGGAAAGGGAGAGGCAAAATAATTTGAAAGATCTCTTGTCTTTGAGTATTTGTCACAGTTTCAGCCTTCTTCAAAGGGTTGGGAGCCTTCTTTACGGTCCTTTAAACAGAACAGAAAATGACCCCCTGTCCAAATATCTTTCCCACCAGCCTGACATAGTGCCTGAGATCTCCACTGCTAATTTGATTTTGGATTAAGGCATTATAGCTTTAGAGCCACTGCTCTAAGAAATAATGCGGAAAAGAGGCACCGTTTCTCATGTTTTTATATGTTATAAAATGCCCCCTTCATCCTCTCCTTCTGTATACATTCTTTCCCCACTTCACTCACTGAATAATACAGATTCCTGTGGAAGAGTTTAGTTGGTTTTGCTGTAGAAAGCAAGAAAAAGAAAACATCACCACTTCTCAGTGCCCATTAACATGAAAACAGCATGATATGTGTTTTTTCCCTTTTGCTGAAATTTCGATTATGTGGGTGGGTCCCAGCACTGACCTATGAAGTCCTGGTGGTGGTGAGTCTGGTCATGGACCTCAATTTCTTTCACTGAGTAAGTGTCAATATCTCTCTGATAGTAAAAGGTAGATGTTTGTTGGTTTGTTCCACCAGCATTCCCCAGCCTAACAGATATCTCTGGACTGAAGTGTAATTTCCAGGAAGCCTGGATTGTAATGGAAACATCTCTCCCAAGAGAGACAAATACATTGACAATTGCTGACCATAATCTTATATATCTGGTAGAGTCCCAGCCCACCACAATGTCCCAGTGTAATATTATAGTGCCCCTTTTATCCTTGAAAGTGTCTCACTTAGTTGGAAGACAGATTATCTAGTCACCTGCTTATTGGGAATAACTGTCATGCAGGCAGGTATAAGAATGGAAGAAATGGAAGGTGGTGAAGTGTAGTTTATGTGCAGAAGAAAGGCCTGGGACAGAGTTGACTATCATTAGGAATATCACTAAGTGGGGGGCATTGGTAAAAACACTGGGTGCCCTTTGGTGATGGTGTATGGGAGAGCATGGAGGACTAAATATGCGAAGGGGCCAATGGGTAATTTGACCTCCTCCCAGGTTTCCTGACTGCCAAGACCATCGTGATGATTGAAATGTATACATTTAGACTTTAAGGCCTCCTCTATACCAAATCTTGGGTTTGTAAACCCAAGTGGGCAGGTTTTGAAGTGACTTCCCAACATCTTACCCACAGGAGCTGGAAGAACTCTCCAACTATGTTTGTCAGTCTTCCTCTCTTCCCTGTCTTCTATTTCCTATCTTGAAATCCACATCTGTGCAGCTCCTGGAAACCTAGGGGTGTGCTGGCGGTGCTCGCTCATTAAAAAGAAGCCCCCAGACCATGCATCACCAAGGAGAATGAAAAACTGAAGCCATCAGTGCTTTGGTAATCCACACTTATTGTTACTTTGTATTTTGAGCATCACCTTTTCCACTTACAAACAGTTATATTATTAAAAAGATATTTTCCGAAGATAGTAACCTTGGCAGTAGTTGTCAAGGCTAATAGTTTGACATTTCAGATCACCCACAACTAATCAACTGAACATGGCAACACATTTGAAAAACCCATTATAGACGGAAGGCCCTGAAGTAATATGTCAACGCTCACACTAACAGCTGTTATGTAAACGGGCTGATTTTTCTCTGCTGAATGGTCACATGGTTGGAGGGAGAGTGGCTTTGAAGGACGCGTGCATGTAGCTGGGAAGGGAGATTGTGTTATTGAATGCCACATATTTATGGGGGAAAAGTCCCTATCACTGATGATAAAAACACTCAGTCATCTCTCACAAATGCTTTTAGGGATGTTTTCTCTTCTAAACATAACACTCCCTGAAGGGCGTGGAGAGCTGTTACACCATTATTGCCTTCCGTATTGGGGAAATGATCTTTAGGACTGAGCATCCCAGAGCTGTTTCCTGGGCTTCCTTGAAAGATAAGAAAGAAAATAAGCCAGCATCTCCAGCTTTCAAAAACTCCCAAGTCCAGATGGGCAAATAAAGAAGGGAACTAATTTTGTTTCTGTAATTCCTACAGATTTTCAAGTTGTTATAGGTATTTGAAGAACCTCACTCTGAGGACAGTTCTCTTTATCTCCGAGCCTTAGGCTAGATTTATTACTGAAGGGTCTTAAAGCTCTTTGTGTTTTTTTGAAAAACAAAATAAGTCAAAGAGGACTTACATATTACTCCAAAATGAAGCAGAAGGGTTGAAAATAAAGGGCTGGGAAAGACCATGGGTTAGTACTAAATCGGAGAAAGCTGGTAACTGTATTCATAGCAGACAAAAGTAGACTTTAGGGTAAAAAAAGTGTTCATATGGGAAAAGACAGACATGCCAGGTTTTTAAAAAGGAAACATCCATACGTATGACAAAACATTCGTGAACGTAATAATTTCACCTTGAAATATATAAAGCAAAGGGTGGCCAAGATGCAGGAATAAATAAATCTACATAATGAGGAACTGTAACCCAATCTTAGAAGTAGAAAAATTAAAGCAACCTGAAAATCATTCAGGATAACACAAATAAGCAACGCAAATAAGTTCTATCTGAGAGATGTGCACAGACGTCTCAAAAGTACAGGGAATATGCTTTCCTTTTTGAAACATACACAGAAGAAATTCTCAGCAAACTTGAAAGAATTGAGAGGTTAGAAGCCTATGCTCTGTGTAAGATAAACCTCAGTTTGAAGTTAATACTAAAAAGACAGCCAAAACCCCTTAAACTTTTTGGAAACTAAAAAAAACACCCACCTGAAAAAATTCATGGCTTAAAGAAGAAATAATAGTGAAGATCCACATTATAGTATTCACTATTACAAGAACAGTGATAGATTCATTAGACCTGAGTAATACTATTATAAAAAGAGTGAAAGATTCATCATACTCAAGTGATAAAAAGACTACAGATCGCAACAGGTGTGCAGAGCTAAGGTTATACTGAGAAGACAATCTTCAAACTTTGACTCAGTTATTAAGAAATAAGAAACCTTATTAATAAGTATATCATACTTATTAGAGGAAGAATGGCAAGAAGGAAAGAATTACAATAGAAGCAGGAATTAATGAAATGAGTCATTTTATGTTTCTATCTGGAAATTGTGGTTACTGAGTAATGGTTTATGCTAAATCGTTTATTGAGGATCATGTATTCAAACCATGATTGGGGAAACTTTTCAAAATAGCATTTCTGTTTGTTTAATCATAAAGAAGTTTTACGGTGCACAAGAGTTTCAACCGGTCTGCATCTCCCTGTCATGACACTGCTGTTACAAAGTGGAGACAAAGGTGGAGGAAGGACAGCCTGTTACTGTCACTTTTGCTTACCTAGGTCAAACTGGGAGTGCACAACTGACCAGCTTGGGTGGCTCAGAACGTGGCAGCTTTTTCTCAACAACTGAAGTTGGAAAGTTCCTTGTTCATTATTCAACATTTGTCCATGTCAGCAAGGCACTTAGCCCAATCAAGACAATTTCTCACAATTTTCTGGTCATTAGAAACATACTTTAAAACCATGGACTTCACTTGAGGGCTTTCTTGGTGCTGTTGAATAGAAGTTGGTAGTCCCATGGCATTCCATTCATTTTACCGCTCTTTTGATTATTCTGGCCAGCACCGATTCTAAATCTGAGAGCCTGAATTTTGTGCCCAATTAAACACAGAATTAAAAGCTCAGAAAGGCACATCCATTATCAAAAATTGAGCCTTTTTACACCATACATTCACTCATAACATTTCCTAGTGAACTAAGAAACCTCAGCTGGTTGTCATTCCAGCAGTGTGCTGTGCCTGTTTGCAGTGAAAGGTTTACAAGTCTGAACAGAATCCAAAATAGCTAGGTTCCTGTGGACTAATTGAAAACAAGGTAAGTCAGGACTCATTTTCAGATTTAATAACATTGCTTACGGCTTTGGAAATCTTAACTTCCAGCCAGGTCAAAAATGGCTCTTGGGTTGGAAGAAGAGAATAAGGCAGGACACAAAGGTGGGATAAAATCCTTTCCCATGCCATTCTCTTTTCTTTTCGTGATTTCACCATTTAAATATGTTAGATTCATATGACATATGGAATATGATATGCAGTGAAATGTATTGAAATTTCACATATGGCCATAATAAAAATTCATTCCTTTATAAATCAGGACAAAAAAGTAATAAATCTCAAAGACAGGCTGGAGATGGAAACATAATTAATAATTATCTATTATTTTTGGAAATTCTATAATGCAGATCTGACTATATTACAGGCAAGCTTGGGTAGGAAGAGACTATTTCATCTGTATTAAAAGAATAAGAAATATATATATTGAAGTATGGAGACACTAAGCAAATTTACAGTCTCTCTTATTTATGCAGGAAGTTCTGATTTCTTTGATATATGTCCTTGGCATTTCTGTCTCCTCTTCTCAAATTCACTTACCTGCATAAATATGTCATATCAGGTATCATGATGGACTGTGGATGGTGAGTGGTAAGTAGAAGCAACGTATGAAAATGTCCTGGTCCCACCCTCCAGGCACAAAAACCTGGGGAGGTGGGTGACGGGCACAGAGGAGGGCACTTGTTGGGATGAGCACTGGGTGTTGTATGGAAACCAATTTAATAATAAATTATTCAAAAAAAAAACTGGGGGAGTCCCAGTGAATCAAGCCACTGTGTCCCTTGGTAGGTTAATAGCAATCTCATCCTAAGCTCGAACAAGGAAATCTAAGGTCATTGCCATGTTGGAAAGCAGAGGTTCTGAGTCTCCCCTAGTCAAATAAATGTGTAATCAGAAGGTCCGATAATTTGAGGTAATTCCAAACCATCTTCTCTTACTCATTCCAGAGGTGTCTTGAAGGTCATTTATATTAAGATCTTGGGGCACCTGGGTAGCTCACTTGGTTAGGTGTCCAACTTTGGTTCAGGTCATGATCTCACTGTTTGTAGGTTGGAGCCCAGGTTGGGCTCTGCACTGACAGCTCAGAGCCTGGAGCCTACATTAGATTCTCTGTCTCCTTCTCTCTCTGCCCCTTCACCCTCCCCCCATTCAAAAATAAATTAACTTTTTAAAAAAAGATCCAACCTTAGAACAGTATACTACAAAAGGCAACCTGTTTAGTGTCTGACATGGACAGATGCACCTGCCACTTCCAACAATACAACTACTGCTTAATCTATTGGTTTCATGCCTGTTTTAGATAAAACAGTGGCTTGAAAGCCTGGAAGTCAGGACTTCGGGTACCAGTTGTGGCTATACCATCAATCAGAAGTCTGTCTTCTCTAAACTGTCATCTTCTCCTATAAAGTGGTTAAGTGAATGTCTTCCCAAAATTTCTTTCCATATTGTTGTTCCCTGAAACTCACTCTAATATATGTTGAACCTTATCATCCATTTTAAAGATTAATTCTTGTAGGAAACACTGCATGATAACCAAGAAAAACCATGGACTCTGAACTCAGTCAGACACAAATTTGTCTGCCTGCTCTGCTGTGTGACCTCAGGAACTTGACCGAACTTCAGTACTTTTATGTACTTCAAAGAGATAAGTAACCTTCCAGGTTATTCAGAACAAAAATGGGGCAATGGAGCCAGAGACCAATGCCTGCTATGCAGTAAACACTTGAAATCATAGTTTTTATTACTAATTATTTTCTTTGCTAAGATTTGCAATTGCCTTCTGCCATAAGCAGCACACATTATATATATATATATATATATATATATATATATAAATCCATTAGGCTGACTGCAAGCTCTTGGCAAGCCAGTCTTCTTATCTTACTGGACACAGATTTACTATATTTCCCAGCACCCCTTGCAGTGACATGTGTACATGTGACTGCATTCTGCCAATGGGATGTGAATAGAAATCTCCATGTTTTTTTCTCCCTTTTCTAACTTGATGCAGACAACTTCAGAAGCCCCATGTGGAAGATAGCAGAGTCCAGGAAGGGAAGAATACTGGGCCCTAGAATTACTGCTTGATCAGATCACTATTTTTGGCCTTTGGGCATGGGGGAAAAGCTTTGTAGTCTTCAAGCCATTTTTGCCTTTCAGCGTATTTATCATAGTAGCTAGCTTTGTCTAATTTGTCTGGAGAGAAAGGTTATGATTAATACATATAATATAGTACATTATTATTTGTAATTACATATTATTATATCATTGCATTGATATATAATATATAAGTATATATTCAATTATATAATATAATTATGCATTTTAAACTAACATTTCTCAATTACTTATGATGTTCCAGACCAGGCAGGGTGACCTATGTAGAGAAAGATGAAGAATAGACCTATCATGTGTGGGAGGTCACAGCAGGCAACAGGAGAACAATTTGGCTTAAACCGTCATTCACAAGACTTTAGATTTAGCCTCTTGGTTTTATACCAAATAAGGCTATGCACATAATCACAAAGTTAACCCAACAAGATTAAAAGAGGACATTCATCATGTAACACCCAAAATATTTTGAGAATATTTATTCGCATTTCTTATTTTTTTTCTTATTTTTCAATAGACCAGGAATGCTGTGAAGTGGAACAGGACTGATTGTCTCATAATCTCTGCTCCCAGGAAGTGTCCAACCACAGACTCACACAATTACATTAAGTACTACAATGAACGCATGGAGCAGATATAGAAGGCACAAAGATAGAGAGACGCTTATTCCATTGGGAGTTAGTGCAGTTAAGTTCCCAGAAGAGAGGGGTCTGAACCAGATGATAAAAGATGACAAGGAATGTCCAAGTGGAAAGTTCAAGTGGGAGGTGAGTTGGGGAGTGGATTCCTGACAATGACACGCTGCCATGGAGCAGTGTCAGGGAGCCCTCAAAGGGCTTTGAACTGGAAGATAACCTCCCTAGATTTGTGATGGAGAGCCATCTTTTGAACAACAGTGTTAAGAATAAATTGAGGAGTGAATATAACATTGGCAAAGAAGACTGGTAGGGAGTGATGGTGATGCTCTAGCATAAAAGGTGATAGGCGTAAGATGCAAAGGATGGGGCAGAATCAAGAGGTCTAGAAGGTTCAAGTCACAAAGCCTGATTGGCTCTTGGATCATTTTGTGATTCTAGCTTTCATGGCTGGCTGGCTGGTAATCCTTTCGGTGTTTAGGTCAGTGTAATACACCCTCATCCTGACCAATAAAGGTAAAATTCAGAGTTTCTCAGGTCATCTCCTACCTGCTTCCATTCCACTCTAGGTTTTGCCCAACAGCCTCTTGGTTTACAGAAAATACTTACTTAGCTAAATCATGGGCCAGTTGTATTTGTGTGTGTGTGTGTGTGTGTGTGTGTGTGTGTGTGTGTGTGTGTGTGTGTTTTCCTACCAGGCTTAATTGCAATAACATTTATATCACATAATATAGTGCACTGAGGTTGTAATTTTCCTATCATCTAAATTGCAGGCTGAAATCGTGTTAAGGAAGGACTGTAGAGAATGAATTACTGCTTTCAAAATGACTACTTTTAACGAACAATGTGACTGGCAGATGAATGCCAGAGACAGAAGGACATTTTGTACTTAACATTAGTCTGCCGTACCCCAGGACTTTTCAAGTGTAGCTAGCTCACACCATTTACTTTTTAAATTTATAGCTGGTACCTGGTCTACCTAAAACATCATTGTTTTCTAGTTAATATTATATTACCTTTGTCTAGTAGTAATTTTTGGAGCTGTCATGTGGACAGTTCGACATGTCGATTTCTTTCAGACTCTCCTGCTGGGTGAACCTGGGTTTATTCATAAAACCCAGAGCTGTGGTGCAAATTGGAGGGGACACAATTGGCTTCCTGCCAGTAGTGAAATGAGCAAGGGAAAATTCAGCATCTTAAACCCACTAGACTTTTTGTTGTTGTTGTTGTTTCTTTCATTAAACATAGTGACAGTGAGAAACTGGTCTCACAACGGAGCAGGTATGGTAGTTAGTTATGAAGGTGGGTGCTGGGTTCAAATTCTGCTCCGTCATCAACTCCACGATTCACTGGATGACCCCAGCAAGTAATGCAACCTGTCTGAGCCTCAGCTTTCCCATATGCAAAATGGATATAATAATTAAGCAATCCTCACAGGGTTGTGGGAAGGTGAAGGAGACAGTGTCCATAAAGTAACTGACCAGGGTGAGTCCTCAGGAAAGGTTAGCTACTTGTAGGACTATTATAGCAGTGGATGACAGTTTAATTTGGAATGAGATTCTGACTCATGAGAGAAATCAAGGTAACAAAATAAACCAAAAATCAGAACATCTCAGGAAGCTTTCAGTGTCAAAGCTTTCAGAGACTTCCACACCAAAATGGATCAGTGAGGGGAAGACGAGTCACTGAAAAGGACAGGGAGACCCAATGCCTGCCAGAAACAAAGGTCCCTGCTACCTATCTCTTCATAGACAATAACTCACTGCGTATGGCCTTTCAGGCTGGAGCCTGGGGACCATTGTCTTTTTTATGACTCTTCCAATTCTGTAGTTAAAGATGTGGTGATTAGCTGGGGCCAGCAAATTAGAAATGCTAGCTGTGACCAGCTGGATGCTATCGAGTCTGCAGGGAACTATTTGTCACTTCAGAGTCACTGACCTCAAGCCTTCCTTCCCCTGGTCACCTGAACTTGGCTACTAGCCACAAGGTCTGGGGCACAAGCTCAGGTTTAAGTAGAAATGACTGCTCTGTGGTGCCCTTTGCAAATCAGGCACACCCTTGCTGGGTGTGCTTCTCATCTGGGATGTGTTTGGGATGAGGGACATACTGAAGAAAGCGTAAATGTTTGTCTTCGTGTCTCTACCCCCACCCCTTCCTTTTCTTCCCTTCTTTGCTCCCAAGGGCCCTTCATGAGAATGGGGCTTTTAATCAGTGGTGCTGGGACTAATTGAATAGTTTTGGGAGAAAAAATTATATCCATATATCACACCAGATGCAGGAATAATTATCCCCAAGGATTAGAGAGCTAAATGTAAAAATGAAGCTATAGCAGCATTTGGAGCAAATGCATGAGTTCCCTCCCCTATGACTTGCAGTTTAAGGAATGTCCCTCTAACGGTGTCCCTAAATCCAGAGGCAACAGAGGAACACATCAATAACTGTGACTATGGAAAAGAATTTTGAAGT
The DNA here is from genome assembly GCA_030068075.1 of Paguma larvata. Classification (NCBI taxonomy): domain Eukaryota; kingdom Metazoa; phylum Chordata; class Mammalia; order Carnivora; family Viverridae; genus Paguma; species Paguma larvata. Next base: position 4,711,984 of record CM057844.1, on the reverse strand, counting down.
TTTCCTGACAGAGTACACTGTAGCAAGAGCCAAAAGACCATGACACACTGTGAGAGAGTGGTTTCAACGTGTATCACAGACATAGGACTGGTGTCTCTAATATACGGACACTTCTTAATACTTGAAGGAAAAAGACCAGCATTGAATAGAAACATAGGTAAAAGACACAAATAGACAATTCACAAGAGGATGTAAAACTGGTCCTTAAATATAAGATGTTCAACCTTATTCATACTAAGAAAACGATGAATTAAAATTACACAGACACCATTTCTCATCTGTGAGATTGGAAAATATTCAAAAGCCCCACAACACACTGTTAAAGAGGCTGTGGGGCAAGTAGATACTCTCCTGTGTGCCAGTGAGACTCCAAACTGCTACTGCTCTGGAGTAGGGAAACTTAGCAATAGCTAACACACTGTGTAGGCCCTTGCCAGTTACCCAGAAATACCAATGCTATGAACTCACATGCCTTTAACAATGCAAAAATACATACACACAAGATTATCCTTTGTAGCATTGTTTATAATTACAAAATATTGAAAACTGCCTGGTAGCTTAATCATAGAAGAATACTTGCATAAACTGTGACCCATCTGTACTATGAAGTGCTAGACAGCTGTAAGAAATCTTGAGAAAGTTTACTGTGAACTACTGTGCCATGATTTCCAGGATATGCTGTTTAGTGAAGAAAGCAAAGTGCAAAAGAGTATCTATAGTCTACCTCCTTTTGTGTAAGGAAGAGAGGAAAATAAGAAAATATGCATTTATTTGGTTCTGTTTGTTTGTTTGTTTTTTGCAGAAAAAAATACATGGAGGATAAACCAGAAACTGACAAGAGTAGTTACCTACAGGGGATGGATTGGAACAGGGAGAAGGAGCCAGTGAGGAAAGAACGGAGCTGAGGGGTGGGCGTGAAATAAAGCTGGAGCCATGGGAGCCTGAAATACCACGTTTTTTTAGGATACCTCAGAGTACAGATTCGACTTTGGAATAATTCTTTCATACTCAGAGGAAAACATGAAATGAACAACAATGTGGAAAAACCCTGAAATGAAATATAAACAGAAACAAATAAATGTAACTGTATTTCAAACGAATAGCCCAGCCACGGTGAAGGGGGAAATGGTGGGTCCAAACCTGTTATGGCCTGAAGTACTTTTTTTCGCTACAAGCCCACTTTAGCATGGGAGATGGTACTTTTGTGCAAAAAAAAAAAAAAAATCTCTGGGGGAGGGGAAGAAAAACTTGGTAGAACAGATTTTTGAAATGATCCTTCAAAGCTCTTGTAGCACATGTTTTCACGGGTTCTTACGGAGGGGAAATCAGAAGTGGATTCAGTTTTATAGATAATAAGCATGAGGGTAAAGATCACGGCAGACATTTGGTTATTAAAGGTGAGTGGTACTATGATTTCACGTACATATATATATATGAATTATATATAATATATATACTTTTATACACTTTTATATATTTATACATAAATATATAAAAATATATATGTACACATGTATATATGTGCATTTATGTATACACATATTTTTATTTACATATAAAATTATATATATATATTTATATATGCCCTCCATGAGGGCAAATCCAGTGGACTATTTTGCTTGATGCCACCATAAAGTATAATTTCAAAAGAGAACCAAGAAATATCCAAGTGAGCCCCAAACAAAACTGTCAAGTGGCTTCTCCTTATCTTCAAAGTAGAGTTCTCCCAACAAATATTAATCAAGTACCTACTATATGCCAGGCATTTTTGTTCCAGGAAAATAAGGGACAAAGCCTTGATAGAAACAAACAATGCATGGGAAGACAGTCAGATAAGACAAATTGAAATAGGGAAATAACTCCAAGACAACAGAATGGAATTAGGAGCTCATTGTGCTATGATTGTTAAAAGTCCTTTTCAAATAGGAGGCATTGAGTGGGAGAAAGAGACACTATGTGGGGATTTGGGGAAAAAGAGAAGCAAGCAGAGAGAATAGCAAATGCAAAGGCCCTGGGGTGGGATCAGCCCTGGAGTGGCCATAGCAAAATGAACAAAGAGGAGCCTGGCATGAGATTAAGTAGGTGTACATTATAAAATAATAAACCCACTCAGATAAAGCTATATTCTTTAAAAGACTGACCAAAATTATATTCCAGTTCCCTGAACCTGAAAATTGTGTTTCTACTTCATGAAAATTCCTACACCCAAGATAAAACTTGAAAGGGATTTAATGAAAACCTTTACTCTTTTCCTTATCTGTTTTGGTTTAGCTATTTCCTCGGAGGTTGTCAGGCAAGGAGAGGAAGCAAGCTTAATGTCTTAAAAATGCCATTGCTCTGTGAAGAGCAATACCGCTTTGTTAAAATGGGTGGGAGAAAGCTACTCTTGGTTGATGAAAACCCTGATATTTATTTATTAAATAATTATTTAAAGCATATACAGCCTTCTGCCAGAAGATGCTTCCTGCAACCTTGCATAGCAAAATGGGGAGGCACAGGCCATGAGAGCAACTTCATCTTTCACACTGCCATTAATGTCCTGTCATAACCTATGAGAGCAAAACTCTTGTTCAAGTTCAGTCGAGGAAGGGTTTAAGTTTTAGGTTCTGTCCAATTCCATCATCCAAATGAAAACGGTGCAGCTTGGCTGGCATGCCATGAAGGTTAATATTTGAGGAGCCTTGGGGAATCTGTCTTTTGGCCATGAGGAAGAACGGTTTCATTAACTACCATCCAATGCTTTGCGTGGGAAGACCCAGGCCCTTGCTGTCCTCCTCACAGAGTCTGGTCCAGGACAATCAAACCACAGAGTCATTTTCTGCATGAGCTCATCTTCTCCTTGCTACAGCCAGAGCCAGTGCTGGCAATAAGATGCTCAGAAGACATAGAATCAACACATCCTATGTGGGGCTGTAAATTCACAAGAGGGCCAAGGAGAGTGCTGGAGACCATGCCACGGTTTGCACGTTACTTAGCGCCAATCAGGCTCTCAACCTGCACAGAGAGAGAAGCAATGCTCTAGCAGGCATCGCATAATCAGCCCCAGCCCCTAGCCTCCTGGGGGTGCCATGAGTCCTGCTGAGTCCTGTCCTACAGAGGTGGGGAGAGAGGTGTGAGAACACCTTAGATGAGCCCTTGAAAGGGATGCTCTAGTTGCCCCCTCCTGGAGCCAAGGATGCCACCAATGTGTGGTTCTGCGTGGTACCCAGGAAACAGATGCTCAGAACTTTCCCATTTGTAAATCTCCAACTCATCTTGCATCATGGAAGAAGTTACATTTGTTTTGGAGGCCTTTTCATTAGCAAGGAGCATGGACATACCCAAGATGGTAAGAGAACCAACACTGGTTTGCTATCTGCAGCCACAAGAGCTGTTTGTGTGAAAGGTTCTGAGTTCTGATCCCTGCAAAGAGTTCCCAGCCCTACTTCAGATGGAGTTAGCTGCCATGGATGATGTCTTCAGGGAGATGAATGAACAGGACCCCAAATACTACTGTTCTTTAGTGGAGGAAGGAACCCATCCACATATAAGCAACGTCTACTTGTAAGCATGGTGATGCCTCTTTGAAATAGAGAGGAAAAAAGAAAAGAAAGGCATCAAATAGATCCTGTTTACCCTTAACCTTTTCAGGAATATATTAAATAATTTGCTATAAACAAAACCTGATCCCAGGATCTTGTGGCTGGTCTGGATCTAAGCACTGCATTTGCGGTAGAGTTATTCATGAGAAACACCACAAGCTCCATTTGCACTTTTGGGCTTTTTATTGTTTATTTATTTTTGAAAGAGAGAGAGAGGGGCAGGGCGTGAGCTGGGGGAGGGACAAGAGACAAGAGGGAGATAGAATCTGAAGCAGGCTTTGAGATGTCAGCACAGAGTCCAATGTGGGGCTCGAACTCACCAACATGAGATCGTGACTTGAGCCAGTCAGACGCTTAACCTACTGAGCCACCCAGGTGCCCCCGTTTTGTGCTTTTTTTTTTAGATCTAGGAGCCATCCCCTCTCCTCATGCCTGCCTTTTGTTTTCTTCTCTCAGTTATACGGTTTTCTTGCATTATTTGTTCCTGCTCAACAGGGTTTATTGCAGCATTTCACTGTTTCTTTTGAGAAGGAAGGAGAGAGGGAAAGAGAAGTAATTGATCACCAGCTCTTTCCTTTGATAGGAAATCTATGCGTTACGACCAGGATTGTCGTCATCAAGCACGTGGGCAGAAGAGCTGCATTGAAACTCCATTATTGTGGAATAGCAAACAACCCTGGTGAGCCTTTCCCTACTTCACACACACACACACACACACACACACACACACATACACACACACATCCTACATGCTTACACTTATATACTCACAAACACTCACACTTGTATACATGCCCACACAGGCATAGACACTCACAACAGGCTTACGGTCACACTCACATGTTCACACGTGTTCATACTTGTACACACTCACATACAAATGCTCATACACAATCATACACACTCATGCACACATGTTCACACAGAGACATACATTCACGCTCACGTGCTCGTACATGTTCACCCTAGTACACACTCACATACAATAGTACGTACTCATGCACATATATTGACACATACTTGTGTTCACATTCACATGGTCATACATGCTCACATTTAAACATGCTTACACACATGCTCATGCATACACTCACACTTTACCTCTGCTTACATGAGTGGGTCCAAATGGCCATCTTCATATCTCCAGTGAAGGAAGAAATTCACTGTCAGTTTAGGTACCTTGAGATCTGAATAAAACACCCAATTATGCCAAGGACACTCTTGACAATCTTCTCAAAGATGCCCACAGTTTGTGAATAACAAAGTCCTCACTCCTGGCCCACCTCCTTGACTTTACCACCTAGATCATGTTGGGCCCAGACTCAGGACCAAAAGTTTCCTGGGCATGTCTCTGGGCTCTGTGGGCTCTATGGAAGGTATAGTCGGCTTCCCAGGTGGTCCAGTCAGAGCTATGTTGGGCCAAACAGTTCCCGACCACTCTGGGGCAGGTGACATGCTCACAGGCAGTGTCACTCAGATGCCTGAGCCCTGGGGGCCAGAAGGAACCAGAGCCAGGCTTAGAGACCTTTTGATCACATGGTTAGCTTCCATCACAGGAAGGCAGCAAAGTGGGGGTTTGGGATCATATTGATATCCCTCATGGGCCCTCCTGATTCCTCACAGGGTCATGAGGCCAGGCTTGTATTTAGTTAGCAGTAATGATCTCGTTAAGGGTATGAAAGGGCCGCCACCAAGACATTCATCCTTGCCAGAGGGCCTCCCCACCCAGCTCTGCCTCTCCTGTGTGGCCTCACACAGGACGTGAACTGTGATTAACAGACTTCCAGCGCTTAGCAATTTGCAAAACAGCATTAAACAAGGGAAGTTGAGGACAATGGGAATGGGACACTGACTGGGTGGGAGGTAGCTGCCAACAGAGCCAGGACAATCCCTCTGGCAGGGCCTTAACACAGCTGGCAGGGCGCAATGTCACAGCTGGCTGCTGGCAGGGTGCCTGGCAACAGCGCCTCCCATCTGCCCAGGTGGTCGGGCTGAGCTGGCCTTTTAACTTTCTAAGTTTTTAGAAAGGGAAGAGAGAGAGAGACTTAAAAAAATCCTTTCTTGTTTCTTCAGTAGGAGAGAAAGTAAGAGGAGGCCATTGAGCAAAAGAAAGAAAGAGATTAAGGAGCAAAGAAAGTGACAAGCTGATCATAGAAACCCCTTTCAATAATGGTAATCCTGGACAGACAGGGACAAATATGAACGCTATTGTTCTTGAATTTAGATTAACTTAGCATCAGGAGGGAAACTGAAATGAAAGTTGGTCTGGTGGGGCCTCCTGCGAAGCTCAAGAAGGCGGGCTGACTGCAGATGGATGGGGCCGCCGGAAAACTGCCGCTTTCAGGAGTATTTCCCAAAGACAACTGCGGCCAGGCAGCGTCTGTATTAAACCACAGAGGCGGAGGGCTGAACGGGCAAATTATTAACTACGTGAGACGTGAGGAAGTCTTCCCTGTCTTCTTTCTTCTCTCCAACCTGCACACCACAAGGTCACCTCAGCCCTGTGGATGCTGCTTAGCATTCAAAAATCATAGAAGTTTGGTATTTTTAATATCCATCGCATGCAGAAAATCTGATTTTTATCAATGTGTATTCAAACGTCCATGTATCAGGGCCATTATCCACAGTTCTAAGAGCAACAGGAAGTTGGTTTTATGGGAACATCATAATGAGGAGACTTGTTTGATTCAAAGACTTAATGACTTATTAAGACCCAGGGAAAGGATGCAATAAACCAAGAATTATCTGGGTGGGATGTATTTTCAGCTTCTTGTAAGCTCTGTGTCTGCACCTGCTAGAAGAGTCCAGCGTTCAGCTTAGGTGATGCTGATTTATCTTCCTTCCATCTACTGATTGAAGTAAACAAACTGACACCTTCATCCAAGGAGTTCACCTCATTGCTAAATGTATTTCACCACTGGAATAGTCAGGAGTGTCATTGCCTACCCAAACAGTGCACTGTTTTCTCGGGCAAATGTCTTTATGGCTTTGAAATACAGCACTAGCTGGCACTTTGGATTGCCCATAGGATTCATGATGGGACTTTGCAAAATGGGTTCTTGGTTTCAAAAAGAACCTGTCTGGAGTGACAATCAGAGACAGAAAAAGGGGCATGATACCTGTGGGGAAATATCCAACACACGAGGTGCTTCAGTGAGGAGGTATCTGTGCAGATGACTGCTTGTACCTCAAAATTGATTCTTACAATTAAGGTCAAGAGATAACATTTCTTGAAAAGAATGGTACCAGGCAGCTTGGGCCAAGACCACAGCAGTGTTGGTGATGGAGGTGCCAGAGAGTGGGTAGGACTTGGAAGGGGGCATGGTGTGTGTCATCGGGTAATGACATGGTGACATTTCATGGATGTTGTACTTTTAGGGCCATGTGTCATCCAGTCAGGATGACTGACAGACTTATTCTGTGATTTACTTAGGAGCTGGGGATTTGTCTTGACAGCACATTGATGTGTCCCTCTCCAGGACTGGCAGGCTGCAGAAAAAAGCCTGGAGACCCCCACTCGGGTGCAGGCCACAGCTGGTGCTCCTTCTGCTCCTCCTCAGGGTCACCGTGTCAGCCTTGGAAACCGCTGCCACAGGCTTCACCTTGGGCCCCTCAGAGTCTCTTCCTGATTCACTCTCAGAGCCTCTTCCTGATTCAAAGAGAAGAACAGAATGTTTTTTTCCTTACTGTTTATTTATTTTGAGAGAAAGAGAGAGAGAGCAAGGGAGGGGCAGACAGAGAGAGAGAGAGAGAGAGAGAGAGAGAGAGAGAGAGAGAATTCCAAGCAGCCTCCATGCTGTCAACACAGAGCCTGACGCAAGGCTCAATCTCAGGAACCATGAGATCCTGACCTGAGCAGAAGTCAAGAGTCGGACACTTAACCGACTGAGACATCCAGGAACCCCAAGAAAATAATGTTTTTGCTAGGAGTTTTTTTTTTTCAAGGGGACCCTGGTTTAGCCAGCCTGAGCTACTGTGCTATAACACAATACCACCCACTTGGGTGGCTTCAACAGCAGAAATTAATTTTCTCACAGTTCTGGAGGCTGGAGGCCCAAGATCAAGATGTCAGTAGGCTTTATTTCTGGTGAGGACCCTCTCCTTGGCCTATAGGCAGCCACCTCTCTGCTGTGTCCTCACACGGCCTTTCCTTTGTCAGTATAAGGAGAGAGAGACAGAGATCTTTAGTGTCCTCTCCTTTTCTCATAGAGACACCAGTCCTATCATATCAGGGCCCTACCCTAATTAGGTTTATGACCTAATTGAACCTCAGTTATCTTCCTAAAGGCCCCACCTCAAATAGAGTCACAATGGGAGTTATAGGTTCAACATAGAAATTTGGGATGAGGACACAAATCAATCAATAACAGACCCTTTTTTGGAAAGGTGCGAAGAAGACACCTCCTGGAAATTCTGGAAGAATTAAGGGTAGTTTCATCTTCAACCAAAATAATTGCTTTGGGAGAAATGATTCTTCTTTAACAAATCAAAATTGCATTTGTATGTCTTTCAGATTTGCGTGGGGGAGGGTCTTCCTGCAAGAATAACTAAAACTACCAATTTTTTTTAAAGCTTTGGGAGTTCTGTATGATATAGTAATGACGGACATATGCCATCATACATTTGTCAAAACCAACAGAATATAGAAAACAAAGAGTGAACCTTAATGTAAACTGTGGACTTTAGTTAATAGTACCTCAATATAGGATCACCAATTGTAACAAATAAATCACACTAATAATAAAAATAATAGGGGAAACTGTGGGGAGGAGCTACTGGGAACTCTGTACTTTCTCGTCAACTTTTCTATAAACTTGCTATAAAGGTTCTGTAAAAGTTCTATGAACCCTTCTGTAAAACTTTTCTTAAAAAATGAAGTCTATAGGGGAACTTAGGTGGCTCAGTCAGTTAAGTGTTTGACTCTTGACATCAGCTCAGGTCATGATCTCATGGTTTATGGGTTCAAGCCTCACAATGGGCTCTGCGTTGGCAGCACAGAGCCTTCTTGGGAGTCTCTCTCTCTCTCTCTCTCTCTTGCTCTCTCTCTTCCCCCTCACCCACCCATCCCCTGCTCACACCCTCCCTCTCTCTATCTCTCTTTCTGTGTGTGTTTCAAAATAAATAAATAAATAAAACTTAAAAAAATGAAATCTATTAATTTAAAAACAAACAAACAGGGGTGCCTGGGCGACTTGGTCGGTTAAGCATCTGACTCTTGATTTATGCTCAGGTTATGATCTGGAGGTTCATGAGTTCAAGCCCCACATTGGCTCCACACACTGACAGTGCAGAGCCTGCTTGGGATTCTCTCTCTCCCTCTCTCTATGCTCCTCCCCCACTCACTCTCTAAATCAATAAACCAATAAATCAAAGCAAACAAACAAAAAGCATGGGGTTGAATTTCAGTCAGGTTTGAGAATTTTTGCTTTTAATTTGTAGCCACAGCAGGCCGGTACACACTGCTGCTGGTCCACTGTACTCCCTTGGTGCTCCTCACCACTCACACACCCAGCGTATGCCTTCCATCTGCAGGCATCTGCGTCTCTTGGCTGGAGAATGTTCTGGCCCATAGTGTCAGGCAGGCCTGAAATACTAGGACATTAGTTCCTCTTCCCTGGAAGCAGCCTTCAAACAACAATGGAGAGGTGTTGGTGAAGAAATGCCAGCTCCCATGCCCTTGGGCAGGGGACTCTGTGTTTTGTACACTGTCCTCTGGGCCTCCCAGAGGGATGGAGCCCCCACCGTCCACTGTGGAAACCTTCCTGTGAATGCCCCTTTACCAACTCCCTTCCTCTCCTTGGTTCACTGTCCCACGTTCTCCTGATGTTTCCTTAGTTCACTGCCAATTTCTGTCCCTCACTCATATCAGCGTCTGGGAGAAAAGCAGATGCAGGCGCAGATTTCTGCTGGTTGGATCCTGTCTCCTATAATCTTTTATTTTTTTAATTCTATTTTAGAGAGATACAGTAGGGTAGATGGGCAGAGAAAGAGAAAAATGAGAGAGAGAGAGGGAGGGAGAGAGAGGGAGGGAGAGAGAGACTCTCAAGCAAGCTCCACGCTTAGCGGGGATCCTGACATGGGGCTTGATCCCTTGACCCCGAGATCATGATCTGAGCTGAGATCAAGAGTTGTATGCTCAAACAACTGAGCCACCCAGGCACCTCCCCATAATCTCTGATGGAAACCCACAGCACACTCATATATGCTTCTTGCCTGACTATCCTCAGACGCATGGCACCCCTCCCCATGAGTGCCTCTGAGAGGCGGTAACATTAATATCCTTCAACTGGATGCTAATTTACTGAATCAAAAAGGTTTATAGGCATTTTAGGATAGAGTTATTGAAAATCCCTGTTTCTAATGCAGGATTAGGGTTACAAAGTAGGACAAACTGCACTTCTCCTTCAAAGGCCATTTTGGAGCCACAGAAAGGCACTACCATGTAGCATTATTCTACATGGCAGTGCCCTCACTCACTTTACCATCAGCATCCTCATTAGAAAGCCAGATGTAAGAACTAAATTCCTCCAGTAGTCAACAGGGCACATGTCCTATATACAGATTTAGTTGGATTGAATATTTCACATGGGAAGGACTTAAAATTTGAAAAAATAGATGCTAAAAAAATGAAGACAGAAAGATTTGCATGTAGGAAGACAGTCTCTTTTTTCTTCATTTTATTTATTTTAGAGAGATATAGAGAATACAAGCAGGGGAGAAGGAGAGAGAGAGAGAGAGAAAGAGAGAGAGAGAGAGGAAAAGAGAATCTTAAGCAGTCTGCACACTCAGCACAGAGCCCAATGTCGGCCTTGATCCCATGATGCTAGGATCATAATCTGAGCCAAAATGAAGAGTCAGACTCTTAATGGACTGAGCCACCCAGGCACCCCTAGGAAGACAGTCTTTTTAAAATGAGAAATCTGCTGGGGCACCTGCTTGGCTCAGTTGGTTGAGCATACGACTTTGGCTCAGGTCATGATCTCACAGTTTGCAAGTTCAAGCCCCACGTTGAGCTCTACTGTCAGCCAGAGGCTGCTTTGGATCCTCTGTCTCCCTTTCTGCCCCTGCCCCAACTGATCTCTCATTCAAAAATAAATAAACATTAAAAATGTTAAAGGTCTGTTAAAATGAGACACCTGCTCATCTAAGATATCTTTCAGCTAGCTTTGGTGAGCTGAAGGATGTGGGCACATAAGAAGTTGTTGCCTTATTTTACTACTTTGGTTTGTATTTAAGGCTCCAGCTTTAAGCACTTGGAGGGGATTTTCCAGAGAGAAACCCTTGACTGTTGCAAGTCTTCCTTCCACATCATTCAGAGCTGGTGTTTACAGGCTCAGGCAAGAGCCCACTGGGAGAGGCCATGTGCCCACCCTCCTGTAACCTCTTCTCTGGGACGGATCGATGCCACACTGTGGGCTCCTGAGAGGACAGTTCTCCTTCTCTAGTGAAGCCCTGAACCAGCTAATCTTATTCTATTTGGTTACTTCCTGTGAACAAGCAATACATGAAAATGATACAATAATTCAAACAGGAATAATAAAAACAGAAGAGACATTCCCCTCCTCTGTTTCCAGGTTTCCAGTTCTGCTTTCCAAGACAAGCCTGGTTTTAATTTCTCCTGGACTCCTGTAGATATATTTTATGTATATTCAGTATATGTTTCTCCTGTTTTTTTTTTTTTAAAAATCAGTCACGTAGGAGGCCCCTGGGTAATCCGCTCCTTGAATGTGGCCGATGATGAAGATGACAGATGTCACTCCCATGATTAGGTAAGTCTCCTTACCTAGGACTCCGCCATAGTGGAGCGGAGGGAGGTGCTCCCGCTGGCCTCAAAACAGTGACTGCCATGTGTGGGCAAAGCACACCGCTGGGACTAAGAGTGGTCCATAGGAGCTGAGAGCAACTCCTGACTCTGTATCAGCAATAACCAGATTCTACCAGCAACCAGTGAGCTTGGAAGAGGAGCCCGAGCTTAAGATGGGATCTGGAGTCCTGGTTGATGCATTGATTTCAATCTGGTATCAGGAGACCCTGAACAGAGGACCCAGCCAGCTCATACTCTCCTGGCCCCTGGAAACTGAAATACCAAAATTATGTTGTTTTAAGCTGCTACCTTTGTGGTAATTTATTACACAGTAATAAAAGACTAATGTAAGTAATGTACTGTGTTTACTATTTTGTAGCTTTCCTACCTTCTTCCCCCCACCTCACTTAAAAACCCATCTTGGAGATGATTCCAATCAGTACTTTCTTTAGCCCTGCTTATAAAGAGCTGTTTGTTTGATAATTGATTAGTTAAGATCTTTCCTAAAGAAGTTGTTTCATGAATCAAAGTTCAGTAGCAGCAGCACTTGATAATGGTCTTGGGGTGTCGTCTAAGTGATGCCAAAGTTATTTGGTCAAAATAATTCCCCAACTTTTGTTTTTCTTAGTTGGTTTACTGGTTTGGAGATCAAATTCATGAAGACCTCCCTCTCTGTTTTTATCTTATTTTATTTTTTCTTCCATTCTCCTATGATCATCTGTTTCAAACCATAAGAGACTCTAAAATACAGAGAACAAACTGAGGGTTGCTGGAGGGGTGTTGGGTGGGGGGGATGGGTTAAAGGGTGAAGGACATTAAGGAAGACCCTTGCTATGATGAGCACTGGCTGTTGTATGCAGCAACCTCTTTGACCTCGGCTGTAGCAACTTCTTACTAGATACATCTCTGGAGGCGAAGAAACAAAAGCAAAAATGAACTGTTGAGACTTTATGAAGATAAAAAAGCTTCTACACAGTGGAGGAAACAATCAACAAAACTAAAAGGCAACCAACCAATGAATGGAAGAAGATATTTGCAAATGACATATCAGATAAAGGGCTAGTATCCAAAACCTATACAGAACTTATCAAACTTTATCAAACTTTATAGAACATATCAAACTCAATACCCAAAAACTAAATAATCCAGTTAAGAAATGGGCAAAAAACATGAACAGACATTTCTCCAAAGAAGACATACAAATGGCTGACAGGCATATGAAAAAATGTTTAATATCACTCATTATCAGGGAAATAATAATCAAAACCACAATGAGAAACCACCTCACACCTGTCAGAATGGCTAAAATTAACAACTCAGGAAACAACAGATGTTGGCAAGGATTTGGAGAAAGTGAAATACTTTTGCACTGTTGGTGGGAATGCAAACTGGTGCAGCCACTCTGGAAAACAGTATGGTGATTCCCTAAAAAGTTAAAAATAGAACTACCTTATGACCCAGCAATTGCCCTACTAGGTATTTATCTGAAGGATACAAAAATACTGATTCAAAGGGACACATGCACTCAATGTTTATAGCAGCCATATGGACAGTAGCCAAATTATGTCCATCAACTGGTGAATGGGTAAAGAAAATGTGATACACATGCATGTATGCACACACACACACACACACATACACACACACACACACACACACTGGAATATTACTCAACCATCAAAAAAATGAAATCTTGCTATTTGCGAAGACATAGCTGGAACTAGCATATCATGCTAAGCTAAATAAGTCAGAGAAAGACAAATACCATATATTTTCACTCATATGTGGAATCTAAGAAACAAAACAGATGAATACAGCGGAAGGGAAGGAAAAATAAAATAAGATAAAAAACAGAGAGCCAAATCATAGGAGACTCTTAACTATGGAGAACAAACTGAGGGTTGCTGGAGGGGAGGTTGGTGGGGGGATGGGCTAAAGGGGTGATGGGCATTAAGGAGGGCACTTGTTGGGATGAGCACTGGGTGTTGTATGTAAGTGGTGAATCACTGGGATCTACTCCTGAAACCAGCACTACACTATATTCTAACTAACTTGAATTTAAATTTTAAAAAATCCATGAAGACCTTTAAAGATTAATTTCCAATAGCACATACTTCATAAATGAATTTGTCCTATTACAATTTTAATATGCAGATGCATTTTTTTCTCTTAGGAAAGCCACAGCAGAGATATTCAAGATGTTTGGCAGACACTGGTGAGTTTTTCACTGACTCGATTTCCCTTTCCTCTGGCAAGTAGCTAGACCACGTTTCTCAGCCTTCCTTGAGTTCAGTTTGGCTATGACTTCTGGCCAATGAAAAATGGTAGATGCGATATATGCCTTTTTGGGTCTAGTCCACAGAAACCTCCAACTGGATCTGTCACACTCTCTCCCTCCTCTGCCTACCAGCAGCAGTGTTGAGAGAGAACTTCAGGTTCCCAGGGATGGTGAAACCACAAGCTGGACTGGGACTAGTCTCAGAATCATCATATGGAAATCTGCCTCTAACGAAGCATGATGTGAGTGAGAAAAACTTCCATTGTGTCAAAACTGCTGAAATTTGGGGGGTGTTCGTTCTAACAGAGAGCTTCTCTTAATGATAGGGGCTGAAGATTGGCTTTCAAAAAGGATTTTCTTACCTTGCAAGAGGAATCATGCTGGGATCTTTTTAAATTCTGGATGGCCTTACAGAGGTGATATGATGCCATTTATTACAAATTGACTTCAGGGCCACATGGGTTGTGCAAGCTACCAGCATATTCAGGGCCATGCTCCAAATGGATGTTCAGCAAAACTTACACACTGAGCTCCAGGGGTAAAATATACATAGTGACATCTGTAGTTTGTTCTGCCTAACCTCATGATCTCCCAATAATTAGTTGCACACAAATGCTAAGTCTGTATTTGTTTTCCTATACATGTTAAGCCCACCTTGTTCTCTTAGTTTTTGTCCTTATCCTCTTGTTTTTCACCTTATCATTTGAATTTCCCCATAAGTAGTCTTCAAATTCAATACAAAGCAACAAAAAGGATTCCTTGCTAATTCCGTTATTTTTTCCAAAGGAATAAACACACTCCAGGAAAGTCAATCTGTAAGTGGCTTCTGTTGAATTCAAAGGACTTCACCTTTTGACCAAAGAAATATTTTTAATATCAGTTATTTATTGAGTAGATAGTTTGCACTCCATGGGATTCTAGAGGTTTACATGCACTTTTCTTCTGAACTATGAGCTCTGTGAGGTCAGGGATCAAGGCGCTTTGTGCTTTAGCCCAAGCTCATGACTTAGAGCTTCATGTAATTTATGGTCAATAAATTCCCACTGAATATAAGAATACCTTATTCAAAGACCCTTTGATTTTTATGGACACATATATGCTAGTTTAGCCCACATGCAGAATATGACTTTAAGCAATATGTATTGGAGGTAGTATAGATTCAGCTGAGCATCGTGGTTTGATAAAGTTGAGATTTCAGTTCAATGCATCATCTTTGGTCTAAGGTCATGGAAAGAGGACTGGATGGAAGGAGCCTGGCTTTAGAGTCTGGAAGAATCAATAAACTACCCACAGGGTTGAGAGGAAAACTTGAGGCTTTGGAGAAAGTGGTAAGCTTCTACTTAGGAGCAAGAAATGGTTGCCTTGAAAAGTAGAGGGAATTACAAATATCATTGGAGGTCAATTTTTCTGAAAAACTGCTGTTGGCAGCTATGAGAATTCACCTGACTGGACAAACCTGTGAAAGCAAAGCATGAATTTCAGGAAATCTGGGTATACTGTTTCTTGCCTCCTTTTAAGAAAAGATGCAAAAAAATTCAATTGGCTTGGCAGGGAAAGAAGAAGAGGGAGGAGAAATGTCCCCCTTCATTTGGGAAATTGCCAAAGTGGCACCAAGTGTGGCCAGTGTGGTCTCATAGTTGTGGCAGCTGAGAGCTTGAGCCCACAGGGTCATGTGCACAACCACTTAGGAAACCCAAGTGGAATGAGATGTTGGATTAATTATGCTTTGATGAGGGCACATTTTACAGACTTCAAGAGAAAGAGACTAGGGGGAGGCAATGTAGTACAAAATCACAGGCAATACTGGGATGAAGGAAGGAACATAGAACAGCATTGAAGGACATCCATGCTTTGGATTGAGTTCTGCCTCTACTGAACCATGTGTCACTTGCCCACATGGATGAACTGAAGGTTTCTTTCCCACCTATAACTCTTTCATCCTAGCAAATCTGGAGGAATGGTTAGTTAATCCAAAGAAATCTTCATGGTTTCAAAAACTAGAGTCGAAGGATCTTTGTTATGGTACCATAAGTTGAGAAGTAAGATATTGGATGAGTCTTCTCATAAAAGAACCTCTGCACATTTCTAAACTCACTCCTGGGACCAAATTGTATTTCCTCCATTTTGCTTTGCCTATTTGGTAATGACCTTGGCTCTAGATCCCCATTAACTTCTCTTGAAAAAGAAGACTATGCTATTGCATTTCAATACATATGAGATGGCAAGGATCCCTATTGGGAATAAGTGTGACCAAGAGACACAAAGTACCTAAGAAAGCCAGTTACAAAAAAATGCCATTGTTGAAGTTGAAGAACAGAAAATGCATGCGGGACAGGGGCAAATTTTGCAGAAGGAAATAGACTATTTGGGCAGGTCTGTGTGATTTGTTCCTATTGCTACTTTTGGACAACCACCATTGGCTGAGTTTCCAACTATTTCCTTCTGTTGTCCCTGTATATGGACAGAATACAATGACTTTAGATATTTTCAAGATAGAAAAGCATGGTAAAAAGAATCAAGTGATTACAAAAACAGGAACAAAGCAAAATAAATAAAAGTCACATTAGACCTTCTGGTCCCCATCTCAGACTGATTATTAGTGTGTGTGCAAGTGCCTGCCTTTGGAAGAGAGTAGGTGTTCATTAGATGTTTGTTGAAGCTTCCTTCAATATATGTTTATTAAATATTAATATCCTAAATATTCTCTAGCATAAAAGAATATTTTAATTTCTTTTAAATTAAATAATTTAATTAATTATTTAATATTTTAAAAGAATGATCACAATGGTACTTGTCTCTCTTAAATTCCATGAGTTAAAGAAAATGTTGAATTTCAAATAATACAAGTCTGAATTTTAATGGCCTTCACATCATGAATACAACTACAATAGAAAATAAACTCATCACCAGATCTCAGTTTACTTACAAAAGATCCCAGCTGTTGCCCAATGCCAAAATGGGTAGAGACAGTTTGCTTCACAGGATTGGATCTCTGGCTATTGAAAAAGCATTTAGAGGCATTCTTAGCAAGAAGAATCAGCCTAGTGAATAATACAATTATGAGCTATGTTTCAGATATTCAAGTGCAAGTGTCCAGAAGGTGATGTAGCAGCTAATCTCTGAGGGTAGTTTTGAAAATAATGACTTTTAACCTATTATAGCAATTGTTCTCATAGAAAGCATGAACTGCTGTAATGAATAATAAAATCCAGCATAAAAATTACATCCTGGCAGTAGAAATCATGAAACTGAACACAGTCTTGCCATATGAAGTCGTCTATGTGGGGGGAAAAATCAATGCATTTAAAAGTACTTAGGGAACTTATTTAAAGAGGAAAAAATACTAGTGCACCACTATTTCTTCTGTGAATTTCTAGACAATGTGTTTTGCCAAATTCACTAAGAATAATTTTGATGATTATTCAAAACATAACATGAAGGACAGCAGTTAATCTGATTACGATAATGACATTTTGAATGTATTCATTTGGAGTAGCGATTGCTGAATTGCACTGTTATTAGCAAGCTTACCCTGTTTACTGGAATGCTGATACATATTTAAGAATCCGCCTTTGAATAATGCAGCCTGAGCATGTGGACAATAGAAAGGGTCTTCTGCTTTCCTATCCTCCTTTATGTACTATCTGATCTGCCTGACTTGATTTGGAACTGGCCCCGGGCTTTGCTATTGTTGATGCCCCTACTCTCCCCTTCCTCCCGGGTTTGGCCTCACCCGGCCCTGATGTCTGATACACTCATGACACCTTGGAGGAATGCAGCTGAGAATTCGTTGTCCTTCTCTATGCTTTTTAAACATTCTTATGAAAGCTCCTCTTTTTACTAAGTTTGGTACCATTTCCCAGGCTTGATTAGTTGACTGACCAACCTTAAAATTATTGCATCTGTAATTTGTGAGTAGGATCAATTACCTAAGGCGTTCAGCTCATAGCGCTATCGTTCCCATGTGAGACAAGCCAGAACAAAGACTCTCGCAACCTGAGGCTTTTTCTAAAATAGTGCTCTCCGATTTGCATCCAATCTCCATCCCAGGTCCAATCCCTTCTGAAATGGTAAACTCAACTGTACTACTTCCTTTCATTCTGCACTTCCAGAGCCCTCAGTGGAACTTGAAAGTTTAAATTCATCAGAGGTAAGAATGGGATCAGTGCATATTTTTCTTATTTTTATTAAAAAAATTTTTAATCTTATTTATTTATTTTTGAGAGACAGGTGAGAGTGAACGGGGTGTGGCAGAGAGAGAGGGAGAGAAAGAGAATCCCAAGCTGGCCCCATGTTGTCAGTGAGGAGCCCTACACAGGGCTCAGTTTCACGAACCACAAGATCATGACCTGAGCCAAAATCAAGAGCTGGACACTTAACCGACTAAGCCACCCAGGAGTCCCAATATATATTTTTCAGAGAGCGGTGGAGGTCCAAAAGGAAAAAAATAGATGTAATCCAAGCCATTAGGTATTGGCAACTTCTCCTATAGGAAAGCCTTGTTTATAAGACCCCTGAGTGAATTTGAAGATTTGGACAGACCTGTAGCTAAACCATTCTTCTGATGTCATTGAATCGATGGGGTGATAATTGTGTCAATCAGTTAATGTCTGTAGAGCAATAGCTACATTCCACTCTGTGGATACCAGGGCAGCTAGGACAGGTGACATCTATCCATGCTCCCAGGTGGCTTTCTAGCATATCGTTGACTTCTATCTCATTTTATTCTGGGGGATTCAGAGGTCTGTAACCATCTGGAATTGCATAAAGTTTGCATATGAGCACAGGATGATATTTTCCAAAAAGCACCATACTCCTCGTACTGATGATTATTGAAATGGTTCCAGTCTGATTGGCATAAAAGTAACTAGATTTGGCCATAGGTAATAGAACCTAGGAACAGGGCTCCTGTGGAAGTGGGTGGCCCCTGGCAACTCTGTGTAGACTAAGGTGGGGATGGCAGCAGGGCAGCAGGGACTGGGCCTGTCCATTGCCCTGGGTGGACCTACATAGTGGGAAATGTAGGGAAAGCAGATGGGTAACCTTGTTGTCAGGAGCTGAGACTCCAGGTTGTGGCCATGCCAGTTATGTAAACTAAGGTACAATGTTCCTTCTAACTGTAAAAATGACCCAGCACTGGGAACCTAATGGCCACCAATTTAATAAGAGAGATTTTAATGAGCTTTCTGTGTTATATCATGCAAATGTTGTCTATATATGAACTTTGTCTATCATTTTCACTGAAGAATTCCCAGCACCTACTGCAATACCTGAGCTGGAGCAGATGCTCAGTAATATTTGTCATGTAGCTCATGACAGTTGAATTAAACAAAAGGTCACACTAATAATTCTAAAATCAGTAATATATTATTAGAATGACTTAATTAGCTTAATTATTTTACTTGGTAAGAAATTTTATTGTAAGATATAGAATATATTATATATCTAATATATATTAAGAGATATATAAGATAAATATATAACATACATAAATATAACTTGTTTAGGAATTTTTAAAGATATGTGTGTTGATTTGTATATTAGTTTATATTACTTACCAGTTCTCAGAATTCTCTCTTTTTAAAAATTTTTTAACTTTATTTATTTATTTTGAGAGAGAGAGCGAGCGAGCGCACACATGAGTAGGGGAGGGGCAGAGAGAGAGAAAGGGAGAAACAGAACCCCAAGCAGGTTCTGTGTTGTCAGGCAGAGCCCGATGTAGGGCTTGACCCCATGAATGATAAGATATAACCTGAGTTGAAACTAAGAATCAGATGCTTGTTTCCACGCATAGGTGGATTTTGAGAGACTTAGCAGAAAACCATGGGGGTGGGGGTGCAGAGGGGAAAGAAAAAAAGACACAGAGAGGGAGAGAAACAAAACATAAGAGACTAAGAACAAACTGAAGGGTAAGAGGGGTGTGGGAGGGGGGAGAGTGGGTGACGGGCACAGAGGAGGGCATTTGTTGGGATGAGCACTGGGTGTTATATGGGAACCAATTTGACAATAAATTATTTAAAAAAAAAGAATCAGATGCTAAACTTACTGAGCCACCCAGACACCCCACTAGTTCTCAAAATTCTTAAATATTCAATATTCTGAATGTTATCTTCTGCCTATATATGGATGTTTCAGGAATATATAACCATGGATTCTAGTAAATTTTCAAGTGGCTCTAATATTGGCGGAGTCCTGCACAAGGTACAGATGGAAGTTACCATAACATACGTCTAGCTATTTAAATCTTTTGCAACTAGCTTTTGATAAAGTGTATTTATCCTCCAACCTTGGAAAATATTCCTTTGTAAAATGACCTGGAAGGCCAGGTTTGCATTTACGGTTCTTGGACTCCTCTGAATTCCTGCTGGCATGTGGTGATGCAGGAAGAGCTGGACCCCAATCCTTAATACATGGACACTTCTCCTTCTCTTTCTGCCTCCACCTCCTTCCTTCACTGTGGAATGGCTGGATGTGAATGAGGAGAACCATCCACACCCACCTGCAGGCTCAAGACTATATCGACTGTGAATTCTGGGTTCCTGGTTATTCCCAGGATGATCTGATCCAGGGGAGAAGATGGGTAGGGACGTCCCTAAGATACCATGCTTCCAAGGGCTACTCCCAACCAAAGTTGAGCACTGGGAGGGGGGCACTAGTTCAGGCTCATTCCTGTGAGATGGAGGACTCCTTTAAGGGATAACTTTGGCTCCAGGACTCCCCATGAATTTGTTTTCAATTTCCTGAGAACTGCAATACAATCTGAGACTTTCTTCACCAGCCCTCCTACCTTCCTCTCTCCATCAAGGATCAGGTCTGTATCATGGTCTGAATGTTCTCTTAACCACCTGGGCTACCTCCCCTTTATCCTTCATAGGTGTTCTCCCCAAATCTCCTGCACATCTAAACTCATCTTGGTATCCACTTCTTGGAGGACCTAAATGAACACAAACCATAGTTATCAAGAATCTACATTTCTGGAATTTCTAGTCACATTCACCTTTAAAAAATTTTTTTAATCTTTATTTTTGAGAGAGAGTGTGTGTGAGTGGGGTAAGACAGAGAGAGAAAGAGGGGGGACAGAGGATCTGAAGTGGGCTCTGCGCTGGCAGCAGGGAGCCCGATGTGGGTTTGAACTCATGAATCCAAAGATCAGACCTGAGTGAAAGTCTCTACTGGCATCAAAGTTAGATGCCACCTGGGTGCCCCACACTATCCTTTTTATAAATTTATTCCTAGGTTATCTTATCTGGCCCCATGGATTTTATTGTTAACTTTTTGTTTTGAAATAATTATAAAGTCACAGGCAATTGCAATAATAGTCCCATGTACCCCTTACTCTGTTTCCTCCAATGGTGAAATCTTATACAGCTTTAGTGCAATATCAGCCCATGGATCCTACCCAACTACCTGCCAATGACTCCCTCGTTTTATTTCTAGCTCAGACAGATCCCTCTCCCCTGAGCTTTAGATGCGTCTATTTCTATCTACTCAGCATTTCCATCTGGATGTCTAATGGTCATTTCACATTTCATGCATTGAACACAGAACCCTTGATCTCTGACTTCCCTAATTCAAACATTTGTAAGTCTTATTCATTTTAGTGAATGGTGCTGCCAACTGATATCAGTAATAATCTCATGATGTATTTGCTTACTTGTTCATTATTGGCCCATCCCCATGGGCACTGACCACACAGGGACCTTGTCTATCTTCTTCACTGTAAAATTCCCACCACCTCCTACAATACCTAGGCTGAAGCAGATTCTCAGTAATATTTGTGAAATTAAATATTATTCACTTAACAAATGCTTACTTGTTAAATGAATAGATGATTTTAATAGAGAGAATATGGCAATGTTATAGTTTCAGAGGACACCAAACCTCAGGATTTGGTTTTCTGAATCACAGTTTTTATGCTCATGGGATGGGAAGCTAGGAAGGGATAATGTTGATCTCACAAATTGATAGAGAAGCAATATATTGACCTGGTTAAG
The DNA here is from genome assembly GCA_030068075.1 of Paguma larvata. NCBI lineage: Eukaryota > Metazoa > Chordata > Mammalia > Carnivora > Viverridae > Paguma > Paguma larvata. Next base: position 4,690,327 of record CM057844.1, on the reverse strand, counting down.
AAAGCTTCAATCTGAGATTTTGATGAAAGGCAAAGGTAAAATGAAAACCCAGTAGCCTCCCTCCCTCCCCTCTTCCCTCTGTTAATTGCCTAGAGTCCATTTTCAAAGACTTTTGAGGAGAATACACTGGGTTTGTTCTTGTTTTTGCATATTTGGCTGCCCATGTCTTCCTTTGCCTTCACATGCCAAAGAAAACAAACTGAACACACCCTGCTCCTTCAGCATTTTGTAGATACCATTCGCTGTCTTCTGGCACTTCCTGTGGTAGTGAAGTGAGGTCAGCTGATATGATTTCCTCTTTTGATCCCTGTATACATGTTTGAAGAATATAGCAAAGTGGTTAACATTCGTGGGTTCTAGAAATAAGCAATTTGGACTGCAGTTTTGACTTAGTACCCCAGACAAATTTGTTCATTACTCTGAGCTTCACTTAGCTCCTCTGAAAATGTGGATTACAAAACCTACTTCATACACCATGATTCTCACCATGAGAATCATTGAACTACAGTGCTTGTGACTAGTGCCTGGCATATAGCATATTTGGCACATAACTCAAAAAATATCAATTTCTTTACTTTCCCTTGTTATTGAGAACGCTTGCCAAGAGGAGGCCAGATATCTGTTACTTTTGTTGATTTTTGCCTGACATACAACTTACTCAGATTTTGGTCTTGTTTATTTTGCCTTTGTTTCTCAGTATATAGAATTCTCTGCTTCAAGTAGTGAGCCTGCATCAGGTCTATATTGTTCAAGGGGCTGCTTTTAGTCCTCTCAGAAACGGCCATTGCCTCCTTTGGAACAGTGACTCAGCATGCTGGAGGTCCCAGCTCTCTATGTGCTGTTTTATTTCTTTCATATTTCTTGTTTGCAGAGATGAACAGTCATTGTCCATCTCTTCATATCTCGTGCATCACTCACTGCCCTGTGTTTGGAGACATGGTGATTATTGAAGTGGGAACTCAGTGTTCATCTTGACCAGAAGACCCATTTGCTTTGAAACCTCATTTTTTTTTCAAGTTTATTTATTTGAGAGAGAAAGAGTGTGCACACTTGCATGTGCACACATGTGCACAAGTGGGGGAGGGGCAGAGAGAGAGAGAGAAAGAGAAAAAGAGAATCCCAAGTAGGCTCAGTGCTGTCAGCCCGGCCAGCCATCAGGCTCAATCTTACAACCATAAGATTATGACTTGAGCAGGATTCAAAAGTTGGACGCTTAATTGTCTGAGCCACCCAGGTGCCCCTCAACCTCATTTTTGCCTCTGTCACTTGTTCTCAGCTGGTTCCTTGGCTGCTCTGGGCTCTTCCTGCATCAGAACTTGTGCAGCCTTTATTCTCTGTCTCAAATGCTCTTACCCACCCCACCTCCAAAGCATCACTTCATCTGATTGATTCTTACCACCTTCAGATCTCAGCACCACTCACTCCTGCAGTGGACCCAGTCCACGCTCAGACCAGATCCCCTTGAGCCCTTCCATGGCGTCTGTGTGCTTCCCTCCAGCCCTTCCACAGTGTCTGAGTGAGCTCTTCTTCCACCGCTCATGCCAATGACTTTTATTCAGAGGATGGTTGTCAGGTTACTGGAGCCACTTTGTCCCCAGAGAACCAGAACGCCTGGGAGTTTACAGCCCCTAGGCAGTGACCAATAGATGTGTATGACAGCCCGGCCCCTTTCCACCAGCAACACAAACTCTCATTCACACCTTATACTCCAGAGTTCCCTCCCGAATGAGAATGAAAACACCTTCTGCAATGCTTTGCCTTAGGTAGCCTGCTCTGGGGCTCCACTTTGCCTCTCTCTCCTACTCCTCACAATTTGCTGATTCCTCCTGGAACCGCTTCCCTAATAAATCTTTGCACAATCGGTAATTAAATACTCATGTATTTATTTGCTTAGTTTATTTCAATCTTTTCCCCCAAACTTTAAGTCCCAGGACAGGAATCATATTTGAACAGTGAGTGTGAGAATTGACATTCAGTTATTACCTATTCAATAGATTAGAGAACAAGTCACAGGAGTAAGTAAAATCATAAATGCATGTATGCAATTGACCTGTATCCGAGTTTTGGAGTTTGTAGCCAACCTACAGAAGCCTTGTTTAACGATATAAATACTGTTCAATATCAAGTGACATTGCACATACTTAAGCCTTCCTCTCTTGGTTTATTATAAGGCTGGCTGAAACCTTCAATGCAGTTAATTCACCATTATTTACTTGTTCTTTATTACCTCCATATGCATTGTGTGAGTTTGTGCATGTATATTTATATAAATTCTTATTATTCAGGTTCATAAAATATCCTTTATTAGAGGAACTATACGTGGCTGACCCAGATGCACAAGAGATGTTTCATTTCTCAAGAAGAGCCTTCTGTGCATCCTGCCACCTTCCTGCTCCATGAGGTTTACCCGTGGGACCTAATGGTCCTAAAAATTGGAGCAGCTGCTTGGTCATAATTTGTTGACCTACTGTGTGCATACCAAGTGGGTCTTAACTATAACCGCTGGACTTGTTTTTGTCAAAACCAGATTTTTGAATCCTGCACTCGATGAAAGCTTCTAGGATATTTTTCTGATACTCACGATCATGTGTATCTGTGTCTATATACCTGTCTGCTTGTCTGTCTGTCTGTGTATGGAAAGAGAAGGACATAGAAGCACATGGAGGGTGCTCAAGTGAGTGGATTTCATAGTCTTTATTAATCACAAACATTTTTTCTTCTTTAGCAAATTCAGGCTGGCGTATCCAATACTTGTCTGAAAAGGAAAAAGTTGCCATTTATATTAAACCCCAATTGCAAGGTCAAAAGCAGCCTGAACCTACAAAAGACTATATTTACAAGAGAAAAATCTATTAAAAACTGGCTTAAGAGAAATATGTTATTTCTGTTGGGCAACTACAATTAACACATATTTTATATCGTTTAAAAATAAATATTAAGTGGTTTTAACCAAGCCATTATTAACCTGAAAAGGTCAACATTTGAGGAATGTTACAATACTCTTTCCATACCCCTTCTTCTGAAGTCTATAAACAAACAAGCTGTAAAGAATGGTTGCTAACTTTGATGAGGAGTTATTGACTCCTTGGAAATCTAATGAAAGCTATGAACACTCTCCACAGGAAAAAAACCCACAATTTTACATACAATACCCAAGGGTTCTCTGACCATCTAAAAGCCATCCGTGAGTTCCACATTAAGAATCCCTTTTCTAGGGGTGCCTGGATGGCTCAGTTGTTTTAACTGTCCACCTCTTGGTTTTGGCTCAAGTCATGATCTCAGTTTGTGAGCTCGAGCTCTTGAGTTGGGCTCTGTGATGATAGCATGGAGTCTGCTTGGGATTCTCATTCTCTCTCTGCCCCTATCCTGCCTCAAAATAAATTTTAAAAAAACTTGAAAAAGAACCCCTTCTCTAAAGGAGACACAACATGTAATCATGATTTAAAGGGAGTCATGGGGGTTTAAACTCATTAAAGAACCTTAGAAATTACTTATTCCAAACTCTCATTTTCTAGATGTGGGCAGAGGTCTTGTTGAAAGTCACATGACAAGTTGGTGACAGAGTTAGGAATTTGAATGCTATTTTAAATCCATTTCTTTAATTTTTTTGTTTTTTTTTTAATTTATTTTTGAGAGCAGGAGAGACAAAGCATGAGTGGGGGAGGGTCAGAGAGAGAGAGGGAGACACAGAAACTGAAGTAGGCTCCAGGCTCTGAGCTGTTCGCACAGAGCCTGACATGGGGCTCGAACTCACAGACTGTGAGATCATGACCTGAGCCGAAGTCAAACACTTAACCAACTGAGCTACTCAGGCGCCCCTAAATCCATTTCTTAGAAGCAGACCCTGGGACAATGTTTGGTGGAAAGGAAAGTGATTTATTAAAGAGGTGCTCCCATGGGAGATAGACAAGAGTGTGGAGGTGCAGGACAGAGTAAAAAAGGAGGTCAGGCCAGGGTGCCTCTCAGGCAAACACTTGTTGGGGGAGGGGTGGTTACCACAGGCAGCTCTGGAATGTAAGACATGCTCAAGGAATGGGTCCACTTTCCTACCTGCACATCCTCATCACAAGTTAAGAGGGAGGAGGGAATGAACTCCCAGGAATCAGTAGCCCAAGAGCACTCCTCTAAAAAAGAACTGTAGATGTCAGGTGAAGACAGAACTCTGAAAGAGTAAAAGGGCGCTCCAAAGGCTGCCAAGTAGAAGGTAGCTAATGTGACACGCAAGCTTTCTTAACCCCATGCTGCTTCCCCCTATCCCCAAAGAGACACATATAGGCTTTTTGGTAAGTGACTCAATGCATGCTTTCCCAAGATTAAAGATTAATGGATGCATCATATTTATTTTAAATTTTAGTCTGAAACATGATAAAGGTTCCCAGGCCTTTAAATGTAAGCCCTGTGCAGAGTGGCACCAATGACAAGGACTGCCATACAGATGGCTTCCTTCTGGAGGATCCACCATGCATGACATCCAGGGACCCCATTCTGCACCAGTATGTAAAGCTGCCGTAAACTCTGCCCCAAACAGCATACTCATCTCCAACCTTATGTACGCCTCCAACAAAGGCCAGACAAGCTTGGTTTGTTTCTGCAAAGCCCTTTGTTTTGTGGGGTTACAATTCCCTTTTCCCTCCTGAGCAACATAGCTGCATTGCTGAAGAGACTCTCAACCCTGCTTCTAAGGCTTGAAAAGTCTCTCCTCACCCAGCATGCCAACAGAAAGGAGTTTGGCTTTCCTTATGTAACAAAATCATGAAGACAGAAGCCATGCCATTGGAGTCCCTGCTCCAAGTCTACAAACTGCCAGGGAAAAAGATCAACATCCCAATAGAAATCTAGCGAACAGAAATGAAAAGGCATTTGGGAGGCTGAATAGACTCACCGACAATGGCCAGACCATACATGAAAATAGAAATTGAATCCATGTTGGATAGCAATCAGTCCAGGAAGCCAAAACTACCATTTCTGCAGCGACTGGTCTCAAACAGCACTTAATCAATAATTGATAGTGTCCCTAATTTATGTCCCTGCATCTGACTTAGATCTACTAGAGAAAGCCAAATATGTACCCCTGTCCAGTCACATAGGATGCTGGCTGCTAGTTAGCTCACTGCAGCTTCCCCAGACCTGTAGTCAGGGCACACCTGACCTGAAGCCTTCCCTTTTTCTCCACTACAAATCTTTCTAATTCCTCTGCCTGCCTTTAAGTCTCCACCAAAGACAACAAATGATGATCAGCTCTCTTGCTCTAGCAAGCTCTGAACAAATAGCCTTTACTTGTTCTCACTTGGGTAGTCCTTTTTTATTTACACACAGTTCACAGGGAAAATACAAAACACCAAAAAATGTGGGGGAGAGGGAAAGCTTAATACAACCACGAAGTGCCTTTTTGTTGTTGTTGTTGTTTTGCTTGTTGTTGGTCTTTCTAGTCCCAGCAATTTATTTTGCAGAAATTGTCTCCTAAACACACAAAGGTATGTGCAAAGATGTCCTATGTTTAAATATTTGTGCAAAATAAATGTCCAAAAGGGGACTGGATAGAATGCGGGACAACTGTGCAGTGGAATTCTGTGAGATAACCAAAGAATAAAATGTTGGAGATGAGTAGATGTCCGGGAGGGATAGATGGCAGAATAATGCGGGTGTGTGCCTGAGTATACCTCTCCGGCTGCTGCTTCACACAGCGCTGATAATAGTGCATCCCAGAAGTGGGGCTGGAGAATGGGAGAGGGCCTTTCACTTTATACATTTCTCATTGTTCGCGGTTTTGTGATGATCATGTATTACCTTGGTAATGAAAAAAATTAAAATAAAAAGAATCCGCTGGGAAATGCAGTGGCTTACATGAAATGTGGTCCAGAGAACGTTATTCACTCTGTCACCTATTTTCTCACTTCTCCTGTATTGTGGCTGAGTTATGCAGAATAAGGCATGGGCATTGATTACAGCTTTGATTCCTGGAACAATAGCTGAGATAATGAGGAGCCCACTTCATTGACAATGCCTAGCCACACCTTGTTGGCTGTGAGACAAACACTGGTGCAGGTGCTAGAACAATCACATCTCATTTATCTGCCATTGTCCAGGAAGGAGCCCATCTACCCTGGTGAAATTTCCAAAACAATAGAGGCTTACCATCTGTTTAAAGTACCAATGTTTGTGTGTTTTTTTTAATTTACTCATTTTGACAGAAATCTTTCTTAAAAAGATTCATAACTCTTACCTTCTCCTAGAGAGTACAGTGATTGTAATAAAGCCAATTCCTAATGATTCGGGGCATAGTGCTGACCACTGAGCCCTGAGCTGTGACATTTCAGCGTCCTATCTGGGAGAGACTCCAGTGGATACGGAAGCTTCTTTTACTTTGAATCCTCACCAATCCCTGTGATGTTAAATTCTTTCCTGATTTGAACATTTCTGTGGCTTTTCTCACTTATAGCTGTCTTTTAAAGACAATATACCTGGTGGATCCTGCCCTGTCTGGAGGAGCTCTAGCTATTGTTGGTATCTCATTTCCTTTGATGCTCCGTCTCAAAGAGGAACTGGAGTAAAGGTGCAGGTGAACATAGTCCCTGAGAGGTGATCCCAGGATGCGGAGTGAAGGTGTGTGGAAGGAGGAAGGAAATGGTAGGCAGCCAGCCAAGGGTGGGGGGGATGTTAAAGAGCAGATTACTGCCTGGGCAATGGTAACTTGCAATCACAATGAGGACCCTCTGAGACACAGCCTGAGGACACACCTTATTATTGTGTCAATGAGGAGTGAGGAAACTGGAGTATTTATTCACCAACTAGTATCCCTCCAATCTCCCCTGATTGAGGATTGCTGCAGGAACTGAGGGGAGGTCAGATCTTCAGCACTTTGGGTCTGCATCTACCTGGCTGTACCAGGTAATGCCTTCAAGCAGAAAGACACAGGAACAGGCCACAGGAACCAGATGATATGAGCAGAGCACTAAGAGTCAATTACTCTCATATAAGCAAATGAAGTCAACAATACTACCCTTTTACAGATTAGGGAAGTAAGATTATGGGAGGCTAAACTACCTGTCCAGGGTTGCACAGGTAGCCAGTGAAGGACCTAGGATCCTATCCTAGGTTGAACTGGCCCCAGAGTTTTCCTCTGCTGTCACACATGGCTGCTGTGTGTCCAAGGGCCTCTTGAGACCCTTCTAAATTGTCACCTTCTGAAAAATCAGCTGACCCAGACTATTAGGCCTGAGAAGATATGACTCTGCCTTGTTTCCTGACGTATCCTGGTTCCTACAACAGCTTCTGGCATGTGGCATGCACTCATGAATGAATGAATGAATGAATGAATGTAGCTAAACTATGAAATGTCTTCAGAGGTCTAAGTGTAGGTGTTGCTAGGACTCGGGAGAATTACGGTTCATTGCCTAGTGGTGTAGCCACTTACTCCTAGGTTCCTGTGTGTATTTCCCATCATTCATTCATTTGTTCATTCTTTCAACTAATATAGCTTCATTCAAATAAAGGTACCTCGTACCTATTATATACAAGGCACCATGCTACATGCTATATTTTCGGTTGAGAGACATATATTCCTGAGCCTGCCTCCATGAGGTTCATAGTCCAGAGAAGGGAGCAGACATTAATCAGAAGAATCATACTAAGCACATCTGAAAAAGCCTCTTGTTCACATTTCAATTTGAAGAAAAAAATAAGGACAGTGGAACATGCTAGACACGACCCAGAGAACTGTCAGCAGAATCTGGATTCTATGAAACTCTATAGGACAAATAATCCACTGCAACAAATAAATTTTAATGGGAGAAAATGAAGGGGTGGAAAGAAACACCTACAAATTGAGAGATTTAAAAGACATATCAACTAATCACACTATGTGACTCCTATTTAGATGCTATTTCAAACAAGCTATAAAACTTACATAAGATAACTAGACATTTGGAACTGACTGGATATTAGTTATTGAAGAATTATTGTTCTTATTTCCCATGTGATAGTACTGTAGTTGTGTTTTAAAAAAAGAGGCTTTCTTGTTAAGAGACAGAAAATAAATATTTACAGATGAAATGATAGGATGTCTTGGATTGGCTTCAAAAGGGAGGAAAGATGTGGACAGGGACTGTGGAAAAAACTAGATTTCCCATGAGTTGACAAAATGTTAAACTTATAATGGTGACTTAGGAGTTCCTGATACTATGTTGTCTTCTTTGGTATGGTTGAAATTTTTCACAACAAAAAGTTTATAGAAATGATCACAAAAATATTTTATTATAAACCAGGGACCAAAGATGGGAAACAGCGAAGAATGGAACAGGTGAACCTGATAGACAGGTCAAAGAAGGTTTCTTGGCAAGAAAGGGTGTTTCCTTTTCTGTATTGATTCTATTTATTTAAAAATAACACTTTTGGAAATATATTTTTGAAACCATTTTCCTTTCCTTTTTTTTTCTTTTTTCTTTTTTGGTAGAGAAACTCTTCAAATTACATAATACTAAGCAGGTATATTTTTCTTCTTGCGTCCATATTTGCAAAAGTGCTTATTTCTTCCTAACTTGAAATTTGTTGGCTTGAGTGGGAAACAGAAGGAGATCCAAGGATGTCATTATCCTAATAAAACCTCAGTGCCTGAATATCCATCCCACCATTAAACAATTACCGAGAGTGCTAGCTTCGGCATCACGCATACAAAAATTGGAAGGACAGAGAAGACTAGCATGGCCCTTGTGTAAGAAAGACATGCGAATTTGGGAAGCTTTGCACATTTGTGTCTATGTGGAAAGATGGATGTTGGCTGAACCTCTTGCGGTAACCATTTCACAATATGTGTAAATCAAACCATCATGTATGCCTTAAACTTACACAGTGATGCATGTCAACTATTTCTCAATAAAACTGGGAAAAAACACAATTATCGCGATGCTTTGTGGAGAGAGGGCTAAGGGGTTTTAAATTAAGGCCATACATTCTTTGAAGCTCCTCCCATCTAGAGATGTTAGACTGTATCTCCTCCCCTTTGAGTCTGGGCCAGCTTGTGATTGCTTCAACCTAAAGAATGTAGTGAGAGTGGCAAGCTGTGATCTCTGAGGCTGGAAAAGCCCAGGAAGCTTTACCTGTTTCTCTTGGGACATTCACTGTGGGAGCCATAGCTGCCATATAAGGAGTATGATCAACCTAAGGCTACCATGCTGGGAAGAAGCTCTGGCTGTGTGGGGAGGCCACATGTGGGTGCTCTGATTGACAGTCCCAGCTGAAGTTCTAGCCTCGCTAGCATCAACTGCCAAACTTATAGGTAAGGAGGTCTCTAAATGACTCCAGCCCCCACCCAGTGAGTCATACTATGAAACTCTAGCCCCCACCATTAAGTCACCCCTAGCCATTAAGTCTTCATAGCTTCATTCAACCCACATGATGGAGCAGAGACAAACCATACCCACTATGCCTTTTTGTGAGCAAAATAAAATTATTACTTCATGTGACTAAGTTTGGAGATGGTTTGTTATACAGCTATAGCAACCAGAACAGAGTGCCTGCAGGAGAATTGGTAAGCAGGTACTCTTAGAATGCATTTAATAAGGGACTTTGGTGCTCACAACAGCTGTGGAAAAGCTGGAGGTTAAGGAAGACAGGGGCTACCGCTGGACCACACCGTTGCAGCAGAAGGTCATGAGACTGTTTGCTCCTGCCCTCACAAGTGCCACCAGAACAGTCCCCTCACATACATCACTGCAAACAGGGAGGTCACAGGCTTCCAGTCAGCCACCATCTCTGAAGACAGATGCCCTCCACAACCCTTCCACCAACCAAATTTTGCATGAATAAATATCACTGGTAAAAATTGAATCTAGAATCCTAGTTGCAAGGAAGCCTGTAGAGGCTAAGCAGTTTAGTTTTCAGACTTCCGGCTTCTAAGGTGTAGTTGAAGGTGGGACATAGAGTTAGATGAAAGTCAAAAACTTTGGCCCTAGAGAGTTCTTTCTCCTCTTGGAGGTGGAAGGAGAACCAAGATGATTCAAGTTTTCTATTTTGATATTTACGAATGTAAAGCATTTGTTTAAATCCCCTTTAGAAAATAATAAAATTTTCATTTTACAGAAGAGGCAGGGCTTGGAGAATACATGATCTGCACAGTGAGAACACATAAGCAGAACCAGGACTAGGTAAAATGGCAGGTGCTGGAAAGGAGACCTGGGCCCTCAGCTAAGAGGAGGAGGAAGCACTGGAGAAGGGCAGAGCAAAGCTGGCCTACATCACTACCATCGCACTTGTGAGGTCAGCCACCTTGCTATATTAGGCAATCCCAGGGTCTGTGGAATAGGAGTTCACCTTAAGGGCTGGATAGTACTAGAAATAACCAGTACTTGGTATTTCCTTACATCTTGGTTGTCACGCCTTCTCTCTGAGTCTTAATTCCCTTACTAATAAAATGGGGGATAATAGCTTACAGACTCTTATTATATTATAGGAAAGCATACATGAAACTACATAACAGATCAACCTCTATCCTCTCTGATAGGTGACCTCTCCTTCCTGACATGAGGCAGTAAATGGTTGAGATTTCAAAATCTTGGTTGTAAAAAATGAGAAATCTGAGATAAAGAATTTCTCTTTTAATCTTATGTATTTTTCTGCTTCTTGAACACAAATGGTAGCATTGCAGTGTCTTTTCTCTTTTGAACTCTTCCCATGCTTTTTCTCCAGAAGTACCAACATGAGCTTGTAGAATCTCTCCCTTGAAGAAGGCATCATGGAGCTGGGCACACATAACTGAACCAGTAACTTTCACTTTGCCTCTCCAGTAGTGTATCTGAGGTCCCAGATAATTTTCTCCAAAGCGTCTCTAACCTCTCAGCAGCTGGTGTTTGTTATAACCCCATTACACGCATGGATGGTCTGCTTGAGACTGTTCTGTCTTCAACTACCTAATGAGCCATTGTGATCAAGAGGGCACCTTCAGTTGGCCTTACAACTCACCATGACAGTAAGCAATGTTTAGTCAAGTTGTTCTCATCATCACCTTGCAACAAGCTCTTGAAAAACACGAGGACTCTTAAGTGGCTGTTGACTTGAAAGTGATAATAATGTGGCTTTTGGTGAGACCACATCAGTACTCCTTGTGTTGGTCTAAAAGTTGATAAAGATTTTCTACTTGTGAAGCAGTTTCCTTGCGTAAAATGGGCATACCTGTACTTTCTGCTTTATGAAAACCACCTGGCAAGCTCTGATTAGATGCAACCCTCCCTTGGCAAAAATCTTCGTGGCTTCATGGGCAGTCAGAAATCAATCTTGGTTCTCTGAATTCTCTCCAAACTTCAGGATGTCTCCCCAATTCAGTCCCATACTAGAATATGTGCAGAAAACTTTCCATGTTGTATCTGGACAAAAGGGTAATCATAGCCTCTTTTTCTCTAGTGTAGCATTGCTGTTGTCAGAGACTTTGAGTGAAGCTTTTTATCCAACTATTTTGGTTTGAGCTCCTTCAACAGCTGACCCTGAGACAAGAATTTGAGAGCAAATAATTTATTTAAGAAGAAATTTCAGGAAATACTATGAGGAAGAAATGAAGTAAGGGAAGAGAAAGAACCAATACAAAGTGGTAAAGAGCAGGCTAATGTTAAGAGCAACTGGAATTCAATCCTGTGGTGAACCTTGGATCATCTCAAACACTTCAGAGTTGTCCTCCTGAACAAGTCAGGGTATTATTCATCAATCTCCATCTATCATTGCTTGAGGGCTGCTTCTAGGAGGATTCATTCTCTAATACTTCCAGCATGACCAACTTGTAGGCTAAGAATGTCCAATAACCAGATGAAGGCCTCAGGATAATAGCAACTCAAGTGTTGAGGTAGAGAGCCATCAGCCTATATAAGAAGAGTTTACTCAAGCTACACGTGACTTCTAATGTGGGTCAATGGACTATGAGCAGAGCAAGAGTATCACCTGCTACACAAACCAACATTTCACATTAAACCATTTGCACTTGGAGATGAAAGAACATCCTACTAAAGAATAAATGGATATGCCAAGAAATTAACGAGGAAATTAAAAAGTACATGGAAGCCAATGAAAATGAAAACACAACATCCCCAAATCTCTGGGATGCAGCAAAGGTGGTCATAAGAGGAGAGTATATAGCAATCCAGGCCTTCCTAAAGAAGGAAGAAAGGTCTCAATTATAAAACCTAACCTACACCTAAAAGAGCAGGACGAAGAACAGCAAATAAATCCCCAAACCAGCAGAATAAGGGAAATAATAAAAATTAAAGCAGAAAACAATGATATCAAAATGGACAAAAGAGTAGAAGAGATCAATGAAACCAGGAGATTGTTCTTTGAAAGAATTAACAAAATTGATAAACCCCTAGCCAGTCTGATCAAAAAGAAAAAGCAAAGGACCGAAATAAATAAAATCAAGAATGAAAGAGGAGAGATCACAAACAACACTTCAAAAAATACAAACAATAATAAGAGAATATTATGAGCCATTATATGCCAACAAATCAGGCAATATGGAAGAAATGGGCAAATTTCTAGAAAAATATGAACTACCAAAGCTGAAGCAGAAAGAAATAGAAAATTTGAACAGATCCATTACTAGTAAAGAAATTGAATAAGTCATCAAAAATCTCCCAAGAAACAAGAGTCCTGGGCCAGATGGCTTTCAAGGGGAATTTTACCAAACATTTAGAGAAAAGTTACCACCTATTCTTTTGAAACTGTTCCAAAAAAAAAAAAAAAAAAAGAAATGGAAGGAAAACTTCTAAACTCATTCTACAAGGCCAGCATTACCTTGATTCCAAAACCAGACTAAGAATCCACTAAGGAGAACTACAGACCAATTTCCCTGATGAACATGGATGCAAAAAGTCTCAACAAGATACTAGCAAACCAAATCCAACAATACAATAAAAGAATTATTCACCACAATCAAGTGGGATTTATTCCTGATTTTTTACTTTTTTAAAGGTTTACTCAGTTTTGAGAGAGAGAGAGAGAGACAGAGTAGCAGGAGGGAAAGAGAGAAAGGGAGACACAGAATCTGAGGCAGGTTCTAGGCTCTGAACTGTCAGCACAGAGCCCAATAGAGGGCTTGAACTCATGAGCCATGAGAACATGACCTGTGCCAAAGTCAGATGCTTAACCAACTGAGCCACCCAGGTGCCCCGACAGCATCCATTCTTGATTTAAAAAAAAAAAAAACAACTCAAGAAAGTAGGGATAGAGAGGGAGGGGCCAACATGGTAGAGGAGAAGGGGGACCTGGTGCTCTCCCATGTCTTTCAAACTAAGATGGACTGAAACCAAGGGACTCTCAATCCCAGAGATCTGCAAGAAGAGGAGTTGGAAGCTACAGGGAAGAGAACGTGAAATCCAGAAAATCCTGGGAGACGGAGGAGACATAGAAAATGAACCAATACACACCTAGCCAAAATGATGAAACGGAAGAACTCTCCTCAAAAGAATGTACAGGAAATAGTGACAGCATAAGAAATGATGAAAGCAGACATAAGCAACTTAACAGAACAAGAATATAGAATGATAATCATAAAAATACTCGATGGGCTTGAAAAACGCATAGAAGAAAGCAGGGGGGATCCTTGAGGCAAAGATCAAGGTCCTAAAAAAAGGTCAGGAGGAATTAGAAGTCCATGCACTATCGATTGCGCCAGAGCCAAGTAGGAAGAATTAAAAAATGCTTTAAATGAGGTGCAAAACAAATTGGAGGCGGCCAAAGCGCGAATTGAAGAGGCAGAAGAGAGACTAGGTGAATTAGAAGATAAAATTATGAAAAAAGAGGAAGCAGAGAAAAAGAGGGAGAAACTGATTCAGGAACAGGAAAGGAGAATTCGAGAGCTGAGTGATGCAATCAAATGGAATAATATCCGTATCATCGGCATTTCAGAGGAAGAAGAGAGAGAGAAAGGAGTCGAAGGGGTACTTGAACAAATCACCGCTGAAACTTCCCCAACATGAAGAAGGAAACGGGCATTGAAATCCAAGAGGCACAGAGAACTGCCCTCAGATATAACCCAAATAGACCCTCAGCATGACACATCATAGTGAAGCTGGGAAAATACAAAGATAAAGAGAGAATTCTGAAAGCAGCTAGAGAAAAACAGGCCTTGACATACAAAGGCAGACACGTTAGAGTAGTAGCAGACTTATCTACAGAAACTTGGCAAGCCAGAAGGAATGGCAGGAAATATTCAATGTGATGAACAGGAAGGACATGCAGCCAAGAATCCTTTTCTCGGCCAGCCTGTCATTCAAAATGGATGGAGAGATAAAGGTCTTCCCAAACAAACAAAACCTGAAGGAAAACATCACAAATAAAACAGTCTTATAAGAGATTCTGAGGAGGACTCTATGAAGAAAAGGTTCAAGGAAGAGAGAGTACAAGAGACATTTTTACAAGCATGAAACCTAAAGATAACACAGTGACTCTAAACCCATATTTTTCAATATTAATGCTGAATATAAACGGGCTAAATGCTCCAGTTAAAAGACACGGGGTAACAGAATGGATTAAAAAATAAGACCCATTTATGTGCTGTCTTCAAGAGACCCATTTTTGACCTGAGGACACCTTCAGGTTGAAAGTGAGGGGATGGAGAACTATCTACCATCCTACGGGAAGTCAGAAGAAACTTGAATAGCCACACTTATATCGGACAAATGGGACTTTAAAGTAAAAGATGTAATAAGAGATGAAGAAGGGAATTATATAATAATCACAGGGACTATCCAGCAGGAAGATCTAACAATTATAAATATCTACGCGCCGAATTCTGGGGCACCCAAATTTGTCAAGCAACTAATTACAAACGTAAGCTATCTTACTGATAAAAATGTGCTAGTTGCAGGAGACCTTAATACCACACTTACAGTGCCGGATAGATCCACTAAACAGAGAATCAGCATGGAAACAATGGACCTGAACGACACGTTGGAACAGATGGGCCTGACAGATATCTTCAGGGCCCTTCATCCAGAAGCAAAGGAGTTTACATTCTTCTCAAATGCGCACGGTACATTTTCCAAGATAGACCACATTTTGGGGCACAAGGAAACACTGAATAAGTATTAAAAAATTGAGATCATACCATGCACAATTTCAGACCACAATGCTTTGAAACTTGAAATCAACCACAGGAAAAACTCTGAGAAGCCCCCACAAACATGGAGGCTAAAGAACAACCTACTAAAAGACGAGTGGGTCAACCAAGCAATCAGAGAAGAAATTAAAAAATACATGGAAACAAATGAAAATGAAAATACGACAATTCAAACACTTTGGGATGCGGCAAAGGCAGTCCTGAGAGGGAAATATATTGCAATCCAGGCCCATCTCAAGAAACAAGAAAAATTCCTAACACAAATTCTAACAGTACGCCTAAAGGAACTAGAAGCAGAACAGCTAAGACAGCCCAGACCTAGCAGAAAGAGAGAAATAACAAAGATTAGGGCACAAATTAATCATATGGAAACAGAAAAAGTAGTGGCACAGATCAATGAAACCAAGAGCTGGTTCTTTGCAAAAATAAACAAAATTGATAAACCTCTAGCCAGGCTCCTCAAAAAGAAAAGAGACAGAAACCAAATCAATAAAATCACGAATGAAAATGGAGTGATTACAACCAATCCCTCAGAAATACAAGCAATCATTAGAGAATATTATGAAAAACTATATGCCGTCAAACTGGACAACCTGGAAGAAATGGACAAATTCCTAAACAGCCACATGCTACCAAAACTCAAACGGGAAGAAATAGAAAACTTGAACAGACCCATAACTAGTGAAGAAATTGAATCAGTTATCAAAAATCTCTGAGCAAATAAAAGTCCAGGGCCAGATGGCTTCCCTGCGGAATTTTACCAGACATTTAAAACAGAGTTAATACCTATCCTCCTCAAGCTGTTCCAAAAAATTTGAGACGGGAAGGAAAACCCCCAGACTCATTCTATGAAGCCAGCATCACTTTGATTCCCAAACCAGATAGAGATCCAGCAAAAAAAGAGAACTACAGGCCGATATCCTTGATGAATATGGATGCAAAAATTCTTAACAAGATACTAGCAAATCAAATCCAACAGCATATAAAAAGAATTATCCACCACGATCAAGTAGGATTCATCAGGATTATCCCTGCTGGTTCAACATTCGTAAATCAATCAACGTGATACATCACATTAACAAAAGAAAAGATAAGAACCATATGATCCTGTTGATTGATGCAGAAACAGCATTTGACAAAATACAGCATCCCTTCTTAATAAAAACTCTCGAGAAAGTCGGGATAGAAGGAACATACTTAGGCATCATAAAAGCCATTTATGAAAAGCCCACAGCTAATATCATCCTCAATGGGGAAAAACAGAACCTTCCCCCTGAGATCAATAACAAGGTGTCCACTTCCACCACTGCTATTTAACATAGTGCTGGAGGTCCTAGCATCAGCAATCAGACAAGAAAGCAAAATAAAAGGCATCAGGATAGGCAAGGATGAAGTCAAATTTTCACTTTTTGCAGACGACATGATACTTTACGTGGAAAACCCAACAGAATCCACCAAAAGCCTACTAGAACTGATCATGAATTTGGCAAAGTTGCAGGATACAAAATCAACGTACAGAAATCCGTTGCATTCCTTTACACCAATAATGAAGCAATAGAAAGAGAAATAAAGAAGCGAATCCCATTCACAATTGCACCAAAAGCGATCAAATACCTAGGAATAAACCTAACCAAAGATGTAAAAGACCTTTACGTGGAAAACTATAAAAAACTTATGGAGGAAATTGAGGAAGACACAAGGAAATGGAAAAACATCCCATGCTCATGGATTGGAACAATAAATATCGTTAAAATGGCAATACTACCTAAAGCAATCTACACATTCAATGCAATCCCAATCAAAATTGCACCAGCATTCTTCTCAAAGCTAGAGCAAACAATCCTAAAATTTGTATGGAACCACAAAAGACCCTGAATAGCCAAAGTAATTCTGAAGAATAAAACCAAAGCGGGAGGCATCACAATCCCAAATTTTAACCTCTACTACAAAGAGGTAGTCATCAAGACAGCATGGTATTGGCACAAGAACAGACACATAGACCAATGGAATAGAATAGAGAACCCAGAGATGGACCCACAAACATATGGCCAACTAATCTTTGACAAAGCAGGAAAGAGTATCCAATGGAAAAAAAGACAGCCTCTTTAACAAATGGTGCTGGGAGAACTGGACAGCAACATGCAGAAGAATGAAACTAGACCACTTCCTTACACCATTCACAAAAATAAACTCAAAATGGATGAAGGACCTGAATGTGAGACAGGAAACCTTCAAAATCCTAGAGGAGAAAGCAGGAAAAAACCTATTTGACCTGAGCTGCAGCAATTTCCTATGCAACACATCTCCAAAGGCGAGGGAATTAAAAGCAAAAATGAACTACTGGGACCTCATCAAGATAAAAAGCTTCTGCACGGCAAAGGAAACAACCAACAAAACTAATAGACAACCGACGGAATGGGAAAGGATAATTGCAAATGACATATCAGATAAAGGACTAGTATCTAAAATCTATAAAGAACTTACCAAACTCCACACCCAAAAAATGAATAATCCAGTGAAGAAGTGGGCAGAATATATGTATAGACACTTCTCCAAAGATGACATCCAAATGGCCAATAGACACATGAAATGATGCTCAATGTCACTCATCATCAGGGAAATACAAATCAAAACCACACTGAGATACCACGTCACACTGATTCGAGTGGCTAGAATGAATAAATCAGGAAACTATAGATGCTGGCGAGGATGTGGAGAAATAGGCACCCTCCTACACTGTTGATGGGAATGCAAACTGGTGCAGCCACTCTGGAAAATGGTGTGGAGCTTCCTCAAAAAAATGCAAATAGATTTACCCTATGACCCAGCAATAGCACTGCTAGGAGTCTACCCAAGAGACACAGAAATGCTGATGCATAGGAGCACGTGTACCCCAATGTTCATAGCAGCACTTTTGACAATAACCAAATCATGGGAAGAGACTAAGTGTCCATCAACTGATGAATGGATAAAGAAGATGTGGTATATATATACCATGGAATACTACACAGCAGTGAGAAAGAATGAAATCTGGCCATGTGTAGCAACATAGATAGAAATGGAAGATATTATGCTAAGTGAAATAAGTCAGTCAGAGAAAGACAGATACCATATGTTTCCATGCATAGGTGGATTTTGAGAGACTTAGCAGAAAACTATTGCGGAGGGGAAGAGGGGAAAAGAAAAAAGACACAGAGAGGGATGGAGACAAAACATAAGAGACTCTGAAAGACTAAGAACAAACTGAGGGGTGAGGGTGGTGTGGGAGGGCGAAGAGTGGGTGACAGGGACAGAGGAGGGCACTAGTTGGGATGAGCACTGGGTGTTGTATAAGAACTAATCTGACAATAAATTATTCAAATAAATAATAAATAAATAAATAAATAAATAAATAAATAAATAAATAAATAAATAAAAGTAGGGATAGAAGGAACATACCTCAAGATTATAAAGACCATATATAAAAGACCCACACTAATATCGTCAATGGGGAAAAATCTGACCCCTAAGGTTGGGAACATGACAATGATATCCTCTCTCACCACTGTTGTTCAAAAAAGTGTTGCAAGTCCTAGACTCAACAATCAGACAACACAAAGAAATAAAAAGTATCCAAATAGGCAAAGAGGAAGTCAAACTTTCATTCTTCACAGATGACATGATACTCTCTGCGGAAAACCCAAAAGATTCCACCAGAAAACTGCTACAACTGATACATGAATTCAGCAAGGTGGCAGGGTATAAAATCAAAGTACAGAAATCAGTTGCACTTCTATACACCAATAATAAATCAGCAGAAATAGAAATCAAGGAATTTATCCCATTTACCATGGCACCAAAACCCATAAAATATTTAGGAATAAATCTAAACAACGGGTGAAAAAGTCTATACACTGAAAACTATAAAAAGCTATGAAAGAATCTGAAGAAGACACAAAAAAATGGAAAAATATTTCATTCTCACAGACTGGAAGAACAAATAATGTTAGGATGTCTCTCCTTTCTGAAGCAATCTACATATTCAATGCAATCCCTATCAAAATAACACCAGCACTCTCCACAGACCTAGAACAAACAATCTTAAAATTTGTATGGAACCATAAATGACCTCGAATAGACAAAGCAATCCTGAAAAAGAAAACTAAAGCTAGAAGCATCTCAATTCCAGACTTCAAGCTGTATTATGAAGCTGTAATCATCAAGACAGTATGGTACTGGCACAAGAATAGACACATAGATCAATGGAACAGAAAAGAGAGCCCAAAAATGGACCCAAAAATGTATGGCCAACTCATCTTTGACAAAGCAGGAAAGAATATCCAATGGAAAAAAGAAAGTCTTTTCAGCAAATGGTGTTGGGAACTGGACAGCGACATGGAGGAGGATGAACCTGGATCACTTTCTTACACCATATATAAAAATAAACTCAAAATTGATGAAAGACCTAAATGTAAGACAGGAAGCCATCGAAATCCTAGAGGAGAAAATAGGCAACAACCTCTTTGACCTTGGCCACAGCAACTTCTTACTTGACTTGTCCCTGGATGTAAAAGAAACAAAAGCAAAAATGAACTATTAGGACCTCATCAAGATAAAAAGCTTCTGCACAGCGAAAGAAACAATCAGCAAAACTAAAAGGTAACCAATAGAATGGGAGAAGATATTTGCAAATGACATATCAGACAAAGGGTTAGTATCCAAAAATCTGTAGAGAACTCAACCTGCAGAAAACAAATAATACAGTGAAGAAATGGGCAAAAGACATTTCTCCAAAGAAGACATCCAGATGGCTAATAGACACATGAAAAAATGCTCAACATCACTCATCAGCCGGGAAATACAAATCAAAACCACAATGAGATACCACTCCACACCTGTCAGAATAGCTAAAATTAACACCTCAGGCAACAAGAGATGTTGGTGAGGATGCAGAGAAAGAGGATCTCTCTCTTTTTTTTAATGTTCATTTAGTTTTGAGAGAGAGAGAGACAGACAGACACTGAGCAGGGGAGGGTCAGAGAGAGAGGGAGATGCAGTACTTGAAGAAGGCTCCAGGCTCTGAGCTGTCAGCCCAGAGCTTGATGTGGGACTCGAACCCACGAACTGTGAGATCACGACCTGAGCTGAAGTCAGAAGCTCAACTGACTAAGCCACCCAGGTTCCCAGGATCTCTTTTGCACTGCTGGTGGGAATGCAAACTAGTGCCTCCACTCTGGAAAACAGTATGAAGATTCCTCAAAAAATTAAAATTAGAACTTCCCTATGACCCAGAAATTACCCTACTAGGTATTTATCCAAAGGATATAAACATGCTGTTTCAAAGGGGCACATGCACCCCAATGTTTATAACAGCACCATCAACAATAGCCAAATTATGGAAAGAGCCCAAATATCCACTGACTGACAAATGGATACAGAAGATGTGGTAGATACATATATAGATACAAATACAGATATATATAGATATAGATATGTAGATATAGATATACAAAATGGAATATTACTTGGCAATCAAAAAGAATGAAATCTTGCCATTTGCAACTACATGGATGGAACTAGAGTGAATTATGCCAAGCAAAATAAGTCAGTCAGAGAAAAAGAGGTATCATATGAGTTCACTCATATGTCGAATTTAAGAGGCAAAAAGATGAACATAAGGGAAGGGAAGCAAAAATAATATAAAACAGAGAGGGAGACAAACCATAAAAGACGCTTAAATTGTATTTAAGAACAAACTGAGGGTTGCTGGTGGGGTTTGAGTAGGGAGAAGTGCTGAAGGGGGTAAGGGCATTAAGAGGACACTTGTTGGATGAGCACTGGGTGTATATGTAAGTGATGAATCACTAAATTCTATTCCTGAAGTTATTATTACACTATACATTAACTAACTTGGATTTAAATTAAAAAACATAAAGCATTCGGTTTGCTTCTCATAAGTTCTTCTGAACACTAAATGCTTTGTATGTGAAAAATTTGATGTATTGATGTAACCATTGTCTTACACCATGGAAATAGTAGCAAATAAACTCAAAATAGAAAATCTAGAAAAACTAGGCATAGTGCAAAGTCAAGAGGAATTAACAACTAGTTGGAAAGCTAAGAGACCACACAAATCAAAGACCAAAGTAAAGGATAAGACACAAAGGCAGGTGGAAGTGAAGGTGTAACAAGTACCCAAAGATCAGCAAAACATTGGTGCAGAAGTCTCTCTTTTTTTTGAAAAAGGTAAACATTCTTGAAACATAAGGAGGGTTTTGCATGCTTGTTTCAAGAGCAGTATTATAGAGAAAGGAGGAAGTGATTCCGTTGGTCTTCTGTAGCTCTGCAGGAAGAGGACCCAGGGAGAATAAAAGAAAGGGCTTGACCCTGCTAGGAATCTACCCAAGAGACACAGAAATGCTGATGCATAGGAGCACGTGTACCCCAATGTTCATAGCAGCACTTTCGACAATAGCCAAATCATGGAAAGAGACCAAGTGCCCATCAACTGACAAATGGATAAAGAAGTTATGGTACTTATATACAATGGACTACTACGTGGCAATGAGAAAAAATGAAATCTGGCCATGTGTAGCCAGATGGATGGAACTGGAGGGTATTATGTTAAGTGAAATAAGTCAGTCAGAAAAGACAGATACCATATGTTTCCACGAATAGGTGGACTTTGTGAGACTAAGCAAAAACCAGGGGGAGGGGAAGAGGGGAAAGGAAAAAAAGACACAGAGAGGGAGGGAGATAAAACATAAGAGACTCTCAAAGACTAAGAAAAAACTGAGGATAAGGGGGATGAAGGAGGGGGGAGAGGGGGTGATGGGCATTAAAAAGGGCACATGTTGGGATGAACACTGGGTGTTATATGTAAACAAATTTGAAAATAAACTATTATAAAAAAAAAAAGGGCTTGAAGAAGGACGGAAATGTGGGAAGAGAGTGTTGGCCTAGCACTGCAAGGAGTGCCCTGAGGGTTGTGTTCCTAAAAACAGAACATGCATGAGAGAATGGGGTCACTGGCACAGAGGGAGAAATTAACTGAAATCTGCACTAGAAATGCAAGACTACTTATCTTCCTTTTCCTTGTCACTACCTCCCAACACAACTCTTGTATAAGACAAGGGACCAGGTGGCCATATTTATACACAGTCTTCCACTACAAATATAGATGACTAGTACAGAGTGAATCATTCTATTGCTTAGGATGTTTCAATCAGATTTTCTCTCACAAATACTTGAATTAAGAGATCCAGAGAATCCAGTTAAGGAATGACAGCACAAGAACTATAAAGTCATTAACTTTGATGGCAGTAACAGGGCACATACAACAGAGGAGTGGACTGATGTATAAAAAGAAGTAGAGACAAGAATGATGCCAGTGGGAAATGGCAGAGTAAGGATCTCAGAAAGTTCAATCCTCCATAAACACAATGAATCAAATGGCAAAATTTGTCAGAATCAAATTTTCAGAACTCTGTAAATTAACCAAAGTCTCTAGTGTCCTTGGGAACATATAAAATATTGCTGAATCTTGGTAAGAATAGAAATATTGTGGCATTTTGATTCCCAATTCCCTGCTCCGCAGCTCAATGGTAGCCTTGAAAAGTAACAGTCTGTATTCTTAGTAACAGAGAGAGTATAATGAACCTCAGTTTCAAATAACTTCATTGAAGGACTCCACACAAATGGCTTGTCTTTATTTGATCTCACTTGAGTAATTCTGAGGAGTCTAGAATGCCATTTGCCTCCTAGGGTGGGTGCAATTGTGAGCATGCTCAGCAAACACCTAAGAAGACTCTAAGCTCTCACCTCTGACTGACCTGAAGAGTCTACACAAGCAGGAAACGAAGACTAAGGCAGAGTCGTAAACTGCCTGGCTGGGTGATGAATTCATGTAGTAACACACACAGAGAGGTCCCAGGCAAAAACTTGGAGACTTACAGGCTATAGGAATTTGAGAAAATCTCTGTCTAATCATTAGTCTACCATAAGCTCACTGAGTAGAGACTGGAGTATCTACACATGGCAAAGATACAGAGATTAGAGAATTCATCCAAAAAATTCATTAAACAAACAGAAAATAATTTCAACGTGTAACAAAAACTAATACTGAGGAGAGGGAGAATCTAATCTCCAGAGTTTCCACATTATATTACTTTAAGTGTCCAGTTTTCAGTATATTTTATAAGGCATGCAACTAAATAAGAAAGTATGACTGATAAATAAGGTTGGGGAAGCAATCAATAGAAAGTGTCCCAGAGGAAACACATACACAGGATTTATTAGACAAACACTTATATCGGATATTTTAAATATATCCAAAAGAGCTAGAGGAAAGTATGAAAATGATGTCTCAACAGATAAAGAATATCAACAAAGATGTAAAAGTTATAAAAGGAACCAAACAAATCCTGGAGTTGAAAAGAATAACTAAAATGAAAAATTAACTAGAGGGATTCAATCACAGATTTCAGGAGCCAGTAGAAAGAATCAGTGAACTTGAAGATAAGTCAATCAAGATTATCCAGTCTGAGAAGCAGAAAGGAAAAAGAAAAATGAAAAGAGCGTCAGAGACCTTTGAGACACCATCAAGATACCAACATACACATAATGAAAGTACAAGAAAGAGAGGAGAGAGAGAAAGGGGCAAAAGTTGGTATTTGAAGAAATAATATCTGAAAACTACCCAAGTTTTATTTTAAAAACTTTAATCCACACTTTCAAGGATCTCAAGGAATTCCTAGCAAGATAAACTCACAGAGATTAACATCTCAGCACATTAAAATAAAAGTGCCAGGGGCGCCTGGGTGGCTCAGTTGGTTAAGCGGCCGACTTCAGCTCAGGTCATGATCTCACGGTCTGTGAGTTCGAGCCCCGCGTCGGGCTCTGTGCTAACAGCTCAGAGCCTGGAGCCTGCTTCAGATTCTGTATCTTCCTCTCTCTCTGCCCTTCCCCTGCTCATGCTCTGTCTCTATGTCTCTCAAAAATAAATAAAAAATGTTAAAAAAAAAATAAAAGTGCCAAAAGTCAAAGTCAAATATAAAAATCTTAAATGTAGCAAGAGAAAACTCATCATGTACAAAGCATCTTTAATAAAATTATCAGCTGATTTATCATCAGAAAACATGAAGACAAGATGGCTATGGGATCACATATTCAAAATACTGAAAGGGAAGCAGACCAAATATCCATTGATAGATGAATGCATAAATAAGATGTGGTATATATGTGTATACATACATATATATACACATACACGGAGTGGAATATTACCCAGCCATGAAAAAGAATGTAATCTTGCCATTTGCTACAACATGTATGGATCTAGAGGGTATAAACTGAAATAAATCAGTTATAGAAAAACAAATACCATTTGATTTTATTCAGATGCGGAATTTAAGAAACAAAACAAACAACAAAAAGAGATAACAACGACAGTATCAGATTCTTACATACAAAGAACAAACTGGTGGTTGCTAGAAGGGACATGGATGGGGTGGGGAATGGGTGAAATAGATAAAGGAATCTAAGAGTGCTTATCCTGATGAGCACTGAAAAAATATATATAGAAATGTTGAATTATTATACTGTATACCTGAAACTAATACAACACTGCATGTTAATCACACTTGAATTTAAAAAATGATATAAAAAACCACCGAGTGATGAAACAACAAAAAAAAAATTGCCAGTGAAGAATACTGTATGACAAAATTATCCTTCAAAAATGAAAAAGAAATTAAGACATTCCTGGATAAACAAAACTGAGACAGTTCATTGCTAGCAGACTTGTCTACAAGAAATTCTAAAGGGAGCCATTCATACTGGAAATGAATGGAAGAACAAATCCATATGAAGGACAAATTCAACAAAGGTAATTAAAATATAAGACAGTATAAATGTATTTTTGGTTTGTAGCTCCTTTTCTTGAACTCAAAAGACAACTGTATAACACAATAATGAAACGTGTAAGTTGTTTGGCAATGTGTGAAGATGTGATTTGTGACAATAATAGCATAAAAAGAGAGGAGGGGTGGAACTTTATAGAAGCAAAGTTTTCATATAGTATTGAAATTAAGTTGCTATGAATACAAACTAGATTCATGTAAATTAAGATGTTATTGGCAATTTTCAGGGAACTAATAAGTAAATAAATCAGAAATATAAAAAAACAGCAAGGGAATAAAAATGGTACACCAGAAAATATCTACTAAACACAAAAGAAGGCAGTAATAGAGCAATTGAGGAACAACAACAAAAACTCCACATAAGACATATGGAAAACAAATAGCAACTTGGCATAGATAAATGCTCCCATATCAACAATTACATTAAATTAAAATGGATCAATTTGTCCAATTAAAAGTCAGAGGTTGTCAGAATAAATTAAAAAAAAAACATGATTCAGGTATTTAATACTATCCTCAATAGACACTCTTTAGATTCCAAAACACACTTGAAAACTACAACAAACAATACAAAACTCCAGCAAAGAAGATATGAAATTAATACATAGAAAATAACAAATTTCATAAATACAAGTAACAACCAGATCAAAGACATAACAGAAAGTCCTGCTTGTAAAAACATTAGTACAGGTGAATCACTCACAAAAAGTGCAT
Organism: Paguma larvata; assembly: GCA_030068075.1. Classification (NCBI taxonomy): domain Eukaryota; kingdom Metazoa; phylum Chordata; class Mammalia; order Carnivora; family Viverridae; genus Paguma; species Paguma larvata. Next base: position 4,664,617 of record CM057844.1, on the reverse strand, counting down.
GGCCTCTGTGAAGAAAACTAAAATATCATTGGAGGCTAAAGAGAAAACTTGAGAAATGGAAAGACATATACCATTGGACAAGAAATGTCAATATTATAAAGATGCCATTTCTGATCAAATTAATTTAGAAATTTAACACAAAGCAAATAACAATATCAAGACTTTTTAGAAACTAGATTATCCAGTTAATTTTTAAATTTATAGGAAAAATAATTTTTTAAATAATGAGAAAAAATCTAAAATGTATTATATTAGTGGGGGATTAGAATATATGATGTTTGATATTTTATGATGCTTCAGTAATTAAAATAGCGTGATACTGGCAGGCAGACCCATTGAACAGAATAGAAGATCCATTAATAGACTCCCAAATATGAAAGAAAGTAATATGTGAAAAGGGAGGCATTTCAAATTGGTGGCAAATAAGTGGACTATTCAATAGTTGGGACAACTGAGTAGCCATCTGAAAATAAATAAAGCTTGATCCATCATTACCTTACATCAAACAATTAATTCCAAATGGGTCAAAGATTTAAATGTTTAAAAAATTTTTTTAATTTGAAATACTAAAAAAAAGGATTTTTTAAATAACCTTGTAGATGACACTTTCCTAATGGTGACTCAAAATCCAGAAGTTAAGAAAAAGATGGAAATGAATATAGTGAAAAGCGTCTGCATGACAAATAAGTCAAGTTAAAGGATAAATAATATTTGTGGTTCAAATCAGGGCCTAAACTTTAAAAAGTAGTTGAGAAAATGTGAATAATGCAGATTAAACTTTTGTTTTGTCTGCAGTCATTACATTATGAATTGCATAGAAAAACTGAGGAAGTCAAAACATAGTATCTGATTCAGAAAGGAATCACTTATGTCATTGATTAATGGGAAAGTTTCAACATACATCTCCACTGTTTTGTTTTCATCTTAACTTAAATGAAAATATCCACACTCTTCCATCAATTGCAACCAACTGATAGTGGTACCAAAAACAACGGGATCAAGCATTGCCCCAAATTCACAGAATGTACAGGGACATCTGAGAGCAGTAGGTCAGAGTTTTTAACAAGCCCATATGAGGCACTTCTCTGGGAACCCTCTGAAATAACTGACCTTGGAACAGAATCATAAAGTTAAAGAGATTGGACTTAATAGCTAGCTTAATTGGCTCTTAATGTCAACACAACCTCATGTGTTACCCACAGCTCTGTGAGATCTAGGGACATCCAGGTTACAATTAGTTATGGATTTAAGATGACATTTTATTCTGATATCACAAATATCAGAATAGCTGGGCAATGCATACCATAAAAGGGTGAGGCTGTGATTTCAAAGTGAATGAAACCAACTGACATACCCATAGCCCAGTGCTATCAGTGAGGTCTTAGGAGAAAAGCCATGTACTGCAATAGTATCTGAATATTCTATCCCTGATTCCAAAAGTTACTAACCTTATGACTGAGCAGTCATTGAACTTCTGATATGCTCTTCAGCAAAACAGGCTCTGGTGATGAATGGAATGCTGTTGGTGCCCTCCCATATTTCCCAGTACTGGCCAGCACGCCCACCCTTGATGCTGTTGGAAATGTGAGCTGCTGACCACCCACAGCTTCCCATCTTCTCTGGAGAACTGCACTCCTCTGATGAATCTGCCTCACCTGGGAAGTTAGAGCTGTCACCTCCTACCCCAGACAGCTCCCAACTAATGACTGATTGTCATATAGGCACAAAAGACCAGACCCCTTGTCTCAAGGGGAACAATACTGTAGCCCACATACTGCTCCAAAGTCCCCATACCCATCCCATGGATCAGGCCACAGCTGAGACCACATCTTTGGTGGGCTCCTTCCTTTGCCCTACTTACTTGCCCCCCCCCCCTTTATTGAGAGCCCTCCCTCAACCATTCATATGCACCATAATCTCTGCTTGAGGCTCTGCCTCTAGAGGATCTAAACTAAAAGAGAGTTTTAATTCCTGAACAGTCCACTGTATGCGATTGCCATTGTCTGAGACCAACTTGAAAGACCTGTTGAACTGAAGCCTGTTGTGAGCCATGGCAACTTTTGTGGGGTACAAGGTCCAGGGGGCTGGGCTGGGCTGGACCAGGCAGGGTATTAAAAGGACAGTCGAAAGCAGTGTCATATCAGGGTAAAGAGGGGTTGTTGCTAAGGAAGCAAGTCAAGAGCAGACACAAATCAGCTCTAGATTGAGGTGAAGCCACAAAAGGCCACTATCATTGCTAGCCTGAAAAGGCAGCACAGAATCCTCCAAGAGCAGTAGCTCAGACAGAGGCATGAACCAGGCAGGCTGGTCAGCCTGGGCCAGACCATGAAAAAGAACAATTAAAATAGAGTCAAATAAACCTGTGGGGAAACAACCTGAAAAGAGAAGTTCTTGTACAGATGAAAGGTGGTACTATGGTTCAAGTTCAAGTAGATGAGCTCCTAGGGATTCGCTATGATCTAGATTGTTTTCTTTGTATTCTGCATTCTGAAAGTAGGATGAGGAAACCTCCTTTGAGGTCCTCTAGCTTTGAGCCAACAGGACTGCATATGGGTAAACTTAAGTCACAGGAAACTGCTTTCACAGACCAAAATCCTTTTGCTGGCATTTAAGACAAACCACAATCCATCAAACTTGCAGGATGCAACATATAGTAGGAAAGAAGAAGAGCTGAGGCCCTATGACTTAAGCTACCATCTCCAGAAGCCAGATAGGAATCACAAAATGCAGGAAAATAAATAAGATTAGAGCAGAAGTCAATGAAACAGGAAATAAAGGTACAATACAGAAAATCCAGAAAGCCAAAAGCTAGCTATTTGAAGACTAACAAAATTAATAAATCTCTAGCAAGGCTGATCAAGAAGAGATGAATTTCCACCATCAGGAAATTAGACCCATTCAGTGTTAAGTGCTCTTGGAAGAGGGTGGCGGTTTCTGGGGAGCTGCCTTGGAGATGCATTCCAGGTATTCAGTGGTTAGCGACCCAAGTTGACAGGTCACCAGTTTAGGCTCCTGGTGTGCCAGCTCACTCAACTCTGTTCATTGCAAATTGTCCACTGTAGCGCTTGTTAGAATCAGTTTTTTATAAAATCATTTGCCTTCCAAAGTTGGGATTAAACACTAGCAAAATCAAGAGTAAGTCTAAAAACAAAATTTGCCTGCCTGAGTTTGGGGTCTCCAGAAGCCGACCTTGTGAACAGGCTTCTAGTTTAACTGGGACAGAGCTCTAGGAAGGGCTGGTAGAGAAGTGGGGCCCTTATGTAATCTCCAAGGACTGACACCACGACCATTCCCTCCACTCCATCCTCCTACCCCTGGGACCTGCGTGGGCTCTGTAACTGCTCTGACCACCAGCATGTGCACAAGTGCCATTTTGGGACTTCTGAGCTCAGGCAGAAGAAAGCTGGTAGCTTCTGCTTTCTCTCAGTTGGAGAATCTTGCCACCCAGCTATAAGGTGGCTCAGGCTGCACAACTGACAATGAAACACCACAGGAAAGAGAGGCCATGTTCAGCAGCACCTAGGAGCTCAGCCTGAGTGAAGCTTGCTGGACCTCTCAGCTCAGTGCTGTCACCAGCAGAATGCACCCAATTGATGACCCTGGCCAACACCACGTGCAGCAGCAGAACCACCCAGCTGAGTCCTGCTCAAACTTCTGACCCACTGAATTGAGAGAAATAATACATAACTGTTGTGAGCCCTGTCTTTGAGGAAGGGGATCATTGTACAGCAATAGATGATCAAAGGATATCAATACCAGTGGCACGAATGAGCAGGTTCCTGTGTGGGCTCCCTGAGAGATGGTGTGGGACATTCCTTAGAGGTGTCTCAATTGAGAGGTGAAAAAGTTGGGGTATTATTTCACTAACACCCATTAATCATGGGTAGAAGGCTTCTCCTTGGGGCGTCAACTCCATTTGTGTAAAAGCAGTGTCTGCTCCTATAGCCAGAGAAGGGAAGGTGCTCGCTGGAGGAAATTGTCACACGTGCAGGAACTGTGAGGGTCCTACGACTCTGAGCAGGGCACAAGCAGCATGGGCCACAGGCAACATGGTCCAACCCTGCGTGCAACATCTAACTCATTCCTCTTAGTCAAACCACAACCAGATCAGATTTCTTGGGTTCTTGACCTGATCCTGACAGTTCATTCCATTTATTCCTGGCATGATGTAGCATTTTCCTTGAGGGTTGCCCCTTCCCCATCCATCATTCTAACTCCTACTGTACCTTCAAAGGTCAACTTGAACATGACCTCCTCTTGGAAAATTTCAGTATCAGTTAAATCTCTTTCAGTCACACATTTAAAACAATAACATTCAATTCAAGTGGGCTTCAATGGAAATTATTGGCTTATTTAACTGCAAAGTCCCATGGTAGAGCAACCCTCAGGTTCAGCTTGACTACAGCTCCATTGAGGTCATTAGAGCATAGCCTCTCTTGGCGTCAGGATTTAGCCCATTCGCCTCCACATAGTGACTTTTTTTCTATAGCAAGATGGCTCCCACAGCACTGACCCACCATCTTCAAGACAGAGGAAAGGAATTTTTTTTCAGCATCTTTTAAACAACTCCTGCAATTTGCTAGCATTAGACTAGCTTAAGTTAAATATCCTCATCTCTGAACCAGTCAATGTAACCAGTGAAAGATATATGCTTTTGCCTTTGGCCTGGGTTGTTTGCTCTAGTCCTGGGGCCAGAGGTTTGGGCCTTCTTTGAGCAAATGGGTGATGAATTGCTTCACAAATAAAACTTAGGGCTCCTGTCTAAATAGGGTGAGGGGATGCTGAGAGACATAAGGCAGCAAATGCTCTCTACTCCTTTCCTGAACATCTCACCATACCCACCCAGCTTGAACCAAATGCCCTTCCTCTGTGACCGTAGCACTGGCCACATTGTACTGTAACACTATATGTGATTCTCTCCACAGATGCCTTGTGAAAACCTTGGAACTAAAGACTATGATTGATGTGTTTTTATATCTTCACACCCATCAGCATTACAAATTAATTAGGTACTCAATAAATGCTCATGGAATGAATGAATGATTAAACCTAAATGATCATGTAGCTACTTAAATTAGAATAAGCACTCACAGGGATGCCTGGGTGACTCAGTCAAGCATCCAACTCTTGATTTTGGCTCAGGCCATGATCTCATGGTCTTGAGATCAAGCCCTGAGTCAGACTATGCACTGAGCATGGAGGCTGCTTAAGATTCTCTCTCTCTCTCTGTCTCTCTCTCTTCCTCTCTGCCTCCCCCAACTCACTCAAATGGGCTCTCTCTGTAAAAAAAAAAAAAAAAAAAAAAAAAAAAACCAACAGACAAAAACAAAGGCAAGTCTCTAGCTAACAGATTGAGTTTTTATTTGTTTTACAAATTTTATTAAAATCAAACATGCATAAAAGTTTCATCAATCATAATCAATAAATTTTTCACAAACTGAATGTATTTACATAACTAGAAACCAGATCAAAAGACAACATTACCAATACCTCAAAAGCTTTCATTTACTACCTATCTCTAAGGATAGCTACTATCCTGACTTCTGACATCATCAATTAGTTTCACTTGTTTTTGAACTTTGTAGATTGTCCATTCTCATTGCTATACATTATTCCATTATGGGAATATTCCATAACTTATTTACCTATTTGGCTGTTGATGGATATTCAGGTAGTTTCCAGTTTAGGGCTATTATAAATAGTGCTGCACTGAACATTTTAATATGTGTCTTGTTAGTGAACATGTGGACATATTACTGTTGTTTCCATACCTAGCAGTATAATTGATGTCACAAAGTAGGCATGTATTCAGCTTTAGGAAATGCTTTAAATTCTCCAAAATGGGGTACCAATTTACACTCCAGCCAGAAGTAGAATTCAATTGATTGAATTTTGCAGGGTTCATCTTTACACTCTATAAACACATTTTGGGTATCTTCACAGAGTTATACACACAATGGATGTCTTTGGACAAATACTTACTAAATGGATGAATGAATGAATGAATGAATGAAAGAATGAATGAATGAAGTAGGCCACTGAAGAATGCTGAAGAGCCACAGAATTTGCTGAAAGCAAACTTTCCCTTTCCTTGACTACAATGTGAATTAAACGGAAGACTTTGTGGAGGATTTCATTCATAATCCCTTCAAAATGAGTTAGTCCTGCTATGTACTAAATGGATTATGCACGAATCCCAAAACAAATCCGACTGCAATTAATGTTTTAATAAACCAGTTGCTAGTGTATGCAATACCCACAACTCGTCAGGAGGGATTTTATTATATTTATAAACATTAATTAGGTGTTTGTTATTGTCAAACTAAATTTAAAATAAATCCACAGCATCACTGGCCACTTGGGTGAAAAAACCTCAGTGGTGACTGTAATTAGAAAATAGATGTGAGAGAATAGCATTAATTAGTTAGCTAATGGTGAGCTTTCCACTAATTGAAATGAGGAGGCCCTATCTTGCAGAATGATAAAATATCTTAGGTGTGAGAGTGAGTAAGAAGTGAGCTCCTTTGGGTATTAATAATAAGCCAAAGTATTCCTTTAACCCTTTTGGCATTTTCATATAAACTCACAATGCTCATTGACAAATAAAATACAAAGTTATAAAGTTTTTTTTAAAGAATAAAGACAGGAACAGGAGGAGTTTTCCAAATGAAACAGAATCTGCTCTTGCCAAAATAGGGCATGGGCTCCAGATGGCCAGATTTAATTTTGGTCTTTGTCTTTTTTTTAAATTTACTTATTTAAATCCAAGTTGTTAACATACAGTGCAGTATTGGTTTCAGGAGTAGAACCCAATGATTCATCACTTACTTACAATACCTAGGGCTCATCCCAACAAGTACCCTCCCCAATTCGCATCACCGATTTAGCCCAATCCTCGCTCACCTCCCCTTCAGCAACCCTTAGTTTGTTCTCTGTATTTAAGAGTCTCTTATGGTTTGCCTCCCTCTCTGTTTTTATTCATATTTTTCCTTCCCTTCCCCTATGTTCATCTGTTGTGTTTCTTAAATTCCACATATGAGTGAAATCATATTTGTCTTTCTTTGACTGACTTATTTAGCTTAGCATAATACACTCTAGTTCCATCCACATTGTTGAAAATGTCAAGATTTCATTCTTTTTGATGACCAAATAATACTCCAGTGTGTGTGTGTGTGTGTATGTGTGTGTGTGTGTGTGTGTCTGTGTGTGTGTATCACGTTTTCTTTATCCATTTATCAGTCAATGGACATTTGGTCCTTGTCTTTTTAAAACTCTTCTGAGACAGGGGCACCTGGGTAGCTCAGTTGGTTTAGCATTTGACTCTTAATCTTAGCTCAGGTGTTGATCTTGGGGTCACGAGTTCAAGCCCTATGTTGGTCTTCACACTGGATGTAAAGCCTACTTTAAAAAAAAGCACCCCCTCTGAGACAGGTGATCCCCTATTTTCCTGGTTCTCCTACTTCTTTGGACGTTTGTTCTCAATTTTCTTCCTTGTATCTTCTCTCTCCCAACTCTTAAGCATTGATACTCCCCTAAGTTCTAGCCCTTATACCTTTTATTCTTGCATACTCTCTCCCATAACAATCTCCTGCACTGTGGTAGCTTCAACCTTCACTGCTGTGCAGAGTCCTGGGTCTGCCTCCCTCATCCTGAGCAGTCAGTTTCCAGACACAAATATCCCATCATCTGCTCACTTTTCTTACTCACTTGACCCACAGGAACTGTGTGACAGACACTGTTTGATGTTCTGCCCAATGCCCTTGGATCCTTTTTATTACCTCCTGTTCTCATTCCCCAGTTTTTGTGTGGTTCTGCTTCTATCTGCCTTCCACACCCAGAATGCTGAAAGTGCCAAAATTCCCCTGTGGGACCAGACTGAGAATGGGATCAACCCAAAATCTTATTCCTGCTCAGCTGATTCCCTGGGCTACCCTGCTTCCTCATTCCCTTATTATTCTTCCTTGGAAGTGTGTCCTTAATAAGTTACATGCACACACACCCTCATCTCAAGGTCTGTTTCCAGCAAACCTGGCGTAAGATACACTCTTAGCAAAATGCATCCTCTTTCCCAAAGAAATATAGCTTTTTCTCTAATCTTTCAACTCTCATGTGGTATTACCATCATCTAAGTCAGAAAAGAAAATGTAACACCCTTCCCCATTTACCTGCTACTTTCAGCCAAACAGAAATCCTCCCCAAATCCCAACAATACGACTCCTCCATGTTTCTCTCACCTCTTGCAAGGACACCTGGCTGTCCTCCAAAACTTCATACTTTGCATCCGTGGTACCAGCCTGCAGGTAGGTCAGTACTACAGATCCAAGTCATCCTTGTATTTGCATGGGCAGTGTGACTGGTTCTCATCTATGAAACTGGAAATGATATGTGTCCTTCTCACCAAGGTCTCCAAGAAGCGGATGAGCCTCTCCCACCTTCTCTCGCTCCCTCCTACTCAGATGCAGAGAACCTGAGGCCCTCAGGATTGTGGATCCACAAGAAGAAAAGGGTCAGGGCTGCTGCACTACCAACTGGAGGAAAATCCTCCAACTGAGCAGGAAACTATCCCATAGACTGTGATGTGAGTAAGAAATAAGTTTGTATGGTACAAAGTCCACTGAAATCTGGGAGTTTGCCACCATGCCCTTGATTATTATACCAGTCCTGCTGTCACTACTCAAGTAAGATTTGCCATTATTGCATTAGCTCCTGACCTGATCTCCATCCTCCCTACCCTTCACAGGCCTACCCTTTACCTATTCACTGGAATAGAATGACTCCATGGAAATGCACATCTAACCTTGCACCTCCTCCACTTTTTAGGCCTCTTGAACCTGTGCCCTGTTAGGTATAGGATAAAGTTCAAGTTCCCCAGCCTCTTAAGATGGGTGGCTAGTTCCCCTCTGCCTTTTAATTTACACCCCAAAAGTTCCTGCCTGCTTACAGCTCCATGAAAGCATCACTGTTTCACTCATGCCTGGACAGTCCTTCCTTGCATTTGCCTGATTGGTTCCTAATGGTCCTTTAAGACTTAGCTTAGACAAGAAGCCACTTTTGCATTTCCCCAGGCTGTGTTAGAAACCCTCCTTGGGGGTTTCTCTTAGAGCACATGCAAGAGGCACGGAATCACCACTCCCCATCCCTCTCCTGGACCAGCCTACACATTTCCCAAAAAACAGAGATCTCAGCTTTCCATTCCAGAAGCTTCTCTGTCCTTATTGCTAATTAAAATGTTGTCGAACCGACTTTTCAAAATTATTTTTAAGTTCTGAGATCATTTCCAAGTTCAATGAATATGCAAGTTACATATAGCAGAATAAAGCTCCACATTTTATCATACACATGACATTGTTGGGGTGGGTTCAGGAACAGTTTGGCAGTTACAAGGTGGAGATACTATTAGAGCAGCAGACAGGGAGGGGGGTGGTTGGTAGCTAAAGAGAGAGGAGAAATCAAAAGCATGGGAGTGGAACTGTAGCTCAAATTCCTATTTTAGCTCCAGAAGAAAAACTCCAGTTCAGTTGGTCCAAGTATCAATTGCACATTGAGAACATGGAGCACTAGACTAATAAGCTGCTTGTCTAAGTGCATCCAGCCCCAGTCCCAGGCCAGTCTACACTAGGATGCTGATCACCAACACCCAGGACTCTTTCAGTCTTAATTTCTGCTGCTAAGTTTGGTCCAGATGAATCCAGAAGCTTCCATCCATTGGAGCTTGTTTTTCCAGCAGAGCTCTAGGGACCAAACAGCAAGCGTGAGGTTAGGAGAAGAGTGTGTCTGAAAGGGAAAGATTCTTTCTTAGCCCTAATACTGAAATTTTAAAATTGTTTCACATCTCTCATTTTGGCTTAGATTTCATGAGAACCCCTTCAGTCTGTGGGTCTTCTAAAAATAAGCATTTGAAGAAAAAGATGTGCTTTGGAAAGAGTACATAACTAGTACTGCTGTTTTCACATGGTTTGCTATTGCAGGGGGAGGGGTGTGCTGCTTCGTGAAATGTAGCAGACAAGGAAATTTCTGTAGAGGCCTCTAAATCACTTAATGGCGAAAGGGATTCCCAGATGGCCTTATCAGCGTCTACGTAAAATGGTTAGATATCAGCACCAACTAATAAATTTGAGTTCAGGCTTGGTTTTCTGACATTTGCTCAAATCCTCAGAGAATCGTAGTTACTGTATATCCTTGTACAGTATTTGAATTCTGAATTGCTATGCGTGGTTGGCTGCCCACCGGGACAGGAAATAAAACTCCATAATAGAATGTCATTTTTTAAAAGTCTGAGCATTATGAGTTGCAGTGATATTGTATGACAAACTCATGTTTCTTTTTTGTCTCAAATGTTTTATTCTCCAGTAAAACTCATTTGCATTGTTGTCCCATATGGGGATTTGTACATCCCGGTACATGATAAAGATGCAGAAGGGAATTAGGTCACTAGGCATGCTCTTTTTTCTTTTAATAACCCCGTCCAACCTCCTCCTTCTTAATCCCGTGCAGACAAAAGCAATAGAAGCTAAACCTTCCAGAGCTGTGATAGGAAAGGCGGACGAGCAAATCCAACATGCACCCTTTCACTCACTATTGATGTATTTAATTAATCCCATGTGGACTGGTCTTATTCAAATAAAACTATATTTTATAAGACTGCCGCCTTGTTTTCTGGTCTGTGTGGTGACCCCTGATGGAGGCAGCTGGTTCATTTTAAGCAGTTATTACAGATCTGAGTTTCTTTCTGCTAATGGCTCCATGCCGGAAAGAGTCTGAATTCTATGCAGGGTAAAACCATCCCCAGTGGGTAAGGAATTAGGAGAACATTAGAAGGGTATGAAGCAGCAGCAGCAGCAGCAGGCAGAGAAGGGGTGGGTGAGCATGGGGGAGGTGGGAGGCATTTAGATCCCAGATGTGCCCTGGGCAGGTGGTGAGCTTGGAGCCTGGAGCTCTTCCACAGGCGGGTGCCCACGTGGGCAAGTTCTCACTGTGCCAGTGGAGTTCTGAGCGGTGATGTGCTACTTACTACGTGGCACTCTCTACCCAAGATAATCCCACATTGATGAATTAGAAGTCAGGTTACCAGCAGAATGACAATATGAGAGAACTCTCAATTAGAGTTTAGCGTGCGTCAAGACTTCTCTGGCATTGACTCATCCAGTCCTCACAAAAACTCCATGAGCCGGCTGTTGTCATCATCCCCTATGAAAGAAGTGGAAACTGAGGCACAGGATGCTTAAATAGAGAGTCTAGTATCACTTATCTAGCAGATGGCAGAAGCAAACAACATTAACCACTGATGCTTTCCCTCAAACCTCTCTGTTGGTCAAATATTTTGGCAAACATTAGCTGAATACTCAGTAGGGTCTAAAGCAGGTGATTGTTGATATGTGATGAAGAAGAAAAGGCAGGCCTGTTGGCCTTGAGAAATGGAAACTTTATTTTATTTGAGTTTTTGGAATGTGTCCATTTTACCACCAAATCTTCATTGAAGGAGTAAGTATAAAAATTCCCTTCTATTATTATGATGGATGACATTGCTCTGCAAACCTTCAAGATAATAGCAAACTCTTAAGAAAACAAATCTGAGAATCCTCTCTAGATCAGTTTTCTTGATATTTTTTTTTGAGAGAGAAAGAGAGCATGATTGGGAAAGGGGTAGAGAGAGGGAGAGAGAGAATCAGCACAGAGCCCAATGTGGGGCTCAAACTCTTGAACTGTGAGATTCACCACCTGAGCCAGAATCAAGTGTTGGATGCTTAATCAACTGAGCCACCCAGGAACTCCATCTTTCTCAATATTCTTAAATTACGAAGCTGGAGTTTCTCCTGCTGTGTCTGTTTTGGAAATGACTCTGTAGTGAACCAGAGCATAACATAACAGTTGAATGTGGAAGAGAGGTGTGTTTCTTAACTTGAAATTGTCATTCTTTTATGAGAATTTTGCAGTTTGAAGATGTTTACTTATATTCTTTATTTAATCATTTCCAGCATGATTTACAGTCTCATGAAATATGCTTTTTTAAGAGGTGTGTGTGTGTTCTAAAGTAGGATGATGAATTTCCACCTTTTTTTTTGTAGAGTTTTAATTGGTTTAACAGATATGAAGGAAGTACACAAATTGCAGGTTTTCAGCCCAGTGCATTTTCATAAACTGAGCAAACATACCATGCAGCCAGCACTTAGCCCCTCCAAACCTTCTCCACACCCCAACACCCTCCCTTCATCAAGGAAATGTGTTATCCTGACCTCAACAGTGGAGCATTCATTTCATCTGTGTTGAAATTTGTATATCAGTGCAATCATTTGTCATTTACTCTTGTGCCTAGCTTTCTTCTCCACACTCCGCTTGTGAGGTTCATTCATATTGCTGTGGTGTAGCAGTGGTTTATTTAGTTCCGTTGCCATGTCGGATATTGTATGTGTATGCCCTAATTTGCTTACTCATTCTCCTGCCCATGGATAGACTGAGTTGTGTAAGTTTGGGACTTTTTATGAATAAAGCTGCTCTGAATCTTTTTGTGTGTCTTTTGCTGGAAAGAGATTTTCATTTCTCTTGGATACATACCTAGAAGTGGAATTTGGGTCACAGAGTATGTATATGTTCAGTTTTAACTGATAGAGCCACCCAGGCACCCTGATCTGTGTATGTTCAGTTTTAATAGATATTGCCAAACGCTTTCCCAGAAGGTTGTACGAGTTCACACTTCCCACCTTGGAATCTACTTGCTATTTTATTGCATTACATGAAGACCACAGTGCTCTATCATTTATGCTGTGTACAATGGTATTGCTTTCTCTTCCTGCCTACATTTTTGCAATCTTCTGGCTCATCACTCTTTGTCCTTCCAAACCCAGACTCAGCCTCTGGGGCACTGAACAGCAAGTGAAGGTCATTCCACTGTTGATTTGCTTGTTAAAGAGGGAAATTATGAAGGTTAAAAACAGGTCTGGAATTATTTGTACTTTACTCCAACGAAGGTCTCCTTGCACTCCATCCTCAGTGGCCATCTAGAAACTCACCATACAGAATGCTGGCAGAGATAATTTGAGCAGGTGAAGAGCACAGATGAAAATTTAGAAAAATAACCTACAGTGTATTATTTTCTTCTTAAGGATCAGCTCATGGGTTTATACAAATGAAATGTTTAGCAGGAGATTCAAACTAATTTCTACTTACAGAGCTGGTTGGATCTGAGACTTTATGGTTTTAAGCACCATTCTGGCTTCCTTCTATTATTTGCTGATGGTTAGGATAATCAGAATAAGCACAACCCAAGAGCAAACACCAATCACTCTGAGTTTCCCCTCCACTGAAACAAAACTATTTCTTCAAGCGGGTGGGTACTAAATTCTACCCTTCCTTCCCTTAGTTTTCACAAAATTTTATGTTTATTTTTATTATTTTTTAAAGATTTTCTAAGTTTATTTATTTATTTTGAGAGGGAGAAAGTGCGTGCCCATGTGAGTGAGTGGGAGAGGGCCAGAGAGAGAAGGAGAGAGAATTCCAAGCAGACTCCTCACTGTTAGCACAGAGCCTGATGCAAGGCTCAATATCAGCAATCACGGAATCATGACATAAACCCAAATCAAGAGTCGGATGTTTGACTGAACCATCTAGGCGCACCCCAAAAAAGTTTTTATTTTGAAGTAATGCATGACAATGAAGGTAGTGAATGGATGCGCAGTAAGCAAAAGAAATAATCTTCTATCAGTGGATCATGAAAGAATAAGGCACAGACAAAAGGAAGGAATCTACGATATATGAATGGGTTTGGGGAGCTCAGAGCACACCAAATTCTCCCCCTCTGGGAAGCCCACCCTTAGTTAAAGAGATTTTTTTCCTAGTCTTTTGATCCTTCTCCACCTTTCGCTGAATACTGTAGGAAGACATGGCTTAAGAGCTCGCTGTTCCTGCTCAGTATCCCTCCCCTTTCTTAGTGAAGCTCACACCGAAGCAGAACCTTAGAAGGACCTGAGTGTCAGGACTACTGTTGTTTTCCTAGAATGGTCATAACAAAGTACCACCAACTGCTTGGCTTAAAACAATAGAAGTTTATTCTTTTATAGTTCTGGAGGCTAAAAGTTCAAAATAAAAGTGTCAGCAGAGCCATACTCTTTTGGGGTAGAATCTTCCCTTCCTTGCTGCTTCCCAATTTCTGATGGACGGTGTTGGCTGGTGTTCCTTGGCTTATAGCTGTACCACCCCAGTCTGCCTCATCTCCTCCCTGTGTGTCTCTGTATTCACATGACACCAGTCATACTTGATCAGAGTTCACCCTAAGAACTTCATCCTAACTTGACTATGTCTCCCGAGATCTTATTTCCAAATAAAGGCACATTCCCAAGTACAGAGGGTAGGGGCTAGAAATTCAACGTATCTTTTGAAGGGGACACAATTCAACCCATATCAACATCTACCTTAAGTTGAATTCCCCAGAAGCAGAGCTTAAGATAAAGATTTTTGTTTCAGCGATTTCTTGTGGGTGTGTCCTCAAGAAAAGGGGAGGGAGGGGAGCAGGAGAAGATAAGAGAATTGCTAAGTAAGGACATGGCTTTAGGTGAAGACTAGCTTCAACCACACCCCACAGGGATCTCTACAGAATGAATTCTACCACAGTCCCATCTTTGGGCAAGGGGCCCAGCTTCTTATGCCATCATATCAGTCAGTCACTGACCACAAGCCACTTTGTGTGTATCTCTTAGGCAAAGTGTTCTGTTTGCTGAGGAAAGTTCCCTGAAGAAGCAGAAACTACACTCTCAGAAGACAATTCTCACAGCAGCTGGGACATCTGTTGTTGGGCACTAACATCAGCCCTCTGTTGTCTTTAAACAGTTCATTTGTAGAAGGCAATGACTCTAATGGGTTTGCTCTCTTCCTTTTTCCCATGCTCACTCTCCCTGCTCCCTCACTTTTGCTCCTGGGCTCATTTCCCAGATAAACCACCTGAATCCAAGATCTTGTCTGAGGCCCAGCTTTCCCAGAAGTCCCCAGTAAAACAGCTGCAAGGAAGGACAGTTTACAGCCAGTTTCTCTGAAGAGTATAACTTTCCTAGAATTGACCGGGGTCTGTTGGGCACTTTCTGAGGAGTCCAGTAATGGCTGACATTGGCACTGGGTTAACCGGGTTCAACATATAAAAAATTGGGTCTTGGTAGTCCAATCTGTATGGCTAGACTAAACCCAAAATTCCAATTTTTAGTTTTTTGGATTTGTTTTCATTTAAGTAAGGTAAATTTACACACACTGAAATGCCTATTTTTAAGTAAACAATTTGATGAGTTTTGACAAATGTATACACCCACATAAAGAGCATCTCAGTCAAGAGAGAGCTTTTTTCATAACCCCAAATTTCCTTCCTATTCCTCCCAAGCAAGAGCAATCACTGATCTGATTTCTATTACTTTAGATTAATTTTATCTGTTCTTCAACTTGATATAAGTGTATTCATACCATATGTAGTTTTTAGTGTCTAGCTCCTTTCGCTCAATGTAATATTTTTGAGCTTTATACTTATTGCATATATTGATAGCTTACTCCCTCCATTTCTGAGTGATATCTCATTGTGTGAATATGCGACAATTTCATTACCCATTCTCCTGTTGATCAATATTTGAGTTGCTCCCACTTTGGGGCTATTATGAATAAAGCCACTAAGAATACTCATGTATAAGTCTTTGTGTGATTATATACTTTAATTTCTCCTGAATAAATACAGAGTAGTAGATAGCTGATACCTTAACTTTTAAAACCTGTTTTCCAAAGCGGTTGTACCATTTTATATTCCCACAAGA
The DNA here is from genome assembly GCA_030068075.1 of Paguma larvata. NCBI lineage: Eukaryota > Metazoa > Chordata > Mammalia > Carnivora > Viverridae > Paguma > Paguma larvata. Next base: position 4,648,838 of record CM057844.1, on the reverse strand, counting down.
GGTATCAGAGAATTCTAGGTGCTCCACTTTCTTTCCAATGTTTGATTTTGTCAGTCATTTTAATTTTAGCCTTTCTCATCAATGTGGCAAGTTTTGAGGGGAATGTGATGATTTGGATTATTGTTTAGAGGGAATATTATTGATTCTCTTTCCATTGGGGCCAGTGTACACATCCTCATCCCACTGATATTGGGCTTGGCCATGTGACTTGGTTTGACCAATGTAAGATTAATGGACATGATAGAAGCAAAAATATATAATGTCATTGTGCAGTGAGATTTGCCTTCTAGCACTTCTACCAGTGGCATAAGAAAAACATGTGCCGCTAGCCCAAGTCAGGAGGTGAGATGTGAAGAAGAGTTAGACCCAAACTACTGTCCAGAGCTAAACACAGTTGAACCAGCTCCCTTGCACATTTTGAGAATAAACTGTCACTGTTTTAAGCCAATGGACTGTGGGAGGATTTGTTACACAGCATTACTAGGGCAGTGATTGATTGTCACATTGTAGGGAACTGTCTTTGTCAAACTCATCAAACTGCCTAGAAACATAACTCTCAGCTAGATTGGCTGCTAAAGTCTGTGTTTAGCTGAAATAGTGAATAGCTGCATTCGAACTACTCCAGACAACCTTGAACTCTCTGCCACTCAATATTTATCAAAGTCTTGATTAAAAGAAACAATATTTACAGAGGACTGCCTGAAAGTTATGCCATCCATCCATCACCCACATTCTCTAAAACATCTCTCTGCAGTAATCCCAGGTGGCAGAGAGCTGTGTCCTGAAACGGAATTGTTTTCATTCCCCCAGAGAAGCTTCTACTAGGTTGTGCTTTGGCATTATGCCATCAATGTATCTTGGAGGAAATCATGTAGAAAATCTTCATAATACTTGTGCTCATATCTGCTGCAAGGACATTGTTGGGGACAATCTATGAAATATGAGTGTAGGACATAAGGGTGGGGTTGTTTCTGGTTTCAGTACCTGGGACAATTGAAATCTCCTCAAGAACTGAGATTTTGTTATATCACAAATCACATGACCAGTCCAGTTTCTTTCTTTGTATTGGCCACCACAAAATTCAGACCAAATTGGTGGCCCCACTGTTTTATCCTTTGAGTACGCATTTTAAAAACAGTATTTACATCTGGCTGCTCCCTAATTTTCTCCCTCAAGTAATTAAAAATTTTTTAGTCCTCTATTTTTGTGTGTGAGTTTTGGTGGAGATTTGGTTGCAGAATGTGTTGGCTACCATCACTGGTTCTACGATCTGCCCAACTGCCTGGTTTCATCGAAGGGTCCTCTCACTTAGATACTCCCATTGGTTCAGCCTCCAACCACTATCACCTTGCCCTCTCTAGTTCAGCAAATGTGTACTGAGCACACACGATGTGCCAACTCTGTCCTAGGCACAGAGAAAAATTATGGACACCATAGGTTCTTGCCTCAGGGCACTTGCAATATATGGAGGGGGTCAGACAACTCTGTCCTTACCTAAAATTTGGAATCACAAGAGTACCTGCGCAGTGTGCTATTGAGGGGATCAAGTTAGAATGGCATAAATAGAGTGCTTGGCCTACAGCAATTGCTCTGTTAGTTTTATTATAATTGATATTGTTGCATTATTTCTTGATTATTTCAACATTGTCTTATCTACTATTCTTGTCTCCAGTTTCTCATCACAACAAACTGCCCCTGACTGTTTTTGCCAGAGTAATCCTTAAAGTGTAGCTTTTCTTCATATATTCAATATATTCAATATATATATATATTACTCATATATGATATATATATTATTTTATTCATATATTATATATATATAATTTATGAAAATGGATGATACATAGACAAACATATAGAAAGAAATACAAAATTACTCCCTCTACTCAAAAATATCTGTTTAACATCTTGGTAAGTTTATTCCAGACTTGTCCTTTGCACATGTGTATGGAACAGTTCAGCAGAGAAATTTAGAGTCTGGGGTCTGAAACCACATTACCCAGATTGGAATTCTACTTCCACCACTTACCTTTAACAGACTGTTTCATCCTTCTTTTCCACTGGGTCCTCAACTTTAAAATGGGATCTAACAAGATATTCAAGTAGGTCTTAGCCCAAGACTATCAAGCTCCTTTCAAATGAGTTGCAAGACCATGATGTAAGTTTTGCAAAAGAAGTGGTCGACACTGGTTATGTGACTCTCAGTTGTTCACCCACAGAAGAGAAATGTAAGAATTGGAGGCTACTGAAGAAGAAAGGAGGAAATTTTTGAAAGAGTAGTTGCTGCCCTGAGTGGTGCATTCTCACATTGGAAAAAGGGTTGGGTGTTCCTCTGTTCACCTCAAGTCAAGGAAGAAGCCTTTATAGAGAAGTCAGAGGGTGTGGTGAGGTCTCCTGTAGCCATGGAGACACAGTGGACTGGTGTGACCCGAGCAAGCGATCCTAAAAGGCAAGGGACAAGCCATCTTTTCTAATGGCAGAAGAACCTGAGGTGGCTGTCCTAGGAACATTCATTCCCAGAGTCTGGAAGGACAAAGGATGTATCAGTGTTTCTTGTGTGTCATTCGTGAAAGAGCGACATCATGGGAACATCCTAGAAACTTCCCATGAGTCATCTGGAGAAGAAAAAAGATGAAAGAAGGGAGAGGTACCACCAGGTGTCTTTTGGCTGAGGAAGGAATCATAAGAGAACATCTGATGAGAGATCCTTTCATCAGTAATAAGGGAATCAAAGCAGCAAATCCCAAGGCAATTGGGAGAACCTACAAACACTAACCTTGAGGAAAAGGGTTAGCCTTACGACCTGCTAACCCAGTGAGTGCCAACATCAGCTCTTCACATTATCCAGTGACCAAGTTACAACTTTATTGCCTCTTTTCCTCCCATCCCCAATCCAACGCTCCACCTACTCCCTGGAACTCACTCTCCAAGAATGAGAAGGGGAAAAAAATGTAGCCGTCAGTCATGTGTAAAAGATTGATTACACCCTGGACTAGCGTATTAATTATTGACTAGATGGTATTTTATTACATGAAAATGGCCAGAAAATGCATGAGACATCCTAAGTTTCATCTATGCACAGGAGGAGAATGAGTCCAAAAGAATTAATGTCAAAAAGCAGTGGCATAAATGAAGCTAATTTGGGATTACGACCATGCTTAAGCCATACTTATTCATCATGTTGGCTACAGGTGGATGATAACAACATCTATCTTATGGTATTGTGTGATAAATAAATGAGCTAATGCATATAGACCACTTAGTATAGTGCCTGACGAAATTACAATACCAGCAATTCATTATCACTTTGATTAGTGACTTAATCGTATCTATTAAAGTTTTAAGTTTAAAGTTCACAGGCAGTTAAAATTTTAAGTGATTTAATAAAACTAGAATGTGGATTTAAACTATTTTTAGTATAAATTAAGTGTAATTAATTACATTAGCATGTAATTAAATGATTACAATGTCATTAAACAATTTTGTAAAACAAATTTTCTGTTAATTACAAATATTCTATCCCATGGCGGTTGAATCATCTGGCTGCTCTTGGATAATTCAAGAGTCATTTGTTAAACCTCAATGCAGTCTAGTAATGCACCTCCTTTCTGGTCTTAGGCCCATCTACATCACATCATGCCTCAAGCACATCAGGGTTTTTGTCTTACCACAAACAGGAGCAGTAAGTTTAGCTTCTTCAATGTTTCTCACACAATTAACAATGTCTTATTCACCAGCTCCTTTTAAAATCCTCCCCATCTTTCAAGCCAAGTTTAAATGGCGTGACTTACAGGAAGTCTTTCTGGATTTCCTTCTTTTCTTCTTTTCTTGCCTCCAGATAGAAATAGTTGCTTTGCCATTTACCTTGATGGAACTTAGCACTTTCCATGGCACTTTTTATTGTTTTCCAAGATTGTTATTTGAATGTGTATCTTATCTCCATATCTAGACAATAAGCAGCTTGAGGACAGAGAATGGCTTTTTTTTCATTTTGACATACATATACTTGAGCACACATACTAGATGCCAAATATGTGCAGGGTGATGACACTACTAAATAAACAGGACACAATCTCTACCACTAAGGATGACTCTGTGTTGTATGGAAAACAAATGTTGTTGTAGGTTGTATTGCTTTTTCCAAATATGTGCTTCCCTTCCATGTGAAAGTATTAATCCACGGACCTTGGGTTTGGTCCCTGATTTGCATGGTGTATTGGTTTGCTTTTGCAGCATAACAAATAGGCCCAAATCTTAGTGGCTTAAAACAAAATCATGTAACAGCTCATGGATCTATGGATTAGTGATCTGAGCTGAGCTCAGCTGCATGGTTCTTCAGCTGCTCCTGCCAGGGCTCACTTGTGCTACTGCAGTCAGCTGGGGATTCCACTGTACTGGGTGGTCCAGGATGGCTTCACTCCTGTGACAGGAGGCGAAGGTCCTTAGTTATCCTCTGCATGTTTCTCCAGTAGGCTAACTCAGGGTCATTGACAGGGTGATCAAAGAGTTCCAAGAGCAATAAAAGACAGCCCTAATAATATGCAAGCACTTTTCAAACCTCTGTTTGCATCACTGAAAGAACAGAAAGAATTTGCCAGACACCAGTGAAAGCAGAAAATTTATGGTCATGATGTGCCAATTCAAACTGAAGGTATAAGAGATTAGAAACTATGAATAGCCAAAAACTAATGAGATTGAGAAAAATATAGAGAGAATTAACTAGAATCAACCAATGAGAGAAAAACAGAGGAGAGAGAAAGAGAAAAGCCAGGGTTCTGAGAGAGTTCAAGAATTCCTGGTGGCTTTGAAGATCACTCCAAGTTCAACTTTACATCATAAAAAGTTACAATAAATCCCTTTGTTCCTAGTTCATTCAAGTGAGCCTCTGTTTCTTGTAATCAAACAGACTTGCTATAACAAAAATTAGTGCCACGAGTGGGGCTGCATGGAAGCAGACATTCATAAGAAACACAGGGTGTTTGGAATAGACAATGAGGTATGTGAGAGAGTCTTTATAATCTGGGATAGATTCCATTGTAAACAACAATGTAATGCAACATTAAGCTACTGTTTGTGATTCCTTATGACTTAGACCATCTCTGCAGGTCAGGCTTTGAGAGCGTGGGTAGCCACAGAGCAGTTTAAAGAGGAAACGAAGTACTGGGGTGCAGGTATCAGATGAGCTCAAGACAACAGTGAGGCATTTCCAGTGGCTGAAGAATGAGTATTGTATCTGGGTAGTGCAGCTGGAAGCAGACCTTTGGAAACAGTGACCCTACTGAATGATGCCCTTCCCATTGAGAGCTGACACAATGAGTCCATTGGAAAACCAAGTCTGAAAATGATAATATGCATTGCTGAATTGCAGCATAGGCCAGACTCCCAATATTACCATTTTCTATGACCCAGGTTAAGTATCTGATTGATAACAACTGAGACTTTGCCATGAATATGGAATATCTGTAAGACATGGAAAGATTGAGAGCTCCTACACCCTAGACTCTTCCTGAACATTTCCCACTTCAGCCCCACTCCCCGTGCTCACACAAGCTACTCTCTCACATTAAGAATGGGTGGTAGACAACATTGATGCTTCTCCCAGGTCCCCTCAGATCACTTTTTACTATGTGGGGGGGATCTCTGGCTTGATGTGCTTTTCCTGACAAGAGCCTGTACTCTTGCCTCTTAGAAGCTGCTAGAGCCCATTTTGGGGAGTGCCTGGAAATGGAACTAAGATTCTGTACCCAATTCCAATGTATGGGGTTTTCCCCTCCACGGAGTAATTCTCTGACACAAACTGAGTGTCATATGATTCAACTCATTTCTGACACTATCTCCCACGTTAATAGCTCAGTCTACAATACTGCCTACCGCCCCCAGTTCAGACGCCAGTCTCAGGTTGCACTTATGCTTCTGACCAACCAGCAGTAGATCAAGGTTCCAACAACTCCCTCCCTGGGTTTGATGAATGTGCTAAAGCAGTTCATAGAACTCAGAAAAACATTTCACTGGCTGGATTAGAGGTTTATTATAAAAGGATACAATGCAGGAACAGCCAGATAGAAGAGATGCACAGGGCAAGGTAAGTAGGGAAAGGCTCAGAGCTTCCATACCCTCTCTGAGCATGTTCATAGACCAACAAGCTTTCCTAACCCCATCCTTTTGGGATTTTAGGCAGGCTTCATTTACATAAGTGTTATGGATTGAATTATTGGCCATTGACAATTGAACTCAATCTCCAGCCCCGCCCCCTCTTCCCAGAGGCCAGGAAAGTTCCAACTCTCTAATCTCAAGGTTGATTTCACTGGCAGCCAGCCCCCATCCTTAGGTGGGATTCAGAAGTCACCTCATTAACATAACAGAAGGCACCTTTATCTCTCTCATCACTGGGGGGAATTTCAAGGGTTTAAGGAGCTCTGTGCTTAGAAACAGGAACGAAGACCAAATATATATTTCTTACTACTAATTATAATATCACAGTAAACTTTGCATGACTTTGCCTGAGTAGCATCTTGAGAATTCTGTCCCATACCCATCCTGCATCCCCCTCCCCACCCCAGTAGCACTTCCTTAATAAATCACTTGCACACAAGTTTTTATTTCCAGGTCACATTCTGGGGATCCAGACATAAGGTGGAATAAAATGGGTATAAAAGCAAGTGGGGTGGGCAATAGTTGCTAAGTAAGGGAAAATGCTTTTACAAGGTCACTTTCTTATATACTTACCAAACATGCCAATTATGCTGGCTGGCTTGACATGGAGTGGTTGACAAGGCATTGCCAACTAGTTTGGCCTTGGATAAAAAGAAGACAGCCTCAGAATAGTTTTGGTTCTTGAGAGGTACCACTTTCAGTTCTAGTGCAAGGGCATCTAGAATGAGCAGCCTCCTTTCACTCCATCAGATGTGAGTTTTCATATCAGGTGACAAAAGATTCTAATGAATCTTGCGCTTACATGAAAGATGGATCAGAAAGGGATCCAATGGCATATGCTGTTCATAGTAAAGCAACCCATTTATGTTTCTTGAAATTACTTGTTTGGTTATAAAATTCCATAATGCCACCAGTGCATGACCTACAGTAGGATGAGGAAGCAGGAGTTTAAGGTAAACACAATCACCATCTTTGCAGGAATATTCACAATCGTGGGTCACTGGCCTGGCTTGCAAGGCAGAGCCTATGTTTGGGATCATAATGCATTTACCAGGATCCAATTGTTTTCCAAAAATTTAAGAAGGAAACCAAAAAAATAGGACATGGTGGACATTTTGTATATACTTAAAATGTTTTAAACTCTTCATCCAGGGGCTGCTGGGTGGCTCAGTTTGGTTAATAGTCCAATTCTTGATTTCAGCTCAGGTCATGATCTCACAGTTAGTGGGATTAAGCCCTATACTGGGCTCCATGCTAACAGCACAGAGCCTGCTTGGGATTCTCTCTCTCCCTCTCTCTCTTTCTGTTCCTCCCCTGTGCTCATGCCTCAAAATAAAATAAATAAACTCAAAATAAATAAATAAACTTTGAAAAAATAAAATTTTCATAAAGGATGAACAAAAAAGATGTTTAAAAAGTGTTCTCATTTGTCTTTGATTAAAAAGAAAAGCAGTTTGGAATATTAGAAATTCACTTGGAATTATCTTCACATCAATTCAGATGAGAATCTTGTCTTGGGACCTCCCACATCTGGTCCTTTTGGAACAAGAACAAGTGTGTAAATGTGCTGCTTTAAGGATACCACCAGCACATAGAGAGATGAGATTATCATTTTTTTAAACAAAATTCTCCTTCATTTAGATTGCAACTAATTCTTGAATCTCATTGTGATTAAGCTGAGTGAGCACAGGCTTAAACCAGCGAGGTCTACTGGAAGAATCTTTCTTGGTGAAATTGCTTTGTAGATTGAGGGGGTGAGACACCCCACATCACAATATGACTTCCCCTAACATCTTGTCTTTTTATTATCAACAGCAAACACGCATTGAGTACCTGTTATGTGTGTTGCACTGAATTGCATGCTGGACATGTTTTTAATGTCTATTTAAGGAGGATTTTACCTGTGAGTGGTTTTCAAGGCCATTGAAAGAAAGACAGTTTAGCTGCATAGAAGGTTCAGATGTAGAGGACAAAGGGACGCAGGCAGAGCAATATGCCTGGAGATCTCCTTGATGCTGCATGAGAGAGGGCTTGCTCAGAAAGGGGGGGCTCTAATCCAGCCGTGTATAAGAGTCAGGTTGGGTGGGTGTCCAAGCCAGCCATGGGCACCAATCCACCAAGAGCATCAAATACTGTAGCCTCAAAGTAAGTAGTTATCCCTTCTGGGGGGATTACCCCAGAGAAGTCTAGATAGAATAGATACACATGTCTTTTGGCCTGGGGCATATCCCAGCTCTGCAATAAGTCAGTTTGGTTTTAATGGTTACCTACATCTCTGAGAATTTAGATTCTGATCCCAATCTTCTCTTTTTCTCACTGTACCATTAGGGTCTATGGTGGCACCAACTGTGCTTCCCCGGGCCCGTGCCCATTCCTCTTCAAGTGGCCCCTTGACTTACCTTTGGGAAACTATGCCCAGGAGCAGCATTACAGTGAGGGGCCTCTGAGAAGGTATGATTGTAGGAATTCAGAGTCCAGGACCCGAGGCCATTGTGCTCGAGCCCTGGTGATACAGCTGACCAACTGAGTAGCCTTAGGCAAGCAACTTACCCTCTCTGAGCTTTAGTGTCCTCATCTATAAAAGTAGGATAATCATGGCTCCTGCCTCCTGGTGAGCATGAGGTGACTGAATCTATGTGCTCGGCACATTCTAAGTGCTGAATGCAGGTTAATGATGATTGTTATCACCCCACCATCATGTATAGTCTCAGTAGAGATATCAGTCAATGCCCCCTGACCATTCCGGGGGTGAGCACATGACCCACACTAGGCCAATCAAACTACTCCTCAGAATTTGATTCTTGGACAAGTGAAAGAGAAATTTATGGAGCCAGTTTATTCCAGGATGGTGTCATGAGGATGCCACCCATGCGTGTTTAACTCCCAGCTCCCTGGATGGCTGGGTCCCAGACCTTCCCAAGACCTGGCTATTAAATCTCCTATTTTGAACCATGGGAGCTGTCCCATGTCCTTCCAACACAGCCTTGCTTTACTAAGTTATTCAGAATCTATTTCCAAGATTTTTTTGGACCAAGGCACCTTAACCAATACAGGGGACCCTTCATAGCATTGAAAGCGCTGCACTCATTGTGTGTTTGAGTCCTCTGGTTTGCTCAGCCAGAATCTCTGGAATGGGAAAGGTAAAGGATTTCTGCCTGTAGAGATGTGGTAGAGAGCAAAGATCCACCATACTGATCTGCTTTGAGGAAAGATATGCCCAGAGGCATAAAAGTGACCCCAAAACTTAGTGGCATGAAACAATCATTTGTTCGGCTCATGGATTCTGTAGGTGAAAAATTCAGACCTTTTGCTCCAAAAGGTGTGAGGTCTCAGCTGGAAGACTCCAAGGGTAAGTGATAGAATCATCTGACTGCGTATTCCTTTGCCCAAAGGCAAAATGCTTTTTGCTGGCTATTGGCTGAGAGCCTGACTGGGGCTGTGGCCAGAACACCTACGTGTAGCCTCTCTCTGGGGCCTGGGCTAGGTTCCCAGGGTAGTGTGGGGAATCAGACAGAGCCAGGTGGAAGTTGTATGGCCTTGGATGACTTGGCCACAGAAGTCACAGTGTCCCTTCCCCCACAATCTATTTGTGTCCACTTTCAAAGGAAGGGAAAAAGAAAGAACGGCAAAGTTATAGAAGAGCATGTGGGACCAAAAATATTGCTTCGGCCACTTTTGGAGAATACCATTTGCCACAGATATGTTCCTTTAAAGAGAAAATCGAAATAGTGAGGTTTGGCTCAACAGGACAGCTAGAGCTTAGACCCCATGCATGCAAGAAGGAAATATGCAAACACCTGGAAAAATGGTGAAAACATACAGATAATGTGAAATATCCATATGTTTGTCTCTTATAAGTAAAACCATTAAAGTAAGCTAGGAAACACCTAAATGCTTAACCTCACGTAGACCATGATCCAACCTATGATAGTTACAGCCTTTGGAAATACTGTCTAGCAGTCACCGAGGAAAAGTTGCTATTCCCTCATTACACTCCTTGACTTCAACCACAAGGCTATATGCAGGACACCTTGCTCAGGAGTGAAAGGAGATGGCTGGACTAGGCTGGTGGTAAAAGTCTTGTTTCCACCTTAGAGATAATACCAGAGATGAGCCAGCTATTTCCCGAGGGAGTAGAAACTGATGTCACCTTTGCTTCTGGAATGGGCACTGCTTATACCCTTCTCACATTGCCTTGGGACTAACAATTCCTTCCCATGCTAACCCTCTGGCCTCCTGCTCTTAGCACCCATGATCCTGAGACCAAGAAAGCTGTCCAGCAGAGGCCTCTCTGTTCCAGAACTTGCTTAGCCCTTACATAGGGCAAGTCAGAAGTTCCAGAGGCTGATGCCCCCAGAGCAGCCCTCAACCCATGGGAGTTGGAGAACAAGTCTGAAGAGTGCTATATTCCAGGACCAAGCAAGACTGAGCCTCTCCTTTCCTCTGTTCCACTTCCTTACTCCCCAACAGGGAATTCTGCTTGGCACCACCTCCAAACAAACTAGTAGCCTTGAAATCCCAGTATTAGGGTTGGCCTCTGGAGGGTCTCTACCAAAACCTGCCATCAATGATCCTGGGAAATAGGGAAATGGAAATAGAGGGGAGAATCAGAGAAGCAAGAAGCTTGGTATGTCCTACAAGTGGGACTTGGAATTTTAGGTCTGCTTGTGTATTAGGATAATCATTGTTACATTATCAATGATCAATTTTCAAAAGTGGCCTATTTGGCTTGTTCCCTTGTAAGCTGCAGGATCACAAAGCTTCACTGATAAGCAATATAAGGTTATAAAGAGCAAGGTGGGACCTCAGGCAGGTCCTTAACTGCTATCATCCACTATTCTTATTTGTAAAATGGAAGTAACAATAGTAATTATTGTATAAATTGGTTATATAAATATTAAGTGATCTTAATGCCCTTGAAAGAGTACCTGGAAAGCAGCAAAGGTTCAGAAAAAAATTATTATTTTTATATCCACAAAGTCTCCTCTCTAAGTTTTAGAGTTACCTTAAACAAAACTTGTCCAAAACTGAACTCACCAACTTCCCCAAAATCCATTTCTATCAGCATTCTCCACCATATCACCTAGAATGATTAATTGCTAATAGTTGGGAAGCAATTCAAATTGGCTTAAGCAATAAAGGTTTAGCTAAGAAATGACCTTTGGGGTAAACTGGCACACATGACTAGAGCCCTCGAGCAAGGCTGGTGTTGGGTCAAGTTGGTATCTATATCCAGTAATATTCTTTTTATTTTTTAGGTCTGCCTTCTCAAGGGTGGGTTCATTCATGGCAGACTCACCCTTGCGGGGTAGCTCTATGTGCTCACTCACACCTGCTGCCAGTGGGGTCCCTTCCACACAAAACCAATTCCTGGGCTTTATAGCCTGAATGGGCCAAAGGGAGGGAATAGTGCTCACTGGTTTCTGTCAGAACATCCTGTCCCAACCCAAGGATCACTGTGTCACCCTTAGGAAGATCAAGGATGGGGGATCAAGAATAGGGATGTAACTTGCAAGAGAGGGGGAAATGAATGCTGGATGGCCAAAAGCATCAGAAAGCATAGACCTCACTTACCTTGCCCTCCTTTTACCAGTTGCTTATTTTAGAAAGCATCAGTCTTTTCTCTTCCTTTCTCCTCCATCCCCCAGTTTCCATGACTTTTTTTTTTATTAATTGACTTCCTAAATATCTTTCCAATCCATCTTCTCTCTTCCATTCACATTTTAAAGTCTTATCTTGCCCAGGCCACCCCAATGGCTTCAGCAGCAGTTGGAAGTCAGAAGCCTTACCTGATACATTAACAGAAATGGATTAAAATAGTTATTCACTCTGTAATGGAAAGGGTAAAAAGCGAAGTCTAAGGAGTCTTGGAAGTAGCAACCGCAGGAAGCATGTACCATTTCTAGGCATGAGGGATAAAAGCAAAGAGGCTGGAAGTACTGAAACTTAGAAGCATAGAGAAGGTGCTCCATGGAGCTGAAATTCAGATACTTGAAGAGGGACCCTGGCCAGCTGCGCTGGGTCTTTATGCAAAACAATGATGCTAACTCTGCAAGTATTATAACAACTCAAATTGCTCAAGTGGAAGATGAGCAGTTGCTGCTGGGCTGAAGTGAGGCTGGGGGGATGCTGTCAAGGACAGAAAGTAAGCAGCAATGGGGAGCAGTCAGGAAGTGTGGCTAGGGCCATGTCCATGTGAGGAACCAGAAGAAGCAAGTCCTTCTTACTCTAGCCTTGTGATCTCCTTTGAGCACCTCATTTTGCCAGAGCTTGGGCAAAGGAGAGATGAGGTTTGCAGATTCCGACCCCTAGGACCACAGAGAAGAGTGTAAAGGATGGCTTGGAGCTGAGAGACAAGATCCTTCCTAATCACTGCTTCCCAAAACAGTCCCACTTTTCACTCTTCATTTCCCAATCTATCCTCCATCCTAGCTGCCTCAACTAACACCCAAATGCATCATGGCTGGACTAATGGAAAACTGGTAGTAGTTTCAATAGAGAACAATGTGGGGTAGGGAGAGGTTGTGCAGTCGTGTTGAAAAGAACATCGGAGAAGATGGAGTCTACCAGGTGCTGTATGTAAGTGATGAATCACTAAATTCTACACCTGAAACTAATATTGCATTATTAATCTGTGAAATAGCTAAAATTAAATAAACACTTAGATTCCCCTTCCCCCTCAAACAAAAGAAAGAGAAGGTGCAGTACCCCACTCATGCTGTGAGTAGAGATTTAGATTTTGCAAAATGACCTCTGATGTGAAATTAGCCATGACAATTTTAATGTTATTGGGCTTTATGGGATTCTTCTTGCTTTGAATTTGCAAAATATTTAATAGCTGCATATAAGATGTAGTCTGAGAAGGTGAACATGTATCTGTACATATTTAAGTGACAGTTTTATTATAATGAATATGAGTCAACACTGGGAGTCTGCAGGATTTATTTCCCTTTAAAATGGGTCGATACATTGCTCACATTGATAACAAGAAGGATGCCATCTAATTGGTGGCCAGGAGCTCTGGTAGCCCTGATCCCATGGTCCCCTGGCCTGCAGGATGAGAGAAAGGCAGAATCATGAGCACGTGTGAAGGAGAAATGCTGTTACATGTTTGGGATATGTTGTGAGCAGGTGAAGTTTGGTTGGGAGTCATAACAGAGATGTGGGGGCCAACTAGGTGATAGGGGTGGAAGGATGGTTCAATAAAGAAAGGCAGAGAAGCATTTAGTATTATTAAAAATGACCCTGTACTTAGAAATGTTGCTGCTGATTAATCTTCCATCTGTATCCACTCAGTGAAGGTCAGGTGTGCTGAGGGGGTGAGAAAAATTACAAGGGACCAACAGAGAAGATGGGTGATGTGGCATTTGAGTTGGGCCCTTAAAAGGATTAAAGAGGTTTTTTTCTTTTAAAGATTTAAAAAAAAAATTTTTTTTTGAGAGAGAAAACATGTGTGAGTGGGGGAGGGGCAGAGAAAGCAGAGAGGGAATCCCAAGCTGGTTCCACTCTGTCAGCACAGAGCTCAACTCAGGCCTTGAACTCACAAACCATGAGATCATGACCTGAGCCAAAACCAAGTCAGAGGCTTAACCAACTGGGCAATCCAAGCACCTTAGACTGGAGAGGTTTTAAGAGGGAGAGAACTGGGGTGAAGCCCTTCCAGGCTGAGGGAAGGGCCCGGGGCCTAACATACCCAAGGGAGAAGGACAAGTGAGACACCAGATGACTGACTGGAGGGTTTGAATTCCAGGTAAGGGAGTGGGGATTTTATTCTGAAATAAAGTTGGAGACTCTGCTGTTTACTGAGGGACAGGATGCAAAACCCAAATTCGTTATCATTCTTCTCATTTTCCATCAAGGAAGGTGAGATTTGGAGACATTGGTGAGACCTCAAGATCACAGGGCATTTAAACAGGTGTGGAGAAGCCATTTCTGCACTCCTGCCTCTTTGTCTATGAGGAAACATCACTTCTCCTGTTTTCTGTGAAGCTCAGGGAAACGAGGGGTTAACACTATGTGCCTGGCTGGCATCCTGAGTCAAATGCCTCATTTGCATATCTCTCTGGCCCACAGGGAGGGAATCGTCCACATCTCCCCAGACTCTGCTCTGGCAAAGCTGAGACTAGAGGCGTTCACAGGCCCCAGTTCATCTGGGAGATGTATAACCATGCAGCTCTCCCTGGGCTGCCATTAGCGCTTTATCTGAAAAGGCCAAACAGCTCCTGCCCTGTAAATTATACCTCATTTCTTTAAAAAAAAATGTGTGTGGATGGAGAAGGGGCAGAGGGATGCATGGGAAGAGACACAGAAAGGGGGGCAGCAAGGAAGGGTAAATAGATAAAATAAATGGGCTTGGGGCATGCCTTTTGACCATTTTGCTTTAGTCTATTGATTTGGATTTTTCCCCCTTCCCTGGGAGTAATCAATTTTTCGGTGGATGAGCAGAATACAATAATTTCAAGCAAACTCTTCAAATGGGTTGTCATTAATTTGCCTTTTTCTGGTCCTTATTCACTTGGAGTAAGATGTGTTTAGCTTTCTCCAAACACTATTGGAGGAATACTCTGGGGATTTTCTGGGGCTGATTGGCACAGGGTAGCGAATGTGGGCTTCGGATGGGGCGAGCAGAGCTGGTGCGGACTAATGAAGGCACTGTGTTTGTTCATCTTTACAGAGTCACTTATTACCGCTAATTGGGAGGGACAGTTCAAATAAGCACAGAGGAGCAGTTATCACATGAGCGTGACATGGTTTTAAAGAAGACTTCGCAACTCCCTGAACTCCTGCTGCAGGCTGGCTGGACGCCTGGGCCTTGAGCCTCCACAGAGCACAGGCTTTGTCAGGGCACCCCATAGAAGTCAGCAGCCTTAAGAAAGCTAGGTTTGGCAAGTCATCGCAGGGAGCCACAGACAGACACGCAGCTGCCTGGGACACTTAGAAAGTCAACAGCTGACGGAAGGGGAGGACTCTGAGTTTGGCTGTAAATGGACTTGAAGATGTGATTGGAATTAATTTTCAGAACATAGAGGTTGTTTTCTTTAAAGAGCCCAGTTGGTTTTAAAGAACATTCATTTGTATGAGCATTCAAATATTAATAACCCAACTTACATCTCCTAGGGTTCTGCCACTGTATCTTTTGATTATTTCCCTTGTAAGAAGACATTAATTTCCTCTCCAGTCTATTAAATAGATATGAGTGGATGTACCATGCCCATCTCAATATTATGGCCAATATTTCCCAATTATTTGGTTGCATTTGTGCAAAGCAATTAGTCATTAGTCAATGCTATCAAAAGACTGCTGGATTTTCTAGAGCTCCACAAAGAAATAGTGACCCCAATCCCTTCATTCTATAAAGGTCATAGTGCCTACAATGAGCCAGGATTCACTTTAGGAACTGGATAAGAACTGGGGACACAGCCATGAAGGAAATAAGGTCCCTCCTGTCCAGGATTTTCATTCCCATGGAAGGTGGGGACGTGGAAAGTAAGCAAGTGATAAACAAGGTCATTTCAAACAAGGTGTCCATTGTGGACACAATAGAGCAGGCTATGCTCAAGCTTTTGAGATGCCTGCTTCTAGTCTTGTGCAAAACAAGATCAAGCAACACTGACAACAACCTGTGGTGGAGCTGAGACCTTTGGCGAGGATCCTAGATAAGGCTAAGTTTAGTTGCCTGTTTGTAGATACCAGAAATACAAAACCTTCTGATTCAAATTATAATCTTGTCCCAAGGAAGTGTGTGAGACATTGACTGTTTTCAACTGAGAAAGTTTGTCATAATGCAAAGTTCTGGTGCCAAACCATGGCATCTTTCCTTGGGGCTGGTTTCATTACCACTCTGTCTTGGTTCATGATTGTTCTAATGATTCATAAAAACTACACACACACACACACACACACACACACACAATCATCATCGTTGTCGTCATCATCACCATCATCATCATCATCATCATTGCACATACCCACATATTCAACTTGTAGATAGTATCATCTTAGGAAGAAAAAAAAAGATCATTTTCTTTCTCCTGGACAGTAAAAATTGCATTATCTATTTATGACAGAGGCAGATGGTATGTATCTGGGCTTCCATTTTGAAAGTATTTTCAAGAAGGTGACTGAACTTCCCCAGTGAGGAGAGCAGATCTAAAAAAGGAAATATCAGTTTATGAAATTCATACAAGCATTCTGGCAAACCTTTGCATTTGTTTTGAAATTTAAATTGGAATAATGAGCTATTAAATCAGACTAGTGGGTAAGCAGCCGAATGCTTTCCTGGAGAATAGAAGCCTTGGAACTTAACAAGAAATTAGGTTTGGGTTTCTCAGCCTGGAAAATAGGAAATTATTTGCTGGGTGATACATTCCATTTTAGATTTCCTGTGATATATTAAGAATGAATTTGTTGTTCATTGATACCTTCCAAGAGACCCCAACGTAGGAAAAACAATGCCCCCTTCACTTCTGCATGAATGCATTTGGTTCTTTTCTTCACATCTGGAAGTCATTTATTTTGCCCTGAGACATCTGCAGGGGCTGTTGACATATGATGAAGGCAGCAGAGCTGGCAAGCATGGTGAGACCTTGGACCGTCATCACTCTTGGTGAGGCCTGGCTTTGTTGGAAGCAAGAAGAGAACCCGGTTCCCCACTGGGGGATGAGTACAGGTTGACCAATTAAGAAACCAGTCGCATAAGTTTAAAATGCCTTTGCAGTGGGCCTTGGGAGAGGGGGGGGGAGTTTATGTTGTGAAAATGAATCCTTCATTTTAAGACCTAAAAGGAAAATGTCTGGCTCAGCTCTCTGTGGGATTTCTTTTTTAATGGGCATGAGCACAAAATGTCTTTTTGTAGGTTGTATATGTGTATATGACTACATGTGTGACATTGAAATCCGTTGAATTAAAAGAACTCCACATGATGGCTGCTTTGGTCCCTTTTGTATTCTTGTCGGTCAGAAGTCCTTGGAATCCACCACCAGCAAACATTTGAGGGAACATATCAGGAGCACTAAGCTGGGTGCTTTGGAGAGAAAGTATCTGTCGGAGAAGTCAGCCTGAGATTCTTCCTCTGCTTTTGTGAAGAGCAGAGCATATGAAACTAGCCCAAGCCCCTAGGCCACAGGCTAAACTGTAGAGCTGTGCCACATTGAGAATGAGCATCGGTTTTCCAAATGCAGAATGAAGGATGTGGGAAAGGTCTCATTGACCTCACACCAGCATCTCACTCCCTGAAATACCTGTAATGCCACCCTTAGAACTTAATGGGAAAAGTAAGCAAAGCCTTATTTAACCTGCCAGTCCCCGTGTGAGGGGCCATTCGTGGAGCTGCTAGGAGTTCAATGGGCACCTCTAACTATCCCAGTAGCTTGACAGGAAGGAGGGAAAGAGGAGAGAGCATGGGAATATTACTTAAGGCTGGAGGTTGCGAAGGGAACTCCAAAGATCATTCGGCCTGCTACATGACTATAACAAGGGCCTGTCCTGCTGAGAACCCAAGAAAAGGGCAATAATGGCTGAAGAGAAGGAACAGAACTGTGAGATGGGATTGTTCTCCATAAGGCTGAGTCCTTTTAGGCTCTCACAAGGCACACTGAAGGGAGGAGGGTGGGGAAGCAGACTGTGGAGGTGTGCAATAGGATGCAGTGATGGTGTCGGGGTATAGGATGCCTATGATAGTGGCAGAAGGAAGACGCAGAGGAGAACGTAGCACCTTGTGGAGCCAAAGGGTGAGACATGGAGTCTGGTCCACACAGTGAGGGATGTGCCTTGGACTAAAGCTAATGTGATGAGGTACTAGCCCCTAATATTAATAATTGGAACATTTGCCTTGAAACCCAGGATTCTTCTTCCAACCCTGAGGGAGAAAATCTCTTCTTCTAAACCAGAAAACAGATCTACAAGTACTACCCACTGGGCAGAGGCAGGAGAGAGAGAGAGGGAGCCAATGGCTGTGGCCTGTGACAGAAAGACTCACAGGCCTAACTAGCAGCATTTTATTGCTCTGGGAGAGAAGATAAAAGCTGCCCTGATCTAAACACACATTGGAGGGAAGGACGAGCCACAGGAATAAAACATCGAGAGAGAAAACTCCAGAACGGGCTTACCTTCCATAGCCATGCCAGGTAGTTGCAAAAAATCCATTCATCTATTCATTCAACAAATATTTATTGAGTGTCTAGGACATGGCGGCAAGTGTTCGGGCATTTGGGACAGGTCTAAGAACCAAAGAGATAAAGATCTCTGCCGCTGTGGAGCTTAGATCCCAGCAGGGAAGACAGACAGTAAACAATAAAAATAAAGTGCATAGTCTCTTAGAGGGTAAAACATGCAAAGAATAAAAGAAACCCAGAAAGAGGGCAGGAATCTGAAGTACATGGTTGAAGTTATAATTTAGCATGGTGACGGTGAGCCTCACTGAACCAGGCTGCAGCCAAGACATGAAAACATTGAGGGAATGGTCCAGGTAGGCAGTATGGCCCTTGTGGCTCATCACAGCTGTCCAGTAAGGCACCTATCTCTGGGGGATACCTCAGCCATGGCCTACTTTGGAATGAAACTTGTCTGTGTCCTTCACATTTTTTTTTAGCAATCCATGACCCATTCTGTGAAAGCCACTATCTTTGGCCAACCCAGCACACACCAGAGGGAAGAGAGAAGATGGGGATTCTTTGAAAAGGGGATGTAAGGTTTAGAAAGACTTGATGATGATCGATGCGGCATGACATAGAAACATGTGACAAACTTGCCCATTAAGGTAGGACAGCAGTGGAACCCTCACCAAAGTGGATTCCTTCTGCTTCAGAATATCACCCAAAACACAGCCCCAAATGAGCTGTCAGATAGCCAGGTGTTTCTTCTTGATTGAGTTTATATTTTGCAGCTGACTGTCCCCAGGACTTAGCCTACATCTTGTGATAACTTTCTAATTTTGCTTTTATTTTTTCAGGCTTATTTCATTTTGACCATTGAATTGTTATGTTTCCTATTAATAACACTTATTAATACTTTTCTAGTCAAAAGTTTTGTCAGTTACTCTATTAATGAAGTCACAAGTTCACTAGAAATAAAGCAGAGTATAAATAACCCCCCAAATGGATAGGATCTATGAAACCCTTTTATTTTTCTGAGATTGCCTTGATTTTGAAATATGCTCCCAACAACATTACCACAATCTAGAAATTCAAACCGTATGTCCCAGCCTGTCACTTAAAGGCAAGCATCCTGGAAATTGGTGTGACCAGGCGTCTGAATACTTGGCTTAGAATATGTGGCCGTGGGAGAAGTGTCTGTGTTCATACATGTGCACACACTCCTATGTCCATCCACTTTGTAGTTTGTCCTCTTTATGAGTCTCAAGAATATTTCAATCTTTCTACTTCCCTTATTTGGAAACAACACGAAAGTTAGTATCTCCAAGAGGTGACATTTGGTCCCCAGAATCATGAATCCCAATTTCCCACAAGCCCTTGTCCTTTACTGCTAGAATCTTCCCCTTGAGAGGTAGAAAGCATTTCTTGGTAACTTTTACAACAATCATTTCATGTCTGTCCATAACTGTGAAATATTCAGTCCATATCTATCCAAAAGGCCAGTTCAGTGGTTAAGAGTGTGGTTTGGGATATTCACGACCTCAAAAGTATATATCTAAATGGATTCCCACCCTCTCTTTGCCCTCCCCATTTTATGATCATTACTTTCGTAGGGCATTGAGGATAGGGTAGAGAAAACAGAGACGAATCGGGATCTAATGGTGTTATAATGCCTTCTCGCATGGGGGTTATGAATAGTTGGAGACTAGCTCATAGGGAACACATTTCATCAATGGTTATACAGATCAAAATCCCTCTTCCCATTGCAGATACACTATCCCTACGCAGGTTCGCCCAACATCATAACAGCCTGTGTCCAGGACAAGCCGTGGAGCACAGGTAGAATTATCAGAAGCTTTTTCTATAATTTATGGAAAAGGAAGGAAAAATAAGATAAAAAGCATTTTTTAATAAGATAAAAAAATAAGATAAAAACAGAAAGGGAGGCAAACCATAAGAGACTTTAAGTACAGAGAAGAAACTGAGGGCTGCTGGATGGGAGCGGGTAGGGGAATGGGGAAAATGAGTGATGGGCATTAAGGAGGGCACTTTTCGGATGAGCACTGGGTGTCATATATAAGAGATGTATCACTGGGTTCTACTCCTGAAGCCAAGACCGTACTACTGTATGTTAACTTACTTGAATTTAAATAATTAATAATAAAACAAAAAGAGTTAGGAGAGGACTTCATTCCTAAGCTGGCCTCCCTTCTTTTGTGTGCTCAGTATCATATTCTATAAAAGCTCCTCACAAGCCCTAATGAATACTCTCTTCCACACCTTGGCACTAAATGTATTATTTTAGTCTTTATATCCAGAATCAGTAGGTCTCATTGAACCATAAAGTCAAACTTTCTATGAGGAGAAAGATAGACAAGATGGCCAATGGCGAAAGAAAGCAAAAATTACATATTAATAAGTAAATGTGACCCTTGTCATGTATGCAGCGAGTGACCCAGCTCCTCTAGTTCTGCCAAAAGTGCCCAGAGCTATTCTAGACGGGAGAACAGTGCCTCCTTGCTTCCCATTCCTTACAAGCTCATGTGTAAATTTGGGAAAGTATTATTTACATTGAAAACTGCAGTCAGGATTAAATGAGAGAATACAGGTAAAAGTCTAGCACATGGCCCATCACATAGCCAAATTTTAAAAATGGTGGTGGTGATGGTGATAGTGAGTGGAAGGCAATTTTAATTAATTTTAATGTAATTGCTTAATGCAATTCAATGAAGCTTTATTAAATGCCTCCCAAAAATGTCTGTGGGTGCATGTGGAAAAGACTGCACTAATTAGGAAAACCCTACACTAAAAAAGAAGGTGTGGCCCCATGGACAGGCATCCCACAATATTCTCTGTCTTCTACCTAAAAATGGGATTGGCGATATCTTCCCTTTCCTACCTCATAAATCCTATATGAAGAAATGTGAAAGTGAATTGCATGATCCTTTGTACCCTAAACAAAACAAAGCAAAACTGCAAGACACACATTCCCCTCCAATGATAGAATGATGGCATATGTGAAATAATATGTGATTCTATGCTGAGAATTCTGTAGTAAACTGCTTTCCTCACTCAATCTAAGCGCTCGACTCTGGGGGACCATACCAGACTTCTCTTATCCTTAGAAATAGCCTTTTCCAGATGTTCAAATTCAGTTTCAGCAAATATTATTGAGTGCCTACTATGTGCCAGGCACTTCGAGGCCAGTACTGTGCCCTAGAACTGTTGGAGGCAATGAGAATATTCTGTATATGCACAGTCTTGATACAGAAGTCATTAGACCATGTGGTCACTGAGCGTTTAAAATGTGGCTTGTGTGACTGAGGAACTGAGTGTTTAATTTTGTTTAATAATAATGAATTTTAAATTAAATATGAATGGCCAGATGTGACTAGTGATCGCCATGGACAATGTAGGACTAGACACTGGAGATTTGGCAATGAACAAAAGATCTGAAAGCCCTTGCTTTCTTGAAGCTTATTTTCTAGTCAGAGGGGAGTGGGGACTGACAAAAAGATAATAAGTAAAACACATCATGAGTCAGGTAGTGAAAAGTGCTATAGGAAAAAAATAATAAAGCCGAAAGAGAGTCAGGAAGGGCCAGAATTCTAAAAGGAGTACTGTACTTAACTGTTTCCATGTCCTGGAAAGGCTAACGTCTCAGACTTTACTTCAGGTACTGCCTAAAGCAAACTGTAGAGTCCAAAGCATGTAGATTTTTTTAACACATTCAGGAATCAGGTGTCTGATTTGGATGGTTGCTTCAATCCTTCTAACTCTGTACTCAAAATACACCACTTCTCACTTGGCACAATCATCAGAAATAATGTGTAGCTTAATAGAACTTCTCCATTAAAAGGTTTTGGAAATAATATATGAAATTAATGGTTTACAAGAATAGTTTTAGACACTTGAAAACATAGCTAACCTAAAGACCTTCAATGCACTATGAATACATTCATTCCCTGACTAAAAATGAATCCCAAAATTGGTTTTGATTTTTATTTAAAATTCAAATGTCTGATGTCCTTAAATTGAACAAATGATATTTAAAAATATCCATATCAGCCTCCAACATCTGCAGATTGCGATTTGCATTTGGAAATTGGCTGCTTGAAATGAACGACATGAGCACTGCCACTCTTCCCTGCCTCCCTCCAGTTAGTTAATGAAATGCGAGAGGTCAACCCTTTGTCCTTAAATTAGTTCCCATAAAAATCTTTTTGTACTTTGCAGCTTGTTATGATGTCTTAAGGCTGAAGGAAACGTTGCCATTAATTATGTCTTTGTTGAATATGGATATCTATTCAGAGTTAGTTGAACAGTTTCAAACAAAATTAGCATCTAGCGACACTCGGGCCAGCTTTGGTTTGTTATCAAGAATATTTTTCTTTTTTTTCCTTTAAAAAAGATTTTTTTAAATAGCTAAGAGAATGCTCTTCGGCAAGTGTGTATTATCTAATATATTCAGCCTTCAGTTGCTACTTTTTTCCAGATGAAGATGAGCTTAATTGAGGTTGTCCTTTTAAGTTTGTAGAGCCCTCCAACATCTCACACAAAAGCATCTAGAGGCTTTTCATTTGTCTTGAGTATGTTTCAGATGTACAAATATTATTTACTTTAAACTCCAAATCAAAAGGTGCACCGTAACTGTTTTAAATAAAACATTAGTCAAGGCTGAAATATATATAAATTCAAAGCGAGGCTTTTTTGAAAAAAAAATCATTTATGGGAAGGGATCTCAGTTAACAAATTTCAGAATACATGTGGGAGAAACTGTTTAGCAATGCACTTCAAGCAAGCACTTAATAAAGGAATTTATTTTGAGCCCTCCAAAGATAAATATTACAAACCCACTCTACAGCTGAGTTATGAAGTTAGCTTCCTGTTTCAGACGCTTCGAAATGTTTGCTTGAATAAGATGAGATAAAGCTTGATTTTGAGGAAGTGAGATTGATCAATTAAATATATCCGGTGTGCTTGTCCACGGGGGCATTTTGAAGAAATGAAGAAAAAGATTCGGCCCCCATCTCAGCTCCGTTAAAAACCTGTTTGTAGTATGAGGGTTGTGAAGGCTGATGAGTGGGACTCCAGCCCTGGGAAGGAAACCCTATTTTGTGAGCATTTAAATCAACACATTGGAAATGATAATACATCTAGAGAAGATGGTAGAAACTATGAAAAATAGAAGGAGATCTCTTTCTGTTTCTAATAAAAGAAAAATAAATAAAGCCCCAAGTACTACACAAAGTAGCTTAACTGGTTTAGGAATAAAAATCTCAAACACAGTGAAAGCCAATTATACCCTACTGTAGGAAAGACAAAGAGTATGAATCTTTTTTTTTCCTCGAAAAGGGACTTGTTTAATATCTCAAAAATATATTGTAGTGATTTTTATTTTCTTTCATTTTCCTCCTGCTTCTTTTCTGAATATGAAACCAGAGTGTTCCTTGTTGTGAAGCATTCCCGGGAAGAGGCGCTAACCTTGTATCGCTTTTAAGTGAAATATACATTTTTCATTTTAAATGGGAGCTCATAATGACATTGTGTAGAAGGGATTCCAGGCACACCGCACCCCCCCGCCCTGATTATCACCATGTCTCCTTGAGCTGTACCTCTGGAAAAAAAATGTGAAGGAGGTAGCCCTCTGGAATGAATAAATTCTGTAGCTGACTGTAATTATTTATTAAAATAGATTAAAGAAATAGGCTAAAAAGGAATCCGTCACCCATGTTAGAGATAGCATAATAAGAGGACACAGAAAGGGAAAATTAACACCAGGGAGGAAAGAATGTTAGATATGTGTGTTCAAGAATACAGTCATCTCTGCATTGTTGGCTCACAGGCAGACACACTGCTCGGTTTTCATTTGGCTGGGTGGGCTTTGCTAATGAAAATGTGGGTTACTAATACGGATGTGTATGTCTCTAATTAACATTAGAATTGAGTGGTAAACATAACCAGGAGAGAATTCCAGAGATGGATGGGCTAAAAGAGAAGCCAGCTTATTGGGGTGGGGGGGAGGGGGCGAGGAGGCGGGTTCCAGAGAAGAAATCGGTCAGCCCTTGTTCAGATGGGCTTAATTTTGTCACTTGAGTCAAAATTGGAAACCCGTTT
This sequence comes from Paguma larvata, assembly GCA_030068075.1. NCBI lineage: Eukaryota > Metazoa > Chordata > Mammalia > Carnivora > Viverridae > Paguma > Paguma larvata. The sequence goes on along the minus strand of CM057844.1, from coordinate 4,624,476 downwards.
TCTAGTACAATTACTTCTGTGTTTAGTGGGCACTGTACTTACAGGCTCCTTTTATTGAGGGAGAATTTTATAAACTTAGCACACCATCATCAAACCATCTTGGGGGTCAACTTTCCACTTGTGCCTTTAGCTCTTACGCAAGTACTTTTATAGTGTCTTCTAATATATAGGCTTTATCTTCGTTTCTGAGAAGAGCTTTTAAACTTAATCCCTCGCTGGAGTACTAATTTGTTTCTTCATCCTGAAAACATTACTTGCGATTAACTTTCATCACATGCACTAGATTTTTTAAAATACAGTCCCTAAAGAAAAGTAGGTTTGTGTTCATTTTTTGTTTTCTTTTGCTTTGTTGCTGTTGTTAGTGATGACTAGGTGTGGGTACAGTGAGGGAGGAGAAATATTGGTTATAGATGCTGGCATTCATGTATTTCTTCTTTTTTAAGTCAAAAACATGTAACTAGAAATTATATTTGTGGAGAGTTGCCTTAAAATATTTCAAATCATATTTGACTAAAGAAAACAAAAACTACCACCTATTTTTAAAGGAAGATTTTAAAGGTATGCTTTAATATGCCACAATGTATTTTTCCTTTTTTTGTTTGTTTGTTCTGGTTTATCTCATGCTATTTAAGTGTAATATTATTCCATGATGTTTATGTATGAAAAACAATACACTTGCATATGTTATAGAGAAGAAAGCTTTTTCTAGGAAAATGAACACTTTTCCTTTTCTTAGGATTTTGGTAATGATTTATCAAAGTAACAAAATAACTCATCGGTAAGGCTGTGTTCTCTGTAAAAACAATCTGTGTTTTACTCCCTTTCATACTTTTAAGGCTAATGTAACAAAGATATTGCAGAGACAAAAAATGCATTAGAATCCTTTTAACTGTATGAATACTTATGAATTTTATTGAAGCTCAGAGGTAACCACTTTTTAACCCTATTTAATAAATGTGTGCTTTTTCTTAATATTTATTTTGATGTTCAGCTCCCAAGATTGTGTCCACATAAAATTTACATTTCCTACATAATATCTGCCTTTCCTTGTTAATTTGTTAGGGGGGAAAAACACATATGAACATATCCGGAGAAATGCTTTGGATTTATTCCTCTAAACGAAATACATGATACATGTAGAGAGCAGTGGCACTTCATTTACACATGAACAGAAAGCAGAGACCTCCAGTGTCTCTGTTTAGAAAATGAAGAGAACTTATAAAAATGTACAGCTGGAAATGTCATTCCAGTGGATCTCCCCACCACAAAGTTATTACCGTTCATTAGCTTTACCAATATTGTGCTTCTGTTTATCTGCCCATTACCATCTTAACAAAGTAAATCATTCCTGTTCTGCCCAGATCACATTTCTTCCCCCGCCTTCTGAAAACCAACATTTGTTACCCATAAACAGGGAACGCTCGTTCAGTGATAAGTATAATAGCTTAAATTGAATTTTCCTCCGAATGATTTAGTGAATTCTAGAACACATTTTTACTTTGTTGTTTAGACTCAAGAAGGCATAAAATCTCCGCCATCTATTTATCATGTAGTTATTTTAATGTAAACATGTGTCCATTTAGATGAAGTGTTTCCATTATTAAGCTAATTCCGACGTGTCTCAGATAGACCATGAGAAGGGAGCTCAACTCTTGCTGATGGGGGACCGAAATCTGTCTCTGCTCAGCCTGCTGTCAGATATGTCTTCATTAGTTTTTTGTCATTCACCGATGGCAAATGCTGTATAAATGGAATGACGATCAGGTCCGCCTTGATAACTTGTCTTATCTCATTAGTTTTCACATCAAAGTTAATCAGCAATGTGAATTGTAATTGCTAGAGGAGACAATGCGTAGATCACTGGTCGGGTTTTTTTTTTTTTCCCCCTGTATGGCATCTTGAAACATCAGCAGGCTGGTTGGAGCAGATAGGCTCGGAAGGAAAATGATGTGGAAGGCATAATAAGCAAGCTGCTCGGAATTAATGAGCTAACCCAATAAGAAAAGAATGGCCAATCAATGTGAGTTGGGCAAATATAATTTAGAAATAATTGCTTGATTGGTTGCCTATAGTAGACTGATTTGACCACACACAAGGATTAAGAATTAAGATGTCAAGGCAAAAAATAATTTGGCAACTGAGGGCATGTAATTTTTTGTTTCCTTCCCTTTATGATTGAAAGAGATGGGTGTTTGATATGCTGTTCGCCAGAATGAAAACATTAGACACCCTCTCGTTCTCTTTCTGTTCCCCTCACAATGCAGGCCCACTCAGAACACAATTGTAGTACTCCTGGACAGGACAGGAAGAAGGTGAGGATTAAGAGAGAGAGAGAGAGAGAGAGAATTCCTATTTATGGCAGCGATGCCTGAAGGATGAATGGGTTGGTACAAGGTGTTCGCATCTGCGCTGAGCTGCAACATCATTTGGAGGCATGGCCAAGTGATAGATGCGGATGTTTTCAAAGTATGTCGATCGTCTGTCCTAAGCCCAAAGAGTTCTGCTCACATCCTACATGTTCCTAATGCAATTTTCTCCTCAGCTATTCACCAATTAGTAAAGGGCCTTTGCTATATTCTTCTGTCTAAACTATTGGGGAGGTTCAGCCAGAAGGTAAATTTGCTTTGATCTACATTACACCTAATTGAGTCACCAGCAATGTCTCTATCCCAACATCAAGAAATGTGAAAATGTTAGATTATTTCACTGGGGATTAAACCTAATTTTCGCGTGTTCTGCATTAACCTATTAGGCTGACTAATCTGCATTGCTAATGTGGCTGAGGCAGCTGTCACAGCTAAAGAAAAACATGATCATGCAATCCTTGAATGAATGATTCCCGGCCTGATTAGTCTTAGTGAAGTTAGCTGAGCCCTGGTGATAAGGAAGGAAAATTCCCAGGTTGCCAATAGCTTTGAAAATTATCAGACTGTAGGCAAAAATATACCTCATGATTCACAGGCTTCGGTCCAAATGCCGAGTTGAGTGACATTATTTAAGACTGACTAAGGCTAACTCGAATTGTCACTCGCATAAATGTTTGTGTTTATTTTAAGGGACTAATGTAATGGATGCAGATTTAAATGCTAATATAAGCCAGCCAGACACATAAAACCCCAGGCATTGTTACTCTGTTGGTCTTTTATTAACACAGATTAAATTGTAATATTTTCTAGATAAATTGGCAAAATCAGGAAGATGCATTGCCCCCCAGAACGATGGATAAGAATGACGCTTTCAAGACTTCTAGTTTTCTCATGGATGCACAGAGCAGGTTTATGCTGCAACTACTGTCCTTCATTGTTGTGGTTTGGTTTTCTTTTTTAAGAAAATTAGAAGATATATATTTATAAGAATGAAAATTAATTTCTGCTCATTGGCCAGAGCCACTTTCTCAGCCTGCCTACTTAATTGCAAAGGCTAGGCATGTGTTTCTCCATCCCTGCACTTTGTTCGCTTGGAGACGGGCTTTGCTACAATGAAGATTTTGCCTGCTTCTTTCTATTTGATTTCAAATGCAAGAGACCCACCATGATGGGTAGCCTTGGGAAGTGGAAAATGTTCAAGGGACTTTGGTGGCTGCAAACAGAGCTAGGAGTCCATTTAATCCGATTACTGGTTGTGCACAATGGGCCTGCCCAACCCACTGTGGACAGAAGTCTTTATTTTGTTTCTATTAGACAAGAATCAGTTATCAGAAAAGTGGAATTGTGCCCCATCAGATTGCCAGACAATCAACAGAAAATAAATGAGGAAATAGTCTAATGTGTCAATATTTATCTTTTGGCCCTAATTCGACTTGTTGAGTGTGCAGAGTTGGCAGCTCTGGTTCAGCTGTGTGCTCTTGATTGCTCCTCCCATTGGGTAGGCACCGTAGCTGCTACACACAGGGTAATGACATCTCAAAGGCCAAGAGCACCAGCCAGAGAGTAAAAGCATTTTAAAGGTCTAAGAACACTGGATTGGAAAGCCGAGGAGAACCCAAGGAGGAAGGTAGACCCCAGCAAACTGCAAGGCATTTGACTGAAACGAGGTGTCCCATCCAGATTTCTGGCACATCGCACATTGTCCTCTGGTTTTCTAGGAAGCTCAACAGGCTCCAAGTCCGTAGGGGTGCAGCTTTCCTCTTGCTCTTATTGCCTGTTGTTGGTTGCCAAGGGTTAATGTTTACAATACTTTCAAATTGCCCTCAGAGATGATGGTAATCAAAGTCACTATAGCTAACAATGTTTGAGCACTCACTATATACCAGATATTATTCTATGCAACTGATATATGATTTCTCTGAGGCCCCATGAGATGACATCTATCATGAGGTCCATTTTACAAGTAAGTAGCTGAGGCACCAAGAATAACTCACCCAAGGTCACTTAGCCAGCAGCTATAGACTCAGGCCTTGAACCTAGGTGGTCTGACTCCATACTCCTAATTACCACTGGGCCCCAGAGTCCAGTTCCTGACCAAAGAACATTTTCTCTTTACATCTTTTACCCCCAAGCACCTGGCTGGCCTAAGCACCGACCAGAGTCCCCTTCTCTGGAGACCTTCTTTCCGGACGAAGACTGATCTCTCTCTCCTATCCTGAAAAGCCCGAGCCTATAACGATAGCAGAAATGGTGTGTAATCTCTTGCTTATGGTCCCGTTGGCCAAGTGTTTCCAATAGCACAATCCACTCAGTCCTCACAGCATCTTTTCACGGAAGGAGAGACAGAAATTTCTGTTATCCGAGTCTCTTTTAGGCCTCTCGGACCACAGTGACACTTGAGTCCCAAGTCAGCAAAATCACTGCCCAGGAGTCAGGTCTCTGCAACTTATCTGAACCATGGACAATGCCTGTGAACTGACCCCTTTTCCCTCGCTCAGCTGAAAAGCAACCCCTCCTTGCTTGTCTGAGATGAGCTATGGTTCCCAATTCATTCCAAGAAGATAGCAAATGGATTAATCACAGAGCACAGTACACACTGGATTGGCCATAGACAGAAACAGAGCCACAATCTCGTCCTTAACCAGCCTATTGCACAAAGTTAACGGGCTTTTTTCTTCCTAGCTGGATCTGATAGCATCCTGGAAAGTCTTTGTATTGCTTGATATCATAGGATCACAATACGGGTGTGGGAACGGTAACAAACCTGCTGCTATGAATTCTCGATATTATCTTTTAGCAAATTAGATCTGCCTTTCCTATGAATAGCAGTTAAGAAATCTGAGACAAATTCTTTCTTTAAAAAGTATTTCTTTGATTTATATATTACACATAGGTTATTTTCTTTTTCTACCAATTCTACTGGGTTCATTCTTTCTCTGACAGTGTGTCATGCCATCACCATGCCAAACATATTTTTGACCTCCAATGAGAGCTTCCCAGAGAGACAGTGAGGGTCATTAACATTGGCATCATCTCAATGCCAGTTGCATGACTGTGAGATACAAATTTATCCTTTTAGAGTTCTGGAGGTCAAATGTCCAAAATGAGACTTGGAGAACTGAAACCAAGGGATCAGTTGGCCTGGGTTTCTCCTAGAGGCTCCAGGGGAGAATCCATTCCTTGCTTCTTACAGATTTTAAAGGCTGTGACATTCCTTGGCTCATAGATGCATCACTCTAGGCTCTGCTTCTGTATTCACATCCCCTTCTCTCCCTCTTATAACGACCACTGTGAATGCATCGGTCCCACATGGTGAGTCCAGGATAATCTCCCCATCTCAAGATCCTTAACTTGATCTTATGTGAAAAGTCCCTTTTGCCATATAAAGTAACATTCATAGGTTCTGGGCATCAAGACTTGGGCCTCTCTAGGGAGCCATAATGCAGCCCACCACAATATGCAGTAGATTCTGGGAAGAGAGGCAAAGTGCTTGTCAATCACTCATTTATTCATTCATTTGTCCATCTGCAAATATTGACATGTGGGCACTGTGTAGGAGCAGGACAGTTTCACATTGGAAGGTTGGATCTAGCAAGGGAGCTCACTGCCCACTAAACAATCACATTCAAAGTGAGTTCATTGCGGTTGGGGTGCAAGCAGGAAAAGAACAGTCAAGAGGAGAGATGACAGGGGAGGTAAAACTAATCCAGACTGGGGTGGGCACTGGTGTCCAGAAAGCTTTCCCTGAGAAAATGGCATTTAAGCCAGGAGCTGAGGGAAACAGAGGACTTTGCCAGGAGAAGAAGCAGGGAAAGGTGAAAAGCCACAAGGACAAAGTGGCCATCCAGACCTCAAATAATTGTCAGTCTAGAAAAGAAGTGTTTAATTGCAGTGACAATGGTTTTACTTTGTCTAATGCAGTCAAATTCAAGGTCCCTGTTGTGAGTGAGCATCAGTTTTTGTGTTATTTCCTGAAAGGGCAAGGGATCCCTGGAGCTGGGAGGATGGTAGGGCAAGTCTTGTGTGTACTTAACAGCAAAGGAGGCAGAAAAGCTTCCCCAGTTTTTCAGTTCTTGAGTCCCAGCTCTTGTCTAAGGAGACGCAGACTCTTTTTGTGTTTATTCCACTCAACTGAGGAGTTAAAATTGGTGCAGAGCCAACTGGCCCCTCTTTCTAGAAAGGCCAAGTATACAAGAGTTTCTGACAAACCAGCTTCCCTCCCTTCTGATTGGACTTGGTGGTTGCATAATTTCCATGGCCAAAATGTTTTATCTAAGGTTACTTCTACAGCCTCAGGATAGAGTCTTCTCACAGGATGTTATTCATTACAAAGGAAATAATAAATTCCCGGGAGGAAGCCTGATGGGCAATTCTAACCAAGTGATCAGAATGATCACAACCAGTAATTGGACTTGACATCATGCATCTCTCTTTTTTTTTAAGTTATTTATTATGAGAGAGAGAGAGCAGGGGAGGGGAAGAGAGAGAGGAAGAGAGAGAATCCCAAGCAGGCTTCGCACCCGCAGCATGGAGCCTGATGTGGGGCTTGAACTAATGAACTGCAAGATCATGCACTAAGCCAAAACCAAGAGTGGGATGCTTAGCCAACCGAGTCACCCAGGTGCCATGTGCACCTCTTTATAGGATGCAGTGAAAAGCATACAGCAGCCATTTTGGGGTCTTCCTGCCTGAAATGCATGCTCTTAATCTAATCATGAGGAAACATCATATGAACTCAAATTGAGGGAGTTTTCCACAAAATATCTGACTTGTACCTTTCAGAACTACCAATATCACAAAAGATACGTCTATTCTTTGTCTCTATAGATTTGCCTATTCTGGGTACTTAATATAAATATGTAGTTCCTTGTGACTGGTTTCTTTCACTTAGCATGATGTTTTCAAGGTTTTAAGATGTATAGTCCTTCATTTCCTTTTATTGACAAATAATATTCTGTTGCATGAATATATCACACTTTGCTTTGACATTCACCAATTGATAGGCATTTGGATTGTTTCTGGTTCGTAACTATTATAAAAAATGCTGCCATGAACATTTGTATGCTAGTATGTAGACAAAGATTTAATTTCTCCTGGGTGTATATGTAGGAGTGGAATTTCTGGGCCATATACTAACTCTATGTTTAACCTGTTGAGGAACTGTCATACTGTTTTCCACAGTGGCTATACCATTTCACATTCCCACCAATAGTGTATGAGGGCTCCAATTTCTCCACATTCTTGCTAACACTTGCTATTGTCTTTTTTATTTTAGCCATCCTAGGAATTTTGAACTGGTAACTCATTGTATTTTTGATTCTCTACACTATTCTCAAAATTTTTCTCTAGGTCTGAAATTATATCAAAACAGAAAATGAAAAGAAAAATGTCCCATACCATAATTACTCTTAATGCAAAGACTTTGGAGAGAAATCCTTTCTTTTTCTTAGGCTGAGCTGATGAACCAACAAATAGAACTTGAGGACAAAAGGAGAACCAGTGGCCTGAGTTCTAGAACTTTGGATACTTCCTGGGTTCAGTATTTCTATCCATTCATCCAAAAAACATTTATCAAACCCCAATTAAAATAAGTTAATAAGATGAGTACAGGGAAATGTGTATTGCTGTCCTTCCCATGTAAAAGTGAGCTGCATGTGAAACTTCTTCCTGGTGGGAATTGAAAATAACACATTAGCAAATGCAATAGATGCATACCAAGTACCAAAACTTACATTAAAAAATTTTTTTATTTAACATTTTTATTTTAATTTTGAGAGACACAGAGACAGAGCGTGAGCAAGGGAAGGGCAAAGAGAGTGAGATACAGAATCTGAAGCAGGCTCCAGGCTCTGAGCCGTGAGGACAGAGCCCGACGCGGGGCTCGAACTCACAGACTGTGAGATCATGACCTGAGCTGAAGTCGGCTGTTTAACCAACTGAGCCACCCAGGTGCCCCTAAAAAACTTTTTTTAACATTTATTCATTTTTGAGACACAGAGAGAGACCGAATATGAGGGGGGAGGGGCAAAGAAAGAGGGAGACACAGAACCTGAAGCAGGCTCCAGGCTCTGAGCTGTCAGCACAAACCCTGATGTGGGGCTCTGTGAGATCATGACCTGAGCTGAAGTCGGACACTTAAGTGACTGAGCCATCGAGGCGCCCCTTCAAAAGCCACATTTATCTGTTCCATTAAGATACCATATTCAGTGTTACACCTATAATTAGAGCTATCATCTGGCTAAGATTATGATAGTTCACCGTCACCTGCCATAATCCATTTGGCTTTTTCAGAAGGTCGTACAGGTTAATTAGATAAGTATATGATGGGGACCACCATCCTTGCATTCTTAAGGTGATGCACTTCCTCCTGGGATGTGTTATCATTCTATCTTGGCCAGGACAGGGAAAGAACAGTTTCAAAGGCTTCCACTTGGACTTTCCTTCCATAATATCTCTCAATCCCCATAACAAGGAGTAAATGTAAGGATTCTTTCAGCTGCTAAGGATCTCCACCCTGACTATGTACCTGAGCAATGAGTAAATAACCATAAGATGATGGGAGAACCCACTGGAAATACTGTGAGATAAAATTGGACCAGAATTTAATTTGTCACCTGGTCTGAATAAACTTCATTCTAATAAATGACCATTCTAATAGGATCTAACTCTGACATCCCTGTCAGCTCACATCTATATCAAATAGCTCTCTAAAGGTCTGCATATTTCCTTTTATCTAGTGTATAATGACTATGGCACATACCCAATGGTGAACTAATTTATTGAAAACCAAATAGGACATAGAGAAAATTTGTAAAACATGGAGGAAACCCAAAGTTCCAGACCCACATAAATAACATGGATTTGGCTCCATGAATATCTGGGTTGGATGTCTGTTCCACAAATCATTGGCTGGATAAGTCTCAACATCATCAATCATGAGATTGTTAATGCCTACTTTGCAGGAACATTCCAAGTAAATATATAGATCAGAAGGCATGACACAGAGAAGTTTGTCAATAAATAAGTAGCTATTTCTATTAATATTACCAGTGGAAACAAAATATTACCAATGGGATATCCCATTGCTCACGGTTCACAGTTCATGTGGTTCATGAATGTTCAACATGGTACAGTTTTAGCCAGTTGAAATTTGAAATATTTATGATTATGGAATAGTTTCACTTGGTACTCTGAGATAAAAGAACAATAACCACCAGCCTATAATAAAGACAGTGTGTCTTTGGGGCAACTGGATTTTACCAAAGAGCAAGAATTTGGTCTAAGATGAAATGAAAACAAGGAGACAGATTTATATACTGCCTTAGTTTGGATCCTGCAAAATCTGAACCTGAGTTAGGGACTAGAGTGCTTGTAGTTTATTTGGAAGATGATTCCAAGGAGGGAATGGGGAAAGACTTACAAAAGAAAATTCAGTAAAATGTGCATTAATATTATTACTGCTGTGGGAATTAAGGTTCAGTTCTGCTGGATAATCATGTAGAGTGCACTGCTATACTGTTCCTTCAAAAGACTGCAAGTTGAGAATTTTATCTTTTAACTCTCTTCAGCCACTAAGTGAGTTTTACTCCTGGAAACATTGGTTCCAATTTACTTGGGAGCACCTGCAGCTGAGCATGGCTCCAAAAACCCTAACAAGGGAGGTGAAGCTTGTGATGGATTTTTGAAGTGGGTCACAAAAATGGTGTAGGAGATACCTCCAAAGCCAAAATTAGAGGCAAGCTTAAGGAATATTGAACAGGGCCTTAAAAAGGCTCCTATATACACCCTACATCTTCAAATTTCATTATCATTTTTTGGGTAAGTCACTGAGGTATTTTTTTTTAATTTATTTTAATTCAGTTTACTTGTCTACAGAGGTCCCATGGGAGACCATAAGGAGTTTGCATTTTTATATGACTTTCAGGCCTTACCTTTAAGGATGCCTACCATAGAGCAAGAAATTGCTTAAGAATCTTTTAAACATCATGGCCTTTCTTGATGCACAGTCACTATATGTGACTAGAAGCAGAGAGCATGGGCTAATAGGTCCAACACAAACAGCAAAAGCAAAACATACTACTTGGATTTGGAAGGGTGTCTAAAAGATTTGGATTCTAAAAACAGCATTTTTGGCAGCTTGGGACAGCTATAATCCTGTGTCTATAATTTCATTTTATTTTAAGGAGAGCTGTGCCTATTTTCTTTAGCTGATAAGAATTCTCCTTGCATTATGAATAAACTCCAAAGCTTATGTGAAAATTCATTTGGCACCACCTCAGAAATTTCCCGATTTCCCATTTGGGGCCTGTCTGCGTACAATGGAAATAGTTTTCTCTTAATTGATCCTGGAGAGAATTAAAAATACTCTTTGGCTTGGGCCTCTCAATTCAGAAGGTGAAAGAAGTATGTGATGATTGGCCCGCTGGCTTCTTGGTGACCCCCGCAAGTTACAATAATGCCATGGGTCCACTTTACATATCAGGAGCCGGGCCTGTGGGATGGCAAAGGGGCACCAGCGGCCAGAAAGGAGGTGGAAGCCTACATGTCAGCCCAGTTTCCCCTTAACAACCCCCTAATCAAACACATAAAAAAGAAATTGAATTTCTCTGAATGATATTTTTATTGTAAAGACCTTCTGAAGAAGGTCATAGTATCATAGTACTATGAAGAAGTCATAGTATCATAAAAGCTTCTGTAGTTCAGAGAATACATTTGTACCCCTCAAGATGGAATGTACATCCAATATCACACAATGAAATACATCCTTCTTCTTCAACATCATTTTCCCCCTGTTAAAATTTGGAGCCTGTTTGTTGAGACTGTTTTGATTGCAAGTGACAGAAGTCCAACTGGAAATGGCTTAAATTCAAAGGCAGTGTGATAATAAGGGTTCTGGACTATTTTATAGGAACAAGGGCAGTGATCCAAAGCTATAGGAGGAATATGTCTGGCCTCAGGAACAACTAGATCCTGGAACACACACTTAGTTCCCAGGTAGACTCTCCATCTCTAGGATGTGTCCTTCTCTGAACACCTGAACCATTCTTCTCTATATATGGATCTACTCTGTCTTTCTGGTCTCTGAGGTAAAATTATACAGCCCTGAATAATTTCTAAGCCATGCCACCAGTAGGAAGACATTTCAGATCCAAAATGCCCACATAAAGACTCTAATTGGCGCCCTTTGCACCAACCAAGTGTATAGTAAGAGTTTCAGTCATAGAACAACGTGGCAGATCTCTTGTATAACTATGGTGAGAAGTCCCCAGGAAAAAGGAGATCATAAGTTACCAAACAATAACCCTCTTTTACCAAAGGGTTGGGTCCAAAGATTACAAACATTTAATAGCTTTAACAGCTGCATTCTCTGCTTGATTTATGCTGACGTTCAGTTCAAGGGAGCCAATAATTGTGTATTTCCCAAACAGAGGTGGAAATTCTCTAGCCAAAGGCTGAGCCTGCCATAATGGAATCCCCAGTTACTAATGCTGCTAAGTCCCCTCCATCCCAGGGCTTTTCATTCCATGAGCCATTGCACATCTAAGCTTACAAACAGCTCTCTTGGGAATACTGTAATACCCACGTGAATTTCTTACCAGCTGAGGTTGCCTTTGTTCCAAGTCAGAAATCAGTGTCTCCAATATGGGAACCCTAAGGATCAAGAGTATTTAAAATTCCAAGTCAGTATTGCAGAATGATCCTTTTTGTCTTCTGTTTATTGTAAAATCAACAAATCTTTAGCAAATATAGTTACCATTCATTCACTCATTCTGCAAGTCTTTATTATATCCCTAGTATGGACAAGGCACTATCTAGATTTAAGTGTTAAAAAAAAATGGAATGCATTGATAGAACTCAGTTATTTGTTTGCATCTTATCTCTGTTAGTTTGGGATGCTATAACAAAATATCATAGACTGGGTGGCTTCAACAACATTTATTTATTTCTCACAGTCTAGAGGCTTGAAGTCCAAGATCAGGATACCAGCATGGTTAGGTTCTGGTGGGGGCCATCTTCCTGGCTTCTTCTCATGATGAAGAGAGAGAAAAAAGGAGAGATGGAGAAAATAGGTAACGTTCTGTATCTCTTCTTATAAGAGCACAAATCTTCACATGAGGGATCCACCCCCATCACCTCATTACCTGGCAAGGACCCCTTCTCCTAATATCATCACATTGAGGATTAGTATATAAGTGCTTTATATGCTTATCTCAGCATATAAATTTTGGGGGAACACAACCATTCAGTCCATAGCATGTCTGTTGGAAAGACAGACATAAGAAAGTACTTACAATAGCATATAAAAGATGTAAAAATAGAATTAAGTGGCACAATTTAGGGAATTATTAACTATACTGAGAAAAAGGATAGAGGGCTCAGAGAAGAATTCATAAGGGAGGTGATGCTTGAAACGATCTTGTAGGAATGAGGACTTTCCCAGGGTAACATAGAAGAAAGAATTCCAAATACCATGTGAATGGGATTTTCTAAAACCAGAGGCTTCACACCCACAACAGCAAACCAGTTGGTTGATGAAGAATCTTGCTACAGGGATTCATGCATTTCTCATGTCAGATTTTAATTATCCTAGAGACTTTCCTTACTGTATTAGTTAGGGTAAGCTAAACTTCCATAAAAAACACACTCCAAAAATGTATTAAAGTGAAAATCCAATAGAGAATTATTTCTGATTCACATGATAATTGACTCACACCCCCACTCCATATCATAATTTAAAGCTTTGGATTTCTTTCATCTGTGGCTCTACCAGCTCTTAAATCCTCAACTGTTTTTATTGAGTTAATGGTAGAAGAGTGTAGTGAAACATCCCCATCTCTCAGTCCATTGATTCGAGAGCTAGGCACATGCCCACATTTGTTTGCCAGGAAAGCTGGGAAAAGCAGTCCCTTCCTGGGCAGTCACTTTTCAACTACAACAAAATTTTGCAGCAAGTATTGATTTTGGCAGCTACCTCTGCCATGCTTACAATATATATAAACCACCTATAAAATATGAGTGCACTTTAAAATACTGTCACAAAAATGAACCACAGTAAGAATTGGATACATAAAAGGAAAAAAAAACCCACAAACTTTAAAGTTACTGCTTAAAAATACTTCAGAATGGAGTTTTATTTACTTTCAGATGTGTATTTTTTATTTTACTAAAAATGGTAGTTGACCATTTTAAAGTAATCTTTAAAATAATATCTTTAAATGTTCTGTCTTCCTTCTGACTTCACTTGTGGTATAATCAAGTTCATTGCAATCTTAAAATAAGAAAAATGAAATATCAACTTGTTTGTTTTTTTAAAAATTTTTAGTGTTTATTTATTTTTGAGAGAGAGAGAGAGAGAAAGAGCACCAATGAGGCAGGGGCAGAGAGAGGGGGAGACACAGAATCTGAAGCAGGTTCCAGGCTCTGAGCTGTCAGCACAGAGCCCGACAAGGGACTCAAACTCGCAAACTGTGAGATTATGACCTGAGCCGAAGTTGGATGTTTAACTGACTGAGCCGCCCAGGCGCCCCACCAACTTGTTTTTTTAAAAAACAATGGCAGGAAAATACGATTGATTCTAAGCATTCCAATAGCTATTATATAAATAGTAAGTCAAAGAAGAGGTATTTTCAAAGATCAAAAATAAAAAATATCTTTTTCTTCATTAACCTCTATTATGTACATATGAACTAATTTCTCCTAAAATACCTAAAATACAATGAGATTGTATTTGGCTAAGCTGCTTTTTTAAAAATTGTGCATGCCTACGAGGTATTTATCAAAAGGATACAGGTGTGCTATTTCAAAGGGGCACATGCACCCCAATGTTGATAGCAGTGCTATTGACAATAGCCAAAGTAAGGAAAGAGCCCAAATGTCCATCAATAGATGAATAGATAAAGAAGATGTGGTGTATATATATACATATATATATATATATATACATATATATATATATACTCCACTGTGTGTGTATACACACACACACACACACACACAATGGAATATTACTTGGCAATCAAAAAAAAAAGAAATCTTGCCATTTGCAACTACATGGATGGAACTGGAGGGTATTATGCTAAGCAAAAATACTCATAAAAAGACATATCATGTGTTTTCACTCATATGAGGAATTTAAGATACAAAACAGATAAACATAAAAGAAGGGAAGCAAAAATAATATAAAAACAGGGAGGGAAACAAAACATAAGAGACTCTTAAATATAGAGAACAGAGAGTTGCTGGAGGGATTGTTGGGGGGGGATGGGCTAAATGGGTAAGAAGCATTAAGGAATCTACTCCTGAGATCATTGTTGAACTATATGCTAACTTGGATGTAAATTAAAAAATCAATTAAAAAATTTTTACAGATAAAAAAAACTGTGCATGCAATTATGACCAAGAAATTACAGTTAGTAGTTAATCCTAAAGAAATAATCAGAAAAGTGTGAAAGACTGCATATTTGTGGACTTTTACCACCATCATATTGTTTGTAATAGTAAATAGTAAATTAAGTTTGCACTTAAATGCCCCAAAATAATATATGGGTTAGTTAAATAAAACATGGGGCCCAGCCAGGAGGATAACCTGACATCCTGGGTTACTCTTACTGTCCCTGTACAATTAGAATTAGAATTAGAGGTTAGAATAGTAACCTCCTGTTTACTCTCAAAAGTATCTCAGTTTGAATGATAAATTATGTGCTCATCCTACAAATAATGAAATAGTATAGCATCTTAAAAATGCATGATGAATGAGATTGTATAATACAAATGTAATTTTTTTTATTTACTTTATTTTATTTTATTTTTTTAAAGAGAAAGAGAAAAAGAGCAAGCATGGGCAGGGGAGAGAGAGAGAATCCCAAGCAGGCTTCACAAACAGCACAGAGCCCAATGCAGGGCTTGATCTCACAACTGTGAGATCATGACCTGAACTGAAATTGGCTCAACTGACTGAGCCACCCAGGCACTCCTACAAAGGTAAATTTTTAACAATTTGTTGATATATGTAAAATGTAGTTACCATCTATAGATTTAATGCAATTCTGACTAAAATCCCAACAAGTTATTTTCTGGATATCAACAAACTGATACTAAAGATTATATGGAAAAGCAAGACCCAGAATAGCTAACATAATATTGAAGGAAGAAGAAAAGGAGGAGGAGGGGGAGAGGTGGAAGAGCGAGGAGGAGGAGGAGGAGAGGAACAACAACGACAAAGTTGGAGGACTAATACTACCCAATTTCAACACTTACTATAAAGCTACAGTAATCAAGACATTGTAGTGTTGGTGAAAGAGTAGACAAACTAATTGATTAAATTGAACAGATACCCCGGAAATAGACCCACATAAATAGAGTCACCTGATCTTTAATAAGGGAGCAGAGATAATCTAATGGACAAAGGATGGTCTTCTCAACAAGTGGTGCTGGAACAACTGGACATCCACATACAAAAAAATGAATCTACAGACAGATCTTGCATCTTTCACAAAAATTTCTTCAAAATGAAACATCCACTAAAGGTGACATGTAAAACTATGAAACCTCTAGAAGATTACACAGGAAAAAATCTAGGTTACCTCCAGTTGGTGATGACTTGTATGATATATTAAAGAAAAACTTGATAAATGAGATTTCATTAAAATTAAAAACATCTGCTCTCTGAAAGACACTACTAAGAGAATGAAAAGACAAGCCAGAGATCAGAAGAAAATATTTGCAGAACATATATCTGATAAAGGACTTGCTTCTAAAACATACAAAGAACTCTTAAAATCTCACAATAAGAAAACAACCTAATTAAAAAATGGTCAAAAGATGTGAATAGACACCTCACCAAAGATGATGTTCAGATGGTAATTAGGCATTTGAAAAGATGCTTGACATCATATGTCATTAGGGAGCTGCAAATTAAAACAATGAGATATCACTACATACCTGTTAGAATGACCAAAATCCAAAACGCCGACAGCACCAACAAGAACTCTCATTCATTGCTGGTGGGAATACGGAATGGTACTGCCATGCTGGAAGACAGTCAGAGGTTTCTGACAAACTAAACACAGTATCACCATAGATCCAACAGTTGTGCTCCTTGTTATTACCCAAAGAGTTGAAAAGTATGTGCACACAAAAGCCTGCACACAAATGTTTATAGCAGGTTTACTGATAACTTCCCAAACTTGGAAGCAATCAAGATGTCCTTTGGTAGGTGAATGGATGAGTAATATCTAGACAATGGGTTATCATTCAGAATTTTTTTAAATGAGCTAATAAGCCACAAAAGATACGGAAGAAACTTAAATGCAGATTGCTAAGTGAAAGAAGTTAATTTGAAAAGCTCATGTGCTATATATAATATCAATGATATGACATTCTAGAAAAGCCAAACCTACAGAGAAAGTTTTTTAAAAAGTCAGTATTTCTAGGGAAGGGGGGAAGCACAGGGGATTGTGAGGGCAATGAAACCATTCTGTGTGGTGCTACGATGGTGGATGCATGACATCATGCATGTGTTAAAACCCATACGATGAACAAGAAGACCAAACTCTAATGTAAACTATGGAACTTAGTTAACAATAACTGGTTATATTGGTTCATCAACTGTAACAAATGTACCACACTAATGTAATAAGTTCATAGGAGAAACTGTGGAGAAAGGGGATAATATGGGAACAGTACTTTCTGCTCAATTTTTCAGTACACTTAAAACTTCTCTAAACATTAAAGTCTATTAATGCACAAAGCACTATTATTGTACAAGTTCATATTTGTTAAAATACATATAGCTATATGGGCTCAAAAATGAATATAGAGGATATAAACCAAAACGTGAAGCCGTGTTCGCATTATAGAATTAGGAGAGGGTTTTTGCCTCTCTGTTACTTCTAATTCTTAATAACTTGAGTTATTAAATACATCTCCAAGAAGGGAGAATGTTATCGCCTCAAGAATTGGGTTCTCAAAATGTTAAGTACTAATAATGACTCTCATTAATGTGAGCTTACCATGTTCTGGGCATTCTGCCTGCAATAGCCCTGAAAGTTAGATCATTTATGCCCATTGTACATACGCAAACTGAGACATTAACTACTTTGCTCAATGTCCTGTATGTCCCTACAATTTTGAGAAGGATAGACCAAGCACATCCTTTTTCCTTTTTGCTGCTATGTAGACAACTTTGTAAGAAAGTGTTTGCCAGCTTCCACATGCATGCGGATGTGTCTACAGGCATGTTAGCTACCTTACCTCAGAGGTCCTCAACTAGACCACGGAGAAGTCATTTTACCTTCGCCAACTGAAGACAAATGTTATGTTGGTCCAGTGGAATGTTGGGCAAATATCACATAACCAAAGCTGGAAATTAGGTTAGTATTAAGCTCTTGGTTGGATGCCAGCTTTCCCTCTAAAATCATGAAAGCAAGTCGTTTTTCTAAAGTAATAATACTTCAGCTTTGTGTCAGCCTTGTAGCCTGATTCCATGTTTGCATCTAGAGTACCCTTACAGATAACCCCTCGTCAAGGGACAAAGTAAATTTCTGTTCATATTATTCTTTGCTTCCCTATGTTATCTCTGAGAGGGAAAATGGGCTGGCTTTGGCCTTTGTTTTTAATTATTTGCATACAGAGACATGTAAATATTTCGTACCTATTTGCAAGGCTGTTTTTTAAGACTCCTTCTTTAAAAATCACCTACTGGTATGATTCTAGAGAAGGATAGCCCTTGAGGCCACACCATAGACTGTGTTCCTTGGCCACTGCCTTGGATTGCATTCTCCAGGAAGCAGATTCTGAGACAGGAATTCAGGTGCAAATAGGCGATAACTTAGCAAGCAACCCCAGAAGACACCAGTTGGTTAGTGGGGGGTGAGATAGGGAAGGAAAAGAGCCCATACAGGAGCTCTTGAGCCAGTTATTGTACTGCCATTGGGGCTTTCATTGGACAGACTCCTTCATGTTTAATCCCTCTGAGTTAAGAACATGCTGTTTTCCAATGTAGCAAGCACTGGCTGTTCCCACACCAAGCTGCGGATCAGCTATATCTTTGCTCTGCTTTTCCCTCCATATCCTGGTTATCCTTTGTCTCAGTTTGACTTCCCCAGAAATACACCTTGAGACAGGAGAGCATGGGCAGTCTAGGTGGGAGGTGATGCCAGGAAATACACGTGGGGAGGGGAGAAGTAAGACAGACCAGGGAGCAGGGCTCAGTCCACCCCAGCCTGGGGGAATGTGTACATCAAACCGTTCAGGGCAGTGGGGAGGCCTGTGGAGATTTTTGTGGTGTTCTCTACTCCCTTCTTCCCAGAGAAGTGGCTTATGCCTTTAGGAAAATGAGCCTCAGATTCTCCTGGAGGTCCCTTGTCCTCAGTGTGCCCACCTGGGCTTGGCCAAACACCAGCTCCCCCTCCTGCAGGCATGCTTAGCCAATGCAGGGACTTGCGAGAACATGTCTGCATTTGTCTCCTAAGCCCCTGGACTTTCCAGAAGCACAGTATAGTCAGCCTCCTGCATAACCACTTCCTGCATCAGTGGTGTGGCCCTGAATTCTGCTGAATGGAAGGTATGGTATGCCTGTCATCAGGAGGACCTGCTCTTCCCTACCCATCCTGCTCCCAGAGACCATTAAACAACGCTCTGAAAGTCCAGGAGAACAAACCTTCCTTCTCAACGTTCTCCTTCCTCCTGTACAAAACAAGATAGGGATCATGCCCCGTGGTTCTCCCATTTTGCCTTTTTTGGTGGATTTTGGAGTTTGGATTCCTTAATGCAGAATGATGGCATATGGGGCACATAAGTTTTCTTAACTCAGACACCACTCCGTGCAGTGGGGATTCTCAAAGCGCAAGCTTCAGCCCTGCGCACTGATATGGGTGGTTTTCTAAACCAGCTTCTGTATCTTTAATCTCTAGTACATGATGAAGGAACAGAGAAAGAGACAGAGACAGAGACAGACAGATAGAAAGGGAGACAACAGTCAGTTCAAGCCTTTTTTATAAAGAGGGTAGAGGAAGAAAAACAGACTTGAAAATTTATTAACATCTAATCCTGTTAAGATTTTCTCCACCATATGCCAGCACAACAGCACACTGGAAATGTGTACTAATTACCCCGTTGTATCATGTGTGTATGCTCTATACGCAGCCCCTGACCTTTTCGTTAATAACTTTGCGTTATATTCATTGACCTGAAACAAATTGAATTCAGTGGCACTCACTCAAGAATTGAATTACACGGTCTTCTTAATTGGTCTCTTATTTATTTAAATGTGAAAAAGTAACGGCTTGCCACCTGTAATATTTTTCCAACAAAATAAAATTAGAATTCCAATATTTTCCCTAAGCTAGATGATTTTTTTTCAATTATCTAGCCATGAATATATATTAGCCATGAAACTATAGTTCTGGTATTATCTCCAAAAAGAATCTCTTAATTTTCTCTTTCATTGCCAATGCTCTGAAAAATGCTGATATAGAAACGTATTAATTAGAGAAGGTTTATGTAAATCAGCTGGGCTGGAAAGGGTTTTCTGGGAAGTGGTCTCGAGAACAGGTAGCACTCTACCTCTGTTACCAATACACTGTCTTACCCTCCCCAGCTCTTTGGAGCCTTTTTCTGTGATTTAATATACCTCCGGATGGCAAAATCGGGAACGCTAAGACAGGAATATGTTAAGCATGCGAAGATATTTTCCGCTGCATTTGTTAGTTTTAAGTCCTTGAGCTGCATTGTCTGTTAACTGGAGGGGGGCAGAAATCTAATTTCAGGAGTTTAGTGATGTTCTCCTATCAACGGCCTCACAGGCAATAGATACTGCCGGTAACATTGTTCTTAACACCATTCACTCATCTCTTTCCTTGGAGGATTCTTGCAAGCGATGGAAGAGATAGGAGCCGCTAGAAATTTTTGGCTTTACTTTCTAATTCCAGTGTGAAATTAATTGTCCTAACTGCAAAGGACTACTTACTCCTTTACTTACTATATTTAACTTAAAAATGCAAATGTTATTAGTGGACTGATGACTGATAAGGGTGCCTTTGTGCCCGGCTTTAACCTCTATTAGTGAGGATTATGAGGACGTAGCCACATTGGCATTTTCTAAGTGTCACCGTGACAGCACTTGCTGCACAAATGCCTAGCTGTCACCGTGAGTTTTATCACTCGGTTTTTCCCTCCGAATGTAGACTAATAAGCCCAGAAATTACAATTGCCTCCCTGCCGAATCTGTGATAGGCGGAAATAATGATATCAGTGCCCTGCTAATCTTCTTGCCTCCACGCTTGGCACTGTCCTATTGAGTCACCTGTCACACTCCGCTTTGATGAGGCGAATTCAATCTCCCTGCTGTAATGACAATGGGGCCATTTTAATGTTTGGAAATGATTATGTGGAAGCTTCGCTGTGCTCTTTCTTGGCAAGCAAGTCAGAGCGTTATGCACACCAGGAAAGTGGGCTCTGGCTGGCGGGCAGGTAATGGTAATGCTGAGTTATTGGAAAGCGGGCGTACATTTGGCTTCACTGTCAGCCTTTTGGGCTGGCCTTGTAGGAGGGAAGGACAGGGAGGGGAAGAGGTGGGCTTACTTTTGCAGAAGCATAGCTATTGGCTAATCTCTCAGTTGCCTGTACACATTTGCCTCTAGAAGGATTTCCCAATACCATCTGTGTTGTTCAAGGAGGCAAGGGTGGCTGGAGCTTATGAATAACTACTGTCACGCTACCAATATCATTTGCTGGGCTGAGGGCAGGACGGCATTGTGTGAATTTTGGAGTACTTAATATCCAGGGCATTAACCAAATGAAATTACTCTTACCCCAAGCTTACTCTTTCCTTCTTCTTTGAGAGTAATTCTGCTACAGAGTCAAAAAATATATAAATTGGAAAATTCTAGGTGTTTATGAGACCTGGAACAACCAGCGGTGTTATTTATTGCTAAACTACTTTGGAAAACCAGCAGTCTCTACTAAAGTCAGACATGGGCAAATCCAGCAATTTTACTCCTAGGTAGATTTCCAATGAAGATGTATGTTATAGCAGCATCCTTCACGGCTATGCCAAACCACAATTCATCCAAATACCCACCAACAGCAGAATAGAATAATTGAACAGGGACAGGGTTACAGCGGAATACTATACAGCCATCAGAATGATCAAGCTACAACTACATGGAGGGATCTCCCAAACAGGTTGCTAGTTGAAAGAAGTGAAAATAGTGCACTTAAAATAGTGCGTATATAAAGTATTCCATATATAAATGTCCATAGGCAAATAAAACTGATCAGTGATGTAAGAAGTTGCAATGGGTGGTTACTGTTGGTGGAGTGACTTAATCCTGGAAAAGGCCAGCAGGGAAGGCTTCTTGCAGCTGATATATTCTGATTCTTGATCTAGGTGCTGGTTACACTAGCATATTTGGTTTCTGAAAACGTATTGATTTGTGTACTTCTCTGTGTGTACGTTATACTTTAATAAAGGGCTTTTCATTACATTTAACTTAATGTTTTTAATGTAATGTATGAGTCATCTGTGTGTTTCCTCTGGCTCTACAGCACAAGGTGACTAAAGGCAGAAGTCACTTCATATTTGGACCTCGGACTACTTTACCAATAACTTGATCTGTGCAAATGGGATCAGGGAAGGGGATCTATTGTTGAGAAGCAAGAATACTAAACACTGAACACTGAAGCAAGAACATTGGTCACTGAAATGGAGAAGGAAAATGCTATGCCATCTGAATCTCCAGCACT
Organism: Paguma larvata; assembly: GCA_030068075.1. Taxonomy (NCBI): domain Eukaryota; kingdom Metazoa; phylum Chordata; class Mammalia; order Carnivora; family Viverridae; genus Paguma; species Paguma larvata. Next base: position 4,602,364 of record CM057844.1, on the reverse strand, counting down.
TCCAGCATCCTGCCAGTGTGGTCCCTGTGGGTTCTTGTCTTCGGGCAAGAGAAAAAGAAGGTGCTGGAAGCCAAAGGAAATATGTTTGCTAAACTCTTCAGGAAGTGGGACGGACAAGTGCCACAGTCCATAGGGGTGATGAATCAGGTGTGCTAGGACCACTTCCCAACTATATCTTCTACAAACTCTTTCTGCTCTGCTTCAAATCATAGTTTTTCTGGTGCATTCATCAAATATAAGTCATGTGAGTGAAAACTGCTCCCTTTTGGAAGTACCACTTACCCATGGCTTCCCTATTTTTTAAATAATAAAAATAAATAAAGCTCAAAGAAAGCATTTTTATGTCTGGTAATCACATCCCAGAGGGATAGCCACACATGGAACACAGAGTTTACAGCCTCTGATCTTTCTAGAAGGGCAGCTCCCAAGTTAGCTGTTAACATGAAAAAAAAAAGGTGTACAAAAACGAGTCAGAAATTCAGCAGACAAAATCATGTGCCATTGGACTGGGCTCTGGAATGTAAAATGCTTGGCTTATTTCCAGAGCAAGATGGAGATGCTCCTGGCCAACTAAATAGTCCCCAAACCCACTGTCTACCTTCATTTGTTTGTTCTGGCAGTCTGTTGTGTCCATCTTACCTGTCTAATATAAGCTTCATTTAATTTACTGGTGACCAGCTTATGGTTACAATAAAAATCAATTGCAAAGGCATTTCTTAGATTATTAGTTTTAGAGAGAGAGTGTGAGGGAGAGATGAAGAGAGAGGATCCCAAGTAGGCTCCCCACTGTCAGCATAGAGCCCGTCGCTGGGCTCAAACTTAGGAATCGAGAGATCATGACCTGAACTGAAATCAAGAGTCAGACACTTAACCGACTGAGTCACCCAGACACCCCAACAGCAAAAGCATTGTAATCTTATTACCAAAAACTCTTAGCAGGGTCTTGATCTTTCTTAAATATGGAACCATAGGAATGTTGTTTTAAAATAATACCAATAACTATAATAGTATCAATGAGTCCATCCAATTTTAGGTTACTTTCAAGAAAATAGAGCACCTGGGTAGCTCGGCCGGTTACGTGTCTGACTTCGGCTCAGGTCATGATCTCACAGTTCGTGGGTTTGAGCCCCGCATCGGGCTCTGTGCTGACAGCTCAGAGCCTGGAGCCTGTTTCAGATTCTGTGTCTCCCTCTCTCTCTGCCCTTCCCCTGCTAATGCTCTGCTCTGTCTCTGTCTCTCAAAAATGAATAAACATTTAAAAAAAATTAAAAAAAAGAAAATAGTGCTTTTCCTACCATCGGCTAGCAGTTTGATATCTTGGAAAAGTTCTGTATCCTCTCTGAACTTCAGCTCCCTCATCTGTAAAGTAGGATAATAAAAGTACCTGCCCTGTAGGGTTATTTTGAGGATCAAATGAGATAATGCATGCAGAGCACTCCGAATGGCACCCAGGAAATTGGACAATCTAGGTAAATGTTGGCCCCCAGAGCTGTGACAATGATGATGCTACTTCCTTGAGCAAAGCTTGTCAATAGGCTTCTACTGCCTGAAAAACAAATCCCACACTTGACTATGGCAGCCAAAGCCCTACATGATCTGACTCCAACCATCTTCTCAGCCATAACATCTTCAACAGAGTGAACTCCTCCCCATTTTCCAAATCTCTTCTATCCTTTTTTTAACTGAGGCATAATTGACATATAACATTATATTAATTTCAGGTAAAAAATATAATGATTCGATACTTGTGTATATTGTGCAATGATCACCACAACAAGTGTAGTTAACGTCCATCACCCCATGTAGTTTTGTTTCCTTGTTATGAGGACTTTTAAAATTTACTCTCTTAGGGGCACCTGGGTAGCTCAGTCATTTGAGCATCCAGCTTCAGCTCAGGTCATGATATCACAGTTTGTGAGTTCAAACCCCGCGTCAGGCTCTGTGCTATCAGTGTGGATCCTGCTCTGCATTCTCTCTTTCTCCTCTCCCACCTCAAAAAATTAAATAAATAAACATTAAAATTTACTCTTTTAGTAACTTTCAAATATGCAGTACCAGTATTGTTACCTACAGTCACCATGCTGTACATGACACCCCCAAAACTTATTTATTTTATAATTAGAAGTTTGTACATTTTGCTGCTCTAATCTTTCCTTCTCTCCACCCCATTTCCCATAAGCATCTGTGATAGAATTTCTTCCTTTCTTTCCCTTTATATCTTCCACTTTAGAGCCTAGACCAGAAGCTCTTCCCTTCAAGTTCTTGGCTCCCTGAGATGGGGATCTCCACTTCGGTGGGCACCCAGAGGCAGACACACAGAAGGACCTCATGGGTTTTAGTTGTGCAGCAGAGAAGTTATCACTTTACTGCTACCCACACGATCCCTTTCACTTCCCAACTTGCAATGTCATTGGTTCTGACCAACAAAGTGTGAAAGAAGTGATGCATGACAGGTTCAGGATGAGCTCAGCAACTCAGCCCCACTCGTAGCAACCTCAGAAGCCAAATGATCCCAAATAGGCAGCAGTACCTTCAGCTGGGATCCTTGAGTGAGTGAGAACAGCCCCAGCTGACCTGGGTGGACAGTGCAGACCTTATGTGAACCAATGATCTACCACAATTAGTTTGCAGCAGGGATTGACTCTGAGTGCAACTTCCTCCTCTGTGCTTTCAGATCCATCAAAAGCTGTATCTTAACAGGTGTTGGATTACAGTGATTGGGGATGCATGCGTGCACACATGAATTTTCTTCCTGGCAAGGACGTAGCCTCCTCTAGAGTTCTAGGGTCAAGTCAGTTTCATCTTTGACTGTCCTTTGGGCCCCCGCCAGGTACTGGGACATAGTAGGAGTTCAGAAATATTTGTTGAACTGGTTGTTCTTCCTTTGGTTTCCAAATTGAGACAAAGTCCAAATGGGTAGAAGCACAACTTTAAGTCAGGATATTTTCCCTTAAACATAGTAGTAAGTGGTTATTCTCCAGCTCAAGGAATGTCTTTCCTTTCAGTAAAAGAACCCCCTAAGATATCTCCAAATCTTTTGGACATGAAGCATTAACACAGTTGAGTGAAATGCCAGGTGCCCTCTTTCTGGAAAAAAACTCTTCCTGGCCTCGCTGGTTGAACTAAGTCACTAAGCACAATGATTTGTGAAGTTTGTAAATTTGAATAGGTATAGGTATTTTTCTGAAAGCAATCCTCCCTAGAATCCTTGTGTGTGTGTGTGTGTGTGTGTGTGTGTGTGTGTGTGTGTGAAAGAGAGAGAGAGAGAGATGCCCTTCATTAGTGAATCAACATGTGTCATAGTTAAACATGTATAGATGATAGATTCTTATGAGAGCCAACCCCATAGCATCATGGCTGATTCTGGAGAACATGTAGTTACCACCTCTTTGTGCAGACAAAGGCACAAAGGAAGGAACGTTCTTGTACTGCAGGAGATAGTTGTGTACCCTCAGTTTATTTAAATCTGTTCTTTACTGCTGTCAACTACTGACCTCTTTATACATAAAATAGTCACCTATAAGGATAGCCAGGCTTTCATTTAAATTTCAAAAAATCCACTGGGAACATTTCAGAGTCTTTAGACAACCCTAGCATAGTCTGATTATTTTGTCTGGTTTGACAAGGGAAAAAATGAAAAATAGAAAAGAACGTGTCCTGGTTTGATAGAATAGGCAATAAGTTCCTTGATTTTGTGAACAAATTCTAAAACCAGCCAAAACTTGGTCTAAGAGACTCCTAAAGAAAGCAAAACTTCAGTGTGCTAGATTCAGAGATTTGGTTTGAACAAGACACAGAGAAAAAGTATATATGTCTTAGGGAATAAAAATGCAAAACAAACAAACAAAAAGGATGCCCTGTATGGGAGCTTATATTTCCAAATATCACTGTAACAATCAAAACAGAAGAAACAGGCATTAGTGAAGACTGAGTGGATTTGGCACTTACTATGAAAGGTGGAAAATATGATTGCAAAGAGTGTGGAGAATAGTACAGAGTCAGTTCTAAGGAAGGAGAAAGGGATTCCTCAATAGGTTTGTATAAAAAGGTTCCTACAGTAGATCTAAATAAAAGCCTATTGTTTTCATCCTTCTAAACACAGAGAGACCTTTGTAGAGAATAAAAGGTATGTTATCAGAAATGTCTCTGCTTCCAAGAAGAATGATGTTGGCAGGCTGCTCCTGCACAGACATGTGCTCCAAGTGAACATGTCTTCTCGCTGAAAGACTTAACCCAGCTTGGGGCTCGTTAAAGGAATCCAAAGAGAGTTCCAGAGAGTATACGGAGAAAATGTAGCCCCCCCGGGACAAAGCACAAGTTTAAGAGATACACCAAAACACCAACAGGGGTGACTACAGGAGCAGGATTTGAAGGCTTTGCAGACTAGAAGCCGCTCAATCAACCAGCATGGCTAAGTCAGTAAGTCAGGCTGGCAACCTATGAATGAAGTGTTTGCGGGGTTTGTACCCCCTAAAAAAGTTCATGAATATTATAGAAACATTAAATATTGCAGGCATCCAAAAGGGGAAGAGAACCCATTTCTACTCCATTCACAAGCTAATGAAGATGTCTTCTGAGCTTTACCTTGTGCCTCAAATGAGAAACTGAGACTTCAATAATCAACATGTGCCAGATGATCAAGGACCCTCAGTCATCAACCAAACGCATGCCTGTTTTTGGAGGCAGCAATTTTTATATCCCTCTTCATATTTCCAGAGACTTGGGAGCTGCCAAGAGGGCTCCTAGAGAAAGGTTTGAAGTGAGCTTAATAGCTCCTTACTGCAGAGTAGGTTTAGCATATGTCCTTCAAAAGTTAATGACCCTACTAATGTGTCGTTAGCACACAGTTCGGGCTCTTTGACTCTCTTTAGGCTCTCAGGATCCTCAGAGCTTGAGCAGAGGAGATAGTAAGAAGTGGTTTAGCAGAAAAATAAAGCACAGCACAATTTTCAGTTATTTGGGAACACTTTTCAGTATGTTATCAAATGTAGATATGTCTATTTTAAATGAGTTGGGTTATTGATTTTGAAATCTTGAAGAAGCTTAAAAGGAAATTCTCTTATTTCTTTTTAGAGGGAGTTTACAAACACACAGCTTTTATTTTTTTTTTTTTTTTAAATATTTATTTATTTTTGAGAGACACAGAGGCACAGCGTGAACAGGGGAAGGGCAGAGAGAGAGGAAGACACAGAATCGGAAGCAGGCTCCAGGCTCCGAGCCATCAGCACAGAGCCCGACGCGGGGCTCGAACTCACAGACCGCGAGATCATGACCTGAGCCGAAGTCGGCCGCCCAACCGACTGAGCCACCCAGGCGCCCCTACAAACACACAGCTTTTAAAATGAGGGCATTGTCTACTGTAATAACAACAGTTCTCAGGGTGGGCTCCCCAGAAACAGATCCTGAGAAGGGAATTCTTAAGCAAGTGTTTTCTCAAGAAAGTGCTCCCAGGGAAAACAGAAAGGCTTGGAGAAGCTGGAGAGAGAAAGAAAGGAAGCCAAGAAAAGGGGTAGTCTCAGGCAAAGTCTTGCAAAGGACAGCGGGAGCCTGGCCTCACGGGGACTCCGGAGTATAGGTTACACCTCAGAGTTATCTCAACCTGGGGCAAGGGTTCAAGACACTCCCAAACCAGGCAAAGCCCACAAATAGAGAAGGTAAAAAGGTACCTGAAGGGGATATAGGGAAAGTGCCAAGCAACACCTTTTCTGGTGGATACCTTTAAGAAGCATGTGACATAAGGAAATGGAAATGAAAGTTATCAAAAAGTGAGAGAAAGTGGCTGAGTAATATTCCATTGTGTATTTAGATATACCGTATATATATCACATCTTCCTTACCCATTCATCTATCAACAGTCACTTGAGTTGCTGCCATATCTTAACTGTTGTAAATAATGCTGTAATAAACATAAGGGTGTATGCAAGTATCTCTTTGAATTAGTGTTTTCATTTTCTTTGGATCAATACGTGGTACTGGAATTACTGGATCATATGGCATGTCTATTTTTTTTAAAACCTCCATCCTGTTTTCCAGTGGCTGTGCCAATATACATTCCCACCAATATTGCATGACGTGGGATCTAAAAAACAAAACAAGCAAACAAAGTGGTTGCCAGAGGAGAAGGGGGTGGGGAGTAGGTAAAAGGGGTGAAGGGGAGTGGGAGGTACAGGCTTCCAGTTATGGCATGGATAAGTCACAGAGATGAAAGGCACCGCATAGGGAATACAGCCAGCGGTACTGTAATAGCGTTGTATGGTGACAGGTTGTCTGCCCTTGTGGTGAGCACAGCATATCATATAGACTTGGTCAATTACTCTGCTGTACACCTGAAACTAATGTAACATTGTGTCAACTATACTTAAATGGAAATGAATGAATGAACAAGTGAATGAATGAATTTAAAAGTGGAAGAAATTGGACGTGGGAGAAAAACAACTGTTCCAAAGATTAAAACAAAAATAAAAAACAACACGAGGAATTGGCAGACTGTTAGTCTTTTATGAAATGTGGTAGTCAGCCTCCAAAATGGCCCCCAAAGATCCTCCCCTCCTGGTCTTTATATCTCTGCATGGCCTTGCCCCGAAGTGAATCCTGGTTGGTCTGTGTGACCAAAAGAATATGGCAGAAGCAATGATATGTCACCACCTTGAAGCTAGGTTATAAAAGACATATCGGTTTTTGCTTCTCTCTCTTGGACCACTTGCTCTGGGGGAAGCCAACCACCATGCTCAGAAACCCTGGCATCCCTGTGAAAGGCAAGGAACTGAGGCCACGAGTCAAGAGCCAAGTGAGGAAGCTCTTGGAGGCAGACCCTCCAGACCCTGTAAAGCCTTCATATGGTGGCAGCCCCTGCCTACATCTTGACTGCAATCTCATTGGGAGATGCTGAGCCAGAACCACCCAGATAAGCCACCCCCAAATTCCTGGCCTTCAAAAACTATAAGATAATAAATGCTTTCTGCTCTAAACCACTAGGTTTGGGAGTAATTTGTTACATGCAATAGTCAATGAATGCATGAAGCATATATTCAAAGCATGTTTTGTGCCCTTATGAGTGGTACCAAACACTGGGACCCAAACAAATCTAGACACCACAGTGAGAGGAGAGTCCAGAATTAAGCCAGAGTGAAAATGCAAGAGTCACCATGGATGACAAAGTCGACAAAACAACTTCAAGGGAACTAGGAATATTTCTTACGCTGTTGAATGAACAGCTGCTTCCAATTTAGAATCAGTGTCTCAAATTAGGACAGAGAAGCTTCCAGGTGGTTAAAAAAAAAGTAAAACAGAAATATTTTGAAACATTTTCATTATGACTAAATAAAATAAACTTATCCACCTGACAAGAAAGCTTCAGTTATCTGGAAGCTAATTTTTAGCAAACACTTTTGGTCACCTATGCAACAATCATCCCCAACCCTCTTCTCCATGGTGGCAGAGCCATATCCTACATTAGAGGAAAAAAAATATGTGATATTCAGTTTCCCAGCCTCCTTTGTAGCTAGATTGCAGCCAATGGGACACAAGAGCAGCCTGAAGGGGGGATTTTTGTTATAGAAACATTAAATATTGCAGGCATCAAAAAGGAGAAGAGACTCATCTCTACTCTATTTACAAGCTAATTACGATGTCTTCTGTGCCTCAAATGAGAAACTGAGACTTTAATAATCAACATGTGCCAGATGATCAAGGATCATCAACCAAACGCATGCCTGTTTTTGGAGGCAGCGATGTGCCTTCTTGCCCACCTTTATAACTTATGTGAGGATATTCTACTTGGATTTGCAGCAGTGATCTTGCTATCATGAGGAGCAAGACAAAATGTTCACAGAGAGGCTACCTCTCTTTCACTCTCTCTCTTTCTCATAGCTTCAGGGAGTCAGGTCAGACCTCTTACATGGTGACCTCGGTCCCCTAAAAGAATATTCCAAGAAAAACCAAGAGAAGTGAGGCCTTTCCTAACCTAGCCTCTGAGTTCACACAGGCTCACCTTCATCTCATTCTATGCATGAGGCAATCACAATGGTGGGCGCTTCACTCAAGGCAACATAGACCCGCCTCTTGATGGGAGGAGTTTCACATAATTGCTGGATGTGTTTTTAAACCACCCAAAATATCCTAACTGGTATCTTTGGGTTCCAATGACAATCTAGAGAAATACAGCATCTCTGTTTCACCCTCTGTGGGATGACTTGGGAGGGGCCCCTCACAAGACATCTCACATGATTTTTATTGGGAAAGCTGGTCTTCCCTCAGAGCCTTTATTAATCCTTCCATCCTTGATAAGCCTTACTAAACTCCTCCAGAGCCCAAGATGGACCCAGACCCTGAGTAACTCATTTCAGTTCACAGGATAGGGTTTTCCAGATGGTGACCTGAAAGAGTGAGCAGTCCTTCTAATGTCAAAGTGGTTAATTGAAAAGCCAGAATATTTTACAGACTAATGGTTCATACTTGTCTCTGTTAAATAACAGTGTTCATTTTTTTTTAATTTTTTAATGTTTACCTTTGAGAGAGAGAGAGTCAGGAAGGAGCAGAGAGAGAGGGAGACACAGAATCTGAAACAGGCTGCAGGCTCTGAGCTGTCAGCACAGAGCCCGACACAGGGCTTGACCCCATGAACTGTGAGATCATGACCTGAGCCTAAGTCGGACACTCAACTGACTAAGTCACCCAGGTAACCCAGGGTTCATGTTTTTCTTCACCTTACTTGCTAAAAAGCTAAGAGTATATCGAATGCCAGTTGTGGTAATTCTGTTGCAGCTGGGTTCCCTCCTCTCAAAAGTAGATGCTGAAACAGAGAATTGGGTACAAGTGGCTTACTTATGATCTCAGGAAGCATGACATGAAAGAGCAGGACATGAGATAAGGGAGGGAGAGAAGCTAACAGAAACTGTGGTAATAAATAGGTTATCAATGAGTGCAACTGAAGACTGTGTAGAACCATATTTAGCTGTCGCACTAAGGGTCAAGGAACTTGGGTCTTTGTCTACCATCTCCCATCCATTGTAGGTCACTTCTCGGGGCACTTAGTCCCCAGCACCTCTGGGCTGCCCCACTTCGAGAGACACAGAAAGCCACCAGAGACCTTCATGGTAGGCTGAGGGAATACAGAAGGGCAAGGGCACTGGCAGTGACTAACAACCAGCTCCTGGTATAAACATCTCTTTCCATCAGACTTTCCATTACATCGAATTATTTTTTAGAAGTAGGCAGAGTACACATTATTTTTCAAAATAATTCAATAACAAAATAACTCAATTCATTAGAGTTGGTCACATGTTAATTTGGAGTGTATGGAAGAAGTAAGCCTTGGATGTGTATCACTGAGGAGCCACAGTGCATCGTAGCTGATATGATCCAAGCTGATCAAAAGGCCACAGGAGAGAAAAGTGCTCAATGATGCGTAGACCCCTGGTGCTAGTTGACTCATTAACCAGAAACTGATTGTCTAAATCTCTTGTTTCTCCTCCCTCCCCCACAGCTGCTGGCCTTTTCCCCTTTCACTGCTCATTAGCACTCCTGGCAAAGGAGCCATGGGTGAGATAAGATCCACAGGAGTTCTTTTTTTAAAAAACGTGATTCAGGACAGAAGGAAGAATCAAGTTTAAACTAGTGGTGGATGAATATAATTTTTTTCTTCTTTTTTTTAATTGTGGTAAAACATGCATAACATAAACTTTACCACTTCAACCATTTTTAAGTGTACAGTTCAGCAGCACTAAGAACACTCACGCTGTTGTGCAACCATCACCACCATCTGTCTCCATCTCTAGAACTTTTTCAACACGTTGTAGAACTTGGGATTGTCCATGAACATTGAGTTTTCATTGTATCCCTATTGCCTGTTTATTCAGATGTTCAGGAGTTGATTTAATTAAGCAAAATGTCACTTCTGGGGAGCTAAAAATGTCTTTCTTTATTTTTAAAAATATTTTTATTTATTTTTGAAAGAGAGAGAGAGACAAAGCATGAGCAGGGGAAGGGCAGAGAGAGAGGGAGACACAGAATCTGAAGCAGGCTCCAGGCTCTGAGCTGTCAGCACAGAGCCCGACGTGGGGCTTGAACCCACCGACCACAAGATCATGACCTGAGCCAAAGTAGAATGCTTAACCAACTGAGCCACCCAGGCACCCCCAAATAAGTATTATTTTTTGTATTTTTATATCAAATACTATAAAGTAAGGATTTCGTATCAGTTAGATGTTGCTATATAACAAAACATCCCAAAATATAATGGCTCGAACATCATTTATGTAGTCGCTATCCCAAGGAATAGCAGCTTGATCTGGGCTTAGCTAGGTGATGCTATTTGGACTAGACATAGTGATGATGGCTGGTCATGTATGACTGCTATTGATTGCCAGGTCTGCTAAGGTCTGGCTGGTGTAAGACAGCTCAGCTGGAATGGCTTATCTCCGCTCAATGTGTTCTCTCAACCTCCAGCAGGCTTATCCAACATGGCAGCTCAGCAGAACCTCAAGAGCAGTGAGAGGGCCAGCGCTCAAGTGTTCTTCTTTATCTCTGCTTACATAACAGTTGCTACTGTCCCATCAACTAGAACAAGCTACATGACCAAGTCAGTGTGATAAAACTACCAGAAGGCATGTAATGGGGAGGCATGAACAAATTCAGACCATTCCTGTGATTAATCCACCACAGATGTTATCCTTTCTGGGGCTAGAATTCTATATGAAAATAGCTATTTGTCTCAGATCACCTTAGTTTACGCTAAAGTATTACAGCCCCATTCTCTTGCCCAGATAATCATTCTCAAGAGATGAATTTATGTAATTGCTATAACTTAGTCACAGCCATTTGACTCTAGCAATTGTCATTTTTGTGATCGAATACGGTCATTGAATCTAAACTGTATTTTTTTCTCTGACCCAACTAGGTAGAGATCTGTTTGACTATCATTGTTTAGTGTTACCTCTTCTGATGGTCATTTTGCATCATCTCTTCTCTTGGAAAAAAAAATCAGAGGGTTGGAAGAGCTTTGTACCATGAGCAAGAATTAACTAAAGGAGAAAGAAGACTGTGTACAAAATGGCTTCTGGTTTCCCCTTTCTAAACATCTGCTCTTGTCTCCAATCCATGCCATGTTCTCAGCAAAGTGGGGCTTGTTTTGGTTAAAGGATCTTTCTTGCTTATAGTGTTCTCAAAACAAAAAAGTAAACATACTCCATTTCTCACATCAGAATTTTATGAAATGAAAAGTCTGACTCAAGTTTTTTAATACTTGGATCAAGAATCTGTCATAAATTAGAAAACCTATGACCTCAGATTAAAGGTGTCAAATATATTTCTTTTTCTTTTTCATTATTCTTATTTTATAAAATCAATACTTGCTTTTGGTAGTAAATTGCCTGTCCTCCTTACCCCAGACCTCTAGCCCACAGTCATCTGCCCAAGATGCATACCCTATTACTAGTTCCCTATATATTATACACTCCTACTAGCAAATGTGTGTGTGTGTTACACATATATAATAGATTGAACCATATGAATTTGACCTATAAAAACAAGATTGTCCTATCATACAATGTAATATATCTTTTTTAACATAGATAAGAGTGTAAAAATATATCGGCTTGTATCTTGGTGTTTTTACTTGCCTAAATGTCCTGGAGACCATTCTACGTCAGTGCATAAGTCTTGGTATTATTCTTTTCCATGATTGCATAGGTATGGCTGTAATTTATTTAACAATTCTCTCTCTGGTGCACACTTGGGCTAGTTCCCAGCTTTTATTATTACAAACACTGCCTGAGTGTCCCACTTAGCATTTGTATCTGGGCATCTGCAGGAAGACAGATGGGGATATGCAAGGCCAATCTGGTTTTTTTTCCTGTCTTGTGGTCTTCTGTTTCCTAGCAAACTGACTCCAGTCATGAGGGATTTCCTTAGTCACTGGCTCCTGTGTCACAGGACCTGTTGACTGATACTTATAAGGGGTGCTAGAAACACCAACCAAAAATCTTTGTTCTTCCCATTCCCTATAATTCATAAATTTGTTTGACTCATAAAATCAGAAGGATTTGAATGCTTGGCAAACTCTTACCTCTGTGGGCAGGAGTCTTTCTTGTCTGAAAATGTTCTGGTGTGAAGAGATACTCGTTTCTCAGTCAGACTTGGTTTCAGTTCTTGACTCTTTTGCTCAGTAGTTGTATGGCTTTAGGTGACTTGTTTACCCTCTCCAAACTTCAGTTTACTCACCTACGAAACGGTATACCCATTCCATAGTGTTCTGATAAGGATTAAGTGAAATGATATATCTGTTACATAGTAGGCACTCAACAAATCAGCCAGTTGCTCCTTAAACCTAGTCTCCACAGTCAAAACAGTGTTTTCCTAGCAGAGCCAAGCCAGTGGTATTCTTAAAGAAATATGAAAAAGTCTTCTGCAAGCCCTCCTTGCTGGCTGTCATGCATTAGGCAGTATTTATTTTCTGATCTCAGAGTTCTCAGTGGATTGTGAGTCCAAATTCTGACTTCATCTTTGGCAGAGAGCTTGGCCTTAAAGGTCTTATTCCTAAAAAGTTAAAAATTAGCAGACAAAAGAACACATTCCCAGGAGCCTTGGCAGTAACAGATGCTCTGTCTTATTTCTTAGCTTCTAGTTCAGTCAGATGGTCTTTAGACGTGTAAATTATCTACCAAGTGGTACCTCTTGTGGACCACTCCATGAGGAAGGAGCAAAGGAGGAAAAGCAGGTCAGGGATGGAAAAGAAACACTGGTCAAAGGGCCCAACACTATGCTTTTATTTGTTAATTTTGAGATAATGTTTTTGACTTTTTAAGCACATGCTTATTTTCAAGTGATCCATAAAGCACAAAGAAAAAAAAAACAGACAGAACCTTTCTGTCTAGAAATCACAATTTTCAACATTTTGTAAACACCATCCTGGACATTTTTCCACATGCTTATGCAGCTCAAACGTTCAAAATATGGATAGGTGGTCTATGTGGGCGGGGGAAGATTATATTAAATATCCTATTTATCTACTTGTTTATTTTCTGTTTTCCAACCTTTCTACCCCAAACCCTACACTGGAAAAGTCCATGAGGGCAGGAACTTTGATTATCTTGTCCACTGCATGCAATCCTCTAAGCCTAGTACAGGTCTGTCACATAGACTCTCAAAACATGTATTAAATGTTGAAATATTTATATTCTTTATAATTTTTTCTTTCACCATGGAGTTCAATAGCTTCCCCAGGATATGGTTTAGTGTTTATCATGATACATAATTTTTTTTCTGGGACATATTTTTCTTTCAACGTTTCCTTATTTTAGTAAAGTTTTCTCGTATTACATTGAGTAATGTTGAGTATGTTGCTCCATTTTCCTCTTTTCTTCTTCAAAAACAGTAATTATGGATACATGAATCTCCTTTATCTCTTCTATCTATCAACTTCTTTGTAATTGTTATTTATAATTGACTTGTCCATTTCATTTTGTGCAATAATCTCAAGCCTACACACCATCTCTATTTTTATCTTTATTTTTTTCCCTGGACCTTTAATTTCCTTCCCCTCAGGGCACATCTCTCCCCAGGTCTTGTGCTCCTGGACCAGTGTTGCTCACAGAAGCTCTTTAGGGGGCATGCCACCTGGGCTGTGATCGGGTTCTGGCTGTCCATTCCTCACCACTCTCCTAGCTTGCTCTCTGGGAGTTTTGTTTCTTTGTTTGTTTTGAATAAAAACCCGGGTCATAGGAAACAGAAACAGACTAAAGCACACAAATTCCTTTTTTGGCTACCCCTCTATCCGAGACAACACTATAAGCAGTAGATATCTCCTCATGGAGATAAGAACGTTCCCTACCTCTCCCCCAGGCTGCCTATGAAACTGGATCTTGACTCTCTAAGAATCTTTGGATATGTTCTTCTTGATGTTGACAAATACTTTGGAAGAAATACATATCCTTATCAGAGTCTGAGGCAGCGTGTGTCAGCTGTCGGCTTACTCCTTCACCTCAATCTACATTTCTTGGCATTTGCCAGCAATGTTTTATACTCTGTGGTGTGATGCAGTTACAGATTCCTACTTCATTGTTTTCCCTCTATTCTGTGTCACTTTTGCTAATTTAGATGGAGTTAAAATGGGTTAGAGGGAAGATGCCACCATTTTCCCATCACTATAGGTTGATGACACCATTTTACACTACTACTAGGTTCATCAGAGGGGTCAGACTTGGACCAAGTGAAAGAGCTTTTTGCAACTGGGAATTATGATGCCAGTTGAAGGCCTATGATGCTCTCACTTCTCAAGTTCACCCTCCCCAGCCATCTATCTCTGTGGTGAAGACACTGCTTAATGCATACACCACGTGCCTCACTAATGATGTTTTCCACGGGCATGATACATTCTACTCTCTGTTATAATAAGTGCTATGTGGCCCTCAATGCCTGGACCATGCACTCATTAATATTTATGCTTCCTGAGAGTGATGGGGTGTCCCAGTGATTTGCAGATATGAGCAGGTGCCCCTAATGGAAGAATAAGTAGGAGCCCTCTCTCGGGGAATAGCAGCTTTCAGTCTTCCTGTCATAGAAAAGGAGAATTTGGGTTGGTGCTGGAAATATCCACAGCCTTCATGGAGTAATCTCCCACTATCCAAGTGGCTGATCTGGACTATAGTTGTGAGAAAGGTTGTAAAAAAGGTGGAGAGGTAGCTGATGCCCTCTGGTAGAAAGAAGAGAGTTCCAATTTCCTTCCCTAGCCAGAAGGTTCCCTATTGTTGGGGGCTCAGAGGCAGAAGTTATTCTAGTGGTAAGTTGCACATATCCCCACTTGTCTCCTTGCACACCCAGATTCCAATTCTTTGCCACTGACATGTTGTCTCCTACTCATAAAGTTTTCTTCAGTGTGTAAAACCTTAGTGTAATATTATTAGCCATTATCCATTATCTATATTGGGTATAAAATATCATATTTACTTTAATCTTTGATTTAGTTATCAAGTTATAATGACAGAAATAAACAACTGATCCCATGGGGTAGAGTCAGGATACTTCCAATTGCTGACTGGTGAAATGTCCTGTGGTCCATTGGTCCAAAGAGGACAGGTTAGGGTAACCACTATACAGTAAATAGACTGTTAAAGTCTTATATTTCATTTTGTATTAGCTACAGCTAATGTCTAGCAATATCAAGTTCACTAGATTCTGCTGACCACATACATACAATGACTCCCTCATGCACACATTGAGAGTGTGTCATTTCTGCAAATTGTACTCATGTGAATACAGTAGGAGAAATTATGACAGGAGTCCAAGCTGGTGTGATTTATGGTCTTATGAGGCCTTTGTTCAAATAAGGATGTTGATTGGCTTTGCCTAATGTGGTGATTCAAACATATGTCTGCAAATTTTTTGACTCTCATCCCATCAAAAGGTAAGGATTTTAATTTCCCTCCTATGGAATATGGACTGGCCTTTATGATGCACTTCTAATGGATAAAATGCAGCAGAAATGTCTCTGAGTGATCTATGAGCAAGGTCTTAAAAGGGGCAGCTTCCTTCTGGCTGGCTCCATCCTCAGAACTCAGACACTTGGTTGTGAGAAAGCCCAGGCATGCAGAGAGTCCACATGGAGGTGTTCCAGCTGACAGCCCCAGCTAAGGTCCAGCCAACAGCCAGTATCAACCATCAGACATATCAGTGAGGAGCCTTTGGGAGAAACCAGCTTCAGCTTGAAGAGCTACCCAATTAACACCACATAAAGCATGGATAAGCAACCCCTTCTATATTATTAGTATGCCAATGTGACCATAACAAAGTACCTTGGACTGAGTGGCTTAAACAACAGGGATTTATCTTCTCACAGTTCTGGAGGCTGGAGGTCAGAGATCAAGGTGTCAGCAAGGTGGTTCTTTCTGAGGGCTGGAAGGAAGTGTCTGTACCAAGCCTCTCTCCTTGACTAGAGGTCACATTGTCTCCCCTCCCACACCTGCATCCAGATTTCCTCTTCTTACAAGAACACCATCCACGCTGAATAAGGTCCCACCTTAATTACCCTGTTTTAACTTAATCACCTATATAAAGACCTTATTCCAAACGGTCATATTCTGAGGTACTGGGGTTAAGGCCTCAACATGAATTTATTTGGGGGAACACTATTCGACCCATTACACTTGCCAAGACTGCTCAAACTGTAGACTCATAAGCAAAATGAATGTTGTCATTGTTTTGAGCCACTAAGACTTAGAGTGGTTTGTTATGCAGCAGAAGATAACCAGCATGCCTAAGGTAGATGAATGGCTTGGTTCCTGGCAACTAGAAGAATGTGTTCTGCAAGTGCCCTCTGGCAACACAACCACACCTGTGGTGCCCACAGGGTCAAGATCAGACCACATGCAAACACCTAGAAGACAGTTTCAGGGACCGCATGTTCAGTGCCATCTGTTTTTCTGTTTTAATTTTGCTCTTTGATTGCAAGGCCACTGAGGCTGTCTCCAACCAGAGAGATGAGGAGGGCAAATGTTTGTAAGCATTAGCATGAAGCAGCAGGGGAATACAGTCAAGTAAACATCTAAGGTCAAACATGGAAATAGTGTTGGGCCTCATGGTAATTGACTTTGAGGCCTATTCTAGATGCAAGGAGGCCTGGGGCTTTTAGCAGAGGTGCAACAGTGCTAACAGCAAACTTTCCTGAGCTCCCTATCTGGTTCAAATCCTTTTTCCACCTGGCACTAGCTGTATCATCCAGGGAAGGTTACTTAATCTCTCCATGCTTCTGCTTTCTTATCTGGGTAATACTAGTACCTACTGCATGACATTGTAATTTAAAGCCATTCATATGATAGATTAACCATTTTTATCTTCATTATAGAGCTTGCCATGAATGAGTTCCACTTCTGACTGTTCTGTCTCCAATAGGTTTCGTTTGGTAACTCACTGTTGCTACTTCTCATGACTTCAGCTTGCACAATTAATTTATTCATTTATTCAACAGAAGTTTTATTGAGAACCTACTATGTGTTAGGGTACAGCACTGAGTCAACGGGACAAATATCCCTGACCCCACTGACCTTGATTCATTCTTGCTCTTTACGGCTAAAGTTCTACCTTGTGACCTTCCAGCTGCTGTTCCTATCATTCATGGGCACATTTTTCCTTTACTCTTAGCTCAGATCCTCAAAAGAGGCACTCAGATTGGCCCAGCTTATCTTTTCAAGTCATGCTACAAACTGTTTCTAACCAGCTTTCCAATTGGTTGCTTAGGATCAGGTGGCCACCCTGATCCAACCAACTATATTCTAGAGCAGGAGATGGGTATGAAGTACAGGACGTTGACCCACATGGAGACTCTGGATAAGTCCGTAGAGCAGTACATTAGGGTGGGGGAGACCACAGTGGACTCCAACTGGAGCTTGCAGCACCCTGGGGAGATCTTCAGTCAATTTCATACAAAATAGGCTGAAAGACGTGCATGGCTCATGACATCATGCACCGTCTGCTAGCTCCAGAATCAGGCCTGAAGCCAGGCCTTTGAAAGAGCATGTTGGCACTGTCTGAGTGATTTCAGCCTGCCATGAGTGGCAGAAACAGTGCTCTTTCCATTCCTCTTGCCACTCACTGGTCCCATGCAAGTCAGCAACTTCAGAGAGAGTGTTCTGGTTCTGGCCAAAGGGGTGTACTTGGCCCATTGACGAATAACAAACAAGAGTTGGTACACACATCCTCTGGCTTCCCTGCCTCTTGGGTAGGACCCCTCTGAGATGTCTTCCACATTGCCTCCCAGAGCTCCAGCAGGGAAGTGGAGCCACACCTGTAACCTCCTTATTAATGCAAATATATATCACTTCTATTCTTCTCTACTTGTACTTTCTGGAGTTACCCTTCGAATAAACTACTTGTACTCAAAACCTTGTCTGAGGGTCTGCTTCTGGAGAACTGAAAACTAAGACATCTTTTAAGAAAAACAAATGGTGAGGCCATGTTGGCAAAAGAGAAGCAAGAAATCAAGGCATGAGCAGAGGCCTGGATAGACAGACACAGAGAGAAAGACCATTCACACGGTATTATTTAACCATCGGCTGCAAGGGTAGTTCACCTGGTCTGGAGCTGCAGAGAAAAGCAGGCTGCAGATAAAGAGGTACAACCATTGCAAAAGAGGCTACTTGTAAACTGAGTGCCCTGGTACCATTCTTAAAATGTTTCATTCTTCCATTTGTAATCTCACTCATTACTAAGTCATTAATAATGATTTATATAACATTGACTTTATTCAGAAATATTGACTATCTCTTTGACAAGAGATTAATACAGAGAGGGACTTTAGATGTCAAGTTTTTATGAGCAAAACTGTCCAAGGCCATCTCTGGATGGGTGTTCTTGGCTGTGTTCACCGTGCTCTCCAGAGACTGAAAAGCAATTGTTTAGCTGGGCAGAGAGAGCCGAACTGAATTAAATTGACCTGCATGATACAGAAAGTAGCACTGAGCACATTTAAGTAAGGGTCTTTGAAAGAAATCTATTTTATTGTAGCTGAGTGCTGAAATTATTTTAAGGAAGTGATTATCCGTCTTATAATTTAAAATGCCTGAGTGATATCAGCACTTAAAATTAAGACAGACTGGGAGAACAACATACTTGGTCCTAAATATAAAGTTAAATCCACCTTTATTTCTTTCTGTGTTTTTTTTTTTTAACAAACATGAATGTGACTGCTTTCAAAGCCAGTTCTTATGCCTACATCCCGAAAAGAAAGAAGATGTTTTCATTTGTATAGAATACCAGCAGCCTCATTTAATCCAGACACACATAGACCTAAAGGCACCTTTGTTCCAAACATAATTATTACTCCGCAGGAAAATCTGGTGTGATTCTCCTGATTTGGAGTTTTAAGCCTGTCTTTAATTTCACATAACTTTATTAGAACCCCTAGAGATGAAGGAGCACACAGTAAGAGAAGGTAGTTTTCATGATAAGCAAAAACAGGACATGTGGAAATTCCTTCAACATCATCTTCCCGCTAGAGTTATTAACTCCGATACAGAGTCTGAGCCCTTTTCCCACTTAAGCAGTGGATGAACAAATATGTGTTGAAAAACCCTCTGCAGCCTGCAAGTCCTGCCCTCGTGCACACGTGTGACTCTTAGAGCACCATGGTCATGGTCAGAGCAAAGCCGAACCCTCCCATGGAAAGAGTTCCTCCCATAGGCTTTTCTCAAAGTCAGTGTTTGCTGGAAAGGCAGCAATTTCTTTCTTTTTCAAAAGGACTTTCATGTACTAACTCACTCCCACCTACTGTGCATGTAAATTATTCATCAGTGATATGGCCTCTATTTCTGACTTTGATCGTTTTCTTCCTCGGGGTCCACAAGGGGCTTGATAAGGCCAGTGAGTTATTGGAAGCCCTTTGATCTCCTACTCACAAATAATATTTTGTGGGGGAACTTCTGGGCCCCTGCCTCAGCTTCAGGGTGGGTCAAAAGGGAGCAGGTTTGGGGGTTCTGAAGTGTCTACCCCTTAGCATCAAACCATCTTCAACACAAAATGGGATGGGGACAGAAATGGGCACACTTCTCCCTGAAACAGCAAATGCTCACACAGTAATTAACAGGCACCCAAAACTGTTCTCCCCAAAAGCTAGACAGTGTGATGATGATTCAAAGGTATGAAGGTCCAGAACTTGTTTCAGAGGAATTACACAATTGAAGTCACATGCCATGGAGTTCCAGAATAAATAAAAGTCATCTAGGGAGAAAACCACGGATGGATGAGGAGCAGATAACCCCCAAATGTTTTTTCTTCTTTTGAGGTAAAAGCAAGTGTTTCCTTGTAAAATGGAGTAAAATATAGGGCCCAGAGAAAGCTGGAAGGAAGGGACAGGGAAAGGTCTGCGTTTCTCGCAGCTCTGAAATGATCTCCTCCTGCAGTTTTTCATCAAACTATTAGTAACTGGCCATTGTGGCTGGCATTGAATCTTCAGAGAGCTCACAGCTTAGAGACCAAGGACAGTGGACTCCCTTTCATAATGGCAGTGTAAACCACTTTGCATTAAGTAGGAATAATAACCTTTTAAAAAAGAATGTGTCAAAATAATTACATTTCTTGTTGCTTTCCTTTCTTCCACATCACATGAGCAAACACATCAGCCTCACTTGAATGCATAAAAGGAGGACTTTTTTTCAGTGAGGGCTGCTCTCAAGGGAAACACACCCATCAGTAAGGAACCCTTCATTCTGTCATGGCTGACTGGGATTCGAGGCACGGCCTGGGCAAATTCTCCCCAACGTTTAGGATTTGCTCGTGCCTCTTCTTTCGGGCTGAGTGGGGAGCCGTACTGGCAGGAATATTTACCCCACAAATGTCCTATTTGATGTCTGAGACATGGTGCCTTCCTTCGAATTTCCTCTACTCATTTCTTTTTCTTCTTAATTAACAGAAGGTGCTGTCCTCCGAAATGCTCATTCTTTAACTGGGAAGCTGCCTTTAAAAAGGTGTTTGGCAGTAGCTCTGATATAAGTTTCATCGTTATGTGAAGAAGTCCTTTCGAACGCATTGGAAATCCATCTTTAGAATTTCAAAATAAAGCCTGTTAATGTTTTTGAATGGTACATTAAAAATTCAACACTATTGTCTTCGACATTGTCTGTTGTGATGCAGGTTACCTGGCTGGCTTAGTTTAAAATTGATATCATGAGTGGCTTGAAGTGCATTGCATCAAATGTTGATATCTAATGAGATATTTAGGGGACAGATCATTTTTTATATCTTGAATGGCCTGATGTACAAATCACCTCATCTCTATAAAGCAGAGGGAACCACTTTAATTTGGTAAAGTGGGAACAGATTATTGGAATCTTTTCACATTTCCTGATAATATGTCAAAAATAAATAGCCTTGATGTTCCAGAAAGCAAAAATCGCTGAGCTGAGAACAACTCACACACACACACTGCTCTCTCTCTCGCTCTCTCTCTCTCTCTCTCTCTTACACACACACACACACACACTCTCACATACACCTTCAGCTTCTCCCTGGCCACTTCCAGTGTGGGAGGAGAGATGACTCCAGAAAGTGAGCAAAGTCAACGTGGTGAGTTTGTGATGCATTGGTAGCTGTTGCACTTTCTATCTCCTCCTGGCCACTGAGGTCCCTGATTATGAGAAGGTCCCACCTAATCATGGGTAGATGTCTCCAGATGTGCTCTGTGCGGGAAGCTCCAGCCCTCCCCTCATCCCTCTGCCCTCCTTGCCACCCCAGTTATATACGATCAGGGCCAGTGTTTCTAAGTTTCCCTAAAAGCTCTGGCTGATGAATTGGACAATTAAGACTGTGGTTCCTCAGTAGCTAAGTCTTTGCTTGGGACCTTGAATTATGTGCTGGATGTTGGCCCCCAAATCAGAGAAATACCATGGTCCTCAATCCCCCACCCCTCCCAATCTCCAAAACTACCTCCAAGAGCCAGCGTCCACAGGGCGACCGCATCTGAGGTTTCCTCCTGTCTGCCTCTTTACATCTTGTGGGGCGGGCAGCAGCCAAATGAGCACAACTGCTGTCTTTTCGGCAAGGCTGCCTCAGAGGGGTAGGCCTGTGGGTCTCCCCCACACTCCCACCCCCCCCCCACCCGGGACTCGCAGACCCCACGGGGCTGCTTTGGAAGCACAGACGCCCCAGCGTGGGCACAGCTTTGTGCTCGGACCCCCCGGTAGGAGGCTGCAAACCTTCAGATCCCAGCGCGGACCCGCCAGCTTCCCTCTGCCCGAAAACTTCTCCTAATTAAGCCAGTCCATCTAATTACGGGGCGTTCCATCAAATATTTCTCCAGATGCTTCCGATGCAGCCTGTGGGCGCTGGTCAAAGCTGGCGAGGCTTCTGATCAGGGAGGCTGGCCCTGCGGCGCGGGCGCTGGGTCCCCTCTCGCCTGGACGCGCCCGGCTCCAAGTGCTGCGCAATACGCCTTCACTCATTTGCTGTGTCGCCTGGCGAAAGCACACAGCGTAATTACTAAAGTTAAGAAAACATCCCTGTAATTAGCCAGGCAACTCTAAGCACAAGAAATGGAAATTAGTCACAGTATCACAAATTAGTTTGTGCATACATTACATCCAGCATGGCCCCGGGGGCCCGATGTTTGCAGCATTTGGCCAGCAAACCCCTGTATCTCAATAAAGCATTCTTCCCCAGTGAGTGTGTGGCGCAGAAAAGGGAGTTTTGCTTGAATTACAAATTTTTTAATTCTTTTGTAGATGGCAGTAAAGTCAGTATTCAGGCTGGGGAAAGGGAAACACGTAAACAGTGATTTTATTTTCCTTTGCAGGCGTCTGTTAACCTGGGGACACCGAGGTGTCTCCAAACAGTGGGCTCATCAACTGTATTCTTTCACTCATTAGGAGCAGTAGTTATAAACTCTTTAAATAACCCTGATTTTGAACTATTTTCCAAGTCACTCCTCTTCCTAGCAAAAGTCAGGAAATTGGACTCAGGCACACACAACACAGCATTTGCATCAAAATAATACAGCGGGCAGCAGCAAGCCACAATCACATCACTCAGAAGGAAGGAATAGAATACAAATTAAAGGAAGAATGTAAATTTTTTGCCATTAAGCTTCAATGACCATTCGAAATGGTGCAAGGCACAAAGGTTCTTGATGAGCGTCATCTAGTTTGATTATTCATACTTGTGTTTCTGCTTGAATTAAAGCAGGAGTGCGAGAGCCTGTTATGGGAAAATATTTGAATTGATAGTGAACTCTCACCTTGCCGTGCATCCATTTACTTTTCAAATGAATACCAGATAAGTTAGTGCATTTTCTAATCGGCCTGTTTTCCAGTGAGTGCTGTCATTACATACCAATTTCTTTCAGAAGTGCTTGCTAAGAAACATTAACTACTTACAAATAAGGAGCTGTCTGTCACAGGCTGCTGTCTTCAGCTCACGGACATTTTTGCTAGGACAGTTGAGGGCTATATAGTCCAAATTCCCCCCACCTGTCATGGCTTCCACCTTCTTCCTGTTTCCCAAGTGAGCCCTTCAGTGTAGGCAGGGCACTTCCAGAACCAAGTGGAATCTTACCCTAAGCAGGGCCAAACTGGTTTACCATGGAGTAGCTGTGTCACTGTGTGCAGGTGGCCTGGGTCCGCCCTGCCCTGGGATCCTAATCGCTGAGGCTGAGCAGCCAGAATGGATTCTGACGCAGACTTCACATTCAAATCTGGCTGAAGACACCATCAGAGTATCACCCCTTTCTGGATCTGGGCTCCATCACTGGCGTGTGTCTTGGTTCAACAAAGAAACAAAATGGAAAAGGTAGATTCTAAGGATTGGCGTGGGAGAAAAAGGAGGTGGTGTCTCACTTAAAAACCATATGCTCCAGTTTTGGACAAGGGCAAATGGACAGAAACCATTCCTCCCAGAGTAAGGAAGGTACTGGAACATTGCTCTGCTTCAAGAAGAGACTTTAAAAAATATTTTTGCTAAATTAAGGGGAGAGGGAAAAGGTCGTTTTTACTCAGAGTCTGTGTTTGGCATCATAAAGAGTTTTCTTAGGCTACTTTCCTGTTGAATGCTGCTGGCCACACATTTGTTGAAATGTGTCGATTATTTTTTGGTCAAAACTTTTTCAGGAGTAACCACGAGGTAAATATAGGTGCGTCCAAGTGAGCAAAACAATGTTCCAAATGCTGAGTGACCTTGCCTTCAGATGATTTTGTTGAACAGACTCTGGTTCATTCACTGAAGAACAAGATGCACCCTGATTTGCCACAAGTGATGAGCAAAGTACAGAAAATGTGAACTCTTCACACATCCCCAAGATAAAGAGAAAAAGGAAATGACTTGCAAACTACCTTCCTGAATGGAGAAGAGGAGGCCCAATTCCAGGTGAGAAAAGGGTGATTATCAGGTTGGGATCCAAATGTTACCCTTACTTTTAAAATAAAAAGTAGACATCCTCAAATCGCTTAATCCCATAACTGATTTAAAAGTCAAATGAAAATGTGGGGAAAGGTGATGTTGAATATGTGTCACGACCACCTATGTTAAGGAGGATTATGAAGTTAGGGATTTATTCTGACCAGGTGTGCACGTGCACACGCCAACACACAGGAGTAATGAAGAAGATGTTCTACAGTCTGAGTTCATTATTATTCTTTTTAGAAATGTATAAACACTCATGTATCTAGAGAGGCGATAATGTCCAAAGCCATTTTCTTTAAAAAGCTATTTTCAACATATATATTCACCTGCATTTAAGTCTCTAAGTCTTGGCAAATTATTTATGGATTTACAATTTTAAAATAGCACTTACACTTCAAGGCTTCAAATAAATAATTTTATACAAAGGGATAAAATAGTCACTTCCCTTTTTTCTATTTCTTTGAGAAGTTGGTAAGGTTTCTGAGAAATTGAGTCTCAGCACAAGCACCCACAAAATATGACTGAGCAAATATGTCGTCCTCAAATCCTCAAAATTTGAGGATTAGCAAAGGGATACAAATTCTTTTTCTCTCTACACACACATCCGCCCTTTGATAATGTACTCCAGACATCATGTTGTCCATTGCTTTGATTCATTTATTTTGGCCAATGAACATCTCGATCAACATGATAGAAGTAGAAACTTAGACAGCATTTATTACATCCCCTCTTGGTGCACTTGATGTGAGTGCTAAGTTATCCTAACAGAAGGTAAGAGACAGATGGAGAAAAGACTCAATAATCTGTCAACTGTCAGTGAGGCCATCTTCTAGTATCCTTCTACTGGATAGCCACAGATATATGCAAGAGCCCAAAAGGGGTCAGCCAAACCAGCCCAGCCCAGGAGAGCCACCCACCAACCCTTGGGGTCACTAGCTAAACTTGCACTCAAGTGCTATGTGTGCAGAGTATGTGACTGAGACCCATTCTGATTTAAATTCTATTTTGTTATTGAACCATCAAAAATATTTTTTCATTCATGAACCACCAAAATTGTAGTAAAATTGTACACTGTTATAGGTGCCCCAAATCATCATGGCATATTTATGACTCTCTTGGTATTTTCAATTGTTTATCAATTACACCAGATCATCTGTCAAAGCTGGCCCTTAACCATACAGGCACTGTATTAGAAATGGCACTTTTGGGGGCACATAGGTGGCTCAGTCAGTTAAACACCCAACTCTTGATTTCGGCTCAGGTCTTGATCTCACAAGTCACAGGTTTGAGCCTGACTGCCAGTACAGAGCCTGCTTGGGAATCTCTCTCTCCCTCTTTCTCTGTCCCTCCCTTGCTCGCTCTCTCCCTCTTTCTTAAAAAACAAATAAATGAACTTAAAAAAAATGTTTTGAGAAATGACATTTTTCATTATTTTGAAGACTGAATGAGAGTGTGTGTGTGTGTGTAGCAGATGCTATCAGTGTGCTGCCCACCATCTCCTAAATTCCTTATCATTTTCATGCAAACCCTTTCCTGTGTGTATTCACTCCCAAAAGTCAGTACTTGCATCTCTTTGTTGAAGGACAGCCCTTGAGTTGCTGGAGCCCACTTTGCTTGAGAGCATGGAGAACTTGAAGTCTGAGGGATTATGTCCCATCCCTCCCCATTAGGATGTGATCCTGATTCCAGAGCTCCTGAAGGACTGAGCCAAAATTATCCTCCAAGGAATTTTGCTAGATACCAAGTCTTTGCTCAGCCTTTCTGGTCCTACTTCCCCACTCTTGTAGTGAACTTTCCTGGAATCACTTCTTAATGAATCTTTATATTTTGTTTCAGAGATTGCTTCTGGAAAACCAATCTGATTTAGCTGCTTTCTCCTCCAGGACAAAATTATCCCCCTCCTGCCCCAAGAGAAGTTTTTAGCTGGCCTAGAAACTTTCAGTGTCAAGGATTTCCCTTGCTTAGAAAAGATGCTCTGATGTCCATGCTCTCCTGCCTGCACATGTCCAATCCTGGCTCATTACTATACTAGCCAACACTGAAGAATCCTCAACCTATATCTGATATGAGAGAATTGACAACTCTCCCATTTTCTCTCTCTCTCTCTCTCTCTCTCTCTCTCTCTCTCTGTCTCTCTCTCTCTCTCTCCTCTCTTTCTACATCTGTCCTTCCTTCTGCAAGCAGATTCACTTCTTTGGGAGAAACTGTCCCTCAAGCATGGAACTGCTCCCAAGCATGGAGCCATCATGGATGGACAGTCTTGCCATCCCTACCCCAGCCACAGCTAGAAAGTGACCATTCAGGCCAACTGGAATCCTGTCCTGGAATATTTCAAACTGGAACTGAAGAAAGACAGGTAGTTAGACCTGGAACTTCTCAGCATTGTTTCCTTCCAGTTTGACATTCAGAGAGACAGACAGAAGAGAGACCAATAGGAATGTGTCACAGGGGTCTCTGAGGCCCTCCCCCACTACGTAAGACATCAGCAGGTCCTTTTATCCCAAGTCATTTTGAGGTGTATTTCTGTCACTAACCAAATATCTCTATGTGATGGACACCTCTGGATTCTGGGCTTATAGTCTCCCATGATCCTGTGTGAAATCCAGTGGCTGGACACATCTATGAGAGCCATACTCTTGCTTATTCTTCCTGATCACATCTTGGGTGCAGGCGTGGTATTTCCTCTCTGGAAGCCTTGAAATCTGTTCTTTGTTTGCTCATAGAGCATGACCCTAAGAAGAACAAAAACAGGAATTTCACTGGACCATGGCGAACATCTTCAGCCCCCTTCCTAACCAAAACTCTTACTTTATTAGACTTTTGTTTCCTCTTCTTCCTTTTTCTGCTCAGCTATGGGTGATCAGAGTTAACCTCCTTGAGGTTCTCTAAAGATAAAGAAGGAATCTAGATGATTCTTGAATGAACATAAAATCACAGTAACTCTGCTTGACATAGAAACTGGACAACATGAGAGAGTTCTCAACTTTTGCTTGAATCATTCATAAGAACACGTGCATGTTTAATCAAGTTGGCAGAGGTGAAGCTCTTGCCACATAACACAGTGGCTCTCAAACCTGACTTGCTTCAGAAACACCTGTAATGCTTCTATAACCTACAGATACCTGGGTTCCTTTCCAGACCTCTCCAATCACCATCTTTCAAGAGGGTTAAAAATGAGAACTCTCCAGAGAATCCAGTCAAAATTGGGCCAAGGACTTCAATAAACATTTCCTCAAAGAATGTATACAAATGGCCAACAAGTATGTGAAAGAATACTCAACATCACTAATCATTAGGGAAATGCAAATCAAAATCATGATGAAATACCACTTCATATCCATTAGGATGGTCTCTATCAGAAAAAAGAAAGAAAGAAAGAAAAGAACAAGTGTTAGCTGTGGAGATATGGAGAAATTAGAACGCTTGTGCATTATTGGGAACATAAAATGTTGCGCCCACTATGGAAAACAGCACACCATTTCCTTAAAAATAGAATTACCATGTGATCCAGGAATTCCACTTCTGGGTATATATTCAAAGAAACTGAAAGCAGAGTCTCGAAGAGATATGGTACATGCACATTCATAATACATTGAATCATAATAGCCAAAAGGTGGAAATAATCCAAGTATCTACTGGCAGATGAATGGACAAACAAAATGTGGAATATACATACAATGGAATAGTATTCCACCTTTCAAAGAAAGGAAATTCTTCTTCTTTTTTTAATGTTTATTTATTTACCTTGAGAGATAGAGTGTGTGCGTGTGCACGAACAGGGGAGGAGCAGAGAGAGAGAGGGAGAGGATCCCAAGCAAGCTCCATGCTATCGGCACAGAGCTTAACATGGGCCTCGAGCCCACAGAGTGTGAGATTATGACCTGAAGCAAAACTAGGAGCCAGATGCTTAACCAACTGAGCCACCTAGATGCCCAAAGGAAGGAAATCCTGACACATGCCAAAATGTAGATGAATCTTGAGAGCATTATGCTAAGTACAATAAGCTAGTCACAAGAAGACAAATACTGTATGATTCTTCTTATCTGAGGTATGGAGAATAGTCAAATTCATAGGTACAGAAAACAGAATGGTGGTTACCAGAGACTGGGGAGAGGGTGAATGCCATAGGAATACAAATGGTTTAGAGATTATATATCCACCCTTAATCTGCACCCATGACCCCTCTCCCAAATTCTCAAACTCAGTTCACCAATCAGGTCTATTATAGAATCATTCAAACATTAAGGGACATCAAAATCCCCTAGGGATCTTGTTAACACACAGATTTCTGGGTCCCACCACCAAGATTTCTGATTTAGTAGTTAGATTTGTATTTCTAGCAAGTTCCCAGGAGTTGCTAATACTGCTGGTCTGGAAATACTTTGAGAACCACTGACTCAACACTCTTCCTAAAATTAAGCCTCTTCTTTTCTTTCTCCTGCAGTCACCAATTCAGACTCTTATACCCAAATGTTCTGCTTAAAAACAATAGTTACCTGGTGTTTGAGATCCTGTGTGAGGGTAATGGGAAGAGTTCATTATGACATGTGGTCCTGAGTAAGCTACCTCATCTTTTGGTACTTTATGTGTTCATCAATAAAATGGTGATGAGAATATCTATTTTGTAGGGTTATTTTAGGATAGAATGAGACAACATATGTAAAGAAGCTTGGCATGCAGTAGGGCTGTCCCACAGACCCTCCACAGCCGTTGGATCTCTCTTCCTTTTCCATCTTTGTTGCCAACTTTTCACCCACAGGGAATCTTATGCTCTCCTTCCCCCAAACATAACCCCAGTGCTGCCATCTCTGGAAAATTCTGTGTACCTTTTCTTCCATGTAGACATTGTCCTGATTAACATTTTTTTAACAAAAAACCTCTTTTTTGGATCAGGTGATCATTGTTTGGTACTATAAAGCCCTACAGCACAATAAGCTTCAATCCTGAGCATTAGAACTTGGGCCACAGCAACAGTGCCCAATCCCTGATTGTCCACCCACAGAAGTATCTACCATCCTTTTACCAGGCCCTGGTCTCCACCTCAGGAAATCCCTCTTACCTTTCCAAGCCCATTGAATTGCCATCTCCTCCTTGAAACCTGCCTTTCTTCTTAACTAAATATGACCTCTGCTTCTGAACCAGCTTTGCATTCAATTTATGCCTCTCGGATAGCCCCTGCCACATGGTTTATAGTGACCTGTGTACGTGGGTCTACATATCTAAGGCATGCCTGTTGCTAACTCTATGGACTTGGGCACATTATCCCTCTGGGCCTCATTTTCCCCATCTCAGAAATGGAATGAGTAACAGTGCCCACCTCTGAGGCTTGCTGTGAGCATCAATGGAGCTAATCTGGCCATGTGTAGCCAGATGGATGGAACTGGAGGGTATTATGTTAAGTGAAATAAGTCAGTCAGAAAAAGACAGATACCATATGTTTCCATGAATAGGTGGACTTTGTGAGACTAAGCAAAATCAGGGGGAGGGGAAGAGGGGAAAGGAAAAAAAGACACAGAGAGGGAGGGAGATAAAACATAAGAGACTCTCAAAGACTAAGAAAAAACTGAGGGTAAGGGGGATGAGGGAGGGGGGAGAGGGGGTGATGGGCATTAAAAAGGGCACATGTTGGGATGAACACTGGGTGTTATATGTAAACCAATTTGAAAATAAACTATTATAAAATTTAAAAAAATAAAAATAAAAAAATAAAATATATAAACTACTTCAAACCAAACTCCACATAAGAATGCTCAATAATTGTTATACATAATGATGGTGACTAATTTTCTATCCTTACTTATGAGCCCCAATGATCATAGGCTGTTTTTAATCTTGGCACCTCACGGTACCTTATACCACATGGTAAGCCCTCAGAAAAGCAAACAAATAAATAATGCAGTAAGTTGTATTTATTGCCACAGCCTTTCCAGTTATGGTTCCAGTTATGGTTCTCCTTCAGAAAGAGGCAGGCGCCCTCCCATACTCTAGTCTAATTTAGTGGGCAGGCAGGTTTTTCTCCTGATTAAATCTTCCTCTGAAGTCACCCTATTCTATTTCATGAAAGGTTTGAGACATGAGCTTAGCTCTACGGATGCTCCATTAACATTCTTTTAATCGGTATTTCACACTAGTATATGAGCCTTTTTTTGAGAGAGAGAGCAAAAGAGTGCAAGTAAGTGAGCAGTGGAGAGAAAGAAAAAGAGAGAATCCCACGCAGGCTCCACACTGACAGTGTGGAGCTCCAAGCAGGGCTTGAGCTCACCTGATGTGGGGCTTGAACTCACTAACTGTGAGATCATGACCTGAGCTGAAGTTGAATACTTAACCAACTGAGCCACTCAGGCACCCCTAGAATATGAGCCTTTTTGTGGCTCAGAACTTTTTCAGAAACATCCCAAGCTACCAATTTTGGATGTCAGAAACAGAAAGTTTCTGAGTGTATTTGATATGTACTCAGAGATGATGTTTTTACAGTACCATCAACTAATGAATGGATAAAGAAGATGTGGTATACACACACACACACACAATGGAATACTATGCAGCAATGAGAAAGAATGAAATCTGGCCATGTGTGGCAACATGGATGGAACTGGAGAGTATTATGGTGAGTGAAATAAGTCAGTCAGAGAAAGACAGATACCATATGCTTTCACGCATAGGTGGACTTTGTGAGACTTAACAGAAAACCAAGGGGGAGGGGAAGAGGGGAAGGAAAAAAGACACAGAGAGGGAGGGAGACAAAACATAAGAGACTCTTAAATACTAAGAACAAACCGAGGGTTGAGGGGGGTGTGGGAAGGGGGAGAGTCAGTGATGGGCACTGAGCAGGCACAGGTTGGGATGAACACTGGGTGTTGTATGGAAACCAATTTGACAATAAAAAAATTTTAAAAATAAAATAAAGTACCACTGCTTTCCCCTTTCCCCTTTTAATTGGCAAATTTTAGTGTGGATGAAAATTCCTTCTCTCACTGCTCATCTGCTTCTCCAGAATTCAGTGCAGTGATGTCTTCATCCACCTTTGAATACTTTTTCTTTTTTTATTATTTAAACACAACCCTGCCGGGGTCAGTCCTTGTTCCGGCGAATCTAGGGGTCCACGAAGGACGAACGGTTAGGCGAAATGAGGTGAGAGAGCCACGAGTGAGATGGAATCTGATGACCAAGGAGGCAGCCCTGGAAACTCTGGCATCTCTGACCTGCTAGTCTCAGTGTCTTTATTTTTAAAGGTAGCGAGTGACAATACATGTGTGACAAGGCATCATTTACAATTTTTCTTAGGTTGGCATATTTGCGAATCCCTCAGACTTAGATTAGGCAGTAACTGTTTTTATGACTTTGTTCCAAAGTTACACATTGTTTTTTAGGCAAAGCAGAGGAAATAACAAGATAAAGTTTTTAGGAAGAGAGCAGGATTGTCGTAGCCCTTGGTAAACAGAGGGCGCATACATTGTTGCCTTAAGACCTATGTTAACCATCTATAGATAGTTTAGGAGACATTCTATCCATAATCTTTAACTATGATGGAGGAGGCAGAGACATGATCTCTAAGTTCTTTTTCTTTATGAGTGAGTGAGCCTATATCGCAAGGTCTCATGATTATCTGTTCTTTATACAAACAGCAGTTTCTGTAAAAGTATTTTGTTATTGCCTTTATATTATAAAGGAGTGTGGGGATGGGAATAGCAAAAGGATTTGTGAAACGTTAACCTCAGGAAGGTGCTCAGTGTTTGTTGTTGATCAGTGAAGATATGTGTAGCTACTTTTATTTGGCTATTGTTTGTACCTTATCTGTAAACAGTGCTCCCAACTTCTGGGCTAAGCCAACCTCCGGAGAAGGTCCCAAGTCTCTTTACAACCTCTCCTATCAGTCTGTTAACCAAATACTGAGAGAAGCTTCAGAGATGTGCCTTGAGGTTTTATGGTGGGGCTGAGGGGATGATTAACACAATGCTATACCTGCAAGGAAAATCTAGTTTGGCTCAAGGAGTCTTGGGGCCTAACGTCTGCTAATTTCTAGCCAACTCATAACTGCTATTCTATATGGTCAATTTGTGTAACCTATCCCCAAGAGGCAACTTTGAGGTTACTTCTGACCAGGTTACTCTCATTCAGATTTTATCCATCAAGACATCGCACTCCAGGTCCCCTTTTCCATGTGCCATAAACCCAAAGAGCATTATGTCCTTTAGGCCAACGAAAGCAGTCCAAGAAATCCAGGCCTGAAAGATTATCTAGAAGGAAGTAAGATTAGGCGCCAGTTTGGCTGGCGGGAGCTTTGCTTCAACCTTTTCCACACAGAGAGGGGTCTGAACCTGCGAGCCCAAAACGGCTCCCAAAACAACCCCCCCCCCCCCGCCGCCCAATAATCTGCACAAACTCTCGCCAACATGAAGAACATGAAGGAAGAAGTTTGCACTCATTTCCACAGCATTACACAGGACTAGCCCAGGAAAAAATATGCTCCAGTAGAAACTATTTCGTAATAGTTGGGAACTTTATAAAATGTCGTACCTACTGTCCAATTTATTCTAATATGTTTGGTGGACAATCATTAATCACCAGAGTAGAAAAGGGAACTTGCCTTTTTCAAAAGTGGTGAAAGTCCCCCCCCCGCTCAAGAGCCATGTGGGATTACCATGAAGTCTTGGGTGGCCCAGCCGCAGACTTTGCTGACAGCCAGGCTGCTCAGCAGAGTTTCTGATCTGATGAAAGGGAAGCTGTCTTCTTAGGAAGCATGTTTGTTATAATTAAGTAGAAACCCTGGGCTGTAAATATAGATACATGACCAACAAATAACTCAAAGCTTGTTTTCTTGCGATTTCAGGGAAGACACAGGAAAAATATGTGTTTACACTCAGATGTTTCCATGCATGATTCTGAACACTCTAAAAAAAACGGTATTTTGGAAAAATAAAAAACATAACAAAACAAAACAAAAAAGCCACCACCTGCTTTTTGGCCAGTTTACCTGTGTCTATTAAATCGAGTAGGGAGGAAAGTGCTTTGTCTGGAAGCTAGAACTTCCGCCCACTGGAAAATGAACTTGAAAATGTGTTGTGGACACAGGCAGACTGATTACATAACTAAAATTACTAGATCTGAAAACTCTCACTCAATTATTTGTCCTCTTCAAATCCTAATTATCTTTTTAACTTGCAAAGGCAGTTTTTGGGGGGATTTTTTTGGTAGTTTTTGTTTGTTTTTTTAGAGCCAGTTAAATGTGCCAGCTGCCCAGGGCTCTGTTGTGAACACTGGGAAAGGTGTTTAGTGATGTTAAGTTAGGGTTAAATTTCACTTTTGAAACAAACAAACAAACAAACAAAACTGAACTGGGAGTGGGGTGTGCACGTAACTTGGATTCAAGACAGGCTAATGAGACAGGTGCAGAACTCCACATCATGTCCAAAGTTCCATAAAGAACTCATCCTACCCCCCCTATTTCCAGTCTAGTCTTTGGATGGGGGGGAGGGAGTGGAGTGATGTTACCATTAACTTATTATGCTCTCAAGAGCTCCACATGCAAATTGAATGTGTTCATTTTTCCAAAATCTGCTGTTTTCTGCTGGCCCCGCTGCTGCCTCTCAATAACTAAATTTCCTCTGCCATCAAGTCTCAGAATTATAATTCGGGAGGGAGTTAAGCTGTGGCATTACCCAGGCTCTATACACATCTCCACCCTGTGACCCAAATGTTGGATTAATGAGGACATATGGCCTGATCCTGCAGATAAAGCCTTTGGGGTCAGCCCCGAAGGCCAAACCGGCACCTCTCCTTGGTGGTCCCCATTGTTCCCCCTCAGCATCCAGGGAGATTACCAAATCCTGAGTCTCAGGCAATTGTACATCTGACCTTGTGCAGCAGTCTGTGAGGCACAGTGGGTTGATGGGAAAGAGTCAAAACCCCCATAGGGCGAAAGGCTAGGGACCCCTAAGTCAACCAACCTGGGTTCTGGGTGACTGGCCACCCTGTAGCATAGAGGCAGGCCAGGCAGTCTTGGGAAGCCTCTCCAGGGTAGCTGCAGGCCTCATGGTTTTCTGTTTATTTTCTGGACCAAGAATTCCCAGCGCACACACACTCCTGAAGACAGGTTTGATTTCACTACTGCCTGAGAGACAAATGGACTAATTAAACCTGCAGTGGGGGTGGTTGGAGAAGGAGTCTCTCCCTATTCTTTCTCTTGGTTGCTTCTTTCAGAAATCTAGGTTACTCCAAAGGGATGCCAGGGCCCTGGACAAATCCAACTCTATACCTCACCTCACTTTCTTGAGAGGAAAAATCTTTCATGGATAGAAGAGTCTTACAAGTCTTGTCTTACAAGATGCATTCATTTCATGAACTTACTGGTGCTATACAGTAATGGGAACATTTCTCCCTATTTTACAAATGAGAGAATGGAATTCAGAATCAAAATGGCTTGTCTAACACCCCCTAGCTTCTAAGTGATAGAACTGGGTCTGGTCCCCAGATCTTCTAGTCCAGACCTCCTCTTATTCTTCATAGAATAAGAAACAAACAACCTCATCCTGTCAAGGAAAGGGACTTGACCAGCCAACCCCAACCAATGCTGGCCCTAGTTGGCAAGGCACAACCTCTTGTGCATTCACTGACCCTTCTGAGGTCCTGACCCCATCCACAGCACAAGATGGTTTCTCAAACAGTAAGTGAGTATGAAGGGATGGAAGCAGCATTTGAATCTTTCCAAATCCAAGAGCATCAGAATAACCACAGAATAACTTCTACTTCTCATCATGATGGAGTACCAAGTTCCAGAACAGCCCTCCCTCGTAAACCACTATTAAACTGGAAAAAAAAAACTGTTTTCAGACATTGGAATGTAGTACAACACTGTGGCTCTTTAGGGAAAGGAAATACACACGGTGAGACCCATGTTGCCCTGGTTGTCTATCTGAAGGTGCTTTTCAGAACACACTATAAGGAGCTGGAGACCAAACAGACCATGGTTGTCTCACTGAGGTAAAGAGTCAATGATCAGAGTTTGGATCTGCTGCAGTGGCTAGAGTTCAAGAGGCAGGATACCAAAGAGGATTGAGGTACACAGAGAAAGAGCTCAATAAATCTGCATAAAGTTCCCCTTGAATCTTTGGCCAAATACCAAGCTGCATATGTGCAGAGTGAGAATTTATGAGTCCTGGGATAGATCAATCAATGGATGTGTATGTGGGGACGTGGGGTGCTGTGAGCCTAATGGGGATTCTGGAGCTTGAATAGAATAGGGAGATACTGGCATTCTAATGGCCAGACTGGAAACATATCACTCAATGTTTCAGGCAATGAATTAAGACTCCTGAAATGTCGCACCTTGGGAATAGAGATAAACTGGCTCTAAAGTAAAGTCCACTCAAGACCCAACCTGACAAAGCTTTAAAATAAACTTCAAGGGGTCAAACTGATCTGCAAGTAACTGCAAGTTAACTGCTTACCAGAACACTCAGTCAGCATCTGCAGAACCCAGATCTCCAAAGCATAAAATACAAAAAAAAAAAAAAAAAAGTAGCCATGCAAAAGAAGGAGGAAAATGTGACTCACAATCGGAAGAAAAATCAGACCCCGAGGTGACAACACCATTGGAATCAGCAAGCAAGGACTTTAAAATACCTATTACGAATACATTCAAAATTTAAAGAAAAATACACCATAATTGGAAACAAATGTGGACTGTCAATAACGGAATGGAAACTATTAAACAACAACACACAAAAAAAAACAAGAGCCACCCCAGGCCCATGACCCACCATGTCCATGTGAGCTAAAATTTGCCCTAGCACATGCCTTCCTTTTACATTTTCTGACCCCACATTTCAGCTCAGTTCCCTTTCTGCATTCCACTTCCTTCCCCAAATTTACAGTGCCTTCCCCATTCCTACATCTGTTCATATCCACCACTGACCATTCTTCCAAAGGCCAAATTAAAGGGATAGGTAAGTTTCTTAAGAGTGCTAAGAATGGGAGTAAGAAGATTTTTTCTTTGTATTTTCACTGTTTATGAGCAGTGTGGTAATGCAGCCAGCTCACAGACTCTGCCTGGGTGGATCATGGCTCTATGACATGAACACTTGCATTCTGTGTGAATGAGGCAGAGTGCATAACACTAGTTGCTATCACAAAGTCCCACATCTCAGCATCTCAGCACAATAAGAGTTGACTTATTGCTCACACAAAATCCAAAGTGGATATTTCTGGTCCCGAGGTGCTTTCCACATGATCACTCAGGAATCCAGTTTCCTTCCATCTTGTAGTTTCACCATCACCCAGGGCCTCAGAGTCCTCTGTTGGGTCCTCAGCACTCAGCTGCCAGATAGGGGAAGAGAGGGAAAAGATCAGGTAGGAGGTTTGTGTGGCCATTTCCACATGCAATCTATTGGTCAGAACCCATTCACGTGGTCACACCTAACTGCATAGGCAAATGAAACATAGAGTTTAACTAGATGCTTAGGAGGAGAAAAAAATGGGTTTTGTTGGCCACATAGAAGTCTCTGTCTCACTGTAATGTCTTGGGGCAATTACCTTTCTCTAAGCCTCAGTTTCTTTGTCTGTAAACAGACAAAGAATAATACCTTCTTCATGGGGTTATTCTGAGGGTTGAAATGAGATAGTCCATGTGAAGCAATTAGAAGCAGACATAGAACACAGAAAGTGTTTGAGAAATATTTCCTGTTACAATTACTACAATATTTGCATTTAATAAATCTTTGTATGCTCTACAGGGTAGTTCTAACCTTGTGCGCTGGGGCCAGGGGTAATTTAATTTGTTCCCCCTGTGTTGTTTTTCAGTCAAGAGATAGTAAAAAATAGAATTACTATGAAGCGGTTGGTCCATAGCAAAAGAAGATGGTTATACTTAAAAAATTTGAGAACCACTGTTCTATGAGACCCCGAATGCTCTTTTGTACATAGTAGATGATCAATATGTCAAATT
The DNA here is from genome assembly GCA_030068075.1 of Paguma larvata. Lineage (NCBI taxonomy): Eukaryota > Metazoa > Chordata > Mammalia > Carnivora > Viverridae > Paguma > Paguma larvata. Next base: position 4,565,544 of record CM057844.1, on the reverse strand, counting down.
AATAGGCTTCCTTCACACCGTTTTTTTTTCTTCCCTCATTCCTACTTCCTGGTCTTCTTACTTTGCTCTCTGCCTCCATGTCACATACTCAATACTTCACTACCACCAGTACCTCCTCACATACACGTGTAAGCACACACACACCTACCACACACACATATGCAGACAGTAATTCAGACAGATTATCTTGGATCGACATGTCTGCAGCCATACATGGCGTCCACCCAGCCAGCCTTGTCCTGACATGTCCTTTAGCCCCCCAAAGGCAGCCTCCTGATCCTACTTCCACTGCTAGCCCTAAGAAAACTCTTGTTCCCTTTCTATGTTCTGTGAGGCTCTAGGAAAATAGGCCAATTAAACTAATTCATACTAAGTAGGAAATGACTTGCTATTATTATCTTTTCATGTAGAGATATTTATTTGCTAAAATTAATGTTTAATTAGTAGTATTTCAAGCCAAGTAAGTAAGGAACTTGTCTACATTGGTGAAAGTGTCTCCATAATTCATGACACTCAACTTTCTTTGCTATTTAAAATTGGTCTGAATGGGAAGGGTTTACCACCACACACATACCTTTATTTTCCTGACTAACTCTTTCCCCAACCAAATGGATGAGTTGGCAACTCATTAGCATTTAGTCCTAACTGCACTGTCAGATTCTCCTTCCTCAATGAGCAAAAACATCTTCCAGGACAAATGGCTGTCCCCCACCCACAACTACATAGTATAAAACTCAGTATCTACCCGGTCCCTGTTCTTCATACCTGGAGGTGGGTGAAACACCTTGTTGTGCTCCTGGAAGAAAGAGAAAAAGCCTTAGGCTTCTGCAGGTTATGGTCCAACTGACACTACCACTTTCTTTGCTCTCATACCTCCACCTCTACAGTCATTCAGAAAGAACCAAAGTCATTCCCATGACTTACTCTGGGCCTAATACACATTTAGCCCAGAGATGATGATGCATTTAATTAAGTGTGTCAGATCAGCTCTGATATAAGTTTTATTTGATCACAACACTATGATTCCAGTCCTCATGCTGCTCTTCATTTTTCAAGGGCAACACCAACTGCCATTGATGCCGCTAAAAACTGAGGCCAATATAGGTAATACCTGCCATCCTGGCTCTATAGGGATGGTCAAAGGATAAAATGACCCTGTATATAAGAAAGTCCACAGCATCCTTAATTAGAGATAAGACATTGTGCTCCCATCTTCTATACACAGAACTTACACCAGCTTCCGAAATCAACAGACAATCCCCACGCCTCATATTGGCTGTTAAGCTCTATCTCCTTCAACCATTTCTCCGGCAATGCTAACAAGGGAAAATGATCTGATGAGCACTTCCCTCCCCTTTTCATCTCTGGTCCCAATCAGTACTGCAGTGAATGCTGGACCCACCCTGTGCCATGATCCTTCCTCCTTCAGCCTTCAGAATAAGGATCCCTGTATCCAAACTATGGCGGGGTGGAGGGGATGGAGGCTTGGATGTACATAGCCATATGGGGCCCACCAGGATTGAAATCAACATTTGTTTCTCCAAAGGTCTTAGGCTGGAACACTGTTCAATGCTACCAGGCAGCAAAAAGAGAAAGGATGGTGAGTAAGGAAAACATAGAGTTGGGGCTCTCTGTGTAAGCCCCATCCCCTGCCCCACCATCCCAGCAAGACAACCCTGGCTGAGAGAGTATACAGGATGTCAACTTGCTAAGGCTGAAATCTCTCAGCATTATTGCTCCTATAAAACTTAAACTACTCTTGTCAACTTATCACCAAGGAGCAACAGCTGGGACTTCATGAAATATGGATGCCTTAAACCCTTAGTTTACTTTGGGCCTTTTCTTCATAATGATTTGGGATAGGGAGGAGAATGTTTTAGAATAGCTAGGAAACCAAATAATAGAAGAAGCAACATATGCCAGAGATAACCAAGAAGGTAAAAACATCTGCCTAGGTTTGCCTACGAAGGAAAGAAATCGCATTACTGAAAAATTAGTGCATGGCCTAGCATACCTTAAAACAGGAGAGAGACGTTTGGATCCTGCTCACAAAGAAGTAACAATTTCCTCTTACATTTGCATTTGCCCATTAAATTCCGTTGAAAAATTCAGACGGTTTCCTGCCTCGGTATACCTGCATTATCATAGAACAAAATAGGGAGACATCTGATCTAGGCAGAAGGTCCAGTTCCACTTACAAAATCCCAGGGGCAGTTTTGAAGTACGACGGAAAATAACCTGTGCAAGGCACTGTACCAGAAGCTTTCGTATGGGAGCTGTAATTAAATTCTCACAACAACCCTGCAACCAAAGTGTAATTATCCCCATTCTATAGATAATGAAACTGAGCCTTGAAAACGTTAGATAATTTGCCCAGAACTGGAATTAGAATCCACATCTATGTGATTCAAAGACCATATTCCTTCTACTATAGCACCTCATGGTTAAACAACCATGTTATCCATCGGACAGTTATTGTCAGGTTCCATGAACGAATCTCTCAAGAAATCCACTGTAAGACCGTTGGTTGCCAGAGATGCGGGTTGTCAGAGGAATTAGGCGAAGGTGGTCGAAATGTACAAACCTCCAGTTATAAGACAAGAAAGTCCTGGGTATGTACTGTGTAACATGGTAACTATAGTTAATAATACTGTGTTGTGTATTTGAAAGTTGGTAAGAGAGTAGATCTTAGAAGTTCTCATCACAAGAAAAATATTAGTAGAACCATGTGAAGTGATGGATGTTAAGTAAACTTATTGTGATGATCATCTCACAATATATACATATATCAAATCATTATGTTGTATACCTTAAACTTATACAATGTCCATTATATCTCATTAAAACTGGAGGAAGGGAGAGAAATCCATTGCATCCAGTGTTTCCTAGTGAATACAAGCATGCTCATGACTGTGAGTTACTATCATGCAGAAAACTTAAAAAATAAAAACTACTAAAAATATTTTTAAACATCCTGAGTTTTGGCAGCCCAAAATAGTGAATTGAGCACATACTTTTTGTCTCTACATCCTTTTGAGATCCTGTAAAAATTGTAATACTGGACTTAAAAAGATAAAACCCAGTAACAGAGGATGCTTAGCAGCTTGTGAGGTGTCAACACATTTCCAGAAGACAGGAGAGGATTAGTGAAAGACATGGAGATTGCCACAAGCACAAACATTGTAGGTGGGGCTGAGATGGAGGGGCGCTCACTAGCCTGAAACCCTGCCAGGTTGTGATGGGGCAGGGCAAGCATAGCATGGCAGGATGAGAAGTAACCTAGACCATGGAGGCGTAAAGAGTGGTTTTTAAGAAGAGCTACATGGTGGGATGTAGAGAGCTTTAAAAAGCAACAATGTCTGGATTCTACCCTCAGAGGTTCTGATTTAATTGGTGTCAGGTGCAATTCAGGTATTGGGAGGGTTTAAAATCTCCCCCAGGAGATTCTAATGGGCTGTCAGGGCTGAGAACCACTGATAAAGGTCATGGAAACCATGGAACCCCCACCCCCACCTCCAAACAGCTGCTCCTTTGCCTTTGAAGCAAAGAGGAATCTACCTGGAGTAGTATCAGAAATGTAGAGAAAAACATATTCTAGCCCTATACTTAACATTTTGGTGAACACTAAATAGTCACATCATGCCAATAATAAAAGTTTTGGTTATCGGTTTTAAACTTTTAGCCTTACTATATAAACACATAAAGAATAATTTTAGAACAGAATATAAATATTTTTAACCATGGAATCAAAAACCCAAATGTAAGGCCCAGGCAGGTGCATTTTAAAAAACATTCTCATACATAGCCGAGATAGAAAGAAACTGATTAATCCTTCATCATTTTTCTTCTTCATAAATTATTTTCAAAAATAGGTATCATGGGAAGTCCCTCTCAATCTGACCCTCACTCAGACACACCCACACATGCACATGCATACACAGGGACATCCGATTCCCCATGTTATTAGGTGAGTTCAGCCTTTATTTTGAGGCTCACCGATTCTTCAGACCCCCACCACCTTTGTCCTGCATGCCTCCCTCCTGGCTCCCCTGGAGCCATTCTCACTGACAGTCTTATGGTTCTGAAATCATCTTGTACACCACACACACTGCCTGGCACACCAAGCCAGCTACTTGCTAATGCTCACCATCTTCTGGTAGAAGTTTTTGCATGGATCTTGGAGTCTCTTCTTAGAACGAGTGGCACGGGTGGAGTAGGTTATATTAGTGGTGCTGAATCTTCATCCCTCTCTTCACCATGGGACTAGGCAGTTCTTCCCCCTAGAGAAGCAGAGTATATACCCCACCTTAATGACAGCACCTTAATTTAGCCGCATGATTGGCTTTGGTGAATGGAATGTGAGCAGAGGTGACATGACTGTAGACTTGAAAAGTCTTGTACGATTGGGCATGCATCCCAGCCATGATGAGAAGTCCTCCCCTGGTGTAGCTGCATGCCCTTCAGCCCAAGCTCCCGATGGACAAATGTAGGGCAGACCTGAGGCCAGTCCTGAGGAGAAGATAAGGCACAGAAGATCAATATCTTCAAGTAGAGCTGCCCAGCCAAGTCATTTTAATTCAACCAGCCCTCAGATATGTGATCCAGCCCAGACAAAACCAGCCAAGATGGACCTACCCTCCAGCCAACCCACAAATGAATGAGTTAAATCAATGCTTACTGTTGTATGCCCTTGAAGTGTTGTGGTTGTGAACAATGCAGCACATGTAGCAACTGCTATTTAATACAGATAAACTCTAAATTCTATGAAAGCAGAGACTCAGTCTTGTTAACTGTTGTATATCCAGCACCTAGTATGGTGTCTGGCACATAATAATGCTTAATGAGTAATTGTTGAGTGCGTAGAAAAATAAATGAATGAATAAATCCATAACAACCAAAGGAAAACACTGAAAGAGCTAGCATGAGACAGTTAATTTGAATTGTTGGTTGTATTAGAATTATGTAGAGAAACAGAACAAAAAGGATGTGTTTATATGTATGTGTGTATATATAAATATATACAAACACACACATAAAGATTTATTATAAGAAATTGGCTTACATGATTATAGATGCTGGCAAGTCCCAGATTCTACAGGGTGTCAACATACTAGAGACCCAGGAGGATTAATCATTTAATTCTAGTCTGAGTCCAAAGGCCTGAGAATGAAGAGAACCTATAATGTAGTTCTAGTTCAAGGGCTCAGACTCAGGAAGAGCCAACATTTTCAGTTCTGATTCAAAGGCAGGAAAAAGCTGATGTCCCAATTCAAAGGCCATTGGGCAGGAAGAATTCTCTCCTACACAGGAGAGGACAGCATTTTGTTCTATTCAAGCCTCCAACAGATTAGATGAGGCCTGCCCACTTTGGGGAGGTCAATCTGCTTTATTCCATCTACTAAATTACATGTTAATCTTATCAAAAAAAAAAAAAAAACACTCTCACAAAAACAGCTAGAAAATTTGTTTGCCAAATATCTGGGTACATTGTGACCCAGGCAAGTTGACACACAAAATTAACCATCACACTGGTTTTATGCACATTAACAGGCTTTATATGTACTCTCTCTATGTTGTGAATCCCCAGGGCAGAGGTGGCTCACCCACCATCCATCATTTTCCAGAGCAGTTATAGCAATGGATGAATACAAAACTGTAAGCGTGAAGTGTTCCAGGATGTGACATCTTTGCTATGCTGCTACCAGTCAGGGTCTGCTTTCATTTAGATATGAAGGGGAAAGGGAAAAAGGATGTGGAGGAAAAAGGATACTGCCCGACATCAGCCCTAAATTCCAAAAACAGCATGTGCTGAGTTTTGTAATGCCTGGCTTCCCCATAATACGTTTTGACGGGTTTGAAATTGGCCTAATGTAAACCGACAATAAGGGAGAGTTGAGTTTGTAGAGCAGAAAATCTATACTCTCTAGACTCTTGCTTACTGCAGGAGAATTCAAGGTATTAACCTTCAATTCAATGCTGAGATAAGAGGCACTAATCTGTCCAACCTCCCAGGCACTTCCAGGCTGACACGGATCGCTTCAGCCACAGCTTTGTAAGTTACTAAATGGCCTTTTATTGGCTTGGTCTGGGGTGACACTCCCAGGATAGAGTGGAAGACTCTATCAATAAGCCCAAATTCCTCTTCCCCACTTCCTCAATGGTGCCTGAAAGTCTCTTAATAGAGGTTTAAAAATGCAAATGATCTTGGCAGAGGGAAAAATGAATGTGTATTCATTGAGATCTCTAGAGATGGGAATTTCTCACCTCAGTCCCTCCTGTCTCTACACCTCCTCTTCCCCCAAAGAAGGAACTCCACTAAATTTGATCAGTTTCCAAGACATCAGTTGGAGCATGTTTGTATAGTTCCTCTTGTCCTCTTCCAGCCAGAAGGTCAATGGCAGTCAATGGTCCAAGGCCTTGCCCACAAAAAGGAGGTCTGATCCTCTTGCTTTTTCTTGCTGGTGCTTCTCTTTGTCTCTCTATATGTCTCTCTCTCTGTCTCTCTCTCTCTCTGTCTCTCCCTGTTTCCTTCTTCCACGAAACCATTCTGCTCTTCTGGATGCATTTCGGTCTTCTTCTACGAGTCCCCTGGTCTTCCAAGTGGCTAGCCAAGTGTGTGGAGCACCTCAAGATCATGGGTTTATATGGGGGAGCAGTGCTGGACTGGGCCATCATCTATACCTCAGAATCCCGAGTTCTGTGTTCTGCACACTGGCAGCCTAAACATGATGGACAGCAATAAGGGACTCACTTTCCTTCACTGCTATCCCTGTTTCTATGTCTAATGGCATCCTTGAGGGGAAAACAACTGTAGTCCAGGGTCAGACTTGGGAATGCCTGCTCTCTAAGCTCCTATGCCATCCCAATAATGTTCAAACCCCTTAATTCTGCTTAACAGTATTAAGGTGTAAAGGACTTCCCAAAGATTCTTTTTGAACTTTGGTGGCAGAGAGGGGGCCAAAATGGAAAAAAAAAAAAACAATTAAGAAGAGATTCAGCCTCTGACAGGGCAATGTGGCAGTGGACACATCCAAACATCAAGACTGCAGGCAAAGACTTAGCCCACAGCACGATTCCACGCTACCCACTCCATGTGAGCACGCAAGGGGGATAGAAACACTCCATCTAGTCTTGCACACTCTATCATGCAATGTGATCACCAGAGAGCCCCTTTCTTGGGGGAAACTTGTTCAATAATCCACTTGTTCAAGAATTCTCACTGATAGAAGCTTCCATATTAAAACCTATGTCAAGTGACCAGGCTATTTGGTGGGGCGGGAAAGGAGAAGAGGGTTGTTTAAGAAGTTTCCAAGGAAGCCACTGGTGGGAATGCAAACTGGTGTGGCCACTCTGGAAAACAGTATGGAGGTACCTCAAAAAATTAAAAATGAAATTACCCTGTGACCCAGCAATACACTACAGGATACAAAAATGCTGATTCAGAGGGGCATATTCACCCCAATGTTTATAGCAGCGCTATCAACAATAGCTAAATTATGGAAAGAGCTCATGTGTCCATTGACTAAAGAATGGATAAAGAAGATATGGTATATATACACAATGGAATATTACTTGATGATCAAAAAGAATGAAATCCTGTCATTTGTAACAACAGGGATGGAACTAGAGGGTGTTATGCTAAGCGAGATAAGTCAGTCAGAAAAAGACAGATATCTTATGATTTCATTTGTATGTGTAATTTAAGAAACAAATACATAAGTGATGAATCACTAAGTTCTACTCCTGGAACCATTATTATACTATATGTTAACTAACCTGGACTTAAATAAAATTTTTGTTTAATTAAAGAATAAAAAATAAAAAAAGAAATTTCCAAACAAGAAAGATGAAGGAGGTTAGGAATGTAAGGTTAAGGAAGGACACAAGAGGACTCCCAAAATAATTCGTTTTTTTTTTTAATTTAAAATACTTTTCAAATCTTTTCCAAATTATGCTTTCACAAAATTGTAAACACAATTAGAGACACATTCCAAAAGTTGCAATTAAGGAGAGAAACTAAGGATGAAACTTTATCTTTTTAAAGGCACTAAGAAACTTGTCACTATACAATTTAGGATCTGTAAATCCCAAGCTCCAGAATTCAGACATTTTATGCCATAGAAATATTCTGAACCAAAATTTCATTGCTAATATGGATTCTTTATGGCATATCTACCTTAAGACTGAGCCAAAGAGGACCACCTGGGTGGCTCAGTCAGTTAAGCGTCCAACTTCGGCTCAGGTCATGATCTCATGGCTTATGAGTTTGAGCCCCACATCAGGTTCTGTGCTGACAGCTCAGAGCCTGGAGCCTGCTTCGAATTCTGTGTCTCCCTCTCTCTCTGCCCCTCCCTCACTCTCTCTCTCTCAAAAATAAATAAACATTTAAAAATAAAGACTCAGCCAAAGAAATAGATTACAAACTTCTAAGTTATGTGCAGAAATTGACTCTGGGGAGTTAGGCATACATAGTAGTGGTCATAACAGTAACAATAATAATAGTGACAATAGCTAACATTTATTAAGCATCTCCCATGTGCGGGACACTGTACTACACCCTTTACAAACATTTTTCTCATTCATCTCCTGCACTGATCTCCAATCCTGACTAGAAAGGACAAGTAACTAGTCCAGGGCTACCCAGCTCCAGATTACTGAGCCTGGAAATCAAGCATGGTGGTCGAACTCCAGCATATGGCCTCTTAGCATTCAGGGGAGCCAGGTAGGACAACCACACAGTGGGAAAGGGGGACCAGGGGTTACAGAGCCGAGTCTAGTCTGCTCTCCATGGACCAGCCCCATCTTTGTCAAATGAGAGCATCTGTTATTAAACTTCACTGCCCTCACAGGTAGAATTAGGTTAAGTCCCCCCAAAAGAGACACTGGGATAAGGATTTGGGTGCAAGTAGTTTATTTGGGAGGTTATTCCAGGAAAAATGGTGAGGGGTGGGGAAATGAGACAGGGAAGGGAAGCAAGCCAATCTGAAGTGCTCTCAGAAGCTGGTTACCACTGTGGGCAGCTAGGACACAGGGCACTGGGGACATCTAGGTGACTAAGTCTAAAGTGCCTCAGAGTTTGCCATCAGGACTAAGGAAGCTGGGCTCTGTATCCACAACTCCTACCTGTCAGAGGTTGAGGACATTAATTTCTAGGCACTTTTGGACTGTTCTTTGCCTAAGCTGTGCAGATTCTCTGCCTGACATGGGCACTGGATATACAAACATGAGGGCCAGGGGACAGGATGTGAGTGGCTATGAACACTATATACACTTCCTGTATACTATACACCATATACATACAAGGATATTCTTGGCTTCAAATTAGACAATACCTTTTTCTCACGGAGGTGTCATTCTAAGAAAATTGTTGGGCAAAGGGCTTGGAATCATGTCCACTGAAGAGCGAATATTCTTTTCTTGGACTTTTCCAGGGTCTCACTGTGAGAGAGGGAAGATATCAGACCCCACTTCTGCATGTGACATTATTTGGCACCAAGAAGTCAACATGTGCTGGGAAATTCCCAAACTGTTGCTTCTCTCATCCGTGGTCCAAACCTTCTGAGGGTCTGGGGCAAAAGTGCTATGAGTAAAACAAACTAGGGCACATACGCAAGGCAGGGACAGAGACCATATATTCCTTTTGTCTAAATACGTGTGGATTTAAAAGTCAGTAGTAAAAGAGGGAAAATGATATACAGTATGGTCAAGGACATTTAAGCCTTGGAAATCAGATATGATACATTGTATGTATTTTTGCTACATTGATTTGGTCCACTTTTTAGCATTTAAAAGGAAAAGATGAGCTTACTTATATACCACATTATACCAGACCATGTAGTGTGAAGGGGTGTGTGTGTGTGTGTGTGTGTGTGTGTGTGTGTAGTGCGCAGAATCTGGAAAGACTTGACAGTGTACAAAGAATAAGAGAGCAGCTCGAAATATGTCATAGACATATTGAAAGCATGATACTACCAAATATATTACAAGCCAAGTTTATATTGGAATTAAATCCGAGTTCTGATTTTTGTCCTTTTTAACTAAAAGAAAAACTTTTCAACAATGAAAGCTTTGATGGCATTCTCATAGAAAGAATCTAGATGGAACCACAAATAATTTTTAGTTTTCTTTTAAAATCTAAATTGGGTGCTACATTGCAAAGATATATTCTACAAAATATTATTTAAATGTCAAGTCACCCAAGTATATGGGGAAAAGGTGATCTTCTAAAGGTTTAGGTTTTTTTACTTCCTCCTGGAGGACTTTGTTCAGATAAGGTTGATTTCTGCCTTCAACATCTATGATTTAAAATATGACTTTTCTGAACTTTGTAACCTTATTTTGAAGGAAACCATTTTAAGAGCAAGGGATAAAATTCAATTAACTGAGATGACAGAAAATAATCTACTAAGCGAATATATCAAGCAATTGGAAGCTTTCATACCTTTCAAAAAGGAAATAACCTATTTCTTGCCTTGTTATCTAATGACACAGGAGTTTATTTCTCTTGAAGCTGTTACAAATCTACCTAATGAGGCCTAAACACTGTTGCCAAGCAATTAGAGTTTTTATTGTGTCACTGATTTCCTTCATTTCCGTAGTTGCTGATAATCATTAGCCAATACTGTCTCATTTAAGAATGCACATATGTGCATGTGTGCATACAGATGCACACCCAAACACACAGACTCCAGCTGGCTGAGACTTATAACAGAACTACTGACAGCTCGGGCCAGTGACTGTGGGTGGGCGTCCTTAGACAGCTACCAAACTTGACATTTCTACATATCTTATTAGCTAAGGCATTTGTGCTAACCTATGCTCATTGCTCATTTGTTATTCTGTGGGCATAATTTATTTCAAAGGCATTGAAAGATGGCAGCATTTCCTAATATAAATACACACACACACACACACACACACACACACACACACACACACAGAGCAAGTTGTACTTTCCAAAGAGCCACTTCACTATTACATGTCCCATGTGCTCTTCTAGAACCTTGTCACCTCCCCATCAAGAATCTGAGGTGCCTGAGTGGCTCAGTCATTTAAGTGACCAACTCTTAATTTTGGCTTAGGTCATGATCTCATGGTTTGTGAGTTTGAGCCCACAGAATCCAGCAGAAGTGACTTAAGGTAAGGTCATAAAAACAAATGCACTTTCTGCCTTAGGAGCTGAAACATCTTCTCTTGCAGACTTTAGCTGCTAAGCCCAATGGCTGGAGGGCCACCATGCTGTGAGCAAGCCTATGCAGACAGACCATGTGGAGAGAGAGAGATTTCCAGCCATCTCTAGCTCCTCTAGAAATCCATCTGCTCTGCCAGCTCCAGCCATCAACTGATGGCAACTGCCTCTAAAATGCATCCAGTGAAGCCTTCCTGGATTCTTGACCACAGAAACCACAATAGTAATAAAATGATAGTTGGAGATTAAGACATTAAGTTTTGCATACTCATAAGAACATGGGTATGGTTAGAATATTTCTCTATATATACTCTTTTCCTTAATAGTTAGAGCAGACACTATTGGTGTTATGTCCACACCCTGTTGGCACTCATTGTCCCCATACTGACTTTTGACTTCTTCCTGAAAGCAGAAGTCACTGTTTGGGGGCTTTCCCAGCTGCATGCATGGCCACTGATGGGCAGGCCAGAAGTACTAGGGAGTTATTGCCTACAGGTAAGCCCTTAATTAATGGAAAATGGAAATTTCTATATTAAATGGCCCAACTCTTCATCCCTTAGATGAGAAAACTCTGATGCAGGATCTACCCCATGCTCAGAGTGTAATAGACTCTATAACACTCTTCTGGCTGCTTTTCCCCTTCTCAGCCACACAAGCACCCCTGAAACATATGCATTTTTTTTAAATTTGTGTTTAATGTTTATTTATTTTTGAGAGACATAGAGGCACAGCGTGAACAGGGGAAGGGCAGAGAGAGAGGGAGACCCAGAATCGGAAGCAGGCTCCAGGCTCTGAGCCGTCAGCACAGAGCCCGACGCAGGCCTCAAACTCACAGACCGCGAGATCATGACCTGAGCTGAAGTCGGCTGCCCAACGGACTGAGCCACCCAGGCGCCCCCACATGCATTTTAATGGGTGGCTCAGTTAGTTAAAAACCAGATTCTTGATTTTGGCTCAGGTCATGATCTCACAATTTGTGAGTTCGAGCCTCTCTTCAGACTCTGCACTGACAATGCAGAGCCTGTTTGGGATTCTCTCTCTCTCTCTCTCTCTCTCTCTCTCTTCCCTTCCTGCACACGAACTCTCTCAAAGTAAATAAATAAACTTGGGGTGCCTGGGTGGCTCAGTCAGTTAAGAATCCAACTTCAGCTCAGGTCATGATCTCACGGTTCATGAGTTTGAGCCCCACGTTGGGCTCTGTGCTAAGAGCTCAGAGCCTGGCGCCTGTTTCCAATTCTATGTCTCCCTCTCTCTCTGCCCCCTCCCACTCATGCTCTGTCTCTCTCTCTCAAAAAACTAAACTAAACTAAGATGCATGTGTCCTGAATGGATACTTTGATCAAATACAGCCTTTACGTCAAAAAGACATATTGCTAATTAACTGTATGCTAGGGACAATGTTAGACAGTGCAACACGTGAAAGAGAAAATGCACCTCCAAAGTTACAGCACTTGAAGTGTGGTCAGAGGGGCCACCCTTACTTACATCAAAAATCCAGGAACGGTGTATATAGGGACTCAGGCAGGTGAGAGACTTGCAGAGAAGGGAACTCCACACTGGGTAGTGATATCAGGGTAGGGATGCCACCTGCCTTTTCCACGGACTCCCTATACATTGGTGGAAAAGGCCTCAGGCATAACCAGGCTTGTGGGAGCTCAAAGATTTGCTTGGTACCTAACCAAAGACTATACCTTTATAGTAACTTCCATTCATAGAATACCTTTTCCACATCCCACAGCCTTTGAGGGCTTTTTATATGCAAGGTGGTGACACTTTATGCAAACAGTACTGTTCCTGAAGAAACCGCATAGTGCAAAGCGTACATTATTCAACTTTAATCCCGGGAAGGAGGTGAGTATTTCTTATTACCAGCTAGTAATGTGGCAACAGCATAAAACCAGTGTACCATTCCCCTCCAACCTGTCAGTTTGAAATTACACAATTCTGGACTAAAATTTATTTCATGGAGACTTGCATTATTTCAAATCTGGGGCAAATATATAAAACTAATATTTTACATTATACTAAATTAAACTCATATAAATATGTCCTCTCTCTGTAATTGTCATCATCTTCATTTATATGCTAACAATACTGACATTAATAGTAATATAATAATTATATAATACTTATAAAGAGCCCCATATTTACTAAGTGCTTACCATAAATAAGTGTTTAACACAGATGTTAACTCATTACTACAAAGTAGATATTACTATTATCTCAGTTTATAGATAGAAAAAAACTGAGGCACGGAGGTTAAAGAGTTTGCTTACAATTATCAATGCTCACAACTGATCAAAGGGTAGTTGTACAACTAGATTCAACCAGGTAGTCTGGCCCTAGGACCTGCTATACTCTTAATCACCAGATTCTACTTCCTCATTTAACCCCCATAATGATCCTAATATGAAAGTTTCGCTTTCCTGTTTTACAGATGAGAAAACTAGGCCCAGGTGAGTTAGTTAGAATTCCAAACCATTTCTTTCCAGCTCTAAAACCCACACTGCTTGCATTGAATTCAGCTGGATCCTTCTGTTTCCCAGCTGTATTGATGCCAATAGATTAAGACCAGCACTCGCTAAGAATGCTCTTGTCAAGTCAAACTCTTTTACTTAGATATAGAGATAGATAAACGGAAAAGATCCATTTTGCCATGAAACACGATGAGAGGCAGGAAAGCCTAATGGTTAGATGCTCTTACACCAATAATAGCAAACATTTATTAAGTCCCAACACAAACCAGGCATTGTTCCAACCACCTACCACATACCAGCTCTGTACTGCTCTTCCTCCCATTGTACAGCTATGTCAGAGGCAAAGAGAGGGGGATGAGGGTTCAGGTGTTGCTCTGGGTAGCTGCTGCTCCTCAGTAGAGCTGAGAACAGAGTGGATGAAAATCCCTCCTCCAGCTCACTCCCAAAGCTACAGATGGACTCCAATGTATGGTGTGGGAAAGGAACTGAGGCACAGGAGGTCAGTTGCTCTGAGGAGAACAGCAGTGACCCCAGAAATGCCCAGGAGAGAAAATGCAGAGTCAAGGCCTCCTTCACTATTCTCCAGAAGAGCTGGAGTGTCAGGTTTCAGATACCTGTGGGTTTCCTGGAGGACGGATGGGGCAACTGCAGTGAGGGCCACCAGAACGCCCTCTAGGTGCAACAGCAAGCAGAGCCCAGGGGCAAGGAGAAGGCACAAAGGGCTTCTCCTGGTGGGGAAGAAAGGATGCTGACTTGGCCACCTGAGGATGCTAAGACAGGAGACAAATTGCACAATGCTGGTGAAGTAAGAGAGTCCCCAGGGACCTCACATGACTTTGGGAACTAATTTTTACAAAGCTTTGAGAGACTGTGACTCATTAAGGACTGTTAGGTTACTATAAGCCTAATGGTGCATTATGTCATAAGTGCTGACTTTGCTATTGCTTAATTGAAATTCTAACACATCATCAGAGTATTTGGAAATGGAAAGGGCAGGGCAGGCTCACTGAGTATATAGCAAAGGTATGGGTTAAAAATTGATAATCCATAAATATCATAAAGAGAATGTACTATAAATCTCAGTTAAGTAGTATTCTATACATAAGCATATACTTCAGTAAGGTAATATTCTATATAAGTGTATACATTATATAAATACTGCTGGCGTCCCACCCAGGCTTACTTTATGATGCCAGGTGCTGACCACCAGCTACCAGGAGTGCTGGTAACATCTCTCACCTGCCTTCATCTCCGGAGAATCACCCACTGCCAAAAGGGAAGCTACCTCACCCGTGGGCTTATGGGCCACCCCCATGGGCAGCCAGTGTCCAGTGACTGTTTTCATAAGAGTTCTTATGTGCCTCAAGGAACATGAACTCCACGGTGCAATTCACACTCCACAGTACCCCATGGGATCGGGTTGAGACTAGACCCCAGGCAAAGATCATCGCTTTGCACAGCGTTAACTAGTGAGACAGAAAATATATTTCCAGCTACCAATCAGAGTGGAATTTTCAAAGTTGGTTAGTTCCTACTAGGTAATGCTTTGGAAATAATCCAGCTTATTATCATTTAAGGCTAGGATCCTGTGTAAGACAGCAAAAATCTAGAAACCATCTGATGAGTTAGGGAAAGCATGGTACATACAGTGGAAAATACTACACTGTTATAGAAGTCAGGATACAGATATGTATCTACCGACATAGAAAGTGCAAATCCAGGTTATAGAACCATGTGTATAGCATGCGCCTTTACTTGATGCTGTACATTCATTCATTCATTTATTCATACACACACACACACACACACACACACACACACACAGAGAGATACACACGGAATGTCTTAGTGTGTGTGGTTCCTCCCAGATCAGCCTGAGACAAGAGCTTGTGTGCAGACAGTTTATTTTGGGAAGTGATAACAAAAATTGGAGGGGAGGACTAGAGAAATATGAAACAGGAAAGTAGGGAAAACCAACCCAGGGACAATTGTTGAGCCAGTCACGCTGGGTTTAGTACTATTTGGGACCCTCTCAGGAGCTATGTAAACAGCCTCAGAATTGTCCACTCGCAGAACAGGAGAAAAGATGTTTTTATTCACTGGATCCAGGCCCCATTGTCAGGGGTTGCCCCGTGGTGTGTTCACTCCTTTTGACCTCCTGTGAGTACACACCCCAGATGGGCACATCTAATCTACCTGCAATGGTAGAGGAACCTTGGGGCAAAGGTAGACAGGGGAGCTGGGGATACACCTGCATAGTCACTGGCCATGGCTGGATTAAAATGTGGGCCAAGGGACTTTGAGGAGAATATGCAGGAGGGTGGTCATCCCTGGCTGGCAAGATTCTTTATTCTCTTCTTTATGTTTCCTGTACTATTAAATTATTTTTGTAACAAGCATGTAATTTTTTGCAAAAAGACAATGAAGCTATATCAAAAGAAGAAATCATTGCATTTGACTCCATCATTTCACAGAGAAGCAGATGAGGCATGGGACAGTGCTCACAGACTGGTAGCTCAGAGGATGGTCTGCAGTGTGAGCACAGTATTATGGCCCACCCAGCCCTGGGCATGTATAGGATGCTGCCTACACACTGCAGCTCAGATCAGATGGGGGACACACCAGGCGGTAGAGTCCCTGTAAGGGACAAAGAAAAAGGAACGGGTACCTGGATCCATTGGCTTATCTCTGTGTGAAAGAATAAGTGTGGAATCATTTTCATGGATCTCAAACACTAAAGAGAAGGGTGGATGCCACAAACAAGACTGCCTTTCTTGCCCATTGCTTCTTGGGCCCATCCTTGGCAGCTTCAGCCACTAGCAGAGGATGTCTGACTTAGTTTATGTTCCCCTCAAAACGGAGCCTGAGACAAGGATTTGAGTGCAGATGGTTTGTTTGGGAGTTAGTCTCAGGGAGCCCTGTGAGGAAGGGGTGGAAACCAGGCACAAAGAAAACCTGATGTGCACCGGTGAGGGTGGGCACCCAGGGCTCAATCCTCCAGGATCCACTAAGAGGCTGTGGGAACTGTCCCTCTGAGAGGCTGGAACCCTGCAACATTTTTCTGCTAATCCCCACCCCTCATTGGTTGAGGGTCACTCCTGCCATGTTAACTCCCTGACACTCATGGTCTGCCCCATACATGATGAAGGAAGCTTATGGAGTAAGGGAGCTGTCTGCAGGCCATCTCCAAAGCAGGCTTAAGGAACATGGGCAGAATCCTAACAGCATCTACTACACTCCCAAAACTCAGAATTGAGATTTTTCTCCTGCGCTTCCTGAGCCTACAGGCTAAGCCATTCAGATGATAACAGAGCTGTGAGTGGGACCCTGACTGTAATTTCTGTTCCCTCCTCCATCACTCCAGGGGTTGGGGGAGGGATGGAGAGAGTGGGAAAATGTTGATGCAAAAGGCCAAAGCTAGGAGCAGATGAACTGTCTGAATGAATTGCTTGTTCTCAAATAGAGAAGGAACTGTATCTGAACGGTTAATCCTCTCGTGTTACAACAGCCAAAGATCGCCCCACAAAGATTATTATTGGCCCATAATGTTGCAGACTGGGGAAATCTTTATGTGTCGCTTTTCCTTTTAAACATCAGATCCGAGAGCCAGGCCAAGATATTTGAAAGCAAATTGTGAGCCCCGTCTGCCAGCTGGGGGCATGCTGAGACAAAGGAAAGATTCTAGCTGGCAGAGCTCGCTGGAGACCCTTAATCCATACAGGCTGATTTTAACATGTTTGTTCCCATGTTGCGTGGACATTCTTCCATCCTCAAAGCTGCTTCTTCAAAAAGAACTTTTCTGTTCATTATCAGCTTATTTACCGTTTTAGATTCAGCTATAGATCATAAAGTTTATAAACCTCAGCCAGCTGAGGGGGAAATCTCCCCAGGATTCCATTAAATTGTAAATAAATAGGTGTTGCAGCTGAAGGGGTCATAACATGGATTCCGTGGGGTGGCTTCACTCAGGATCTCTTCTAGAAAACAAAAGAACTGAGGAAACAAGAAGATCCACATGCCACAAAGTAATCCTCAAGGTAATACGTCACGTTGAAAGGAACCCCTTAAAAACTTTTGCTATCCATAAAGCTTCTTAAAAGTGAGTGTCAATCAGTTGAGCCAACTCAGTTTGGCAGAAAATCGTGCAACATTGCTGAAATTAACAGTCTCTCAGGCTGACAGGTAGACAAACTCTAGGAATGAGCCAGTAATATTGAGTTTCAGGGTGAGGAAAAAATACAAGCTGAGCCTCAGTTTAGAAAAGGTTAAGGATATTTTTGCAAATGCTCTCAGAAACGCACTCAAAAATCCATTTAAAATCCTGAATGGGGGCGCCTGAGTGGCTCTGTTTGTCAAGCATCCAATTTGGCTCAGGTCATTGATCTCACAGTTAGTGAGTTCGAGTCCTGTGATCAGCTCTGTGCTGACGGCTCTGTGCTGCCAGCAGTTGTGCCCACTCGGGATTCTGTATCTCTCTCTGCCTCTCCGTTGTTCATGCTCTGTCTCTCTCCCTCTCTCTCCCTCAAAAATAAGTAAACATTAAAAAAAATAATAAAATCTTGAATGAATACCCTTAAAAATATTCAGAATGCTCAATAGTTAGTCAACTGTTTGTGCATGTCTCTAAAATTAATAGATACACTAAGCCTGAGATTTAATTTATCCAGGATGCAAAGCCTGGTATTGTAACCACCTATTTGGAAATTGCCAAATTCAGAAAGAAAGACTTCCTCAAGATGACATTAGTAAAATTAGTCAAATATAAAGAAGAATATTTTCATTTTCAAGGTCATATGAAGTTTTTTCATTGAGAAAAAGTCTTAAAGGATGCTTATAAAAAAGACACAGGGAAAGACCAAAGTTATCATATATTCTAGACAGTCTTTTTTTTTTATTTTTTTAACGTTTATTTATTTTTGAGATACATAGAGACAGAGTATGAACAGGGCAGAGAGAGAGGGAGATACAGAATCCGAAGCAGGCTCCAGGCTCTGAGTCGTCAGCACAGAGCCCGACGCGGCGTCTCGAACCCACAGACCGTGGGATTATGACCTGAGCCGAAGTCGGCCGCCCAACCAACTGAGCCACCCAGGCGCCCCTCTAGACAGTCTTTTATGTTACTGTCCTTGTAAGTCATTCATTCAACAAAGTAAAATTTGCAATTCATTCATTCATCCATTCATTCAACAAAGATATGCAGGACTTCTCTGCCAGATACGCTGCTGGGCACTAATGATAAAATAGTGCTGTAGACGGTTGGATTCCTGACCCCTTGAGCTTACCATCTTGCACACAAGTGAAAAGGGAGGTATTTTATATTGTGCATGGATGTCCATTATAAGAAAAAAGGTATTAGTTAAAGACCAAAAGAATTTTAACAGTTAACAATCAGAAGGATCAAAAGCAGAGAGGTTGGGGCTGGGTTCTGAAGCAGGATTGAGCAAATTTGTGGGTTTCCAGATATTACGAGCCATGCCTTCCCCCACAGCAGGCCTCCAAATGAATCAAGGAAATACCCAACATCTCTCACCTGTACAACAGGGAAGTGATGATACCTAACTCATAGGATTGCTTCAGGGTATATGCAGAAAAGGCCTAGTCTGATGGCACCATGATAAATGCTCAGTTGATGTGACCTGGTTTGATATTAGCAAGTAACTCAAATAGCACCATGTTTGGCACTAGAAAGTGGTCTACAAATATTGATTCATTTCTCTTGCTACACTGACATATCTTACAGTCGTAAGATATGATACACATATCTTAACCCAGGGTCTCCAAAGTGGGGCATCCATGAAAATCAACTGGGTGAAGAAAAAAAATATTAGGACTTCTATTTGTAAATTTTTATATAAAAATGGCAAAATGATTAAACTTTATCGAAATATATTATATGGATTGATACTCGTGCCCTTCCTTGGTCTGTGTGTCTGTCTTACAGGCTCTGAGGAGCGCTGAGGGAATGTAGGAATGCTACTGCTCCAAAGAGCAGAGAGTGGCACTCTTATTTGGTGGCCTTTTGTGAGCTCTATTAAAGGAATGTACAGATTATATAAATTTAGCTTTAACTAAGTTAACTCCTCCGTTTGGGGAGGCTTTAAAACATTCTAGGAGCACCTGGGTGGTGCAGTCAGTTAAGCATCCAACTCTTGATCTAAGCTCAGGTCATGATCTTGCAGTTCATGAGTTCGAGCTCCACACTGGGCTGTGCGCTGCTTGGGATTTTCTCTCTCCTTCTCTCTGCTCCTCCCCCGCTTGTGCGTGCGCATGCTCTCGCTCTATCTCTCTCTCTCAAAATAAATAAACATAAAAATAAACTAAAATATTCTAGCCAAGGGTGGGGATGCTGGTTGGTTCAGTAGGTAGAGCAGGCAACTCTTGATCTCAGGGTCATAAGTTCAAGTCCCACATTGGGTGTGGGGCCTACTTAATAAAATAAATTACCACCGTAGCCAAGAAATCACGGATTGAAGATACTCATGATATCACAAGCACGAAGGAATAAAAAAAAATGGCAGAGCTGACTCTTCCATTCCCATTATCCTCCATCATCGTCATTATAAAAACTATAATGCTCCCATTAGTGTGACAAGAATTCGGTCAAAAAATACTGAAATTATAAAGAAGACTACTGGAAATAAGGATATACAATTATTATCATTGACAATGAAACTAACTCTGCGTGCATGTTGTTGCTCTGCTATAGTAGTTATTAATACAAGTTTTCAAAGCGGCGGTACCAATTTGCACTCCCACCATTACTATGTGACAATTTCAATTGCCCCACATCCTCATCAAACCTTGGTATTGCCTTTTTTCATCCTCATCAAACCTTGGTATTGCCTTTTTTCATCCTCATCAAACCTTGGTATTGTCTTTTTTTTTTTAATTGTAGACATTCTGGTAGGTATGTAGTGGTAACCTTTTGAGGTTTTAATTTGCATTTCCTTGCTGCCTAATAAAACTGATCAGCTTTTCATGTCTTTAAAACCCTTTAATTCATTTTTCAAATTTTATGATCTTGTTCTGATTTTTAGGAATATTATATATATCCAAGGCCTGATTATAGATAGATATATAGACCTATCTATATATTTCACAAATAAATTTTCTTACTCTATGACTTGATTTTTAATTCTTTTATGGTTAGTGTTTATCAAATTTATTTAAGAAATGTTGGCCTTCGGTGTCACGAAGACATGCATCCATGCTACCTTTTAGGTTCAAATATACATTCCACTTGGAATTGGTTTTGTCTATGAAGTGAGGAAAAGTCAAAGATCCTTTCTTCCTTATGGGTAGTCAGTTAACCCGGAATCATTTATTATAAAGACCATACTTTCCCTACTGCACCCTTGTTGCATTTTTGCAATAAAATCACAAGACTAAATATTGTGTCTACTTCTGGACTATTGATTCCATTGGTCTGTTTGTCTGTCTTGCATCTGTTCCATACAATCTTATTATAAAGCAACAGCAATTAATTAAATCCATCAACTTTGTTCTTCTTCAAGATTACTTGGCTATGCTTGGCTCTTTTCATTTCCATATGAATTTTAGAATCAACTAATAAATTTCCACCACACACACACACACACACCCCTACTGATTTTGCTGGGATTACATTGAATCTACAGATAGAGATAGCATTTTTATAATACTGTCTTCCAATCCATTAGCATCTCTCAGTAATTTTGTGAGACCTCTGTGCAGATCTCTTGCACATCAGTATTTATTTCTAAATACTTTACTTTTTAAATATCTTTTAAATGTTTGCTTATTTTTAAGACAGAAAGAGACAGAGCGCGAGCAGGGGAGTGTCAGAGAAAGAGGGAGACACAGAATTTGAAGCAGGATCCAGGCTCTAAGCTGTCAGCACAGAGCCCAATGTGGGGCTCACACCCACACACTGTGATATCATGACCTGAACAGAAGTCAAATGCTTAACTGACTGAGCCACCCAGGCACTCCTAAATACTTCATTTTTAATGCTATTGGAAATATTGATTTTTTCAAAGTTTCATGTTCTAAGTCTTGCTAATATATTTTTAAAAATCTGATTTGGTCATATTTTCATTGTATTCAGCAGCCTTGCTAAGCCCATGCATTAATCCTAATTATTCATCTGTAGATTGCTTTAACTTTCCTATGTATTAAATATATCATCTGTTTTATTTATTCTTTCTGTTTTCTTTCTTCTTCTCTTCCTTTCCAACCTTCATAAATTTTATTTTTCTTCCAAATTTGCACTGGCTAGAAACACCAATATAATGGTAAATAAATGTGGTGATAGCAGGCATCCTCCTTTCATTTCCAATCACAGAGGGAAAGCGTTTAAGTAATTATTAATAATAATTTAATAATGTAATTTTTTCCATAGGGTTTTTACAGAGACACGTATTTATCAGATTGGGCAAGTTCTCTTGTATTCCTAGTATGCTGTGAGTTTTTTTAATTAGGAGTTTAATTCAATGGTATGGTATTTTTGCTCTCATTGAGGTATCATTTGATTTTTTTCTGATTTTTTCTCTGTTATTATGGGGAATGACATCAGATGGTTTTCATATATTAAACTAAGCTTGATTTCCAGGAATCAACCCAATTTAATCATTATTATCTTTTTGAAACAGATTGCTGAGTTTGATTTGCTAATAATTTGGGATTTTTCATCAATATCCATGAGAGATACTGTCCTGTTGCTTTCCTTTCTTATACTATCCTTGTGAAGTTTTTAACATTTAATCAATGTTATTCTAGTCTCATAAAACAAATTGAGAAGTGTTTTCCCCTTCTCTCTTCTCTAAAAGAGTATATATAATTTTAAATCTTTTTTTAACGCTTATTTATTTTTGAGAGAGAGAGCACGAGTGAGCGTGAGTGCATGAGTGGGGGAGGGGCAGAGAGAGGGGGAGGAGAGGGAGACATATAATCCAAAGCAGGCTCCAGGCTCTGAGCTGTCAGCCCAGAGCCCAACACGGGGCTCAAACCCACCAACCATGAGGCCATGATCTGAGCTGAAGTTGGAAGCCTAACTGACTGAGCCACCTACGTGCCCCATATAAGTTTAATGTATATTATCATTAAATCTTGGAAGATTTCAACAGTAAAGCTATTTCTCTTGGAGTTTTATTTACTGGAAGTTTTTCAATTATAAACTTAACTTCTTTAATAAAAATAGGAGGACTATTCAGATTTTTAATTTCTTCATGTGTCCATTTTTGTAAGTTATGTTTTCTACGAAATATGCACAATTCATCAAAATTTCAAACCTATTAGCACAAGTTTCTCGATATATCATTTTATGATCTGTCTATTGTATAAAAGATCTGTAATGGTGTCCTATTTTTTGTTGTTGATAAATGGTAACTTGTGGTCTTTTTCTTCTTGGTAAGTCTTGCTAAAAGTTTAATAATTGTATTAATTTTTTCACAGAACTAACTTTTTACTGTATTGATTGTCTCCATAATATGCCTGTTTTCTATTTAATTAGATTCTATGTTATATTTCTTATTTTCTTTCTTTTACCTTCTTTCAGTTTCATTTAATGTTTTTCCTAACTTCATGAGATACTTAATCATAAATTATCTTCTTTATGTATATATAATAAAATATTACTCAACCATCAAAAAGAATTAAATCTTGCCATTTGCAGTGACATGGATAGAGCTAGAATGTATTGTGCTAACCAAAATAAATCAATCGGAGAAAGACAAATACCATATGATTTCATTCATATGTGGAATTTAAGAAACAAAACAGATGAACACATATGAAGAGGAGCAAAAAAAGAAGAGAGAGGGAAATAAACCACAAGAGACTCTTAATGATACAGAACAAACTGAGGATGATGCCCATCCCCATCTACCTCCTTTCATCAACCCTCAGTTTGTTGGGTGATGGGTGATGGGTACTAAGTAAGTTTTACTTACTCAGTTTGTTGGGTGATGGGTGATGGGTACTAAGAGGGCTCTTGTTATGATGAGCACTGGGTGTTGTATATAAGTGATGAATCACAGAAGTCTACTCCTGAAACCAATATTATACTGTATGTCAACTAAAATTTAAATAAAAAATAATAAATAAATAATCTTCTTTTATAATGTATGCATCTAGAGCTACAAATTTCCCTCTAAGATCGGCTTTAGCTACTTCCCACAAATTTTATATGTCATACCTTCATTGTTAGTCTGTTAGTGATATCTTCCATTGTCCACTGTGATTTTTTTTTAGTTTATTTATTTTTGTTTAGAGAGAGAGAGAGAGAGAGAGAGAGAGCAGGGGAGGGGCAGAGAGAAAAATGGAGAGCAAATCCCAAGCAGACTCCATGCTAGCCACATAGAGCCTGACATGGGGCTCGATCTCACAAACCATGAGATAATGACCTGAGCTGAAATCAAGAGTTGGACACTTAAATAACTGAGCCACCCAGGCACCCAAATTTCTTCTTTAAGAAGTTTTACTTAGAAGAATATAACTTAGGGGTGCCTGGATGGCTCAGTCAGTTGAGAGCCTGACTTCGGCTCAGGTCATGATCTCACAGTTGTGAGTTCGAGCCCCACATCGGGCACTGTGCTGACAGCACAGAGCCTGGAACCTGCTTCGGATTCTGTTTCCCTCTCTCTGCACCTCCCCCACTCACACTCTATCTCTCTAAAAATTAAATGAACATTTAAAAAAAAGAATACTACTTAATTTCCAAGAGATTTTTCTAATTATCTTTTGTTATTGATTTATAGCTCAATTCCACTGAAGTCAAAAAACATGCTCCCTATATTTTTAATAGTTTGAGGTAAAACTTGATTTATGACCCAGCATGTGGTCATTATTGGTGAATGTTCTATTTGAATATACCTGAAAAACCAATAAATCTCCAGATGTTTGAATTATTCTATATATGTTACTTAAGTCAAGTTGGTTAATCATATTGTCTATCATTAACTCACGAAGGGCAAGATCATGACTTGAGCCGAAGTTAGACGCCTAACCGACTGAGCTACCCAAGTGCCTCACGTATTACTGAATTTTTAATGCAACATGACAATCTTGCCTTTTAATTAAGACATTTTGTCTGTTTGCATTTAACATATACACTAATGTGTCAACTAATACATTTGGGTTTAAATCCACCATCTTATTATTATCTATTTGTCCTATCTATTCTTTATTTTTTCTTCTTTCTTGTCTTCAAGGATTAATCAAATATTGTTCTCATTCCATTTTTGACCTCTGTAAGTAAATTATGCATTCTTTTATTATTCTTTTAGTGGTTGTCCTAGAGATTACAACATGTACCTTGATTCATTAGGGTTGTTTATAAATTAGCAACATTAAATTTATGGTTAACATTTTAACAGGAACTATGGAATGATAATGTATGTGTCTTCTACCATCATCATGATGCTACTCCTCAGCTGACTTTAAGATTTCTTCTCGGGGCATGTGTTGGGATGAACACTGGGTGTTATATGTAAACCAGTTTGAAAATAAACTATTATAAAAAAAAGATTTCCTCTTGGACTTTTGTTTTCATCGGTTTTAACATGATATCTGTAGGTATGGTTTCTTTGCATACATCCCATCTAATGTTCATAATGCTTCTTAAATCAGCGACTTGTTATCGTTTATCAGCTTTGGAATAGTCTCAGCCCCAATATCTTCAAATATCACCTCTGCCCATTCTCCATCCCTCCCCCTTCACCAAGAACACCAAATTCACATTCTCACTATGTCCTCTGTATCCTTGGTGCTCTTATATGGGGCTTATCAACTTTCAGCCTCCCTTCTGGGCAATCTGATTGGACTCTTTGTTGACAAACCTTCAATATTTATAGTTTTGGATATTTTATTTTTGGGCTGTTCAGATTTCCACTTTTCCAGTCTTCTCTCTGGATGGAAAACATTTGACTTCTAGCTTTCTGGGAAGCTCTGAAAGAGAGCGAGAATCTCAGCATGTAGAATTCACTTAGTCATTTGGTCAATTAATGCCTTTGTTTTTATTATGGTATTACTGTATCACTTATCATCCTAGCATACTCCAGTCCATTGACCCCACGTACATTCTCAAACGATGTCTTTATAGTAAAGGCAATGAATATAAACTCTTTGTTAAGTATAGCAGCTGCTTCGACTTTTGGTATAAATCAACTAAAAGAAGTTCAGTTCTATTCTTGATTTGATAAATTTATCATGAATCAGTGTTGAATCTTATCAAATTATTTTTCTACATTAATTAAGAAAAATCACATGATTTTATCCTTTATTTTATGGTGAATATGCCATCCCCACTTTCCTGAATAAATCCTACTTGATACTGAAATATTTTTATATACAATTGGATTCAGTTAACTGATATTTTATTTAGGATTTCTGCATTTATTTTCACCATGAACACAATGTTCACAATAAAATTTCTTTGTATTGTTCTCATCAAGTCTTAGAACGAAAATGAAGCCATAAAAGAAATCAGGCAAACTGTATTCTTTCTAATATTTTCTGAAACACCTTGTTTAAGAAAGAACTATCTGCTCTTCATAAGTTTTTCAAAGAATTTACATTAACTATCGAGGCATGTGAGGTTTAGGGGAAAAAGAGTTCTTTTTAAATATTTGTTAATTATTCAAGCTATCAGTTTCTGTTGATACTAATTTTAGGGTGTTAATACTTTTTCCTAGGAATTTGACTATTTCATGTAGGATTTTTAATTCATTCACATACATACATAACAATATTCTTTTATTAAAAAAGAATATTCTTTTACTTTATTTAAATTTCTGGTGTGTCTTTGGTTGCTTACCCTGTGTTATTCTTTTTTTTTTAATTCCAGTGTAGTTAACATACAGTGTTATATTAGTTTCACTACCCTTTGTTATTCTTGATTTACAGAGCTCAGGAGTCAGCCTGTCTTATCCATCTTTTCAAAGCACCCATTTTTGGTTTCAGAATTCTTACTTTTCTCTATTTCATGAATGTTTCCTCTATTCCTTACATCTTTGGAACTTGCCATTTTTTTCCATGTTTTTCCAAATTTTTCAGTTGAATATTTATTTATTACTAATCTTTCTGGCTTCTTAATTATTATACTTAAACCTTTAAAACATTCCTTGAAACTGCTATGTTTAGCTATGAACAACAATTTTTAAAAAGTAGGGTTTAATTATCACTCAGTTCTAAATATTCCTTCATTTCTTTGCTGATTTCTTATCCTCAGGGATTAATAACAATATGTTTTTAATTTATAAACATATCCAATTTTTAATTATATTTGGTATTCATTTATAACTGACTCCATTATGGCAGAGAAAATAATCATATAGAGAAAATACAGATGTTGGTTATTTGGGATATATTGAGTTTCCTTTATAGCCTCATAAATAATTTGTTTTCAAAAATGTTCCACAGTGATCAAGAAAAATCAGTCTCTCTTTCTCAATATAGAACTCTATGTGTGTCTGTTAACTCAAGCTATACTATTCCAATTTTTGATCTCTGCCTAATTTTAATTTATTTGATCTAATCATTTCTGAGGCTGTATTAAAATCTCAAAAACATGCTTTATCTAATTTTCCCTGCTGTGCTATCAGTTATTGCTTGATACATATGGACCATATGTAGTCAGGATGGATATATATTTTTGTCTTATTGTCTTCTGCAATTATAACATTTTGTTTTGTTTTAATTATATTTTGCCTTAAATTTTATTTTGTCAAATATTAAAATTGCTACACCAACTTTCTTTTGATTCATATTTTCCTGGTATAGCTTTTTCATCCTATTATTTTCAAGTATTTTTTACCTTTACACTTTAAGAGTATATCTTGTATACTAGATTTTTAATTCCAGTCTAAAAGTCTGTTTTTAAGCCACATACATTTATTCCAATTACTAATATATTAGACGTTAGTCTACTTTCTTATTTTATATTTTATATTTAGTTCATTTTCTTTTCTCTCTTTTATCTTTCTTATTCAATAGATGAAATTTACTCCTGGTGATTTTAAATGAAATCTCTTCACAAAACAGGAAAGAATATCTAATGGAAAAAAGACAGTCTCTTCAACAAATGGTCTTGGGAAAATTGGACAGCGACATGCAGAAGAATGAAATTGGACCACTTTCTGGTCCAAAATAAATTCAAAATGGATAAAAAGACCTAAATGTTTGACTAGAAACCATCAAAATCCTAGAGGAGAACTCAGGTGGTAACCTCTTTGACGTTGGCCGCAGCAACTTCTTACCAGACACATCTCTGGAGGTAAGGGATACAAAAGCAAAAATGAACGATTGGGACTGTATCAAGATAAAAAGCTTCTACACAGTGAAGGAAACAATCAACAAAACTAACAGGCAACCAATTGATGGAATGGGAGCAGATATTTGCAAATGATATATCAGATAAAAGGCCAATATCCAAAATCTATAAAGAACTTATCAAACTCAATATCCAAAAAATAAACAATCCAGTTAGGAAATGAGCAGAAAACATAAACAGACATTTCTCCAAAGAAGACATACAAATGGCTGACAGACATGTGAAAAAATGCTTAACACCACTCATTATCAGGGAAATAATAATCAAAACCACAATGAGATACCTCTTCACACCTGTCAAAATGGCTAAAATTAACAACTCAGGAAACAGCAGATGTTGGGAAGGATGCAGAGAAAGGGGAACACTTTTGCACTGTTGGTGGGAATACAAACTGGTGCAGCCACTCTGGAAAACAGTATGGAGGTTCCTCAAAAAGTTAAAAATAGAACTACCCTATGACCCAGCAATTGCACTACTAGATATTTATCCGACTGATACAAAAATGCTGATTCAAAGGGACTTACGCACCCAATGTTTACAGCAGCATTCTCAACAACAGCCAAATTATGAAAAGAACCCAACTGTCCATCAACTGATGAATGGATAAAGAAAATGTCACACACACACACACACACACACACACACACAATGGACTGTTACTCAGCCATCAAAAATAATGAAATATTGCCATTTGCAAAGACATGGGTGGAAATAGTGTGTCATACTAAGCAAAATAGGTCAGAGGAAAACAAATACCATATGATTTCACTCATATATGGAATTTAAGAAACAAACAGATGAACATGGGGAAGAGAAGGAAAAATAAAATAAGATTAAAACAGAGAGGCAAATCATAGGAGACTCTTAACTATAGAGAACAAACTGAGGGTTGCTGGAGGGGAGGTTGGTGGGGCGATGGGCTACATGGGTGATGGGCATTAAGGACTTGTTGTGAAGGGCACTGTGTATTATACGTAAGTTATGAATCACTAAATTCTACTCCTGAAACCAAAACTAGACTATATATTAACTAACTTGAATTTAAATAAAATCTTGGAAGAAAACAAGTAATAAAATAAAATCAAGACTCTTCATTCTTTGTTACATCTGTATGGTATTCCCTTGAATGAATGTGTTGTGATTTACCTATATCATCCATTATTTTTTTAATTTTTTAATGTTTTATTTATTTTTGAGAGAGAGAATGAAAACAAGCAGAGGAGAGGCAGAGAGAGAGGGAGACACAGAATTTGAAGAAGTCTCCAGGCTCTGAACGGTCAGCACAGAGCCTGAGGTGGGGCTTAAACTCGTGAACCACGAAATCATGACCTGAGCCAGAGTCTGATGCTTAACCAACTAAGCCACCCAGGTGCCCCCTATATCATCCATTATTGATAGATATTCAAGACGTTTCCAACTGTATTACAATTATCTTCTATCTCAAATAATGAAAAGCTCTGTTCATACTTCCCAGTTCGAGTTTGTCTTGCAGATTTACCTTTTGAGTATATTTGGCTCTAAGAATCAATAGCCATTTTCATAGTTTCTGTCTTGGACTGGGCTCTTCAGAAGCAGTCCCTGAGATGAGTATTCCTGTGAACATGGTGTACTAGGAGCAGAGTCTAGGAAGTGTAGTATCAAGCAAATTACCTAGGAAAGTGACTTGGGTTCAGTCCAACAGGAAAGCTATTGAGACAATACAGGCCCCTCCCGAGCAAGCACATTGTTCCCCTCTTACATTGTTACAGGCTGCACCTGTAACAAGACAAATTCTAGCACCTGCACTAACCATCAGTATGGAAGAGCCCTAAGCCCCACCTGTGGACAAAGAAACTCAGGCAATGGCTCGGGGGTACTACTGTACATGAAAATGCCTAAAGACTTGATATTGTCTGCTATAGCATCCTGACCTCTGACCGGATACAGACCAAAAAAGAGAATAAGTAGGAAATGCAGGGAGATTTTTCTAATCTTTTAGATTTTCAGCCTTAAAGCAAATGAGGGGCTTTAAGCCAAGGAGTGTCTAGGCTTGTTCTTGTCACCACCACTTGTAGGTCTTGCGACCTTAGGCAAGTCATCACTTAACCTTTTTAAGACATATTTTCCTCACCTGTAACTGAGAATGATTATAGTTTTATAGCAGAAAGCTTACCAGAGTGTCTGGCACAGAGCAAGAGTTGATACAATTTCCTGCCTTTATTACTCAACAGAACTTTATTCAAATGATCCCTGAAGGACTTTCAGCTGATTAAACAACCACTAGAAAATACCTTACAAAGCAAAAATGCTACTTCATTTATTATTTATATAAAATGCATAAATGGGAGGAAATTACATAAATCATAAGTTGCTATTTTTCTTGGAGTCTACAACAGCCATATTATTTCATGAAGAACTGGACCATATTAAATTACTCAAGCCTTGGAAACTTGTAAGCCTGTACAAATTCCACACTGGAAACAATCACTCGTATATACTGTCACTTAAAACACAAATTATAGTTGGTATAAAAGATTTTAATTCACATCAATTCACCAGGAAAAAGTATATATCAGGACAGAACTATTCGGGGCTTGCCACACATTTAAGGCAGCTGCTGGTTTCATCTGGTTACATTCGCAGTGGGTTACATTCTCTTTGGGTGACACGGTAGCAGGATTGGTTGAAGGGGAAGTAGGGAAGGAATTTTGAGTTGAATTCCTCCAAATTCCTACCTTGCTTGGGTAGAGATAGTTTATTTGGGAGATGTATTAGTCAAGTTTCATCAAAGAAACAGAACCAACAGGATAGATGATAGAAAGATAGATTAGATAGATTAGATTAGATAGACAGACAAACAGGAATAGATAGATAGATAGATAGATAGATAGATAGATAGATAGATAGATAGATAGATAGATAGATACAGAATTAGCTCACATGATTATGGAGGCCGAGAAGTCCCATGATCTGCCTTCTGCAAGCTGGAGACCAGGAAGCCTGGTGGTGTAATTCAATCTGAGTTTAAAGTCAGGAGACAATAAAATGAGATGTCCAGCTCCACAGTGAGGCAAGAAGAAAAGGGGTAAAATCCTTCTTCATCTCCTTTTTGTTCTATTGGACCCCCCAATGGATTGGATGATGCCCACCCACACTCGTGAAGACAATCTACTTTGCTGAGTCCACCAATTCCAATGCTAATCTCATCCAGAAATACCCTCACAGACATGTACCCAGAAAATGATGTTTAATCTAGGTACTCGAGGGCTAGTCAAACTGATGCATAAAATTAAGCATTACAGAAGACAATTCCAGGAAACACAAGTGGAGGAATCTGGAAGTAAGACGGGGAAGGGAGAAAAGCCTAGAAGGACAGCATTTGTAATAGAGTTACCACTATGGGAAAATGGTGCTCAGAGGTACTAGGGACTTTCAGAAAAACAATGTGGAACACACCTTAAGAACAGTCCCACCAAAGGAGGGGTAAGCAGGGAAATTTATCCACCAACTCCCAGTCCCCTTTGGTTGAGACTTACTCCAAGTTGTTGAATCCTCGACATTTAGAGGTTGCCCTACAATGGGTTGACCAAACTCATGGCATGCTGAAAAAAGCCTTTTGGAAGAAAAGCAGAAAGACAAAGATGCTTGGGGTTGGAAGTTTATAGTATATTAGAGGACTGTCCACTGAAGCAGCAGGTGAACGCATTCACCATGGGAGCACTGGTTGGGCCATCCACATCCACAGCATCTGCTACAAATAAATGTCTTGAAAATCTATCATGACTCAAGACAGTGAAATGTGAATCCATTTTAGAACCCAATTTTTATTTGTTACAGGAAACAAAATATCACTATAATGTTATTGCTTGTTAAAACTTTGTTCCATAACATGAACCTCCAGAAATGTGCTCTAAGAGGCTCTGAGCAATTATAACTCATCTTTCATCTTAAAAAGAATTATTTCTTAATCTAGTTTTCCTTAACCATATGACAACCATGATAATTTTAGAGTACAATACACCCTGAGTCAACAGTCAAACATCATAAATTAATACTGGCACTAATACAACATTTTGGTCACCATATCTGTTACAGAAGAATCTAAATGTGTTAATACCATCCAATAATTCTGTCCTCAACTTTTCTAGGCCATTTAATTATTAAATTTCTCTTTTAAAAAGGATCCCTATTGTAAGCAATTCAGACTTTGGTGGATGTGAGGGTTTTTTTGTGAGGTCAGTAGAGCTTTTAACCACTGCCTAAAGTGCATCCTGTGCTGATTAACATACTTTGGATTAACTACATTTAGCATGCGGCAATCATACTCCATTCAGTAGAGCTCATCTCTGGTGAATCGTGGACATTAATGACAGTTGCAAGAGCTCAAATATTATATAATCACTAATTACATTCTGCGCAATTAGTGGAGGCTCATCAGTGTGAATCACTAATGGCTGATCACCCTGTTCTCTCTGGAAAGAAATAGATGGTCCGCATAATTTTCTGATTGTATTAGCATAGACACAAATGCTATTAACGAACTTTGGCGATCCTGAAGAGGCTCCACGTCTGTGATGGACAAAGGCAAGAGGCTCAGCTTGATGGGCACAGACACTTCATTTTGAACCTCAAAGCTATGTGTTTGTGGTTTGTTGATGTGACTCATTCACTCCCCACCTTCCAAAAGGAAAACACACACAATATCCTGTCCAATCAACCACTAAAGAACTTCACACAGACCAGTTTAAAAAAAATCCACCCTATGGACATTTATTTTCTTAGGTTGTCAGAGAACCAAGATCTAAGGATTTCTGGGATATTCAAATATGAAGCTGGTGACAAAATAGGAGGAAAACATTTGAAATGGTGAAGAACTTATCTATTTCTTTTAACCCTCTACATGCTGGGCCAGTATATTAGTCTGCCAAGGCTGCAGTACAAAGTACCACAGACTGAGAGAGCTTCAATGGCTGAAATTTATTTTCTTACACTCTGGAGTGACGTCCAAGATCAACATGGCAGCAGGTTTGATTTCTTCTGAGGCCTCTTGCCTTGGTTCGCAGATGGTCATCTTCTCAGCGTGTCTGACAGGTCCATTCCTCTGTGCACATGTATGTCTCATGTCTCTCCATGTGTTCAAATTTCCTGTTCTTATAAGAACACCAGTGGATTAGGGCCCACTCATATGACCTCCATTCACCTTAATTACCTCTTCAAAGTCCCTATTTCTGTTACTGTTATTTCTGTTACAATCTGAGGTGTTGGGGGTCAGAGTTTCAACATATGAATGGGGGTAGGGGACACAATTCAGACCAGAGCAGTCAGGATGTACACAAACTATGACTATTCTAATGCTAGAAGTTCTGGCTGGAAGACTGGCAGCAGAATTAGACCACTTGAGAGTCCTAAAGCCATTCTTTGGTGAGAGCTCTGCTGTCCAAAACAGAAATCCACAGCCACATGTGACTATTGAACACTTGAAATGTGGCTAGTGTGGCTGAGGAAATGAATTTTTAATTTTACATCACTGTAATTAACTTAAGTTTTAGAACCAAAGGAATGTAAAATGTGTTTCTATGAAACACAACTTTACTGTTCTAGTAGGGAAATATTTCACCTCAACCATTAAAAGTTTAGTGTCCCAACTGAGATACATTATAAGTGTGAAATACACACTGAAATCTGAAACTTAGGATACAAATGTAAAGTATTTCATTAATAATTTTTTTATTGATTGTGTGTTGAAATTAAAATATTTTTAATGTTGATTAAATGAAATATATTATTAAATTTAATTTCTTTTTTTTCTTACTTTTTATAATGTGTCTACAAGAAAGTTCAAAGTTACATGTCTGGTTTGCACTACATTTCTATTGGACAGCATCAGGTTAGAACTTTAGTCCTCCATTGGGTGCCTGGGTGACTCAATTGGTTGAGCATCTGACTCTTGGTTTCACCTCAGGCCATGATCTAATGGTTCTTAAGCCCTGTTCATCGAGCTCCATTTCAGGCTCTGCTCTTACAGTGCAGAGCTTGTGCAGGATCCTCTCTCTGCCTCTCTCTCTGCTCCTCCTCTGCTCTCTCTCAAGATAATAAATAATAATATATATAATAAATAAATATATAAACTTAAAAAAAAGAATGTTAGTCCTCCAACATCCCACCACTCAGCAAAGTTGACTCAGTGAGTAAACTAAAGGAAAAATTCTTTTAGCCAAAATGATGTAAGTTCCATGTTCTTTCGTGTCCTTTGTACTAAGATTAGAATAACTAAAACTAGCCATTTCTCCTTGGATACTAATACAGTTGACAATGCAGGGGAAAGGTGCGTGGACCCCTGTGCAGTTGAAAATCCATGTATCATTTTGGCTCCCCAGAACTTAACTACTAATAGTCTCCTGTCATCTGGAAACCTTACTGACAACATAAGCAATCGATTAACACGTATCTTGTATGTTACATGTATTATACTGTTAAATACATATGCCATATTCTTATAGTAAAGTAAGCTAGAGGAAAGAAGACATTATTAAGAAAATCATAATGAAGTGAAAATACATTCACGAACTGTACTGTATTTGTTGAAAAAATCTGCGTATAAGTGGACGCTTGCAGTTCAAACTCTGTGTTGTTCAGTGTTAACTGTATATGATGATAGCTTCCATTTCTTGCTATTTTTGTACACTTTCTCAATAATACTTTCAACACCAAAACTTTGTTCAAACACTATATTTAGGAATCAGGAATAATTTTCCTGATAATGAAAAATTCCTCTATATAAATGAATCCAGTTACCCTGGGGCCTCTGGCTTTTTCTCCACAACTCCCTGGCTTCATTTGTCCTCCAGTGATCTCATCTTTGTTCTCTGCCCTCCTGCTTCAGTTAATAGGAAATTCTCAGATAAGGCATCATATACCCTTTCCTTATATCTATTTAACACAAGCTGAAAACCCACTCTTATTTCTTCATCTGTAATATGGAAAAGTCACACTGATTTTACATATTAAAAATTAAAGAATTAAAAATTAAAATACAGTAAAATCTTGGTTTGTGAGCATAATTCGTCCCAAAAAATATGCTTATAATCCAAAGCACTAGTATATTAAAGGGAATTTCAAGAACCATTGGCTCAGTTGTGAACATGTGACATTTGGCATCACATACTACTCATATTGCAAGACGTCACTCATTTATCAAGTTAAAATTTATTAGAAATGTTTGCTCATCTTGCAGAACACTTGCAGAACAAGTTACTCCCAATCCGAGGTTTTACTGTAACTGACATTAGCTTAGAACAATTGGTTAGTTGTCTTTAACCCTTTCTTAAGCAGTTTAATCTATAAATATCTATAAACCCTTTCTTAAGCAGTTTATTTATCAACAAATAAACAACAGAGCAGACAGAACTTCTGGACACCGGAGCCCATGGCACAGCTGGTCCTTACCCTACCCATCAGCCTATCTTAGCCCCCAATAGAGAATGTCTGAAATTCCTTAAATAACCACAGAATTTGCCCAAACTCATGCTCCAATGCTCATTCTAAAATACAGGATGAGGAGGGGGGGGGGCAACAAAAGATATGGTTTTTGCCCTACCTCTTTGTTCTTTCTGGCATCAATCAGCCTTTAGAAATAATGAAATCAATGCAAACATTTGTTGGAAGGATGCCCACTTTGAAGATCATTTGCTACCTAACTATCTTGGTCATTTACATGGATCCCAGGCAGGATTTCAAAGAGTCTCTCACCCTTGTTCCTCAGATGAAAGGAAGAATCAGGTGTTAACTTTGGTTTTGTGTGTGTGTGTGTGTGTGTGTGTGTGTGTGTGTGTAAGGTTTAATATTTGATGAGGCTTCCATTTCACACACACAGGATTCCCATGTGAGTTTTATTTTTCTGTCCTTTAATTGAAGTGATGCAGATTGAATCAAAAGTGAAAACTGGATTTATATCCAAAAGGAAAAAACATTTGCAGCCAGAAAACTGATATATAAGTGGCTGTTCTCATACACATAATGCAAATGTTTTTCTATAGCAGCAGCAATACATGGGGAAGTGGTTTCAATTATAAAATATAAGGGAAAGAAAGGTTGGTAAACAAAAGACTTACCTACCAAAACTTAGGAGCAGAAGATAAGGAAAGAGTATCCATGAACCAAATCCTCATGTAATGTAACAGAAGTTCAGTCAAAATATGAAAAGATTTAAAAATTCAAGAACATATAGGAGGCCGTGTTAACTGAGTTTTGGAGACAACTACTGGAAGACAGAAAAATTTTTAAAAAGAAAAGAAAAACATTTGGCCCATCGATTTCTCAGTAGTGTGTTATTTAATTTCCAAGTATTTGTGAATTTTTTGGTTTTCCTCCTATTATTGATTTCTAGTTTTGTAACACTGTTCTCAGAAAAGGTTCATGGGGGGCGCCTGGGTGGCTCAGCCGGTTGAGCGTCCGACTTCGGCTCAGGTCATGATCTCACCGTTCCTGAGTTCGAGCCCCGCGTCGGGCTCTGTGCTGACGGCTCAGAGCCTGGAGCCTGTTTCGGATTCTGTGTCTCCCTCTCTGTCTGTGGCCCTCCCCCGCTCATGCTCTGTCTGTCTCTCTCTCTCAAAGATAAATAAACATTAAAAAAAAAAAAAAAGAAAAGGTTCATGGTATAATTTCAATCTTTTTAAATTTGCTGAGTACGTTTTTGTGACCTCACATATAATCTGTCCTGGAGAATGTTCTGTGTGCCCTTGAAAAGAATGTATAGTCTGCTGCTGTTGGATGGCATGTTTTGTGTAGGTCTGTCAGTTCCATTTGGTCTAAAGTATAGTTCAGGTCTAATGTTTCCTTTTTGATTTTCTGTTGGATGATCTATTCATTGTTCAAAGTGGGGTTCTTGAAGTCCCCTGCTATTATTGTATTGTTGTCTGCTTCTCCTTTCAGATCCGTTAGTATTTGCTTAATAT
The DNA here is from genome assembly GCA_030068075.1 of Paguma larvata. Lineage (NCBI taxonomy): Eukaryota > Metazoa > Chordata > Mammalia > Carnivora > Viverridae > Paguma > Paguma larvata. The sequence goes on along the minus strand of CM057844.1, from coordinate 4,528,638 downwards.
ATTTAGGTGCTCTGGTATTGGGTGCATACATATTTATAATTGTTATATCCTCTTGATGAATTGACCCTTTTCTCATTATATAATGACCTTCTTTGTCTCTTTTTACAGTTTTGGCTTAAAGTCTATTTTGTCTGATATAAGTATAGCTACCTCTGCTCTCTTTTGGTTTCCATTTGCTTGGAATATCTTTTTCCATCTTCTCTTCACTTTGAGCCTATGTGTGTCCTTGAAGCTGAAGTGAGTCACTTGTAGGCAGCATGTAGTTAGGTCTTTTTTTTTAATTCATTCAGCCACTCTATGCCTTTTGATTAGAGCACTTAATCCATTTATTCTTAGAGTAATTGATAGGTAAGGACTTACTATTGGCATCTTGTTAATTGTTTTCTGGCTGTTTTGTAGTTCCTTTGTTCCTTTCTTCCTCTTTTGATGCCTTCCTTTGTGAACTGATGATTTTCCATAGTGGTATATTCTCCCAAATTTTGTGTGTGTCTATTATAGGTTTTGGGTTTTTATAGGTGGTTACCCCAAAGCTTACATAAAATTGTATAGATTAGCAGAATATTTTAAGTCGATAACAATTTCACTTCAATCACACAAAAACTCTCACCTTTCATTCCTCCACACACACATTTTCTGTTTTTGATGTCACACTTCACATTCTTTTTTAAGCTTACTTATTTGCACTCTCAGGGCAGAACACAACTTGGGGTTCAATCTCACAAACTGTGAGATCATGACCTAAGCCAAAATCAAGAGTCAGACACTCAACTGACTGAGCCACTCAGGTGCCCCTAAATGTTTTTATATTTATATTTGTATCCATTAACAAATTATCATAGCAATAGTTGTCTTTAATATTTTTGTCCTTCAACATTTACACTAGAGTTAAGTGGTTAACATACCACCGTATTACAGGATTCTGAAGCTGGCTATATACTTGCTTTTATGAGTGTGTTGTTTATTTTTATATGTTTTCATGCTACTAGTTAGCACCCTTTCATTTCAGCCTGAAGAACTCCTCTCAACATTCTCTGTAAAGCAAGTCTGGTGGTGATCGATTCCCTTAGCATTTGTTTGTTTGGCAAGGTCTTAATCTAGCCTTCATTTCTGAAGGACAATTTAGCTAAGTACAATATTTTTCATTACCAGTGTCTTTCTTTTAGCATTTTGAACATATCCCAGGAAACCTATATTTAAAAAATGAAACTTGACCCTTAGCTCATGCCATCCACAAAAATTAGTTCAAAATGAACTATAAATCATGAGTACCTGGGTGGCTCAGTCAGTTAAGCATCTGACTCTTGAGTTTGGCTCAGGTCATGATCTCACAGTTCATGAAATCAAGCCCTGCATCACGCTCTAAGCTGACAGCACAGAATCTGCTTGGGATTCTTTCTTGCCCCCACCTTTCTCTGCTCCTCCCCCACTCACTCTCATGGTTCATCATTATCTCTCGTGGTTCATGAGTTTGAGCCCCATGTTGGGCTCTGTGCTGACAGCTCAAAGCCTGGAGCTTGCTTCAGATTCTGTGTCTCCCTCTCTCTCTGCCCTTCCCCCACCCACACTCTGCCTCTCTCTCTCAAAAAATAAACATTAAAAAATTTTTACAAGATAAGCTATAAATCTAAATATGAAATCTGAAACAATAAAGGTCTTAAAAGAAAACAGAGATGATCATCATGAACTTGAGGTAGGCAAAGATTTCCTAAACAAGACACAAAAACTATGAAACATTTAAAAACAAATAGACTGCTAAAGTAGACCTCATCAAAATGTAAACTTATACTCATCAAGAGACACCATTAAGAACGTGAAAAAGCAAGTCACACACTGGGAGAAAATATTCTCAACCTGCATATCTGTCTTAGTCCATTTGGACTGCTATAACAAAATATCACAGACTAGGTAACTTATAAACAATAGAAATCTATTGCTTGCAGCACTAGAGACTAGCAAGTCCAAGATCAAGGTGTCAGTAGACTGGGGTTCTTCTAAGGTCTTTCTCCTTGCCTTGCAAATGGCCACCTTCTCCCTGTGTCCTAACATGGTCTTTTCTCTGTGCATGTGCATTCCCGGTGTCTCACTGTGTGTCCAAGTTTTCTCTTCTTATAAGGACACCAATTAAATTCCATTAGGACCTCCCCAATGACTTCTCTTACCTTAATCACCTCTTTAAAGGCCCTATCCCTAATACAGTCACATATTGAGGTACTGGGAACTAGGACTTCAAAACACTGATTTTGGAGGGATACAATTCAGTTCATAACACATGGGTAATAAAGCAAACAAAATCCCCAGGAGCCAATACAAAGTGAAAACAGAAATACAGAAAGATATGCAAGCATTGAAATAAGCTCACCTGAAGTCAGATATCATTAACTGGTAGCAAAAAGTTTTCATTTTGATGACTTGCCTATGAAAACAGAAGACAGGGCCTATACTAGATGGGGAATCAGAAACACCTCACATAAAACAGCATCTCCCAGAAAACCATACCTCAGTGAAAGGTAAACTAGAAAAGAAAATCACCCCCATGTAAGTAGAAAGCAAAAGATGTCCCGGTCTCAACATGGGCAATGGACAGGAAAAAAAAAAAGAATCTTCCCCTGAAAATCTTAACATAATCCAACCATAATATAAGATTGGGACCTAAATTTACCCTTTCCTGGGAAGGATTAATGTGTTCACATATGATTCCCTGAAGGTTAACCTTCCAAAAAAGGGATTGCCTCCCAATTTTTTAAGGACCCTTGGTCATGTGATTTTGATACCCAAGGAACCAAAGCATCATCATGGAATTCCTTAGATTGGGGCAAGTATAAGTAGTCTTGGCCAGGCTCCCATTAGGTTCATTGAGTCCATGGACTTAACTAATGGTATAAAATGTACATATTTGCTGGTTAGCACAACACCCACATTGGCTCCTCTACCAATAATGTGAAGGCTATATAGTGAGGAAGACTAAGTGAAATAGCCCCTTTGATATAACCCTCCCACTCTTCATCAATATCAGCATGACATCAGCAACAATATCATTCAGGGGGAATGGTAGACATTATTGAAAAGATAAATTATAAATTAAAGTAAAGAGGAGTTACCTCCATTATATTCTCATCTAACTCACCAATCCGACCCTGCAAAACCAAGACAGATATTCAAGGATGATCATGGACTAAGTTCAAATGGAACCAGATCATAGCCACAATGATAGCTGTGTTAGATAAGGTAACTGTACAACAGATTAATATGCTCTGGTTACATGGCATGTAGCTATTGATTTGGAGGATGTTTTCTTTTCCATATTTATCAGGAATGAGAACCAGAGCAATTTGTATCTACCCAAGATAGATAACACTACATTTGTGGGTTTGGTCCAGGGCTATGTAAACACTTCCTCCCTTAGACCTATGGACAAAGTACTCTGTGGCCCATAGAGACCTTGACTGGCTGGACATCTTGCAGTGCATCACATTGGTCTGTGTTTTAATGACATTAAGTTAATAGGACCAAATGAGCAAGAAGTGGTACAGTATATGTGCTCCAGAAAATGTGAGCTAAACCCTATTCAGGAACCTACCCATTAGTGAAGTTTTTAGTGGTCTGAAGCATAATAGAACATCCCCTTCAAGGGAAAGAACAAATTCTTGCACCTCACACAATTCTTGGTAAACCTATCCAGGTTCTGGTGGGAAAATATTCCACATTTGGAAAAATTCTCCAACCCTTTTATTGAGTGATACAAAAGGCTGCCAGCTTTAATGGGCTTAGAGCAAAAATGCTCTGCAGAAGATCAGGCCTGCCACTTTCTCCATACGATCTGACAGAACTGGTGATATTAGAGGTATATGTAGTGAGAAAAGACACCCAGTGAAGTTTATATAAGACTCGGGAAATGAATCACAATATAGACCCTAGAATTCTAAAATAAGTCCATACCATCAGCAATACAGAACTTTATGCCATCCAAAAAAAACCTCCTTCTCAAATGTGGTATATACATACAATGGAATATTTTTCAGTCTTAAAAAGGAAAGAGATTCTGATATACAATGCAATATGGATAAAGCTTGAGCACATTGCGTTGAGTGAAATAAGCCAGATATTAAAGGATGAATATTGTATGATTTCACTTTTACGAGGTACACAGAGTAGTCAAATTCATAGAAACAGATAATAGAACAGTGGTTGTCAGGGTCAAGAGAGAAGAGAGAATGGAGAGTTACTGTTTAATGGGCACGAAGATTCAGTTCCACAGGATGAAAAAAGTTCTGGAAATAGATGGTGGTTATGGTTGTTATGTAGTTATTATCCCTGAACTGTACAGTTAAAAATGGTTAAGATGGTTAGCATTGTGGTTTGTGTATTTTACCACAATAAAAAAAAATACTGGGGAAAAATTGCTGTTGGTAGTCTTCTGGGGCCAGGCAAAGATCGAATACATGTTAGGGGCTACTGGGTGGCTTAGTCGGTTAAGCATTCGACTTCTGCTCAGGTCGTGATCTCATGGTTCATGAGTTTGAGCCCCATGTCGGGCTCTGTGCTAACAGCTCAGAGCCTGGATCCTGCCTTAGATTCTGTGTTTCTCTCTCTCTCCACCCCTTCCCTGCTCATACTCTGTCTCTCTTTGTCTCTCAAAAATAAATAAACATTAAAAAACTTTTAAATAAAAAACATGGAATACATGTTAAATGAAGCAGCAAGGGACACTGCAACCAAAATAACCTGCCATAAGCTGGGTTCTATGACACCCAGATTCTTAAGGAAGGGTGGGCCCAACAGTAATCCTTTGTAAGGTTCACATGGCAGATCCAGGGTGAGGCATGAACAAGTCTTAAGGGGCCAGTAATTACATAAGTAAGTGGCCATCCTTCCATGCCATCCACCAGCAGTTTCTCTCCATAAGCTAATACCTGACTCACATGGGTGGATCTTCTAAGATAGAGGCATGTGAATGGACATATTGACGTGAGTATGAAATAAAAGGATTTTCATATTTCATGTAAATGTCCATCACAGGAAAGACAGTAAAATATTAAGTAGGCAAAATGCCTCAGCCCTCCTCTATCACCAATTATTCTAGTGTTGGCAAAACAAGTATGTGAACTAAAAGGGAATTATGGTATGTTTTGGGGTCATGCATGGGCTCAACAGCATGGGCTCTATCTCACCATGGCTAATGGTGTTACTGAACGTCTAATATGCCAACCACAGGGATCAATGTTCCTACTATGGCATCATTTCTCAAGGAGACCAACAATCCACTTCATAACAAGTTAATTACTCTAGACCTCTTCCACTTTGGAAGGAGGGGCTATTCCTCTTGACCAGAGTCAACATACATTCCAAGTATGAGTTTGCTTGTCCTGTCCTCAGGATTTCAGCCAGAAGCACATTTATAGGGCTTAGAGTACATTTAATCTACCAACACAAGATCTCTCATTATGTTACATTGGACCAAAAGGTCTACTTTACAGCCAAAGTTGTCTACCAGTGGTCTGTGTCCATGAGGTCTAACAATTCTACTCCATTCACCACTACAAAGAAACTGCCAGCCTGACTGAGTAGTGAAATAATCATTTCAAAGCACAGCCAATGTGCCAGCTAAGAAATAACATCATGTAAGAACGGGCATGGGCCTCTGTCCTCCAGAATGTGGCATACACCCAAAATCAATGACCATTATATGGCACCATTTTCCCAATAGGTGAAATCAATAGGTCTGGAGTGAATATAGAAGTGGACCCACTCTCCATCCCTTTCATTGGTTTATTTGGAGAAGTTGTATTTCTATCTCTGTAATTCTAGGTTCTGTGGTTCTAGACATTCTGGAAGAAGGGGAACACTTCCACCAAGAGATGTAAGTATCCCACTAAACTTTGAGCTATGAATGCCAACTTCAGGATCTTCATGACAAGAGGCCAGCAAGCCAGGAGATGGGTCACTATCCTGGCCAGGTAATTAACCCTGATCAGGAAGAGGTGGGGCTGCTCTTACATAGTGGGATAGGGAGGAATTTTCAGGGCACCCAGGTGATCCATTGGGTGCCTCTTAGTTTTTTCCTGCCAAGTTTTGATGGTAAATGGTCCAGAGCAGCAATAGTCTCAAATGACATGGAGGCCAGAGGCTCTCATCCCACTAACTTTGCTTTCATAACTACATTCTGCCAAGAAGAAGAAACAAGAAGAATCGTGAAGGGGTGAATTGATATGCAGCAAATTCACCTCGGAGGACAAGGGGTGTTATGGTGGATGCTGTAAGACCATCCAGGGTTCCCCTTTATGTTTGGGGCACTCACCATATGGTTTCATGGCAGATTGCCTCCTTAGGACTTACTTTCGAGTCCCTCCCTGAAACAGCCATTAGCTGAAGAGCTGCCTGGCCCAAGTTTCTGCCCCTTGTTAGGAGCAATCTATATCCGTTGACTGGTCACTGAAAGGTACAACTCAAAAGACTACTGATCTTGAATCTAAGCATAGTCCTTTGAGACAGTATCACTGAATTGAGGTTTATAGAAGTGCCTTCCTTCCTTCAGCAAATATATATTAAGCATAAACCATGTATCTGAATTATTCCAGGTATACATCAGTGAACTAAACATACAACAATTCTTGTCTTCATGGAGTTTACCTTCTAGTGACAAGGGACAGAGAAACAGCAATCTACATAATAAGAAAGTGAATTATATGGTGTAAGGGGAAAAAAGAGCAAGGTAAGAGAGATAATAAGTACAGGGAAATGGAAAATAGTTACCGTTGTAAATAACCTTGTCCAGGTAGACCTCCCTGCGAAGGTGACACTGAGCTGTTTGGAAAGAGATAAGGGAGGGAGCTGTGTAATTATCTGGGAGGGAAGGGTAGCAGGCAAAGTGATCATCTAGGGAAACTGTGTTCAGGAGACAGCCAGGAGAGCATGCAGCCACAGACAGTACGTGATAGGACCATGGTAGGAGAGGAGGTCAAGAGATAAACAGGTAGGGGTGGAGACCACCTTGTAAGCCACTGTGTGAGGGTCTTGACTTACGTTGAGGGAAATGGAGAGCCATGAAAATCTTGATCAGAGGACTAACACAATCACTTCCATTTTGACAGGACTTTTCATTCTGCTTTGCTAAAAAGAGACACATTGGAGGAAGGTAGAAGCCAGAAGACAAACTAAGAAGCTCTGGCAGTAGTTCCAGTGAGACAAGATGGTAGCTCAGCAGGGTAGCAGTGGAAGCAATGAGGAGATTCTGGATACATTTTAAACACTGAGATAACCTCACTCCCTGATATACTGATGAGGGTGTAACAGAGAGAGAGTCATGGAAGACTCCAAGGTGCTATATGTAACTGGAAGGATGGAGTTAGGGAATGGGAGTTGGGGGAAGGGTCTCAGGAGTTTCAGACACATTTAGTCTGAGAGGTCTAATAGACTCAGAAACAGACTCTGCTGGTGTTCCACTGCCAAACTGGAAGTGCCTGGGAATTTGTGTCCTCGCTCACCACCCCCCACAAAGCCACCCTTGGACAATGATGGAGGAGTGCAAGAATATAATAGCCCAGCTCCAATTCCTTGCCCTGGAACAAACTTCAAGCCATAACTCTAGAGCACCTTTGTGGGACCAAGTTGAAGCTACCTTCTGCTGAACTTTGCCTGATATTGTGTGATTTTTCGTTTCCTCACCTGCTCTATCTCTGTCCAGCTTCCCCCACCCCCTCACTAGTTTCTTCTGAAAGTGGCTCCTTATAGATCACATATACACAGACCCTCATCTAAGGTCTGCTTCTGAGGAATCAGACCTAAAATGACATCCAAGAAGAGATGGATATATGAACCTGGAGTTCATCAGAGGGCTTTTGGCCAGAGAAATAAATTTGGATGTCAACCAGATATAAATGTACTTAAAGGCATGGTCATGAGAGTGTCTTGGTATTATTCTTCCATTATAGAGACACTTTCATCTTGAAAGTAATTCAGAGGAACAAGAAGGCTGATTCTTTTTAAAATATCATTAAGTCATAATTATAATTTAATTGTAACAAAATGTCAGAAGTTGATAATTGTTAAAGTTAGGCCATGGGCCCATAGAGGATTCATTATATCATTCTTTATACTTGCATGTATGCTTGAAAACTTCTATAATGAAAATCATGTAAGCAATATTTAAATATGCTCTCTGAATTCAGGAAGGTGGTCAAAAGTTACAAAGTTTCAGTTATAAATAAATACTAGGGATGTAACATACAACATGATGACTATAGCTATTGCTGCTATAAAGTATATGGGAAAGTTGTCAGCAGAGTAAATCCTAAGAGTTATCATCTCAAGGAAAAAAAAATTTTGTTATTTCTTTTTATTGTATCTGTGTAAGATGATGGATGCTAACCAAACTTACTGAGGTAATCATTTCACAATATATGTAAGTCAAACCATTATGCTGCACACCTTAAATTTATATAGTGATGTACGTCAATTATATCTCAATAAAACTGGTAAAAAAAAAAAAGAAATAATTATATAGTAAAAAACTAGAAATCATGTAAATATCCACTGATAATAAAATAGATAGGTAAATTGTGGTTTACTGATCCAGTAATTATAATGATGACTATCTGTACCAATATGAGTGAATGAATCTCATAAATATAATGTTGCAAGAAATGTACATGAAAGAGTACATATTATATGATTCAACTTATATAAAGTTCAAAACAAGCAAAATTAATCCATGCTGTTATATAGGAGTGTTTTACCCTTGAGAGGGTAGTGACTAAAAGGGCACATCAAGGAGATTTCTGTGATGCTGGTAATTATCTTTTTCTGGATCTGGTGCTGGCTATACATGTGAGTACACTTATTCAATATTTACGTTACATTATGAACATGCTGAGATTTTAGCTTGCCACAATCTCACAGATGCCAGCAGAGGACACAAGATTCCCAGGTCAGAGACAAAGGACTTTATCATGGGCTACCATGGGCTTCATGTTTGTGCCAGTTCTTTTTGACATCTAAGTACTGTGGGGGTGACAGGGAGGTGGGCCCATTTGGATGCAGCACACACACTGGGTTTACAGCAGATCCGAGAGACCCTAAGCTTAGGAAATCTTTTAAAGGGGCTACAAGCAAACTGCTCAAACTTTGTCTCAGAGGAGGACAGTATCTTTACTACGTTGAACACAGGATAAACTTATCCTCACCTCAGAGACACTATGTCTGCCTTCCAAGGTTGTTTGCTGTACAAACATCCTTGAACACATAGTCTGGAACAAAAGCTTTTGGTGCCACCACTCATAAGAAGTATAAATATGAAGTATAAATATGAGACCCGTAGAAAATTGCCTCCTAACAATATTGCAATAAAAATGTGCATTTAAAAAAATCATTTAAGTAAATCATTAACCAGGCAAGGCCAAAGATCAACTTTCTTTGACCATTTTCCTCTTCTGAGTCAAGAAGTGATCAATGTTGACTACAATTCTTTTTAGACCATTAGCTATACAATTATAAGTATCTATATATGTATGCCTAGAGAGAGAGAGAGAGCGAGAAAGACAGAGACAGAGTGATTTGCAATACAGTATGGAATGAGTTAAATACATGACATCATATTTGACATATCATTCTGCAACTTGCTATTTTCACTTAACAAGGTCTTAATATTTCTTCCCTTTTTTCTTTCCTTATCACTACATACCCACAGATCTTCCTCTTTCTTCTAATTTTCTACATAGTGAGCCATGCTATGGATGTTGAACAGTTTAATTAAACATTCCTCTTTCAGATGTGTTCAGTTTTTGATGTTTTTGGTTTTTGAATTTTTTGTTTTTGTTTTTGTGGGTTTTTTGTTTTGTTTTGTTTTGTTTTTTCCTATTACAAGCAGTACTTCAATGACCATTGTCAGACAGGTCTCTTTATATATTTGTGCAAATATTTCCCTAGAGTGGATTCCCAGGGGGATTGCTGCCAAATTGCCCTCCAAAACCATTGTTCCAGTTATCTCACTAGTAGTTTATGAGTGTCCATTTCCCCATGAACTTACTAACAGCGTACATTATTGTTCATTTTAATTTTTGTCAGCTTGAAAGGAGAGAAAAATGACATCCTGTTGAGGTTTTAATTTGCATTTCCGTGATCTCCAGTAAAGCTGAGCGTATTTGCATATCTCATTTCTTTGGTCACTGTATCTTTTTTTTTTTTAAAGACAGAGGGGGCATGTGCATGCCTGCACCCACACAAACAGAGAATGGGCAGATGGAGAGGAAGAGAGAGAATCTCAAGCAGGATCCATACCTAGCACAGAGCCCGATGAGCAGCTCAATCATGTGAACCCATGAGATCATGACCAGAGCCAAAATCAAGACCCAGATGCTGAACTGACCAACCCACCCAGGCACACTTAGGTCGCCTTATCTTAATATTTATGTGCCCAAGGCTGCAATGGGTACTTCATACAAAATATTTCACTTTATTCTCACAGCCCATCCTGGTCTGATAGTGAGGAAAGGGCCACTAGTTCTCCCATGGGACAGGCAAGTCAACTGAGAACTAGCATGGATTCACACAACTTGTAAGTGCTGGTGGCAGCAAACTCTTCTTCTTACTAATTACACAATATCTGTTCTCTTCTTCCTTAATACGAGAACCCAGACTGGAAGGAGCAGCAACTTGTCAGATTTGGATCTCCCCTTTCCAGCCTTCTTTGTAGGTAGCAATAGCCACATGAAAGATCTTGCCCATGAGCTATTGACTCAGCTGCTTCCTACAAAGCTCCTTGAAAGGACTGACTCTTTGTCTTGCTCTCCTCCCTTCTTCTTCCTTAAGATAAGATGACTCAAGCTGTACAGCCAGGACATAACCCTGAGGCAACCTTGAGGTAGAAATGAAGTTCAAAAAAAGGCAGAACAGGGAGACAATAGGAACATGAAACACTGAGATCATGGGGCCTGTTCTCTTCCACCTTAGACTACCTACTTCCACCCTAGACTACCTACTGCTATTATTGAGACAGTGATGGAGCCAGGATTTGAACCAAAGCCAAGCCCATGATCGTGACCCTTAATCTATGTGGAATCACTGCTTTTTATCCAGACAACTGCTTTCCACACAAAAGGGACGCTTTTACTATAATGGTCACCTGCAGTGGCCCTGAAAGACTGGAAGAAATCTTGCTCTTGGCTATTCTTCCTCAGGACAATTGGAGTTGTATGTCTTGCTTCCATATCAGAAAAATTCAACCTCATAATGGCAACAGAAGAGGTAGGTAGCACATATGAAAGATAAAAGTCAAATAGCCAAAAACTGCATAACTTCCTTTATTGATTGCTGGTGTCTACAGAGGGGAGCATGGGCTTAGAGAAATGAACACCATGGCAAATGTTGAAAACAAAATTTCCAGTCCTGGCTTCACTACTGCATGGGCTGTGTGATCTTAGAAAAATCGTATCACTTCTCTTAGCTCCCTTTTCTTACATGTTAATAAAATAGACCTTTGTGCAGGCTTGTGATGAGGAGTCCAGTGAGGAAATACACATAAAAGCTTTAAAAAAAAATCAACGCTGCTCTGACCACGGAAAGAATCACTCTATAAATATTGAATCCCCAGTGCACGTGTACACCGTGCACAGAAAGCCTTGCGGTTATCATTATCCCATTTTAGTGACCCCAATTTTCTCCCTCTTTTTTAGCCATTATGCTGTGGGAGACCCCACAAGACACAGGGACATTGTCACAGTGAGGGGTAGGTGTGCCTGTATGCGTGTGTTTTTAAGATTTATGCTTTTTCTCATTGAGTTTCATTTATTTCATGCAAAGGATTGCTGAATATTCATTGATCTATCTAGGATCCACAAGTATGCTATTAGAAATGCATTGCTTATCTATATTTTTGAAATGTTGAAATAATTCAGTGTTGATCCTTTGTGAGATAGGTTTGCTACCTTTAAACTGAAGTGACAATAACACCCCAGCCGTCTTCGGTTTCTCTCAAGTTGTACTGATATCCTTGATGTCGCTAACAAACCAAAGACTGCCAGTGAGAATCTTGTATGTCACCATTAAATTGAAAAAGGCCCGAAGTATCGAAATCTCACTTCTGGTACAGAACAGAATTGAGAAAAGAGCCAACCGATGGTTATTCATGAATCACTCTGGCCTGCGATGATAAATACCCCTGGCCTCATTCTCCTCTTCTCTGGGCTCATAATTTTCTCCCCGAAGGTGTTCCACCTGCACAGGAAGGACTGGGCTGGAAGGATGCTAGTAAAAATGATTTTTAAAGGCTCTTAAAACACAAAAGCCCGTGTGGGGGTTACGAGCTCTCTTTTTTGCATAAGCAACACAATGTCCAATTAATCTCAGCAGACTGGGGAGAGGTCTGCTGTCATGTTTGGTCTGGGGTTTGGGGACAACCCAGGAATGTGCAGGGAAAATGAAATAAACCACAGACCAAGGAACTTCTTTTAAAAGATTGGAAGCGAAAGTGTCCAGATCTGGGGTTCTGTTGCAACACTGAATGGAGAGATCCACTGTCCAAACGCAGATTCTGTATCTAAGATAGGGACATTCTCGCCCCTTCTGCATGAAAGCCTAGGATGGGGTATCTGGAAAGAAATACAGAAGTGCACAAAGAACCAGTATAAGTGTGGTTTCCAGGTGTTTTATTGTACACTTCCCAGTGTCTTCTCATTGTTTCCAGGGAGTTGCCTTCCTGCCGCCGGGGCTGACAGGCCATGCTATGTGACAGGTTAGCAAACAATTTTACTGTTTTCCTCTCTCTCCTTATGAACGATATTTATAGACCAAGAATTGCATTTGCTTCCGCTTTCCGACACAGTTATCTTCTTGGGCGTGGATTAAATGTAGATCTGGGTGTTGAAAGACATTTACATAAGTGCTGTTTGTGAACAGGGAGGCCAGTTCTTCTATTATCGCCAGAACATTTAAATCTTAATGACTGGCATTGTTGTCTAAAAGACGGTGTTTTTCCTGCTGAGAAACTGCATTAGATTCAAGAAACAGAGCTCATTTCCATTCCCGCAGCAGTCTCTCTAGAAATGACATGCAGTGCTTGAAACTGTTTATTTCCAAATTCAGGCCTCCCTCGCATCAGTCATCAGCTTCAATTACCAGTTTTCCGGAGCCGAGCCATCAGGCAGTCTGACACCGGGGTCCGGCCTAATTCCCACCTTCTCCAGAGTCAAGAGCATAATGTGCGGATGAAAAGGTGCAAAATAGCCCGGACTTCATTAGCATGCAGGGCCTGGCTGTTCATTTGCCGGCTGCGAATGGAAGTTCTGACACTCGGAGCTGGCTGCAAAATGAGAAAAGTCCTCTTCAGGGGAGATGGGGTCCTCGGTGGTGAGGAAAGGTCATCAAAAAGACAGCCACTGCCCTTGCTCCCTGCTCTCCAGGACTGCTTATTGATTCCAGGGACACCTCATTACACGCTGGATCAACATATTATTGCCATGTTCTGGGACTGAATTGTTTACAAGTGTCTTTATCACCGGCAAAGGCCTGCCCGGCGATGCATGACTACACTCATTTGGCTGTGACCCGCCAATTATGTGTTATCCGATATGTTGCTGGGTATCTTGATCTTTGCCCGGGTCTTCTCGCGGCATCAACACAGTCCCATTTACTACTTTCTAACCACTCTTTGGGAAAGTAGCCATTAGCCTGTCAGTGTGTGTGTGTGTGTGTGTGTGTGTGTGTGTGTCCTCCACTACAGGAAATCTGAGCTTGATTTCTGTGTTGCTTCCTGTGCATGAGGTTCATAATCAGTTGGGAGAAAAAAATTCTCTCTCTCTGTCTCTCTCTTTCACACACACACACACACACACACACACACACACACACACCTTTTCCCTTTTTTTATGGCATGCAGGAGAACCCACGCAATTTGCAATCAGTATGCATGGCAGAGAGCATAATGCGGCTTGTTACCAAGCTCCCTCTGCTTACATATAGGCCCTACGAGAGAGCTGTCATATTTTATTTGGGCACAGCCACTGCAAACCACTGCACAGGACCATTTTAATCTTTCATTACAGACACTTCTATGGCTCCATAAAAGAAGGAGTGGAATAGCAACTCGATTAAAAACTCAGTAAAGTGACTGTGGAACCTATCCCCCTCCCCAAAAAGTGGAGACAGAAGACATAGTTTGGAACTGAGTGCATTCCGATGCAACTTGATTTCCATTTCCCTCCACTGGTGACTACTGACATAGCTTTAATGATGTTACATGTTGACAACTTTGGTTTATTATCATGAATACTGCTTGGGGAAGGTTTAATGACTGCCAAACATTTGGGCCATCTCAACCAAATACTAAAAGGAGACCATTTCATTTACATCTCTAATTGCCATCAGGAATGGCTCTTTAATGAGTTTTTCAGTGTGGAGGATGTAAAACAATTGCCAAGAAATTTGCCTTTACTTTTCCTGGAAGAATATATCCTTGGCAATGGGCACAGACTATACTGAGTGAAATGAAACTCAAAAATATAACTGCCTTCAGAAAGGTGACATCTGTAAGTACATTCATTTCAGCAATTTCCCAGATTTGTCTGGTATTCATCTTTAATTTTCATCAGGGGCACATGGGTGGCTCAGTCAGTTAAGCGACTGACTCTCAATTTCTGTTCAGGTCATGATCTCATAGTTCATGAGTTCAAGCCCCGTGTCAGGCTCTGCACCGATAGTGCGGAGCCTGCTTGAAATTCTCTCTCCCCTCTCTTTCTGCCTCTCTCTCTCTCTCAAATAAATAAACATTTTAAAAAATGTTTTTCCAAGCATTTTTTTTCCTTCTTTCAATTTTTGGAACAGAGTGTTATAAAGTTACTAAGTTCTTTTTGTTCTTTCTGAAATTCCTGGGCCCTGGCTTCCTGACAAATAACTCACTGAAAAGGCTAAATAAAGCCCCCCTCATCAGCGTGCTTCAGCCCAATTAAAGAGTCAATGGAGAGATGTTTGCTTCAGCAAGGGCTTAAGGACACTGCAATTCTGTAGTGTCATCAACAAACAAATAGCCTTTGGAAGAGAAGAAGATGATGGGAAGGATTACTCTTTTACTTTTTTTGTTTTGCTTTTTGCTTTTTTTTTTTTAAGACATGATTGTATCTGGAGAAGTTTGGTCAAGGGATCAAGATGGAACAAGGAGGACTGTTTACCAAGTTTCTCATCTGAAGAGCAAGTCTCAGTGAGGTTGGGATTCAGTGAATGCAAAAAAGGATAACTCTCAATAACTAGAGGTCATCCAAAAGGGAAAGGTTTCTTTACACGCTTATAAGAGATTATAACAATGAAACCGTGGGAGTTCCCAGTCAATGGACAATCTGGGTTGAACATTCTAAGCAGAAGGAAGAGATCCATCCAGGTGTTTCTGCCAATTTTTATAACCAGCTCATTTGTTTTTTCAATCATCAAAAAGAATTCCTTTGCTGTTACGGCTTTAACATCTCATCTTCTTTATGAATCCTCACTGGAACCAAAAGATTCTCTTCAATAACAGGATGGCCTATATCCTTGATCTTCTTGATCTTAAGGAATCATGCCTTTGTATAATTTCGTTCCTTTTTTTTTTATTTAAGGGGGAGTGGGAGGAAGGCACAGCGGGAGAAAGAGAGAATCTTAAGAAGACTCCATGCTCAGCACAAAGCCCAATGGAGGGCTCGATCCCGTGACCCTGGGATCATGATCTGAGCCAAAATCAAGAATTGAGCACTCAACTGATTGAGCCTCTCACCTTCATATAATTTCTGATAGTTAATGGAAAGTGCATACACAGAATGTGCAAGCATAATGATATGGTAAAATGATCAGATGGTAACTTGAAATAACAAGTTAGAGAAGATGTGGAGAAAAGGGAACTATCATGTACTCTTGGTGAGAGTGTAAACTGGTAGAGCCACGGTGGAAAATGGAGGTTCCTCACAAAATTAAAAATAGAAACACCATGTGATCCATTGATTCAACTACAGGGTATTTACCCAAAGAAAATGAAAATACCAATTCAAAAAGTTATATGCCTTTCTATGTTTATTGCAGCATTATTTATAATAGCCAAGATATAGAATTAACCCAAGCATCTATCCATACATAAATGGATAAAGAACATGTGATATATATAATCTTATATATTACTTAGCCATAAAAAAGAATGAAATCTTGCCATTTGTAACAAGATGGATGGACCTAGAGCATATTATACTAAGCGAAATAAGTCAGAAACAGAGATAAATACCATATGATTTTACTTACGTGAAATCTAAAAACCAAAAAAACAAAACAGCATAAACAGAGCATAAGTATAAGTACAGAGAACAAACTGGTGGCAGGAGGTTTGGGGGTGGGGGGTGGGTGGAATCGGTAAAATGGAGAAGGGAAGTGGGAGGTACAGGTTTCCAGGAAAACAAAAAAAAAGAACTTTGCTTTGAAAGTCATTTATTAAACATAAGTTTGTTTCAGGAACTTTCTAAAAACTTAGCACATCTTTACTTATTCAATATAACAACCCTGTGACTTAAGTATTGCTATTCTCACTTTTCTGATGAGGAAAACTTTTCACACATCTAGCAGAGTTTTCAAACATGCTCAAGGTCACAAGACTAGTGACAGTGGTAGAATTTAAACCCAGGTGTGACCCAGGGCAGAATCCATACTCTGTTCTGCCTCTCCTAGAGTTGATTTCCATCACATATTTCCACAAGCCCAGTAAGGTGCATTTCCTGCATGCTAGCTAACATCAATGCACAGAGAGCTGCTAGTCCTGAAAATGTGTCTAACCCATCATCTTTTACACATCTGATATCTTCAGCCATGAGGTGAGCTGAAGCAAGCCTACTTTGATTGACAAGATAAAGTTTTGATCACAAAGGGCAATTCAGGGCATTTAATAAAAAAGTGGGGTGGGAGTTATAGGGAGAACATGTTCAGGGAGCTATAGAAATACACCCACTTGTCACTAGGAGCAACAGAGGAAGTCTTTTCAGTCTTTTGCACTTATATACCTCCCTGCTGTCTGCTGATCTTCCCTTAGTCATTCTATTAAAGGAAAACAACAACCCTTAATTCACTTTCTGTGGACACCATAGACCAGTTTTCCCGCAGGCTTACTCTGCCTTTGGAAACCTAGTGACAAAGGGCCCAGTCACAGTGTAGAAGACTGAATCCCAGAGACTGGAGGGATGTCCATTTGCTGACTGCAAACCCATGAAAACATATGCATAGGTTCTAGAATCTTCCCTCGGTTCATGTTTTTATTTTTCTCTGTTGTCCCTAAGAATGGTAGCCACGTTCTAATGCCTAGGGCAGTGCCTTCTTGAGAATGTCTCCTCACAACTGGTTTGGGTGAAATGAAAGGAGACCACTTGCCCATAAGGACCCCTCCTTCTCAAGTCTACTTCCCTCAGCATCAGCGAGTTCTAATCTTCCAGCACATCCATGGGGCACCAGTTTCTTCTGTTGAGAGAGAAACACTTTTCTTATCAGTTAATTTATCACTAAGCCATCAGAGATTCAAATTCCCACCCTTCTCCTTCCCACTCATCTTCCTCAGGTAGTACTTGAATTCTAAAAGAGGGCAAAACTTGGCACAAGGGAATCATTATGGTGGAGGAGTGGTGTTTGGGTAGGGGAAGACTTCCAGGTGATCCATTCCAGTCACAAACATGACCATTCCCTCATGTGGCTATCTGTGTCACCTAAGCCCCACTTAGGCTGGAAGGATTTCAGAATTATTTGATTTTTCAGAACTTACGGTTGAGGAATGCAGATAAATCTACTAGAAATGAGTTCTACTGATCTAGACCTTAGCCCAAGTGCATGTGCACACTGGTGACTTCTTCCACCCAGCTCTTACTTCTATGCCTTTCCTTTGCTTTTGCACAGATACACACTGTACAAAATGTTCTTGGAAATTTAACATGCATTTTCTGTTCTCAAAGAGCCAACAATATGTAGCAACAAAGTGTTACAAGACAACAAATGATGAGGCTAGAAGATCCCAATGGCCTAGCATAACAACAAAGGCTTTCTATATGAGCAAGGACAAGAGTATATCTTGGGGATCTGAATTTGAATAAGTGCAAAAGGGGTGGGTAGGCATGATGGACAGTATACAAATACAGCCACTGTATTTTGTTCCTTTATGCATATGCAGCTCCTCCTACCAAGAGGAGGAGCCTATTGCCCCCCTAGACCTGGGAAGACCTTGTGATCTGCTCTAACGAATAGAACAGAATGAAATGGAAATGACATTTTGAGACTTCTGGTGCATGGGCCTTCAAAAGACTAGCAGCTTCTACTTCTTTCCTTACGGAGCTCAGTTGCTATGCTGCAGGGAGGTCCTCGCTGGGCTACTGAATGATGCACAGCCACACAAAGAAATGTCCTTGAAGATAAGAGGCCATCCTGGTGGTTCCAGGTGAATAAGCTGAGAAGAAGTGCCTAGCAGATCCTGCCCCAATTTCTGACTCATGGAATTGTGAAAAATAACAAATTGCTGTAGTTTTAAGGCACTAAGCTCTAGAGTGGTTAAGTGCTGAAGATAAAGGGGAGTACACCAGTGATGAGATACTTTCCCCATTAAAGGATGGCACAAATAAAAGGAGAATGAATGCTCATGGTATTTAGGGAGCACTAAATCGAGTAAACCAATCTGGCTAGAACAAGCATTTCAGATTAGCAACTAGAAGAACAGATTGATAAACTGAGTCCAGATAACTTCAATGTAGGAAGGGGAGCTTTAAGACTACTACGATTCTCTGTAGCAGATGTAGTGTCCTATCAGTAGACCTTTGCCCTTAAACTTCAGGGCCTACCAGCTCAATATCCAACCATCAGCATATGCAGTGCAGTGCCTGAGAACTTTTTGTGGTCCCTGAAGCCTACTTTGCCTATGAAACAGGCCAGAAGTGCTGAAGAAATACTGCCAGTGAAAAGTAGCCCTCAGCTAATGATTGGTGAGAGTTGGCATATAAATATTTTGGCTCAGGTGGACTTACTTTAAGGCAGATATCTATACTATTTCCCAGAGTTGCTTCAATAGAATTAAATCCTAGTTGTCCATAATGGTAATTTGCTTTAAAGTGTACTTCAATGGCTGCCTTCCTTTTCCTGTCTGTCAACCCCACTCCTCAACTGACATTTCCTCAGATTGCTTCCCTGCTTGCTTTGGGGGAAACCCAAACTAAGATACTTTCATTTTACAGTTAAGAAAAATAGAGCCTGGGGCACCTGGGTGGCTCGCTGGCTTAAGCATCCAACTCTTGATTTTGGCTTGGGTCATGATCTCACAGTTTGTGAGTTTGAGCATAATGCCAGGCTCTGCGCTGTCAGTGTAGAGCCTGCTTGGGAGTCTCTCTCTCCCTCTCTCTGCCCCTCTCCCATTTGTGCTCTCTCTCTCCCTCTCTCTCTCAAAAACAAATAAATAAGCCTTTAAGAAAAAAAGAAAGAAAAAGAAAGCCAGAATGTGAATTACTTTGGGTAAGTGTGGTAACAAAGTGAACCAAATATGCAGTTTTTCAAACAAAATTGACATTTATTTCTCTCCATATAACAGTTCAAGGTGAAAGTGCAGACTCTGCTTTAGGGAGTCATTTTGTGAACCCAGGTCATTGGGTGAGTTTTGTCATCCTCCATATGTGGCTTCCATTAGCATCACTCCCAGCCAGCAAGAAGGAACAGGAAGGTGAAAGTATGGATGACAATTACTTCCATCACTTCTGCTTGCATTCTACTGGTGAAAACTTAGTCACGAGGGCTTAAACAACTGCAAGGGAGGCTGGGAAATGTAGTCCAGATGAGCATCCATGTGCCTAGCAAGAAGAGAATAAATTGGTGAGAAGTGGCAGACAGGATCCCTGAAACAGGGAGATTAGGTGATTGCCCAAGTGCCTACAGCCAGTTAGTGGATAGATAGAGCTATAAGCCTTCTGGCCACCATTTTTTTCCTTCTATCCCTACACTGATTCCAACCAGATTGTAGCAGGTCTCAAATGTCATGCTTATAAGTCTGATATTCTGCAGGATCCATCTCTATTCCTCACAGAGTCAGTAAAGCAGAGTAAGTCCTTGGAACCCCTTTTAAATTCAGTCTACACTAGGATGCTGGATTGAACTTTCTGGCCAAAACCAATAGCCCAGGGAGTCCACAGCCCCACTGCCCATGACCTTCTCTTTTAAGCAGAGCCCACTTATAAGAGGCTATAACCCATACAGCCTCTTGGCACATATTTTAAAAATAATAACAGCCCTCTTCTTCAACTTTACTGTCATACCCCAGAGCAGTGTCTGACAAGCCATACAAATCTATAGTGCCTGGAGTTAGGTGAAACTCAACCAGTAGATTATAATCATGACTCCTGGTCAAAGTGGAGGGAAAGAACCATGGGGCAGGCTGACATCCATGATGATTAGAGACATTTTGCAGTCATCTCTGAGGAATCTGGACTTGCAATTATCCATAGGCTGATAAGTGTTGAAGCTCTTCCCTTTTGTACCCAGTATAAGCACACAGCACAGTTTATTTAAGTATTAAAACAGAAGAAAATGAGAGGAGACAGGTTTTTCTAAGTGAATTCTGTTCCTACGTTTTACATGCTAACCCGTATTTTTCAAACTCAGTTTTTTAGTAGATTTGGATTTAAGCTAGCCACATATGTAGAAATTACTTTAAAAAAAAAGCAATCTATTCGTGGAAACATATGGTATCTGTCTTTTTCTGACTGACTTATTTCACTTAACATAATACCCTCCAGTTCCATCCATGTTGCTACGCATGGCCAGATTTCATTTTTTCTCATTGCCACATAGTAGTCCATTGTATATATGTACCACATCTTCTTTATCCACTCGTCAGTTGATGGGCACTTAGTTTCTTTCCATGTTTTGGCTATTGTCGAAAGCGCTGCTATGAATAGGTGGACTTGGTGAGACTAAGCAAAAACCAGGGGGAGGGGAAGAGGGGAAAGAAAAAAAAGACACAGAGAGGGAGGGAGATAAAACATAAGAGACTCTCAAAGATGAAGAACAAACTGAGGGTGAGGGAGATGGGGGGGGGGGAAGAGGGGATGATGGGCATTAAAAAAGGGCACATGTTGGGATGAACACTGGGTGTTTTATGTAAACCAATTTGAAAATAAACTATTTTAAATTAAAAAAAAAAGCAATCTAAATCATTCATTCTTTTAAATAATTGCAAGAATTTGTTTATTGGGGGAATTTCTTTAATGGCTCTGCACTGTTTTTCTCCCTCGAATTAAAAAAAAAAGGTCTTTTATCCTTGATGAAGATAGCACTTTTTAAAATCATTATTCTGCCCCTTGTCCATTCTGTAACTTTTCACAAGAGAGAAGGCTTATTTCTTTTATAATTAGGTTGGAAATAAACAGGATACGTGTTGTTTAAATTACTGAATATCACCTGTATTTCCAATATTTTTACTGCAAGTGTACATGAGTAGCGGTTACCTTTGATTTGACTCTACAAAGTGATATTCTAGATTTTTTTCACCAACAATTTCCAGTTATGTTCAGAAAGCCTCCCTCCAAATGCAGATCTCAGTCTCATTTAGGAAACTGTGCTGAAAATATGTGTCTAATCACCAAGAAGCCAAGCATTTATCAGGATAATCCTTCCAAACTCATCAACTTTAATGGTATCCAGACGGCTTTTCTGGAGAGGGCTCATTAGTTTAAAAAAAAAAAAAGAAAGAAAGAAAGAAAGAAAAGAAAAGAAAGAAAAATACCCGCAAAATTTCAATGTACTATAGCTTGACTTACATAGTCAAAATATAATCAGAGTTCCCTGTCTACTTGTTTAATAGTCATTTTCTGCCCATATACTGCCTTGAAAAATAGTCAAACAAATGTAAAGAAGATAAATATCAAGCATAAACAAACTAATGCCAAAGGGGATAGGTTGTGTGCATAAAAATGAGTAACATCAGAGCTGCAGATTAAGAAACTGAATATGTTGGTGTTTAGAATGGTTCCCAATTGAATTGATAATGTTCCATTTAAGAAAAGAAATGTTTTCAAATCACTCGGCTGACTGGAAGTCTGAATCAAAGTCAGAAATTAATAAAAAGAGACAGACAGAGACTGCTAATCATAAATAACAGAGACAATTTTATGCTTTTAAAACCTGCAAGGCCCAGGGGGGAAAATCCTAATGAAATGCAAGAAGAAAATATTAAAAAATAGAAATGAATGTGCTTGGTTGAAATGCTATTGTTATATTCTTGTGACACAATGACTTGTTTTCTAGAAAAGTAATTCTTTAATTGAGCCAGGCAAGCATTGTATTCATTGTAAAGTTGTATATTTAGACCTACAGTCTGAAGGGCTTGCTTGTATTTAAAGCTCAGTGCTACCCCAGGCTCATTAGAGTACAAGGACAAAGCTCGATCATATTACTGCTTAGACACTACTCAGAACTTCGGGGTAGTTTTCAGTGGCTTCAAGTACTTGGATTGTTAGTGTAGGAAATAGAAAAATATTGAATGGGTGAGGTGTATACATCAAACATGTAGGACTGTATAGACAGAGATAAGGATCCCAGTCGAACATCCTGTTATAGTGAAGTCGGTGCAGAACAATTCCAGGGTAAACACAGACTTGTAGTCAAAAGAGCTGCAATGCACAGGCTGCAAAAATTAGAGCAGTCTGAGTCTCGTTCAAGATCAAATAGTTCTTTTCTAGACTAAATATCAGGAACAGGGCTCTGCTATGTGTGGCAGAAAGATAAAGGAACATAATCACAGCCATGAAATCTTCAGTGTAGAGACAGGAATAGCAAGGGAAAAGTGTCTAAATTCAGGTCTGTTTTGACAACAGTATGGCATCATTGGTCAAGTGTTTCCTTCCAAACTGTGGCCAACTCCATGTTTAGGGTGACATACTTGTGCTTTGTGGCAAGTCGCTATCAGAATGGGGTGAGAGGCACTGACTGGGGGTGAAGGTAGGAAGGAGGAAGTGTGGACAGGAGGGAGAATGGGGAGAAGTCAGGTAAAGACTATAGACAGCCAAAATAATTCACCTCTGCTTTTTGGTAATTCAATTTGTCTTTTATGTATTTATTTTTGGAATAAATAATACCGGCATGTAGGGAAGAATCCAGTGAAAAGTTGATCTCCCTCTCACTCACCTACCACATTGCCCTTCCAGTAGATATTTGCATACGTAAGTGCAGTCAGTCAATTTCAATCCATGATATTAAAGAAAGCAGTCCCCCACCTCAACCCCTCCCCAACACCCAGGTCTTGTTCACTTCAGGCAGTTCTTCACTCAGTACCCCTTCCCAGCAAGTCTATTAATCTCAGGATCTTTGATACACGACCTGCAGACACCGTGATGACCCAGGCGTTGTTTTTTTTTTTAAGGGGTAGGTTTATTACTTAATGATAATGACTTATTGTACACATTGTCGTCTGCTGATGTTTAAAAGATAAGAAGACATTTGTCTGGGCGGGCGCCTGAGGCCCTCGGAGGACGCTGGGAGACCTTGCCAAAACGTTTCCAAACTGAATAGTCATTGGGCTGCCAGATAATTCAGAAACTATTTGTATGAGCTGTTTATCAAATTATTAACCGCACAGATGTTGTTTGGCTGAAGAGCAGCTGAATCCCCTCTCTGGCAGCCGCGGAGACAAAGGTCTCCAGGAATAATTGGAGATGTGCATGGAATATTAAATTAATTTACTGCTCTTAATTCTTATGCAAATTCTGACCTCCGATGGCGCCTATCAATTACCCCGCGCGCAGTGAAAGCGAAGGCGACAGTTTCTTTTCTTCTCCTTGCTTTTTTTTTTTAAGGAACTCGAAAAAGGAAATATTTGCAATAAGCAGACGGTAGGAGCACTGCGTAACTAGAATTATTTAATTGAATCTCCAAGTTTTCAGGGATGTCCGTAGAGGATAAAATCCCAGGACGCAGGGGAGAAGACGGGAGGGGTGCGGCGCGCGGAGGAATTTGTGGGTCTAAAACAACAGCAATGAGCAGGGAACCGGATAGCAAATAATACATTGGCCCGCAGGCAGGCGGTCGCGGGCCTTAGTGATCCCAAGAGTTGAGCTTTAGCGCCGGACTCCTTTGTGGCCGGCGATTCGATCTTAACACAGGGCGATTGGCAAACTGGGGTCAGACTTGGAAGCCCCTGTGCGCTCGGGATTCCCTTTACTTATCTTTTAAGTGTTTTAGTCTGTCTTTACAATCAGGCCCCTCCCGCCCCCCAAAATTATTCTTTGTTTGAAAAAGAAAACAAAAAAAACAAAACAAAACAAAAAAACCCCACAACGCTGCGAGCGCAAGAACTCCTACGGAAATCCCGTGTAGGCCGAAGTGCGATTTAATTGTCTCCTGCGCGGAGAAGTGACACCCACGCTTTTCTCAGAATTGAGCAAACGCCCAGGCTTTGTCTGAGCTTGTGGCTTAAACTCTCCGCGGTTTCTACGCCCGGGTGGTGAGTTGTAAAACTGGGATCTCTGAGTCTTTCATCATCCTTTTAATAAGGAAAACCAAATCGGGCGCATAATGTCATCAGCCCTGGCTCGACCTCGCCGGGACCTCGGCAGCCCGATGATGTCGCCAGCGGCCCCCGGCGCAGTCACGACGCGCCGTCTTTCAGCTCCTCACGGCCCCCACAAAAGCCAGACAACAATATCAATTAATCATGCAGCCGGCAAACAAGGAGATTTATCCCGCGACAAACAGCCCCACCGAGAGCCGCTGAATGGGTGTGATTAGCATGTGAAAAGGCGAGCAAAACTCCGCGGTTCAACAGCTAAAGAGCAATTTGATGGGGCTGGGATGGGGAAATTACTTGATTAGCGTCCATCGGAGGAGAGCACGGTAACTGCCCCTCGGCCCGGAATCCAACAAGGGAACAAAACGCGCTGGTAAACTAGGCGACGTGCGGGGAGAGGGGGCGAGGGAGGGTGGCGCGGGGGCCCGCACGGCGGAAAGGAGATCAGGGATGGGGGCGGGAATAGTGAGCAAAGGGGAGGACACCCTAGCCACAGCCAGAGCTCGAGGCCGAAGCATAAGGGAGCTGCGCCAACTGGTTCTCGCCGCCCTCACCTCGGGCTCCCAGGCCGGGACAGGGCGGACCCGGTGCTGGAGGCCGATTTTGAACACGCTGCCCCGGTTCTGGTCTGAGAGAGAAGGAGGTGCGTGCGGAGGGAAAGGCCCACCCGCGAGGTCCTGAGATCCCCCTTCGGGGACCCTGGGGGCGCGGCCAGCCACCGGCAGCAGCCTCTGCCTGCTCTAGGGCTCCGGCCCCGGGTCAATGTCGCGATGGCCGACGCGCGGCGGTTCCCACCGGTAGCTCTGCTGTTCCATTCTTGCCTGCAGAGAAGATTGGAACCTGTCAAGACGTTGTTTTCCGGCTCCTCCGAACTGATCACCCTTTTCCTGCTTCCTCGAAAAGTGGCGGAGTTTGGGCTTGGCGTTTGACAAGAAAAGGGTTCCTTGCTTGCGCCCCCACCGGGAAGGGAAGGAAAGTTGGGAGAGAACGCCCTGAGTGTGGGGGACTGGGGCAGAGAGAGGCGCTGGATGGGGATGCCAGGGCCCTGGGGTAGGGGCCTGGATGGAGCAGGCGCCGGGACTGTCCCTGGGATCCGGTGGGCAGCCCAAGGCCTGTCTTGTATCTAGAGGCGCAGGGCCAGAGCTGGCGGCGTGTGAAACTGCGCACCGCAGCCTCCTCCCAGGCCCGGAAGGCAGCTTCGCAGGCCCGAGGCACAACCTGGTCCAGGATTTGATTTGGGCATGCACACTTGGGGCTCGAGGACGGCGCTTTTATTTGTTGGAGAAAAGAGTGAAGGGGGCAAAACGCTAAGGCGCAGCGCGGCTCATGGTCCGCAGGGCAGGCACGCTTAGAGCCCCATCACTCCATCTAGGGAGGGCACCCGCGCCTTCCCCTCAACCCCCGACACTGCCCCAGGGCTGAAGTCTGCGCCAAACCCAGCAAAAGGAATTTAGTTTGCCACTCGAGGAGCCTGTAACCTTCCCTCTGGACGCATGCCCACAAACCCCTGCTCCCTGGCTCCTCCCAGTGCCAGGGAAGGGAAAACTCTCCCACCCAGTCCCCAAAGGCCCAGACTAACTCCCCTGGGGCTCGGGGTCCAGCTCATGCCTCAAATCAGGGTGCACAGATGAGTTCCCGGGATACGACCTTCAATTTACCTGAGGGAGAGAGAATCTAATTCGGCCTTCTTGAAGTACATTAACACAAATGTAATAAAGACTTCAAAGGACAGATTCGCCAAGGCCCCAGCCGGTTTAAATTCACCCATCCCTTTGGCACGAATGAAAAAGCACCAAGGAGTCAAATCTTGTTTTATATAAAAGTAAGGGGGACGGATCACCCCCATCAAGCTGAACAATTGTCACCCAGCTGAACAGAGTGTCTATTAAATCGCAGCTCGTGGCCTATTTCAAAAAGCTTAATTCTTTCTGAAATGTCTCTGGCAGCGGGTGTGCAGCGAACTTGAGCTCGTTCGTTCCTCTCCTTCGCCCTCTTTCTGTCCCCCTGCACTCCTTGCTGAAGCCACAGTGAGGCTCTTTCCGTCCCATCTCCGACTCCTAGAGCCACAGTTCCCGACTTGGCGCGGGTGCTGAGGTCAGAGGGGGTCGCGGCGGCCGGCAGGTTTGGAGCGCGCACCCGTAAGCGGGGCGCGGCGGCAGTGGCACGCTCCAGGTGGGAACCCACGCCCCGCGAACCTGGAAAGCGCACACCCCAACTGCGAACCCCAGCCCCTCTGTGGTCTCCCCACATCAAAGCCCTACAGGCAACTCGGCGGCACCCACGCAAATCCATGCCTTTCGCACCCACCCATCTCTCTCTGCTCATCTAACTCTCGGTGGGTCCCGAAGCGCTTTCTCCGAGCGGCTAGGGCTGTGCATTTTAATCCCAAAGCCAGGTGGAGGAACTATCGCTAAATTGGCGGGCGGAGGAGGCGGTGGCAGGAAATCGGATGGCTAAATGCCTTTGCCTGCGGGGTGGCAGAGCTGTTCCCACCAATAGCGACAGCTCAGGGCAGGCTTTGTAGTTATTTTTACAAGTTCTGCTCGGTGCCCATCATATTGCCCTGAAAAGCAAAAGAGGCCGCCGCAATTTATTCCAATGGGCGGTTTTTAAGAAGCTGGCAATTTGAACCGGCTGGGTGTTATTTAGTGCAATATGAAATCAAATGATCCTATTTCTCAAATAACAGTGTCTGTGAGGAGAAGTGAATCCTCTGAAAGGGTAATTGTCTGCTGATAGTGTTTCCCATTATACCCGATCTTGGCCTAAATGGTGTTCGGCAGCAGGGCTGAGAGCGAGGGGTGAAATCAATGCGCGAACTCGCCCTCGGGAGGCAGGGAAAAGGCGGCAGCGCTCGAGTCCCGGCAGGTTGAGTGAACAATGCCACCCAATGCGCTACAGGTTTCGACGTCAGTTTGCAGATGTCCGACATTATTAGACAGGAGTGATCTTGTGGATGAAAGAAAACTAACTCTTCCTCCTTTTGCAACTTTGGGAGTCGTTAGAAATTGGAGATGGCCATCGCCCTCGCAGTATCCTGGCGCTGTTTAGTCAGATTACAGATGGGACAATCATCTGGGAAATAAAACCTAGCTTGGCGCCCCTCATCACAACACATTAACATTGTGAACGCGGGGTCCCTCCTTCCAAGGGACTTTCCCAGTCCCATTTCTGGAACCCAAATTTAATTCCGGGAAAAGGTATTGTGTCCACGAGGCGTCTGTTATTTACAGGTAGTGGTACCTTTTGGAGGGAGAAGTTGGCCTTATGCTTTCAAATTGTCCTCTGTGGGCCCAGCCACTGTTTTTAGTGGAAACCAGATGAAGGGGTGCACCTTGCATCTGACAGAGGCACGGAGGAAGAGCAAACTTCAGAAATGTTTTAAGAACAGGGACAAAAGCAGCCGTCTGTAATCTTGCGTTTGGCTTTGGGGCGTGTCAGTATGCTGGGGTCCAGTGCCAGCAGGCACACTGGTGATGTCCTGGGCTACCTCTGCAGAATTATTCCCAGATACAGAGGCGGTCGCAGGCAGCATCCTTGCCAATGAAACCTTTTTACTTAGTACTCAGGCACCTTGAGGAGGTGGCCTCCTTAGAACCTGTGGGCCTGGACAGGAGTGGAGTTCGACTGGAACAAAGCCTCCAGGGGTAAAGGCGCTTCCAAGGACACACGCACGCCAAGGATGAGAGAAGGCTTCTGGGTGTGTTTTCTCCACCTCACCCCACTGCGCCCTTCAAACTTTTTTCCTAAGGAGCATTTTGTTTGTTCTGAATATCCTGGGTTTATAGGTACAGCCTACCTACCGCTGTTAATTTGAGGTATTTCGGGCTAAGCCTCCTAGAACAAATTTGTGGTTTCTTTCTGCTCTAGCTAAGCAGGTTCCTTTTCATAGTCTCTTTGGATGTTTTGGAAAAAAATATATCTATATATATTCTCCCCCAATACTGCGACCTTTGTTTACAAGTCATTACCCCCCCTCTCCTTGGCCGCTACTTCCAAATTTTTAAAGAAGCCAAAGAAGGATGGTGATTCCTGCATATCGGAGGAAGCCGGCCTAGGACGCTTTTATCCCTTCTTCAGAGAGAGAATCTGCCAGCGCACCTCCGAGAGACGTTCTGCCATCCCACCTGGAGCCCAAAACACTGACACCAGACGCGCCATTCCTGGAGCTCTTTCCCGGCCTCTAGTTGAAGGGCAGCAGGTAGCCTGGCTTCAGCATACGGCATCCCCTCTAGGATTCATTACCGGGCTGAAAATCCAGCCAACACCGGTCCTTCCGCCGGGCCGGGACAGAGCTTGGACACCCCACCCTCCCGAGCTCTGATCCGGCGTTTTCATTTCTCACCCTCCTGCTCCGCGTCTGAACAGCCCGGGGTGGTTTTTCCTAGGGTCTTCTGAAGACATCCTTGCCTCTCGAGGGCCTGCCCTCCCTGTGATGAACGTGAAGCCCTTCGATGAGACCATGAAGAGGCAACGCTCCCTCTGGCCCACTGAGGGGCTTCTCGGCTTCCCCCTCCAATACTGCGGTCCTTCGCGCAGACTGGGCGCTCTGCATTGCAGCACGGGCAGCCGCCTACGCCTCTCGCGCAGGAGCTGCGCCAGGGCTGCGAGGACTGTGCGGGCAGCTGGCACCTTTACCCACGCAGGCCCACGCGGGGTGTTCGCCTCCAAACCTGTGCTCACACTTCCCGAGGAAGGGGTGGCCACGCCTGAGTCTGCCCACGATTCTTTAAGGAGAAGAGAATGACAGCGAAGAGTCCCTCCAGTAACCTCAAAGGGGCTTAGATAGAATTCCCGCGCCTCCTCCCCAATAAATCAAGCAGGGAACCCCAGAGACTGTCAGCGTCTGTCCGTTTTCCAGAGGCTTCAGGCTCTTGCATGGTTTTATACTCCCTCTCTCCTTCCGGACGTGCCTGAACCTTAGGCTTGTGTGGACCCCGCCTGGCACTGGACAGGGCTGGGGTCCGCGGCTGGGGAGGAGAAGGAGCTTTGGGGGCTCAACCCGGCCGCCACCTCCTTGCGTGCAGAGAAACCCTCTCCAAATCCAGGCGCGTGGGGCAGAGGCCGGGCAGAGAACCAGCTGGGCCAGGCCCCGCGCCCCCCTTCCCAGGGGTTTCGGGATCCCAGGGACTCCCTAACCCCCTGTGGCAGAGGGTCAGGGGATTTCAGAAAGAGATCTTCCCCTCCTCGGGACCATCGCCCGGCCCTTCCGCGCCTTCGCCGGCCGCTCACCCACCTCTTCTGCTCAGACCCGCGCTGCCTTGTCCCAGCACCTCCCACTTCGGCCCTTCGAGTCACCCTCCCCCCACCCCCAGCCCAAACCCCTACCCCGCCATCCTCTCCTCCCGAGGCCCACTGACCTTGGGAAGGCGCGGACCCGCCGCTTGTCGAGTCTGCCAGGCACTGAGCGAAGGAAGAGTGCGGTTCGCACACAGCCGAGACCACAGGCTTGGCGGCGTCGGCCCTGGCGGGCGAGGGAGCTCAGAGCTCCCCTCCCCCACGCCTTATAATTTAATCACACGCGATATTAAATTATCAAGCCGCTCATTAATCGTCATGCGAGTTACTGGGACTCAGCACGCCGCTGCGTGTTTTGACAGCCCAGACCCGTTCGCCGGGTCAGGGTGTGTCTGGATTTGGGGGGTGGGGGTGTCGAAGCACTCTAGAGGAACACTGCGAGCCCCACGCGGGCTGATGAGGTCTCTTTCCTGGAAAAAGGTTAGGGAATCGCAGTCTGGGCTTCCGAGTTTGGTCGAAGGTTTGTCAAAAGCCCAAAGGCATCCCTCCGGGCCCCGTTTCTAATATTTGGATTTTGATCACGACGATTAAGACAGCCAGCAGCGGATCAATCAGCAGCATCTTAATTTGCAGTTTTTCCGGAGGGTGAATTTGACCCGAATCTGTGCATCTTCATTACCTACTGTGGACGGTGTGAAATTAATGCGTTTGAAATACAGATGAAATCGTATCACTGAAGTCATTTCAAAGGACAACTTTCCCCCAATTCAAAGGGGCTTTCTTACCTTTTGTATACTGTAGATGTCAAGAAAGGGAAATAAAGGTGTTTTGGGTTTTTTTCAATTCAATCCTTAATTTGAGGCTTTCTTTTTTAAAACTAATCTATGCGTTTTACTCTAAAGTCTTAGAAACTGATTTTATTTTCTAGTTTTTTTCCCTTTCCCTTCATTAGATGGAGTTTTTTAAAAATGAATACACCAATTGAATGAAAGTTAGTAGGTTTTGATTCCATACAATGAAGAAACAAGTGCTCTTAAAAAGTTGTCTTAGTGACCCAAATGAGGCTAATTAGTTCTCAGCATACAGGATCTAACACACCAGCAGAAAACAAACAAAAGAAAGAGCATCCCCTGCCTCTGAGGGGGTAATGTAGATATGAATCTACATTTTTTAATAATCATTTTGAAATTAGTCTTTGAGAGAAATATAATTCCCAAATTAAGTCTTTTCTAACCTTAGCCGAAGCCAAGGCCGGTTCCAGTAGGAAATAGCTGTGGATGAGTCAAGTTGGAAAGTAATGTTTTCTAAACAAACTGTAGACCAAATCAAATTATTTCCCTTAAAAAATATAACATAAAAATATATGTTAAAGCAAAATAAATTCAAAATCCTTAGCACCTAAGTCGCATTTTGCCTTCTCACCAGAAAAGTATGATCAATTTAGTAAGCAAATAAGTACATACATTCCTAACCCTGTGGTTACGTTTTATCACAGAAAATTATCAATATTATTACTGGTGTCCAAGACCATTCTTGAGATATTCTGTCTCCTATTAATCCGTTGTCTGTATTTTTCTACCCTACTCACTGGCACACAAAGAGATAGGTATCAAAAACCCAACACACACACACACACACACACAAACACACACACACACACACACACCAAGAACTAGGTGAATTTCATAAATCCTAAAGAAGCTAGTGAGTGGAGAAGTGGGGAGCTATAAGACATATAATTTTCTTTTTTAAATAAACCAATGGAAAAAAATATCTTATCCAGGCTTTATCCAGGCCATTTGTGCCTACGTACACTCTGCAATGATGAAACATTTGTTGTCCGGTCATAGAGATCACTTTCTATCCCAGGAACACTTTCTTGTTAAAGTAGACCACTGGCAATTGTCTGATAAAAATCATATCTGAAGGCTTTGTTTTAAAACCAGAGACTTTTGGGGCCCCTGGGTGGCTCAGTCTGACTTTGGCTCAAGTCATGATCTCATGGCTTGTGAGTTCAAGCCCTGCGCCAGGCTCTGTGCTGACAGCTCAAAACCTGGAGCCCACTTTGGATTCTATGTCTCCCTCTCTATGCAACCCCCTGCCCCCCCCACCATTCACGCTCTCTCTCTCCTTCAGAAATAAATAAATATTTAAAAAAATTTTTTTTAAACCAGAGACTTTCAACATATCCTGATCATTCAGACAGTGTGGAATGACGGACTAGGCAATTGTCCACTTCTGAAATGTAGGATGTGGATCAAAGCCATGAGAGAAGCTTGCAAGAAAAGTTAAAACACAGTATTTTGTTGAATGAGCCTTAAAATTGAGAAAAATTAAATCGTTCCATTTATTTGCCTGTTTTTTCTTCCAGTTAACTGCTTTTACAATCATCCGTTTGACTCTCACAGGAATGCTGGAAGTATGATTGTGAAATGAGAATTTAGTCTTTCCAGCTTATGCTTGGGAAAATTACACAACTTATTCATGATGCAGAACAATAAGCAAGAACCCAGATTCCTTGACTCCTAGTCCAGTGCTCTTTCCAACCAACAACTGCTTAATGTAGCTAATATATACTTGAAAAATTTCTCTTTTATAAGCCCTCTTCCCTATCACTCAATAAAGTCAAGCACTTGATTATTCTGAACCTCTTTCTGAATGTAACAAATATGGGAAGTACTTTTGACCGGGGCGGGGTGGGGGGTCAGCTTACCCTCTAGTTTTAGCTCTGACCTTTGACACGTTATTCTATAACTTCATTTGGGTTCTCCCATAAACTGACCTTAAGACAAAGGTTTGAGGGCAATTTTTCAGAAGGTGATCTCAAGAAACAACACAGAATGGGGAGCAGGGAAGAGAAACAGTGAAAGGAAGGCAGTAATAAAGAGCGAATTATCAAGCAAGTTACCATTGTCTGCGACTGGAACTTAATCCTGCTAGAGGAGCCCTTGTCAATCTAACTCTCGTCAATTATTGGCTGGGAACTACAGGGGGTGGGTGTTAATTTCACACAGCTGCAGACCTGTCCCACAAGAAGCACAGCAGACCCTGGTCACCAGAGAAAGCCCTGAGGCAATGGGTTACAGGTGCTGGTAGTTGGATGGCTAGCCAGTGTACATGGAAATGGTGTGTGCCATTATATTTTCCAAAAATGTCCACAACCAAATCTTACAGCCCATATGTTCTGTAGTATGGCCTTGTCACTCTTCCATAAAAAGATGGAATCTATTTCTCCACCCTCTTTAGTCTGAGTGAGCCCCATGACTGCTTTGACCAATAGAACATAGTACATACTAATAGAACACTGTACTAGCTCCAGGCATAGGTCTTAACTGGCCTAGCACCCTCAATTTCCTATTTCTTGGAATGCTGGCTCCTAGGATTCAGAACCGAGTCCCGCTGCTGAGAGAATTCCAAATCAATGGAGAGGGATTAGTTTGGCATGGTCAAGAGCCTTAGTTGAGCTTCCAGCAGGTGGCCAGCACAAATCATCAGCCATGGAAATGACTCATCTTGGACATCAAGCCCAACTGAGCCTTCAGAAGACATCTGACTATATCCATATGAGAGGTCATAGGATAGTTTTATGTGTCAACTTGGCTAGGCTATAGTACTCAATTATTTAATCTACCAATTTAGATTTTACCATGAAGGTATTTTGTAGATGTAGTTAACATAAAAAAAATCAGTTGACATTTAATAAGGTGATTTTCCGCAAGTATGTGGGTGTGTCTCATCCAATCATGAAGGCCTTAAGAGAAAAAACTGAGGTTAAGAGAAGAAATTCTGCTTCGAGACTACTGCACCAACTCCTGCCCAAGCATCCAGCCAAACCCTTGAAAAAAGATTTCAAAAAGTATACATGTATGTAATTTAATGTATAACATATAAATTATAATATATTATAAATTGCATAATATAATTATTTATTTATGTTTACTTATATTATCAAGATATAATAATTATAATTATATATTATTATAATTATCTTGATATAATGTGATTATAATATATTACACAATTTATAGAATAATTGTCATGTAATTATGATAACTATAATTATGTATATTTACATTAATGTAGAAAATAATTATATAAATATTATATACATTATATAAATTATAAACCAAGTGTATACATAAATATATGATGTGTAAGTATTTATGTATTATATAAATGGTTCTGTTTCTTTGGAGAACACTGATTGGTACAGACTCTAAGGAAGAACCACCTAGCTGATCCTAATCAACCCACAGACCCATGAAAGGCAATAAAAAAATCATTTATCAGGGTGCCTGGGTGGCTCAGTCAGTTAAGTGGTTAAGCATCTGACTTTGGCTCAGGTCATAATCTTGCAGTTTGTGAGTTTGAGGCTTGTGTCTGACTCTGTGCTGAGTGCTCTGAGTCTGGAGACTGCTTTGGGTTCTGCGTCTCCCTCTCTCTGCCCCTCCTCCACCCATGCTAGGTCTCTGTCTCTTTCTCTCAAAAATAAATAAACTTTAAAAAATCATCTATCATGCAAATAAGAAATAATCAGAACAGGAACTGACACTGTCTACTATATTCTATATTCTGCTTCTCTGGGTCTCAGTTTCATTATGTCTACAGTGAATATCTTCTAGATTTATCATTTAGATCTTTTCAAAATTTCTTGTTCTCAAAATCACACATTAGTGAGATGGAATATTTTGCTGTTGTTAAATTGATAACACATAATTTATTAATATTGAGGCAAGGAAAACATGAAACACTTAATAAAAAATGAAATAAGATAATATGGACCAACTATTGAATTATAAAAATCATAGGATCTAAAGAGGTTATAGAATTAAATAGTTGGTAAGTTAGGGTGAAAGAGGCTTTGTTTCACTTTGTTTCACTTTCTCAAATAAGCCTTAAATATTTCTGTGGTTTCATAATGAAGGAGTTCTTATCTAATGCTTCTGTAAAACACAATGACATCAACTATGTCTATAGGCTTTCTACAGAACAAGAGGTAAACATGTTTGTCAATGATGCGGCCAAAATAGTCTAGAGATTGTAGTTGAATATCTTAATGGAAATAACACGAGGTCCAATATTCTCCTACTCTTGGAATGCCAGGTGAATTTTCTGAGATTTGGGAGGTCATTGGAACTCTTTGAATTTCTCTTCTACTGTGATAGCACACAATTCTTTCCCTTTCTATCCTTTTACTGTCCAAAGATAATGATGTCACAATTTCCAACATGTTCATCAGAAATGTACTGCGACAGAGAGAATCAGCTTTGAAATACTCAAGGAAGCTTTAAAAGGTAAGTAATTTAGAGAATGGTGGAGAAGGAATCTCATGTGGTGTTGAAAATGGGAAAGTGATAGCAAACCTTGACTTTGTACCCTAAGGCTTTCTGATAGTCTTAGTTTCTCTACACACCTTTCAACAACCAGTTGGCCCAAGTCCTTCTTTTCATTTCACACTGTCACTTCTACACCACTGAATAATTTCATCCCTTCTCTTTTTATTTAAAATTCATTTCATTGATTTACAGTTTCCGCTTGGTGATGGAGAGAGCTGAAAAGAGTACTGTTCCCAATCTTACAAAAACAAGAGCCAGAAAATCAGCAAGTATATGATCAGCAAGTAAAAAAAAAGTCACTTTCTTGAATGTATTGAAGTTGCTACTGTCACAAGGCAACCAGTTGGCCCAAGACTTAGACTCAGGATGAAACCTGCTGGTGCTCAATCCTCTCCATCTTCCAGTTTCTAAGTTTATCCACTGAATTCTTCAGCCCAAATCATGTGGGGGCAGTTGAACCATTTCTTTTTAAGCAAGGTAGTAGGTTACTGCAGCCCTGTAATAAGCCTTGGAATCAGTCTTACTTTGCCAATTTTCTTCTTTCTCAGAGTTGTTCGGGATATTCTAGGTCCTTTGCATGTCCATGTGAATTTTAGAATCAGCTATCAATTTCTACCAAAAATCCTGCTAGGGGGCACCTAGGTGGCTCAGTCAAGCATCTAACTCTTGATCTTGGCTCAGGTCTTGATCTCAGGGTCATGAGTTTAGGTCCCGCATTGGGCTCTGTGCTGAGCATGAAGCCTACTGAAAAAAAAAAAAAAAAAAAAAAAGCCTGCTGGAATTTTGATTGGAAATCCATTGACTCTATAGATCAGTTTGGGAGAACTGACATCTTAACAGTGTTGAGTCTCCTGACTCAGAGTTCTCTCTATTTATTTAGATCTTCTTTAATTTCTTTCAGTAATATTCACAGTTTTCACTGTAAAAACTTCCACATCTTTTGTTAGATTTCTCCCTAAGCATTTCAATTTGTATGCTATTATAAAAAGTAATTTTTAAATTTCAATTTCCTATTGCTGGTATATAGAGATATATGGATTTTTTAAAAAATATTGATCTTTTCTCCTACAACCTTATAACCTCACTTATTAGTTCTCAGCAAGCCAGTCTGATGGCAGGTCAGACATAGTCTGGTGTCCCCACTCACCTTTAGCCATCTTAGAGGACATTTGTCACATAGATGACCATGGGTTGGTTGATCTCTATTTCTGCTGTGGAATCTTGAACAACCTCTGAGCCTCATGATAATAATGCTTACTTTGCCATATGACTTTAGGATTGATGGGATCATGTATGTTAAAGGCTTACCCAGGGCAAATGCTCAGTACATGCCTGATACTCTAAGCCCCGTATGGTAATTTCGCACCCTCACATGCTAAGCACCCTTTAGGCCCAGAATTAAGTGCTCAGAAAGTCCTTACTTGCTTCCCTACCATGAAGTACTCCATTAAGGGGCTGAAGGCTAGGTTCTTAGCTAATGTACATGCTATTTCCCCAGATTCTGTCCAAATCAATTTTCCCTTGGTCCCCTCAGAAGTGACTTTCACAGTTCCTATATAGCCAAGGGCCTCCTGCATCTCTCTGCCTGAGGATGTTCTTTGATCCTGGGGCAGCATGGAAGATTGGAAACACCAATCTTCCATCAGTGAGTGATAGGAGTAGGTAGAAAATAAAAACCCTACTTTCAGGATGTTTCTGTTCTTTGCTACATAGTTGCCTACATGTCCTAGTTGAATTGAGAATAGTTGCCCACAGTGGTGACCCACCCACTGAGGTACATTATATCTGCTTCTTTCCTTCCATATCTTGCTCTTCCTCTCTCAACCACTTCCTGGGACCACACCCTAAATGAACCAATTGTGCCAAATAACACAACAAAAAAGCAAAGCAAGACAAAACAAAACAAAACATCTTGCCTTGAGATCTGCCTTTGGGACTTGAACTAAAGCAGGTCATTTGACAAATGATCAAGCCAGTTAGTAGCAGAGCTAGAGTTAGAACTCAGGTCTTCCAGCTCTAGATCATTTCCTTTAGTCTTACTGAATATGGGAGTATACACTTGAAATAATGATGATACAACGTTGAGCTGCATGTACTTGGATACTAACGGTGCAGTACTGACTCTGCCCCGCTTGTCTCCTAAGGCCAGTAGTACAAAGTAATAGATCTGCCTCTTGTGGTTTCAAGCAGCAACAAAGATGGCTAATAATTGAAGGAAGGGCTCAGGTGTAGGTCACCACTAAAACCAAGAAGGGATAGTTTCTCTAAGAAAATGGAGTAGTAGTAGTGTGTGGGTTATTAAAAAAAAAATGTAATGGAGGGGCACGTGGGTGGCTCAATCGGTTAAGGGTCCGACTTCAGCTCAGGTCATCATCTCCCAGTTCATGAGTTCAAGCCCCCCATCAGGCTCTGTGCTCACAGCTCAGAGCCTGGAGCCTACTTCAGATTCTGTGTCTCTCCCTCTCTCTGCCCCTTCCCTGCTCATGTTCTGTCTCTCTCTGTCTCAAAAATAAATATTTAAAAACATGTAATGGAAATTGGGGAGAGAGGCCTTAAAATGGTAGGGCATATCCGTAAGTATGACTTAATCATGCACTTTTAAAAATGCCAGAGGTATCAGTCAGCAGCATTTCTGGGATCATGTTTTCATAAGCATGGCACATGTACACATTTGACGTATGACCCACTCGTAGTGCTACAGTGGGGTGGCACTGTGGTGCACCAGAAAGATACCTATCTCTATAACATTATAAAGCCAGTTTTTTAAAAGTAAATACTGCATTAAGTGCTACCACTGTCGATATCATTGTATATGAAATAAAAACAGGTGCATTGAGTGGGGACTGATTAAGTCATTTTGTGTAATATTTGTAAAATGAAACATAATGCAGCTATTTAAAAAGAATGAGATGGATCTATAGCTCTCCATATCCCAATATAGAAAGATCTCCAAGATAGGTTAAGCAAAAATGCACGATGCTGAAGTGTGTAAAGAATAATACCACTTATATTTTAAATGCTATAATAACTACATAGATAAATATATATAGATATACATAGAGACTCAGGGGATCTAATTTAAAAAGTGGTAACTGGTTGCCTTTGGGAAAAGAAACACAGAGGGGTCTGGTGGCAGGGTTATTTTCACTGTATATCTTTTCAGTTGAATTTTGCACGATGTATTGCTTTAAAAATAAGAAAAAATATATGAGAGCTCTTTTGGAAGCCAGCCACTGTAGAATGAGGCTAAACCATTAAATGGTGCAGGACCATGTGGAAAGAAAGGTCCAGCCAATAGCTACACCAGAGCTCAGATATAAGAGTGAAGCTGTCTTGGACATTCCAGCCTCAGCTAAGCTCCTGATTCACTGCAGCTCTAATATGCAACCTAGATCACCCAGCTGACCCAGCCAAGTCGCAGATTCATGGGTAATATTTTTTCTTTGAAAAAATTTTTCCTTGAAAACACTAGGATGCACATGCACACACACACACACACGGAGAGATAGAGAGGAGAGAAATATATGAGAGGGGAAAAAAGAAGAAAATGTTGAGTACAAAAGGGTGACTTTTCCAAAGTAGAATTCTAAGGTAAATACAAGATACCTTTTAGCTCACTTTCATTGCTGCTAAATGATACCAAATAGTTAAGTGTGTACACATCAGTCTTGGTGTGAGGGTATCCTACAATAGGGATCCCGTGATAACAGTGGAAAGTACATATATTTAAGACCTCAGCAATCTCCTTAATCCCCGAGCCTCAATGAAATACTAATGATAACACACAATTTACAGAGCTCTTGTAAGGCTTGAAGAGGATTCCCACAGATGATTCTATGACTAGAAGATAGTGGGCGTATAATAGTCATTGGCTTCTTCAACCACTGCTGTCCATCTCAGCTGTATCAGTTATCTGATGCCGCATAACAAATAATTCCAAAACTTAATGACTTAAAATAACAACGATCATTTAGTATCTCACGGTTTCTGTGGATCAGAATTCAATAATAGCCTGGTTTCTCAGTTCTTTCTTGAGTTCTCTCGCAAGGTTATAGTCAGATGTTGGCTAGAGCTACAGTCATCAGGAGGTTAGCTAGGGCTAGAGGATCCACTCCCACTTACATACATGGCCATTACGTTAGTACTGGCTTTTAGCAGGAAGTCTCAGTTACTCTCCTAATGGCCCATTCCTAAAGAGAGCCATCCTTGGATGTTATCACCATCACATTAGTTAGCCTCTATTCGATGTGAGAGAGTATACAAAGGCATGAATTCCTAGTGGAAAGGAACATTGACAGGCTGCTATTGGTTGAGTTGTGTCCCCCCAAAAAATACATATATTGAAGCCCTAACATCTAGCATTTCAGAATGTGACTTTATTTGGAGATAGGCACTTTAAAAGGGTAATTAAACAAGGGGCACCTGGGTGGCTCAGTTAGTTAAATGTCCCACTTCAGCTCAGGTCACAATCTCACAGCCTGAGCTCTGTCTGTCTCTCTCTCTCTCCCTCTCTCTCTCTCTCAAAAAATATAAATAAATATTTTTAAAAGAGATAATTAAATTAAAATGAGGTCACCAGTGTGGGACTAATCCAATATAACATATGTTCTAATAAAAAGAGATTAGGACATGGGCAGGTACAGAGGGAAGACCACATGAAGACACTGGGAGAAGGTAGTCGTCTATAAGACAAGAAGAGAGCCCTCAGAAGAAATCAATCCTGCCGAAACCTTGATATTGGACTTTTAGCCTCCAGAACTGTGGGATAATAAATATCTGTTGTTTAAGACATCTGTCTGTGGTACTTTGTTATGTGCACGCACACACGCACACGCGCACGTGCGCACACACACACACACACACACACACACACATAATGGAATATTACTCGTTGATCAAAAAGAATGGAATCTTGCCATTTGCAACAACATGGATGGAACTAGAAAATATTATGCTAAGTGAAATAAGTCAGCTAGAGAAAGACAAATATTATATGATTTCACTCATATGTGGAATTTAGGAAACAAAACAGATGAATATAGGGGAAAAGAAGCAAAAATAAGATAAAAACAGAGAGGGAGGCAATAAAAGACTTTTAAATGCAGAGAAAAAAACGGAGGGTGTTGGGGGGGGATGTTCGGTGGGGGATGGGCTAAGTGGGCAAGAGGTATTAAGGAGGATACTTGATAGGATGAGCACTGGGTATTAAATGTAAGTGATGAATCACTAAATTCTATTCCTGAGACCATTATCACATTTATGTTAACTAACTTGGATTTACATTTTAAAAGTTTTTAAATAAATTAATAAAATGTATTAAAAGTCAAACAAAAATAAAAAATAATGGCTTCTTCCAACACAAGGCTACATACTGTATTTATATGACATTTCCAGAATAGGCAAATCTGTAGAGACAGAAAGTATATTAGTGGTCGTTAGGGACTGGAGGTCCAGGGGAATGAAGAGAACTGCTAATGGTTATAGGGTTTCTTCCAGGAGTGATAAAAATATTCTGGAATTACAGAGAGGTTATGGATATTCAGGAATATACTAAAACCCAGTGAATATATGCTTTAAAGAGGTGAATTTTATAATACGTGAATACATTGGAATTTTAAAAAATGGCTTCTTGTTGCTGTTTCTGCCCATCAGTTGGTATTTCGGGGTAATCTTCTGGGCTGGGTTTTAGTTCTGGAGTTAGGCTAAAGAACACCAAAGAAATATATGCAGGTCTTCCTTCCTGGAGAAGACTTACAATTGAGTTGTGGTAATGAAACATGATTTTAAAACGTTCCCAATGCATTATTTAAATAGTTGCCAAGATTTCAGATTGAATTTAGCCTGAGAAAGTCTACCACTGGGGAGATGCAACACCTCCATCATACCTCCTCAGGCCCACTCCACCTTCTGCTCCAGCTATAGTGGCCTGCTCTGGTCATGAATTACCTCATCAGTTTACCTGATGAACAAACACATGTCATTGTGAGAAGAAGTAGAACAGAGTGGTTGAGAGTCTGGGCTCTGTGCTATGTTGTGTAGGTTATAATACCACTCCTCCTTTTATGAACTGTGTAGCCTCAGTTGGATTGTGTACCCTTGATGTGTCCCAGACTTTTCATTTGGAAAATGGGGGTGATACTTATAAAGAGCTAGGAACAAAGTAAGGCTCCATTAATGGTAGCTATTTGATGATATTTATTGGTGCATGTGTGTGCACACACAACCACTAACAAAATGAACCAGTTGCCATCCTCTTTGATTACAATTAAAAGTCCTAAGAAATTGGGGCACCTACATGACTCAGTCAGTTAAGCACCGACTTTTGGTTTCGGTTCAAGTCATGATCTAATGGTTTGTGAGTTTGAGCACCACATCAGGCTCCGCACTGACAGTGCAGAGCCTGCTTGGGATTCTCTCTCTCCTTCTCTCTCTGCCCCTCCCATGTTTCGCTCTCTCTCTCAAAATAAATAAATAAACCTTAAAAAATGAAATAAAATAAAGTCCTAAGAAATTAGGAATTCTCCTTGTCTTCAGGGAGACATTGGAAGCTAACCTCCATACTGACCATTTGCTAATCTCCATTTGCTTATTGAATGTTTTCTATTGGCCAGGCCTGTGTGAAGAGCCTCTGAAATGGTACTTTATTCACACCTTACAGTAACTCCATTAAAAACGAAGCATTCAAGATGCTAAGACATGAGCTGAGTGTCACACAGATGGTATGATGCAGGTTCGGGATTTGAACTCAGGTCTCCAGATGTTAAAGTATTTGATCTTTTGACATACTCCATCCTGTGCCTTTGACTTCTATTCTTGAGAGGTGGTGGACTAGGATCCCTCATCTGCCAGGGGTAACACAAAAGGAACGAAACTGAACCATG
Source organism: Paguma larvata (assembly GCA_030068075.1). Taxonomy (NCBI): domain Eukaryota; kingdom Metazoa; phylum Chordata; class Mammalia; order Carnivora; family Viverridae; genus Paguma; species Paguma larvata. The sequence continues at coordinate 4,486,672 of CM057844.1, read as the reverse complement.
GTTGAGGTTCCCTACTGAATGCCACCTACTGAGTCCTTGGTGATAAGTTCAGGTGATTCAATTCCTCTGAATGGGCATGTGAGGATTGATGAAGGAGGATGGAGAGAAAACTTGGGAAATGTCTTTGCAAGACAGACAAATAGGAAGAAGCAGAATGTGGGCCCTAACCTCCAATGGCTCTCTCCATCCCACAAAGGGATATTCTTCTTACCATTTGAAGAAGTGATGCTAACATATGTTTATTGAGGGCTAATTCTACCAGACATGATTCAAATGCATCACACAGATTACTACACTCAATCTGCTCAACTAGCCAGAAGAATTTGAGGCACTGCAAGTTTAAGTAATCTGCCCAAGTTTGCATAGCTTGTAAGAGGAGGTGTGCCATATAAAGGGGGACCTGAGCCAAAATTCTCAACATCTGTATCCTACCACTTCTCTAGGACATAATGGCAAGTGTTTGTTGGAGCAGGGAGGGTGCTCTGTGTGGCAGCCACCATCTAAGTGCCCTGGGAATGAATGAAGTCAACATTTCTATAAAGACACATGCTGTAGATAATTACAGATGATGAGAAGTGAAATATTCTTCACCCGGTGCCCTGTCACCTTATAAATATAAACTACATAGCCGACAAATTAAATGGCATTTATTATGCAAAACCCTTTGGTTTCAACCTGTCTGTGAGTTGTAAGAGCAAGCCCAGAGCATCCCTTTGTTTCCAATCCTTGTCGTTAGGAGTACTTGTTGAACCCTGATGAGAAGTGCATCCAAGTGGCAAACAATTACGAAATCCACCAAATGATTTTTAAGGAGAATCTCAGCATTCAAAGATTGTTCGTGCATGACATCAACACCTACAGGCATGCAGGGCTGCTACTCATGCACCCAGGGAGCCATGGCTGCAGGGCAGTCCCTGCCAGGCAGCACCAAACCACCTTCCAGTCCTACAGGGAGAAAAGAGTACATGCAAGGATTTGGCACTGCAAATCTATTGACTCTGAGGATTCCTCTTTGTCAACAAAGGGATAATCCTGGAGGCCTCATGGAAACACAAATTCAAGGACTTCAGTGGAAATCATAGGTAGGCAAGAGCTTTGAGACAAAGTGAACCTATCTCATTTAAGAAGTCTCTAGCTAGAGCCATTTCAATGCTTATTTCTGGCTGTTATTCAGCTATCACAGAACTTGTGTATTTTAGAAACCTGCACATTAGTTGTTGGCTTACATGATATGAAATAAAATGAGGAAATCTATGTTTTCACTCTATTTACTGGAATTTGCACCCAATTCTTATTGTTTCAAATTAGCTCTTATAAATGCCTTTAAGCAAAATGGTCTTAGTAACCTCATGCTCTCTGGTATAAGTCAGGGTTCTCCAGAGAAACAGAACCTGTAAGGTAGGTAGGTAGGTAGGTAGATAAGACAGATGATAGATAGATAGACATAAGATAGATAGATGATAGATAGATAGATAGATAGATAGATAGATAGATAGATAGATAGATAATCTGAAGACAGGGAGAGATTGATAGATTTTAAGGAACTGGCATATACAGTTGCAGGGATTGGTGAGTCCCACAGTCTGGACATTTCAGCAGGAATTGATGTTTCAGTCTTGAATCCAAAGGTAAGCTGGAGGCAGGATTCTTTTTTCTGGAGACCTCAGTCTTTTCTCATAAGGTCTTCAGTTGACTGAATGAGGCCCATCCATACTATGGCAAACAATTTTCTTCACTCGAAATCTACTGACTTAAATGTTTATCACATCTTAAAAATATTTGCACAGCAACATCTAGACTGATTTTTGACCAAACAACTGGACACCCTGGTCTACCCATGGTAATCTGACACATAAAATTACTGATTCCACCTCTCCTGTTGACCACCATTATCTCCCATCAAGGATGGCATATCACATTCTAGTTCCTACCTTTCTACCTCCCAGCAACTTATAACCTTCCCTTCCCCACTGTGTTTATCCATCTTTCTACTTTATCTCCCGATCTGCACCGCCCAACACAGTGGCCACTAGATACGCACATCCTATAAAATTTTAATTTTAATTAATTGAAGTTAAATGAAATAAAAAATTCAATTCCTTATGTGCACTAGCCATATTCAATTGCTGAAGAGTCACATGTAGCTAGTGGATACCATATTGGACAGCACAGAATAGAACATTTACATCATTGCTGAACGTCTCATTTAATAGAGCTACTCTAGATACTGCTTCCTCAGTTATTGACCCTTAATCTCCGAGTTCCAGGTTTATAGTCTCCTCAACCATCTGGATAGTCATTTAAATCCTCTTTGAGAATGTTACGGAAAGGCATTTTGATGCACTTGTATAATTGTTCTGTGGAATACTTGTGTATTAATCAGGCTAAATAATGCCAGCTGCTAAAACAAACAACCCCCAGATAACAATGGCTTAACAAAATAAAGGCTTATTTCTTGCCCAAGTCACATCCTATGCTCTTTTCAGTCATTCTCTCTTCTTCCAGAGCCACAGAGTTCTCCATTGGAATCTCTCCATGTAGCCAGTCAATGAATGAAAACTGGGGAAGAGAATGTAGGCTTTTAGGGGCGCACACCTAGAAGTGACTGCATCATTTCTGTTCACATTTCATTGGCCAGGCTTGGTCATGTAGACCCATCTGAACTGCTGTAAAAGATGAGAAATGTAGTGCCAAAGAGGAAAATGAACGGAATGGTGAACACATAGCACTATATCACAGCATGTAGAAAAATGCATTCTGTGTCAGTAAAGAAATACTATTCCCCCAAACAAATGAACCATGTATATATGAAAACCCTTCTGCATACATTATATTTTACACATCTCATATAGGAAAATTAAAAATATCAGTAGGTATTGGTGAATAGCAAATGGTGAGTTTCAAGGCCATGTAAAATGGAAGTTAAGAAAGGACTTTGGAATTGGAAAAAGTTTGTGTTGAATTCTAGTACTACTTACTGCTACCTGGCCAAGAAGACACTGGCAGCATAATCTTAGGCCAGTTGTTTAAATGTGTGGTTCCCTCAAAGGACCCTCTGGGGTTTAAATGAGGTAATAAATGCTTACATCAGTGTAAATGCTCAGTGGCTGGAGGAGTTGCATCATACCTACATGTGATAGCCTTTTCTCCTACCTTCTTTTCTTTTTTTTCCTCTTATCTTCCACTTTGGAGTCATCTATTCTCGCAAACTGAATTTTCTCATAGCATGGGATGCAAAGTCTAATATTTCTGCATAGTGATCGCAAAAATGAAATACTTTTCCATGTTCCTGTTTGTTGTAGGTTTTGTTGTTCCCCCACCCCTGCCCAAATTCACATGTTGACGTCCTAATTTCCAATACCTCAGAATGTGTGACCTTATTTGGAACTAGGGTCATTGCAGATGTAATCAGTTGAGATGAGGTCATACTGGAGGAAGGTGGGTTCCTAATCCAGCATGACTAGTGTCCTTATAAAAGGAAACATTTGGAGATGTGCACGTACACAGGGAGAGCACTCTGTGAATATGAAGGTAGATAGGGGTGATGCATCTACGAACCAAGGAAAGGCAAAGATTGCAACAAACCATTGGAAGCTTGACGAGAGGCATGGGACAGATTCTCCTTCACGGCTCTCAGAAGGTACCAATCCTGCGGACACCTTGATCTCAGACTTACAACTTCCAGAACTGTGACACAGGAAATTTTGTTGTTTAAGCCTCCCTATGTGGGGTACTTTAGTATGGCAGCCCTAGCAAACAAACATAATATCCAAGCAGTTATTGACTCAAATATACAGGGTCCATTTTAAAAATGGCATTTAAAAACTTCAGATTTTAGATTCAAATTCTAATTTCAACATGTTTCCAAAACCAATATTCCATTCGTTAATCTGCTTTTGAGTTTACAAAAGCAGCAATTTCATTTGGTTCACCCTAAAATCCATGACTAAAGGGATAAACACTGGCTTTCCTTGCCGTTTGCTAAGTGGGGCTCCCGGGGACCCATATTTAGAACGATTCACTGGTATCACACAGATTGCCAGCTGTGTGACCTTGGCCAAGTCCTTTACCTGCCCTGAATTCTTTTCTTCCTCTAAAACATAAAGGGGTGACTAGATTCTCTCTAACTTCCACCTAAGACATTCTGTACCTTGTAGGAAGCCTTGCCCATCTAGGCAGACTTGCTAGCCTGTAGACCAGGTAAGTAAAAACAGAGCTGCTTATACAAATCAGCTCCGCTAATGTAAAGGGATTAAGAACAATATTAAAAGACAGTGCTCTGGCAAACTAAATATTCAAAGTGAAGAACACTGCATTTATCAAAAGTGTCACCATTTAGAATGCATAATTTTAGCATAAATACTCTAGAAATATTCACTTAGTTTGCTATGTGCTGTGGTTAATAAAGGAGGTCCTGCATCTAGATTTGTCATGTCATTAATAAATCAACCATAAAATGCAAATTTAATTATTTTGAATTATCTATTTACTGCTTAATTATATTTAATTTTAGGCTGCCCTAAAATGGCCTAATAAAAATTTGAGACGTTAAGTGACTGCTTCATCAGCTTACTCTGTGTATTTGCTGAAAAAAATTAGTTATATTAATTTAGGTTTTTTTTTCTTAAAAAACTTACCTGAGTGAGAGTGAACCTAAATAAAAACTGCTAAAAATATGCATTTTTTTTTGCCAGAGTGGTGACAAAATGTAGTTTGCACTAAAATCAGCAAAATAAACATTTATACATGACCATGGAATCAATTTGGTGTAATGATTTGATACAAAAACTAAAAAGTGGAACGTTAGTATTACCGTTAGATCCGGGCAAGAGGACCCCTGTCCCAGCTTCTGTGTATTACAGAGCCTGTTCTGGTTCTTTTTCGGCCGTGCTGTTCCATACAAAGCAAACCTCGAGGCCCCAAGGCCCGGGTGCATGCTTGCCTGAAGCTCACGCATACACACATCCTTCTAGAACACATTCCAGGTCCCTACCTCACCAACATTCCTTGCTCAAAGGGGCCCAAGTTCCTTTCCAAGGCCTTTAAAGACCTCTTTCCTGAATCCTTCCTGTGAGGGTGATTGTCACTGGTGTGCTCATCATCAGGCTTGAAGCACGGCCAAGAAGAGACTAAGGTGGGGCTGACAATAGATCTGGGACTTGTGGACTGGAGTGAGGGAGACACATTACTGCTTATATGGGGAGTCCCTTGCAGTGCAGGACTGAGCCTGGGGGTGGTAAATAAGAGTGTAAGCTGGGGAAGGAGTCACAGAACTAAATTCCCCTGTGGCTTTCCAGGTTCTTATGAAGATACACTGGTCAAGGTTGGAGGAGAGAATATAGTTTATCTACAACATGTCATCATGATTTATAATTGTTTAACGTTTCAAGAGATGGTATGGAGGCCTCCATGTATGCTTGCCCTAGACCTGGCAAATAGGAAGGGAAGGCTGAGTAACATGATAGTTTTATATTGCCAACCTATAAGTGGTCCATCTCTCTTGCTAATGATCAATTTTCTAGCTTAAGTCACAACTAAGAATAAGTGAAATTAATGACTGAGGAAAGAAACCAAGAGAAGAATAGGAGAATAAAAAACTCTATACTGTAGTAGTTCCTTTTCTTCTGCCCTGTGGGTTTCAAATATGTTTGTTTTTCTGCAGGAAGCTTATCCTCCAAGATGATGATGATGATGATGATGATGATGATGATGATGATGATGATAATGATGATAAAAACCTACTATATGTGCGGCCCTCTTATAAACATTACACACATTAACTATTATAACAATGGCATAGGTGGGTCCTGCACTAATAGCTTCCCTGTTTTACAAGAGGAAATCTGGGCATCAAGAAGGTAAGTTGCCAGCAGTCACACAGCTGGGCAGAGGAAGAGGAGATTCAAGTCCAGGCGTCTGGGTCCAGAATCCATGCGGAAGGATACACCAGAGCGTCTGTACACCGCGCTTTCTGTGCACAAACAGATGTCTGCTTCACGAGCAACTTTTCCCTCTTCATCGACCAATAATGTCACCAGCATTAACCACATCCTTGGGTGAGCATGGACTTCCAAGCAAGGGGTTGTTCTACTGCCAGGACTGAGTGCAGTTGCTTAGTGTTCGGGGTTTTGTCTTTTTTGTAGTGTTTTGTTCAGCTCTTAAACGTGGTAGGAAAACAAGTTTACCACAGTGCCTGGCACTCAGAAATCCTGAAAGAAGGGAAGGACAGCTGGTGGGAGGAAGGAGAGAATGAACTTTGGAAAATTAATGCAGTCTGATGCCAAGGCAAAAAATGATCAAGTGAGAGGCACCTGGGTGGCTCAGTTGGTTAAGCATCTGACTTGGGCTCAGGTCATGAACTCAGGGTTTGTGAGTTCGACATGCTTATGGAGCTCCCTGCTGTCAATGCAAGACCCGCGTGTGGATCCTCTGTCTCCCTCTGTCTGCCTCTCCCCCGCTCATGCGTACGTGCGCTCGCGCTCTCTCAAAAATTAACAAACATTAAAAAAAAAATCAAGTGAAGTGCTCCCGCCCAGCGGTGCCCCCCACCCTCCCAGCCTCTACTAAGGTCGGGGGTTGGTCAGGACAGCTTCTCATTTGTCCCTCACTTGAGCTCCTTGCCTCGGAGCAATTCATGAGAATTCTGAATGGTGAGAGGAAAGGGAGACTGCAGACTCTCCGGGCGGAGCGGCCGGGGCACCGCGGCCATTCCGCCTCTTGCCTGGCCACTGAAGCTGAGAGAGCATCCTCCAGTCCGCTTGGAGACGGTCAGCGCAGCCTTACAAGACGCCCCGCCTCTTCCCCCGCCCCTCCGCAGACGTTTGCCTAGCCGCTCCACGCCGCCCCGCCCCTCCGCGGCCCTCTGTCCCGCCCATCCACGGCGCCCTGCCCCCTCCCCGCCCCTGCAGCCCTCCGCCCCGCCTCCTGTGCGCCTGCCCGCGCCCTGTTTACCCGCGGTGCATGGTGGGGCTGTCGCCTCGGACAACCCGGCCACCCGACCGCCTTTGGCCGTGCGGAGCGAGCGCGGCAGCGGCGGCATGCGCCCGGTCTCCGCATCCGCAGCGCCTTTGGCAAGCCCCGACTACTACGAGAGGCTGGGCCGCCTCCAGCAAGGGCTGCGGGACAGGTACGACCTACCCGAGGCGGGGGCGGGGAGTGGGCCCTGCGAGGGTTAGCTGGTGCCCTGACCCGTGTACCTTGCCACTCCCCGCGCCGTGTTTCTCAGGGCCCCGGGCCGCCCGCGACACCCTTCAAGTTCCTGGTGGGGCCTGGAGGACAAAGTTTACCAAATACTGTGCCCCACTGCCTTTATTGGAGGTCTCCCACCGGAGGATGCGGCCGCGTCACTGCCCCGAAGTGAGAGTGGGAGTTCTCCTGCCTGTCACTCTCAATCACGACTTGTGAATTTCTCTACTCCGCTTCTACACGCCTCCTCCCCCGTCTCTCTTAAAATTGTCATCCCACCCTGACAGCTGCTCTGCATCAATGATGACAGGTCCAGGGACGCAGGCAGGGTGTGTGTGTGTGTGTGTGTGTGTGTGTGTGAAACATATGCCCTATTTAAATGCAGGAGACATTTTCGGGAGGAACTAGGGCTGGCCAGATTTCCAGCAAAGAGGTGAAATTTACACCAGAAGTCCAACTTCCAGGGAGTTCATGATACTTTGATTAAGACATGAAAGATGAGAGCCACTGAAAACAGCTAGATCTAAGAGCACAGAGAGAAAATTATAAAGCAATTTACTATAAATAATCACATAAAAGATAAGTTGTTGGAACTATTATTTAGCTGCTAAATTAATTGGAGTTGGAAATCTCATTAGTTGACAAGAAAGGAAATAGATATTTGGATCATTTGATAAACAAAGTGTTTAATGAATGTTAAAAGTGACAAAATCATTTCAGTGAAGAGGAGAGCTTTGTGTGTGACAATTCTAAAATGACAACAATAATTACATGTAAAGGCAGGAGTAAGTAGTTATGAAAAGGAATTATATTCATCTCATTCTAGATTTAATTCTTGTCAAATATTTATAGAGCATCCACAACAGGCCTCATTAATTGTCCTCACCATATTTTATTCCTTAGTCCTTTTCTATATCCTATTTTCTTTCTGACATATTACCACTCACCCACTCCAGGGGCCTCCTCACCTCCAACTTAAAAAAAAATCACTTCCTGCAATGCCTTCCATGTGGCAAGTATTGATCAACCCATTCCCTAACTTATGTGATCTCTATATTTTTAAAACACTATAGACAAGTGGCTTAAGTAACTTGCTCCCTGCTGAGCCAGGAGAATTCCAGGAGGTGGAGGAGGGGCTTGACGAATGTTTGTTGAGTGAATGGCAGAAATCCCAGTCAACCAACCAGCCAGGGTTCAGCTGTTATGAATGTCTTGTATACAACATACAACACTGTAGCCACGCATTGTCACTAAATCATGACCATTTTTTAGTCAGGAAAAGTGAACAGTATGTTTTAAAGACAGTATTAAATGTCTGCACATAACTTATAATTAAAAGACCAGACAGTGCTCTGCACATTAGTGCACCCAAAGTGTTTTTTTGACTCTGTTCTGTTAGAAGAATAGCTTATTTACCTCAGGCCTTCAGTTATCTGTATCTCTCAGCCCAATTTCTTTTTTTTTTTTAATGTTTATTTATTTTTGAGAGAGAAAGAGAGAGAGAGAGAGCATGAGCAGAGAAAGGGCAGAGAGAGAGGGAGACACAGAATCTGAAGCAGGCGCCAGGCTCTGAGCTGTCAACATAGAACCTGATGTGGGGCTCAAACTCACAGGTCATGAGATCATGACCTGAGCCAAAGTTGGATGCTTAACCAACTGAGCCACTCAGGTGCCCCTCTTAGCCCAACTTCTAATTTTAAAATGTTACTGGTTCAAATGGCATTCTTTTTGAACTAAGTTCATTGTGAGTTATCATTTTTGCTTCCATCCCAGGAACACCTGGCTGTTTATAGTCCTTATGGTATGATAACTGTAATAATTAGTACTCACTTTATGTTTAACACTTAATGTTTTAACTGTTAAGCAAGGTGAGGCTGTTGAAATTATATAAGGAATTCAAGTCAAATTTTATAGCCTATTCACGGTTCTGCATTTGGAGGTTTAAAAAATTTTTTTTAATCAGAACAAATCTGTTGCAGTGTGTATTCATTTTTCATTTTAAAAATCCATAACTATCTCCAATGCATAGTTAGCATAGAGGCAAATAACTTTGGATACAGAGAAACTGCACTAGACAGTTTCTACTCTACTCTAGGAACAGTTGTGTGACCTCGAGTAGTTTGTTCAGCTTCTCTGAACCTTAGTTCTTCACCAGAAATGAGGAGCATTGAATTATATGTAAGATAAGACCATAGATTTTTTTTCCTCTGGTAACAAGCTTCATACTAAAAAAGTTGAAATCTATAGTTTTGCAGGGTGCCTGGGTGGCTCAGTCGGTTAAGCATCCCGACTTTTCAGCTCGGGTCATGAGCTCATGGTCCGTGAGTTCAAGCCCTGCATCAGGCTCTGTACTGACAGCTCAGAGCCTGGAGCCTGCTTCAGATTCTGTGTCTCCCTCTCTCTTTGCCCCTCCCCCACTCTTATTCTATCTCTTTCTCTGTCTCTCAAAAATAAATAAATACTAAAAAAAGGAATCTGTACTTTCGCAAAGCAACAAGTAATGAATATCATTGTTTGTATCCTATTTGACTGAATGTACTTTTTGTTTTGTTTTGTTTAGTTTTGTTTTTTAACCAATCTCCATGACCACAAGGATTCTAAAACTTCAGAGTCTAAAGCTGTATCCCTGGGTCATCACGGCTGCTTTATAAGTCCAGAAATTTCCTGGATGTGGGAGATAGAAAAAAACTTGCCCTTTCCTGGCCCTCTTAGAGCTGGGATATTGTGGTGTTAGCTGGTCTAATAACTGGGCCTTTCCCTTGTAAGTGGTGTATTTCTAGCCCAGATTGTCTCAGCTGTAGTCACACATAGATGTACTTAGACAGTCTTAATTTTTTCCTCTTTGTATATGGTGTTTTCTGTGCACTGTGGTGAAATCAATCATAGAATCTTAAAGAACCTGCTGGAGTGACTCGTTACAGTGTGTGTATTGCCACAGCATGGTAGAAACTTGTGAGTGGAATTGACTCTTATAATTATATAAAAACATCCCTTTAAAAGGCCCATTAACCAGCCTCAGTTCTTTCAAGGCTGGTATTGATTCAGAATGAGATATCATAATAGTCCAGAAATTGATTCTGAGATATTAGTTGAGTAAAACTGAAGTTGGTGTTGAGGCAAAAACAGAATAACAAGTGGCTTAAAGGGAGAAAAGGGAACCATGTGGCTTTGCTCTAAAGACCACCCAGTTGTGTTAACCTTTGAATGGTCCAGGGATGCCTGGGTTGCTCAGTTCGTTGAGCATCTGACTGTTGATTTCTGTTCAGGTCATGATGTTACGGTTGTGGGATTGAGCCCCACTTCAGGGCTCTGTGCTGAGCCTGTAGCATGCTTAGGATTCTCTCCCTCTGCCCCTCCCCAGCTGTGTGTGCGCGCTCTCTCTCTCTCTCTCTCTCAAAACAAAACAAAAAAACAAAACAAAAACAAAAACAAAAAAACAGGGCACCTGGGTGGCTCAGTAGTTAAGTCTCCAACTCGGTTTTGGCCTAGGTCATGATCTCATGGTTCGTGGGTTCAAGCTCCGCATTGGGCTCTGTGCTGACAGTGCAGAGCCTGCTTGGGATTCTCTTTCCCTCTCTCTCTGCCCCTCCCTGCTTATATACACACACACACACACACTCTCTCTCTCTCTCTCTCTCTGTCTCTCAAAATAAATAAATAAATAAATAAATAAATAAATAAACATTAAAATAGCAATAATAACAAACCTTTGAATGGTCCAGGTAAGGGGTGCAGGTGACTAAAACCATAGGCTATGGATATACATCCCAGGGCTGGTGTTTCAGATATTCTGAAATAAAGATTTAGTATGTAGGAGTTGCAAGTGATCCTCCCCATAAACCTTTCTCTAGTTTAAAAAAAAATTTTTTTTTAATGTTTATTTGTTTTTGACAGACGAGCATGAGAGGGGGAGGGGCAGAGAGAAAGGGAGACACAGAACCTGAAGCAGGCTCCAGGCTCTGAGCTGGCAGCCCAGAGTCCGACATGGGGCTCAAACCCACAAACCATGAGATCATGACCTGAGCCAAAGTCAGACCTTAACTGACTGAGCCACCCAGGCATCCTTCTGTGACTTTTTATTGAGATAAATATCTTGTTTTAAGTCTTAAATTTAAACTAGAAATGAAAGACAGCATTCAGAGGCTCTGCAGTGTGGATGAGGAGGTTGGGAAGAGGGCCTGTAATTAAGAGTTAATGAGATTAGCATCATGTTGTCTGGAGTGCAAGGCCAGGAGGTGTTTGTGATTGTTCACCATATGAAGTATCATAATTAGAGAAGTGTGACCTGCAGATGTCTGTATGTACTAAAGACAGAGCAGGAACAAAGAAGTTTTATGTTCTTGATTAAAAGTTGCTGCATGAGAGGTGAGGGATTTCCAAAAAGACTGTGGTCCTTTTTCACTAGAGGTCATAGTTGAATTTTTAAAATTATTTTGATATTTAATTTTTTAATGTTTATTTATTTTTGAGAGAGAGAGAGAGAGAGAGGAGGCAGAGACAGAGAGAGGCAGAGAGAGAGGGAGACACAGAATCAGAAGCAGGCTCCATGCTCTGAACTGTCAGCACAGAGCCTGACATGGGTCTCAAACCCATGAACTGTGAGATCATGACCTGAGCCAAAGTTGGCTGAGCCACCCAGGCACTCCAAAATTATTTTGAATTAAATTCAAACTTACAGAAAAGTTGCAAGTATAGGACAAAGACTTCAACTATTCCCCTCACCCAGATTCCCCAACATTTCATTCCATTTTTTTTTATTTTGTCTTTATATCAACCTGTCTAACATCATTAGTCTTTTCTGAACCATTTGCAAATTGCAGATATCATGCCCCATTACTCCTAAAAATTAAGTGTCTATTTCCAAAAACAAGGATGCTCCCTTATGTGATCACCCTATAACTCTCCCAGTAAGGAAATCAACACTGATCGATACCAGTACACAGACTCCAATCAAATTTCACCGCTCATCCATTTTGCCAGCTGTCCCAAGGCTGTGTTTTTTCTTTACTTGTCCAAGCTCCCATCTGTGTTACCCATGTTGCCATCTCTCTTTAGCTCCCCAGCTCCAATCTGGAGCTATTCCTCGGTCATTCCCTATCTTGTGTTCCTGACAGTTTCATAGAGTACAACTCTCATTCCAGAGGGTGATTCTCAAGCTGGGTCCATCTGATGGTTTCTCAAGACCAGACTCTGATCACGCTTTCCTGGCAGGAATAGCATAGAAGTGAAAGCATGACATCAGGGACACAAGATCATAGATACACTTAGGGTCTTTCTGTTGTTGTAATTTAATGACAGCTAGCTTACTGTCCAGCCATTCATTCTATATGAACTAAGTATCCTATCGAACATGAAATCTTAGAAGAGGAAAAAGTGACCAATAAAAATTTCTAACATGGAAGCAATTATACCGTATTTCCTTCACTTCTCTTCTAAGTTCACTCTTAGAAGATGAGAAAGTACAGATCGGTGTGGAGCTACTACTTAAAAAAGTGTGATGTCTCTATAAATTTTTTCCTTGTAATCTTTTTTTCCTTTATAGACATGGGCACACCCCAACTAAGGAATAGATTGTGTTCCCCAAGCCAAGATTCAGTATTTGGATTTTGGATCCCATTTTTCCCATTAACAGAATTTGGTTAAATGGTCGTTTCTATTTTAGATTATGCTAAGCAAAGACATTTACTTATAATGCAGCTAACAGAGTAACTTTTGAGATTTTTTTAAAAGGGAAAATATATCTGAAGGAAAACAGAAACTAATAATTAAGAGCTCCAAAATGGAACATGGTTTCAGCCCTTTTCCCTTAGCAGGCCACCTAAGGTAACCTTCTGTTGGATACCTTGTCTTTGATTTACAGTCTTTTTTTCCCCCTGGCATTTTTCTTACAGACATTATGTGATATCTCTTTTGGCCTTTAGTTAATACTAATTTAGATTAGCAATTTGGCTTCAGTTGAAGCTAGTACTTTGGTGGTAGAACAGAACCCCCTGTGGTTAAACCCCCCCAAGGGCTCTTTCTGAGATTGGGATGGCTAGTCCTGTTCAGCAGCTTTACCCCATAGCCCCTTGGCTTTGGCTATTGCCATCTCCTCTGCTGCCCAGTTTCCCTTCCCTCTTACCAGGCTTGGGCATACAGGTGTGCAAGGTAAGGTCTGTTCTCTAGCTTGCTACCAGCAGTTACCTGAACAGCACAAGCTAAGTCTTTAGTGGGAGTAGCTCCAGGGAATGGCAGTTAGTGACAGATCATGATGTTACAAAGATATAAAAAGAAATTCCTTCAAATTCAAAGTAATTGTGTTAAGGGATTTGGTCTTTATTAAATGTGAATGGGGTTGGGTCTACTTTTCAGAGACTTGATTCTGCCCAAGTCTTGTTGGGAACAGAGCAAGCCACCAATCTCCAGTCCAAGGTGGATTTGTGGACGTGTGTATCTTGACCTGGTGGGACCCCCATTGTTCACACGCCACTGTCCAGAGAAATCTGGCCATATTATATTTTATGTATTTATGTTGCTTATTGTCTGTCCTTCCCTCTAGAATGTCAGCTGCCTGACAGCAGAGGCCTTGGTTGGCTTGTTCACCATGTTAGTCTTCAGGACAAGAACAGTGCCTGCCTGGCTCATCATGGCACTCAAGAAATACTTGCTGAATGAAAAAACCTGCCTTCTAGTCTTAGTGCATTTCCCACATTTACTTTGAAAATCTTGTTCTTTTTGCTTCATATTGGTATCATTTTGCTTTTTAGACTTTCATGGTGACTACCAAATGTTTTTGTGACTTGAGTTTCAAACAGCTGGCATATTCTGCTTCTTAGAGAGCCCAGAGATGCATTCTCACAAAGGTGTAATTTCAAAAGAGATCATGTTCTAAATGCAGGGCCTATTACTTATCCGTGTAATTTATTCATAAAGTGTTTTCTTTTTATGTTATAGTGAAAAAAAGAGACTGGACCTAGAAAAGAAACTTTACGAATATCATCAGTCTGATGCATGCAGGTAAGATGTGACAGTGGGAACAGGTTTTAAGCCAATTGGCATGTGTTAATCAATAAAAATGTAGCCCTAACGTATGCTACAGATACATAATTGCAGTACTTTTGCCATTCTCTTATGTCTAATGTGTAATCATTTCAAGTAAACACTGAAATTTAATATAGTCACTATTAAATGTAGGAATAAATTTGGTTAAAATTTGTGTAAGATAAAAATTTTATTTTCACTATTTGGTATTTGTGGTATTTCCAGAATCTATTTTGCTTAAATATCTAAGGAATAAGATCATCATAGTCTTTATCATTTTGATCACAATTTAAACACATTGAGCCTGTGTAATGATTAAAGCATGACTGTAGCTGACCTTTCAACAAACTGTTGAAGGCAGGGTTATGTGATGTCTCATTTGTTCATGGATATTTGACAATGCCTGTGAAAATTATGAGCAATATCCTTTCCAGGTTACTCTAATGTGAAGAGCCAACTTTTAATATTTTTAATTCTATTTTATGGAAATTGAACTTCATCCTTAAGCCAAGTGTGTGGTGTTACCTGCAATATTATTCATATGAAAATTTTATGGCTATGATAGCATTAATTCTGTAATTTAGCCATATCATAAGATGAGTGAGAAATGAAAACACCTCATCCAGAAGAGGGAGAAGACTTTAAAACCAAATCACCCATCAGGCCCATTTATTTCCTCATATGCACAATTATTCTTTGGTTTTAAGATTCAGTGTACTTCCAAGGATACCAGTCACCGTGGATAGCTATGTGTCCCTGGTAGTTCTAGAAGAGACAAAAAGCCAGTGAAATAGTGTAAGGAATAGCAGTGTTATGGATGCCCTGACCTCAGAAGTGGGCCCAAGTCTGAGAGCATCTGTGGGAGCTGCCATTTTTCTAGCCTGCAGTGAAGAGGGCAGCCAATGGAGTGTAGACGTTTCCTGCAGCCTGTTTGGGGGCCGCTTCCTGTCATAATGGTGATGGGCAGGGGGAGGTGAGAGGAGACTGGAGACTTCTAGTAAGCCATCAGTTTGCTGAGTTTATTCCCTTCTTGTTTCCTGGAAGACAGAGGGTATGATTTGCTAAAAATATCCTTTCTTTGACTGCCTGACAGGATAAAATCCAAACTGTCTGACATCACTGTTTCAACCTGGTTTCCCCCTGAGAAGGCAGAGTCTGAGACAAGGGTTTGTGTGTAGATGGCAGTTTATTTTAGAAAGTGGTCACATAAAACTGGCGAGCAGGGCCGGGAAGAATGAAATAGGAACTGATGTGGACACCTGGGGCTCCATCCTTCCAGAACTTCAGAGGAGCCATGTAGATTGCCTTTCTGTTCCTCACAAGTGTTCACTCAAGGGAAGAAAGGGGGGCCATTTACCTATTGGTAACTCCACATTGGACAGGGCCGCCCAGGGAAGTGTTAACTCCTTCTCACATCCATGCTGCAAACTCAGAGGAGCAGCCCTGGAAAAGCAAGATACCAGGTGCTCCCACGGCTGGCCAGGAGGATGTGAGGAGGGCCTGAGAAGTATCCGGAAGAACAGCTTACCAGACCCTCTGTTATCTGCCCCTGGTTCATTTTCATCATCACGCTCTTTCGCCAGCCTCCACTAACATGTTACACAGAGTCTTCAGTGTCTGAGGCATGATGAGGACTTTCATAGTATTGTGTAAGCAGGTGGGTTTTGTTGCCAGGGACCTCTGTTCAGTCTGAACCCCACCAGCAATTAACCATGTGCCGTTGAGACGATTACTTCAACATTCTGCACCTCCATTCCATTATCAGTCAAATGGGGATAATGGAAGCTATGAGGACTTAACAGAGTCTCAAAGCAGTGTCTGACCCCATGTAAGAGTCAATAATTTATTATTTGTTACTATTTTTATAATTATTATGGTTATTCTTCTTAATTATTGTCTTTAAGCTTTCCAACATGCTATTTCCCCTGCTTGAGTGTTTCCCCTCATCTTCTCACCCTTGCTTTCCCCAGTTTTGGGTTAATTCTCACCCGTCCTTCATGTCTAAGCTAAAAATTAATTTCTATTGGGAAGGCCTTCCTGACCCCTTCAGCTGGGTCAGATTGTCCAGTCTGTAAGAATTCCTGGCAGTTTCCCTCTTAGCATTTATCACACTGCATTGGACTCATCTGATTTTTTGTTTTCCTTGTTGACTAGCTGAGTGGCTTTCCTATTCACAGTGCTGAATATATGAATAACTGTATGGATGGGCAGAAGACTGAAGTGGTGAGCTTTGAAGGTTAATGTGGGGCAGGAATGAAACTAGACTTTGGGTGGGGAAGTCCACTCCAGCTGGACTCTGGCCTACTCCAGCTGGACTCTGGCCACCACCAGCAGCTTTGCCAAGTGCCTGCATGCGAAAGACAGTATGTTAGCTTCCATCTCCATTATTGTTCCTTAGCATAGAAAGTGGCAGACATGGGCAGCAATAAAACCAGTCTTAAGTTTTTTTTTGTTTTTTATCAGAAGGAAAAATGGGGTCACCCAACCAAGGTCAAAGCACTGAATTATTAGCACAATAAAGACTTTCTTGAAAATTTTTGGCCTAGGTGTAGAGGTTTAAGGTCTGTTGCTGATTAATTTTTAATATCTGCAGCATCTTTGCGAATCTGTTTTTGAGGGTGAACTTTTTTGTTATTTTCATCTTAGTTTTGCTTGATAGAAGAACATGAAAATTACGAGCACTGAGTAATGTATAGAATTGTTGAATCAGTATATTATACTCCTGAAACTAGTATTATGCAGCATGTTACTATACTTGAATTAAAATTAAAAACTTAATTAAAATGTTGAATTATTTTATTGAACTAACAATAGAAATGCTTCATATCAGGTATTCTTATGATGTAAAACTTGTGAAGAAGGAAGAGCTAGAATGAACACTGTTGGTTCTGTGGGAAGAGTGGGCTGCACAACTTGGGCCATTCAGTGTGCCTTTTCATTCATTCATCCATTCATTCATTCTCTCATTCATTTTTGGAGAGAAAGTATGCTGGAGCAGGGGAGAGGGACAGAGGGAGACAGAGAGAGAATCTTAAACAGGCTCCACGCCCAGGGTGGAGCCCGACACAGGGCTCAGTCTCACAACACCGGGATCATGACCTGAGTCAAAAGCAGCAGTTGGACACTCAACCGACCGAGCCACCCAGGTGCCCCAATGTGTGCCTTTTGTTTTACACTTTGAATGAGAGTCTCTAAAGGTTTTTTTCCCACAATTTAAGTAGAGTCACAGCCCATATATTATCATAAAATATTTTAAAAATATAATAGGTTGTCGAAGTTCCTAATAAAAAATTTTAATATTATCTAAATGAAAGCTTTTTGGGTATTTTAAATTTCAGAATTTCTCAATGTTTATGGATTGTGGTTTATAGTTTGATTCTATTTCCATTTGAGCAGGTAGTTTTGAAATTGTCTGTCATAAAAAGAATGCTAATGGGCTATTCATACGATCATGACCACATAACCACCGCTCTTGAAACCACATTTAATTTTGAGAAAGAAATCCATATAAATCTTTGTTGTGTGAATGTTATAATGTAGTCTTGTGTACATTTCTCAGGAGAGTTATGCCTGGATGTGATACTCAGTGATGTTGCATTAATTTCTTCTCTCTAAAAATGCATGTACATTCTGCCCTTTAGCTTTCGGTGTTTAGGTAAAGTATCTCAGAATACATTGTCTCATTAACAATTTTGTTTAAGAAAATTCTCCTCCTTTGATATGTCAGCGTCTAACTGCATTGTTTACAAATCTGCTTTTATTTTTCTAGAGTTAAGCTGAAGTGTGTGAAACTAAAGAGGTACCTGAAGGAAATATGTGAATCAGAAAAGAAGGCTCATACTCGAAACCAAGAATATTTAAAGCGGCTTGAGCGTGTCCAAGCTCACGTTGCACACTTTACTACAAATACAGAGAAGCTTCAGGAGCTGAAGGTAACATCTTGTTTTGTACTATTTCTCCTTCTCTCTCTCTCTCTCTTTCTCTCTCTCTCTCTCTCTTTTGCTAAAACTGGAAGGAAGTGATGAGCACCAAGTTTGAGACCAGTGGTGGACATTAATGTTCAGTTGTTCATCCCTAAGATTAATTGCTCATTTTCTCTGTGATTTTCCATGTGGCCAAATTTTGATCAGGGAACTTGAAATTGCATTTTCTCAGATGATACTTTAGTTGAGGAATTAATGGAATATCTTTCCTTTGTTATACTGCACAAATAATTAACTTGTAACAGCCACAGGCACTAGTCACTACCTAGCACAGCACCTGGCACATGGTATTTGGTGACCTCATGACTAAATTTGAGCAGCATTAAGGTTCTCTCTAGAGACTGCCTCCTTTTTAAAGGGTTTTTTCCCTGGGGTCTGGGCTCCTCTATTCCCATGAGACAGTGTGCGGGGAGAGACTGAGGGTAGAACTGGCCCTACAGAGTTCGCCTTCATACTCCTCATCTGTGTGACCCAGAGCAACTGCTCTCTGCAGCCCTCTCTCTGATTCTGGCATTCCATTCCTTTAAGGTGCTGGGCAGCCTTCTGCTCCACAGAGTATGCCCAGCGTGGAGGCCTAGGCCTTTTTTCTCTCTCCATTTGTGCTGGCCAAGTGTTGTTGCTCACCCAAGTTCACCCAACCAAATACTGGTTACAGGAGAAGTTGGCTTTAGTTACTTTTTTTTTTTCTTTAGCAGTTTCCTCCCACTGAGCCTTTATCTCAAGTACACAGAAAAATGAAAAGAATTCTTATAATGAACATTCATGCAGTGGTCATGGTGTTCCCACTTGGGGCTTTTGAGAGGGGCTTATATCATGATGAGATTGGTACGTTCTAAAAGAGGCTCTGGTGCACTTCTACTGGGTGAGGACGCAGTAAGAGGGTGCTGGCTCTGAATGAGGAAGGAGGCCCTCACCAGAGGGTGACCACCCTGGCACCTTGATCTTGGACTTTCCAGCCTCCAGAACCGTGAGCAGTGTATTTCTGATGTTTGTAAGCCACCCAGTCAGGGGTGTTTTGTTATAGCAGCCTGAATGGACTAAGACAACTCACATATTCTGTACTCAGATACAGGAGTTGTAAATATTTTGCTATATTTACTGTGTGTGTGTGTGTGTGTGTGTGTTCTTTCCTGAGCTGTTGAAAGTATGCTGTAGACACCATGACATTTCTCCTCTAAATATTTAAGTGTGGATCTCCTAAGAACACAGACAGTCTCCTACGTAATCATACTACCATTATCATACCCAAGAAAATTAATAATGATTTCATAATACCACTTAATATCTACCTGATATTTAAATTTCCCCAGTTCCTCCCAAAATTTTCTTTGTTTTTCCAGACCAGGAGACAACTCAGGTTCACAGTACATTTGCTACTGTGTTTTTTGGTCTCTAACTCTAATTTAGTGTCCTACCACTCTTTTTTTTTTTTTTTTCATGACACTGGCTTTTTGAAGGAGGCAATCTAGTTGCCGTAGAACGACTCACGTTCAGAATTTGACTGGTTATTTCTTTGAGGTATTTAACTGGAAATTTAGATTAAACCAGCACTCGCCAATAGAACTTTCTGAAGTGATAGAAATGTTCTCCATCCATACTGGTGCTAATGCAGTAGCCACTAGCCACACATGACTAATGAGCACTTAAAATGTGGCTTATGACACTGAGGACTGAATTTTTAATTTTGTTAATTTTAATTAATTAATTTTGAATAGTCACAGCTGAAGTTACATACGTCCTACTGCGTCCCATCAGGAGGTTTATGAGTCTGGATCTCAGGTGGTCTTACCTGAGTGAAGTTGAGTTTGATGCATTGGTTAAAATGGAAAGCTCTAGATCTCTCTTATAAAGTACCTTTTTTCCCTCTGCAACTGAGCAAATAATCTATGGAGTGATTGTTTGACATCTTGGGAATATCTTCTTTCTCAACAGCCTTTTACCTAGTGGCTTTAGGATCCGTTAGTGATGCTTGAATCAGTACAGTGGAGGTTGTGGAATGGGGATTTTCTAATTTGATCTTCCTCTTTATTAGCTTGAATTCTTCTATAAAGAAGAGCTTTCTTTCTTTTCTCTCCTCTCTTTTTTTAATTAGCACCATCGACTTAGGAATTTTTACTTAGTGTATTATCAATTACTGTAATTATTCTTTTTGTTGTTCATATTTTCCCAAATTTTGCTTGGGAGTGTCTCTTAAAATTGGCTTCTGTGTCCTTTTGACCTGACCTCATTAATCCTGAGCCTTCTTTGCTTTGGGGCACAACGTGTTCCAGATTTACCTTATATGCCCCTGCCTCAGACATGGAATCAGCCTCTTTTCCAAGGAGCTGTAGTTCCTTTTAGTGGGGAAGGGTATTTAGAAACCAAGATCTGGAGGTTAGATGTGCTCAAACAATAGCAAGTTTTAGCTACAGGTTTTTTTCTTTCTTTCTTTCTTTCTTAGTAGTATTCAAGTAGAATACTTACCATTCAAAAAGTAATAGTTGTCAACATTGTAAGTCTCTTTGCCGTTCAGAGATTTCACAGAGAAAATAAAAGTGGTGGACAAAGCAGGGAATTTTGCCTTCCCAATAGAAAAAAAGGAAATAATGGAAGTTTTCCTTTTATTTTCATATTGTTGCTTTTTTACTTAATTATTGATTTCATGATATAGCCAAATGTGAGAGGGAGGAATTTGAAAGAGAGAATCATGCTTTGTAAATATTTTTATATTGAGAGCATTTGAATTTTGGATAAAGAATACCTTTTGAAAACAATCTGTGATGGCACAGAAGAGCAGATCATGTAGCTACCATTGGGAAAGATGGGAGCTCCACTGGGAGTCACCCTGAGTCCAAAGCTGAATGCAGGCATCAATCTTCGAAACCCCAGCCAGTGACATCACTTACCTCAGCAAGCTGTACAGTAAGCAAAGTTTCAGAGTATGGAATGTTTGCCCTGCTGTCTTCCCATTCCTTTCCTCCTCCCTTCCTTTCATCCTGGTGTCTAATGGTGGCCTTAGGAAGGCTGGAATCTGCCCCACTCAGGTATCAGATCTTAACCTCCACTGGCTGACCGCATGTAAATCTGAGGAGAAGGGTGTTCTGAGGGAGCATATTGCCCACACACCCCAACATGCCAGGGGTATTTCCCCTTGAAGAAAGTATAGTTAATGCAAATGAACTAATAATTGGTAGAGTTCCAGAAAGTGAAACGAAATGAGGCAATGTGTGAGAAGTGAAAATTTGGCCCAAATTATATCAAGTGAATTTCTCCCTCTTTGTAAGACTGTAAGACTACTAATCATATAATGTTAAAATCTTTTTAAATGGGATAAAGGCTAAAGAAAACCCCTTTAAACTGATTTTATGGATTTTACTACTTTATTTGGGGGCCAGTGATAATTTTCAGGGCTTTTAAAGGATGTTGATCTGTCATGTCATTTTGAAAACACAGTGCTGTGGCTTTATTGCTACTTCTCAGATAGATAAAGAAGCCAACTAAGCTCAGTTCAAGAATGTAAATATTAGTAGTACTGTGAAGATTGTCCTTCTCTCTCCCTTCCTGCCTCCTCTCCCCCTCCTTGTGTTAGTGCTATTGAAACAGGGCCCCAGTTGGGCCTTAGACTGCCCCAAGTTTTTTGGGGTACCCTCTGTGCTTTATCAGGTTGGGTTCTCCTGAAGTGGACCTCGAGACAAGGATTCAAATGTAAGTGGTTCACCTGGGAAGTGCAGGGGATGTCAGGAGGCAAGTAGGGAGGTGAAACAGGGAAGGACAGGTAGCTGGACAGGGTGTATTATTAAGCCAACTACCATAGTTGGCATCTGGAACTTAACCCCACAGGGAAACCCTGGCAGATGGTTTAGAGCATTTGGAATACACAGACATGGCTCCTGAGTATCACTGATTGAGGGCTGATGGGGAAGAGATGCAGGGGAGGGGAAATTAACCATGGGCTCCTTAGGCATAGAGACAGGGATGCTGGGACTTAGGAGCACCTAAAAAGGTCCCTGGGACATGTGTGGAGCATGGCATCCGTTTCAGCCTTCTGCATTCTAGTACCAGGCATGAGGCTGGCATGTCAGGGCATTCAGGGAGAGTCCCCATCCGATTATATCTCTCATCTGCCTGAAATCCTTGAGTGCTTGCTCAGCCTTTCAGGATAAAGCCCAGATGCTGGTGTCTGCCTGCATACCACCCTGCAGCTCAACCTTATGACCCCTAACACATACATGTCCTTTCTCACTTCTCACACAAGTACAGACATGTGCACATTTTTTCTTCCCTACTTGCCCCCCTTCACCTTCTTTCTCTATCTCCATGTCTGCCTCCCAATCTCTGCTCATTCTCTCCCCACACTCCACTCTCCCCACCCCTATCCTCCATACCCCTCATCTCTTATGCAATATTCCCTCCACTCCCATGTCTTCCCACCATCCCTCTCTATCTTTTATCTTCCAATCATGTGCACATTCTCTCTCTTACACACTCATGTGCTCACTCACATGCATCCACCAAGTTTTAAACATGCTGACCACTGTATTTTCTTGAAAGCACCACCTTATCGCCTATCTTCTTCAACTAGAAGGCCTCTCTCTCTGTGTCCTGCCTTACGTCTGTGTCATAATTATCTCAGTAAGCACTTCCTTCGTAGTGTTGTCATTTACATGCTTGTATTTTCACCTCCCGTGGGCTCCTCTTCTTATTATTTCACTGCTGTCAGTATCTGGCCCACAGTGTGGCACATACACACCTAGTAAGCTTTGAGGAACACCTTTCTATTCTTTAAGCACTCAGTAAGCATTGGGACTCCCCCCTTGACTGAAAGTTAATTCTTCTGTATTTTTCAACTTGCTCTCGTATGGACCATGCGCAGCTATGTGAGAGCTAATATGTTATTGGTTCTGTCCTGTGTCGTACCTTCCCAGGAGCATTTCCATTTAATAGAAGAGGCACTCCGAAGATATAATGTCACTATTTAAAGATACGATTCTTGTTGAAAATGCAGTCATTAGGGTATATGTGCCTACTAGGGATAAAATTTGAAGAGAACAAATCTTTGAACCCTCATTCAATTCCTACTGACCGTTGTGACAGCCACTCTGGGCAGGGCAGGTCCTTCAGGCTCTTGGAGGACAGTCTGTAGCTTATCCCATTTTTTATCAACCAGAGTGTCTTACTTGTTAATATGTATTATTTGAATACAAATAAGTGTTCCTCCGTACCTTTTGCTAAAAACTCAGCATCTAAAAAGGAAACCCATAGGGGCACCTGGATGACTCAGTCAAAGTGTCCAACTTTGGCTCAAGTCATGATCTTACAGTTTGTGCGTTCAAGCCCCACACTGGGCTCTCTGCTGTCAGCACAGAGCCTGGAGCCTGCTTCAGATCCTCTGTCTCCCTCTCTCTCTGCTCCTCCCCCCACTCTCTCTAAAAAATAGATATTTAAAAAATAATAAAAGGAAACCCATATCCTAGAAAAAATAGAAAAGACTGTGAATTGTAATCCTGAGGGTCAACTCAAACAATTTATGTAAACTCTCTGTACCCATTTTTCCAACTCCAATATAAGGATGCTGGGCCAGCAGATCTTAAATGTCTATTCAGCTCTGTAACCAAGAGTTTTTAGATAATCCTAGAGACCACTGAAAGAAGGAAGCCTATTTAAAAAGAAAAAAAAAAGGTAGTGGTGACACTTTCAGGCACATGGTAATGTGATGAGGGGAATCTGAAGGAATGTAAGTGGGGATACAGAAGAAAAGAAAGAAAAACTGGAAAATGAGATGCGTCATGAGCATGGAAAGATATCCCAGGACCTCCACCTCCTCTTCCGACGACCCCCGATCGTCAACAGATTTCATCAGTTGAGCTGAGATCAAGTCGTTTGTGCACAATGAGGAAGTGAATAGAAAGGTTCTCCTAAATTTAGGTGGCCAGCATCAAGCTCAGCGCTGTGAAGCAATACAGTAATGGACAGAACAAGTTAGTTACCTGATAGGTTGATTCCGTGCTCTTGGGTTCATTAAAATAGATTTCCCTAGGGGAGTTGTGGGAAGAGGGGACTGTCCTTAGAGACACTGTGGACTGGCAGATGCTACTGGGCCATGAGAACTTTGACCCCTGAAACAGTGACTCTGAGAGGAGTCTGGGCCACATAGCAAGAAGGGAACAGAGACCTGAATCAGCACCAGACAAAGGATGCAGTACAAACCCTGGTGTATTGTGGAAGTGTAATGGGAGCTGACCAGAGAGGAAGTGGGGAACAAAACATGAAAGACTGATGGTCGGAAAAGTAGGACACATGCTCTGCTGTTTTATCATTTTTAGGGGAGTTTTGGAAAGATTCGTCTATACAGTTTTCCAGACTTCAAAAACTTTTAAACATAGTACAACCCGTTGTTTATATGCAGATAGAATAGGAAGTGGGATTGAAAACCCCTGATCTTCAATGTTCAGGAGGTGAATTTGATGGATAGTAACCAAGTGTCATAGGTATAAATAAAAGGCAAAGAGAACAAAATGTTTGTAGGTACAAATCCGTGGTCTTCGGGAATGCAAAGTTATAGTTTGCATCAATTTTCAATTTATTATGGCAACTTTTGATTTCAAATACATTGTTCAGTTTTTGTTTGTATCACTAATTTAGATAAGTAACTATAATTCAATGAATTTTTCAGATGCATTGAGAACAATCTAAATTAGATTCTTAAGACTTCTGTTACTACTCTTTATAAAGCCCTAATACAGTTATAAGTTTTTCCTGCAACATAATGAATTAAATAAAACTCAAATGTTTCCATGAGAAAGTGCTCTGTCTTTAGAAGGTATGGCTCTGAATTGATCCCATAATGAAGAAACTAGGTACAATGCCTGTTGCATGTTTATAACTGATCTCAAAGAACATGAGAAAATATTTGCAGCCACAGGAACAAAGGGTTTTTGTTTAACCTGCAATTATTTAATAAACCTCAATATTTATTTTGCTTATTTCATAATCCACCCCCATCCCTTTTTAAAGATACTTTCCCTTAGAATCTGCAAAGTATGCCTTTTGAAAGCTCTTGGGGTTAAAAAGTAACTATCTCTGAGTCCAAAGGAGTAGATATAAAACAGAGAGATGTAAATCGTATTATCTTAATTGCCTTGTTTTTCAATCTTTTCTTGGTTTATCATACGTACCATCCTTATAAAACTTTCATTTAATTAGGTATCTCTTTAGATTATTATTACTGTCATCTATCATGTTAATAGCATTCTGATAGAGAAAAAAAATTCCCCGCTAAACTCTTACTAAAAATGGGGCAACATGTAATATCTTTTAAGGTATTTGGAGGGAAACAAGTGAGTTTTAATGATGATTGTCTGTTTTTTTGTATATCAAAACAAAGCTCAAGCCAATTTCATGTTCAGACTAAGAACTAAGGAAACAGTGCTCTGATTATCTCATAGGTGTTTTTCTAATTGCAGTGCATCATGGCCTAATTTAGAAAATGTTCTGATACTTATCTGTGATGGACCACCATCTGTGAATTTCTTAAGGCTTTAATTACTAACATACTGAATCAAAGCCCTTTTTATGCCTTGCCTTTAAGGAAAAGTCATTTTATGATGGAATCACTTTCATCAATTATAGTGTGATAAGGATGCAGGCGTCTTTATGTAGTTATTAGTGCTAGAGCAAACTTCATTCCTACGGTGCCGATCATTGACGTCTTCTGTATATTTTTATTCATAGAAAATGGAGTTTGTTTCAAGTTGATGGGCTAGCAAATAAGATACTCTGTTGCTGTGACTAGTAGGACCACAATACTAATGTAAACATCATACAGATAAGAAGTCGGTAGGATTAATTTCTTTTCCTTTAGAACAAAACTTTTCAGGGTAAACACTGTCTAATGTGCTGCTTTCATAATAAAGTAACTGGATTTTCCTGATAGCTTTATATGCTAAGGTTTTATTCTCTACGTTGATAGAAGACAGTAAGAATGCATCAGGTCTTATTTAAAAACATAGCATTTTATAGACCTCAGCTTTTGACATTTTATTTGTGAAATTATCTATTCTAAGGTAAGTTGAATTTCTTGGAAACATCAGCTTTTACTTTCTACTTCACTGTTTTATGCTCTAAAGACTAAAAATATAGACAGGTGCTGGTTGTTGTAAGAGCCACCACAAAAATCAAAACTTTGTTTCTGTTTAGACTGAATATGAGGCTCAAATTAAGAAGATGCAGCTACTCTCAAAAGATAGCTCTGGAATAAAAGGTGAACTGAAAGATGAAGACAGAGAAAAGGTAATAAATTAAAATAATAAATAAACTTTCTGTTAACAGACGATTTCTGGAGTGTTCCTCTTTTACTATATTGTTTTAAATAAAATCATCTTATTACAAAGATCTTTTTGATTAAACGTTAAGTATTATTTAAAGACTTATAGAGTATTGCTTTAATGTCTACTTCAATTAAATTTGCTAAAAGGCATTCACGGCAGGTTTAAAAGATAGATTCCAAAGAAAACCTTAGTGTTGTTAGCAGGTGAAATTATGTTTTTCTAAATAATGCTTTGTCGCTGCTTTTTTTTTCTTAGTTCCAGAAATGTTTTAAATAAAAGGTAAACAAAAATAAGGCATTTTGCTTCTTTTCTTTGTATATATAATTTTGTACATTTTAACCTTTTCACAGAGAAAGTGGGAAGAAAAGATTGCATATCTAAGCAACAGACAAAAAGACTGGCAAGGAATACTTAAATAAATTCTGCTATGTATCTGCCGTAATGCAGGCTTCTAATCCTGCAGCCTATCTCCATATAAATGATTCTGTTCAAGACCATAGATGTTTTCTTCACTAAAAGCAGTAAAGCTCTTTTAGATGAAATGTCTAAAAACATCTTGTAATAACTTGGAGCATGCTGGCAAGAGTAGTCACTTGTGACTATATGTGAAACCCCCTCAGCCAGTCGATATTGTAATAAGCAAAAATGGTAGCATCACTCCATTATTCAGAAAAGCCAACAGCGTGCTTGTTCCTTAGGCTGCAGCATTCATTAAGAAAAGCTTACTGGGCTGAAAGCTGGAAACAGATGATAACGGGATATGATTTTCATATTTAATGCTTTCCTTGGAAGAGTATGTGTGCTACAGATTGATAGAAGAACCAACTGCTACTTTACTAAAAGACTTTCAGGTTTGCCCTATAGCTACCGATGGAATCATTCAGCCAAGAAATTAACTTTTTCTCCTTTTACCTGCTTTATATATCTGCTAAGCAGGCTGCCTGGCTGCCAGTAAATGTTATTATGCAGTTAACTGTTTGGTATTTAAGACTCTTATCAGAAAAGAAACAGAGGCCACACTATTTTGTTTTTATAGTAGGAGGAAGGTTTTAGTTTTCCTTTTTTCCATGCATTAGCAGGCATTAATCTGAGTTTATAGGAAGTTTTAGTTTTCCTTCCCAAAGATTAAAAAGTTAAAAAACCTAGAATTTAGAGCATTCTTTAAACTGTAAGATATGAAACACCAAGCCCCAGCAACCTTGACCTATATAAAAAGGCCTTTAATGATAAATGATTTCTGTGCTATTAGATGTACGCCAAATGTGGTGTGATGTGATAGACTTCTAAACCATTCAGGCAGTTTTTCTGTTTGACATTGGGTCGTGAAATAATTGACGTGCTTTTAATCTATAAACCGGTTTGTTCTTTCTATGCCATTCTTGATAAAGGCATTCTTAGTACAGCAGTGTCAATGGTACTTAAGTAAAACGGGAAACTTTTTTTTTTCTATTTGCACTACTGATCCCTTACCTTACATACAATTACGTAGTCTCCTTTTAAGTTATATTTAAAATTAGGGCAAGAGATATACAGCTGATGACCCCTTAAAGATGTTACATATGATAATTGGAAGACAAGTATTTTCCTGTGTACTGAAAAGTGTCATCTTCTTAAAAACTTTGACTATTGACTATATATTGGAATCAATTAGGTAACATTTTGAGAAATTTCTTTCTTGCCTTTTTTCAATTTCCTGCTGGTGTTCCATCAATTAAAAGGTAAATACATTTCAGTAAAACGATGAATTAGTTAATCCTTATTATATACTAATTCCAGAACAATTCCTTATCATATGAGTTACATTTTTTTTTCTGGTGGAAATCCACACATGTCTTCTTTAGACGGTCATATGAATTAGTTTCTGTTTCCAGAATTGTTGGTCTTCAGGAATTGGCCTGAAGCACAGTATGGTATCAGTGGTTGAAGTCAATAAATCATTTTTAAGCATGTGATCTGTGTGAGAAGCCACAGTAGACCCCCCTTTGAATTCCACAGTGCTTATGCTCAAGGTACTTCCCATAAAGAGATGTCCTTTCTAAGACACAGGACAGTATGTGATGAATGCCAGTTATGTGTGGTGGGCACGTGCTGCGTGAAGAAAGAAGGTATGCTTCTACCAAAATGAGTGGCCCAAGGCTTGGTGGAGGAGGTGGTGTTTGAACTAGTGGGAAAGATGGGAAGGATGTCAGCCAATGGAGATGTGTTAGACATTCCAAGGTTAGGAGATGTCATGATTAAAGGAGTAGAAGCAGGAAAGCCCTGTGGGTAGTTGTGCAGCCTGGCTGAGGTCTAATGTTCTTGTAGGAAAGTGGTGGACAATGAAGTTGGAAAGTTACATCATGGAACTTCTTAGTACTATGTTAAAAATTGAGACTTCCTCCTGGAATCGTGTGTGTGTGTGTGTGTGTGTGTGTATGTGTGTATTGGGGCAGGTGAAGGCAGGACTTGTGGATGGAGCAGTGACATCATAGGTGCGCAGCTGCAGGAAGATGAGGCTGGCAGTCATCTGTGCAGGAAGGAGTTGGTGGAACTGAAGAAATCAGGGTTGTTTCAAACAGGAAGAATTAACTAAGAGCCTAAATTGAGGGTTGCCATTGAAGTGGAAAACACTGATGAGGGAGAGAGCGTTTGTCAAATCAATGATAATTCTGAATTCTAAGAATCAATATCTTTTAAGTGGTTGTATACCTTTCAGCCATAGCAGTAATATGGATACTCTACCAAGAAAAATCAACAAGTAGTTATTGTCCATTTTCTCAATGTAAAACTCTAGCTCAGTTTCATAATAAGGCATCCAAAGTTTTCATGCCTCCTCTGGCTACTCTTCAGAGTCATGTGTTCTCATAAGAGAAATAATTGGTCTACTCAATCCCCAAGCTTGTTTCCACGATTAGTTTACCTGGTAAACTTTTCATTTTTGGTTAATACATAGCAAAAAGACAAAGTTCAAGCTCCCATTTGAATCCTCATAAATTATACTATAATTCAATAATCCATTCCCTCTATTATATATTGCATTTTTTTGTTGGGGGAGGCTGTAAATTCTAATTCTGTTGGTCTTTTGGCATGTTCTAGTTACTTAGTTTTTTGTATGAGCGGTGACTAGAGAACATACATTAAAAAACATCAAAATGTATGTACTCTCATTTGTGAATGAGAGTATCAATTTTGGGTTGGGGTTTTTGAAGTTTCTTTGAACTATTATACTGTGAAACATGTTCTACTAAAAGCAGAAGTGAACTGGATCCTTCACAGCAAGAATGCATCATGCTAAGCCTGTCTGGAGATCTATGGGGGGCCAGGGAATTTTGTCACAGGGCTAAAGGCTAACTGGGGAGTTCCACTTCACTGTTGGTAATCCTTCCTGAAAGGGTCACATGGAGAATGGTTATGCAGGCTGTTATTTCTACTCCTCATTGTAACAATGGGTAATGATCAGTGCACACTTGTTCTGTGCCAAGTGCTACACGAAGCCCTTTATATTCATCAACTCATTTAATCATCTCAACAATCCTGGAAGTAGATGCTGTTTTTGTCCTCGTTTCATGGGAAGGCTCTGAGAGGGTAGTTAACTTGCCCAAGCCTACACAGCAAGGCAGAGCCAAAAGTCAACTCCAGACTATTTGGCTTCAGTGTCCATGCAGTTAGCCATCTTGCTGCCCTGCCATCTAAGGCAGTGTGGGTGGAATGCTCTTCAAAAATTGGGAAAAATTCCTGATCCAATAAAAACAGCCTGCCCTACATCATGCAAAATATTCCAGTGATCCATTTAGATGTTGTATTTGTGCCTAATCTTGGTCTCATTTGGTGCAATAATATTCCAGCTAAATCAGGTGAGCCGAGGGAAGCAGAATGCCTGTCTCTGAACTGCTCATGTTTCCCTAAAAGGAGCATCCGTTTGAGTTGGCTTGGTAGGACAGAAGAAATACCTTAAAACTCTACTGAAGAAGAACTTCCAAATGAGAAGACAGATGTGCACCTGGTGTTCACTGGCTTCACCTGCGGGTCGGAGCCGTGTCAGGAGAAGTGTTGGAGCTGTGGTAGGGAGCAGCCCCGCTGCAGGGGAGGCACCCGACAGGGAAGACAGCCCAGTGTTATGTAATGGGAAGAATTCTGTTCCCGGAGGACAGACTGTGGCTCCTGGGATCTGAGCAGTATTCACAAGACCAAGGCAGCCACTGTAGGGCCCCAGGCACATCTCCAAGGGCTGAAGCGACTGGTGTTGTGGAGGAGACACGTGATTAAAAGAACATCGTGGCAAGGGAAAAGGAGTCATAAGATTCTCCTGAAGTACCCATACTTAAAGAGGAAATGACTTAGGTTGGAATCTCCTGGAAGCAGATCCTAAGATGAGGATTGGAGTGTAAGTGGTTTATTTGGGAGGTGGGCCCAGGAAGCTCAGATAGAGGAAAGAGGAAGGTGACATGACCAGTAGTGTGTGACTGAGTAGGTTATTACTGTGAGCAGCTGGAGCTCAGTCCCATTGCAGGACCTTGGAAGACTGTGTAACACGTGCCTCAGTATCCTTGCGCATGGGGATAGAAAAGGGAACGGGCATTTATTCCTCAGCTCCTATCTGTCACTGACTGAATGTTGTGGCTGGCTCCACTCCTGGCTGCTGCAGAGCAGTGAGGGAAACTCCCAGGCCAGGAGGACACTGTGGGCATGTACTGGGATGGTGAGGTTCCCATGGATATGGGCCTGTCATACCCACTACTGGAAAGAGCAGTGCAGGCGAGGGGTAAAGTGGTTGGGCTGTTACTTAAAGTTATCTATATAGCCCCCAATTTCTTATCCTTACTGGCCCACAGTGCATTGTTCACCAGCAGTCTCCTTGAACCACTGCTCAATTCTGAAGAGTGCAAGAATCTCCCTAAAGTGGGGCTCTGAGTAGTTGTTCAGGTTGTACCTTGCTTGGGATAGTGATACACCCTCTCAAGGATCGTGACTTTATTTGACCTAGAGCAATGACAAGTTGGAAGGCATTCAATTGGACCTCTTTTATCTAAATAGCTTTTTCATTTGTATGTGTTTCTGTTCACAAGACAATTAAAAATTAAACTGAATTACGCAAACAGTTTTTCAAGCCCTGGCACTAAAACTAGATTTGCAGGCTTTTTTTTTCAGGAGAGGCTAGAAAATGCCCTTCTCTCCACATTCATTAGACCCTGAGCTCCTGCACGGTAGGGTCTAGGCCCATCCAGTGCTCCACCTGGTGAGTGGTAGCAGCCCGCCAGCCCGCAGTGAGATAGAGGGAGCTCTTCTCCTTGAGTGAAGGGTGCGTCTCATTCCACTGGAGTTTGAGACCAGATGAAGTTTGAACTCTCTGCATCCTGCTTTCTTTTGAGGGTGCCTCCCAAGTGGGTAGCGTGGCTCAGATTGATAGCTAACACTTACATTGGTCTTACTGTTCTAAGGACTTTATAGAATACATCTATAAATACATGCATATATACATGCCTACACATACTTATTACAAAAACTTTACAAAATAAGATTTATTTTTATGCCCATTTTACAGATTAGGAGATGGAGGTCCAAAGAAATTAAATAACTTGTCTTCAGATCACATAACTGGTCAGTGGCAGAGCCTTAATTAAGAAATACACTAACTTTGCTTCTCAGTCATTGCAGGAAAGGTTTCACTTAGGAGAATGGTGGGAAGAAGCCTCTCTGGAAGGGACTTAGCCTCTTTCTCATAGTCAAGAATGAAAATAACCATATTTTTAAATTTGCCTTTTGTAGAGACATTTGGCTACATAACTATCACTCCTTTGTTGTCTCTGTGATGGAATTAATGTGACAAGTGTGTTATGTGTCAAAGGCTCTTACAAGTGAGAAAATTGAATATGTGTGTATATATATATATACACGTATACGTATATACGTATATACGTATATATATGTATATATATATATATAGGTGCACATCTTGTAGTAGAGTGATAGAGAAAAAAAGTCAAGAAGAAGGGGAAATGGAAACAAACTGATTTAGCAAGAGGAAGATAAAATTTGTGGAAAACACTGTTTTTCTCTCTTTGATAGTACAAGGGATTACAGAAGCCTCCACAGGAGAACAAATATTGATTTCTTATTCTTTATATGAAGATTTTCCAAACTTCATATACTTCTATTCTATGAAATACTGTATTAGAAAAAAAAATCTTTTTCACGTAGTCTGAAAAAATGTATTTGTGCCTAGAACTTTGTTGGAAAGGAAGCTGGCAATAACTATCAAAATTACATATACAGTTGACCATTGAACAACATGTATGGATCCACTTATATGGAGATGTGTAAAAGTAAATTTATGTACAGTTCGTATATGTATTTTCCTTATGATTTTCTTTTCTCTGGCTTGCTTTATTGTAAGAATGTAGTATATAACACATGTAACAAGTATGTGTTAATCGACCATTTATGTTGTGGATATGGCTTCCAGTCAACAGGAGGCTATCAGTAGTTAAGTAAGTTATATACAGATTTTTGACTGTGCAGGGGGCGGGGGGCCGGATGTACACATATGATTTGTGCCAGCAATTCAACTTTTGGTAATCTATCCTCAAGAAATAGAACCTCTAGTTAGTTTAATAACATTAATACACTAGGGGTGCCTGGGTGGCCTAGTCAGTTGAGCAATCGACTTTGGGTCAGGTCGTGGGTTTAAGGCCCAAGTTGAGCTCTGTGCTGACAGCTCAGAGCCTGGAGCCTGCTTCAGATTTGTGTCTCCCTCTCTCTCTCTGCCCCTCCCCCGCTCATGGTCTGTTTCTCTCTCTCTCTCTCTCTCAAATCAAAAACATTAAAAAAATGTTTAAAGAATGTTAATACACTAAAAAAAAAAGTTTGAGGAAGGGATGAGCAGGTGATTATTCCATTTTAGGAAGAAAGAGCCTGCCTGTGTCTGGGATCGCTCTTTTAACTGTAGTATGTTACTTGCTTCTAGCTTCACTCACATCTCTCAAAATTAGAAACTGGAGTTGGCATTTTGTCTTTCTGATGTAGTTCTGCACATTTCTTTTTGGACAGGAAACTCTAAGAGACACAGTTATATCCTGAGCCACCCTGTGTGGGAACCACAGAGCATGTAGAGAGTATACTAAAGTGTATTATAAAAGAAAAGGCTATTGTCTTGATATTTCCAGACCCTCGTTAAGCTTCTCTTCTTACATGCCATGACTTTCTATTGTTTTGATCAAGGTAATTGCATAGACCTAGGGGTATTGGGGAAAATGTTGGTGCTGTGGTGTATGTGTTTATTTTTCAAAAATCACTAATTGGTACAATTTAGGAATGCTGAATTTATGTTGAAGTTTTTATCTGCTTTTCTCCTACTCTTCCCATTTACCCTATTATATAGACTTGGTTTTATTTATCATGTGGAGGTTCCATTTAGAGACCTATTTTATTTTTTTTTAATGTTTATTTATTTTTGAGACATAGAGACAGAGCATGAGCAGAAGGGCAGACAGAGAAGGAGACAGAGAATCCGAAGCAGGCTCCAGGTTCTGAGCCGTCAGCATAGAGCCCGATGCGGGGCTCGAACTCACAGACAGCGAGGTCATAACCTGAGCCAAAGTCGGCCGCTTAACCGACTGAGCCACCCAGGCGCCCCTAGAGACCTATTTTAGAAAGTTTGGTTTTATATTGGTTGAATTTAGTAGGAATTAGATGTAGACTCTCAATTTATTATTAGAGACTTTTATGTTTATTTTTCAAAAAAGCTGTGGTTCAGTAATACAATTTGAGCTTAATTGATTCCGTTTTGAGTGTCGTAGCATAAGAGATGGGCATTGGAGTCCTCATGTGTAGGTTTGAATCTGTGACCAAGAGCAAATTGTTCAATCTTGCTAAGTCCCATAAGAATGAGGACAATAATAATGTTTTTTTTTTTTTTTCAGAATAAAAAAGGTAATGAATATAAATCTGTTTGACACCCAATAAGTGCTTGGCAAATGTTCACTGATCCTGCTACCACGCTCACCACTGTCCCCATCATCTCCATCTTTGGTCTTCACGACAGTAGCTATTCTTTGGTCCAGTTTTTTGCCACTTACCTAGGAGAGTGGCGACACCAGTTCTGGGGATGGAGAAGCTACCTATGAATTAAAGAAATGGGATGTAAAGCCACTGGGTGGTAACAACTCATAGTTGATTGATGTTATAGGGATTTGCCCAACAAAGTTACTTATAGAACATACCTTTGAAGCCTAAATTTAATGGATCCATTTTAAAATTAATATAGTTCCAGCGACTATTGGGTTTAATGGCCAGAGATATCTCTTTGTGGCCTTAGTTGTGAATTGATTGTGTCTATAATCTGTCACAGTGGCAAAATGAAAGAATTGTTAAGAATTGCTTTGGCATGATGTCTTAGTCAGCTCAGGTGGCCATAACAAAATACTGCAGACTGGGGGCTTAAAAAATAGAAATTTATTTTCTCACAATTCTGGAAGCTGGGAGTCCAAGATCAGGTCTCTCTCTTTGGGTTGCAGATGGCTGTCCCTTCTCTGTGTCCTCACATGGCCTCTTCTCTCTCTCTCTCTCTCTCTGTCTCTGTCTCTGTATGTGTGTGTATAGAGAGAGATCTCTGGTATCTCCTCCTCTTATCAGGACACCAGTCATATCGGATTAGGGCCCCACCCTTACAAGCTCATTTAACCTGAATCATCCCATTAAAGGCCCTGCTTCCCAATAGTCACACTGGGAATTAGGGCTTCAAATTAACAATTTGGGGATGAGGGACACAATTCAGTTTATGCAGAAGTAAAATAATTCCTTCAGGATTGTTATGTATGAATTTTATTAAGGGATTGTTTTTGAAATCTCAGTGTGACTTAAGGACTTGCTTACATAGAAACTAAAAGTAATCATTGAACTGTGTGAAAGCTGGAAATTTGGTCTGAGAGCTCCATTTCCAGTCTGCATTCATCTTGATGCTTCTGAATTCCCTCATCTGTGAAAGAAATAATAATATAGTAAGAAAAATTAAGGTTTTCTGAGCATTTTTTGCAAAATGTGAAGTATAACATAAATGTATTTTTCAAAGTACAATAACAATTAAGGTCTACCTGCTTTGACAGCTGTAGTTAGTAATTACTAACTAAGTCATCATTATAATAATTCTAAACCTGGTCTCTCCCTAGTATATCCTCTCTCCTTTCCCCCAGTAAAGTTGTAGTCCTGGTTTTAAAAGTTACCTTCTAGGGGCCCTGGGTGGCTCAGTCCATTAAGCATCCAGGTCATGATCTCACCATTCATGGGTTCTAGCCCAGTGTTGAGCTCAGTGCTGACAGCTCGGAGCTTAGCGCTCAGAGCCTGGAGCTTGCTTGGGATTCTGTGTCTATGTCTCTCTTTGTCCCTCCCATGCTCATGTGCTGTCTCTCTCTCAAAAATAAACATAAAAAAAAAATGTCACCTTCTGTTCACCCAAAAGTATTTTTAGTCATATTCATTTGCTTTCCAATCACTTTCCCCAACTCCTAAAATGTTTAAAGAAACCACAGACAGAGAACTGTGTCAGGAAAAGGAAGAACTGAACCAAAATCCTGGATTAGAGATTTACCTCAAGCACTGAGCTACAGAAAGTAATAGGAAGGTATAGAAACATTGATCATTATTTCAGATCCTTAAATACTGCTACACATCTCTTCTTTTGGCAATAATATCTGTCTCTCAAAAACTGTTCAATTCCTAATATTATTCCTGTGTCGTCAAGAATGTGAACCGCGACATTCTCTCTTCAGCTTCCCTGGCTCAGGAACTGCTTGAGACATATAACAGTGTCAGAATTTTAAGATTAAAGACCACCCTATTTCCTGTTGCTAGCAAACAAAATGACAGACTGTTTTAAAAAAGGAAAGAGGCCCCTGTCTCACTGCTCAATCTCAGCAAACAAGAAAAGCTGCCAACCTGCAGAGGCCCAGCTTGTATTTTACCGTTACCACGATTTTACTTTGCAAGCATGGAGCCAATTCAGATCTAGCGTTGCCTTAGAGCGAGCAGCAGTTCATTTGCACAGGTTTCTTGTACATTTTTTTGTCGTCGTTCTTATAAAAGTTGAGGTAATTGCTGGTAGGAATGTAAAATGGTGCTGCAGATAAGTTATTGCTTAGGACTGGAGGGGTGGTCAAGGAGGATGGGGAGTGATTGCTAAAGTACATAGGGTTTCTTTTTGGGGTGATGAGATGTCCTAAAATTGATTTGGTGATGGCTGCATAACAGTGAATATGCTGAAGCCTCTGAATTGTATACTTTAAAGGGATGAATTTTATGGTATATGAATTATATCTCAATAAAATGGCTTTTGTTAAGTTTAAGAAATTGGAAAAAGGAAAAGATGAGCAGAGCAATGTTCATTTTCCTGGCACAATCCTATATAAACACATTTTGGTTAATTTCTTTTCCTTGTATCGATTTGTCTTTATATGGGTATAAGCACACTGAATGTATAATTTGGGTTTTGCCATATCTAAACATTTCCCTTGTTATGGCATAGTCTTCATTTGCCTCATTTTTGTGACTTCATAATCTTGCCCTATTTTATGTGGTTTGCTTCGAACTTTTCATGATTGTAAGTAATGTTGCAAATGAATTTGTTTGTCCCATAGCTTTTGATTTTCTTGTGAGGCTTATTCCCTTAAGGTGTTTCCCTGTAAAATTACAGAATCAAAGACAATAAAGATGTCTAGGACTTTTAATGCTGGATTCTTTCCTGTTTGCTTTCAGAGGGTTCTGCCTGCTTATTTCACTACCAACAATTCAGGAGCTTATATTTCACCTAACCTTCATCACTACTGGAGATTTTCGAAATTGTTATTGTTATTTTTTTATTGAAATATACTTGACATATAGTACTGTATGAATTTAAAGTGTATAATAAGTTAATTTGTTACATTTATGTATTTTAATATGATTGCCATTTTGCAATAATTAGCACTCCTCTTGCATTTCATATTTACTATTTCTTTTCAGTGATTAGGATAATTGAGTTCTAGTCTCTTAGCAGGTTTGATGATTGTAATACAATATTGTTGTCTATATCACTGTACTGGACATTAGACCTCTAGGGCTTCCTTACTACTCACTGCATGCTTGTACCGTTAAGCCTATCCCCGTACCCCACTTACCAGGAGTTATTTTTTTAAGTAAAGTTTTTATTCTAGAATAATTTTAGATTTGCAGAAAAGTTGCAGAGACAATATAGCTTCCTTGGGTCACTCACCCAGTCCCCACAATGGTCAACATCCTATATTACAATGCCACATTTGTCAAATCTAAAAAACCAACTTAGGTACATTACTATCAACTAAACTCCAGACTTTATTTGTATTTCGTCAGATTTTCCCTCAATGTCCTTTTTCTGTTCCTGGACCCAATCCAGGATTGGGTGTTATAATTTTAATTTCTAAAATTTAATGTAACAGGTATAAAGCGACATTATGTTGTCATCAGTCTTATTTTTTTTAATTTTTTGTTTTTTTTTAAGAAGGCAAAATTTTAAGGGAATAGTTATTCTGCTTCATAGTTATTCTAGTTATTCTGCTTCATAGTGGGAGGATTGGGGGTTAATTTCCATCCCAATAAACTTGCTTTATCAGAGTTTTATTCCTGTTACTGAAAAACTATGAACATACTTCTGTGGTCTTCCTGCCAAAAATGCAGAACCTGGACATGATCATGAGGATTGGTCAAACACACATTGGGAGACAGTCTGCAGAGTAGACAGTCTATATTCTTAAAAAATGTCAAGGTCAAGAATGACAAAGACTGAGGAGCTGTTCCAGGTTAAAAAAGACTCAAAGAGACACGGCTCTAGCTTGGATCCTGAAACTGGGAAAAGCGTAGCTATATAAAGGACATTATTTGACCAAGTGACAAAGTTTGAATGAGAACTGTGGAATAGAAAACAGCATTTTAACAATGTTGAATTTCCTGCTTTTAACATTGAACTCTCTCTACTCATGAAAGAGAATGTCCCTGTGGTTAGGAAATACACACTGAAATGTTCGGGAGAGAGGGGCCAGATATCTCCAATTTACCCTCAAATGGTTCAGGAAAAATTGTGTGTGTGAGTGTGTGTGCGCACGCGTGCTCATGTGTGCATGTGTGTATAAACATACACATATATGTAGAGAGAGAGAATGGTAAAACAAAGGGGGAAAAATGTAAATAATTGATTAATCTAGACAAAAGATATTAGGGTAGTTTTTTTTATGATTCCTGCAACTTTTCTATAAGGTTGAAATCATACCAAAAACTTAACCCTCCCCCTAAACCAACAATTAGAAATATAGCCGGAAAAACTTCCTACTGGGTCTCAACAGATCCTCAAATGCAAGTTGTCTCTTTTGGTTCTATAGGCGAACAAATGCACCAATCCATAGGTTTTGATTTTATGAATAATTAAGGGTCACCTTTTCATAACTCCTGATTTATTGTAGGTCACTAACATATAATGTTCTGGGTGCTTGGGTGGCTCAGTCAGTTAAGTGTCTAACTCTTGATCTCTGCTCAGGGCATGATATCATGGTTGGTGAGATTGAGCCCATGTCAGGCTATATGCTGGTTGCACGGAGCCTGCTTGGGATTCTCTCTCTCCTGCTCTCTCTGTCCCTCCCCCACTCGTGTTCTATCTTGCCGTCTCTCTCAAAATAAATGAATAAACATTTTAAAAATATTAAAAAATTAAAAAATAAAGTGTAGTGTTCTCATTGATTAGTATATTAGTAAGTAGTATATTACTATAGTAGTAGAGTTTGTTGAGGACCCATAATTCCATATTCTAAAAAGTCTGGAATGCTCGACAAAAATGGCACTTTATAACCATTTGCTGTCATAGAGATTTGTACTCTCTCCTGCTTTTAGGAAGTTCTCTTCATTTACAGCATTGTCCGGAATTGTTGCTGTTTTTCTCTTACTGTGGTTTTAGAAGCATTTACTATAAGTTAAATCATCAATGCTACTTCTGTTGATTGCGCAGATTACTATATTGCTGTTTCTCTCCATTTCTTAGCCCTTGGGGTTCTTTGTTCAGTGGGAATGGACTTGGAGTTTTTGGCCTCTTAGTAAGTCAGAGGACTTTGAGAATTACTGGTTGAAAGGAGTAATCGAGGGCACTTCCTTTGGCCCTATCCAAGTGGCTTTCTTCTCTCTAAGACATGCCTACTCCTTTGCTTTATGTTTTGGCCTTTAACAGACCACCGAAGAGGGAGGTGTGTACTCCCTGTGCTAGGTTAGTAATTGCTCTGGTATCAGTTCATTAATACTCGCTAAATGGGTCCTAAAAGTGAAAAATCAAATCCACAAGTCTGACCACTGATTTGCCTCAGTTTTTCCCTAGTGATCTCAGCATATGGCCAGCTTTAAGTTCTACACAGGAGCCTGTCACTTGAAGCCGTGTATTTAAAAAACTTTTGAGGACAGGAAAAATGAAAGTGATTGTTAGGTTAGGATAATGATAATAGGTGATTTTGCCTGTTTTAAAATTTCTTTGTTCTTATATTAGCTTTTCAATTACAAAAGAAATAGAGACACAAAAGGTATAGAAGACACAAATAATATATCAGATAAATCAGAATGTTGATTACTATAATTTTGCTATTTAAACCTTATGGTACAATGGAATATTCTTAACAATGACATCATGGCCTCTTTGGATGGCAAAATGGCAATATGTCTTGCCATCCAATATGTCTTGCCAGTCTTGACCCAGCTATTTCAGTTACGGGAAGCTGTCTTATTAATGTACTTGCATATGTGCAGAGAGACATGTGCTCAAGGATAATCATTGTAGCATGGTTTGGAATGATAGATGGTGGGAAACAAACCAAGGTCCATCAAAATGAGACCAATTAAATAAATTCTGGTACATTTATAGAATAGGATAATATTCTGCTGAAATTACTTTGTAGTCTGGTTTCTGACCCAACATATAAGAAGCTTGGAAGTTACCACACAATCCTAACAAGTAAAAAGCTGAACAAACCAAAAAATCAACTCTTAGATCACTCAGAGAAGTAGGGTTACAGAGCAATCTGCTGCCTCTAAAATTGGAGAGACCAACAGGGAATACAGAGAATCACAGCTTGTTAGAGCAGAGCTGAAACCACTTCCTGGTTTCAATGTGGAGGAACCACGGTAACTGGTGCCAGGATAGAGAAACCCAAGCTTGACAATTGCTGGAGGCTCAGCATGGACAGGTCTGAGAGATAAAATCTCCAGAGAGACCTAGTCATAGCCCACCCTCCCACCCCACCTTTTGTGTTTTAAGTCCATAGAGCTTTACCAGGTCCGCACAGAATATCAGAGAAAAATCCCCCTATAATTCAGGCACCAGCAGGAAAAAGTAATCATTTTGAAATATAGGAAAGCATTCTGTTCTTAACAAGATCTGCCCTCAGGAGAAACTGACCAGAACCTAACTAACCTGAGAGATGGGAACTACCAACCCAGAAGGCTCTAGCCTTCAATGTGGAGGAAGAGAAATAACCAATTCCAGTTCCTTCTAGCCTTGAATCTAAAACTACTCTTTAAAAATGTCTTTAAACAAGTCGGTTGACTGTAGATGCGTGGTTATTTCTGGGTTCTCAATTCTATTCCACTGATCTGAATGTATATCTTTGTACCAAAGCAGTCTACAATTACCCTAGTTTTGTAGTAAGTTTTGAAAGTGGGTAATATTAGGTCTCCAAATTTGCTCTTTTTTGGAAAATTTCTTTGGTTATTCTGTGTTCTTTGTAGTTCCATATGGATTTTAGTGTTTGCTTGCCAATTTCTGCAAGAATGCCAGCTAAGATTTTGATAGAGTTTGCATTGAATATATATAGACCAATTTAGGAGTAAGATTTGGTCATCTTAACATTAAGTCTTATGTTCCTTGAACACAGAGTGTCTTTCCATTTGTTTAGGCCTTCTTTAATTTCTTTCATCAGTGTTTTGTAGTTTTCAGTATACAAGTCTTGCACTTCTTTGTTAAATTTTTTCTTCTGTGTTTTTATGCTACTGTAAATGGAATAATTTTCTGATTTTAGTTTCAGATTGCTTATTGCTAATGTTTAGAAATACATTATTTCTATTTGTATATTGATCTTGTATCCTACAACCTCGCTGAACTTATTACCTCTAATCCTTTCTTGTGATTCCTTAGGTTTTTCTTTTCTTTGCATTTTTTTAATATAAGGAGGGGAGGGGCAGAGGGAGAGCTAGAGAATCTTTCTTAAGCTAGAGGGAGAGCTAGAGAATCTTTCTTAAGCAGGTTCCATGCTCAGTACGGAGCTCAGTGCAGGGCTCTATCCCACAACCCTAGGGTCATGACTTGAGCTGAAACCAAGGGTTGGACACTCAACCAACTGAGCCACCCAGACACCCCATTACGTAATCTAGATGCCTTTCTTTCTTTCTTTCTTTCTTTCTTTCTTTCTTTCTTTCTTTCTTTCTTTCTTCCTTCCTTCCTTCCTTCCTTCCTTCCTTCCTTCCTTCCTTCCTTTCTTTCTTCCTTTCTTTCTTCCTTTCTTTCTTCCTTTCTTTCCTTTCCTTTCCTTTCTTTTCTTTTCTTTTCTTTTCTTTTTCTTTTCTTTTCCTTTTCCTTTTCCTTTTCCTTTTCTTTTTCCTTTTCTTTTTCCTTTTCTTTTTCTTATCATACAGTCCTGGCTAGAATCTGCACGCTATGTTAAAAAGAAGTGGTAAGAACAGATATTCTTGTGTTAATCCTGATCTTAGGGAGAAAGTTTTCAGTCTTTCACCATTGACTATATTCTTGGGTGTTTTTCAGAGATGCACTTCATCTCTCTTTTATTCCAAATTTTTTGGGTACTTTTTGTCATGAACATATGTTGGATTTTGTCAAATGATTTTCCTGTCTATGAAGATAATCCTTTGGGAGTTTTTTCCCCCTTTATTCTATTACATTACTTGATTTTCATATGTCGAACTAACTTTATATTCTTGGTATAAATCCTAGTTAGTCATGGTGTATAATTCCTTTTACTTGTTGCTAAATTTAGTTCTCTCGTATTTTGTTGGGAGTTCTTACATCTATATTCATAAGAAATATTGGTTTGTGGTTTTTGTTTCTTTGTCAGAAATTGGTATTAGAAACTGGCTTCATAGAGTGTGTTGAGACATTTTCCTTGCCTATATTTGGATGAATTTATGAAGGATTGGTGTTAACTCTTTAAACCTATGGTAGAATTAACCAGTGAAGCCCTGTGGTCCTGGACTTTTCTTTGGGGTAAGTTTTTTGACTACAATTCCATTTCTTAACTAGTTACAAGCCTATTCAGATTTTCTGTTTCTTCTTGAGTCAGTTTTATTAGTGTGTGTCTTTCTAAGAATTTCTCCAATTCACCTAGGTTGGCTAATTTGTTGGCATACAATTTTTCATAGTATTCTCTTAGAATATTTTTTATATCTATAAGGTTAGTAACAAAGTACTCACTTTCATTTCTGATTTTGATAAGTCTTTTTTTTCTTAGTCTAGCTAGAGGTATGTCAATCTATTGATCTTCTCAAAGAATTAACCTTTGGTTTTGTTGACTGTCACTACTGCTTTTCTCTTCTCTACTTCATTTACTTCTGTTCTGATCTTTATTTCCTTCCTGCTGCTTGCTTTGGACTTAATTGGCTCTTTTTTTTTTTTTTTAATTTCTTAACATGGAAGTTTAGGCTATTGATTTGAGTTCTTTCTTCTTTTTTAATATAAGCTTTTACAGCTATGAATTTCCCTCTAAGTACTGCTTCTTTTAGGTTTTAGTATGTTGTGTTTTGCTTTTCATCTATCTCAAACTATTTTCTAATTTGTCTTGTAATTTCTTCTTTGACCCATTAGTTACTTAGAGTGGGTTTTGTAATTTCCACATATTTGTGATTTACTAAATTTCCTTTTTTTATTGAGTTCTAAT
Organism: Paguma larvata; assembly: GCA_030068075.1. Lineage (NCBI taxonomy): Eukaryota > Metazoa > Chordata > Mammalia > Carnivora > Viverridae > Paguma > Paguma larvata. The sequence continues at coordinate 4,443,280 of CM057844.1, read as the reverse complement.
TTCATTCCATTGCCATTAAAGAACATACTTTCAAACTCTTTAAATGTATTGAAACTTGATTTATTACCAAAAATATGGGTCTATCTCACAGAATGTTCTATGTGCACTTGAGAATATGGATTCTGCTAATGGTAGGTAGAGTCTTCTGTATATGTCTGTTAGGTCTAGTTGGTTTATAGTTGTTAAAGTCTTCTATTTCCTTAATGACCTTCTATCTAGTTTTATTGTGGAATGTGGAGTATTATTGAATGTGGAGTAATAACAACTCTTATTATTGAATTGTCTATTTGTTTTTTTAATTCTCTCAGTTTTTGCTTCGTGTATTTTAGGAATTTGTTGAAATATCTGTATTTTATATATACATACATATATATATATATTGAATTTGTTGAAATATCTGTATTTTATATATATATACATATATATATTGAATTTGTTGAAATACATATTATACATATACTTATATATGTATACCTATATATATATTTCTAACTGTTATATCTTTTTCACAAATTGACCATTTTAACATTATAAAATGTCCTTTGTCCCTAGTATCAATTTTGTGTCTTAAAGTCTATTTCATATGGTATTAGTGTAGCCACTTCAGCTTTCTTTTGATTATTGTCAGCATAGTTTATTTTTTTTTAATGAGGTTCTGTTCAAATACCATTTCCTTTCCTGTTCTTTCAACCTGTTTGTATCTTTGAATCTAAAATTAGTCACTTTAGATAGCATATAATTGGATCATGGCTTTTTAAAAATCTTTTCTGCCAATCTCTGACTTTAAATGTAGTGTTTAATCCATTTGAACTTAATGTCATTACTAAAAAGTTAGGATTTTATTCTGCCATTTTGTACTTTCTTTTCCGTATATCTTTTTGTTCCTTTAATTCTCCATACTGTCTTCTTTTGCATTAAATATATATATCTTAGTGTGACATTTTGATTCCCTATCATTTCTGTTACTGTGGATTTCCTGGTGTTATAATTAATATCTTGCTTATACTTATCTAGTTCAAACTAATACCAACTTAAATTTAATAGCATACCAAACTTTGTTCCTATACAGTTCTATTCCTTTCCTGGTCCTTTGTGATGTAATTGTAGTACAAACTATGTCTTTATATCTTATATGCTGCTCATCAACATATATTTGTAATCGTTGCTTGATGCAATTGTGTTTTAAATCATATAGGAGAAAAAAAGAATTACAAAAATATATTTATGCTATGTTTTATGTTTACCAGTGTAGTTACCCTTATTAGTGCTATTTATTTCTCTTTTTCTCCTTTTTTTAATCGACGTATAGGTGATACACATGTTACATTAGTTTCAGGTATAGAGCATAGTGATTCAACAACTGTATGTTGTGCAGTGCTCATCACAAGTGTAACTACCATCTGACACCATACAATGCTATTACAATAGCATTGACTGTATTCCCTATGCTGTATCTTTCATCCCCATAACTTACCCATTCTATAACTGGAAGCCTATATACTTCAGACTCCTCTTCATCCTTTTACCATCCCTCCACCCTCCTTCCTCTGGCGACCATTAGTTGTTTTCTTTTTTTGTTTCTTTGTTTTCAATGTTTATCTTTGAGAGAGAAAGAGACAGAGCATTAGCAGGGGAGGGGCAGAGATAGAGGGAGACACAGAATCCAAAGCAGGCTCCAGACTCTGAGCTGTTAGCACAGAGCCCGATGTGGGGCTCAAACTCACGAAACATGAGGTCATGACTTGAGCTGAAGTCAGACACTTAATTGATTGAGCCACCCATGCACCACCCCCTCTGTCAGTTTCTTTTCTGTATTTCTGAATCTGTTTCTGCTTTTTTTTAAAGAGAAAGAAAGCAAGTGGGGAGAAAGGGCAGAGAGAGGGAGAGGGAATCTTAAACTCTGCACTGAGCCCCACGTGAGACTCAATCTTACAACCCTGAGATCACGGCCTGAGCCAAAATCAAGAGTTGGACACTTAACTGATGGAGCCACCCAGGTGCCCCTGTTTCTGCTTTTTTATTTTTTAAACAAAAATTTGCTTATTTGTTCACTTGTTTTATATTCCACATATAAGTGAAATCATATGGTATTTGTCTTTCTCTGACTTATTTTACTTAGCATAATATCCTCCAGGTCTATCTGTGGTGTTGTTGCAAATCACAAGACTTTTTTTTTTAATGGCCAGGTAATATTACTCTGTGTGTGTGTGTGCGTGTGTGTGTCTGTGTGTGTGTGTGTATACTACATCTTCTCCATCCATTTATCTACTCATAGATACTTAGGTTGCTTCCATGTCTTGGATATTGTAAATAATGCTACAGTAAACCTAGGGGGTGCATATATCTTTTTGAATTAGTGTTTTTGTTTTCTTTGGATAAAGGAATTAGTGGATCTTATGGTATTTCTATTTTTAAGCTTTTGAGGAACTAATATACTGTTTTCCACAGTGGCTATACCAATTCACATTCCCACCAATAGTGCACTAAAGGGTTCCTTTTTCTCCACATCCTTGCCAATACTTGTTATTTCTTGCCTTTTTGATTCTAGCCAAAATGTGTGAGTAATATCTCACTGTGGTTTTGATATGCATTTCCTGATGGTGAGTGATGTTGAGCATCTTTTCATGTGTCTTTTGGCTGTCTGTCTGTCTTCTTTAGACAAATGTCCATTCAAGTCCTCTGCCCATTTTCAATCAGATTATTTTTTGGTGTTGAGTTGTAGAAGTTCTTTGTATCTTTTGAATATTAACCCCTTATCAGATACATCATTTGCAAATATCTTCACCCATTCGATAGGTTGCCTTTGTGTTTTATTGATGATTTTATTCACTGTGCAAAAGCTTATTTTGGTGTAGTCCCAATAGTTAATTTTTGCTTTTGTTTCCCTCACCTGAGGAGGCAGACATATCTAGAAAACTGTTGCTAAGGCTCATGTCAAAGAGGTTACTGCCTATGTTTTTTTCTAGAAGTTTTGTGCTTTTCAGGAGGGACAGTATATTTGAAGCAAGACCTGGATTCTGTTTCAGCTGTGTATGTGACATTTTCTCTTTTAAAATTTGGACCTCAAATTTTCCAATCTGCAAAAGAGAGATGGAAATATATCTCCCCATCTATTCTGTAAGGCTCTGTGAACTAAATGCTATTGGGTCTGTGGAAATGCTCTGGTCCCTTTGGAAGAAAAGCATGTAACTTCCTCAAGGCTTCATTATTGTTACTTCCAGTTCTACGTCCCACTGTGTGTCCTTGATCAAGCCACTGAACCAATTGCTTCTGTTACTCTACCTAGCCCCCTCTCTTTTTTAGGAAGAGACAATGCTCATTCTCCTCATAGACATGACAGTAAATTTAAATTGCTTTACATGCCTTTAAAATTACTTGAGGGGCACCTAGGTGGCTCAATCAATGGAGTGTCCAACTCTTGGTTCTGGCTCAGGTCACTATCCTGAGGTCATGGGTTTGAGCCTCACGTTGGGCTCCACACTGAGTCTGGAGCCTGTTTAAGATTCTCTCTCTTTCTCCCTCCCTCCCTCCCTCTCTCTCTCTCTCTCTCTCTCCCCCCGCTTTTGCCTCTCTCCCCAGCTTGCACTTGCTCTTTCTCAAATATAAATAAATAAATTAATTAATTAATTAATTAACTTGAAGATGTTGAGGAAGCACTGTTGCTATTTGCAGTTTGAATGGCAATCAAGATTATTTTTGGACAAATGGAGTATATTTTATTGCAATCCTGTATATGATTAGTGGAATTTTTTTTATATTACCCATAATAGTAGAAAGAGTTTTGTAACCTCCTATAGTCCTTTGTATGCTTCTCTCCCTCCCTCTCTCTCTCTTTTTTTTGTCTAGTATCTCCCTAGTTCTATTAAATCCAAGCCTCTCTCTGAGAAGTGGTTAGAACTCACAGCTTTTTCTAATTGTGCTAAAATATATATAACATAAAATTAACCATTTAAGCCATGTTTAAATGTACAATTCAGTGGCATTGAGTACTTTCACATGGTCGTCAATGTGTGCACATGGTTTTGAAAATGTGGATTGCATAGTTGCTGGATAATATTTGTTTGGGAAACCAACATTGTGATTCAAAGTAAATAGTGTGGACTGTAGCACTTTGCTGACTTATTTTGTTGAAGCCATGGGTTTTTATAAAATGTGGTCAGTGTTGATTTCAGTGGCCATGCTTCCTTTTCCTCATTTCATTTCTGAGAATGACCTAAACAACCTAATGGTTCAGACACAGTATGTTTAACTCACCTCTCTCTTGGTGTCGCAGGTTGCAAGGCAGGCAGGAACTAACTCGGGGACAGTCATGTCAAGAGGATTGTATCAACCGGCAACAATCTTTATGGGCCGCCGAATGTCAGCCGTCTCAAGCATTGGAGGTTTCAGTACAGAGCGGAAATCTCCCCCGCCCACAAAGAACTTTTCAATTCCTGACCCACATTCACACCAACAGACAGCCCAGAGCGGCAATGTGACAGACAGCTATGTAGTACAAACTAATAGTGACACACAGTGCTTAAATAAGCCTGACAAAATAGATGGAAAGACATCTCTTCAGATTGGTGGGAAAACGCCAGTCACAGCCGGCGCATTGTCTGAGGAGGAACAAACTCATTGCCTGCAGATAGGAAGCAACACGCGTCACGGCGAGAGTAGTTTATCTGAAGGCAAAAAGTCTGCTGAACTCCATTCCCCGTTACGGGAAAGATTAAGTCCAGAGAACAGAACCACTGATTTAAAGTGTGACAGTTCCAGCAGATCAGAGGGATCAAACGGAGAAATACTGACACAGGAACATATTGAAGTCAAGGAAAAAAGAGCCAGACCGCCAGTCTCTCTGCTATCAGTCTCAGAATACTGTGCATCTGTAAATAAGTGTTCTCAAGAGAAGGATTCTGCTTGGGAAGGTTTCTCAGGTGGGGTGAGAGGCTGAGATTGTATGCTGATTTTTGTTGGTGTTTAGGTTTTGGGGGTGGTGGCGGTCTTATATAAGAACAAAATACGCTCTTTAATTTTATCTCTGTCAAAAAGCAAACCAGTGACTTGGCCAAAAAATTCCGTTCTCAAGAGTTCTTGAATATACACGTGGAAATATTTTTGCAAGCTAATTCACTGATTTAAAAACCCACTGTGATAGTTTTAAAGATATTTTTAATGATGTAGTACATGATTTTTCACGTACTATAATTAGTTGTGGATTGTTTCTACATGTCTTTAACTAAGTAATTCATCTGCCTGTGAGGCAGAATGTGTTAGCCTTGCTTCTCCCCAAAGTTAGTGATCAGTTGTCTATTCATATCCCCTCTTACAGATCACCTTCCTCCTGGGGACCCCGAGTCACAGAAACCCTCCAGAAAAATGCAGGAAGAGCAAGAGGAGGAAAGTTTGAGCAGCAGCAGCAGTGATCTCACAGTCTCTGTAAGTGAAGATGATCTGATTTTCAAAAGTCCAGAACCACAGCCAAACACAATGGAAGGAGAAGACGGAATAGAGGCCTTAAAATTAATCCACTTTGAACAAGAACGAGATGCCCTATCCACCGAAAAACATAATTGTATTTTGCAAACCTTAAGCTCTCCTGATTCAAAAAAGGAATCCGCCACTAACTCACCAACAAGAGAGTAAGCCATTCAATTTTTTTTTTTTTACCGTTCTGTTTTTAATTATAGACATTTTTAGACACCGTTCCACTGGGAGTGTATTATTGAACCTTCAGACATGGATGTGTAAGTTCCTTAAGTCCCGTAAACAGTCTTTTAGATAAGGTTTAATTTTATTTCTTTTTTTTTTTTAATGAAATAGCTTTAAAAGTCTGAATATCGTTGACTCATGGTGATTGGCAGTTTATAATGATATCCAAACAATCGCTGGCTAATTCATAAGTCATACCCCCCCACACCCTGCTCCCCAGCATTCTAGAAAGTAAGTCATTTTTTAAGTTGTGGTAGCACAGAAGGTGACAAATAGTTAAACTTACTAGGAGTTCAGCTTCAGAGGCTAAAAACTTTGTATCTAATTAATTTGCTTAATCCTTCTATTCCTTGCCACTGTGTCTTACAGTTAAACATGAGTTTATAAGTTTTGCTAAGTATATTTCCAAGTCAGCTTTCATTTTTTTGAATGAAGACACTGGAATCTTTAATATTAAATAGGAACAACATTAGTGTTATACATTCTGAGCACTTCTGATATCCAACTCATAAAAGCTCTCATATAATTTTTCACTATTGTCTGGAAACCCTGGGTGGAATTATGTGGAAAGTATTAAAGCTGTTAGGAGGCCAATTCCGCAATGAAAAGTAGCACTAATAGGATCACATCTCTTGTGGGAGTAGAAGAAACCTAAGTAAACACCCTGAGGTAGATGTCATCTTTTGAAAATGAGGAAACCGAGGCCAGGGGCATAGGAACGACATTGTGCCATATGGGCAGACCTGCCTCCCCAGCCTCCATGCTACCCCCAGAACTTTCTCTTATACTATGATAATGTCACTCTTTCTTTTCAATGGTCTCAGCAACCGTGAAAAGACAAGTAGGTGTTGTCGCATATTGGGATATTATATTCTCTTTCAGAGTACTATTGTACTTTCGATATATTGCTTTTTACCATTCATAATCTAGTTATGGTGAAAAGTTTAATTTACAGTTCGACTCAAGAGTTCAAGAAAGATTTATTAAGAGGACACAGAGTACAAAGTACTTGCACTATGGATGCAAGAACTGACAAACTTCCTGTCCTTGCTTGTTGTGGAGGCAAGCCAAATGGATTTTTCTAGTCATAATATTTCTGTCTCATCAGAGAGGTACAGATATTATATGCTACATCATCAGAAACTTTATTACCAGAGATAAAATCATCTATTTTGGGTTTTGTATTCACAGGCTTCTTTTCATAGCAATCCATTGGTGAAGTTAGGACTTTGGTAGGCTAACAAGCGGGCTAGCGTAGTAGTGTCCTTACTTGGGATTCAGTCTTTTCCTGAGATGAAAAACAATGAGCATGTGTATGGGTTTAAGAATGCTCTATCCCCTTTTCTCCTGTGTGAATGACTTTTTCCTATGACCTTAAAGCCAAGCTGCTTGGAATTTTGGGATGTGGTTTTCCAACACTTATTGGGAAATGTGGTCATTTGGGGAATTTTGGAATATTTGTCTTAAAAGAATGCCCCCAAGATAAAAGGTCAGTAAATAAATAAATAAATTTGAGCCTATTGATTTTCTGTGGTGAAAGTACTCCCCACGAATAGGTTGGAAGCATTTTTAAATGATGCTGGTTAACCTGCTGACATTCCCACTGCTTTTGAGGCCCTACTTTCTCTTATTTATTCTTAACATGAGTGGTTCTCCCTTGCTCTGAAGGTTAATTATTAATCTGGGGCTATAGCATTGTATTTACAGAGCTAACACTGTGACCTTAAAGGTTTGTTATCTAAGTTAACTTTACGGTTTTCGGGGGTTTGGAGAAAAGTCACTTGAATGAATTTTAGTTAAGAGAGATGAGAGATGGGACAAAGACACATAGAAAGATACGAACAGGAAACTGGCCCCTCCGATTTGACGATGATAGTGATGACGATAGTTACTACGTTTTAGCACGTCTATGTGCCGCTAAATTGCTGCGTTTGGACATGAAACTTGGTTTTAAGCTTTCTGGCAGTAAAGGTGCAAAGAGGAATACAGTATCCTGGATAGCTTCCATCTGAGGGGAAAGGTGAGGCCAAGGATTATTTTTGTGTCATTTGGTTTTTGTTTGTTTTGTTTTTGGTTTTTGTTTTGTTTAGAAAAAAATTTAACAGCTCTATTGAAATATAATTCACATACTATACAGTCCACCTATTTAAAGTGTATAATCCAAGGGTTTGGGGTATATTACGTTACCAATTTATGAAAAATGTGCTAAAATGTAAAAAACATTTTAACATTGCCATTTTAAGCATGTAATTTAGTGACATTAATTACATTTACCATACCGTGCAGCCATCCATCACCACTGTCTGTTTCCAAAAGTTGTTCCTCACTCCAAATATAAACTCCGTAAGCATTAAGTAGTAACTCTCCATTCTTCCCTCCCTCCAGTCTCCTCTAATCTACTTTTTCTTATGAATTTATCTATTCTATTGGTAATTATACATTATTTGCACTTTTGTGTCTGACTTATTTCAGTTAGCATAAGATCTTTTAGGTTCATATATGTTGTTGCAAGTATCAGAACTTCATTCTGTTTTATAAGTAATATTCTAGTGTAGGACGTACTACATTCTGTATATCCATTTATCTGTTGATGGACACTTGGGTTGCTTCTATTTAAAAGCCACGTGTTTTTGAGAAGCTTCATGACCCACTCCACAGATACTTCCAGATATTGAAAACCAGGCTGTGCTTCATGCACAATTCCTTCATTGAAAGTTATAATTAACCCTTCTCATAAGAAAGCATACTAAAATAAAGCTGAGTAAAAAAAAAAAAAGTCAAAAGGAAGACCTAGAATTTTTTTTATTCTTTTTTTTTTTTTTAATGTTTACTTTTGAAAGAAACAGAGCGTGAGTGGGGGAGGGGTAGAGAGAGAGGGAGACACAGAATCCGAAGCAGACTCCAGGCTCTGAGTTGTCAGCACAGAGCCCAATGTGGGGCTCGAACTCACGGATTTTGAGATCATGACCTGAGCCGAAGTTGGAGGCTCAACCGACTGAGCCACCCAGGCGCCCCTATTCTTTATTTTTTTTTTATGTTTTTATTTTTTATTTTTGAGAGAGATAGAGCGCGAGCGGGGGAGGGGCAGAGAGAGAGAGAGACACAAAATCTGAAACAGGCTTCAGGCCCCAGGCTTCAAGCTGTCTGCAGGGCTCGAACTCATGAACCATGAGCTCATGATCTGAATCGAAGTTGGACACTTATCTGAACCATCCTGGCACCCCGAGAATCTTTTTATTCTCAAAGAGTAAATAGTTTGCTGCAAACATTGGTACAATCCTCCATGACTTAAAACACCAGACATTTGGGGCGCCTGGGTGGCTCAGTTGGTTAAGCGACCGACTTCGGCTCAGGTCATGATCTCACCGTCTGTGAGTTCGAGCCCCGCGTCAGGCTCTGTGCTGATGGCTCAGAGCCTGGAGCCTGCTTCTGACTCTGTGTCTCCTACTCTCTCTGCCCTTCCCCTGCTTAGTCTGTGTCTCTCAAAAATAAAATAAACCTTTAAAAAAAAAAAAAAAAAACACCAGACATTTGCTGCTTTCCAAATGTGTCAGGTGGTTGGCCCAGTGTCAATTAGGGCCTCAGGAATAATTTGGCCACATGCCTCTCTTCATCTGGGAGAGTAGTTTAGTCTGATACCTGGTGGTGGAAGCAGAGTTCCAAAGACAGCCAGAGGGCAAGTCCCAGTGCCCACATGCTTTTATAATGTTGCCTGAGTCATGTTTGCAGGTGTCCCGTCGTTAAAGAAAGTCACAGAACCCAAGCCCAGAGTTAACAAGTGGAAAAGTCCAGGGGTCCACCTCTTGATAAGATGAGTGGCAGAGTCACATTGCAAAAGAGGGAACACACAGGGATGGGAAGTTTATGATCAATTTTTGCAACCCCCCACAGTATTTTAGGACAAATTCAAATGAAAGTAACTTCAGCATGACTCCAAAGGTCAGGAAAGGTTTTATACAGGTGTTGAGGCATCATCTTGAAGGCTGTCACAGCTTTGATTAAGAAGGAGGTAGGAAGAGCTGAGTTAGGTCTCCGAGAAGAGTGCTGGCAGGCATGTAGATGCTGAGAGCACAGAGGGTATGGGAGGGCAGAGCAAAGGGCATGACTGAGGCTCAGTGAGCAGGACTCCTTAAAGTAAAGGTTTAAAATGGTGCCTGAGGCATAGCTGAAAACAGGCCAAAATATCTGGTTAATGAATTTAGAGTTCATTTTCTACCTTTTGCACAACTGCTGAAGGATAGTATGGTGAGTAACTTCACTTAGGAGAATTAATCTGACATGATTAGTGTTGTCAGGATTAATTATCCACGAGGTAGGCAGAATTCTGAGGTGGCTCCCCAGAGTCCTGCCTCCTGGTGTGCACTCTGTGTAATCCCTTTGCCTTGAGTGTGGGCAGGACTGTGCATCTGATGGATTCTCCCCCCCCCCACAATTACTCTATGTTAAATGACAGATATCAAGAATTTTGCAAATATAATAAAGTCTCAAATCAGTTGCTTTTGAGCTAATCAAAAAGGAATTATCTAGAGTGGGCCTGACCAAAACAGATCAGGTCAGCCTTTATAAGGGCCCCTACAGAAATCAGAGATTCAAAGCAGCTGATATCCTGTTTGCCTTGAAAAAGCAAACTGCCATCTTGTACAGAAGGCCTCATGGTAGGAAATGGTCGGCCGGAAATTCGTTTGCCAACAACCAGTGAGTTTGGAGGACCCAGACACATTGCAGACCTGGCCAGCAGCTTGATTTTAGCATGGTGAGACTGAGAATGAGACTCCACTAACCTAGACCCAGACCTCTGACCCATGAGAACTGTGAGAAAGGTTTATGGTGAGAAATTTGTGGTAATTTGTTATGCAGCAGTTATGGTCCAATTGAAAAACTGGAATCAAGGATTGTATCTTTGCAAGGATTTTATGGGTAGAAGTCACTACCCATAATGACCAAAAGCAGGCTGAATCAGGTGTGTTCAGGGTCCAGTGTGGGAGCACATGGTGCCAGAGTGGCAAAGTGAGCAACCCAGCAGCCGTGTGGGTTGGGCCCAGTAGTCGACCTGTGCCTTCCTCTTGCCCTGTACCCTCACCATCTGAGCAAGTGCATTTTCATATATGGCCACATGCAGGTGAGCAGGCATGGAACAAGGCTGACTGGCAGGGACCTAGAAAAGCGAGTGTGTACATCTGCATTACTCAACAAGCAGTTTCTCATGCAAACAGAATTTCTCTGGTGCCTTCTCTAGTGAATGAAGCAATGTATTGATAGTTTTTTGGTTTTGCTTTGTTTGCAATGCATAACGTCATATATGCACCTTTATATCATACAGAATACTTTCACTGCCTGAAAACCCCTATGCTCTGTCTACTCATTTCTCTTTCCACCCCCTCACTCAAACCCTTGGTCACTACTGATCTTTCTGTTGTCTGTAGTTTTGCCTTTTCTAGAATGTCATATTCTTGGAAGCATACAGTATATAGCCTTTTCAAATTGGCTTCTTTCACTAAGCAATATATATTTAAAAATTTTTAATGTTTACTTATTTATTATTTTTTTTAATTTTTTTAATGTTTACTTATTTTTGAGAGACATAGAGGCACAGTGTGAACAGGGGAAGGGCAGAGAGAGAGAGGGAGACACAGAATCGGAAGCAGGCTCCAGGCTCTGAGCCGTCAGCACAGAGCCCGACGCGGGGCTCGAACTCACAGACTGCGAGATCATGACCTGAGCCGAAGTCGGCCGCCCAACCGACTGAGCCACTCAGGCACCCCTACTTATTTATTATTTTTAAGAGAGTGTGTGTGAGCATAAGCAGGGGAGGGGCAGAGAGAGAAAGAGAGGGAGACATATTCCAAAGCAGGCTTCCTGCTGTCAGCACAAAGCCCGACCACAAACTGAGATTATGACCTGAGCCAAAGTCTGACGAGACAAAGTCAGACACTAACCGCTTAACTGACTGAGCCACCCAGACGCTCCAAGCAATATGCATTTTAAATTCCTTCTTGTCTTTTTATGGCTTGCTAGCTCATTTCCTTTTAGTGCTAAATAATATTTTGTTACCTGGATATACCACAGTTTATCCATTTACTTACTGAAGGCAGCTTTGTGACCTACACATTTTGTCAATTATGAATAAAGACACTGGAGACAGTTATGTGCAGGTTTTTGTGTGGACATAAGAAAATATCCTTGTCGGCCTTTGGTAGGATCAGGTTTTTTTTTTTATTTTAATTATTCTAATAGATACAGAATGGTATTTTGTTTTAATTTGCAATTTCCTAATGACATGATGGTGAGCATCTTTTCATATACTTAATTACTATTTGTATATCTTCTTTGGTGAGGTACTTGTTCAGTTCTTTTGCCCAGTCTTTTTTTTTTTGGATTGTTTGTTTTCTTACTGTTGAGCTTAAATCAGGGGGATAACATGTTTTGTAAATATTTTCTCCCCATCTGTTGCTTATTTTCCATTTTCCATTTTCTTGAGAGTGTCTTTTTCAGTGCAGAAGTTTTTGGTTTCTTTTTTATTTAGCCTCTCCCAGGGCAATGGACTCCAGCAGTGAGTGCTGACCCACCAGTACTGCAGGGCGTAGCCACTGGCATCCCCTGCCACCATCTCAAGGCCCCCAGAAGTTTTTTTATTTTAATAAAGTCCAACTTACCTCTTTTATTCTATCATTGTTCTTATGGTATTGTATCTAGAAACTCATCACCAAATCTAAGGTCACCTAGATTTTTTACTATGTTATCTTCTAGAAGTATTATAGTTTTTCAGTTTACATTTAGATTTGTGATCCATTTTGAATTAATCTTTGTGAAAGGCATAAGGTCAGTTTCCAGATTCATTTTATCTTTTTGCTTATGGATGTCATTTTTTCCACTACCATCTGTTGCAAAACCTTTTCTTTTTCCATTGAAGAGTTAAATAGTTGACTTTATTTGTGTGGGTCTCTCTCTGGGTTTTCTGTTTTATTCCACTGATCTGTTTGTTCCTTTACCATTTCACACTGTCTTTATTATGTTAGCTTTGTAGTAAATCTTGAATTCATGTAGTATCACTCCTCTAACTTTGCTCTTCTTCAGTACTGTATTGACTTCTCTGGGTCTTTTGCTTTTCCATACAGACTTTAGAATCAGCTTGTCGATATTCAGAAAAATAACTTGTAATTTGATTGATATTATATTGAATCCAGAGCTGGGAATACAAGTTGGGAAAAACTGACATCTTAACAGTGTTAAGTCATCCTATGCATGAACATGGAATATCTCTTTGTTTTTTAGATCTTTGATTTCTCTCATCATTTTTGTAGTTTTCTTCATGTAGTTCTTGTATATAAATTGTTAGACTTATTCTTAAGTACTTTTCTCTTTTTTATGCTAATGTAAATATATTGTGTTTTTCATTTCAAATTTTACTTGTTTGTTGCTGCTATATAAAAAAGCAGTTGACTTTTGTAGATTAACCTTATATCCTGCAACATTGCTATAATTATTATTAGCTCCAGGAGTATTTTGTTTTCGATTTTGGGGGATTTTCAACATAGACAAGCATGTGATCTGTGAATAAAGACAGTTTTATTTTTTTATTCCCAATCTATATGTCTTTTATTTTCTTTTTTTAAATAAATTTTTTAATGTTTATTGATTTTTGAGAGAGAGAGAGAGTGAGAGGCAGAGAGAGAGGGGGACAGAGGATCCAAAGTGGGCTCTGTGCTGACAGCAGAGATCTCACAAACCATGAGATCATGACTTGAGGCAAAGTTGGATGCTCAACCAACTGAGCCACCCAGGTGCCCCTTATTTTCCTTCTTACTGCATTAGCTGAGATTTCTAGTACAATGTTAAGTAGGAGTGGTAAGGAGACATTCTGGCCTTGTTGCTGATCTTATTGGGAAAGCATCTAGTTTTTTCCTAGTAAATATGATGTTAGCTATGGATTTTTTGTTCTTTATCTGTTGAAGAACACTTGTTCTTTACCAAATTGAAGAAATTCCCCTTTATTCTTGGTTTGCTGAGAGTTTTTATCATGTATGGGTGTTGACTTTTGTTATATGCTTTTTCTACGTGTAATGGTACAATCATATGATTTCTCTTCTTTAGCTTTGGATGTGATGGATTATATTCATTGATTTTCAAATATTGAATCAGAGATGTGCCTGGGATAAAATCCAACTGGTCATGGTATATAATTGTTTTATACATTTTTGGATTCAGTTTGCCAATATTTTTTGAGGATTTTTGCATCTATATTCATGAGAGATACTGATCTGTAGTTTTCCTCTTCTATAATGTGTTTATCTGGTTTTGGTGTTAGGGTAATGCTAGTCTTATATAATGAGTTAGGAAGTATTCTCTTGGCTTCTATTCTCTGAAAGAGATGGTAGAGAATTGGCATATTTCTTCTTTAAATGTTTGGTAGAATTTGCCAGAGAACATATCTGGCCCTGGTGCTTTCTGTTGTGAAAGATTATCAATTATTAATTCAATTTCTTGGGGCGCCTGGGTGGCTCAGTCGGTTAAGCCGCCGACTTCGGCTCAGGTCATGATCTCGCGGTCTGTGAGTTCGAGCCCCGCGTCAGGCTCTGTGCTGATGGCTCAGAGCCTGGAGCCTGCTTCAGATTCTGTGTCTCCCTCTCTCTGCCCTTCTCTTGCTCATGCTCTGTCTCTATGTCTCAAAAACAAATAAATGTTAAAAAAAATAATAATTCAATTTCTTTAACATATATAGTTCTATTCAGATTCTCTGTTTCTCTTTGTGTAAGATTTTGTAAATTGTGTCCTTCTAGGAATTGGTTCATTTCATCTGAGTTATCAAATTTGTGAGTTTAGAGTTATCCATACTATTATTTTCCCTTTAATGTACATGGGATCAATAATAATGGTCTATCATTCATTCTGACATTTGTATATCTTCTTTTTTTTCTTGGTTGGCCCGGGTCAGAGGAGGTGAGTGACCTATAGCCAAGACAGTCTTGCAGGATACTGAGGAGCACTCAGGAAGGTTCCAGCCTGAAGAACCTCTTTAAACATATTTTCCAAGACAGCTTTACCACTGAAGATTCCATCAGTTTGTGTTTGATTACCTATTCCACTTCTTAAATACTCATTTATTTATGTTTTCATTTATCTTGAGTCAATTTTCAAGTGTGTACTATGCTAAAAATAGATCCACTTTCTAAGTTTTCAAATGTGTGGGCCTAGTTTATATTTTAGAATTACTACTGTATCAATAATTATGCTCCTTTTCTCATTGATAATTTTTTATGTCTGCCCTATCTTTTAATGAATCAGTCCTGCATGAGATTTGTCTATGCTGTTAATTTTCTTCAAATCAGATTTTATCCCATCTATTGCTTTTTAAAAATCTCATTCATTTCTGGGGTGCCTGGGTGGCTCAGCTGGTTAAGCGTTCGACTCTTGGTTTCAGCTCAGGTCACAATCTCATGGTTGTGGGATTGAGCCCTGTATTGGCTCCTCACTGAGTGTGGTGCCTGCTTAAGAATCTCTTTCTCTCTCTCTCTCTCTCTCTCTCTCTCTCTCTTTCCCTGCCTTTACCCCTCCCCTGCTCACATGCTCTCTCTCTCTCTCTCTCTCTAAAATATAAAAATAAAATACTGAACAATCATACATATTCCATGAGTCCCAGATCCACGCCGGGCTCTGTGCTGACAGTGCAGAGTCTGCTTGGGATTCTCCCTCTGCCTCTCTCTCTGCCCCTCCCCTGCTCATTCTCTCTCTCTCTCTCAAAATAAATAAACTTTAAACAAATCTCATTTGTTTCTATTATTCTCTTTATTATTCCTTTATTTATTTCTTTGCTTTATTATGTGGTTCTTTTCTAACTTGAGTTGAATGCCTAATTTTCAGTCTTTCTTGTTTTCAAGCACATGCTTTCAAGGCTTTATATTTCCCTCTAAATACTGCTTGACTTGCACCCTGCTGGTTTTGACAAGTAACACTATCAATGTCATTCAGTTTTAAATATTTTAACTCTCTGAATATTTATAAATAAGTATTAAACTTTCATCTTTGACATAGGTATTGTTTAAAGTGATTTTTTTAAGTTCTTAAGCATGGAGAAAGAGAGATTATCTTTTCATTTTAGATATCTAGTTTTATCACATTTTTGGCAGAGAATGTGTTCTGGACAGCCTCTGCTCTTCATTGATTCCTCATAGTAATAGCCAATTTTTATTCATGCTCATGTGTGTTTGAAAGGAATGTATATTCAACTCTGTTGGGTGTAGAGTTCTGTACGTTCCCCTTAGCTCAAGCTTATTAATCACATAGTTCTAACCTGTGTGTTCACTAACTTTTGATCTATAAGTTTCGGATCTTTCAAATCTATTGCTAATTAGTGTTTTTACATTCTTCCTGGGCAATATAAGTACCTTAGATGCTATATCTCCATTTATTCCCTGTGGGTCTATTTTCATTTGTTTCTTAATCACTGCCTTGTTGTTTCAAATCTCTGGTAATTTTTTAATGGATATCATATAGGAGCATTTTCGAAGTGATTCGAGACCTAAGTTCTCTTCCTCTGAAGAGGATTTACATATGCTTCTGGCATGTGTCTGGGGCAGAAGCAATCCTGGATTCTTTCATCCAGGTGTGAGGATTTTGATGCTTTGGAGCCAGACTTCAGCCCCTTTGATGACCACACTATTCTATTTCACCCTTATCTGTAGGAAGTAGCCCTCTGAGGTTCCAGCTCAAAGTGTGGGTGATTTATTAGGGTTCCTTCTTTAGTAGATCCAATGTTGGTTTCTATTCTCCAGTTCTGTGGGTTTGTCCAGAGTTCTGCTCAGCATCTCGGATTCTCAGCTTCCTGTTCTGGAACTGGCACATGCCCTTCAAAGAAAAGCTGCCCCACATATTAAGTTCATTGGTTTGAAGTTTCTTTTTTTTTACATTTGATCCTGCAATTCTTCATTACCTTATCTCTCTAATGCTGTTAAGGATATTTTTCAAATATATGTTGTTGTTCTTAGTGCAAGGTTTCACCTGCATTATCTAGGAGGCCATTAGGAGAAGCTGAAGTCCTTGTCATATGCAGTTTTTAAAATAAGTTTTACTGTTGCGGTATAGCATACACATAGAAAGTGAACAAATCATGAGTCTACAGCTGATTGATTATCACAGAGTGCACACCCCTGGTAGCCCCCTCCCTATCCAGAAATGGTATCGGTACCCAAAACCTGCTCTTTGTCCCCACTCTCTTCTCCCTCATCACTTCTGTTGACACCTGCTTCCTTTATGAATACCAAGGAAATCAGATTATCATTTGGCCCCTTTGAATTTTAATTATGAAATGCATAGCTTTGGCCAAGGCCTTCCTAACTTGGTTTGCCTTTTCCCCTTTAAATCTGTTAGTTGGAAGGTTTTCTTCCCTTCCATTTCATCTCTCTTGCCTGTATGAACCCTCTCACGTCTTTTAACAATCTGTCTCTTTAGATTGCACACAATACTTTCTTGTTTTCCTGTGTGTGGTTACTGGAAAGCCTTCCAAACTCATGACTGTCTGCTGATCTGTAGAATATGCTATTTCAAAATGTTATGTTTTACACCCATTTATGAAAAATCATCCAGAATATTAACGTGTTTCCTTACTTTTATTTCTCCTATCAGGCTAATGCTAGTTCCATTTCTTTAACTAGAGATGATCACAAGAAACAAATCAGGAACATATTTGTTTGGTCTGGAATGTTCTCTTGCTGTCTCCCTGCTCTAGGCATGTTGTGAAATCATAGGAGGAATGGCAGAGCCGTGACCTCTTACGATTGTCGTCTTGTATCTCCTTTTGGCCAGGATTGAAATTGACTAATTGAACTTGATTTCTAGTTCTCATTTACCACCTTCATCAGATTCATTTCTTTCAGCTAAAGCACCTGTACAGTGGCTAGCATATGTTATAATTTGAATCTCTATTAGTTAACGATAACCCGATATGATGATTCTAGAAGCCAAGATGCAGGGGCGCCTGGGTGGCTCAGTTGGTTAAGCGTCCAACTTCAGCTCAGGTCATGATCTCACAGTTTGTGAGTTCAAGCCCTGCATTGGGCTCTGTACTGACAGCTCAGAGCCTGGAGTCTCCTTCAGATTCTGTGTCTCCCTCTCTCCCTGCCCCTCCATGCTCATGCTCTTGTCTCTCTCTGTCTCTCAATAATAAATAAAAATGTTTTTTTTTAAAAAAAAAAGGAAGTCAAGATGCAAGAACATACATAAAGTAAAACAGGAATGGCCAACATTTTTTTTTAATTTAGAAATGAACTTGACTTCTGTGTCTCTTACTCCTGACTGTTGGCAATTTGGTAAGTTTCATTTCTAGCATCAGAGAATCTGAATCATGACAAAAATGGGCATTTTGTTTTACTTAACCCTTTTCACTGAAAAGTACTGGGTATGGTGCACTCACTGTGAGTATAGGTTGTACTTAACATCAGTATATAAGGTCACCAGCAAAGCCCCAGAACTCAGAGAGTTCAACCAGGAAGTCATCATCCAAATAGGTATGACCAGAAGTTTTCCTTAAAAGGGAGATACTTTCCAGGAAAAAGATAGAGGAATACCTTGTTTATTGTGCTTCACTTTATTGAGCCTCACAGATTCTGCATTTTTTACAAGCTGAAGGTTCAAGACTTCAGTGGGAAGTAACTGCAGATGTGGTGAAAATAGCAAAAGAAATAGAATCAGAAGTGGAGCCTGAAGACGTGGCTGAATTGCTGCAATCTCATGATAAAACTTGAAGGGATGAGGAGTTGCTTCTTACAGATGAGCGAAGAGTGTTTTCTTGAAATGGAATCTACTCCTGGTGAAGAAGCTGTAAAGATTGTTGAAATGACAACAAAAGATTTAGAATGGTACACGAACTTAGTTGATAAATCAGCAGCAGGTTTTGAGAAGACTGACTCCAATCGTGAGGGAAGTTCTGTGGGTAAAATGGAGAAATCATTCATGGAAGGAAGAGTCAGTTCGATGCATCAAACTCATTGCTTTATTTTAAGAAATTGCCACAGACACCCCAGCCTTCAGCAACCTCCACCCTGATCACTCAGCTGCCATCAACATCGAGGCAAGACCCTCTGCCAGCAAAATGATTATGACTCACTGAAAGCTCAGATGATAGTTAGCATTTTTTAGCCATATTTTAAAACTAAGGTATTTACATTGTCTTTTTAGACATAATGCTATTGAACACTTAATAAACTATGGTATAGTATAAACATAACTTTGATATGCACTGGAATACAAAAATACTCATGTGACTTGCTTTATTGTGATACTCGCTTTATCACGGTGGTCTAGTACCACACCCACAGTATCTCTGAGGCATGCCTGTTATCAGGGCTGATAAGCTGTCTTCGAGAAAGTCATAGACTAATCAGCTGTAGGTCTCTCTGAAGCAAGGATGTGTGAACAGGTGGAACAGAGGCAGCTACAGCCCAGGAAAGGGGAGGCTTGAGGCAGAATCGGGTAGTTCCGCATCCAGGACTGATGTGGGGAGAGAGGCACCAAGTCCAGGGGTGGACAACTCGGGAGGTGTCCCCTGGAGTGGGACAGTGGAGTTTTACGATACTTCGCCTGGCCTACCTGAAATCTTTAATATTTTTTTAGGGTTAGGCTTAAGATTGTCCTTATAGGACAATAATATGTAATTGTGTATGTATAGGACTTGATATGTAATATTTATATACTAAGTGATAATTTCTATATCTTTGCGTGCTTACTACATAGCAGATGCTGTGCCAGCCGCTTCACACACATTATCTCATTTACAACAACAGTTCTATGCAGTAGAGGTGTCATTACCTGCATTTTACTGATGAGGGCACCTAGAATCACTTCTGAGACTGCCTTCCAGTGAGATGCCTTCTCCCACATTCTGAAAGGCACGTGGGCCAGGCTGGCTTTCCTACTTTCATGGCTCCAGAGCTCCCTCTTCTGTGGTTCTCTCGTAATGTTTCTAAGTGTGGCTTCTAGCTTTCTTGGATCTCTTGCCTCTTGCCCCTCATCCACTTTAAGTGGAAAGAGTCTTTCTTATTGCCTCAGTTCAGTTCAACTTAGAGGTCACTTGCAGCAGTTTCTTCTCAGGCCTGATCTCTCTGCCAGTACTGCAGCGAGGTCCCAGACTGCAGGGTCGCTCCTGTTCCCACCACAGCCCCTGTGTTCTCACCCTTGAAATGGACCTGCAGACCCCCTTCCAGATGGGCTGGTGTCCTTCTGGTGAGTGCCACTGGCCGATGTGGAGGGGAGGTTCTCGTGTTCTGGGGAACATCCTGTGTCCCTTTGCTGTCCCTCCGCTTCCTTTTGTACGGTTGCAGATGTAATGGGTTGGGTTGCTCTCTGAGTTGGTCACACTGCCTTGTGTTCTTTCACCTAATTTTGTAGTAGATACTACATGTGAGTTTTTGGTTTGCTCTCCTAGTTGTTCTCTTTCTTTTTTATTTTATTAGAGGAATTATGAGAGATAAAAGAAAAAAAAGAAAAGAAAGAAAGAAAGAAAGAAAGAAAGAAAGAAAGAAAGAAAGAAAGAAAAGAAAAGAAAGAAAAGAAAAGAAAAGAAAAGAAAAGAAAAAAGAAAAGAAAAGAAAAGAAAAGAAAGAGAAAAGAAAAGAAAGAATGCCGACACTGTTATCCTAGAATTCTTTTTACCATTTGATATTTGAGTAAATCACAACATTTTAAGGGTGATCTCCCAATGGTGTGTGAAACTGCCCTGCCCCAGCTTTCTGGGAGCCAAACAGGAGTTGGAGAGGGAGGGTAGGGAGAGGGAGGAGGAGGGAAAGATGAGGGAGTCTAGTGAGAGAAGGTAGCAGAACTACACCTCTACCAGGGAGAGAACAATAGGCCAAACCCTGCTCAGGGTGTAGCAAAACTAAACCTCTTTCAGTACAAATTTGAGATCTGAAAGTAATTTATTCTGAGTGGGACCAGTTTACCATGGTTTCAGATGTTGGGAGAAGAAACTCCGGCAGTCTGGCCCTGGTTGTTTAAGACCCAAACAAGGTAGGAGAGACTGGAACATGGTTAGGTTTTCAAAAATGGGGCTAATAGCAAACGGGCCTCAGGGAGAGGCCACATGTAGGCCTGGCTGTCAGTAGGCCCAGCTGAGTCTGAAGTCAGCCCAGCCCAGGCTCCAGGTGTGAGTGCACAAGCTCCCAAACAGTTACAGTCCCCTGAATTCCAGGCCCCCCACCAGATGTTCAAGCTGAGGCCCCAGACATTGTGGAGCATATAAGCCACCTGCACTGCTCCCTGTCGTAATTCTCGACCCACAAAAGCCATAAGCATAGTGCAAGTTGAATTACACCACTGAATTTGGGTTAGCTTGTTACACAGCAGTGGATAACCAGAACATCCGTGATGACTGGTTTGGCTAGTTGAAGGAGATCAGCCATTCCAGATTGCAGGTGGGCAGTCCTAGAGAGGAGCCAGCATGGCCCAGGTCTAGGAAACTGTTGGCGACTCCAACTGAAAGGGTGGCTCATATGGCAGTGTATAGCACCACTTCAGGAGCCACAAGAATCTTTCTTTATCTCTCCAGTGCCAGGCACACTGAGACAAGGATCCTTCCATTGCTCACATTTATGAAAATAAGAGGAGATCTGGTAGGAGCCAGGGTGACAGGAGCAGGATTCTCATCTTAAGATACCTCCTTAAATTCTTTTCAATGAAATATGAATCTGAATTACTGAAAAGCCATCCATAAGAGTTTGTTGTTTTTCAAAGTTAGTTTTTTGACCTTGTTGAACATTCAACTGTAATTATCTTGATATATCAAGTTGCCATTGGCTACAAATAACAGGAACACTGTTTCAAACACCCCTCAATAATAAATATATTTGTTATTTCTTACTTCTGGAAGTCCAGGAATAAGCAGACCCTGAGACTGGTTAATGTTGCCATTCACTTCTGTCATCGGGAACAAGATCCTTTCAATTTTGTTGCCTTGTCAGCCTCAGTACTGGCCTCATCCTATGGCTAGGAGCAAGATGGCAGCAACAGTGCTATTATGGACTGAATTGTGTCCCCTCAAAGCTCATGTCGAAGCCTTAGCTCCCAGTGTGATAGTATTTGGAGATGGGGGCTTTAGGCAGTGTTTAGGGTTGGATGAAGTCCTTGAGGGTGGGGCCCTCATGATGGGATTAGTGCCCTTTTAAGAAATTACAGGAGAGAGCTCTCTTTCTCCCTCTACCACATGAGTACACAGCGAGAAGGTGGCTGACTATAAGCCAGGAAGAGGGTCCTCTCTAAGGAACCAAATCAACTGTCACCTTGATCTTGGAGCCCCTAGAACTGTGAAAAATGAATATGCTGTTTAAGCCACTCAGTCTGTGGCATTTTGTCATAGCAGCACAAGCTGATGAATACAAGTGCCAAGAACCAAAGGTAAAGAGACACCAAAGAGAGAAAGACACTCACTCTTCTCTTTGTTAGAAGCAAGGAAAGCCGTCAGTAGACTTCCCCTAACATCTCATTGCCTAAATTCAGTCACAGGCCCATTCCTAAGTCAGTCATTGGCAAGGGTTATTGTAACTGGCTGAGATGAGAGAAGCCTATACTGGAAGGAACCAGATTGTAAATATTTTAGGCTTTGTTCTCCTCTTCCCACCCCATCCCCTTTCCCTCCCTCTTCCTCTTTTTAAATCTTAGCTCAAGGCTTGTACAAAAGAAGGCCGTGGCTGGATTTGGTCACCCCTGGCTTAGGATCATTGTGATCTAGTTCTGAATTGGAGTTACTCAAGGGGGAGGTTGATTCCTAAACAAAATTGAAGTTCTGTGAAAGGGAAGCAAGGAGCTGGACAGTGAATAGGCAGCCACAGTGCTGCTACACTTAGTCAAAAGAAGATTTTGTAGATGCAGGAAACAGCCAAAGGAGCTGTGTCCAAGATAGCACTCGGGCTTTTTTTTTTTTTTTTTTTATAATGAATAAGTATTGCTTTCAGAATCAGAAAAATAGTTAAGCTAAAAACAAGCCCTCAAAACTATCTTTTGGACATATTCTAAAATTAGATTGTGGGAGATTATGCCACTATGAGTCTGTTAATAAAAACCATTGAATATATACTTTAAACGAGCAAATTTTATGTTATATGAATTATATGTCAATAAAGCTGTTGTGGGTTTTTTTTTTTTAATCTTCTGAATTCCAAAGATTAAAAAAACATGTCTTGCAGCTTTGTGGTGTTTGCCCTCTGGAGGCAAGGGCGTCCCTGATTATATGGCTGGTTTCATGGCTTTCACTGATGGCCTTGGAAATCTTCCTATGACACTGATGCTTTTAACGGCCACTTTTTTACACTTGTGTGCTAAGTATCCTTCATGCCATGGAAAGTATTTTATATTTTATAATCAAATGCTTAGCATGCTTATAATAAAAATAAAACTGAGGCAGAAGCAAGGAATTACTAAAACTTTTTGTCTTTTCACCTCTTTTAAAATTTCTTTACTCTTTATGTCCATTAGGACTACTTCTGTTGTATTTACTTGTTTTAAACTGCTTTAAGTCAAAGGGAACTCTACCGGCATGTGGCAAGAAGTCCTGTGGTAGATGGTCTGCAGGCTGGCTTCACCCAAGGCTCAGATGATGCCACTGGGTGCTGACTCCTCTCTTTTTCTTTGCTCCATTTCCTCTGGACTGGCTCAGTTCTCAGCCCCAGCATCCTGGCGGCCTTTGTCCTGGCATGCTGAGCCAGTCTTTCGTTGACTCTAATCCCATCCTGTGCCCAGCCCTTCCACAGTCACTATAACAAGGAGAGAGCCCCACAGGCTTGCACCTGGACCTTAGGCTTTACCCCAAGCCCCATCCAAGGTGGGGGGGGGGAGGGGAGGATGGGGGAGTGGTAATTCTTCAGAGCAAAACTGAGATGTTGCCGGGTGGCAAACCTCAACACTTTCCTTGCCTCCATCCCTGACTTTCCCATTTTGCTGCCTAGTTTATTCCTCCTCCTCCACTTCTCTATGGCTCATCTTTCCTTTTATTCTCTTTAACTTATATTTCTCACCTTTAAAGAAGAGTCTTTGAGCTGTTAGAGATAGGCTTCCAGAAAACCCAAATGCATCTTAAAGTGGGATTTGAAAAAGAACATTTGAGCCTGAGAGCTGAGTGGGAAAGCTTCCCTTCAGTGAGGGCTTTTGCAGGGAGTGTATGCAGATAGGACAAGCAGGTGAGACAAGGAAAAACTCAAAAGTTAAGCAAAAACTGAGACTGATATGTTTGCTTCTACTTTTATATTTAATCTCACCATTTTGAGTTCTAGTTTCCCAGCTTTTACACTGTTGCCTTAACCTGTAAGAGAGATATGAGGAGCAATTCTTTTTTGTTTTTGTTTTTAATGTTTGTTTACTTATTTAGAGAGGGAGAGAGAGAATCTCAAACAGTCTTTGTGCTGTCAGCGCAGAGCCCAACACAGGCTCAGTCTCATGAACCATAAGATCATGACCTGAGCCCAAATCAAGAGCCAAATGCTTAACCGACTATGCTTAACCTACTGAGCCACCCAGGTGCCCCAGATGTGAGGAGCAGTTCTGAATCCCTGTCTTTTATGGCTTTGAACTAGTTGCCTTTTTTTTTCCTATTTTCTTTTGTCAGTGTAAATTTATTTTAATCTGCTTGTCATTTTGACGGACAGGAAGTGTGTTTGAATTTGCTGCTTAAAATAATGTGGTTTGGTTGGAGTTTTTTTGTTTATTGCAGTGATTCTCACATATATTTTAGTAGAATTATTCTGCAGTTGAGTAAAGTGATCTTTTCCAAGTTTGCAGGACAATGAATCTTTTTGATTTTGAGAACTTTCTCAAAATCATTTTACTAAAACTTTGGTACCTGCTACTGTCTGCCTACTTGAAGATAAAATGTGTGAGAGCACCAGATGAATAATAATGAAACGTGAAGCAGCTGATCTTGTTAGCTTTGACATTGTTTTTTTAATCATGGATGTATGTACCCGTGGTTTGATTTTTATATTGCATACATATATTCGTTGCTTATAAAAATGTTTCCATTGTATATGATGAAATGAAATATATCAGTATTTCATGCTATTTTGAAAAAAAAGTTCTGTGAATACCAGGTGTTCTGCCACCTTAAACATTGGAAAGCACTACTTTCCAGGGTAATCGATCCTGAAAGACTTTCCGGTATTGAAGCATGCGACCCATGTCCTTACTGATGAGCTGCGTTTTGTATTTACACAGCCATGTGCTAGACCTGGTAGTTTGAGAGCATTCTTACATGTGTAATCATGAGCACACTTGGAATTGGTTCCCAGTGTTTTGAAAAGTATACTTAGCAGGAATCAGGGGTGTACTTGTCTGACATCCGCTGAACTCCGACCTGGAGGAGAGAAACCTCTTCACCTGGCTCCCAAGGTCTACGTGGGAGGGCCAGTAGCTTTCATTGTTTTCTCGCTTGCATCCTGCCTGCTTTTCCTCCATCATTAATCCATTTATTCATTTGTTCTGATGATTTGGCATCTCCCACTTTCTTGTTTCTTGTTTTCTCTTTTTGTCTTTGGCTTCCTCTGAGCAGCCTCTTAGGTGAATGCACATTTAAGTAATAAGTTGATTCAGCTTCCCTGCCGTAATACAACATTGACCCTGTGAAGGATCAGCAGTAAACCAGCACAGTCTTTTCAGCAGTCCTGCATTTGACTTCTACCGTCCTAGCATGGCAGAAGGCAAATGTCAACAGCCGAGTGTTCTTTATGGCAGATGCCCTCCCAGGGAACTGCCCCTCCCATCTCATTGTCATCATGGAGGTGGACCCAGAACTTGGAGTCAGAATCCAGAGACGGAACTGGTCTACCTGTCTGAGTGCCCCCTCAGAGTGGGTGACTGCACTGGACCCCATTCCCATTCGTCAGTTATTGACCTCCAAGGAGACTCGCCTATCCCGCCAAACTGGCACATTAACTTATTACGGGGTCTGAATGTGGCAAGAGCCCTCCATGAGTCCACCCACCACCGCATTGTGTCCCCTGGTTTCCCTTCTCTCTGGATCCCCTGCCCAATCTGAGGCTCCTTGCTTCCCTTCTTACACATGCACACACACATGCACGCACACAGATGCACACACACTTACAGAGGCAGCCATGTGACAGCACAGGAATAGTTTGATGTTTTGTTTTATGGTCCTCCACCAGTCATGAAGCCCCACCAAAGAGGGTAACACTCTGAAAATATCAGATGCCCTTTTACCAAAAGCATTCCCTAGAGCTTAATTATAGAACTGACTATGACAATGTCTAATAAGCCGAAATTTATTATATTCATATTTTTTTATCTTTTCCAAAATGCAGGGCCTGATTGTATTCCATTTTTGAAAGGCATAAAAGTGTATGGTGATAGAACATTTACCCGCCGTATTCTTTTTTGAAGCAGATATTTGAAGCCAGGTGGAATTAAGTGACCAGCCCAGGTGCAGTTGTAATGACAACACCTCTCTGGTGACATGGCAGCGCTGACTGAAAAGAAACCCAGTGATCAAGAGTAAATGTTTCCCATCTTCACCCTCCTTGCAAGGGTTTTTATCAGCCAAAGTGTTAAGTGGGGGATCCATAGATTATCAAGGAGAAAACAGACTGGAACCCTTACACATTTCACAAAGAATATCTGCAGCCGGAACTAATGATTCTGGGCTACGGAAAACTCTTTATAAGTTCAGGCTGCTTATCTCTTTTTAAGGGTGGAGAAAACACCTATTACAAATTCTCTCAGGCTGCCCAGTACCTCATTAAGTGACTTAAAAAAAAAAAAAAAAGAAAAGAAAGTGGCATGGGAGAGAGAGCAGTTCTGAAAAATGAAAGTGGAACAGAGTGATGAGGTCTGTTTTGAGGCCAGAGTGGGGGAAAAGGCAAGGGGTTTGCTTATGCAGTCTCTGCTACAATGGAGGGGACCTTAACACAGACGGACGATACCCTACAAAATGTAACCCATAATTCAAGCTGTCAGCTTAATCACACTGTTTCCAGGTAAAGAGAAGGAGCCCTTGTTTCCTGGGTAAAGAGGAGGAGCGTTGTTTGCTGACCCCTGGTCTTTAGCCTGCCGCAGACCGCCCCGCTCTGCTGGCCTTTGTGTCGCTGTCCCCTCCTTCCCTCCTTTTTGGCATTGTGCTCCCTTCAAGTGGCCCCCTGGAAGGGACCACCCAGGGGGCTGCACAATGGGGGCCTAGGTAGCCACCAAAACATAGGTTTTGTAAGACAGCCCGTTAAAAGAAAAATACTGTTTAACTATGTATGTGTTTGTCCTCCCTACAACTGTTTTGTGTGGCAAACAAAACCCCATATACAAACTTCACTGTGGCCGCACATACAGCTGTTCCAGCCATCGGGTGTCAGGCTTGAGATAGTCGCTTCCAGTTTATTTTCCCAGGGCACTAATTCTTGATGTGGTTTATATTTACACGTGCATTTGGATTTACGGTCAGGAAATTTGATATCAAAGCAAACAAATTGCACTGGCTTTATGAAACTATTTTATCCATAGTCCTCAGAGTTGGTGGCTTGGCATTGCTCTCAGATGAAATTTGTCTGTAATGCAACTTAACAAAAGCTAGCAGCCCGGAATTCAGTTCTCAATAGCCATTTACACCTCTGTAAAAGGATTAGCTCTGGCCAATTGTTACACTGTTTAAATCTTAATTTGCATCTTTATGGAAGTAGAGCTTCTAGAGACCTCTCTGGTTCTCTGTTGTATTTGTGTACCTATGGGTGGGAGGTCACTGGAGGTTTTCTCTTATTGGTGAAGGTGCTAAATTGCTTCAGGATGACCAGTAAGCTCCACAAATTGAATTAATGTCTCAGGTTTTGACTGACAACAGTCGGCTTTGGTTCGTTAGTTATATTTTGTAGCAGTTGTGGTCTGAATGTTTGGTACATGAATGCACTCTGTTAGTTCTGTTTAAACTGAAGAATCCTAGTGGTTCTTAGGAGGATTTTAAACGTTAATTGTAGTCAACAAATGTCCATGGGAATGAAATGTAAAAAACCAGAACTAGAGCTTTATAAAATGATGGTTTTAAAAAGTAATCTTTTCTATCCAGAACATGTGCTCTTAGCTTAAAGATCAAAGCCTTCTTATGTTTAGGTCAAACCAATGAAGAGGAAGAAGTTGAGTTTCCCTGCCAGTGTTGCTGCAGGCACTGGAATTGGAAACAAAGGCCCGTTGTATTGCCCCTTTCCCACCTTTCTGTGTGTGGATTATTCCTACATTGCACGCTCCCAGTTTGTGGACCACCTCATCCAAAGATGCCTTTTCATTGTTGCTCATTTTGAAATACAGATTTCCTTCACTAAAACTTTGTTCTAGATGTGACCAGCCCTGGTTTTTTGGTACCATTAAAAATATGGTAAAGGGGCGCCTAGGTGGCTCAGTCGGTTGGGCGTCCGACTTCAGCTCAGGTCATGATCTCACGGTCTGTGAGTTTGAGCCCCTCGTCGGGCTCTGTGCTGATGGCTCAGAGCCTGGAGCCTGCTTCAGATTCTGTATCTCCCTCTCTCTCTCTGCCCTTGCCCTGCTCATGCTCTGTCTCTATGTCTCTCAAAAATAAATAAACATTAAAAATTTTTTTAATAAAAAATTATAGTAAACATATTTCATAAAACTTTTTAAAAGTAACATTAAATTATGTAAATTTTGTAAGCCAACTCATTACCATTTACGGTCACTGATTATCATACTATTTTGAGACTGTTTTTCCCTAGAGAAAATAAAACCTGAAAGTTGAGCCTGTAGTGCTATAGCTGAAATGCTTAAATTCAAAGTCCCTGAAAAGGTAACACCCACAGGAATGGGTGACAGTTACCTGGGCAGCGTTAAGGAATCATTTACTTTCTATAACCCTCATACAGGGTTTGTTTCTTTGTTTATGTTTTTGTTTTGTCGAAAAGTAATTCTCAGTTTGCAGTACTGAAAGAAAAAGCATAGCACTTTTCTCTCTTCCTCACTTTATGTATACACATACATGTATACACATACATACACTTTAAAGTGAATATATATATATATATACACATATATATATATATATATATATATATTGAGTGTTCACAGTAGCCTGGAATGGGGTGATTTTCTTTCAGATTATCTCCAAATTCCATGCGAGTAAAAGATGAAAATGAAGCTAGGAAGAATTACTTTAAATTAGGCCCTCTCAAAATTTTATGTATTGTATGCTTTAACCATTGCTGCGTAAAATAAAATACACCTCTTTAAGGTTCCATTTGTGTGTCTAGCAATTCCCTGTCAACCAGCAGGTTTGTCCACTTGCTTGAAGTGGACTTCACAAAGAACAAACTGGCCCCGTGTGTTGAGGCCAGGCCAGTCCACACGTTCCCCAGGCAAGACTGTACCTGGCCTTATTGGACCGATGCCCCTCCAGCAGGAATTATTTTGGTAGGAATACAAATAGAAGACACAAAATAAGTTGAAGTCCTGAATTCCAATATAGTTAGTGTTTCCATAACATATAGTCTTTAATCTTTAGCTCCATAGTGTTTGAATTCTTGAACAGAGTTATTTTTAGCAAAGGACTGATGGATATTTTGTAAACTAAAGCCAGGTAGCATGTGGGGAAATACCTATTAGAAATCCTTAGCACAGACCAACTTGCTTTCAGCCAGAGAAACTTGAGTTCATCTAGAGTAGACATAAGTTCTGTGCAGGCAGTAATTATCCATCTTACTGATCACTTGTTCCCCAGCTCTGGAAGTGCTGGACTGGTAGAACAACAACTATGTAAAAACATACTGTAGAAATAGGTGTGCCATGAATTTCTCTAATCTGGGTTTAAATCTTGGCCCGCCATTCAACACATAGTGCTGTTAAGTGTGTATTCAGTGTCATGCTGAGTGCTTCATGAAACTTAAAACATAACAATTCACAAGTCCAATTGCTTTTGCTTTTGTTGAGAAGGCTAAGCAGACAGGACATAACTAGGAGACCATTGAGTACAGATAAGGATGCTGTCTGTATAGTGAGTGCTAAAGGAATTCAGGGATAAGAAGGAGCCTGATGAGTGAGATGGTCAGAGAAGTACCTAGACAGATGTGAGATGAGCTAGTCTAAGGGAGCCTGACAAAGGTCGTATGACTAGACAATCAGGTGTTATTGAACACTGGCACACCATGAGCAAGGGTGATGGAGATGCACATGCAGGCAAAGTAGGATGCATTTTCTTTAGAGAACTTTATAAACAGTAATAAAAAACTGTCCACTTTCTCTTATCACTACTCCTAACAATGGCCAAGATAAAACACTCCTCCCTGGAGGGAGGCTGTTCCCATGGCAATACCCCGCCCACACCCTGCCTTGGTACCCCAGCATTAGTAAGTATCTGCTAACTTCTGCTACCCATAGGGACATTTTAGAGGAGGTACAGAAACATCCAAGCCTTGGTCCTTGTTCAGGGTGTACCACCTGGTTCTGGAAGTCAGACTAAAAGCAGTCTAAATTGGAAACCGCAAACCCACAGGCAGGCTCTGTCCAGCATAGTATTTAACCTTCTTTTGGATTAACTGCCACATTTGTAAATTTGGAATATGGCAAATAAAAATAAACTTTGTGATTGTGGATTTCCAGATTCTCTTGAACACTAGGAAGATCAGCATCACCGAGGCCCCCATTTCACAGTGGGAGCTGTGAGTAGCTGGCCCTTGGCAGGAAGCACGGCATCAGCTTTCCACAACCATCCCCACCAGCCCCCACTGTGGGTGCTCGCTCCTTCTTCTGCCGCGCCCACCACTGCTTTCCTCCTGCTGGGACCTACTGGCTCCTGAGGCCTCACCAATAGCATCAGCATATGGCCAACCCTCTCAAAAACACTGCTTTCAGGAAACCAGCCACTGTGTGGATATCCAAAAGGTTTATTGCTATTTTCTCACCAGGGTTTTATATCAAATCTTATTTCCCATTACAGTTGTCCCTTGAACAACAGGTTTGAACTGCACAGATCCACTTATATGTGGCTTTTTGTCAGTAAATACGGTCTTGTAAATGTATTTTCTCTTCCTTATGATTTTCTTAATGATATTTTCTTTTCTTAACTTTATTGTAAAAATACAGTATAGAATACATACAACATACAAAATGTGTGTTAACCATGTTATCAGTAAGGCTTCAGGTCAACAGTAGGCTATTAGTAGTTAAGTTTGGGAGCAGTCAGAAGTTATGTATGGATTTTTGACTGCATGGGGGTTTGGGGCCCATAACCGCCATATTGTTCACGAATCGTCCGTACAGGCTTAT
Organism: Paguma larvata; assembly: GCA_030068075.1. NCBI lineage: Eukaryota > Metazoa > Chordata > Mammalia > Carnivora > Viverridae > Paguma > Paguma larvata. Next base: position 4,412,350 of record CM057844.1, on the reverse strand, counting down.
TACCACCAACATCAATCCCCACCTGGCCAAACTTGTCTCCTTACTGGCACCCACACCCTCCTTACCTGGCATTTCTTGTCACCTGCTCCTGAGCTTGCAGTCTTATTGCTTTCCTGGAAAAAGGTCTTCCTCACCATTCCTGATTGTCTGCCCACTCATTCTGAGCTCCCCTTTATATCTCTAAAATTGGCCTACCACTGATGGGCTTATCTTCTTCTTAAGAGCAGATGTTGTGTGAATTGAGAGGAGGCAAGATAAAGCCTTCCAGGAAGAATTAGGACACAGATTTTGCCCAAGGAAAAAGTATTCCTAGATACTGTAAGTGACATAGGCCAGGAGTCTGGAAGGTTTTTGGCAGTAGAGCTCAGAAGTGAAGGGCCCAACCCAGAATCTGCCCACAGGGACTAAGAGTCCAAACTCAGAGTCTAGGTAAGAGGTCAGGACTTGGCAAGGAAATGGGGCACTGACAGTGTGGTCCAGAGCCCAGAACAGGTTTTGAATACAGGGGGTCCATTTTTATTTCCTGCTCAGGGTAAAAGCCTGTATCAGAGTAAGGGGACGGTGGGGGGGATACTATGCCTACACTTTTCTCTCACCTTCTAGTAGGACAGAGCACATCTCCTTTATCCCCACGATGTCAGGCACATGGCCATCAAATGGATCCAATAACTTAACCAACTATAGAACTAATTACAAATTAGTAATACTTCGCTGTTAACCTACTACCTTAGGAATTGCTTCATTTTCATTTGGGGGCATGTATCAAACATTCCCAACTGTGATCATCTTTTTTAAAGTAGAAATACTGTTTTGTCTTTTGGTATCCTCCCCAACAGCTTTTTAGAATCACGCTTTCCCCAAAATAGACACTTTTTTAAAGAGAAGTTACTAGCCAATCTCTTTGGAGGCTACTGGTACCATGACAGACCTAACTAGAAACAGTGGCCAAGTTGTTAGCCTCTGCCAGTCCCCAAGTAGCCTGGAAGTAGACAATAAAGGCTAAATCCCTCTTCCCATGCCTTCCTTTTCTTACTAAGAATAAAGAAAATGTTATTGTAATGGGATCCGAATGGAGAAATAATAGTCGTTTTCAGCACTCAGAAATAGAGGACGTAACCTATACTCTAACCAACAGTTTTCAATTTCTCAGCAGTAACAATTTAAGTAAATTTCACATGAGTTGTGGGGCTCTAACTGTGTTATGATTGACAATATAAAATTAGCCATTTCTGCTGTTAAGATTATCTAGCATTCCTATCAGCCAGGTAGAATGTGGCATGAGATTGCATAGCTGTAGATTGAAAACATTAAGGTCTTCAAAGGGTTAAAAGTTGCTTCCTCCAATGGATTTAAAACTGCCACATACACACAAACAAGTTTTCCCAAACTGCCGCATTTTACATTTTTGTCGAGAGACAGTCTAGTTGGTGCATTTTTATGTCTAGATTATATTACAGATATATTTCAATAAACCACGAAGAACCACCATAGATTCCAGAAGCGGGCCGTCTGTGCTTAAATAAACATCTCATGCAGCACCTGTTTTATTTTATAGGCTCTATAATCACAGTGACATTCAGAAAGGAGACCTTGAAGCCTGCAGAGCAGCTGTCCTTCACCAGGCCCCACGACTCTTACCCGGGGGTAGCAGCGATGAAAAGCAAGTCAGGTATTAATCACTGCGGGGTAGGATGGTTATTCTTGTTCCCAGACACTTCCAAATGTAAAGGGTCACAGATGAGCTCACACAGTCACCACTGGGGTAAACGCTTATAATTGTCAGTTTAACTTTTTCTTACAAACTGTACCATCTACTACTTGGTAGACGTATTTGTTTCTGTTGATTCGATACATCCACTCAATCCCTGACCATAGCAATATTTTAAGGGTTTACTTGGTGGGGGAGGGAGCACAGGTAGCCTTTGTCTGGCATATTAGCATACTCGAGAGCAACCCAAGATACCATCCAATATAACCACCACCTGGAGGGAAGCACTCCTTAATTTCCAAGGTCATGCTAGTGATAGGCCTCCAATCTGCAGATATGGGTCCCTGGACCATCAACAAGACCTGGGAGCTTGTTAGAAAGGTGTTCTCAGACCCCACCCAGGACCCACTGAATCGGGAATCTGGGCGTGGCGTGCAGCCACCTGGATTTTAATGAGCCCTTAAGGGAACCCTGCTCCCTCAAGTTTGAGAGCCACCATTCCAGAGATATCCCTCGAATGGCCACAACTCTGGGATGAGAGAAAGAGAAGGAGAGTTCATTATTTGCAAGGTAGTCAGCACATATGAACCATGACTCTTGTACATTTTTCATAAGTCAATTAGAAACCTATTCCATACCCTCTACTCACTTTTAGGCAGACTGCGTTTCTTTTCATGGCCTCAGAAGTTTTGTGGCATTGGGCTACTTACTGAGTTACAAATGTGTAACGTGTGTAATAGTTGTCCAGTACTGTTATCTGGTGGGTGCCTAATTCATGTGGCATAAATGTTGCCTGTATTCTAACTCTGATTAGTATTTTGGAGAGTGACTCTATTTCCTCTTAGTAAAATATATCCTGCTGTTTACTAGTGGAGAGCAGATGATTACTCCAGGAGTGGTCAGCAGATGGGTGTCTGTGAAAGCCCATCTGCAGAGACCTTGTTTGGCTAAAAGCATGGGAGCGACTTCTGGGGTCTGGGTATCTTACCTCCAACATCATTTTCTCTATCTTTAATGCGCCCCGTAGGCTGTTTTTATATACACAAGTTTCTTTAGAGTAGAATTCAGCCTAAGTCTAGAGTGTATTGGATCCCATTAAGGCATGAGAAGTGAGACAATAGTCTCTAAAAGGGCCTTGTCGCAACAAAACTTGGCCAGTCAAATGGTTCCATTTCACAGACCACAAGATGCGCTTCACGAGTCCTGAGTGTGTTTACATCAACTTCTACATCTCCACTAGTGATTCCCGACTTATGGAAAATGTTGGAAACGACCTTCCTATCCAACCACTCTTCAACCCAAAGCAGTAAAGGCAAGAAGATCCTCTGGCATGTATTTATCATGTGAAATAAAAAACAGCAGTCTTAAAATACTCCTTTACAAGGTGATGGAAGAAGCTGGCTGGGAGGAGTCTTTCTGTGCGCTATAGGTCATTCGGTGCTTATGTGTCGTGAGGCTCTTTGACCGGGGCCTGTTTCTTTCTCACTGCCTTTTATATCTGTTGATATACTGTTCGGCATAAACCACAGTTGTGGCGTGTGGCATAGGAAGCATATATGCATTTACAATTCTCTGTGCAAACTGACTTGTTAGACTAAATGATTCATTGTTTGACTCTCTTAACCTAGGCTGCCAAAGTGTGATTGTGGGTGAGAAGATATAATATCTACATCTACTAGACCGACGTTTGTTATGGTTTCTCAACATGCATGATAGAGCATTGATTTCCATTATGAAAGGTTGCATTTTACATGACTATTGATCTACAGTTATATGTAAATCAGCCTTCCCTAAGAAATGAGCCTTCTTTATGACCAACACAAATTTTAAAATTAATATCTGGAGCCTTCAAGACTGTTTGGTTACCACAATCATTTTTAAAGCCAGATAAAGAAGTCAGGAATGGTTTCTAATGTCAGTGTTATGTTCTGTTACAATTAGAATTGTCCCATGTACTATGACTGGGGATAGTAGTATTTAATGCACGCAGATCATCAATGCTTCACTCTCTAGCCTCGGAAAAAGTGCCAAGTGTTTATGTGACCTGTGAGAGACAAGTAGTCAGGTCTTTAAATACATGTTCCTTCTAACAGTTTTAACCATGACATCGGTTCCCCACTGCCCTCCTTGCTCTAGCCACCTCCCACACCCCTCAACGCCAATAGTTATTGCTGGCTGCTCCCCTAAGTGAAATGTTCCTGTATGCTTGGTGATCTCCCCTGGACCAAACTGGTCAATTTGATAAACCATTCCAGAAACATAGACTTGGAGAGAATGATCTGCTTTTGTTCTTCAATTGCTAATGACTCTGATGTCATAGAAGTCTAAGCCAGGTAGAGCGGGAAGCCTCTAATAGATTATGAACTCCTTAAAGCCCATTCAGTAGAGCCATGTTTGGTGTGTCCAAAGTCCTGCTTGTGCCCCTGACCAAACCATGGCAATCGACATCTGTCTCTCTAATCTCATCTGTAGAATGAGACATCTGCCCCATAGCATACTCTAAAAGACAGTGTGAATACCTCCAAATTCCTGCTCACAAAACGAAGCATCTTAAAAGAAAAAAAGAACAAAACCATTCCTATCATCATTATTAATTTTTGCTATATCAAGGATTCAGTGTTCAAAGTCTTCCGTTTGAAAGAAAGGCTTCCTGTTAGGTAGAGTATCAAGTCACTATCTTAGACAATTAGGAAAACATATTTTAAAATGAAAATGATTACTAAATAAGTAGTTTTATCTTATACAAAAACCATAATGAGACTACCTATTATTCTATACTTTTTTCCAGATGCAACTAATTAGTTGTCTCTCTTAGTGGCTATTCTCAAATACAGTTGCTGAATTGTACTGGTAAAATCATGCCTCCAAAGGTTCGTTGGTTGGTTTATATTTTTAATTGTGGTAAAACACACCACAAAAGTTATCATCTTAACCATTTTTGAGTAAGTGTTCAGTAGTATGAAGTACATTCGTATTGTTGTGCAGCAGATCCCCAAAACTTTTTCATCTTACAGAACTGAAACTCTAAACCCATTAACCAACTCTCCATTTCTCCTTCCCCCCCAACTCCTGGCAAGCACCACTCTGCTCACTGTTTCTATGAATTTGACCATTTTAGGTGCCTTCTGTTAAGTCAAATCGTACAGTATTTGGCTTTTTGTGGCTAGCTTATTTAACTTAGCGTAACGTCCTTAAGATTCATCCCTGTTGTAGCGTGTGACAAGATGTTCGTGCTTTTCAAGGCTGAATCCAAAAGTTTTTATTATTTTTAAAACTTATGTTTTATTATTTATTTTTTAAATGAACTTATGATTCGTAAGTTTCATATGATTATGATCGCATGTAATTACTGCGTTTCAGTCCATTGCGGTCATTCTTGTCGGTGCTCAAATTCTTTCATCTTGGGCCAGTGGGATCCCCTTCAGGGGAGCCTCCGAGGCCTTTACCATGACCCAGTAGCCTCTGAGAGCTTCTATACTTTGTGACGCCCAGATGTTCCAGGCTTATCTGGTACATCTTCCACCCTAGAGATGTACTACATGCCAGAGTCTGTGCATATAATACGTGCTCACTTTTTAACTCTTTACTAATACTATCTAAATGCTTTTTAATTACAAGCAGACCATAGTAAGAGTATAACAAAGATAAACTATTGTTCAGAATGAAATGTGATGGGTTTCTCTTAACCACACAGAAGAGGAGCCGGACCATCTATGCCATGATTTGAAACCATGGCTCCATATTAGAACCACTCTGAGGGCCTTAAAACAATCCCAATGGCCAGGCCACACCCCAGCCCAGTTTTTCCTTTAATCCTAAAGGATTAGGGATGGCACCATACACCTAGATTTTGCAAAGCTCCCCAGGTAGTTCCAGTATGTGGCCAAAGTTGAGAATGCTCATTTAGCAATGAAATCATAACCAAGATAAATAAAAAAAAAAAAAAGATGCCTGAACTCTGAAAATTACCTTGTCTAGAATATATTAGGTTTCTGGGTTTTCTGGATAAGTTATGACTATAATTATGGGGCCTTTAAAAAGTGAGGGAATCTCTTTAGTCACACAGCACTGCACATGTCTAATATGTCTCCTCTTTCTGTTTTACAGATCTGGACAAGCACCAGATCAGCATGTTGCCACCTTGAAAGAACATGACAATTCTATCAGAGAAGAAGTAGCTTCTGAAGTTTTCCCAGTCAAAAAAGTGAACCAGACAGCAAGGGTTAGTAATTTTCATTTAAAAAAATAATGAAGTTTCAAGATTATACAAGTGATTCATTTCAGGAAATAGTCACCTTCTTAACAATGGTTAAAATATTTGAAAAAAATGTTATGTAATAAGTGAGGTTTTGTGGTTTGTTTGTTGGCACTTTCTGATCTCAGGTGTTTTGCACAGAGTTTCGTGTAGGAATCTCAACTCCCTGCATTCAGATGTTGGAGGTAACCTAATCGAGCATAGTGACCACAACATTTTCCAAGGAACTTAGACACATCTTGTAGCATTCTTGTTTTCTTTCCCCACTCCATACTTTAAAAATACTGAACAGGGGCACCTGGGTGGCTCAGTCGGTTAAGCGGCCGACTTCGGCTCAGGTCTTGATCTCACGGTCTGTGAGAACGAGCCCCGCGTCGGGCTCTGTGCTGACAGCTCAGAGCCTGGAGCCTGCTTCAGATTCTGTGTCTCCCTCTCTCTCTGCCCTTCCCTTGCTCACTCTCTGTCTCTATGTCTCTCAAAAAAAAAAATAAATAAAAAATAAAAAATACTGAACAGTCTGGGGCAATTGGGTCAAACTCAGTTGGTTGAGGGTCTGACTCTTGATTTTGGCTCAGGTCATGAACTTGTGGTCGAGAGATTGAGCTTGGGAAATTGAGCACCACATCAGGCTCTCCGCTGAACACTGAGTCTGCTTAAGAATCTCTGTCTCTCCCTGCCCCTCTCCCCCATTCACACACTCTCTTTCCCTCTCTCTCTCTCTAAAAAATAAAAAAATACTGCACAATCATACATGTTAATTCAGCAAATACGTATTGATCCATTACCCTACTGGTACCAGCCCAGATCCACTGAAAGGAAAGAGATAAATAAAATATGACATCTCCTTCTGGGGAATGGCATAGTAGGATGTGCATAATAAGAAAATACCAGGGAATATGAGCCTTCAGAAAAAGGAGCCACGCACTGGAGAACCAATGAAGCAGACTTTACAGCGGAGGAGTAGAGAAGTGTGTGAGGTGACCCTTAAAGGAGAGACAGAATTTTGGTGCTCAGTCATTTAAGCATCTGACTCTTGGTTTCAACTCAGGTCATGATCTCATGGTTTGTGAGATCGAGCTCTGAGTCAGGCTCTGCCCTGACAGCACCAAGCCTGCTTAGGATTCTCTCTCTGCTCCTCCCTCACTCATGCTCTCTCTCTCTTTCTTTCTCTCTCTCAAAATTAATAAATAAACTTGAAAAAAAAAGAGAGAAAGACAGAATTTTGACAGGCTAAGAGTGCAGGGGGTTGGCATTAGGTAGGGAGGGGCAGGGGCGACAGGGAAGGGCTGTTAGAAGCCAAAAAACAGACCCAGAAAGTAGAGCTGAGCTCTGGTCCTCCTTGCTGAAGGGCAGGCTTCAGGTTAGGGATGGTGGGCGAGCAGGTCCAAGGTAGTCCTGGGCCCTGTGTGCAGTGTCCATTCAGCCCAAGTAAACAGTCTGTGTTTGGTTTAGTAGACCCCGGAAAACCCTGAAACCTTTTTGAGTAGGGCTATAGTAAGATTTCTGCAGTGCCTTAGGGAATTGCACCCACTTGGATTTGGACTGAGAAGGCAGAGAGAGTTCCCCACAGTGGTTCTGACCGGACAAGGAGACACTTGAGGGTGAGTGTGAAGATACTGAACAGAAAGAGGAAAGCGATGGAGCGGATCCCCTAGAGGAGCACTAGGGAGGACCCAGAAGCCCAGGTCTAGAGTGTGCCCATTGTAGTCTTTGTTGTTCCCTAAAAGACCATCTATTAAGAGAGATGGTGCTTCCCCAAATGTATTGTCTTGTCAATGTGTCTTGTCTCAGACTATGTCTTCTCATCTTTGTCTGTTATGTGAGGTTTTTCTGGCTTTGATCCTTTTTAATTTTTATTTTTATCATGTTCAAAGTTCAAGGATTCGACATGTGTCCCTCCTGGAGGCAAGCCTTGCCCCCACTGCACCAAAGTCACATGCCTGTATCACTGTGTGGTCCAGAGCCTCGCCATTGCCCCCTGCAAGCCTTTCAGGGCACCTTCAGCCCTTCCCAAGCCCCCCTTCCTTGCCTCTTTAAAAAAGAGAGGAGAAAGATTTTAAGTATTTCAAACATGCACACATAGAATGATGTAATGAACTCAACAATCCCACGCCCACCCAAGTTCATGCGTGTTGTTACCATTGCACTATATTTGTTTCAAACCTCACCTTCTACCTCCCCTCCCCCATTGCCCTACCCCTCTTCTCCCTCCTCTTACCTGCTTGCTCCCCCCTTTCCTTCTTCTGAAATAAATTATTGCAGATATAGATACAGCACCCATGTGCCTCTCACGTATCCCTTTCCCTTTTCACAGATAACCCTGTATGTATCCTTCCTGCATACAATTTGCATTTTACTGCATTTTGTGGAACTCAGTAAATAAAGAACAATATTCTTTAGGAAAAACAGGTCCATTCCATATCTGTTGATAAATGTAGTTCTTAAGAAAGATCTTGTTCTCAGGTTTTATTGTCCATTTTATTTAGTACTATTTTATAACAACATTGTTTTCCATTCATTCCATTCCCTGCAAGTACTTCACATCTCAGCCGTGTCACGGGTGAAAGATGTACTGGGGAGTCCTGGTGGCTCAGTTGGTTAAGCGTCCGACTTTGGCTCACGTCATGATCTCATGGTTCATGATTTTGAACCCTGTATTGGGCTTGCTGCTGTCAGCATAGAGTCCACTTCAGATCCTCTGTCCCCCTTGCTCTCTGCCCCTCCCCCATTTGTGCGGGTTCTCTCTCTCTCAAAAAATAAATACACATTTTTTAAAAAGGGGTGAAAGAAGTATTGATCTACTGCCCCCTTTGCTTCTAATCATCTCATTTTTTTAACTTGTTCATATTAGAAAACATATTCCAGGTTCCAGACAACAATTCAGTCATAATTTTTCAAATAATAACTCATTAGTGGAAAGGGGGCACACAATTAAAAACTTAGGAATCAAATGATAGTCTGCCTCCCCTAGCAGGTTTTTTTTAGATTCTTTAAAAAAGTTTTTTTTTTCTTAATTTTAGACAGAGAGAGAATGAGAGTGCAAGGAGAGGGGCAGAGGGAGAAAGAGAGAAAATCATAAGCAGGCTCCACACTGAGTGTACAACCGAACATGGGGGGCTTGATCTTATGACCCTGGAATCATGACCTGAGCTGAAATCAAGAGTCAGACACTCAACTGACTGAGCCACCCGGGTGCCCCTTTAAATTTTTTTTTTTTATTCTAGACAGAGAGTCCCCTGGTAGGCTTTTTGTTTCTTTTGCCTCTTTAAAAAAATTTTTTTTATTCTAGAGAGACAGTCCCCTGGTAGGATTTTTAAATGATCCTCATCTCATCATAGTGACAATCATAAAAGCTACCAACAAATTAATGACAGAGTCCATCCTTAAAAATAGAAGTTAGCAGGCAGTTTCTGTTAGTTTGGGACCAAAGAAATGCACAGCCTGAAAGAACTACGTTACCAAAATGACCCGAGCAGGGCAGGCCTTGTGAACTTTACGACGAAATGCTTTTGTGGGTCCTAGGACTGTTTTTTCACATCATCCTGTCACAATTGGCAAAATCGAGTGTCTTTGAGTTGTTTCTCTGCATTGAAACAATATACACAGTTAGTAAATAGTGTGGGTTAAATATTTCCCCATAGATAAAAATCATGAAACTAAGAGATTTTCAAAATTTAAGGTAGCTCTACTAGAAATGACTTGGTTAAGAATCTAATGAAGCTCAGAAATATTTACTTTGATCTCTTGGGTAAATGGCTAATTAAACAGCCACATGTAAATGATGTTTACCTGTGGGTCCCTTTGCTGTCAGCTGGAGTCAATCCCGTCTCTTGAGTAAATACATCATTAAAGCCGCCGAAACTCGGATTATGTCCCCTCGAGACCGGATAAGATCCACAGCACCTGCATAACCTATTAGGTAATTACATAATTGAGCTGCATGCTTTTAAATCAGAAAAATTTGTAATTACTTTATGTGGACAAAAAAATGAGTTGGGTGCTTCATTAAAACACAAAGTGCGTTAATGCTCCTTTCTCCTAAGTGATGTCTCTTTCCACCCAAGAGAATTTCTCCAGGCAAAAGCAGAGTGGCTTGCTGGTGTCACTCGTAGAGTAGGTCAGTCCTGTCCCCCACCACACACATACTGCCAGAGAGACAGGTGACTGGTCACAGAAATTCTTCACCTCTCCCTAAATGATGGGCTGGGTTTTGGTGTCTTATCTCTTGAGTACTCATTCACCAGCTCCTGTGAATACTTTCCCCTCTCTTCTAGTTGCTCCATAGGTAAAATCCTCTTCTCTTTCTATCCCTTTCCCCTCCTATAACTTAGCTATAACTTAAGAGCATTTCACTTTAAACTCTGAAAAATTACTTTCAGTGTGCAAAAGGGAGGTTCTTTAGGAAGGTCAGTTATATCTGGGTATTAGAAGAAAATGTCATATGCATTGCCAGCCCTAATTCTCTTGCTTTTTTTGTATCAGCATCAACAGCACTGATTTACATATAGAACAGGATTTATTTTTACTAGATGCTTTCACTTTCACTTTTCTGTTCGCATTTGTACTGCACATCACAGAAATCAGATTCTTTTAGGGCTGGCATAAGTTTATATTTTTTTTAGTTTTTTTTTTTTTAATATTTATTTTTGAGACAGAGACAGAGCATGAGCAGGGAGGGGCAGAGAGAGAGGGAGACACAGAATATGAAGCAGGCTCCAGGCTCTGAGCTGTCAGCACAGAGCCCGATGCAGGGCTCAAACCCACAAACTGTGAGATCATGACCCGAGCCGAAGTCAAACGCTTAATTGACTGAGCCACCTAGGCGCCCCAAGGGCTATCATAAGTTTAAAAAAACCAAAAAACTAGCAGGAAAAAAACTTCCAAACTTGGGATATTAAGGTAAACAGAAAGAATAAAAGAAAATTGTCTATTGAAATTGCAGTGTTTGGTTTTTAATATTTAATATATTGACAAGCGTGGGTTATACTGACTGTGTACAAAGCTTCTTTTTTTCCTACTTGTCACAAGTGAAGTTCCCTTCATATCATCACATTCCCTTCTACATCATTTCAAACATCTGTGTGGATGTTTGAGACCCCCGTGTGGATACTTCAGTCTCTTTAACCACACTTCTATTCTGTTGAACATTTGTGGTTTTTTGTTTCATTTGTTTTTGTTTGTTTGTTTTTGTGGGGTTTTTTTTAATTGAGAGAGAGAGCATGCGAGCTGGGGACAGGGTCAGAGGGAGAGAAAGAGAGAGAGAGAATCTTAAGCATACTCTACACTCAGCACAGAGCCTGACACAGGGCTTGATCCCACAACCCTGGAATCATGACTTGAGCCGAAATCAAGAGTCAGATGTTCAACCAACTGAGCCACCCAGGTGCCCTGTTTTTAATTTTTCCTCTAGTAAAAAATGTTTTAAAGAACATCTGAGTAATTCGGTTTTTACAACTGTCCACACTATTTCCTTAGAATTAATTTCTAGATGTGGAATTGTCAAGTCAGACGGCATGTACATCTCTTAGGCTATAGCTATGCACTGGTATATCTCACCCTAGAAGGGTCATCAGTTACGAGGAATGAATGAAAATATCATTTCTCTGAGCTTTTTATGGGACTGGATACCACTGCCCTTTTTTTTTTCCTTTTTTTGAGCACCAGCATTGAGAAGTGCAAATGACATCCGATTTTTTTTGTTCCTTTGACCTTTATATTACAATTGAGGTCAAATTTTCCCCTACATATTTGTTATCCATTTGTATTTCTTCTTTTATAATTTGCAGGTCCATGTTCTTTGCTCATCTTTCTATTAGGTTAGTAATATTTTTTCTTATTGACTTTTTTAATATAAATTGGTACAATTTGTTATAATATTTGGAGCAGTTTGATTTTCTCCTTTCATTTCTTTTAATGGTGTTTTGAACATAATGTCTTTTCTAGTAATATCTTCATTTATCTATGCATGTGAAAATCACAATTGATAAGTTTCTGGATAAAAAATTAAGAGATGACTCTTGGGATTCTAGACTTAGCAGAATCCATATTTAAAATGGACTTCGAGGGGCACCTGGTTAGCTTAGCTGGTTAAGTGTCCGACTTTGGCTCAGGTCATGATCTCATGGTTTGTGGGTTCGAGCCCCGCATCAGGCTCTATGCTGAATGCTTGCTCGGAGCCTGGAGCCTGCTTCAGATTCTGTGTCTCTGTCTCTCTCTGCCCCTCCCCCACTGGTTTTGTGTCTCGCCCTGTCTCTCAAAAATAAATAAATGTAAAAAAAATTAATTAAAAAATAAATAAACTGGACTTCGAGAAAAAATTCTAGTAGAGTTGAATCAGTAACTCCAGGTGTCCTGCTGAGTATAATTCCTGGGACAATTTATCTTTCATAAGATCTGAAATGTGGAGCTACCGCCATCAGTCATCCTGCAAACAGTGTGTGCCTTGGCATTGAATTTCCCTTTCTCCTGGCTCCTGGGAAGGCAGAAAAGTGAGGGGACTAGTTTGTTGGTATTGACTCAGGCATCAGACAACTGAGAGAAGTGAGACAGTCTCCATCTTCCTCCTGGGCTCCAAATGTATGAAATCAAAGAGAGCCTTTATTCGCTAATGGATAAGTTGAAACCCAAGCATACTCCATTCATAAGCACCATCAGGAGGCCTGTAGTAAAGTTGTTGCCTGGTGGCGTTTTTCACATAGAGAGCTCCAATTTGCAGAGCCCATTCAGTCCCAGCATGAGCTGTGTAAAGTAGCTCGTTCGCTTCCTCTGGGCTTTTGTTCCTGTGCAGGTACTGGTTAGTGTTGTGGCCTCAGATTGCAAGCTCCTTCAAATTGGGGGCTTCCTTAGAATATGTCCTTCGGCAAGGTCTGCAAACGGTATGTCTTGAGAATGTACTACAGATGTTTCTTCTGACTCTGTAGAAGTTGTTTTTGACTTGAAACTTTCTGACTATTCCTTTTCTGATGCTGATGTTTCTTTCTGTCCTGCTTATCATTATTCCCTGCTTTTAGGGCCTTAAATTTTGGATTCCTTTACAGATGACCCAGTGAGCACATCTGCTGCTCTCTCTTGGCTTCATGATCCAGTAAAGCCAAGCTAGCTATTCTCATGTTATGATTTGACCCTCTACCGAAAGTCCTTACAGATAGAAAAAAGTCATCGTTAAGATATTATCTATAGGGCCGCCTGGGTGGCTCAGTTGGTTGAGCGTCTGACTCTTGATTTCAGCTCTGGTCATGATCTTGCAGTTCATGAGATTGAGCCCTGAGTCAGGCTCTGCACTGACAGCATGGAGTCTTCTTGGGATCCTCTCTCCACCCCTCCCCCCATTCATGTACTCTCTCTCAAAATAAATAAATAAACTTAGAAAAACAAAAGAAAATATCTATAGAATTATCTTAGAAGATAAGTCCTTTTTATAAATGTCTCTGAAATAAAGTAAGAGAAATCCTAGAGACAGGAGTATTGAGTAATGAAGATAAATGGTATAAAATATACAAAATAAATAAAAACCTGCAGTATGCCCACCACTCTACTTACCTCTCTGTAGTAAAAGAAGGAGTGCTCAGTATAGAACTAGTGTCAGTGCTGATATGGTTATCAAGCATATAGGGACTTATTAGAAGGACATTTACTATATTATTATAGAATATTATTCTGTGTTCTTTTGAGACCCAGTTGGAACCAACTAAAGCAAAAGGGATCATATAAAGGATTCCTTCTGTGAAAAGAGATGCACAAGCCAGTGAGATAGATTATCTGTTATCTCTGAGGGCCTAGTGAAAAGTAATCTGAGTCACTGGCAACACCAGTTTCCAGTGTCTGCAAATTCTACAGCACAAAGCACAAGACGCTTCAACAGCCCTTAAACAATTCTATTCTTAAGATGTGTGTTAAGACAGAGGCTATTATGAAGTCATGCCAAGAAATTATGAGTTACAGCTATCGCATAAAGTAAGATGGGGAAGAAATACATATTTGAGGCTCTTTCAGAATGTTTGGATTATTTTAACAAACAGAAAAAGAAATGTATGACTTTCACTACAGAATTTTAGCCAGTTCTTTTTGTTCATATTCTAAAATGCTTTTCACATAGCCAGGATTGTTGGGAACACAGAATTGGAGCTTCACTGTCTGGGGGAAGAGACTAGATCCAGATGGGTGGAGATCTAGAACTGAGACATGCAGGGAATGTCCAGAGACTGTAGTGACAGTTGAGAGATGGCAGTTCAAGGAGGTGGTCCTACTCTTTACACCTCTTCCTGGACAGATTCTGGAAGCAAGTGCGGCACAGTGGTCCATACAGGCAGCTGGGATTGGGGCACTATAGCAGTCAGCAATGGGAACCAGCTCTCACTTGAGCTTCAGAAACAGGACTCTACACCTGAACCTTAGTCTGCAGAAGCAGGGATACTGTGCAGATCATCCCAGTACGAGCGACCACAACTGGAGTAAAAGTAAAATCAAGGACTAATTTAAACAAATAGAGGAAAAGCACCTGGTTACTAGAAGTGGCCTACAGACAAGTCCTGGCTGTAAGTCTAACTTGGTTGACATCAAGGCACTCCTTAAATCCTCTACGGTCATGGCAGTCCTCTACAATGGGCATGAGTCCAGGAGGCCGGCTGGTCCTAGGAAAGGCAGAAGGCAAGAACCTTGCAGGAATGTCAAGGCTAACAGCAGTGACCTCGAAATATGTTCCAGGCCAAACTCACAAGATTATTATCTTCCCTCTTGTTCACTAGGTAGTTATGGCTTTACCACTTTTCACTTAGACTAAATATAACCCATGAGGCTTTGTCTAATCCCTCTTCTGGAGTCTCGTGTTCATTTCCCACAGGTTGGGTTCAACATCACCTGGGTTTACTCCTGTTGTCAGATACCAGTGATAGGTCAGCTCCTAGGTTTCCTATGCCAAAAAACTGGGCAAATCATCACTTCTAACTAGGAAGTGAGTTAGAAACATATTCTCTGGAAGGAAGTGATGTCATCATTGGTTACTTCTTGTTACCAGTGTATTTTTATTTCTTGGGAGGAGAGTGCTGACCTGGTGAATAGACATGAGTATTAACCTGTCCTGTTAATTGCCACTTGTTCTCCACCGCTCAAGTAGGCCATGATAAAATCTGTGCCACCTGCCTGCTCATGAGGCATGAGGTGATACAGGTAAGACACTTCAGGGCCCTTTGAAAACAGATAGGCAGTGTGGCAGGTGAGTTTCCCAAGCTCCCCAGCAGACTGAGGGGCAAAGCGCAGAGTGTCTTTATCCTTGATCTAAGACTATGATTTAGAATAAGATTGGTTCTCTTTTTGCTTTAGCATAGCTTCCTCAGCCCCAAAGTTTTTCTGCAATCTCCCCATTTTGGGGAAGTTCAAGGGTCGTTTCTAGAAGGATGAGGATACTGGGGTACCCAGGTGGCTCAGTTGGTTAAGTGTCCAACTCTTGATTTCGGCTCAGGTCATGATCTCATGGTTCATTAGATCGAGCCCTGCAGCATAGAACCTGCTTGGGATTCTCTCTCTCCCTCTCTCTCTGTCCCTTCCCTACTTGTGCTCACTCTCTCAAAATAAATAAATAATTTTTTTAAAAAATAGAAGGACGAGGATACCTGAAGGTCACATTTTTCCAGATCTCTTTTACATTCCAAACCAACTGTCTTACACGCACAAAAAACAGATTCATGCAATGAAAGAGTAAATCTTGGGTAAATGAGCCCAGATTAACAGAGGTGCTCACATCTCATATACATACTTCACGAGCCAACACTTATGCATTCTGTAAGTCCTCAAAAAAGGTATCACTGCAAGTGAAAGTTGTTGTAAAGAAATGCTGGAAAATAGTCATATCTTTTTTTTATCTTGAAGACATTTAAATTTCAGTTAAATGTCAGGAAGCAAATTAAATTCCAAGTAAAGCTTAACCTGAAATTACATTCGAAGGCTGGGTTTTTGAGACCAAGCGTAATGTGACTAGAGTTTGTTTTTATTTCTTTGTGCTTTCTTTTAAACACTGTAGGCAACAGCGGTATTGAGAAAAGCCCTTACGGAAGAGTGTGATGATAGGTCAGCTATTCACAGTAATGAATCATCTTGCAGCTTGCCATCTATTCTGAATGACAATAGTGGAATAAAGGAAGCAAAGCCTGCTCTGTGGCTCAACAGTGTTCCTACAAGGGAACAAGGTAACTATTGTTACAAATTCTGTCCACAGAAGAAATGCATTCAGAGTCATCTTAACACCCTCTTTCTCAAGGTATACCTATAACCATAAGCTGACTAGAGAATAACTCTGAATTTAATATGCATGAAATGCTACTTGTTTTAAGCCACCTTTTAGTAAATATATTTGTTTTCCTTTAGTCTAACAGGAATGGAAAACCTAATCACAGGTCTCCAGTTCTGCTGAATTTCCAATAAAATAACTTTTCATAAGTAATGAAATCTTAGCAAGTCACAACGATGAAGATGATTCCATGAAAATGATTCCTTAAAATACTGTGAAGTTTTTGATATCGCTTAGTAACATTTACTCATAATTTGTAAACATTCTTTTTAATTGTAATGGAACCTCATTAGCGTCTAAACAGATGACCAGAAATCTGAGTTTATGTCTCCCAAATTTAATAACCAATTTTTAGTGTCCAGAAATTGTGATAACTCTAGTGTTATTGTTAAGGCATACCAGTAAACCGCTGTGATGGTATTTCCAAAACAGCCGTGAGGTGCTCAGGACATATTCAGTGGTTGGTAAACACACGAAGGATTTGGAACTCACTTGTTTTAAGCCCCATTTGAATTTGATAGATGTCAGGCTACATTATTTTGCTTAAAGCAACATAGAGAGAACCTTCGGTTTACAATCGGTTTCCTTTTAGAAACAGTACTATTTCATACAAAAAATAACCAAAAACCGGATACGGGGAGGCAATGAAAATAAAAAGAATGGCAGTTAAAAAGAAAAAAAAAAGACAAAGGTCTCCACTATAAATATATCCTCCAGATACACTTTTACCGTCATGTGTTCTGTTTTTAGAAGTTTCCAGTGGCTGTGGAGACGAGAGCAGGGAAGAGAGCATGGCAGCAAAGATCCCCATCACAGGTAAAGTTAAGGTCTCCTGCAAGTTTCAAACACAGGATTCAACCTTATTGTATAATTAGAACCTTTTAGGTTAGTGATTTGTGGACTCCGCTAAGAGCTAGGATATTCAGCTGCTACGTACTGGAGCAGGAGATTAAATCGTAAGAGCAGGACGTGTGAGCTGACGTTAACATAAACTAAGGTGGCAAATAACCGTGTCTATTGAATTCTTCATAATCGTGTCATACATTTACACATGTGAGCACCCCCATCACACAGCCTTTCAGCACCTGCGTCTGGGTGACAAGGTCAGTCTCCATGGGGAACACCCAGTCATTATATGGCAAACTACAGATGTTTCTGATGTTACTCTTTTCTTTCCTGTGGTAATTGAATGTGTATCATTAAAATAAGAGCAGAGGGGAATGCCAGACAGGAGGCTTGCCTCGTACCTCCAATAACTTAAAACTAACCAAAAATAAGAGGTAGTTTGCCTGTCTGATAATTTAACAATTTTAGCAGTAAGGTTTCATCAAGACCTATTAAGATTTCTGCACATGTATTAGGCTTGTTTAGATGGAATCTGAATATCATTACCTTTCTTTAGTTTTAGAATATCAACAGCAGCAATTAGTATTCTGAACAGAGTTCTATTTGTCGTACATCTAAATTTACTAGTACCTTATTTTGTAAAGTGGTGTTCTACTTCATTAGAAATTCAAAGGTCTGACTTTAAATATTTATACAAGTAAATACACCATTGCACTGGAGGTACCGAGGCATGCATCTGCATATGTGGTAGTTTTGTTGTTTATAAGCAGAAAAGAATGGCTTTCTTTTATGACAGTACAATTCATGGCCTGATGATTAATTTTTTAAGCCCATGTTTCTGTGATGAACTCTGGTTTTGAAAAGGGAGTTTATAGTAGAGCAATTATTGTGTATATTCTGCATCAGGTAATATTTCACTCCAAAATGCAGAGGTTTTCTTTTCTTTTAAACCTTTTCCCAGTGAGATGCTTATTGCTTTTTTATTCTTCATTTTGAGAAAACTCCGGTAGAGTCTTTTTTTTATTTTTATTTTTTTTATTAATAGAAGTAAAGATGATTCCAAACTGTGAATAACCAAGAAGTCATTTGGGTGCTTTTCCTTTGCAATTTACCTTTGAATGCACAAGTATCTAATGACCCCTGAAGTTATTTCAGGGGAAATGACAAAAGCTTGTTGGGTGGAAACCAGGAAATGATCCACTTACCCATTCTTACTTCTCCAGTATTCTTTGGAATCATACCTTGTAAGTAAATGACTATCCCCCAAATTAATGCAGATGGTATTTTCTCATAGACTTTCTTTAGAATAGAAGAGATAGTTAAATAATGGGCTTTCGAATTTTTTCTCCTCTTCATGCAGAAAGGGGCGTGACAAACCTACAGGTAACAAGGATTATTTGACATTAGGATCTTTAAAGAAATTGCAATTCTATCAACATGCCATTGACCCATCAATAGCTGGCAGTTAAAAAAATGTTTCATGCCTGGTTGTATGCCAGAGTAGTAGTCATAAACTAACTTGGGAAATGTGAAAAAAATTTACAAAGCCAGTGACTTTGTTTGAGCATTGCCTTCTGTCCTGGCTACCACACTCTCCTCTGTGCTCCCCACCCTCCAGACCTCCCATGAAGTTAATGTTTGAGGGCCTCAGGCACCTTAGCCCTGCTTAATATTATTGTCCCATGTGTCACTGAAGTTATTTTGATCTTAAGTTCTTTTTTTTTTCATTTTTTTTCAGATATAATTGTCATATAACATTGTGTTAGTTCAGTCTCCAAGTTCTTGAGCATCATCTCTTTATTAGGTCTTTGTGACTTTTGGCATAATTATTTGGAGATTTGGCCTTTGGTAGAGTAGGGCAGGTGTATCATTTGGCTTAAGATAGAGTCCACCACCCCCTTCTTAAAAAATTCGTTGAGGCTTTCCTGTTGTATGAGCTGCATTCCTTCTAGAGTTTTCCAAAGGAAAGGAATATTCCAGAGGCTGGCCTCTGGGAGTTGACCAGATGTAGCAGCTGAGCCTGGGCTTTGGCATCAGCCATCTATATCAGCTCTTTACTCCCTGCTCTGTTTCTCCACCCCTCTGAGCCTCTGTATTAGGAAAGCCGACATACTACTGGCAAGGTTGTCTTAAAGTTGAAATGAGATCATGTGTGTGAAAGCCAGGCATGTACTACACACTCAATACATGAATGCTCCCTCCTGAACGGTGGTAGCCACTTGGAACCTAGACCCACCCAAGCCCTGTGCTGCCATAATTCCTCAGAGCAGCACTTCCCAATAGTACTGATAAACTAGTTTCTGTGAGAAATTTCCACTTGAAAACTCAATGGATGGTTTGAATCCATCCAGAAGGATGTTTACTTTATCAAAAAAGAGTCTTAAGGGAGTTTCATGATATTTTAGGAATTTCTAATTAGTCTCATGAAGAAGCCATACAAGAGGAATAGCAGAAGTTAAGGAAGCAGTTCCTGGAGGTCTCCCTGGTGGAGGCCGGATGTCTCTGCCTGTGAGGGCTTATACACCATAGGCCTGACGTGCCCACGGTTGAGGGCACTGCAGGGCACTTCATCACCAGGCAAGTCTTTCCTTGGTGTGCTCTCACAAGTGCTGATGAGCCGATGCAGCATTTCCCCCAATCTGCTCTATGCAGTGCTCCGCCCAGAAGATACATCAAGGAATATGTATTTTGTGACCAAACCCTATGTGACCCCTCTTTCCCTCTCCAGCCAGCATAGTGCACTGGAGCATGTCAAAGACTTTTAGAACTTTCAGTGAATGAACCATTTATTTTATTTTAATTTTAGAAAAAGAGTGCACGTGAGCAGGGAGAGGGGCAGAAAGAGAGAAAGAGAGAATCCCAAGCAGTCTCCATGCTCAGCACAGAGCCCAACTCAGGACTTGATCCCACAACCATGGAATCATGACCTGAGCTGAAATCAAGAATAGGACACTCAACAGACTGAGCCACCCAGGTGCCCTGTAAATGAAGCATTTAAAAGTGTCAACTTAGAGTTTCAAATAACTAATTTTCTATCTGAAAATGGAATCCTTCCTATAAGCGGCCTACAGAATTAGTGTTCTGTGGGACACATTTTGGGAAATATAAATATACACACATATATATGGAACATTTATCAAAACCTTAAGTCTGATGAGGGCACTGGTTTTCTCAGCAGTCTAAATTTATCTTCAGCATTTTCCTGTGGTTCCTTTTTGTGGGAACATCCCTCATGGATGAGCTAGCTTTATAATAAGACCCTAGACTGCTTTAGTGTAACTAAAGCCAGATGATGTTATGATTGAAAGTTATATGTTATGTGTTAAAATGCTCCCCGAATGGACAACCAGCAGGTTACAGTAGTAACTTATGACAGTCCAAAGCACTCCTCTTCAGTGTGGGTCCTCTGTGCGACATTATTTGTTTTACAGCCATCTCAGGAGAGATGCAGTAAAGAGAGGCTGAGGCAAAATGCAGGGCAGCCACCAAGAAGCTGAGCAGAATGGGTGGGAATCTCTGAAATAGTGCTGTTTTCAGAATGACGAGGGTCCTGGGAAAGTTTAACCTAAAAAGGGCACAAAAGCTGTCTTTAAATATTTGTGGGGCTGGCGCATACTGAACACTTATCAAGCATAATTACAAAATGTAGCTCAGGGGGCCCTCATGTGAGTGCTGCAGGAAGGAATTCACATAGCTCAGTCATGGAAGAACTTCCTCACTCTTCATTTCAGCAAAAGCAAGCTGAGTGTCCTCCAGCAGCCAGGTGGTTGAACCATGGCAGGAACCCACTGTCTAGAGGGGCACCATGGAAGGATTCCCATTTCTGGGGGCGCTAACATCCCTTTTAATGCTAGGAGTCTGTGATTCTCAGTCCATCTTAAAGGAATCAAATGTGCCACCATTCCCATTTCTTCTTTTTCATATTTGCTTATCACTCCCAAACATAGGTTGTGTTGGCAAAGGGGCTCATGTTTAAAGAATTTGCTGTCACTCTGAAGGCATCTGCTCTATTAATCATATTTAGAAGAGTGTGAGTTTCATAACTCTGGCTCCCATAATCTGTGCTTAAGTTTGCACAGAAAACCTTCCATACACACCCACACCCACACCCACACCCACACCCACACCCACACCCACAGCCTGTATGGTCTGCCGTTGTTAACACAGTCTGCTCCTTTTTTTAGTCTGGCTGTTCACACTAAAGAATCCAGGTAGAAATCAAAGATTAATTTGAATATCAATGAATGTGTGGTTTTCCATGTACTAAATAGTCTCTCATTCACATGTATGCTGAACCTTTACTTGGAAACCTGGAAATACCAGGACAGCAAAAGACTGCATGCGACCCTGCCCTCACTAAGCCTCCATCACCCCCAATCTTCCTAACAGCCCTGTGGTATGATAAACATCAGTAACTTGTTCTACAGATGGTCCAACAGAAACTTAGAAAGGTTAAGATTCCAGCTCAAGGCCACGTCGCTAGAGTGGTGGATCTTGAACACAAACTTGGAGATTTAAGCCTTGAACTCCTTCCATCCCACCACTCTTCCAATTTCCTTTTATGTGAGTGTCGACTGCATCAGGATGTCTGGGTCAGTGAAATGTCAGTGTGTATCCCAGCAAAAGAGGAGCTTCGCAAAGGATTCTTTGAGAGCACTGAGGAACAAAGCCGTGCCTTTCCTTTTCCTTGTGTAAGACCTAGAGAGGTGGGAGCTCACTTTCCGAGCACAGCTTGTACCAGAGGTCTGCCGTTTATAAAGAGGGCGAGTCTGAGTGCACTTAGGCCTAAGACTACACACAGGTAGGAGGGTATTCAGCTCAGTGTTTGCCTGAAACACTTAGGCCAGGATTAAAACAATACTTATCTAGCTTATGATAGAAAGTCTCCCTCTGAACGACTTGTACCCCCAGGTAAAATTTCCCACATTGGCAGTTTTACTTGTATTCCCACTAAATTTACCTTTGCGGGTAAACGAGTTTTAGTTTCACCTAGTGATGCGACCTTATGCTAAATGTCATAAAAAACCCATCCCTTAACACAGTATCTGGCACACAGTGGGCACTTATTTCGTCAAATGAATGAATAAAAATGAGAGTATTAAGGAGTTTCCTGAATGCTTGTTGATTCAGGCCAGAGTACTGTCTCTTCCAGTCACTCACTCCGCCAGTACTTTCCCACCCCACGTGCCCATCCTGGCAAAACTCATCTCCTTAAGCTCCATGTGAAAAGGCCTCTCAGCTTTTATCTCAAGAGGATTAAGCCTCTAAGAATGTCCATTCAGCCTCTCATTCTTTTGACACCAATTCTCTTGGTCAAGCTGTGTTGAAAGTAGTTGCCTGACTGTGCCATTTCTCACTGATATTCTTCGGCAAGCTGAAATATTCAAGGTCTCATACTAAGGTACGTCCATTTAAAAGCTTTGTGGGAGGTCAGCATAGATTCGAAGGTTGCCACTTGGGGTTCTGGGCGGTGCTTCCCAAAACACAATTACTTGAGTTTCTCATCACACTGGAAAAGGGCTGGAAACACACAACAGCCAGGTGGTCACTGGTGACCACAGTTTTCCTGGGAGACAAGACCGTAGTGACAGCTTCTGTCGGCCAGAGTACTGGGGCACAACAACCTCCACTGCTGAGGCTTTTCTAAGAGTGTGTCTCACTTGTCCTGTCTCAGAAATGCACAAGAATCATGTGAAGACATGTTATCTGCTGTACCTGAGACAGGGAGCGTGCCCCAAACCGAGGGAACCTGCCATATGCTGCTGGGCTGTACAGTGCAGTCCCCACAGCCGTCCGGTATGGTAGGGGTCAGGCTTGCTGGCGCTTCACCCATGGGGCCTACTGCCTACTTCTTGCTAGAGTAAAACATTCCTCACTCCTGACATTGGGGGTGGTGGCGCTGATTTAAAGAATGAAAGGCATCTTTCTGTAAAGCGCTCTTGATTAGATGCTCCTGCCTTCAAGGTAATCAACTCAGAGGAGCCTAAAGAAATTATCCTTCATGGTGCGCAAGAGAATCCCATGCAGAGTTTTTATTTTTTATTTTTTGTTTGTTTTTAATGTTTTTATTTATTATTGAGAGAGAGAGAGGGAGAGAGAGCATGGGCATGGGACGGGCAGAGAGAGGGGGAGACACAGAATCTGAAGCAGGCTCCAGGCTCTGAGATGTCAGCACAGAGCCTGACACAGGGCTCAGACTCACAAACTGTGAGATCATGACCTGAGCCGAAGTCGGATACTTAACTGACTGAGCCACCCAGGTGCCCCCATGCAGAGTTTTTAAACATCTGTGCCACAGCCACACCCTTGACCAGTTACATCAGAACCTCTGGGGGTGGGACCCAGACATCAGTCTTACATAGACCCAGGCGATTCCCCAAGTTTGTGGACCATGGCGCAGGGAGTCTCAAAGCTGAGAGCGCCCTTGCAGGTCAGGGTGTGAAACACCCCCATTTTACACAAGAGGCTTAAGTGAAGAAAAAGAAGAGAGATTAGATTTTAGGTATTTCAGTAAATTTGGGGAGCAGGGAGTATGTTATTTTCCCAGGACTGCTATAACAATGTACCACAAATCTAAAACTATAAAACTCTGTTCTTTCACAGTTCTCGATGCTAGAAGTCTAAAGTCAAAGTGTCAGGGGGCTGTGCTCCTTCTGAAGGCTCTAGGGGAGAATCTTCCATGCCTGTCCCAGCTGCTGGTGGCTCCTGACATGTGGCAGTATCAGTCCAGTCTCTGCCCCGTGTTCACATTGCCTTCTTTTCTCTATCTCCATTTGTTCCTCTTCCTACCAGGACCCCAGTCGTTGGATTTAGGGACAACGTAAATCCAGGATGATTTCATCCTAAGGTCCACAGCTAATTACATCTGCAAAGAACCTGTTTCCAATGAAGACCACATTGTGAGGTTCTGGGTGGATATAAATTTGGGGAGAGATACTTTTCAACCCACTGCAGTGGATATGGAGGAGTTTTCTGCATATTTTATGTTTCTAGCATCCAGCTCATCTTTATATAGCAATTATTCTTGGTCCTACTGTAAATGATAATGATAATATTACCGTCTTTGTTTCTGATTCTTCTCATATAAATCATTGCCTGCAGAGCCACTAAAAATACTGTTTTGAAAAATAAATAGTGCCAATAAAATACAGCTTCCTCATCAGATTGTGCCATCTTTGGACAGTTAAAGCTTCCATGACTTTCAGAGTTGAAAACTCACCTCCCAGGACTGAGGAGTGTTAAGTGGCAGGCACTAGGGCTAAATTTACATGTGAAGTGATACCGGCAGAAGTGTTTCAGTTCAGTTTTGGAACATTCATTAAAGAGCAGTTACAAGCCTGCCATTTATTTTCAGGTATAATTGTTGAATTGCTCCATAGAAATTAAGAATGTGATGTAAATACTTATTTTCTGAAGCAGCTCCAGGCAAGTCAGCTGAATCAGGCGTTTCTTCTCTTCTGTATGCATCAGCCCTCTCCTTGGCTGTGGATTTACAGGCCCAGAACAACTGGTAGAGTGGGGTTAATTGCAGAAAATCTGGACATGAAAAGCGATTGTAGTTATGGACCCAACCTGTGTGCCTCACCTTCGCATAGACTTACGGCCTTTATTTTTTAAAATATAATGAGTATTCTGTACTTTCAGATCATGGAAGCACCCATATCCTTATATTCTCTCATTTTCATTTGAGCAGATTACACTTTAGACGAATGATTTCTGATTTTTAAGTGATAATCTTTATCTTTAGAATTAATTTTAGAAATACATCCCCCAATTTTTATTTTCTTTTGAAAAATAATTGGGTTTGTTGCATCAGCCACACATCTAGCACAGGGTGGAGGGAAAATTGCACGGTTGTAGGAATATGTGAAGAGTAACAGCGGTGGGAAACTCAACAGACGGGAAAATACTTTTCAAATTTCATTTTGAAATTACCGCACACTTCAGATAGGAATAGTAATTATCCTTCTGTACTCTAAGATGCCCAGTTCTTTGTCGGTTCAAGGTCGTTTTTTTTTCTAGCCGGAGTGATAGTATTGTTTGTATCCCCCTTTGTTATTCCTTTTCCGGGCCCAGCTCTTCCCTTTCTTCGTGAGGGATTTCTGCGAAAGCCCTGGGCAGACTCTCTGCCTTGGAGACACCCCTTCGAGGCTGGTGAACCCCACGTTTATCTGGCTCTTGTAACGGGTTGTTGAAAAGCACTTGTTCATCAGATATTTTCTTTCTCTTTTTATTTGTAGATTTAGAAGTATTTTAGCAGGTGTACATTTGCATATAAAAGAGAACTAACGATAAGAAGTTAAGGCTTTTTCTTTCTCCTCTTCTCACCAACATCATCTCCAACCTCCCTTTATTCAGCATGTTTTCTCTTTCTTTCCCTTGCTGTTCCATTTTCTAGACACAAAATGCATATCAAAAAGAAAAACACAGTCTCAGTGATCCCTCACCAGTTTGCAAGGAGACAGATGATTGGGTTTGACCAGCTTATGTAACAAAGTAGGGAAAAATATATTTATCTCGTCGTGTCACCGGTCTGGAATTAATCACCGAGGATAGATTTTTTAGCCCCCACCTCCCCCTCAGGACCTCTTGCCATGTTTTATGTTTTAAACCTCCACTCTTTTCTACTTTTTAAACTAAATCGCAACACAGATTTGAGTATACAATGGATGCTTGACTGAGAGACCCAGAACGGAAAGCTTGAGGACACATGTTTATTTGTTTCTGTGTACACCAAAATATTCAAATCACAAAGAGTTATATTCTTTAGAAATATTCATTTTATAGAACTATTTGCACTATTCAGTAATATCCTGAGAGTCTGACATTACCAATGAGAAGAAGCATTTCTCTGGAGTTCTAAGTCACTGGCTGGAAAGTGAAGCCTTAAGGGACTTGCAGTTAGGAAAAGTAAAGTCTTATCCCTTGGAACCATATGAACTTTGCCCCTACCTTGTTTAAACCGTCTAACTTGAACCTCTACATTTGTTACTTTTCGTCTTTTGTTTGTTCATTCATTCATTAAGTAACTATGAATTTGCTGGGCAACGCAGTGCAACTTTTAACAGCCTGATTTCTCTTCCTTCCAGGAAAATCTGGGCCTCAGTTGCCACAAACCTCATGCCAGTAACTTTGCTTTTTTGCTTTATAAAACTTCCATCCTGGCCTTCTAAACCACTCCAGGAGGATATCTGAATTGTTGGAGCACCCCCTAACAAAAACTAGACTTGCCTCCAAAGAGTCTGCAGCCTGGTCCATTCCTTAGAGATGGCTCTTTAAAAATCTCCATACAGCTGTTGCAGCCCCCCTTGATAACATGTTTCAATCAACTTTTGGCTGAGAAAGCTTTTCCTAACATCAAACTTGTATCCCTTGGCTGAAGTTTTTCTCTAAGGGTTCTTGTGCTTATCTAGTGAACACAGAAAAAATTGCTCACTGCCTTCAAATTTTGAGGTTACAGGTATGCTCTGTTCCGCATGTGCAGTGTTTTATTTTTTTTAAAAGACAGAAGTCTGGCCCACTCTCCCACCTGGCAGCAATTGGCTGTCATCAGAGAACAGCTGTCCCCACTGGACAGGGCACGTGTGTTCCAGCCTGCTACAGGACTCCCCGGCCCTCTCTCCCACTCCACCAGAATCACTTCTGTGTGGTACCTGCTCAGCCCCAGTAAGCGTCTGTGTTTACAGCCCCACCCTGTCCAGTCTGTGTGCAGTACCTGTGGAATCGAACCCTTCTTCCCCTTTTTCTATACAGGCTGTGGAGCCTTTAATCTCCCCTAATTATTTTTTTCACCAAACCGTTTTGAGTCCGCTCCCAGCCCTTCATATGTTGTTTGTTGCAGCTCTACTGGCTAAAATACGGATGTGAACATGCCATGGGAGAGTGACTCCCAGCTCTGAGCGTCTGATCCTCAACACAGACTTCCCGATAGCCTACAGTACTTGCCTTGCCGGCTGCTCCAATGCCTCCAGCTGTTTTGGAGTCTCTGGTCCTGTCTCAGCTAGTGTTTATTCCTCCAAGTGAATGGATTTAATCCTTTTACCTTTTAAGCTTCACTTTGCCATTAAACCATTGGAGAAATCATGCATGGGGATGGGGCAGGCGATGTGCCCAGCAGTCCTCAGCTTGATTTTGCCAACTCTCTATCACTCAACTAGGGCAGCTACATCCAAGATAAAAGTTGCCCACGCGGGCTTCCGTGACCCTGCTTAGAGAAGGGCCACAGGAGGTTTAAGGAT
Organism: Paguma larvata; assembly: GCA_030068075.1. Taxonomy (NCBI): domain Eukaryota; kingdom Metazoa; phylum Chordata; class Mammalia; order Carnivora; family Viverridae; genus Paguma; species Paguma larvata. Next base: position 4,385,021 of record CM057844.1, on the reverse strand, counting down.
CAAATACCAGTGAGGATTTGTGTTTGGGAAGGGGGTTGGGTTCTGCTTGAATAGAACAGGAGAGATGAGCTATCTCTCTCCAAAACTGTTGTACACTTGAAAGCACACTTGGGGAAGCCTTGAAGGGAGAGGCCAGAGCCCAGTTATAGAGCCCAAATCCCTCAAGAAGGAAGGGAAGGTAGATCTTAAAAGTCTTCATCACAAGAAAAAAAAAAAGTGTAACCATGTAAGGTAATGGATGGTAACTGGACTTATCGTGATAATCATTTTACAATATATACACTATCAGATCATTACGTGGTACACCTGAAACTAACATAACATTGTATGTCAGTTACACCCCAAGTTTTAAAAAGACGAAGAAGGGAAGGAAACCAGAATAGAAAGTACGCAGAATATGGAAATGGTTTGTCTTTGCAGAGAGGTAAAATGACCCCTTGCTGCTAAGTGTGAACTCACTCTACATTTCTCCCTTGCTAGACTCAGACCAGTAACAGTATGATCAGCGAACATTTAATCCCCCCAAATCTAAAATTACCTCTCAACTACTAGCTTGCCACTTTTCACAAAAACCCTCTCCTGAAAATAAAAGATACACATTTTCCTGGTTTCTGAGGAGCAGGAGAGCCAGCTCACTGGGGTGGAATGATTTACCTTAAGACAGCAGATGAGAGGAAACCCCACATCAAGTTTCCATCTGCCAGGAAACAAAATCTTTGTGTTCTGTTGGTATCGTTAAATGTCTGTCTTCTGTCTTTACTATCTCTTCCTTGACCAAATAAATGTATTCGAATGCAGAAATAGCGTATCCTAAAGGCTGGAAAGTTTTTATATAATAAAAATAAAACTGTCCATGTTCACCTCCTTTACTGTGATTCCTTACCTACTTAGAATCCAGACACTCTGTCTTTTATTTCATTAATATCTCCCCACTTCCAAAATAACCTCACAAGTCTGAAGTAAGATGGACATGAGGATTTTAATAAGAGAATATTATGATGCCCTTCTATTAGAGCCATCCTGGGACAATGAACTAACCTACAGCAAGAAACACTTTCTGTCCCAGGCCAGCGCGTGCATGCACACACGCACGCACACACACGCACACACACACATCACACAAAACAATACTTTCCCATTCTGCCTGCATTGCATCTGGTGTTTTCTGTGCTAAATCTGGTTCCAGTGTGTTCACAATCCAGGAGTGTTAAAAAAAATATGGCCTTAGAATTTATTATTTTCAGAGTTAAGAGTCCTTGATCTGTACATATTTTAATTATATACCATTTAACATTCCAAAATATGATGCTCACTTTCAATACTTATTTTTTTTCTTGATTGATTCTCAGTAGGGCAAGAGAAGTTATATTCTTATTCTTCAGTGTGACGGTAGTTTTAATCCAGTAATAAGTGGCTCATGGTTAAGTTCTTAAATGGAGCCAGCAAACACAGGGATGCAGCCGATTGCCAGCCCCCGGTGCTGACGGCAGGAATGCTTTTATTTTGTGGCCACGTTGAAGATACAGCCATGGATGCTGTTTTGTTTTATCTGTGCTATCAGTTTCATTCAGGTATCCTTGAGACTTGAGGGGTTAGAGAAGGTTGTGTCAGTTGGGTCCTTTACGTAGTTTATTCGTCAGTGTTCACAACAGTCCTCCACCTGTTAACTCAGAGCAGACACAATGAGAAGCCCTGCAGGAACCTCTGTCAAGTGGACCTGAGCCAGGTCTGTGCTGCTGCTGATCCCTCTGGGGTGCCTGGCTTTGCTCCCTCCAGACACTCTGTCCCCACGATGAGCCCAGATTCGATTTTCTCAGCTTCGAGCCTCTGAGCTCATCCTGCAGCTGCTAGTCTACCTGACCCTCCTTGTCTGTCCTCACCCAGCCTCTCCTCAGGCCCCCCTTCACTCCAGGGTGAGGAGTGCTTTGGGGGGACCAGGAGACCAAGGAAATCAGTGCTGTCTCTTCGGATTCATTCCTCTAGTGGCTTCTGCAAGGCCCAGAGGGGAGAGAAACCATTTTACTATGATGTTGAGCCTACCCACAGACCAGCTCAAAATAGTGACTAGAATTTGGCCTCTTTAGACAAACTCATACAACTTGTCTTCGAGTCTTGAAACCTGGGTTCAACTAAATTGTTTTTTGTTTGTCTTCAGAATTTCTAAACAGTGACAGTTCAAAAACATAATTTGCATGCATTTGAGAATATCATCACAGGGGAAATTTAAGAAACTTCTCTCTGAGCACTAGAATTTTCTGTATTTATGTGTCCTTTTTTTCCACAATTAAAACAGTTAATAATAATGTATCAGTATCATCAACTCTTCCATCAGTATTCTACTGTTATTTACAGTTGTTTTTTTCCTTGAGTCAGTAGCCAGACTATGCCAACATACTGCGTTCAGTTTGGGTGACTACATAAGTCACCATCTAAACAAGAAAACATTTGGTAACAGAAGGGGAATCTGTTAATAGTTATACTGGGACAACAGGCAACAAACCTGAATTGTCTCGGACAAATTGGGATGTCTGGTCATTCTTTTCTTTTTAACTTTGAATAAAAATACACAACCTGAAATTTACCATCTTAACCATTTCTAAGTGTAGAGTTCAGTAGTGTTAAGTACATTCACAGAGTCGTGCAGCAGGTCGCTAGAGCTTTTTTATCTTGCAAAACTGAAACACTCTACCCATGAAACACCAATTTCCTCTTCACCCCTGTCCTCAGTGACCACCTTTCCACTTTCTGTTTCTATCATTTTGACTCCTTTCAATACTTCATATGAGCAGAATATACAGTATTTATCTTCTTGTGACTGCATATTTCACTTAACACAATGCCCTCAAGGTTCACCTGTGTTGTAGCAGGTGTCAGGAGTTCTTCTTTTTAAAGGCTGCTTACTATTCAGCTGTAGGTATGTGCTGTGTTTGCATATCTGGATGGATATTTGGTCTCCTTCTACCTCTTGGCTATTGTGAATGATGCTGCAGTGAACATGGATGTGCCAATATCTCTTCCAAACCCTGTTTCTAATTCTTTTGGATATAGACTCAGAAGTAGGATTGTTGGATCATATGGCAGTTTTATTTATACTTTGTTGAGGAACCTCTACACTATTTTCCATAATGGCGGCACCATTTTGCATTTCCCGCCAATAGTATACAGGATTCCAACTTCTTTGCATCTTTGCCAATGCTTGTTATTTTCTGTTCTTTTGATAATAGCCATCCTGATGGGTCAGACCTGATTATCTTGTGGTTTTGGTTTCCATTTCCTTAATGATAGTGATTTTTGAGCATCTTTTCTTGTGTTTATTGGCTTTTTGTATACCTACCTTCTTTGGAGAAATGTCTGTTCAGGTTCTTTCCCCACAGTTTCACTGGGTCATTTGTGTTGTTGTTTTGTTGTTTTGTTATTGTTGTCAAGTTGTAGAAGTTCCTTATATATTCTGGATATTAACCACTTATCAAATATATTATTTCACTTATGTTCTCCCATTCTGTAGTTTGCCTTTTCACTCTTTTCATTTTTTCCTTTGACATGCAAAAGTTTTTGTTTCTTAGAGTCTCATTTGTCCATTTTTAATTTTCCTGACTATGTTTCTGGTGTCATCCAAGAAATCATTGCCAACTCGTGTCCTGAAACTTTTCTATGTTTTCTTCCAGGGATTTAATAGTCTTAGGTCTTATGTTTAAGTCTGTAATCCATTTTGAATTGATTTTTGTGTATGGTGTAAGGCAAGGGTCCAAATTCATTCTTCTACATGTGAATTTTCACTTATCTGTGCCTTTCTTTTTAATCTGTAGAAACAAAAGCCTACCAGTTGCTGAAGCAGTCTACCCTTCAGGATAATACAAATCACACTGAAGACAGATTCCAAAAAGCGGATGTTTCTGTGTTACAACTGTCAGGTAAGCAAGGGCATATTCAGCGCTCAAAGCCAGTATCCAGGGGACATAGGATGGCAGCCAGTGCCTGGTTCAGGCAAGAGTGGTCACCCTCTGAAGGTTTCTGGAGTTTGCTTTGTAACAAGCTGTCACCAGGTCAGAATAAGCCAGTACTTTTTCAGTTCTTAACCACCAACAGTTTGGAAGTCTTCCCTCTGGGATACGTGCTGGCCCCCAGCATGGCAATGGCCCAAATAGGCCCTTGGATTCTACCTGGTATGTCATGATCGTAACTTGTCACTAAGTACCACCGGAAACCCCCCAAACTCCTTCTCTTCCCAGTATCTCCCAGTTTCTCTCTCTCTCTCTCTTTTTTTTTAAGTTTATTTATTTACTCTGAGAGAGAGAGAGTAGGGAGGGCAGAAAGAGGGAGAGAGAGACAATCCCAAGTAGGCTCCACACTGTCATCACAGCTCCTGATGCGGGGCTCGAAGCTCATGAACCATGAGATCATGACCTGAGCTGATACCTAGAGTCAGATGTTTAACCCACTGAGCCAACCTGGCGCCCCCTCCCAGTTTATTAATCATCAGTGGGAGCATCGTGCTGGGCCACTTTCTCTCCCTAGAATGTTGGGGGACTTGGGGTTCTTGAAATAAAAATACTGTAAATCCCAATAAAGCTAAATTTTAAGCTTAAATGTAGTTCCTTCAACCTAGGATTTTTAACTATAACTTTCTTTGTTTTCATATATTCTATTATTTTATTTTTATTTTTTTCAATGGTTTTTATCTTATTGCACTTTTTTTTTTCTAGTTGGAGTCACATCAACTCTCTTTGTGAAAGCAAATGCATTAAAGTACACTTTAACGACCTTATTTTCACATAATCCACAGTTGTAATTTCACCTACCGGAATGAATAGTGATTTTTTTAATATCACATTATTTCCAGTCCATATCCAAATTTCCCGGTTGTCTTGTGAGACGGACCTTTCTTTTGAGGGACATACTTATGGCATATCAGACTTAGCTGTCTCTGTCTTTGGAGAGCTATTTCCTAGGTAATAGTAGTATTAGAATCAGTTGCTGTAAAATTCAGTTATTTCGGCTGTTTTGAGGATTCAGTGAGTCTTTGCAGGTTAAATGCCCAGCACAGGGCCTGTTAGAGAAAAGCCTTCGGAGAATGGTGGTTATTATTTCAACTTCACGAGCATGAGACCGTACAGTCTGTTGCTGTATAAAGCAGGGCCTCTGTCCCAGTGGAAAGATACAGAACTTGTGAACCCTTAACTCAGCTTTTCATCATCTTCTTCACATTTGAGTCACAGAATTTGAGTCCAGAGGGATTTAGAAAGCATTTATCCAACCCCTCAGTTTACAAATGAGGCCCCAAGACAGTGATGCCTCTCTCAGAGCAGCACAGCCTGTTAGCAGACACACATTTGGAAGGTGGGTCTGCAAGTCTGTTTCTGCGAAGTGTATTCATGATAGTTACATGACCAGGTTCAAAGGATAAGTAAGTTTGACATAAGTTATAGTCCCTTCAATGTATATCAGTCTGGTACTCTTAATATAGTAATAGTCAATATGTTCATTTCTTAATCTATTCATAAGTGAAGTGATAGGTTGTATCAAGTCAAGCACTCCTAGATCCAATTTCCTTACCAATCCTCACAATTACAGTCGATGCTTTGCAAGATTCCAAATTTTCTAGCACTGGCATGGTAGGGTTGTTTCTGATGGTCCTGGCAGTCATTGTAGTTAGACACTGCTTCTCGTATTTATTTTACCTTTGGTCACAGCTACCTTTTCACTTTCATGCTTGCTCTGAGCCTAGGGACTTCTCTGCACTCCAGAGAAAAGCAGCAAGTGGGCTGGGACGGTGGAGGGAAATGGAAGCCACGTACCCATGTTAGACCTCACAGCATTGTTACAAGAAGCTGTAGGATTGTGGGCCCTGAACTCAAGAGTTCACCTAACTATTGAAGAAATGCAGGTTTCAATTAGCTTTTAGATCAGAGATCTTAGGCTCTGTCTCTGGACCTGTCACTAAGGCAAGCCACTTAAATCTTGTGCCTTCATGTTTATGTCTGAAAAGACCTTGTCTTGTTAAGCACGGGGGACTCTCTTTGGGCAAATGTGAGCACCTCGTTAAGAGAATCACTTGGCTGCGAGTTTCCATGAGGCAAGCAGGTTATAGGTCAGAAACTCAGCCAGCGCCTCTCCCAGAGATGCCCATACACTCTCTCCATGACCCCAGTGACCACCAGTGGAGAATCAGACTGGTAGCTGACATCCAAGGGCATCCAGGAGATGGGGTTCAGGGTGGCCCTGCAAGCTGAGTGCTGTGGGCCTGGTCTGGTACCCCCACTCCAGAGAAGAGGTGGATTGTGCATCTTCCCCATCAACCTTTTCAGGCTGATTAGAGTGGCCCTGATGGCTTTCAGTAGAGGTTCATTCTTCTCCGCAAGATGGAAGTAAGAGGCTTTGGCAGAGAGGTAACTGTCATCCTGGCATTTCAGCGATTTCTGAGACCTGGTTCCCAGCACCCGTCATTTTGGCGATTTCTCACTGCCCATGTGTTACAAGGTGAATTGTCAGCGTTTGGTGCCATAGGAGAGACCCATATGCGCAGACATGTGACTTGGTCATTTAAAATAGAGCTCTTTGAATGATTTTGGTTTTTTTAGTTTTTGTGGCTTCTGCGTGTAACGGGAACCCCCTCCACCGACCCACATGCGCACACACTTCCTTTCACTATTCTGCCAACATGTTGTTCTGTGCCTCAGAGGCTCCTTTGCTTTCTGTGACTTGGGCAGCATCTTCCCCTATCGACGTTTGTTTCACCAAAGTTATTGTGAGGCTGCTTCTTCATTCAGTGCGTTTCTCTGCTGCGTGGCGACCGGCACTCACCCTCCACATTTGTGCTTATCACAGGTTTGAACATTGGCAGCCGTACACTCAAGACAAAGACAACTAACAAAATCGCCTCGGAGGCTAGTTTTTCATCGAGCGAAGGAAGTCCTTTGTCAAGGTAAAGTCGTGAAAGCCTTTCTGAACAGCGGCCACAAGATGAGAACTGTCACTCCGTAATGAATGTAACTCTGGCTGCATATTATTTTGTTGTGTGACTTGAGAGAAGGTTAGGGTTTGGGTTTTTGTTTATCTAAAATAACAGTTGAAACTTCAGTCTACCTTTGAAAATATTTGCGCCAGAGAGCCAAGTATTGTTTTGCAGCTGTTGTTTCGTTGGTTTAAGACTCAATTGACACCTCAGTGAACCACAAATTAGCGTCTACAGCTGCTCGCAGTAGGGCTGCTTAGAGACCACACAATGGAGGGTGTCGGAAAAGGGCAGAGAGAAAACATCGGGCCTTAAAAGAAATAAAGTGGCCCGTTTCTTCTTTCTGAGACTGCTGATATATATACTGGCAATTGCTGGGTATTCGTTTGTGTATTCCTCTTTTTCACCAGGCATTTGGGTAAGATCATTCTTCCCTTTTCTGATACTTCCTTGCTTATTGTCCATAAAGAACAAAATGTATCCAACATTTGCTGAACCCCAGCACTTCTTATAAGTTTTTCAAGCAATGATAAGATAAGCGAGTAGGTGAGTTGTGTGCTGGATTTGTCATCAACATAAAACCCTAACCATGCAACAGGCATTGGGTCAGAAAGAATGTATAGATGGGAATAGAAGCAATTGTCTGGGGAAATACCTACCTTTTATGCTTTGGGCTGCATATTGTTTAAAACCTCACACATTTCTTTTTCTAATAACATTTCTCCTTAAAATGATGCCTTTTAGATGATTACACTACATTTGAATTAACTTACCCTGATGAAATTTTAAAACAGAAACTTCACACTTGTAACATTACATTCGGTGTCCCATAAGATAAAGTGATTTGATCCAGAAATGTAGTATTTTTTAAATGAAAAAAAAATCTTGTTTTCACTTATATTTTGAAAAACATTATACTATTTTTAGGTCCTGGAATATCTTAAAATGGGGTGGATTTTCTAAAATTAGGTTGTTGCTTTTAGAAACCTGACCAGTTCAATTTTAGAAAAGTACTCATGTAGTTATCAGAAATTAGCATCTTTAATACCTGGGTTTTCATCCTTGGTTTTGAAAGAAGTGGGAAGAAATGAATTATGGGACAGAAAGATTGTTCAAGTGTTATATATTTTTGATTATCCTGTAAATTCAAGTTCTAGGTCTTTTAAAGGATATTTTAAAAGGCAGTAAGTTCTACAGGTAGGTGTTAGGGCTTACTGTTACCATTTAGCTCAGTAACACATCCTATACTTGTTAAAGATTGTTAGAAGTGTTCATCTCCGTTATATTTTAGAGGCATTAAAAAAACCAATTCTTCTTTAACTTGTCTTTATATGTATATACTCTTCAGGCAATTTTAAAATACATTCAGAAAGCAGCTGGCCCCAAAGAATGTCTTCTCAGCCTGATAATTTCATGTCTTGTGTCTATATTACACTAAACTAAATTCAAACTTTCTTCCCCATTCATCTTGAGGCAGGGACCTTGTGTTATTACTATTGCTCCTGTATGAAATTAATTTTCTAAATAAATCACAAGTAGTCTCATCACCCTCTTTAAGAAAAAAAAGAAAAAAAGATCTTCAAGGTATATTTGGTTCTAGACACTTGATAACAATCCAGTGATGAAAAGGTCTGGGCGTTGAGTATGTGGGTTTGGCGTGCTGTTTGTTACGGTTTGGTTTTGTGCTGGGTTTGGTGTTGTTAATACACCACCCTGGGCTTTGGAGAGCTCTGGTTTTGCTGTTTGTGCCTGGATTCACTGAAATTTCTTAGAGGCTTACATTTAAGGATCCCACTTACTGCAGTCACTCCTCGTGCTTTATTGCTTTTACAAGTGGTCTCGAAACCCAGTACTTGAGAATAAACATAACAGTGCAGTGCTGCTGTAGCACTTTTAAAAATTCTTCTTTGCTCTATTTTGTCAGTGAGCTGATGAGCAACCTCAAAAAAAAAAAAAAAAAAAAAAAGACCCTGCTGGACCTAAAAAAAAAAAAAAAAAAAAAAAATGGCTTCCTCTGATGTCCTAGAGACAATAATTATGATGTGCTAGTTAAGCCCAAACTACAGCTGAGGGATTTTACTTTAAAGCAGCGGCTTGGGTGCAAAAATGCATTTATAGCTCTTTGTCTGCACCTCATTATGTGTGGGCCTGATTCATTAAGTAATTGGTTTGCAGTTGTTTACATGAGTATTAAGGCCTTCTTTTCAGCCGCCTTTGAGAGATACATTGTGCAAATGTTGCCTGTGATGAATGCAGAATGAGGGCCAGAGGGTCCGTCCTATTGGCTAAACAGTGCACTCTGTTGAAAAGCCAGAGAAAGGGATTGGGTGCTGCTTTGCATAGCAATGACTTTCTTAATAAGCGTTACAGATTAATACACACCAGCTATAAAAGATGCAAAGAGATACTCTTAGCACATTTATCCATGCTCATTTCATTGTGATGGTGGTGGGATCCGGGTGCTTTCATATTCCGTTTTTCCGAGCAGCAGCTTCAGTGCATGAGCTGTAATAGAATCCGATGTTTATTGTATTATAAATCACGGGCAAGTAGGCAGATCGGCAACAGTTTATTATTAAAGATTCTTTCAGTGTAAATCTTTTTCTACCATTGTATTTGCTTCAGCAAAATCATTTTGTGGTTGAGTGGGGATGAAAGGCATAATGTACGAAGGAGTGAGTCCTAATAGGAAGCTGTTCCCCGAGTAAAGACCACTTGTTCCCTTTTGTTCAGAGGTGCATGCCAGAGCTTCCTCTCCTCTGCAAACATTGTCTCGCTTTACCTTCCCCAGGAAGCGGTTTTCATGTTCCCGGATCCATTTGTTCAATGGAAAGTATATTTTAACGGCCTGCCGTGTAACTTCAGTTTACCGTCTGGATCGAGATAACATTTTACTGAAAGAAAAGGATGTGTGCTTGCAACATAATTGCCCGGGGGAAAGGTAGCAGAAGTCACCCAGCCATGGCACCCTGGCAGGGCCGCTGTGGGTGGCATTCTGTGTCCACCTTGCAGCCACGGGAGTGGCCAGCGGAGGGCGCCAGGCCTCAGCTTATGTCTGGTGTGGGCTGCTGTGTCTCGATCTCCTTGCCTGGTCACTAGGCCATTTTCCTTAGGGAGAATACAAAGATTGCACGGAATCAATACAGTGAAATAAAAATGAGGTTTTCCTGGAAGTCCTTTAGGTTCTATTAAAGCACTCGTTCTCCGTCTCTGGCTTAGCAAATCTGCATTCGCCTTAAATCCTACTGAATAAGCAGCTGCCTAAATATCCTACGTGTTTCTCCTCACAGACCCAACTACTTTATTATTTTTTTCTACACAGACCATGAAAGAAGTCACTTGATTGATTAGCTGAAGGGAAGGAGTTAGCAAGTTGACCCCAGGCAGCTAAAAAAAAAAAAAAAAGGCATCTGCTGCAGCGTCCATGGCTAACCATCAGGGGGCGCTCGAACTTTGTCAAATCAAAACTGTCAGCCTTCAATCGGCTCTTAAAACTTAAAATTAGCATTTAAAGAGATTTGTTGGCATACTCATGGGATTCTTTTCCTTTCCGAAGAATTTTATGCCTTCTATTTTTCCGAAATATATGTGTCTTTCGAGCATAATTCTAGCTTAAGATGCTGTTTGAGACATTTTAATACCAATTTTAGCTAGCAGTCAAAATCATTAAAAATTACAGAATTTGGAGTCTAGAGACCACATCTTCTCATTAGTTAATATTTTCAGTCTTATATAGTAAGACTCTAGAACAGTAAGGACACTTCCCACTAGGAGCCCCCCTCACAGACCCCCATCCCATAGAGCCCTGCTCTTGGCAAAAGTCTCATTGCCAGACTCCACTGACATGACCTCAAAGTCACAATTCCTTGGGTAGTTTATTAACAGGCTGTGGATACTTTTTTTCCTTCAACACAATATCGACCATAAGGTCGAGAGTCATTATGTTACTAATATTAGGACATCCCCCAGGTCTGCTGTTTTCCAGATTCCTCCTCCCACAGGGCCAAGAGTGAATATCTGACATCCTAGCCTGACTGTTGCACCTCTGCTGCTGTGAGTCTCTCAAGGGCCCTGCCCACACCGCCCTCAAGCACCGCGTGGCCTACAGTCTGTAGCACCTCCCAGCCTGCTCCCCCATGTCCCTGTGCCACCGGACAGCCTCATGTCATGCCCTCATACCACCTGCTATGTCACGTGCCCCAGCTTGTATTCCTGCTCTTTTGCTGGAATGCTTCTGCCCCACACTTTCACCCGGCTAATGCCTGCTAGATGGTCAGGGCTTAACTATTAACCTTCTAAAAGTTTCCTAAGCAAAGGATCTGGTCATACAAGATGCCTCTCCTGTGGCCACATGGCTATTTCTACCATCTTCTGTAGCATAGCGATGATAGCCATTTACAGGTGCTTTCCCCTCACTGTGAGCTCCTCACTGGGGCTTGGGGGGCTTTTCTCATTGCCAGTGCTCAATAACCATTGGGCTTGGTGAGTAAGTGAACCTCTGTGTATAGCTCCACTGTTCACTCAAGCATTTGTCTTAGATGCCCTCACCTCTGGGTGGCATCATATACCCTGGCTGCAGGAAATCATACATTCCACAAAGGTCTCTGCATGAGTGTGTAGGAGAGCGAGGGCACACACATTTCTGAAGGGAGACTCCTGCAGTCAACTTCAATTGCACCCTCTCTGCTTGCTCACCCTGCCTTCTGCTTCCAGGAAGCACACTGGGCATGCACCCTCACAGAGTGCATTACTGGGGTCCTCACCTAACTGCTGTCCTATCTGTTGGTAAAAGGATATCTGATTCCTGGCCCTGAACTTGACGTGGCATGTACTGACTGTCAGTACATGCTAGGGGCCTGGATGTTACCCCCTAATTCTGCGGCTGTCATTTCTCAGTTTACCCTGCAGTTGCCTTTTTTGGCTTGTGTAACAGTTATTTTGGTGTCTCTCTCTCCACTGGAGCATGAGAGAGACAGAGATCAAATGGGTGTTGTTTGTTGCTGCGGCCCCAGCAGAGAGCTGATGTGTAGTGTGTGTAGTGTGACCTATGGGAGAGTGAATGAGTAAGTGAATGGATGAATGAACAAACCATTGCTCTGCCCACCTGCTTGTGCAAGGCCTGGCAGAGGCCGTTTCCCTGTGTTTTCCCCATCCTGGGTGTTCCCGCCCATCAGGCTCCTCGAGGAGGAGACTTCATGCATCTCAAGCCAGTTTCCTTTCTGTCTGTCCCCACATTTTCCCTTTCCTTAGTCACTGTGCAAGAGTACTTGTCGCCTCCACTTAGACCCACGACTGCACATCACCAAACCAAACACATGCCTTTGTGCACCCAAATGCCGTGACAGTGAGCAGGGCCACTCCCCCATACCAGCCATAGCCAGGCTGCCAAGCAGGATTCTCTCTAAAACTTACCAGAAAACTGCAAGGAAGGCCTTACTTCTCTAATTTGCAGACAGAGAACAGGTGCTCAGAGAGGTAGGGAGCTTGTCTAGGGCCACATGGAGAGCAGAATTGAGCATCAAGGGGGTAGAGGCTTTCTGGCCCCAGAACTGACACTGTCTCCTGTCAGCAGTCCTGCACTGGGACAGGGACGGGCTGCCTCAACCAGGTTCTCCCCATCCTGCTGTTTGACCACGTCTCACAAGGTGAGACAGGTGTTTGCAATGTGTGCCTTTGGGAAGTATCCATGTGCTGGGTGGCGGGGAGGCTCTGTCCCACGTCTGCCCTCCCACCTGACAGTTCTGTGTGTCTTGAAACACAGCCCTCACTCAGCCTCTCTGGGCCCCACCACCCATACAGTGAAAGCACTGGATAATCCATAAGCGCTCTGCTGTAATTTAATAATGGGTTTCTTAGAAGCTCATAGGTTTTCCATGTCTCATTTTGTCTCTATTTGCCGGTTCCACAAAGCAAAACTTCATGCTTACAGTAGGCCTTGCCATCTAATTTTGTATTTATGTTGACTGTGTTGACTAAGTAAGTATGCCTAGCTCCATCAGCCTTTTGCTCATATAACATGAACAGTCAACACGCATAACTTCGATGATGCCCTGTGTCATCACGATTGCGGATTGTGCATGTGGGCGCCAGGTGCTGCTCTTCGAATAAACCTGATAAGACCCTGGCTGACCTTAACTTCTTAAGTTTAGCAAGGATGAGAACAAATGTGACTCTGATTAAAGTTGTCCTAATCTGGTTTATCAATAGCAGGAGAATTCATAAACAATACTGAAAAGCATCAAAAATAAGATGGCTTGATGGGGAGACAGAGAAAATATGTGATAAAGCCAGTATGGCACAAGGTAAATTAAGCATCCCCTTCGTGGGTACGTGGTGTTCACTGTCCAGCTACGGGGAAAAATTACCAAACCTGGTGGGAAATTCTGCAGAGATCATTGTCCAGTTATTAGGAGACCAGCAGAACATGGATTTTAATTTAATCCATTGTCTGTGGTGTTTTACCTGAAAATGGTTTGTTGTGAAGTAGGACCTCCAATCTAATTGTAACTTCTGAAGGAAAATATCAAGTCTGCCATCTTGGATTCCAAGAGTAATCCATGAAAGACCATGCAGGGGAGAGACAGGCCCTTTGGTGTGCTGTGAGTATGGTAGTGTCACCTGTTCAGTCGGCTCAGTGCACTGTGGCCCCAGGGCCAAGTCTCGGCCACTGCCTGGTCCTGTACACCTACAAGCTAAGAACGATTTTTACTTTTTTTTTTTTTTTTGAGAGGGGTGGGGGCAAAGAAGAGGAAGAGAGAGAATCTTAAGCAGGCTCCACATTCAGCACGGAACCCAACATGGGGCTTGATCTCACAATCATGAGATCATGACCTGGGCCAAAATCAAGAGTCAAACGCTTAACCAACTGAGCCACCCAGGTTTTTACATTTTTAAATGGTTGGAGGAAATCCAAAGAAGAATGGTGTTGTATGATACCTTAAAGTTTTATGAAATTCAAATTTTAGTGCCTATAAGTGAGGTTGAATTGCAATAAAGTCCCATCTATCAATTTACACATAGTTCATGGCTGTTTCCATGCTACAGCCACAGAGGTGAGTAGTCGTGACTAAGACCATATAGCCCACAACACCTGAACCATTTACCCTCTGGCTCTTTACAGCAAACCTTTGCCAATCTCTTCTTTACAAGATGGAAGTGTTACTTTCATGCTCTTAGGGAAGACGAAGCAGTCAGATTCCAAGTACATGACCCAATACCATGCCCTATAAGACTAACTCTTCCATTTCTTAGGCTTGCCAGAGTGAATGTGTTCCTTTTCTTATTTACTGTAGTAGCTCAACAGGTTGATTATATCCAATATTCCAGGGAAACTTCTCCCACCATGCCCGTTGGCCTCGTCTTAGCTTTCCACATTAGTTGCGACTCAGAAAGAACCGTTGACCCTAAGAATTACATGTGGCTCAAATCAGCTTTGAATTGGAATGTCCTGAATTGGCAGGCAGAGATGGCTTCCCACAGGGAAAAGTAATTGCCCCTAGGGCATGGGAATGGAGTAGGAGACACTGGGAAGCAGCATCTACCTTTCTCAGCAGGTGACCTATAAGCATTTAGTTCTGCAACAGATTTCTTGCCTGTTTCCAGTAAGAAACTTAAACAATCTGATTCTGAAGTCACAGTAGTAGAAACATGGAAGTCAAATAATGTGCCAGCAAATATTGGTCGAGTGTCTTTAAGCAGGGCCTGCTCTTGGTGAGCTTCATCTTTTCATTCCGCATGTAATCACCAAGCACCCACTAAGTTCAAAGACTTGGGTTACCCAGTGGACCGAAGCAGGTACCATCATTGCCCTCTTGGAGTTCACAGTCTACTGGGGGGAGTGATCACATGAGTGTGAAACAGCAGCTTGGATGATGACTCAGTGGTGGGGTGGAGGAGCAGTAAGGGAGGGGGAGGCTGCCGCAGAAGGACCCAACCAAGTCTGGAGATCAGGGTGTTAGTCAAAAACAATGGGAAGGCTTTAAGGGGCTTTAGCGAGGAAGTGGAGTGATTAGGTTTGTGTTTCAAGAATTTCACACTTGCTGAGTGGAAGATGGACTGTAGGGGATGAGGTAAATGTGGCACCACCAGTTAGGGGCTGTTACAAAAGTCCAGGCAAGAATTGCTGGTGTAGTTGGCCAGGTTGCAGCAGTGCAGAGGGAAGAGCAAGGATTGAATTGTAGTATAGCCTCGTCTATCGATTTACACATCAGAGCTGACTGGGTGCAGGAGGGCCTAGGAGTGAAAAGGGTTAGGGAGGGAGCAGAGGATCCGAGTGCACTTAACTGAGATAGGAGGGGCCTGGCCTGGCAAGAAAAGAGATCACACTGGGGAGATCGTGAATTGGTCATGGATGAGCATGTTGCCCACAAGGTGCTTGGGAGGCGGCCAAGTAGAGCTAGCACATGAGCACTGGCCATGTTTCCGGAGTTCATAGAAGCGGCCAGGGTCTTGGCCATGAGCATGGGATCTGGCCCATGCTAACCTTCCATTGTGCCCTTGCTCTTGCCAAGGACTCCCCACTACCATATTCCGCTGCATCCCCCCACCTCTGTACTAGCCTGTGTGATCCTCTATGGCTTTCAAAATAGAGTCTAGAAGATGCCCTGCTTCCTCAGGGGTCCTGCAGCTGCCCATCATACACCCTGTGCTCCCTGTTCTCCCAGCTCTCAGTGCTCTGCCCCACTCCCCCTGTGGCTCTTATTACCTGGACTACAGCTGGAGCCTCTCGGCCCTCTTCCAGCACTGTTCTAACCCACCTTTGCCTCCAGCATCTAGACTAGAGTCCTCATGAAATGGGAGGTAAATAAATAGTAGACATACAACCCACAGTTGCATTGTGTGTGTATGTGTGTGTGTGTGTATGCTAGTACTTTATGTAAGATGGATTCATAGACATACAACCCACTTGCATTGTGTGTGTGTGCGCGCACGCTAGTACTTTATGTAAGATGGAGTCATAGACCTACAACCCACAGTTGCATTGTGTGTGTGTATGTGTGTGTGTGTACGCTAGTATTTTATGTGAGATGGATTCATATGGTCAGTGGCCCCATTACCTGCAGCCTCTGTGACTGTTGGTACTGCTGGGCCCTTACAGATGGTCATAGGGCCATCTACCCTTCATGGAGAAACAGCTGCAGGCTACTAGTTGGTCATGACAGATAATGAAACAGGCACCAAGTTTAAAGGAAGTGTTGACAGATAACTGAGCCTAGAAAATGATACCTAAGTGGAGAATATTTTACAGAAAAAACCACCAAGTATGGCAGTTATGGAAAAGAGCAGATTTTTAAGCCATAGGTTAGCCAGACTTGACCCAAAGGGAGAGAGAAAATGAGTTCACAGGGTTTCCTATGTCGAGAGAACCAGGGTCCCAGCCTGAGCAATGACCATGCACATTGGGGTCTGTCTTTTCTTGACATTCTTCTCCTCTAAAAGGCTGGAATATGTTTTAATTAAATAATATATAAATGTAAATGCCAGTGGGTACCTTAGCAGGAACAGGTTGCTAGGTATTAAATGCCATAGACATCAGCGTCTTTGTGTATGTGATACCCAGAAACCTATACCTCAGTGTCCAGGATTCTTACATTTTTCTCTACCATGAGTTAGTATTTCTAATTAAGTAGACTGAGTTTATTTTGAACTCCCTTGTCAAACTGTTAAGGATTTGATATCACTGGCTTGATGGAGATAAGAATCTTAACTTCCTCACTGACTTCTCCTTGTATTCTATCTTGGAGTCTCTCCTTCGGGTATTTCACTTTTAGCTTGTCTAAAAGTGCAAAAGCTTTGCCCAGACATGTGTTTTGGAGGGCTGTGGAAGGGAAATCGGTCCTCTGCCTCACCACCCATGTGCTCGTTGTCCAGCGCTACAAGGGATTCCCGCAGGTCACACTGTGAGCTGGTGTCTGCAGGACCAGCAGGGAGTGCACTCAGGGACACTGGTGTCACAATAGGGACCCACCCACCAAAGCATCAGCAAATACCTCTGGCCACTGAGGTCCCGACATTTTCTTCTTCTTTTTTTAAGTGTTTATTTGTTTATTTTGAGAGAGAGCAGGGAAGGGACAGAGAGAGAATCCCAAGCAGGCTCCATGCTGTCGGCACAGCCCCAACGTGGGGCTTGATTCCATGAACCATGAGATCATGACCTGAGCTGAGATCACAAGTCACAAGCTCAACCGACTGAGTCACCCACCCAGACGCCCCCTGATATTTTCTTTTTGCTTTTAAGACTTGGGGAGAATGTGTAAAATTTCTGGCCTTTCAGTGCAGTGCTTCTTTGCTAATGTGCTCATTGTAAAAATATCAGTCTGATTGTCATTTTTTTGCAAGACTCAGGCTATTTCTTTATTTTTCAGGCATGAACATAAAAAGAAACTAACTACCAACTTAGAGTCTAAAGGTAAGAGAAATTACTAGAGGCCAGATTTTCATCTTGTGTTTTAACCCAGTGTTGTTTTGTGACGTGTTCCTTGTTTTCTGCACCCTCCTGTAAGGACTGTGAAGCATGTGTGTGATCACAGGGTGCCCTTGCCGCTCTCCCTGGGATGATGTAGTCTCTGAGGGGATCGGAGGGCTGTTGAGGTACGATTCTTCAGTGATAGGACTATGAGCTGACAACTCATGGGGTACCATGGGCCACGGTGGTGGCATAGCATTCTAACTTGCAAGTGTGAATTTGCAGGATAGCCTCCACATCCAATTGGTTACCAACACTGGTATATTCTACCTGTGAAATGGTTTTTGCCTCTGTCTGCATCCTCATGGCTAAAGCTCCGTGACTCCCCGCTGCTCATGACATGACAGGGCTCTTACAGTAGACACTAAGTGGTTTTCTCCCATCCAGCCCTTCCCCCATTCCCCATTGTCCTCCACCTGGCCACTAGCATCTAAAATCTCATGTAACCTTCTTACCTTCCTGGTTAAAAATTGCTGATGCCTCCCACATTTGCAGGATAGAGTCCACAACTTTCTCCTTTTGTGGTCTAACTGCATCCCTTCTTTCCAGCTCAGGTCTTTCCTCCTACTAATGTCTTGTTCTCTCTGGATCTAGTCACAGCTAGCTTTTTCCAAATATAGGCATACCTTGGAGATATTGCAAGTTCGGTTCCAGACCACTGCAATAAAGCCAAATAAATTTTTTGGTCTCCTAGTGCCTATAAAAGTTGTGTTTATGCTGTACTGTAGTCTCTTAAGTGTACAACAGCATTCATCTTGTCTAAAAAATGTTAACATTAAATTAACTTAAAATACTTTAAAAATAATTAAAAAACACTTTATTGCTAAAAGATGCTAGCCATCATCTGAGCTTTCAGTGAGTCATAATTACTGATCCCAGATCACTGTAGGAAATATAATAATAATGGAAAATTATGGAATAATGAGAGAAGTACCAAAATGTGACACAGAGGCACAAGGTGAGCAAATGCTGTTGAAAAAATGGCACCTATAGACTTGCCTTGTATAGGACTGCCACAGATGTTCAGTTATAAAAAACACAGTTTCTGCAAAGCACAGGAAAATGGGGTATACCTGTATACCACACTTGTACCTCTGTGCCTTTGCTCATGCTGTTCCTCCCCTTTTCTTTAGCACTGTGAACTCCTATTTGTCTTTCAAACCCACCTACCAAGCTAACACTGTGGCATATCCTATGCAGCGCTTGGGCTCACTCTACTCCTGTCCGCTTAGACCCCCTTCCCAGTGGGTTGTAATCAAGAGTATGGGTATGAGTCGGACAACCTGGGTGGGACTTCTGGCTTCAATACCCACTAATTCTGTGATTGGAGCCAGTTACTTAACCTCTCTCAGCCTGGTTTGCTCAATAAATGGAGGCATTAACACTTACCTTCTCAGGTTGGTACAAGGATGAAATGGGGTTGTATATAAGAAGTCATCACAAAATGGCAGGTAGCGCATGCCATGTAAATAGTGGTGTCATGGAGATTGTCGGTCTAGCAGACCATGTACCACCGCATCCTGTCCGACCACCTTGGAGATCACAGTGCAGTTCGTGGGCATGCTGTGGCCTTCCACCACAGGCAGCTGTGCAGCTGTGGTGGAAGGCCGCAGGCGCATGCCCAGCCCCCATGGGGCAGCCCAGAGTGCCTGGGAGTTGATGCCCTGGTTGAGAATGAGAATAACCTTCAACTAATGAGAAATGGAAGTCAGTCAATAAAGAATCCCGCTTCCTTACTCTTTGTTGAGACAATTTGAGGAGTAGAATTTCAGAGGGACTGAGCTGCCTTGTCCACTGCCAGCCCCCCTCATTAGCACACCCTCTGATGGCTTCCTCTCTTCCTGTGTCACTTCCAGCCCCTCCCATCATTTCCAGGATCACCTCCCAAGAAAACCATGTACACCCAAGGCCTGCTGTTCTTCCTCTGTGTCTTCCTTCTCCCCTCTGCTCTTGGGAAGAACAGAGGGGGATCAAAGTGAAGGAGCAGCTGAGCTGAGGTGGTCTCAGGCCCGGTGAAATATCTGGCTAACCCTGCTTCTATGTAATCCTGATTTAAAATCCCTATCCTGCAGTAAAAAGCTGGGCACCACAAAAGGGGAAGGAAATATTCTGCAGTGTTTCCATAGAAAACTATGGACACTAATCTAGAACACACTGAGATGTGCAGTGTTTCCATAGAAAACTATGGACACTAATCTAGAACACACTGAGATGTGTGAATTTGTGCAGTATAGACATGCATCCCAGATGCACCTGGTCAGGTTCAGCCCTCAGTGTCCCTGATAGGCCTTTTCTAGGCCAGTGCTCCAATCAACCAGTCTGCTGATGAAGCCAAGTTTATCAGAGTGGAGAGATGTTAAATAGCTGTCTGGTTTTCTCTTCCAGCCTTTTGGGGTGAATCTGATGACAGTAACTCAGAAATCGAAGCTGCTTTACGTCCTAGAAACCATAACACATCCGCCGATGACTTTGATGATTTTTATGACTAATAAGCAGTAACAACTGTTGGAAATAAAGTCATTAAACAAACTAAAACCCTGTGTTCATATGTGATGTCCTAAACAAACATGTCTTTTAATTTTTTTTAATGTTTATTCATTATTTGAGAGAGACAGAGCACGAGCAGAGGATGGGATGAGAGAGAGGGAGACACAGAATACGAAGCAGGCTCGAAGCTCTGAGCTGTCAGCACAGAACCTGATGTGGGGCTCGAACTCACAAACCATGAGATCATGACCTGAGGTGAAGTTGGATGCTTAACTGACCGAGCCACCCAGGCGCCTCCTAAAGCTTCCTAATTGTTTAATAGGAACACTTGGGACCATATTGCTACTGGAGTGAAATTTCATGGCATAAACATAAACTAGCATATTCATTTGAAGTGTTATCAAAAAGCAAAGTGATGAATGCAATACCCATCAAAATGTAAGTTGGTTTCTTTGTAGAAATTGACAAGCTGATCCTAAATTCATATGGAAATCCAAGGGACCCAGAATAGCTAAAACAGTCTTGAAAAAGGAAAACAAATTTGGATTTCCCAAATTTGAAACTTACTTAAAAGTTGAAATAAATAAATAAATAAACAAATGAAAGCTATAGTAATTGAGACAGTATGTGGGACAGGCATAGACATACAGATCAGTGAAATATCAATTTATATATAATCTAGAATTGATAATCCAGAAATAAATCCTCGTGTGTATGGTCTCTTAATTTTTGACAAAGGTCAAAGGTCCCCAAGCCATTCAATGGGGAAAGGGTGATCTGTTCAACAAATGGTGCTGGGATGACTGGAGAGCCAAAGAATGGCAGAAGAATGAAGTTGGATCCCTACTTCACACTGTATACAAAATTAACTCAAAATCCATCAAGGACCTAAATGTAAGAGCTAAACTATAAAACTCGCAGAAGAAAGCATTGGTGTAAATCTTTGTGACCTTGCATTAGGCAGTGGTTCCTTGGATATGACACCAAAAGCCCTTAACAGAGAAAAATAGATACGTTGGACTTCACCAAAATTGAAACTTTTTTGCTGCAAAGGACACCATCAGAAAAGTGAAAATAATGGGAGAAAATATTTGCAAATCATATATCTAAAAAGGGACTTGTATCCAGAATATATAATTTTTATTACTCAGTAAAAGAACAATGAACCCAGTTTAAAAATAAGCAAAAGATCTGAATCGACATTGCTCCAAAGAAAATGTGCAAATGGCCAACAAACACATGAAAAGATGATTGACATCATTAGTCAGGGAAATGCAAGTCAGAATCACAGTGAGATACCATTAGGTATCCTCATTCCCACTGTGATGGTTAGAATCAAAAAGGTAATGTAAGTGATGGTGAGGATATGGAGAAAGTGCCTCACACCCTGCTAGTGGGGATGTGAGAAGGTGCAATACTTTGGAAAATACTGGCAATTCCTCAAAAGGTGACCAAAAGGTGAGAGGCAGGATTACCAGGGAAACCCCCAGTCACCCCACCCCTTGTGAAGCCTGGTTGGACCTCAAGATAGCAGGCACAGTATCTGGAGGACTTCTCTGGGTGTTTACATAGATCCATCTGGAAAACAATAGATGAACTAAGCTTCCTCCAAACTTCTGACCCCGGAAGTAGAGCTTAACTCTTCCCTTCCCCACCCTCTTTAGTGCAAGCTGAACTTAGTGACTCACTTCCATTAGATACGGCCGACACCACCTTAACCAAGTGACCATGGTTTCTTATTGCCCAGTGAGAGGTCGTATGCTTGTCATACCCGCAACATGCTACAGTGAAAATGACACTTCATATGTGTGCTGTTCTCTTCAAAACTTGTAATCATAGTCTAATCATGAAAAAAAATCAGACGAAACTCCAATTATGGGACATCCTCGAGACTGTCAAGGTCATGAAAATCAAGGAAAGACCTGAAACTGTCACAAACCAGTGGAGACATGACAACTAAATGCAATGTGGGGTCCTAGGTTGAATTCTCAAAAAAAAAAAAAAAAAAAAAACCAGATATTAATGGAAAATTTGGGGAAACCCCAAATTAAGTTTGGAATTTAGTGGATAGTAATTATACTAGTGTGGGTTTCTTGGTTTTTACAAATGCATTGTGGTAATGTAAGATCGGAGAGATGTAACATTAGAAACTGGGTAATACAAGAACTCTGTATTATCTTTGCAACTTTTCTATAAATCTAGAATTATTCCGCGCACAAAAATCCAGCAGTAGACATTGACATTTCGGTGATACACTTCCAGACCTGTTCTGTTTTTACCTTCTCTTTTTCAAATCATCTTAAACATTTCAATGTTTAATTCTTAAGTCTTAGCAGACAATAAAACAGCCGTTCAGCCAGCACACTAACCAGGTATTTGTCAGCAGTGGTCGTGGAATACAGAGTCCTGCGTCTGAACACCTTTTGCTGGATTTCACGTATCACGTGTACTAATGATGATCCAGAACAAAGCCTAGATTTGTGCTAGTCTACCACTTTGCTAACACGTAATCTTACTTCTGAGTAGTGGTAGAGTAGGCCTGGGGCCCAACACCTTTAAGCAGGCAAATTTCCCGGTTAAACTTAATATTCTTTTTTCAGTTACTTCGTATTGGTCTCAAGTGACCCTGATTTAAAATGAAGAGAAGTAATAAAAGTTTCCCTTTTGTATACATTGTAGGGAAAAGAAGATAATTGACTTTTTAAATTATACTAAGAAAATAATAGGACAAGTGACAGGTGGGCATGGCTAAGGGGATGGCTAAGCACTGTTCTGCTCACCAGACAGCTTTCTGGTCCATTTTGGTGTCCCCAGGGGCTTAAGTTCCTGGAGGGTCATGCACTAGCCCATAGCTGGGTCTTGTTTCCCCAGGTAAAGGCAGTGGGACAATATGTTTGTACACTATTTGTATGAACCACCCCCCCCCAAGTTCTCCTGTCCCCTCATGCCACTACCACACTCACAACACTCCTGACACCAGACATGTGGGGTTTTCCAACACCAACCAATTCTCTGACCCCAGCTGGGTGTCTTGCAATGTGATTCAATTCTGACACTACCTGCACTTAGTGCAGACCCCACAGGATAAGGACACAGTCCCACAAGGCTGACCCCCCCCTTCAGGCACCAGTCTTAAGTAGTAGGTCCCCAGGTTATCCACAACTTCTGTCTGACTTGGCTACAAATCCGGATGTCCACAGCCTCTCATTGGCTTTGATAATTTGCTACATGGCTCATGGAATTCAGGAAAACAATTTCCTTTTACCTGTTTGCTTATCATAAACGGTATGATAAAGAATATAGATGAAGATGCAGATGGAAGAGGTGCATATCAAGGTGTGTGGGAAGGGGCTCAGAACATCCATGCCCTCGTCAGGTTGGCCACTCTCCTGACACCTGCATGTGATCAGCAACCTAGAAGCTCCCAAACCTGGAGGCTTCATAGTGTAAGCATGATAGATTGTCAACCCCACTTCTAGCCCCACTCCCCTCTCCAAAGAACGAGGAGATGGGGCTGAAACTTCCAAGCTCCTCATCGTGGCTTGGTCTTCCTGGTGACTAGCCCCTAACCTGAAGCTATCAGGAGCCCACCCAGAGTCACCTCATCAGAACAAAAGACATTCCTGTCACTCAGGGAAATTCCAAGAGTTTAAAATTCTGTTTAGAGGTTAGAGCTTTGTTAGAGGAACCAGAGAGCAGAGACCAGAATATACATCCTCTGTTAATTCCCACTGGTCTTCAGATTTATAAATGAGACTTTGGTGAGCTTGGTTAGCATGGACACCTGAACACCGGAATGAAATCAAGCGCTATAGCTCAGTTCCTAGGACTCAACTCTATGTTGGAGGTAACTACCCTCCCAGCAACTACCAATTGAGCTTCAGACACAGCTTAAACATGTGCTCACTTGCAAGCCTCTTCTGACACTTTCCACCTGTAAGGCACTATTGTGCTAGTCATTGGGAATAATGCAAGGATGGATCTAACATAGTAATTGACCTCGGGTGCTCACATTATGACAAGGGAGACAAAACCTGAAGTGAGGTACATAATGTAGATATGATAGATGATAGATTAATCGATAGAGGATAGATAGGTAGCTAGATAGATGATAGATAGATAAGCTTACACACACACATACATACAGGCTCAGAGGAGTGAAAACATTGATCCTCCTGGGTTGAGTTAGGGAAGGTGACATTTGTTGGGGGGGGGGGGTGGGACTGTAGGAATAAGGAACTATAGACAGAGAAATGACACTTGCAAGGCTCAGAGACCCAAAAAGAATGTGTGTAAAGGAAACCAAGCAATGCTTGCATGAGTCTAGCACAAGACATGAGCAGTAAGCGTGAGCATGCATCTGTGAAGGCAGGCGGGTACTCCAAGGGAAGGTAGCAACTCAGGCTGGGAGGGAAAGAATTTGTGTTCATTAGCCACAGATGTCAAACATTTCGAAAAGACCAGAAGCAAAACTAATGGGTCACTGAAGTAGTAATTCATAGAAGTTTGCCGTGCACATGCCAAAATGTTTGCAAACCGGAAGCCCTGAAACCAAAATATGGGATGAGGCGCAGTGGTCTGTTGTTGTCGTCAAGCAGTTTATACAGTGCAGAACCAGTGACTTTATTCTTCACAGTGATTGGTTCCATTAGAATATTCTTTTCCTTGTATTTTTGTATTTGGGGGAGAGCACAATTGGGGGGGGGTGGTAACAGAGAGAGGGATATAGAGGATCTGAAGCAGGCTCTACGCTGACAGGCTGACAGCAGTGAGCTCGATGTGGGGCTCAAACTCACGAACCACAAGATATGACCTGAGCTGAAGTCAGACATTCAACTGACTAAGCTACCCAGGTGCCCCATGTTAGAATATTCTTAAATGAAGGGGAATTGGTTAGTGGCTACCACTTATCAATTTAGGGGAACAATTTAAGTTTCACTTATGACTTTCAAAGGTATAAGCCACAGGTGAAGGGCAAGGTAGCTTCGTTCGTCCCACAAAATAAGCTAAATTAAGCTTTGCTTGTATGACTGAAGTGGTTTTGTCTGCATAGAACTTTTTTTTTTAAATGTTTATTTATTTTTGAGAGTCATAGAGACAGAGCGTGAGCAGGGGAAGGGCAGAGAGAGAGGGAGACACAGAATCCGAAGCAGGCTCCAGGCTCTGATGAGCCATCAGCACAGAGCCCAATGTGGGGCTCGAACTCACAGACCATGAGATCATGACCTGAGCTGAAGTTGGCCGCTTAACTGACTGAGCCACCCAGGTGCCCCTGCGTAGAACTTTTTTAAATGTTCATTATTTTTGAGAGAGTAAGATAGACAGAGGGGGCATGAGTGGCGGAGGGGCAGAGAGAAAGGGAGACACAGAATCTGAAGAAGGCTCCAGGCTCTGAGCTGTCAGCACAGAACCCGATGCAGGGCTGAACCCACAAACCACGAGATGATGACCTGAGCCAGTCAAACGCTTAACAGACTGAGCCACCCAGGTGCCCCGTCCAGAATTTTCAAGACTGGTCTCTGTGTGTGTTTTCATTTAACATAGACAATCTGATTATCTACAAAGAAAATCGAGAGACTCTGAAGGCAAAGTGTTAGAACCATTGAGCTCAGCAAAGTTGGTGAGCTAGCAATGCACTAGGAAAACCAGTTCGAAATTAAAATTTTGAAAGATTAACAGTAACAACCAAAATGATATGTCAAAAACCTTCAGTTTTTTAAGGAATTATTGAAAGATAAAATTGTACACACTTATTGAGACAAAAGAGAATGACATCTTCCATGGTTGGGACAATCCTATATCTTGAAATTCGCAATTCTGTCCAAATTAATCCAGAAAGTTGATTCTATTTCAATCAAAATCCCAACAGGTCTTTTGCAGAACTGGTCATAAAACTGAGAAGGAATTTAAAGGGCCAAAAGGTCCATGACAAGTTTGAAGAATAGAAAGGAGGTCTTGTTGTGGCAAACATCAATATTTATTATAAATGGTAGTAATTAGGCCTTGTGGTATTGGTTCGGGGATAAAAAATGGAGCAGAAGGGAAGCTCTAGTGATATTCCCAGGCAGGAGAACTGGTGTAGACAGATGTAGTTTCAGAAGTCAGCAAGGCGGTAACAGACTTTTCAATAAATAGTACTGGACCAAGTGACAATCCACATGGCAAGACACCAAGTTAATTTTTTTTACATGGTCATCATGAAATATTTATTTTTGCTTCAATTTCACTCTCAGTGTTAGTGACATCTTTAGGGACCCTTTATCGATGGCACGCCACCACCCCAGCCCTTCTGAACCTCTTTCTTTCCCTGGCTGCAAGGTGTAACCTGCCCCCTATTTTGCTGAGATCGAAGTATAAGCTCCTTTCTCTTCCTTTCTCTGCAACCTCTTCATGGCTGGCATCTCCTCTCTTTCCACATTAAAGAAAGAAAAGGCCCTTCCTTTTTCCTTGCCTCACTCTTTCCCACCATTAATTAATTCATGTTTTCACTCAGGGTACATTCAATGCCCTTCCAACTCCCCCCAGTATATTTTTTCCCAAGCCTTTTTAATGTGGCAAAACGTATGTAACATAAAATGTATCATCGTAAGCATTTCTAAATGTATGGGTTGGTGATATTAAATACATTCACAATGTGCACCTGTCACCACCGTCCATCTCCAGAACTCCGTCATATTGTTAAACTAAAACTCTGCACTCTCTTTCCCTACAACCCCTGACAAGCACCATGTTACTTTCTGTCGCTATGATTTTGACTACTCAAGTTACCTCATATAAGTGGAATCATGCAGGGTTTGTCTTTTTGTGACCAGTTTGTTTCACTCATATAAATGTCCCTAAGGTTCAGCCACACTGGAGATGTGTCAGAATTTCTCTCCTTCTTAAGGTCGAATAATATTCCATTGTATGTATATACCACATTTTGGTTATCCATTCATCTGTCAATGGACATTTGGATTGCTTCCATGTTTCAGCTATTGTGAATAATGCTATTATGAAATGTATGTACAAATATCTCTTCAAGATCCTGGTCTCAGTCCTTCTAGATAGATACCCAGAAGTGGAATTGCTGGATTATATGGATCATCAATTCTATTTTTATTTTTATGTATTTTTTTAATGTTTACTTTTGAGAGAGCACAAGCAGGGGAGAGGGAGGGAGAGGGGGACAGCTCATGCTGACAGCAGCAAGCCCAATGTGGGGCTCAAACTCACAAACTTAGAGATCATGACCTGAACCTGAGCTGGAAGCTCAACTGACTGAGTCACCCAGGTGTACCAATTCTATTTTTAGAAATAGAACGCCATACTGTTTTTTGTTTGTTTAATGATAATTGTAGTACCATACTCTTTTCCACAGTGGCTGTACCATTTTACATTCCCAAGGGCAGTGCACAGGAATTCTACCTTCTCCACATTCTCACCAACACTTATTTTCTGATTTTTTTATAGTAACCATCCTCAGGGTGGTGAGGTGGTAAAATTAAATTTCTACCTCACTCTTTCTAAGTTCTTTTATTTACATATTTCAAAAGAGAGGGTGCAGGGGAGGGGCAGAGAGAGAGAGAGACAAAATCCCAAGCAAGCTCTACACTGTCAGTTCAAAGTCCAATGTGGAGTCGATATCACAAACCATAAGATCGTGACCCGAGCCAAAATAGTCAGATACCCAACCAACTGAGCCGCCCAGGCACCTCCCTCACTCTCAACACAAAGAAAATTTCAGCTCAAATAAAGAAGAAAATGTGTAAAAGAAAAACTTGAAAACTCTTAAAGAAAGAAAATATGCAAGTATATTTATAACTTCAGAACAAGGAAGAATTTCTTAACCCATGAGGAAAATGCACAAACTCAAAAACAAATATTGATAAATATTGTTAAATGAAAATATTCTGTATAACTGAAATACCAACAACATGAAAAGACGAATCATAGGCTAGAAGATGACTTATGTAGGATACATGCCCATCAAAGATCTGTATGTATAGAGAACCATATATCAATAAAAAAATACAACTCAGTAGAAAATGAAAAAAAGGATCAGAATGAGAAATTCATAGAAAAGGAAACCCAAATGATCAGTAAACATAAAAGGTTCTTAGACTTACTAGTATAGCAAACAGCAAAAGAAAAGTACAGTGAGGTGCCATTTCAGCAGCCAGCAGACTAGCCAAGATTGGAGGCAGATCACTCTGAGCTTTGGGTAGGATAACAGGAAAGAGAAACTTTCATTAACTGTGAAGAACACATTTCCAGTATCAAGTAAGATTGCAGATGGCATACCAAATTCTATGATGCTATGGTCCCGCCTCTAAATATATAGAGCCACACTGTCCAATACAGTCGTTACCGGCCCTGTGTGACTCTTGAGCACGTGAACAGTTTGGCTTAGTCCAAACTAAGAAATTCATTTTGGATCTCAAGACTTTATATGAAAGAAATAATGTAACATACTTCACTAATTTTGTAAATACATTGCACTATGTTCACCACAGGTGTAGCTACCATCCATCACCATACAACACTATGACAGTACACTGACTATATTCCCTATGCTGTGCCTTTCATTCCCATGAGTTAGTCATTCCATAACTGGAAGCCTATACCTCCGACTCCCCTTCACCCATTTTGCCTGTCCCTCTATCCCCCGCTGTGGCAACCACCGGTTTTGTTCTCTGTATTTATGGGTCTGTTTCTGCTTATTTGTTTGTTTTATAGATTCCGCATGTAAGTGAAATCATTATATTTTTATTATTTCATTATTTCGTTAATTTTTATATCAGTTATAGCTTGAAATGGGTACATTGGATATGTTGGGTTAAAATATATTATTAAAATTAATTTTACCAGGTTTTGGGGTTTTTTTTTACGTTTTCTAATGTGGCTACTAGAAAATTTAAATTACTACATGACTCGCATTTGTGGCTCTCTGCTATCTCTATGAGACAAAGAGAAACTCTCACTGTTGTACATAGAGAGACAAAAACTTAATTGCAATATTGTTTGAAATAGTAAAAATTTGGACATTAGTGCCCACCAACAAGAAAACAATAAGAAACACATTGCTGGAGGATTTATACAGTTCATAAAATACATGTAAAAGTGAAAATAATTCAGTGTGTTGTTTATAGAAAGAGAGGGGGAAGTTCATTTATACCAAAAGTATAAAAACATGCATGGAAGGGGTTCACGACATCTCCAAGAAAGCGATTAGCTATGGGGACGAAAAGAAAGCCCTACAATGAATGGTAAATAGAGATGTTAAATGCATCAGTAACAGCTTCTTTTTTTTAGATTAACAAGCAAATATTCTAGGCAAATATGACCAAATGTTAACATTTGCCGAATATCTCTTCAATTTGGGTGGTGTTTCATGTCATTCATGTAATGCTGTTCTCTGCATTTTTGTGCGTTTAAAATAGTTTATAATTGTTTAAAGAAACAAGTCATAAGGAATTTTGTATCACGTGCTAAGGAGTCTGGACTGCCTTCTGTTGATCAGTGTTTGAAAGCCATTGAAGGGTTTTAAGCAGAGGAAGAGATTTCCATCTAGAGAAAGCATTTTGCACTCTTATCTTAGGCTAATCCAGCTCATCATCTAATAACAGGAAAAATATGTCATTGCTTCTAGCACATTCTTTTTTTTTTTTTCTCATTTGAACAACTCTGCAATTGGCATGTATCATGTTGCCCAGGTAACACTCGGGGCATAGGCATCTTTGCCTGAGCTGATGCACCAACATGCAGAATGCATGTCAGCCACTTGGATGAAAATTATGGGGACCCTAGAGGAGCACTCTTTTTATTTTAAAGAGAGAGCACGCATGAGCAGGGGAGGGGCAGAAAGAGAGAGAGAGAGAGAGAGAGAGAGAGAGAGAGAATCTTAACGAGACTCCACACTCAGCTCGGACCCCGACCTGGGGCTCAATCCCACAACCCTGGAATCATAACCTGAGCCCAAATCAAGAGTCAGGCACTCAACCGACTGAGCCACCCAGGCGCCCTGGGGAGCACTCTTAATTACACTGCCAACATGCCTCATGGCACAGACAAGGAAAACATGGAGAATTGTTGACATCAGATCAAACAGAGAATTGTTGACTCTGGATCAAAAAGTGATTTGGGGGCACCTGAGTGACTCAGTCGTTTAAGCCTCTGACTTCAGCTCAGGTCATGATCTCCGGTTCGTGGGTTCGAGCCCCGCATTAGGCTCTGTGCTGACAGCTTGGAGCCTGGAGCCTGCTTTGGATTCTGTGTCTCCCTCTCTCTCTGCTCCTGCCCCGCTCACGCTCTCTCTCTTTTGAAAGCCTTTCACTTTCAAAAATAAATAAATATCTTTAAAACATAAAAAAAAAAGTGATTTAGAAGATACACATTCTTTTTGTGAAGGAGCTTTAGGAAAGCAGTGACATATTTAATTGGTCTACTACATTTTCTTTTTATATGTGCACAAACATGGAATAATTTAAGTTTTTTTAAATTATGGTAAAACATAGATAATGTAAAATTTACCATCATAACCATTTTTCAGGGCACAGTTTAGTGGCATCAAGTACATTCACATTGTTGGGCAGCTATCACTGCAATCCATCTCCAGAATTTATCTTGTACAACTGCAACTCAGTGCCAATTAAACACCAACTCCCCAATCGCAGCCACTGTAATGAAACCACTGTCCAAATCCCATACATCTGATTGGTAGGACCTGCCTAAAGAACTCTAGTTGAGGGTATTCTAGAAAATGTAATTTTTGGCTTTCCGGGCTCTACAGTATGGCAAAGCATACCACAATCGGCTGGAATGGATGCTACATTTGGGAAGGGTTGTTCTAAACAGGGAAGTCAAATTCAGGGGCAGATTATGTTGAGTTTGAATGACCAAAATCAACCTCACTGAAGTCTGTCCCTGGGATCCATCCCTGTAGCTCCCCACAGACATGTAGGCAGGTTTTTCCAACAACAGTGGAAAATCACACTTCCTCCAGGCATAAATCCTATGAAGGCCAGTCCTGGATGGAGACATGATATAGAAAAAGTCCATAAAATCTCCCACATTTGCTGCCACTGGGATTTGGCTAGCCTTGAACCTTTCATCTTGGTGAATTGCTTTTCTAATTGCACTTGCTTTTTAAATGCTTGCCACTCTGTCCCCCCAGACTTCTCTCATTACCGTGTGGTTTGCCACTCACAGCATTTAGTTGAGCTATTGACTGATGAAATTTGTTTTGGGCCCAATTCTACATTGGTGACAGCTCATGAGTTCCCTCCTCCCTAGCCTCAAGAGAAAATGAGGAAACCAAACTATGAATCCTAAAAGCTTTTTTTTCCAGTTCTCAAGCTTTCGTCCACTTTCAATATTCCTGTCACTACAGCTGTGTCATCAGCAGAGTGCTTCTGTGACGATCAGATTTCGATGTATCAAACTGGCAAAAACACATTAAAGAAGATTGCAATAATTCCAGCCCCAAATCCAAGCAGATAAGGATTATATTACTCAAGAACTTACCCCGAGTGACAGAAACTGAACTCATCTAGTAGAAACACTCATTAGCATTCAGCAGCCAAGATTTCAAGTCTAACTGCTCCTGGTAGTGGTCCTATATATTTATTTCAGAGTCATCTGGAAATCTCTGGTTCCTTAAGGTAGCTCCCCTTAAATCTTTTTGAACGACATGGTATCGTCATTTGCCTCACTGCACTGATGTTTTCCATTTCCTCAGGCCAGTCCAGCCATTGACACAAAGACTAATATTTGATGACAGATGGCTCTGTGAGCTTCTGGTAAGGCCATATCTCACTTTTGGAATGCAAGCGATAACCGAGTTCCTCTAGAGCCTTATTTATTATACTATTATTGTGCACAAACTCATTAGATGTAAAACATCCTGCCAGTCAGCCTGATCTTGCTCTTCCCCAGCTGTCACGCTGGCAGCTCAAAGATGGCGACAGATGATACTGATGGACAGTACGGCTGCCATCTCCTGCCTTCCCAAATTTAAAGCTGGATGCTTCTCAACCAAGGGAACGTGCTGGAGAAAAGACCTAGGAAGTCACTCTGCAGCATCCTGTGGTTTAATCACCATGGTAGTTTACTAAATGGTATTCATAGGGCCCTGCTGGTCAGGTCTTCCTAGCACTTGCAAGCATACCTATGGCAACTGTATGAAATCAGCTGAAGTCAAAATACATCCCTCTCTCTGGTGCAACAAGAATGCTGTCGGTCTTGCATCCTGGCCCCAGTTCTTGCCAAGAACGAGTTCTTTCTCCCTCTTCAGATATACCTGTATGTGCTCTCAATGTTCAAATATTTCTCATAGGCATTTTTGCAATAATATAAGAAGTAACAATTTATTCAATCACTTGTTTAACAAGAGCATTCATTCTGGAGCACTTGCTATGCCCCCAGTCATTATGCCAGGCCAAAAATATGGAGAGATGAATCAAGGACTTCCTTGTCTCACAGGAAAGAAACGGGTCATCTATATCCAAATTGTTTAGGGTGATGTTTTAGCTGCTGTGACAAATAGGCCCCCAAATACAGTGGTTAATTTCTATCTCATTAACAGCCCCAGGTTTGGCAGATGTTCTTCTCTTACACTTCAGAAATTCAGGTCCCAGAGCACCTGGGTGGCTCAGTCAGTTAAGCATCAGACTCTTGATCTCGGCTCAGGTCATGAACTCACAATTTGTGAGTTTGAGTCCCGCGTCAGGCTCTGCACTGACAGCATAGAGCCTGTTTGGGATTCTGTCTCTCCCTCTCTCTGCCCCTCCCCTGATCCTTCACTCTCTCTCAAAAATAAATAAATAAACTTTAAAAAAAAAAGAAATCCAGTTCCCTTCCATTTCCTTCCTCCACCATTCCTAGGGCATCATCCTGGTCTGCATGACCAAACTGGGTTGCAGACACAGGGGGAGGTAGAAAGTGGAAGTCCTAGGAAAAGAATTTTCTTTTAAGGAATGACATGGTTATTGCTTACATTTCAACAGCAAATGCTTAGTTATTTGGCCATACCTAGTTATAAAGTAGGTTGGGAAACAATCTCCAGCAGGGCAGCCATGTTCCTAGGAAGAAGAGGAATATGGATTTTGGTGGAAAACTGGTAGCCTTTGCCACCCAATGCAATGTGCTAAATATTGATAGAGGAACACCTCTGGAGAGGCCAAATCATGAAATGGCTAAACACTCAGGTTCAGGAATCAAACAAGCCTATATTTGAATCCCAGTATACAACACAGTATCATTCACATAGTAGGTACCCAATTAGTATTAGGTAAGAATATTATTTGCCATTCCATGGAAATACAGTTAAAGTATTAAATAGACTGCTACCTGTGAGTGGGTTCTATCAGGCTTAGATAAGAAGGTAAACATTGGCTAAGTCTCAAAGGACCAATAGAAATTGAGCAAGCAGGAGTACAGTCATTCTGGGCATCCATGTGCCAAAGGAAATACATGATCACATAATTATTTTTACCTGTGAGCAATTAGGATTTTCTTATACCAAAGGAGCTCATATTAGGCTCCTGAGTCTCACATTCTGACTCCATAGTGACACGGAACCTCAGATCCTCTTGGGAAGATATAGGAGAAAAAACTGTCAACATACATCATGAGACACAGGGACAGGTGTCATGTTGGCACAGAAGACAGGCATCAGAAAAAACAGACTATAATTCAATGAGAAACTCATCCCCTATGTTTGGAGGACAAGAGTCCTAACTAGAGAAGAAAGGATTCTGGGAAGATGTCAGAGTAGGAAGCACTGGGAATCTGTCTCCTGACCTACACGCAGTGACTGCATTGGCAGAATCTGGCTTATGCAACTATTATGGAACTATGGAGTCCACTTCAAGGCCTGCAACATCCAGAGGAAGATTGAAATGCCTGTTGCAGTTAATTTTGGTCAATTCAGCTCCCAATATGGTAGCACTCTCCCCTCCCCTTGCACTCATCCATATGGCACACAGTTTCAGTCAACTTTGGGGTGCCAGGATGGGCAATAAGGACTCTGTCCTCCAAAAATTGAGGATCTGTGTTCTGATTGCTGATTGTTGCTTCGGATCTTGGAGATGCAGAAATGTAGGCAGGTGGCCACTGTTGCACCTCTCCTCACAATGTTGCAAGCCCTTCTCCCTCCAACTGAAACAAGTTCCAGGGGAATTCAAGGACCAGCACCCCTTTTATTTCCCTCTTTTTATTATCTTCATTTTTTTCCTTTCTTCTTTTCCCCCTTTGAGAACCAGACATATAAGGTCTAGGACTTGATGTGAGGGAACTTAAAAAATCACCACGGATGGCCAAGAAAGGCACAGGCTTACAAAAGACTTGAGAAGACCTTAAGTTTATGCTTCAAGCTTATCCCCAGCACAGATACAGCCTACAACAATAAAAACACAAAAACAAAACCCCAAGAAAGGAGAGGAACCTGATTTTCAGAGTTACTACACTATTAGACTCAAATGTCCAGTTTTTTTTTTTAAATCCCAAGGAAATCACATACAGGAAAGTATGGCCGTTCAAATGAAAAAAAGAAACCAATAGATGCTGTCACAAAGAAAGACCAGAAGACAGAGCTTCTTGACAAAGACTTTAAAATAACTATATGAAAGATACTCAAAGAACTAAAGAAAGATAGGGAGATGTCAAGAAAATAATGTGAACAAAATGTAAATATCAATAAAGAGATAGAAAAACTAAAAAGAAACTAAGAAGAAATTCTGGAACTACAAAGTACAACAATTGAAATGAAATATTCACTAGAGTGACTCAAAGGCATAGCAGAGCAGCCAGAAGAAAGAAAAAATCAGAGAACTTGGAGATACGACAATTGAAATTATCAAGTCTGAAGAACAGAAAGAAAAAAGACTGAAGAAAAGTGAATGGAGCCTAAACGACATGTGGGACACCATAAAATGGATGAACATATGCATTGTTGGAGTCCCTGAGAGAGAAGAGAGAGAGAAAGAGGCAGAGAGATTATTCAAAGAAATAATGCCCCAAACTTCCCAAGTCTGATGAAAGACATGAATATGAACATCCAAGAATCTCAACAAACTCCAAGTAGGATGAATTCAAAGAGGCCTATACCAAGACACATTATAATCAAGCTGTTTAACGACAAAGACAAAGGGGGAATCTTAAGAGCACTAAGAAAGAAGTAATGCATCACATATAAGGAATCCTCAATAATATTATTAGCAGATTTCCCATCGGAAACTTTGGAGGCCAGAAGGTAGTGGACTGTTATACTCAAAGTGCTGAAAGAAAAAAAAACTGTCAACCAAGAATCTGACATCTGCCAAAACTGTCCCTCAGAAATAGGGAGAAATTAAGATATTTCCAGATAAACAAAGGATGAGAGAGTTGGTTACCATTGAATCTGCCCTGCAAGAATACTAAAAGGAATGCTGTGGTTGAAATGAAAGGACGCTAGAGAGTAACTTGAAGCTTCATGAAGAAATAACGATCTCAGTAAAGATAAACACAAACAATTGTAAAAGCTAGTATTCATTTAACTTTGGTTTATAACTCCAATTTTTGTATTCTACAGGATTTAAGAGACTAATACATTTTCTAAAACTACTAGTTTAGAAGCCACTATTATAGCTTTGGTTGTATAATTCCACGTTTTGTTTCCTACATAATTTAAGAGATTGATGCCTTAGAAAACCAATTTATGTTTTTGGACATACAATGTATAAAGATGTAATTTTGTAATATCAATAACTGGAAGGGGGTGAGTCCAGAGTTGTATAGGAGCAAGGTTTTTATATGCTACTGGAGTTAATCTTGTATAGATTCCAATTGGAGTGTTATCATGTTAGGATGTTAAGTGTAGTCTCCATGGTAACCACAAAGAAAATAGCTATAGATTATACACAAATGGAAATGAAAAGAATTACAACATTTCACTGCAAAAATATCAACTAAACAAAATAGAAGACAGTAATGAAGGAAATGAGGTACAAAAAAGCTATAGTGCAAATAAAATATACCAAATTAACATACGCAAATCCCTTATTATTGGTAATTACTTTAAATGTAAATGGACTAAACTCTCTGATCAAAAGACAGAGATTGGCAGAATGGATTAAAAAAAAAAAAACATGATCGAACGATATGCTGTCTACAAGAGACTCACTTTAAATCTAGAGGCTCAAACAGGTTGCAAGTGAAAGTTTGGAAAATATCTTCTATCCAAATAGTAACCAAAAGAGAGCAAGGGTGGCTATCAATAAACTAATAACAAAAAGACAAATACTGTATGATTCCACTTACATAAGGTACTTAACGTAGTTAAATTCATAGAGAAAGTGTTGGTGGTTGCTGGGAGGTTGAGAGGAGATAGAAATGGGGAATTATTGTTTAATGACTATAGCCTTTTAGTTTTGCAAGATGAAAAGGGTTCTGGAGATGGCGGTGGTCATTGCACAACAATGTGAATGCACTTAATACCACTGAACTATTCACTTAAAAATGATTAAGACAGTAATTTTTTTTCGTTTTTTAAGTTTATTTATTTATTTTGAGAGAGGTGGGGGTGGGGGTTAAGGGCAGATAGAGAAGGGAGAGAGAGAATCCCAAACAAGCTCTGCATTGTCAGCACAGAGACCAGTGAGAGGCTCAAACTCACAGACTTTGAGATCCTGACCTGAGCTGAAACCAAGAGTTGGATGCTTAACCAAGTGAGCCACCCAGGTGCCCCAAGATGGTCAATTTTATATCATGTATATTTTACCACAGTTTTTAAAAGTGTTATTAAATAACTTTTTAAGATATTTACTTTTGCCCAAATTGGAGTCTTCACAGTTCTAATGTCCCTAAGAAGACTCATAAAAAGTGTTCACTACAGTCAGATAGGTCTGGGAAACACTTTATACTACAGCCCAGTGTAGATGAGCTTCTTCAGTTCTTGGAGAGGAGCTGCAAGAAGAATACCTTTGTTTACCTTTGTTTTCATGGAATAGTTTGACCACTACTGTTCAACAGTGATCAAGGAACCAAAGATTTTTGAAACATAGTCACCTCTCATGTACCCTATTCCTGCAGTTGCTGGCCCACAGGAAATCTCACTGGCCACAGTTACTGATCCCCATGTGTGGCAAACTGTTCACTTAGTGGTTCCCACAATGAGCCCTTCCTTCTGGTATTTAAGTCTTTGAATCTGGCCTGGCCCTATCGCCTGCAGCAGAACTGACACAGTGTCCATCATACACCTAAGACTTATGAACTCCTGGAAGCTTCTAAATTTGCACTTCGAGGGGAATCACCTGCTGTGTAAGAAATCTGACTTCTCTGACACCACCATGCTGTGAGGAAGCCCAAATTAACCACATGAGAAGATATGAGGAAGAGAAGTGAGGAACCGGGCCAACAGCAAGTCATTCCATCCAGCCCTCAACCCTTTGAGCACCAGAGGTGATGCCACACAAACAAAAGATTAGCAGCCTGCCCAAAGTACATATTGGGAAGCAAACAAGCAATTGTTGTGTTAAGCCTCTATGCTTCAGGCTATTTATTTACACAGCAAAATATGTGCAAAACAGTATGTTTTCCATCTGATTGAGGGGGGTCTTGAACCAACCAGTGGGAGCTTCTTATACCTTCACTCTCCTTTCCTCTGTGGTACCCTTTTTCCCTGATGTCCTACATCCTCCAGCCTGCATCTCTGAAGAATAAGGATATCTCCTACCTAATCACACTACTATTGTCATATTTAAGACAATTAACATTAACTCAGCAATGGCATTCAACATATAATCCATATTTGAATTTCGCTGTTTGTGCCCAAATAAATTCTTAGAGCAATTTTTTAAGCTGCAGAAGCTACTTGAGGCTTACTCACTGCATTTGGTTTTTAGAGATGTGTAGAATTCTTGAAATTACTGAAGAAAAAGATCATAACTAGATATTCACA
Organism: Paguma larvata; assembly: GCA_030068075.1. Classification (NCBI taxonomy): domain Eukaryota; kingdom Metazoa; phylum Chordata; class Mammalia; order Carnivora; family Viverridae; genus Paguma; species Paguma larvata. The sequence goes on along the minus strand of CM057844.1, from coordinate 4,347,200 downwards.
GTATGATTATTACCTGGGCAGCTCTTTGGTCCTCTCAGAATGGAGAGGGACACCTGTTCTACCTTCATCACAGGTCCTAAATTTTAACTGGAGTTATCATTTGTGATAAAGACTATTCTAAACTAGTCTTTTCTAGGTTATAATGTGTTCCACATATATTATTTTCATTTATGGTCATACGTAAACACTTACTGTTCTTGCTATATGACATATTGGCTTCTTTGTGGACCTTCTCCATGTTCTTACTTTATTTCTTGGTGGATATTTTCTTTCTCTCCATAGTAATCCCAAGTTGTGCCTTTCCCTTATGGGAACCGCTACCTCCTTCATGTTTACTCCAGTGTACCTTTTTTGAGTAGAGACAAATCACTCTGAGAAGTAATGCTTAGAAAAAGTAAGACCTGGTGATTAGGAAGAAAAGAGGGAGAATAGTTTTTGCAATGCAGTATCAAGAGAGTGAAAGTAAGTCAGTTCAGGACCTTCTCGCTTCTGTTGTCAGAAGAGATGGTAGCATATCTCCCGAAACAGGGAGGAGTCCAGAATACAAGAGTCTATTAACACTAGTCACGGCATTAACAAAAGTAAATTTTTTTGCAGAAAGAACCAGACATACACCATTCTAATTCTTCTTGGTTTGCACATTATCTGGCACAAAGCCAAGTAAATTCACAAGGTTCTTATTTATACTGCATGGAAGGATCCTGAAGGATCCTGATGAGTTTCTACTGCCTTTGCATCATGTAGGGAAGACATTATTTTATTCTAATAGACACAAAAATGTGTACAAGGGCTTTGGAAGGCCTTTATTCATGATCTCAATTCTCTAAGGCACAGTCCCTTTCCTGTGAGTCCTCTGCCTGTAGAGAAAGGGACCGTGACCTTTGGTTTGGACAGTTCTCCTCCTCCACCCTCTACCCCAGGAAACCTTCAGAAACAGAATACTATGGGAACCCCACAGACTATCCATAGGACCATGGAAATCAGATGTAAATGTTTACCTATTTCTTCCCAAGGAAGTAGCTCTGCAAGAACTAAGAAAGGGTTTCAGAGAGAGAAAAGAAGGGGAAAGGACAGATTGCAGACTCCATCTTCTGTGTGGCCTCAGGGGAAGAACCATTGATTAAAACAGAAGGTCAACATCATCCCTGCTGGGCAAACTTGAGATCCTTGAAGAGCCTCTCAGCCCAGTAGAACTCTCAAGCCTGGCTTTGAGTGGGCAAAAAGAGACTAAGCGGTTCTCCCTCTGAGGCCAGTCTTGGCCTGAACTCATCTTTAAATACAAAGTGTTTGGATCTTCATGCTGCATGTGTTGCCCTGGTCAGGAAAGCATTTGTCACAGCTCATAGCTTTATAATTTGCTGAAGAAGCACAGGTTTTAAGTCACTCTGAGCCTCTCTTTGCAGAAAGTGGGAGATAACATTGGCCCACATGAGTCCAGAATAGCACACTGGGGCCTGTTTGCATAGCTTATTTTACAAGGCTTGTTCAAGACCATTCCTCACACCTCCATTGTAACTCTGCAACCATTTGCCAAACCCATCGGTCTCTTTTTCTAGGACAGCAGAAAACTTAATCCTGAAATTGTAAATAGATGTCAAATATTATTACAGCTGCAGTTTGGGATCATGGTCATCTTCCCCCATCCTCATGGTTATAAACAGAGATTTGCATTCCCAATAAGGTGGCCACATTTTCATTGAGGGGATGGAGTTGGGACATGCTCTCTGGCCTGTGAAAGGCAGACCACAAGGTCAGGGAGAAGATCCCTGCACCTGTGTCTTTACCCACTAGTCCTCAGTCCCTGGTCCCCAACATTTTCCCCCATAAAACTATTCTGCCAGGGCTTCCCATAGCTATTCCCTTGGAATCTCCACATCCTCACTTGTCAGGTGAGACTCAACAATGAGAAAACCAACATTCCCAAGAAGACTGTTCTGAACAGAATGAGGTATAGGCTGGGGAGCCAGTGGAGACAGCAAACAGAAATTATTTTTGCTCTCACTGGTGTTAAGTTAATTAAACAAAGAGGCCAATAGATAAGGTGGCTTTAATGTCTTAGTGCCTATGTAAGCAAACCCAAACTCAAGCCTGTAAATCTCTCAGAGTTTAGAAATCAAAACCTAAGGACAACCAATCACAGCCAACTAGACTTTTCCAAATAAGACAACCACTCAAGCTACAGCCATTCAATAATTTCCTTGCTTTGCTTCTATCTCTTCTTTATGCAAGTCCTTTCCTAACTCCTGTGAATGGAGTGCTCCTAACCACTTCCTATTTGGTGGTCCCTGGTTCAAGTCAATTTTTGCTCCGATTAACTTATAATTTTTACTTAAGGTTTTAAGTGATCTCTACACACAACATGGGGCTCAAACTTACAACCCCTAGATCAAGAATTGCATGCTTCACCGACTGAGCCAGCCAGGCTCCCTAAAAATTAACTTATAATTTTTAATATGCCTCACTTTATATTTTAACACATTCACTGTGGATTTTCTGTGAACATAGAAAACTCTCTGCTTGGAGATTTTCCTGCAGTTTCTGGTTCACCTGAACACCTGAATCTGGACAAACCTAGAGGTGTTTGGGCCTGCCCCTTTAGCATAAGATCCTTCCCTTTCCTGTTTGTATGCCTGTGTCCACTGGAAAACCAGCTGGCTTGTTAGGCAGTGCAGCTCTAACCCTACCTTCCCTAGTCTTAGAACATCGATTACCAAATTTGAGTGACATCAGAATCATCAGAATCCCCTGGAAGGAGTGTTACAACCAAGATTCCTGGGCCCCACCCACAAAGATCCAAAGGTCTGGGGGTGGGGACTGAGAACATACATTTCTTACAAGTTTCCAAGAGATGCTGTTATGGCTGATCCAGGGGTCACAGTTTGAGAAACACTGCCTTAGATCTCTGTGGCATCAATTAGCCTCTCTCACCTTGTTTTCTCTGCACATCTTCATACTTTGGGAGACATGATAGAAAATCTCTTTTTTTCCTGAAGTTCATCAGACAATAGTTTCTGAACTGATCCCTAGTGGAACATGGAAAAGAAAAGAAGAGCTGAGTTACATGCTAAAATGATACCTTCCACCAATGGCAAGAGTCAAGCTTTGAGTCTGTTCCTAATTAAAGGCGATTACAGATGAATAGAAGCAGAAGAATTTTAAAATTAATGTGGAATTTAAGCTTTACTGGATAGTTCAACTGCCTTTGAACTTATGAATAATTTATCATTCGAAGTCCATTTACAAATTGGTTGTTTTGACCATCAGAAAGCATTTTCCCAGGGGTGCCTGGGTGGCTTAGCCAGTTAAGCATCCAACTTTGGCTCAGGTCATAATCTCACAGTTCATGGGTTCGAGCCCTGCATTGGGCTCTGCGCTGACAGCTCAGAGCCTGGAGTCTGCTTTGGATTCTGTGTCTCCCTCTCTCTGTCCCTCCCCCATTTGCACTCTGCCTCTCTCTCTCTTAAAAATAAATAAACATCGGAGCGCCTGGGTGGCTCAGTTGGTTGAGTGTCCAACTTCGGCTCGGGTCATGATCTCACTGTCTGTGAGTTCGAGCCCCGCGTCGGGCTCTGTGCTAACAGCTCGGAGCCTGGAGCCTGCTTTGGATTCTGTGTCTCCCTCTCTCTCTGTCCCTCCCGCACTCATGCTCTGTCTCTCTCTGTCTCAAAAATAAATAAACATAAATAAATAAATAAATAAATAAATAAACATTAAGAAAGAAAGAAAGAAAGAAAGAAAGAAAGAAAGAAGAAAGAAAGAAAGAAAGAAAGAAAGAAAAAGAATTTTACCGGTCAAACTGTACTCTACCTGATGGTAGGAAGGTGTTCAGATAAGCCAATAGAAGCTTACTCACCCCATTATGTGGCCAAAAGTATTCATTTTACCCAAACAAAAGTAGGAAACCATATTATATTTTGTTCTAAATTTCAGAAGACATTTAAACATATAGAGTACATCCAAATGTCTCTTTAAATTTTTTTAAAGATTATTTAATTTATTTTGAGAGAGAGAGAGAGCATGAGCAGGGGAGAGACAGAGAGAGAGGGAGAGAGAGAGAGGGAGAATTCCAAACAGGCTCCGCACTGTCAGCATGAGTAGCCCAATGTGGGTCTTGAACTCATGAACTGCAAGATCATGACCTGAGTCGAAACCAAGAGTCAGTTACCTAGCCGACTGAGCCACCCAGGCACCCTAAAGTTTCCCTTTTTAATTTTTTTGAATGTTTATTTTTGAGACAGAGAGACAGAGAGAGAGAGAGAGACAGACAGAGAGACAGAGACAGAGAGAGAGAGAGAGCAGGGGAGGGACAGAGAGAGAGGAAGACACAGAATCCAAAGCAGGCTCCAGGCTCCGAACTGTCAGCACACAGCCAGACATGGGGCTCAAACCCACGAACCACGACACCGTGACCAAAAGTCTCTCATTTTAATAAGTATTTTACAATGGACTATATTATAAATAATTAAGACACAGGCTTCAGTCCGTGTGGAGGCTGAGCCGCCACAGGCACAACCAGAGGCATATTGCATTAGACTAGGAGTTAAGATGGAGGAGAAGCAGGAGGACCGGGATTGCCCTGGTCCCTCAAACACAGGTGTATTGAGGTCAGAACTCTGGAACACCTGGGAATACAGGCTGTGGGGTGAGAGAAAAATCTCCACAGGTGGATGGAGACAATTTGGCGGGACAGAGGTGTGCGTAGGTGAATTGGGAGCGATAAAACGGGTGGTGCAGGCACGGAAGGGAGGGAACCCCTTCTGTGGAGAAACAAAAGGAAGAGAAAGAGAGGCTCTGGAAGTATGGGATTGTGTGTTTGGGCAAGAGAAAAACCTCTCCAGACCATGCGCTGGGGAATAAGAAATAGTTTCTACTTTGGAAACAGCCTTAGGAGCTGAAGATGGGAGTTTTCAGGATGCCGGCTTTCTCTGGAGGAGCTGCTGCACTATGAGTGCACCTGGAGGGATGGTAGCCATCTCAGGGGCACACTGGGAGACAATAGTCCCTTCTCTTGAGCACTGTGAGAAGAAGGTTTGTTTCTCGCACCCCCCCCCCCACTAAGGACAAAAGACTCTGCAGGCACTAGCCAGAGCCCCAGTGTCAGCTGGGTGGGGGCAGAGTGGTGCTACCTCAGAACCAGGTAAAACATTGGGTTTTGAATCCCAGCCGAGCGCCTAGAGGGGCACGGGAGACTGTGGAGCAGGGCAAGCTGGCCGCCCATGCTACTCTGCGAGGGCTGCCGGAACAGTGTGGTTTGAGATACCCAGTAGGGAGAGGAAAGATTGGGGTGTCGCCATTTTTCTCCCCATTTCTAACGTGGTGGGGCTTCAGGGAAAAGGACATCAGCCCCCAGTGGAGGCAAGACCCCTTACACCAAGCCCAGGCCCTCTGTGCCTGGTAACTGCTTATATACTGAAGTGGGACCGACGCTGAGTAGGAGTGACACTGACTGAGCCAGCTGGCCTCTCCTCTGAACCAGCAAGCCACTGGTCCCAGGCACCAACCAAAAACTGTCCTGTATGTTAGTTTTTTTTTTTTTCTATTATTTTCTCTTTTCTTTTCTTGCCTTCTCTTCCCCTTTACCTTCTTTTTCTTTCTACCCTCCTCTTTTTTTCTTTTTTCTCCCTTTGGAATCAGGCTCATAGTTTCCGATTTGATTTTTTGGCCAGTTCTTATTATATATGTCTTTCTTTCTTTTTCCGTTCTGGTTGTTTGTTTAAGCAGGCATTTTTACTCTATTGTTTTTACACTTTTCCTGTATCTCTTTCTTCTTTATTTTCCTCTCTCTTTCTCTAGATTAAGTCTTATGGTTTCTTTGAATCTCTGCCTGGTCTTTTCTTTCCTCCCCACCCCTTTTATTTCTCTCTTTATATGGGATAATGTTCCCTCCTCTTTCCTTTTTTCCAGGGTTACTTCAACAAGCAAATGAAAGCATACCTGGTGGAAGGTCCAAACAGTCCACCACTATGAGTAGTAGGATATAGCAGTCAAATTCACAACAAAAAAGTACATGCAACACACTCTAAAAACACTTCCTGAAGTGCCAGGCCTTGGACAGTATATGACCACTTTTTCATATAGTAGTACTCACAAGTGCAGAACACATAACAAGCTAAAAGACAGAAACCAAAATGATGAAATGGAAGAATTCTCCCAAAAAGAAATTCCAGGAAGGAATGACAGCCAGAGGATTGCTCAAAACAGATATAAGCAATATATCTGAACAAGAATTTAGAATAATAGTCATAAGACTATAACTGGGCTTGAAAAAGGAATAGAAGACAGCAGAGAATCTATTGCTGCTGAGATCAAAGATCTAAGAAATAGTCACAATGAATTAAGAAATGCTATAAATGAGATGCAAAATAAACCAGTTGCAATGACAGCAAGGATGGAAGAAGCAGAGGACAGCAGAGGTAAAACAGAAGATAAAATTATGGAAAATGATAAAGCTGAAAAAAGAAAATTACTAGACCACGAGGGGGGAATTAGAGACCTAAGTAATTCAATGAAATGAAATAATATCCATTTCATGGGAGTTGTAGAAGAAGAAGAAAAGAGAGAAATGGGAAAAATTTTGTTTGAACAAATTATAGCTGAGAACTTCCCTAATCTGGGGAAGGAAACAGACCTCCAAGTTCAAGAGGCACAGAGTACTCTTCAAAATCAACAAAAACAGGTCAATACCATGACATAACATAGTGAAACTGACAAAATACAAAGATAGAGAGTTCTGAAAGCAGCTAGGGACAAACAGGCTTTAACCTAAAAGTGTAGACAGATAAGGTTAGTAGCAGACCTGTCCACTGAAACTTGGCAGGTCAGAAGGGAGTGGCAGGAAATATTCAATGCGCTGAACAGGAAAAATATGCAACTGAGAATCCTTTATCTAGCAAAGCTGTCATTCAGAATAGGAGAGATAAAGGCTTTCCCAGACAAACAAAACTAAAGGAGTTCATGACCACTAAACCAGCCCCGCAGGAGACCCAAAGGGGGACTCTGAATGGAATGCTGCAAAGACTACAAAGAACTAGAGATATCACTACAAACACAAAACCTACAGATAATACAATGGCACTAAATCCATATCTTTCAATAATCACTCTGAATGTAAATGGACTAAATACTCCAATCAAAAGACATAGGGTATCAGAATGGATTAAAAAAAAAACAACGGAACGAACAACAACAAAAAACAAGATCCATCTACATGCAGTCTACAAGAGACTCATTTTAGACCTGAGGACACCTGCAGATTGAAAGCAAAGGGATAGTGAACCATCTCTCATGATAATGGACATCAAAAGAAAGCTTATACACTTAGACAAACTAGATTTTAAAACAAAGTCTGTAACAGGAGATGAAGAAGACTATTATATCATAATTAAGGAAGGGCTCTCTCCATCAAAAGAGCTAACAATTGTAAATATTTATGCCCCCAATGTGAAGTACCCAAATATATAAATCGATTAATCATAAATGTTGGCAAACTTATTGATAATAACACCATAATTGTAGGAAAATTTAATACTCCATTCATAGCAATGGACAGATAATCTAGGCAGAAAATCAATAAGGAAACAATGGCTCTGAATGACACATTGGACCAGATGGACTTAACAGATATATTAAGAACTTTTCATCCAAAAGCAGCAGAATACACGTTCTTCTTGAGTGCACATGGAACATTCTCCAAGATAGATCACAAACTGGGTCACAAAACAGCCCTCAACGAATATAAAAGAATTGAGATCATATCATGCATATTTTCAGATCACAATGTTATGAAACTGGAAATCAACCACAAGGAAAAATTTGGAAAGCCCCAAATACATGGAGGTTAAAGAACATCCCACTAAATAATGAATGGGTCATCCAGGAAATTAAAGAAGAAATTAATATATGGAAGTAAATGAAAATGAAAACACAACAGTCTAAACTCTTTGAGATGCAGCAAAGGCAGTCCTAAGAGGAAAATATATTGCAACTCAGGCCTATCTCAAGAAGCAAGAAAGGTCCCCAATACACAACCTAACCCCACACCTAAAGGAACTAGAAAGGCAGCAGCAAAGAAAGCCCAAAGCCAGCAGAAGAGAAATAATAATGATTAGAGCAGAAATAAGCAATATAGAATAAACAAACAAACAAACAGTAGAACAGATCAATGAATCTAAGTGTTGGTTTTTTGAAAGAATAAACAAAACTGATAACCCCTAGCCAGACTTCTCAAAAAGAAAAGAGAGAGGACTCAAATAGATAAAGTCACTAAATGAAAGAGGAGAGATCACAATCAACACCACAGAAATACAAACAATTATTAAAGAATACTATGAAAAATTATATGCCAACAAACAGGACAATCTGGAAGAAATGGACAAATCCCTAGACATCCACACACTACCAAAACTCAAAAGAGAAGAAATAGAAAATTTGAACAGACCCATAACCAGCAAAGAAATTGAATTGGTTATCAAAACTCTCCCAATAAGAGCCCTGGGCCAGATGGCTTCCCAGGAGAATTCTACCAGACATTTAAAGTAGAGTTAGTATCTATTCTTCTGAAATTGTTCCAAAAAATATAAATGGAAGGAAAGCTTCCAGATTCATTCTATGAAGCCAGCATTACCTTGATTCCCAAACCAGACAAAAACCCCACTAAAAAGGAGAATTACTGGCAATACCCCTGATAAATATGGAAGCAAAAATTCTCAACATGATGCTAGCAAATCAAACTCAATAGTACATTAAAACAATTATTCACCATGATCAAGTGAGATTCATTCCTGGGCTGCAGAGCTGGTTCAGTATTTGCAAATCAATCAACATGATACATCACATTAATAAAAGAAAGGATAAGAACCATATAATCTTGTCAATAGATGCAGAAAAAGCATTTGACAAAATACAGCATCCTTTCTTAATAAAAACACTTAGGAAAGTAGGGATAGAAGGAACATAACATCATAAAAGCCATATATGAAAGATCCACAGCTAATATCATCCTCAATGGGGAAAAACTGAGAGCTTTCCCCCGAGATCAGGAACACAACAGGGATGTCCACTCTCACCACTGTTGTTTTATACAGTGATGGAAGTCCTAGCCTCAGAAATCAGACAACAAAACAAAATACAATGCATTCAAATTGGCAAAGAAGCAGTCAAACTTTCACTTTTTGCAGATGATATGATAGTCTAGATAGAAAACCCAAAAATGTCACCAAAAAAACCTTCAGGAACCAATCCATGAATTCAGCAAAGTTGCAGGAATAAAATCAGTGTACAGAAATCAGTTGCATTTCTATACACCAATAATGAAGCAACAGAAAGAGATATCAAGGAATTGATCCCATTTATAATCCCACCAAAAATCATAAAATAACTAGGAATAAACCTAACCAGAGAGGTAAAAGATCTATATGCTGAAAGTTATAGAAAGCTTATGAAAGAAATTGAAGAAGACACAAATATGGAAAAACGCTCCATGCTCATGGTTGGAAGAACAAATATTGTTAAAATGTCAATACTACCCAAAGCAACCTACACATGTAATATAACCCCAATCAAAATAGCATCAACATTCTTCACAGAGCTAGAACAATCTTACAATCTTAGAACCACAAAAGACCCCAAATAACCAAAGCAGTGTTGAAAAGAAAATCAAAGCATAAGGCATCACAATCCTGGACTTTAGGCTGTATTAGTAAGCTGTAATCCTCAAGACAGTATGATATTGGCACAAAAACAGACACATAGAGAAATAGAATAGAGAACCCAGAAATGGACCCAGAAATATATGACCAACTAATCTTCAACAAAGCAAGAAAGACTATCCAATGGAAAAAATACAGTCTCACTAGCAAATGGTGCTGGGAGAACTGGAGAACAACATGCAGAAAAATGAAACTGGACCACTTTCTTACACCACACACAAAAATAAACTCAAAATGGATGAAAGACCTAAATGTGAGTCAGGACACCATCAAAATTCTACAGGCGAAAACAGGCAGCGACCTCTTTGACCTCAGCTGTGCCAACTTCTCACTTGACATGTCTCTGAAAGCAAGGGAAATAAAACCAACAATGAACTATAGGGACCTCATTGAGATAAAAACTTCTGCACAGCAAAGGAAACAATCAACGAATCTAAAGGGCAACTGATGGAATGGGTGAAGATATTTGCAAATGACATATTAGATGAAAGATTAGTATCCAAAATCTATAAGGAACTTACCAAATTCAACACCCAAAAAACAAATAATCCAGTGAAGAAATGGTCAGAAGACATGAATAGACACTTTCCAAAGAAGACATCCAGATGGCCAACAGACACATGAAAAGATGCTCAACATCATTCATGATCAGAAAAATACAAATCAAAACCAAACTAAGATACCACCTCACACCCGTCAGAGTGGCTAAAAGTAACAACTCAAGAAACAACAGATGTTGGTAAGGATGTGGAGAAACGGGAACCCTCATGCACTGTTGGTGGGAATGCAAACTTGTGCAGCAGCTCTGGAAAATAGTGTGGAGTTCCTCAAAAAATTAAAAATAAAACTACCCTATGACCCAGCAAAAGTACTACTAGGAATTTATCCAAAGAATACAGAAGTGCTGACTCATAAGGGCACATGTATCCCAATGTTTATAGTAGCACTTTCGACAACAGCCAAATTATGGAAAGAGCTTAAATGTCCATTAACTGATGAATGGATAAAGAAGATGTGGTTTATATATGCAATGGAACACTACTTGGCAATGAGAAAGAATGAAATCCTGCCATTTTCAGGAACTGGAGGGTATTATGCTAAGTGAAATAAGTCAGTCAGAGAAAGACAGATATCATATGTTTTCACTCACATGTGGAAATTGAGAAACTTAACAGAAGACCATGGGGGAAGGGGAATGGAAAAATAGTTACAGAGGGGGAGGGGGGCAAACTGTAATAGACTCTTAAATACAGAGAACAAACTGAAGGCTGATGGGGGCCACGGGGAAGAGGAGAATATGGGTGATAGGCATTGAGGAGGGCACTTGTTAGGATGAGCGTTGGGTATTGTATGTAAGCTATGAATCAGGGGAATCTACTCCCAAAACAGCATACTGTATACACTGTATGTTAGCCACTTGACAATAAATCATATTAAAAAAAAAGAATGCATAGTATCTAGGTGTTGTGGGACTAGAGGGGCCCAGAGCTCTTGATTTCACATGATACTGGAAGGAAAATATGTCTCTATCTTTCTATATATTTTTTAACTGAACACACAAGAGTTTAATATTTTATATATAGTCAAATCATTAGCCCTTTTTTGGGGGGGGTTATTTCCACTATTCTATTTGTTCTTATTATTTCTCTATTTCAGCTACCTATTGATGTGTAGCAAACCATTCAAAAACTTAATGGCTTGTAATAATGATTTATTATTTCTCACAGTTCTGTGGGTTGACTGGGATTAGCTTGGTGGTGCTTGCTTGAGATCTTGCAAGTGGTAACCCTATGGCTGAACATGGAATCTTCTGAATGCTTACCTGGGCTGGATGTCTAGGATGGCTCTTAACTCTATGTCTGGCACCTGAACTGAGATGGCTGGATTAAAAACAAAAGCTATTTTTCATTTGAAAGAAACACATAAAAAAGCAGAATACAGAATAAGTGAAAGAAAAAAGAGAAATTATATATCTGATAAGTATCAAAAGAAAGCTAGTATAACTATATTAATGTTATACAAATTAGATTTTTATGACACAAAGCATTTTTCAAAATAAAGAATTTCTTCATAAGGATGTAACACTGTAATAATCTAAACAATCTAAATCTGAATGCCCGTAATAACATAGCCTCAAAAATATATAAAGAAAAAATTAACAAAAGTACAAAGAGGAATATATAAAATCACCCATTAGTGGGTAATTTTAACAAGCTATTTTCAGTAATGGATAGATCAAACAGACCAAAAGAATAATGAAAAATATAAAGGATTTGAACACAATTAGCCAGCTTTATCTGACATGTACAGAATACTGCTCCCTTCTGCTGCAGAAGACACATTAATAAACATCAATTGCATACTCAGCCACAGAGCAAATTTCAACAAATATGAAATGACTGGTAAAATAGCAGACTTCATAGCTGCACTCAAGGAGTGCATCAGCCGAATTGGGCACAGTCGTTCTTTCTTGAAACACGTTCTTCTCTTGACCTCTAGGACACAGTCTCTTGATTTCTTTCTCATTTCACTGATAGCTTCTTTTCAGTCTCCTCTGAGATTTTTCCTCATCTTTTCGAGCTTTAAGTATTGAAGTTTCCCAGAGTTTCAGTGCTCAGAACTCTTCTCTTCCTTTTTAACACTAATCCAAAATAATGGCATCTCTATTTATGACTTTATTTATTTTTTGAATAATTTATTGTCAATTTGGTTTCCATACAACACCCCATGATAATCTCAACAAGTGCCCTCCTCCGTGCCCATCACCCACTCTCTCCTCCCCCCCGCACACCTCCCTCTCCCCTCAGTTTGTTCTTAGTCTTTGAGAGTCTCCATGTTGTGTCTTCCTTCCTCTCTGTGGCTTTTTTTTTTCCCTTCCTTCCCCTCTTCCCCTCCCCTCTGGTTTTTTGTTAGGTCTCCCAAAGCCTACCTATGCGTGGGAACATATGGCATCTGTCTTTCTCTGCCTGACTTATTTCACTTAGCATAATATCCTCCAGTTCCATCCATGTTGCCACACATGGCCAGATTTCATTCTTTCTCATTGCTGCATAGTATTCCATTGTATATATATACCACATCTTCTTTATCTAATCATCAGTTGATGGACACTTAGTCTCTTTCCATGATTTGGCTATTGTCGAAAGTGCTGCTATGAACATCGGGGTACATGTGCCCCTATGCATCAGCATTCCTGTGTCTCTTGGGTAGATTCCTAACAGTGCTATTGCTGGGTCATAGGGTAAATCTATTTTCATTTTTTTGAGGAACCTCCACACAGTTCTCCAGAGTGGCTCCACCAGTTTGCATTCCCACCAACAGTGCAAGAGGGTGCCTGTTTCTCCACATCCTCTCCTACTTATGACTTTAAATAACACTTACATACTGCAGACTTCCAAATTTAAGTCTCCAGCCCAAATTCTTCCCCTGGGTTTCAGACTGACAGATCTACCTTCCTACTCAACATCTCCATTTGGAAGTCTAATCAGAGTATCACACTCAACATATCCAAATCTGAGTTCTCGATTTCTCCCCAAACCTGCTTTTCAAGCATTCTTCCCATCTCAGTAAATGACCACTTCATTCTTCCAAGTGTTCAGGCTTAAATCCTTGGCATCACTCATGTCTTGTGTCTCTCTTTTATTCCACAATAACAAATCCTGTCGTCTTTTCTGCTTCTACTACCTTAAGCTACACCACCATTATCTCCCACCCAGACTAATATTGGTGGTTGGTGGTTGATGTTGATGTTGACTGGGACCTCAGCTGGGGCTGTGGGCCAGAATACCTACACTGGCCTCTCCAGGTGGCTGCTTGGCTTCCTTACAGCCATGGTGGATGGGTTGAGAGAGAAAGGGAAGAAGAGAGAGTGTCAAGTGGAAGCTGTATTGTCTTTTCTAACCTAACCTCAGAAGTCATATGTCCCTTCCACCACATTCTGTGCATTGGAATGAAGTCACTAAGTTCACAGAATTGTCAGACATGTTTTAACACACCACAGGTCTGAACAATTGCCAAAACTCATTGACTGAAACTTTAAGAACTGTTCATCTTATGGTATGTCAATTATAGCCCAATTTAAAAAATGGAAAAATGATCTTCCTTGACCCTAAAACAGAGGCCTCACCCCACCATTACTGCTTATCCCTTTGCCCTGTTTTATAGTAAAATAAAAGCACTTACCACAACCCATCATAGTATTACACATTGTTTTTTCACTCCCACCCCATCTCCCACCCCAAATAAAACTGTAAAATTTAGGAGACCAGGCATTTTGTTTCCAACATATACATATACAATAGAGTCTGGCGGACTCTGCTCAGACTCTAGAGCTGCTCAGTTCAGATTTGTCAAATGTTATTGACCACATTGAATGACTCCAGGAAGGGAAGACCCACACAGCAGAAAATAAGTAGCAATAAGGCCGTGTATATCAACATTTTAAATACAAATCACAATTGTCACAGGCTTTCAGACAATGGAAGGAATGTCTAATTCTGAACTATTAGAACCAGAAGGATCCTTAGAGGTGACTTGGTGTTGCACCTTATTTTACAGGTGAGGATGGTAGGATCCAAAGGAGGTAAGAGCCTTATTCAAGGTCACACAGCAGTAGGTTTAGGAACCAGGTTCCATGACTTGGGTTACTAGGTAAAGTTAAAGCTCCAGACATTTTATTCTTCTGGAGAAGGTCAGCCCCTCTCTCCAGTGCAGCACCTTTTTGGAAATGAGCATTCCTAGCCTGGCAGTGCTGGCTGGACAAAAACAAATGAGAATTTAGAAATCAGACTGTGAATCGGACAATACAATTCGGGCTCACGTGTTGGGCAGAATCTCTGTGTATTATGCAGAAGGGCAATGCATTCCTTTTGCAGTTATTAGGTCGTTTAATTTGCCTTGGATGGTGGGATCAGCTGTGTGAAAAAATTTCAATCTTTGGTATCATAAAATCCTCTCCCTCCCCAGTCCTCCCCCCCCACCATCAGCTAAAGAACTCTCTGTAAAAGCTAGAGATTTCTGAGCCAGTTCTCAAGAAAGTGATTCCATGACAGAAAGATAGAAACATGTTTACTGCTATTCACTCACGGAAAAGCTTTTGGATCCCTATCTTTGTTGCGTTTCTGAGAGTGCTAATTAATTTAAGGCATTCTCCTATTATGCTATGCTACATCTGGAGTATGAGCAGTAAACATTGTGCAGCCATAAGCCAAACAATGACTCATTTTTGCATAACACGAGAGTCCAATTCTATGTTTTAGCTCTTATTCAAGTTTCTTGAATGATTCTATTTAAGCAACATCTGTTAGGACAAAGAAACACACTAGTTCAGGTGGAAGATTCATTTCAGGAAAGAATATGGGGATTCACAGAACAGTGTTAATCAGGTTAAAAAAAAGAAACAAGAAATGAGAAATAGTGCTTGCACACTTTGTACACTAAATTACTGATGTATTTTCTCTTTCAAATTGATATCATTGTGTTACAAGCAAAATCAGCCATTGGTGATTTTTAAAGTGCACAATCCTTCTCCTTTCTAACCTTCTCACGATTAACATTACCTTGAAGAAACCACAAGCTGAGCCCAGGAGATGTTATGGGGCCAAACCTTGCCCATGGAGATATTTCCAATAGCAATAGACTTCATTCAAATTCAGCATCACTAAAGGGGTAATTTTAAGTTTATTTGCTTAAGCAGTGAATGAATGATGAGGCAGGGTGAGCTGCATTGCTCTTTTTCTTTTTCTTCCTCTTTGTAATTGTCATGAACTTTACATTCTAATTTTCCAGTTTGTGCTTCAGTTAAAATCGCATCAGCCCACTTAGATACTTCTGGCTCTCTGAGAGCCATCTGCTATTTCCCCCTTTCCTACTTTTGCAGTGACTCACACCCATCCTGCAGAGACACTATGTATCTGTATGTCCCACAAAGCTTTGCTCATAACAGATACTCACTAAACGTTTGTAGACTGCATCTATGAAGAGAAAATGCCCTTTGTACTCCCCTCCCTTTCAAAAAAGGATTTCTCAAATTCTAGATACATGTTTGGCATGTTTAGAGACAAATATAATTTCAAAATTAATACTGTTTGTGAAATCTGTCTTAGGACTGTATTGAGTCACACATATAAGTTGTTGCCTAATCCTGACCCTGTTAAGCCCTAACCCTGGCCATTTGGCTGGCAAGTGTGTGACATCGGTTACATGGACAGTGAGGTAAACAGAGGAGCTGGACTTGTACAAACCCATTTTCCCTGTGACTTAGGTATGACTCACCTGTGGATGAGCAAGTAGGACAATGGTGTGTGAGTGAGTGAAGTAAACATATACCAGAGCAGTGGAAGACGAAGTCCAAAACACAAAATAAAGGGAGATTGTAGAGGCCCAAGCATGCTAGCCTAAGGAGTGTGAATTCCATTCTATAGAAATCAGAGAGCCTTCCAAGTTTTTCAGTGACAACAACATTCATGGAGGTCATTCCTATAATCATTCAAGCATATAGTTGGGTAAAATGGTACAATTACTTTGAAAACAGTTTGGTAGTTTCTTATAAACACATACCTTCCATGCAACCCTTATTCCTAGACATTTGCTCCAAAGAAATAAAAATGTACTTCCTCACAAGAAAAAACTTTGTACAAGAATGTCCATAGGAGTTTCATTTCAACAAGCTGGAAACAAATCAAATATCCATCAATTTGTGAATGGGTAAACAAACTGTGGTACATATTCACAACAAGACACTACACAGCAGGAAAAACATGATGGATTCACACAGCACGGTGAATTCCAAAAACATATATACTGAGGAAAAGAATCCAGACAAAAGACTATAAATGGTATGATTTTGTTTACAGGAAACTCTAGAAAAAAACAAATCTACTCTATAGGGACAAAAAGCAGATCAATGGTTGCCTGAGACCAGGGATGAGGAAGGAGTTGCCACAACACAGGAGCACAGGGAACTTTTGGGGACTATGGAATTGTTCTATATCTTGTTTGTAGTGATGGTTACCCTAGTACATACCTTTGTCAAAATTCATCGAACTTTATATGTAAAATGCATTCATTTTAATGTGGATAAATTATAGCACAATAAAGTTGATTGGTAGGTAACAAAAGAACTATGTTTGGGCACAGTTCTACACAAGGCAAAGAGGAGATAGAAGAGACTCGTCATCTAGTATGTATGAAGATAAGGTGAAGTCCTATGACATAAAGACCCTACTCTGAAGAACAATGGATGGCAGTGTAGATTAAGTGACAAAAGAAGCATATGAACAGGAAATAGAGGAGGAGAGTGTACGTATGTGCATGCGTGTGTGTGTGTGTGTGTGTGTGTGTAAGGATCCCTATGGCTTGAAATTAAGTAATAACACGTCAGTTTTGTTGAATATCTTGTTTATATTACTCTTCCATCGAGATCCACTTCCAATTTCACTTCCTCCATAAATTCTTGCTGGAGTCCCTACCCACAACAACCATTTCTTCTTTCTCTCCTCTATATTCTACTACTAAGTTTAATTTGTCTGGAAATAACCATGGCCTTCTTTTTCTTGAACTCCTATTCAAATTGCTTATCACTACTTAATTTTAAATGTGGCCATGCCTTATAATCTGTAACAAGCTCCTTAAAGAGAGCACTATATCCTGGGTCTCTAACGGTTCCTTAACTATAGCAGTTGGGCAGTTTTTGTAGGTGTTCTTGATTCATTCTCATTTTCAGTTCCTAAAACTGGACTATTTTAACAACTGAGGGTAAGGAAGATACATGTATGTCTGTATGCCTGTACTTTGGGACTGAGTAGGGAGACACTGGGATTTGGGAACCCCTCGGTAATCTATCTCCACTTCTACTTTCATGGACAGACTGTAATTTCTATCGCAAAGCCAAGACCCTTTTCAGATAATGTTGTCTCTGATGCAAATTGAAACTGGGTTGATATATTTACCCAATAATTTCATATCCCATTGATGTGTTTTTCAATCGGGAATTCCAGCCAGGGTAGTCACATTTGTATGCGAAACCTGCCAACTGTGGCCAGAAACCAGGTTTCTGTTCAAGACACACCTTGACAAGTGGATTAGATGTTCTAGTGAAAGGCAGATAAATGTCACTCATGTCACTATAAATAAAAGTCTGGGCCTGCTTATCAGCTTGTAGGGTTGAGGTCTTACCTTCAACACTTCTAAGTGCTTTACACTTTATTATCCTTTAAACAAGGTCTTTTCTAGCCAGCTTCCCCATTTATACCCCCAGAGGGAATTATTACTGTTCAACTCTTTGAAATATGTGCCTTCTGTCAACTCCCTGTCTTTTGCTTTAGGAGACAATACAACCTGTGGCCTTAAACAGAAATCTGCCAGAATTTTCTCAGATGTCATATCAGGAAATAAAATGTAGTAGGACCCTTTCATAGTGCTGGATCTAGGACATCTTGTACCTGCTTTACACGCGAATCATGTTCTAGCAGGCTTTGATTGTTTGGGGTTACATTTTAGAGCATGGGATTTGTCATATAAACCCATGTAATAACAAGTATGGATTTAGATTCATGGTTTTGGTCAAATCCTGTTCTTGGCAACCTGAGTACAGGCAGCCAAAGCTTGCTAAAACATCAGTAGCAGCCTGTACACACTTACACTTATAGCATCTACCCCCTCTGCTTCTGAGAGATACAAACCCTGCAAAATGCCTTGCAAAAAAGGGAGGAGGGGTTCCCATGGTTAGAGAAATGTAGAAACGGGACATACAAAAAAGCTCTAACAGCACCATAGAAATGTGGTCTGCTCAGTTCAATTTTACCCAAAGCTCCCAAAGTTATTTGACCACAGATCCTCTTTCTCACACACTTTGGAATATACTACTTATTGTTATAGCTTTTTGCATGAGTATATGCTGAGAAAGTTTACAATTAAATAATCTTTCTGAATAAATTTAGCAATGTGTACATATTAAGGTCTTAGAAATACATCATTTGGGGGGCACCTGGGTAGCTCAGTTGGTTGAGCATCCAGCTCTTGATTTCAGCTTAGGTCATGATCTCATGGTTCGTGGGTTTGAGCCCCACGTCGGCTCCACGACGGTCTCTGTGCTTTGTCAGTGTGGAGCCTGCTTGGAATTCTCTCTCCCTCTCTCTCTGCCCCTACCCCACTTGTGCTCTGTCACTCTCTCTCTCAAAATAAATAAATAAACTTAAAAAATACATCTTTTGGTTACCTACATCCCTGTTTGGCCCTTTTGTACCTTTATTTCTGAACTCTATTCTAAAGTTCAACGGAGATAGGACTGTATATAAACAAACATGTTTGTGTGTTGGCTCACCAATGTCATGTTCATTTGTAGTTGTTCATTATACTTGGTGATAATGATTGCAGATGTTTTAGGTAGCAAGGAGCACTTGAGACAACATCTGAATATACAAAAATCTTGGAAATTCGAAAAATGAGCTTTGCATTGTTTCTAAGAGCCAAGACATGTAGATTCCATTTCCATTTTATGTTCTAAGACAGAGATTCTCAAAGTTTTTGGTCTTGGGACTCCTTTATACTCTTAAAAATTATTGAGCACACCAAGAGGCTTTTGTTTAGGTACATTATATCTACCAATATTTCCCATGTTACAAATCAAATGTGAGAAAATTTTAAAATACTAGTTTATTAATTCACTTAAAATAGCAAGAAACCCATACACGTTAACATATCTTATGAAAGTATCTATATTTCCCCAACAAAAGAAATTTAGTGAGAAGAATGACATTGTTTTACATTTTTTGAAATCCTTCCATGTCTGGCTTCATAGAGGACAACTGGATTACTGCCACGTCTACTTCTGATATTCAATTTGTTAAGATATCATCACCCACAGCCTCTGTAAAATCCCCCTATACACTTGGAGAATGAAAGTGAAGAGGATAAATCACACTTTTGAATATTATTATGAAAATAGTTTTGACCTCAAATCACCCTCAAAAGAGTCTCTGGGACCCTAGGAATCTCTGGACCACATTTTGAGAACTATTGCTCTAAGACTTCAAAGCAATAAATGTATTTATTGAGAATCTACTGGATGCCCACTACAAAGTAAAAGACACTTCCTGATCTCCAGGGAAATTACAGTGTCTCCTTCTATGCCTTCTTATTTTCAATCAAATCTTACTGTTATTTTAAGACTCAGTGTATTCTACTTCCTCCCTATCATCTGATGACCCTGTTAGATGACCAGATCTCTGTCTTTTCTCAATGTCTGTAGCAATTGTTATCTATGCAGCTCATTTGAAATTGCAATCATACATTGTGATATGAGACTTATTTATTGTTGGTCAAATTGTGACTTATTTTATTATCTTATATTTTGTGGCTGTAGCTTGTCCTTGCTACTGATGGTAGGCTTGGGAGAAATAATTTATTTTGCTTATGGTACCCAACATACGTAGCAAAGACTGTGGACCTTAAATATATATTTACCAGTTTGATTTGCAACTTTATTAAGGAGTGTGGCAGAGACAATGCTATGTGTTCACCAATCAATCCTCTTTCCTTTTCCTATCCTTGGGCATGTGAGATGACTATATTTCCTTATCTCCTCTGCAGTTGGGTTGGGACTACGTGACTGGGTTTCGGTCAAATGGGCCAAAGTGGAAATAAATAAGCCACAACCAAGCCTGGCCTTTGAAAACACCCAGGACAGCCCTCCTGCTCAGTCTTTCCTTTTGGTAGCAATGGTCCTGGTCATGTGTTGAGCTGGCAGAATTACAGGAAGAAAGCAGCTAAAGCCCTGAGTCACCTTATAGAAGATATCCTCGGGGAGTAGCCCAACTCCATTTACAGTAAGCTAATGAGATTTCAGGCATTTTTATTACCATATCAAAACCCAGTTTATCATGATAAATTAAAGAGAATGTTCATAGGAATAACGAAATGGAAGATGAGATGCCACGTAGAAGTCAGGGAGTGGTATGGAAGATGACAGAGGGCAGGAGCCAGTTTGGGATCACATTCTGGGAGACATTCATGGAGAAGAGGAGAGAGAAGTACAATTTGAATTGGCAGGAAGGTGGTGGGAAGACTAGCAACATACACTCAATGAGATGAGAATGAGTAGGAAATACAAGGGAGACAGAATGAAGACAGTCTCAATGCCAAGAAGTTAATGCTAGGTGGGGGATAGAAAAATGAGGCTCCATTAGGTGATTAAATTGTCCAAGATCTTTTAAGTGGATCGTGCTGACAAAATTGCGAGGCTTCTTCAAGGCAAAAACCCAGCAGATCACAATGGCTAACATTTGCTGGATACTTGGCATGTTTTGGGCCGTGCTCTGAGTGACATATCATTGAATCTTCACAGAAACCCTATTAAGTATATAATCTTCATTTTACAGTTGAGAAAACTAAGGTGCAGAAAGGTTAGGTATCTTGACCAATATATTGGTCAGGGTTCTCCAGAGAAACAATCAGAATCAACAGTGTGTGTGTGTGCGTGTGTGTGTGTGTGAGAGAGAGAGAGAGAGACAGAGAGACAGAGAGATTGAGAGAATCAAAAATCTGATGGGGGAGGCTGGCAGGCTAGATTCTCAGGGAAGAGTTGCAGTTCAAGTCCAAAGGCGGTCGGCTGGCAGAATTCTTTCTTGTGCAAAGGAGGTCTGTCTTTGTTCTATGAAGTTAAACTAACTGGATAAGGTCCACTCACACTATGAGAGTAATCTGCTTTACTCAAAGTCCACCTGTTTGGATGTTAATCTCACCCAAAAAAACATCTTCACAGAAACGTCCAGAATAATGTTTGACCAAATATATGGGCACCATGGCCCAACCAAGTTAACACATAAAATTAACCATCACACTTAAGACCCCAGGGCTAGACCCTAAGTTTCTCTGATTCCAAAGCCACAAAGCCTCTTAACAGACCAAAGTTCATTTTAGATTTGAACTGAGTCCATGTCAGCAAATATTTCAATTCCAATGGGGAACAGTGTGCAAAAGAATCAAGTCCTGATCCCCATCCTAGGCCCAAGGGTGCAAAGATGTTTTCTTCTGAAATGTGTACCACATAAAGACAAAACACTGTCGCAAAAAGGTAGACAGATGCGAAAAATTATGTGACTATGGTAATTTTGGAACAGAACATTTCTCTTTTGTTAAACTGTTTCAATCTGGAGTTTTCTAGGAGCTAAATTTTTTCACTGAAATATTTTTTTAAATAATTTTTTTAACGTTTATTTATTTTTGAGAGGCAGAGAGACAGAGTGTGAGCAGGGGAAGGGCAGAGAGAGAGGCAGACACAGAATCCGAGGCAGACACAAGGCTCTGAGCCATCAGCACAGAGCCAGATGTGGGGCTCGAACTCACAGACCGCGAGATCATGACCTGAGCTGAAGTTGGCCTCTCAGCCAACTGAGCCACCCAGGCGCCCATGAAATATTTTAAGAGAACATTGGACTGCTCACAATATGATTTCAGAAAAGCAACTCTTTTTAACAGTTGATGGTCTTTATAGAGAAGAATGGAAAGCTGTCATAATATATTTCAGAGCATAATTAAGTCTCCTGCTTTTCTGGGCATTTTGTCAGAGAAGCTGGGGCAAGGCCAAGTTATCTGGAAACAGCCGTCAGTGAACTCTCTGGAGTCGAGGTGGGGAGATGGGGAAGTTTAGAAGGTATGCCTGGCATGGGGAGAAGCAAAGGCGGTGGTGAAGGAGGGCCTGGAGAAACAGCAGTGGTGATCCCTCCTTTTCACCCTTTTCTTTTTAGAAAACTGTCTTGCCCTCCCAATGGCACACAGTGAATGTTCAACAAATGTTTACCAAATAAATGATTGAGTTAAGTCCTAAGAAAAATACAAAGACAAGTAACATACAGCCTCCACCACACATGCCTAAAACTGTAGAGAATCAGGATCCATATTTTTTTGGTGCAGCTCCAATCATTTGTGCTCATTGTTATAGGGTAATCCACTTTTAGAATTACAACTTCCGTGTCTGTTCTACTGTTGAAGAAGTTAGAGTGGATTCCAGCTTTAGGCTAGCCTGAACAATGGTGCTCTGAATAGTCTTGCATTCCTCCAGAAGTAAATTGGTGGGCAGTAGAGTATGTGTATATTCAACTTGAGTAGATTACATGGAATTGTTTTTCCAAGAGATTCTACCAATTTACATTCCATCAGCAATAGACAAAAGTTCCTGTTGCTCCACACTTTTACTACATTTGGGATAGTCAGACTTTCTAGTTTTTGCCAATCTCTTGAATGTATGATGATACTTTATTGTGGCTCTAATTTGCAATTCTCTGATTGCCTGTGAGACTGAGCACTTTTTCACATACCTTGGCCATTTAGATATTCCTCTTCAAAAAAGGGCTCATTGAAACCTTTACCTGATTTTTTTCTGGTGGGTTTTCTGCCTTGCTCTAACTGTTTGTAAGATTTCTTTAAATATTCTACATGTTAGTGCTTTGCCAGTTATAAGTGTTGCAATGATTTTTTTTTCTAGTTTTGTGATTGGTTTGTCTTTTTATTTCCTTAACATATTTTTACAAAATAGAGTTCTTAACTATAGTGTAGTCACTTTTAGGTCTTTTCTTTTGCGGTGTCATTTATACTTTCTCTAGAGATCACAAAGATATTTTCCTGTATTATCTTCTAAAAGTTTTCTAGTTTTTCTATTCATATTTAGGATTATAATCCAATTGGAGTTTTGGGGAGGGTTTTGTAGTTGTTGTTATTGTTGTTGTTATTGTTGTTTTGTGGGTTTTTTGTTTCTGTTTTTTAATTTCGGGTAGGATATCCAATTTCATTTTTTCTCTATAGATAGGAATTATTCAAGAATCATTATTTTTATTTTTATTTTTTTCTTAAGTAGCCTCCATGCCCAGCTGGTGGGGGTTGGGGAGCTTGTATTCAAGACCCCGAGGTCAAGACCTGAGCTGAGATTGGGTCAGATGCTTAACTGACTGAGACACCCAGGCACCATCATCATTATTATTTTTTTAATGTTTATTTATTTTTGAGAGAGAAAGAGAGAGAGAGCAGGGGAGGGGCAGAGAGAGAGAGGGAGGCAGAAGATCTGAAGCAGGCTCTGCACTAACAGCAGAGAGCCCAATACAGGGCTTGAACCCATGAAACCACAAGATCATAACCTGAGCCAAAGTCAGACACTTAACCAACTGAGACACCCAGGTGCTCCATCATCATTATTTTCAAAAGTATCTTTTCTTGGGGTGCCTGGGTGGCTCAGTCGGTGAAGTACCTGACTCTTGATCTTGGCTCAGGTCATGATCTCATGGGTTAGTCTTGTGCTGACAGTGCTGAGCCTGCTTGGGATTCTTTCTCTCTGTCCCTCCCCTCTTTCTCAAAATAAATAAATTAAATTAACTTAAAAAACAAAGTATCCTTTCCCTATTTCTCTCTAGTGCAACCTGTCATTTTCCAAGTGTTTATACATATGTAGGTCTACGCATATGCATCTTCATTAAAAACACAATAATAAACTAATACTTATCCTAACATGATCCAACTATCCTGCATACAACCAAAACCTTACTAACTCTTTAACTAGAAGAGGATGCAAAATACTTGGGTAATATTTATTATTCTCCTAGATACCTTATAAATTAAATACCATTATATAGAATTAACAATACTTAAATACTGTGTTATACAATCAATGTATTAAAAAATTTTTAACATTTATTTTTTGAGAGACAGAGTGTGAGCAGGGGAGTGGCAGAGAGAGAGGGAGATACAGAATCCGAAGCAGGCTCCAGGCTCTGAACTGTCAGCAAAGAGCCCAATGCAAGGCTTGAACCCATGAACTGTGAGATCATGACCTGAGGCAGTCGCACACTTAACCGATTGACCCACCTAAGTCCCCCACAATCAATACATTTTATGTTACATGAAAAGAAGTGAGAAAGAGAAATTTGCCTTATACACACACATAACACACACACACACACCAAAATAAAGAGGAAATACAATTACAGTTCTCATTTCTGTAATTGGTCACGTGGCTATAGTTGGTATTGATAACTGCCCTCTTCCACTATCCACTCTATATTCCCTATGCCTTCATCAACTACTTCATCTGGTCTTGGTTTCTTACTTGGTGGGGTGACCAAAACCTTCATTTCTGAAGCATCTGTGCCATTAGTAGTCCTGCCTGCATTGGGTTGTTGTGGTTTTCCATTGACTTTAATTCACAGGGCAAGGTAGCACTAACAGATACCCCAAGGGGTCTCCTGTATTCCAGGCACATCCTTTTCTACCTCCACCATGGAGTAGCAGCCCCATTTCCCTGGTAGTTCCGGTTTGTCACAGTAACTTCCTTCTTTGCCTGAGTATAAAATGGCCTGGTGGTAGTCTTAACTTCTGGGTCAATGGAATCATTGCTGTGTCTCCTGGTGGAAGCATTGCTGCTTTGGAACTAAGACCTCTAGGTCAGCATAGTGTAAGGTCACAAATATAGGAAGCAAAAATTTTGCTTACTAGGTCACTATGGGGAATAGTGAGTAGTGCCACTCTTATTTCCACCCTTCTATTCCTGGACTAGTGAGTATTGGCTATGGGAGAAACAGCATCATATACTGAATGCCAATTGAGGGTATATACAGCCTCTTTGGAGAACCTTGTTCCAGTCCTGTAAGGTATTGCCACCTGATACTGTAACCTATAGTTAAAAAGTCATTCCAAGGGCACCTGGGTGGCTCAGTTAATTAAGCATCCAACTTCGGCTCAGGTCATGATCTCATGGTTCAAGAGTTTGAGCCCTGCATCAGGCTTTCTGCTGTTGGTATGGAGACTGGTTCAGATTCTCTATCCCCCTGTTTCTGTGCCCCATCCCCACTTGCGCTCTTTCTCTCTCCCTCAAATAAAATATTAAAAAAAAAAAGTCATTCCACTGTTCTAGCAAGCCAGCTGCTTCAGGATGATAGAGTACATGGAAAGACCAGTGAATTTTATGAGCATAGACCATTGCTACACTTCATTGATATGAAGTGAGTTCCTTGATCAGAAGCAATGCTGTTTGAAATACCATAATGGTAGATAAGGCATTCTGTAAGTTCATGGATGGTAGTTTTGGTAGGTGCATTGTGTGAAAGGAAGGCAAATCCATATCCAGTGCATACCTGTTCAGTTAGGAACAAAATGCTTCCCCTTCCATGATGGAAGTGGTCGAATATAATCAACCTCCCACCAGGTAGCTGGGTAATGCCTCCTGGGAATGGCGGCATACCGGGAACTCAGTGCTGGTCTCTGTTGCTGGCAAATTGGGCACTCGGCACAGCTGTGGCCAGGTCACTTTGGAAAGTGGAAGTCCAGGTTGTTGAGTCTGTTCATAACTTTCATCTCTGCCTCCGCTGCCACTTTGTTCATGAGCCCATTGGGCAATGACAGGGGTGACTTTGAAAGAGGCTGTTATCCTCAGATGGAGCATCCTATCCAATTGATTATTTAAAATCCTTCTCTAGTAAGGTCACCATTCTGTGGACATTGACATGACACACAGATATGTTCATGTTTTTTACTAATCCAGAGAGACCTATTCACATACCTCTTCCCCAGACTTCCCTGTCACCAATGTTCCAATTTGGTTCTTCCAAGTCCTTGATCCCAGCAAAACCATTAGCCACAGTCCACGAATTAGTATATAATTGTATATCTGACATATCTCCTAACAAGAAAAATGAACAAGGGTGTACTGCTCAAAGTGCTGCCCACTGGGAAGATTTCCCTCCACCACCATCCTTCAGGATGTCCCAGAAAGAGGCTAGAGTGCTGCAGTGGTGCCTGCATATTAGGCAGAACCATCTGTAAACCAGGCCTGAGTTTTCTCTTCTTTTATATTAAACCGAGGCAGGTCCCTCATTTCTAACTTGCTCACAGTGGGCCATATTCTTGTCCATGTTTCAACCAACCAAATTGTCAGAGCCCTTTCTAACACCTGTCAGGAGCCATCATGGGCTCACAAGTTGAGAAGCCTCCCTGTGTGGAAAGGCAGATGCTGCAAGGTCTCCTGCCAACCAACTGGCATCCAAATGTCGGGAGCCATCATGAGCTCATGGTTTGAGACGTCTCCCTGTGTGGATAAGGCAGATGTTGCAAAGTCTCCTGCTGACCAAATGGCACCCCAATATGATCTCTTTCTAATAACCTTTCAGGCCTGAACTTCTTGAACTGCTCTCGTTGGCCTCACGGGATGTAATACTCTTTGGTTTTATGGTATTTGAAAAAAGGGACCTGGAGTGTGATGCCTTGATGGATAACATCTGAATGAGTGTAACCTGGCCAAGATGCAAAGTTGCATCTTGAGGACAGGTTACACAAATTTATCATACAGAATAGCAGTTATGAGTTGGCTAAAAATTAGTGTAAGTTATGTAGACATTAGGCCTCTATTGTGTAAATTCACTCACTTATAAGCAAAGGAACTTAGGCAGGCATTAGAGAATTATGTCCTTGCCAAGTAAGTTACACTTCCTCCATTGTAGTTTAGGAGGTTAGACAAAAAGACTCCTGACCTGTCTGTAGACAATTAGTATGGGTCTTAAGGCAACAATGTACGCGCCAACTGCTTGTGCAAGATTACACTAACAACCCTGCTTTCTTCCTGGCAAACACAATGTATATTTATTAGCTCAGGAATAGAATCAAAAAATAGCTAAGATAAAACTCTCCCTCAAGGTCTAGGGGATCGACATAATACACACTGTTTTCTTTAACTATCTTCTAAGAAAAAAGTAATGTTAACTGATGTAATGTAACTCACTACCTAAAAATAAAATACCGAGACGAGAAAAGCAGAGTTGTCTGCTGGTTCCAGAAACAAAGCAGCTCTCTTGAGTCATTCCTTTCATCAACACCATTCATCCTTCGGGGACTCCTGGACTCGCTGGAGCTGGACTCCGGCAAACACTCAGAGCTGCAACATTCAATGCGGAATCCCTGCTCAGTGTGCCCACGTCAATAAATTTATTCTGACCCACCTTTAGGTTTCTTCTACCATTATTCACAAACTCTCTGGGTTTCTGTGTGTATAAATTAGAAAACTCTAAGTAGTTCTTTTGGAATGTAGTGCACCTCATGGGTCACACTTTGCACCTCACTTTTAGTGGCCTGCTGGCACTTGTGTCTAATTACAGGTTGCTATAGATAGAATGAATACTTGTGCTCCCCCACAAGTTCCTATGTTGAAATCTTAACTCCCCATAGTAATGGTATTAGGAGGCAGGGCCTTTGGGTGGTGGCTGGTCATGAATGGGATCAGTGCCCTTATAAGAGAGCCTCTAAAGGGATCCCTTGCCTCTTCTGTTATGAGACATTATACTGAGAAGAGGACTGTCAATAAGGAAGCAGGTCCTCACCAGACACTGAACCTGCTAGCTCTGTGATCTTGGACTTTCCAGCCTTCAGAGCTGTGAGAAATACACTTCTGGTGTTTATAATCCACCCAGTCTATGGTATTTTGTTACAGCAGCACAAAGACACTAAGACATTGCCTAGAAGCAAAGAGGGGTGGTGGGAGTGGGTCCTGAGAATCAGTATCATCTTTCAAAGCAACTGTCTGAGGGGAGGCCATTATAGTTTCCCCATGTAATGCAGAGGTAATCCCCACAGGTGGGAATAGAGAGGCTGCTTCTATGGGCAAAGATGAATCAGAATGAATAGTCATAAGGCTCCCCAACTCCATCAATTTTCTCACATGTCCCCATTCCAGTTTTCAAGATCTTATTTCTTTTCAATCAGCGCCTTTACCTTAACAGTAGACACCTGGGAGGCTGGGAATGCCACCTGTGTTATAAGTCAGCCACTCTCATGATGAGGTTTGGAGTTTGGCTCTCAGCAATCTCAGCTGTGCTGTAGGTGATAGAGGTTTCTTTCAGGGCAGACATAGACACTATGAGGTCATTTATATGATGTTTGACTTTGGAAATTGAATCACTGAGCTCAAAAGATGAGCATCGTTTTCTTCCTCTACTTTGTTCTGTGATGCCAGGAGCAACCAGCCAATCTCATTATGTATTTGTTGGTTTGACAAAAATGTTTTGTTCTTCTTACAAGTTGATTAGGTTGATGAGGGAATCCAATGATGATATTTTGCATCTCTCTATTGTCAGGTCACACTGTGGACTCTCAGTACTCTCTTTACTAATGGAGACAGTCATCAGTGCGCCTAAATCTAATCAGATCAGACAGTCAATTCTAGAAGCCCCAAAACCAACTCAGAAAATTAATCCTGAAGATTCCAATCCTCTAGAACCAGAATGGTACAAAAATCTGTATTAGTCAAGGTTCTCCAGAGAAACAGAATGAATACTTATGTATGTATGTATTTATTTATTTAAGGAGTATATATTTAAGGAATTGGCTTATGCTGTTAGGGAGACTGTCAAGTCCAAATCTGTAGTGTGAGCTGGATAACCCAGGAGAATGAATGGTGTAGTTCCAGTCCAAAAGCTGGCAGCATGGAGACCCAGGAAAGTGGAGGGTGCAGGTGAAGTCTGAAGGCAGTCTGCTGGAGATATCCTTGTTGCTCTGCGAAGCTGCTCTTTTTGTCCTGTTCAGGCCTTCAACTGATTGGGTGAGTCCTACCCACATTATGGAGGACAAGCTGCTTTACTCTACCAATTAAAATGTTCATTTCATATGCAAATACCCTCACAAAAAAGCCCAGAATAAAATTTTACCAAGTATCTGGGCATTCTGTGGCCCAGTCAAACTGACACATAAAATTAACTATTACAACTATTATTTCAAACATATCACATTATCCATAATGAATTTTATAAAGACAACAAGGGAAAGGAAAACACTTGGTAATCCAGAGAGCAATCATAGGTGAAAGTTTCTCAAAGATTCTTAAAAAATTTTTTTAATGTTTATTTTTTAGAGAGAGAGAGAGAGAGACAGACAGACAGAGTGCAAGTGGGGTAGGGGAAGAAGGAGAGGGAGAGAGAATCGAGTCAGGCTCCAGGCTCTGAGCTGTCAGCATAGAGCCTGACGCAGGGCTCAAATTCACAAACTGTAAATCATGACCTGAGCTGAAGTCAGAAACTTAACCAACTGAGCCACCCAGGTGCCCCACAAAGACTCTTTTCTATAATTACAATGTTAATAGACCTTTAAAATAAATTTATGAATGTTTAAAAATACTGGTTTCTACATATTTCATATTATTCTTCGTATTAATGTAATCCAGATGTAAGCTGGGGCCATTCTCTGCCCCCTTCAGGTCTAAGCAAAAAACCCAATGTTTCGAAACCTAATGGTTCCAGCCTTTAAAAGTTCACAACCTGGTTCAATATTCCTTCTAATTTCCAATGCTTATAAATTCTCCTCACCTCTTCTTCTTGAACTCTGCTATGTTGTGTAGCTCTGTGGTTTTAGACAACAATGACTCCAACATGAGACTCACCTTCTCTTTTGATTTCTAAATAAAACAAAACTGACACCCATCATGAGTTTGGTAGATTTTACTGGAACACTAGGCTGAGAAAGGTATCTCACCACACAGCCTATATCCTCCTGCCACCTTTCAGGTTCCTTCTCTTCTCTACCTTTCGCCCTCCCCTTTTCTGCCCAAAATTTCAATTTTTGTAAGTGATTTACGCAAAGGAATTTTAGCACACAGTGAATTAGTTGTGTACTCCTCAAATATTGTTACTGGTTTGTTTGTACTCTTTCCTTGGCAAGGGATAGGAATTTAGCCCAAACCAGCTTATGGCAAAAGGAAAATTTATTGGTTCATGGAATTAAAGAAAAGTTTTAGCAACCAAACTGCAGGAAGACAAATTTAGCTGTACTCAAAAGCCACTGGAAACAGGGACTTAAATCTGCTTCTCTTGTTGCAGACTGGCAATAAATCCCCTTCTTATCTTTCAGCTTTCAACCATGTGGGAGGGGTACCTCACCTTCCTTATGGTTCAAAGTTCAAAAATGCTGGACAAGGACTCCCAATGGCCTAACTTGCCTAGCTGTACACACCCCCATATGATGTGTGTGTTCTTATAAGAACATAGCAACTCCCAAGAAAACCAAATACTTGAGGAGGAGGAGCTGTTTCCAGGAGAAATGAGAGATTTCACCATAGACATTAATACTCTGGAGTATTTTTCGCTGTTAAGTAAGACATGGAATAACAATTTCTCTAATTTCCACACCAACAGCTTAAACAAACTGACATCAGATCACAGAGGAGGGGGCAATGAATACTGCAAGCCAGGTAGCAAGGAGAAATATTTTCAGTGGCCTCTTGAGGTGAGCCTTTAGGATTGAGTGTGATTTGTCAAGCTAAGAGGGGATTCCAGGGAGGGAGACTTCCAAGCTTGAGCAAATGGACATAAATACCTCCTCTTCCAGGCCTCTCTTTTTATATGCTGGAAAAATGTATTTGAAGCCATCACACAACAAAGGATAAAAGCATCCTGTTAGTGCAGGGACAGAGGATTAAATGATCTTTACTTGGACTGAAACACAAGCTGTGTGAATAAACAGGTGACTAAATCCCCCTACAACTTGACTTTCTCATCTGTTACATTAAGATGATAATAGTACCTTAAGGCTCAAGTGACGATTAGATGAGATAATCCTTTAGCCAATGCTTTAGCACAACGTAAACGCTCAAAACAAAAACAAAAACAAACCCCACGAAATATCAGCAATTATACTCATAAATGTACTTTGAAAGTTGAATTAAATGCTGAACGCCGGCTAGATTCCATGTTTTTTTAAGTATTTAGAGTGACCTTGTTACGCAAACCAGCCATCACGAGGGCAAAATATTTAAAAGTACTCCTTTTAATAGTCCAGGTGTGTACAGTATCACAAAACCGGGAGAAACCAGGAAGCAGAAACCAGGAAGCAGGTTTAGTGCTTTGGTCCTTCTGTTAATTGAGATCGGAGAGAAAAAGGTGATCAAACCCGCAAAGAACTCCCCTGGGACCCGCGGAACGCCAGGATTCAGCGATCCCGAGGGAGTCGCAGCGAAGGTACCGCCTGGGGCGCAAGAGACCCCCCCCCAACCCCCGACTCAGACTCCACAAGACTCGTGGCCTAGCCCCATTTACCGCTACAGCGCTTAACCCAGCAGGGTCTAGCCTCACTTTCCGGCGGGAGGCCGAACCCCACCCCCAACAACCGGCCGGTCTACGTCTCCCGCGGCGCAGTCGTGACGTCACTTCCTGTCGCCGGTGCGCACGTGGGAGGAAGTGCTAGTGCCCTCGGCTGGCGCTCTTGTTCGTCTCTCTGGTTACGTTCGTCCGCGGGTCGGGGCGCCGCCTCCAGCTGGGCAGCTGCTATGGGAGTCCCGGCTTTCTTTCGCTGGCTCAGCCGCAAGTACCCGTCCATCATTGTCAACTGCGTGGAAGAGAAGGTGAGGAGGCTCCTGACGGCCACCCCGCTAAATCCCGGCGCTCCGGCAAGTTTAGGCCGCGGCCCTCGGCGCCCGCCGCCTGCCCCTGGGGCACAGTGCTAGGTCCCGCGCCGCTCTGGTGGCCCCGCGGACTGCGGCGGCCCGACACGCGGTTGGGTGCCGGCGCCCGGAGTCGGGGCTCGGGCAAGCGGGCGGGGCGGGGCGAGGGCCGAGAGCGTTACCAACTCGCCAGAGGGCTGTTTCTCTCTCGCCCGCTTCTTCCCCCGGACCGGAAGGCCCCGCCCACGGCTTTGTTTCCTCCCGGCTCTGCGCGTTGTCGTTTCTGAAGAGACTGAGTCTTTTGGGCCAGTTCTGGCGGGTCCGTGGAGTTCGCTGTTTAGGGCTGCGCAGGATGCTGATGCTGGCCTGAAACAGCCTTGTAATCCCCCGCAGCGGATTTTTTATTGTTTACTGTTCGTGACAGAAAGGTTTTCTTCTAATGTGAGAGTCTATTTGTTGTTGTTGTTAAGTCGTACGACGAAGCACCTTAGAAATGTCTAGGACAAGATAAAAGTCTGAATCAAGTGACCCGTTCTCTAGGTGTCCAACTGTTGGACGGCGTGCTTGTTAAAATTCTCGGAATTCCTGGATGCCCTCGAACAATACACTTTTTGTTACTTTGTTAATATACATGTAGACTTTTGCTCATTCTTTGGTTTTGTGTTTATTGTTTCCGTGTTTCCAGTCCGAGTTCGATTTTGTACGCTTAATTAGAATTTCTGGATTGAGAAGTTTCAGGGACACGTTTTGCCTCTCTATCTCCTTCGTTTTTGAAGGGAGTACTCATCCGTCACTATGAAAACATTTCTTTTGGTAAAGCTGGTGAGGTCTTGATTTTTGCTGATTTGCTGTCCAAGGAGGAATCGAAAGTCTTGTTTTGATGATATTCCTTGTGTTTTTGTCAGAGAAACTGTTAAACTGAATGCTCATTTCCTTTGTTTTTAAAACTTTTATCAAACTTTACTAACTTGCATCGTATTCTGTTTCTACTTTGCATGATAGCCAGTTTTAACTGTTTTGGTTCTATCTCTGAGTATCGTGTTTATACCTGATTTATTTGTTTTAGATCTCGCTATGGAATTCCAGCTGTGATAGATGAGGATTTAGTCGCTCACGCACTCCCCCCCCCATCTTTCTAATAATAGTACATCACCATATTTATTTTATGGATAAACTTAATAACTTTAATGTGACTTTATTAAAATTGTATCTCCTATATAAAGTATTCCTTGAGTTTTCATCATCTAAGCTTAAGTATTAGCTTTTCTACCCCTGCTGCCCTTATTTTTTACCCCAAGCTTGTCAGCTACATTTTTCCCTTATTCGCATCCAAAATTAAGTTGTCAGGGCATTGGCTATACTGGTTTGTTTTAAAAGCTGAAAAAAAAAATCAAATAGTATTGTTTGTCGATTATTGTCATTGTCAGTAATGACAATGCTGATTCAGGTTATGTGCTACTTTTGTCTTAGTGTTGCTTTTCTCTTTTCCTCTTTAAATTGTTCCCCATCCAAACTGCCTGTTGTTCAGGTATTCTATCAAGTCCTGTTTCTTCTTGGATACTGCCTTTCGAGGTCTTTTATTTCTGGGCTCTCATACCTGGTTATCTATTTAGGCTTGCTGGAAAGCTGCTTCTTGAGGTTTTTTTTGTTTTTTTTTTTTGTTTCTTTTTTTTAACATTTTAATTTACTGTTGAGACACAGAGAGAGACAGAGCATGAGCAGGGGAGGGGCAGAAAGAGAGGGAGACACACAATCCGAAGCAGGCTCCAGGCTCAGCTGCCAGCACAGAGCCCGACGCGGGGCTCGAACTCACAAACTGAGAGATCATGACCTGAGTCAAAGTCAGGCACTTAACTGACTGAGCCACCCAGGCGCCCCTGCTTCTTGAGGTTTTTAAAAATTCCTTTCTTCTGTTGGAGGTACGGTTTTCTGGTCATCATCTTTATTGGCTTAACTCCTTTGGTTTTTATTTTTAGTTGAATTCTTTTTTTTTTTTAATGTTTATTTATTTTTGAGACAGAGAGAGACAGAGCATGAGTGGGGGAGGGGCATAGAGCGAGGGAAACACAGAATCCGAAACAGGCTCCAGGCTCTGAGCTGTCAGCACAGAGCCCGACGCGGAGCTGGAACTCACAGACGGTGAGATCATGACCTGAGCCGAAGTCGGCCGCTTAACCAACTGAGCCACCCAGGCGCCCCTATTTTTAGTTGAATTCTTAAGAAATGCTATGTGGGATGTGAGTTTTTCAAATCCATTCTATCCTTGTACACATCATTAGCTAAGCATAGTTTGAGTTTGAAAATTTGTTTCCCTCAAAAACTTTGAAAACATTGTTCTTTTGACTTCTGTCATTCAGCGTTGTTGATGAGAAGTTGAATGTTAACATGATTTATTTATTTAACCAACACTTACGTAGTGTTTCACATGTACCAAGTGCTGTTCAAGGCACTTTACAGAGAAATTTATTAAATCCTCCTAATAACCATATGACTGCTACTGCTTATTATTATTATTATGGGTGAGAAAACTGAAGCATAGAGCACTCAAGGTCACTTGGCTAATACATGCCAAAGCCAGTGTTAACTGGTAAAGACCGTGTTCTTTGTGTTCTGCTTTTATTTTTTTGTAATTGGTCTGTTTTTTCTTTCTGAAAAAATCTTTATCTTTGGTAGTGTAAGCTTTCATGATTATGTACAGGTTTTTAAAAAAATTAAATTCATTTTGATCAGTAGTTGGTTGACTGAGTCTGGAGACTTGTGTTCTTCAGTGCTAGAGAATGCTCTTTGATATTTTTCCTGGCCTTTTCCTCTGCCCTCTGAATTCCGGATACTGGTCCTCCGATTGATTTATTTTACTTTTCTCTCTGTTCTCCCCCTCCCCTCTCCCCTTTTGCAGCTTTATTGAGGTGTAATTGACCTATGGCAAACTGCACATATTTAAAGTATACAGTTTAATAGATTTTGACATGTGTACATCTATGAAACCATCACCACA
Source organism: Paguma larvata (assembly GCA_030068075.1). Lineage (NCBI taxonomy): Eukaryota > Metazoa > Chordata > Mammalia > Carnivora > Viverridae > Paguma > Paguma larvata. Next base: position 4,312,099 of record CM057844.1, on the reverse strand, counting down.
GTCAAGATAGTGAATATAACTCGTAAGACATTCCATCTGCCTCTTTGTTATTTCTCCTTAAAACCCCTCCCTGTTGCCAGTCTTATAGATACCATTGGCATCTATACCTAAGTTTTCCTTGTCTACAATTGTATATACGTGAAATCGTATAGTAGGCACTGTTTTTTTTTTTTAACCAGGCTCAGTTACTTTCATTCAGAATAATTATTTTGACATTCTTCCATGTTACATATATCAGTAGTTCATTGCTTTTTAGTTTTGAGTAGTATTCTGTGTTGTGCATATATCACATTTTATTTATTCATTTACCTGATTGAGGAACATTTGGATTCTTTCAGTTTGGGCCATCAAAACAAAAACAAAACAAACCCAAAACCATGAACATTGGTGTACAAGTCTTTGTGTGGATATATGCTTTCATTTGTTTAGATAAAATACCTAGGAGTGAAATGGTTGAATCGTGTGATAGGTATGTGTTTATTTCAAAAGAAAAATTTGCCAGACTGTTTTCCAAGTGGTTGTACAATTTTACGTTGTTACTAGTAGTTTATGAAAGTTCTAGTTGCTCTACTTTCTTGCCAACACCTGCTATGGTTAGTGTTTTTCAGTTTTAGTCATTCTAATATAGTGTTATATATCATGGTTTTAATTTGCATCTCTCTAATGACAAATGATGTGGTGCATTTATTTACCTTTTATATATCTTCTTGAATGAGAGGACTATTCAGATCTTTTGCTCATTTTTAAGTTGTATCATTTAGCTTATTGTAGAGCTTTTTGCATATTGAAATATCTTTTGTAAATATTTTTTTCTTAATCTGTGGCTTGCCTTTTTACCTTTTAGTGGAAAGAAGGTCAAAAGTTTTTTATTTTAATGAAGTCTGATTTATTACTTTTGTGTTTCTGCTTTTTGTGTTTTTAAGAAATCTTTGCCAAAGTCAGGTCACTGAGATTTTTTTCTTGTGCTTTCTTACAGATGCTTAATAGGTTTACTTCATTCTGTGGTTTCTGTTTTTAGTTTTTTAACATGGTGAATTACATTGATTTTTTAAATGTTACACTCACTTTGCATTCCTTGGATAAATCCCACTTGATCATGGTGTATTATTTTTTTGTACTGTTGGATTCAGTTTGCTTAAGTTTTCTTGAGAATTTTTACCTTAATGCCTGAAAAGGGTATTTGTTTCCTGGTGTTCCTAGGTCTTTGTCTACTTTTGGTATCAGAGTAATCTTTTTTAAAAAAATTTTTTAATGTTTATTTATTTTTTAGAGAAAGAGAGAGACAGAGCATGAGTGGGGGAGGGTCAGAGAGAGAGAGGGCGCGACACAGAATCCGAAGCAGGCTCCAGGCTCTGAGCTGTCAGCACAGAGCCCGATGCGGGGCTCGAACTCACGAACCGTGAGATCATGACCTGAGCCAAAGTCAGACGCTTAACCAACCGAGCCACCCAGGCGCCCCTGGTATCAGAGTAATCTTGACCTCAAATGCGGTTGTGAGTATGCCTTCTTCAGTTTTCTAGAAAAGTTTGTGTAGAATTGGTAGTCTTTCTTCCTCAAATATTTGCTAGAATTCACCAGTGAAGCCATCTGAACCTGAAGTTTTTTGGGAAGAATTTTTTCAGCTACAAATTCACTGTAAGTGGACATAGGCTATCTGTGTCTTTTTGAATGGGCTTTTGTTGTTTGTGTGTTTCATAGATTTTGTCCATTTCCTCTAAGTAGTCAGATTTGTTGACATAAAGTTGCTCATAGTATTCATTATTAACATTTTGCTCTCAGTAGAAAATGTAGTGATGTTACTCATTCCTGATAGTTTTTTGTTTGTTTGTTTGTTTCATTTATTTCAGGGCCGCCTGGGTGGCTCAATCGTTAAGGGTGGGGCCCAGGTCATGATCTCATGGTCTGTGAGTTCGAGCCCCACTCAGGCTCTGTGCTGGCAGCTTGGGGCCTGGAGCATGCTGTGTATTGTGTCTCCCTCGCCCTCTGTCTACCCCTCCCCCACTTACGCTCTGTCTCTGTCTCTCAAAAAATGAATAAAGGTTTAAAAAATTATCTCAACTACCTTTTGATTTCATTGATTTTTCTCTATTGTTTTTCTGTTTTATATTTCATTGACTTCTCTTATTTTTGTTATTTATTTCTTATGCTTTGGGTTTAGTTGCTTTTCTTGTCCTCATTCTTAAAGTGAAAGCTGAAGATCATTGCTTTGATACATTGTTTCTTCTCATGCAAGTATGGAGTTCCTGCGGTTACATAACACAAATACTGAGATACTGTGTTTTTCACTTTCATTCAGTAACATTCTAATAGACTCTGACTTTTTTGGCCCACTGGTTATTTATAACAGTGTTACTTAATTTTCAAATATTGAGAATTTCTAGACTTTTTTTTTTCTGTTCTTGATTTCTAATTTAGTTCACTGTCAGAGAATGTACTTTGCATAATTTCAAGCTTTTTAAAGTTTATTTGCTTTGTTTTATGGCCCAGAATATGGTCTCGGTAAATGTCATTTTGCCTTAAAAGAGATACAAGTTCTGCTGGTGTTGAACGGAGTATTCTATAAATGTTATCATGTTGGTTGATAGGATTTGGAAGACTTGAACAGCACTACTAATTTTGTTCTTTAAATTGCTTGATAGGAGTGTAGAAATCTCGTTATATATGATTATTTGGATTTGTCTGTTCTTATTTCAGCTCTGTAGGTTTTTGCTCCTTGCATTTTATACTTTTTTATATAAAGTGCATAAATGCTTAGCATTATATGTATTCGACGAATATGCTCCTTTAACATCATAAAATTATCTTTTTTATCTTTGGTAATATTTTTTGCTCTGAAGTTTTTGTTCAATATTAAGATAGCCAGATCTTCGGACTAGGGTAGCATGGTCTATTTCCACTCATTTTTAGTCTTTTTGTGTCTTTATATTTAAAGTGTTTGTGTTTATAGGCAACATACAGTTGGGTCTGATTTTTTTATACTGTTTGATGATATCTGCCTCTATTTTATTGTCGTAAAATACACATAAAATTTGCCATTGTAACCATTTTTAAGTGTAGAATTTAGTGGTATTAAGTATATTCACAATATTATGAAACCATTGCCGTTATTAATTTCTACAAATTTTGCATCATCCCAAACAGAAACTCTTTACCCATTAAACAATAATTCTCTGTACTCCTTCCTCCCCTACTTTCTGTTTTATGAATTTGTCTGCTTCAGGTACCTGATGTAAGCAGAATCATATAGTTGTCATTTTGTGTCTGGTTATCACTTAGCATAATGTTTCAAGATTTACTGATGAGAATTTCAATCCTTTTTCAGGCTAATATCCCATTGCATGTATCAGAATTTCAATCCTTTTTCAGGCTAATATCCCATTGTATGTATATAATCACATTTTGTTTGGACACGGTTATTTTTACCTTTTTAACTACTGTGAATAATTCTGTGAACATTGGTGTACACATATCTGTATACGTATCAGTGCTTAGGGTATGTATTTATAAATGGTCCCTGCTTTCAGTTCTTTGGGGTATATATACCTATGAGAGGAATTGCTAGATCTTTTGGTAATTCCTTTGACCTTTTTGAGGAACTACTTTTTTTTGTCTCTAGCTTGCAAGCTAGGTAGGCATTTAGGACATTTATGTGTATGGTTAGATTTAAATTTGTCATGTTTCTGTCTCATCTGGTCTTCGTTTCCATCTTCCAATTCCTCTGCTTTTGGATTATTTTCTATGATTTCATTTTATGTCTTTTGACTTTTTAACGACTTTTTATTCATTCAGCCATCAGTTTCTTCATTTTGTGTCCTTGGCTTGTATGGCCCTCCATTTATTAGATTTCTAATCTTGAGAAAGTGTGTTAACTCTCCTAAAGTCTCAAGAACTAGTGCTTCTTGCATTCCACTGCACTGCTCCCTGTTCTCTGGTCATTTCTGTGAGAGCTGAAACAAGGTAGAGTGTTGCCTTGTTTGATCTCATTTGGGAATGTGCAATGTTGGTGGACTCCGATTTTTCACCGCTCTGCTGATGTTTGTGAATGAGTGTGGGAGTGCTGCAAATACTGATTTGGGAGTTACCAAAAAATGTTTGGTAAGGAGGTGAATTTGCAAATACAGAATTGATGAATAACGGAGATCAGTGGTATACATACCTCACAGGGTGGTTGTGTGAATTAAGTCGTTTAATGCAAGTTAAGTGCTTCAAACATTGTTTTGTACAGAAACACTTGATGTTTCAGAATTTTATTACTAAATTAAGTTTCAAGAGTTTGTATTTCCAGACAAAAGTGGGGATAGTTTGTGTCTTAACTCTAGTGTGGTATAAAATTGTGCTCTGTTTTCATGTGGTGAAATCCAGGTTTCCTACTCTGTTTTTTTTCTCTTTCTTTTTTTGTATGATTGAGTGAATACTTTTTTATGACTGGCACACTCTAAGGGCAGGAAGGACATTAATGAACAAGGAGGTCGTTGGTCCCTGACTCTGCGTTCACTTTTCGTCAATATAATATTTTTTGGGGAGATGACTACTACATTTTTAAAAAGTAGCTTTATTGAGATATGATTCACATACCGTACATATATTCACGTATGTGGGCAACCATCACCACAGTCAGTTTTAGAACATTTTCATCACTTCCGAAAGAAACCTGTACCCTATAGCTGCCAACCCACTATCCCCTGCCCTGCCACTCCTGTCTCTAAGCAAACACTAAGCTATTTCCTGTCTCCGTAGATGTCTCTATTGTGTCTTTCATGTGAATGGAATCATATAGTACGTGTTTTTTTCTGGCTGACTACCTTCACTTACTATGTTTTCAAGGTTTATCCATGTTGTATCATGTATCAGTACTTCATTCTTTTTTATGACTAAATAATGCTTCATTGTGTGGACATATGCCACATTTTATGTATCCATTTGTGTGTTGAAGGACATTTGGGTTGTTCCCACTTTTTACTTTTGTGAGTAATGGTGCTACGTTTGTGTACAGATTTCTGTGTGGACACGTTTTCATTTACTGGATATATACTTAGAAGTGGAATTCCTAGGCTACGTGGTTACTCTGTGTTTGATTATTTGAGAAACTGCCAGACTATTTTCCAACGTGGCTGCAGCATTTTAATTAGCAGGGGCACCTGGGTGGCTCAGTCCGTTAAGGGACTGACTTGGGCTCAGGTCATGATCTCATGGGTTCCTGTGTTCGAGCCCCACGTCATGCTCTGTGCTGACAGCTCAGAGCCTGGAGCCTACTTCAGATTCTGTGCCTCCCCCTCTCTCTCTGCCCATCCCTTGCTCGTGCTCTGTCTCTCTCTGTCTCTCAAAAAATAAATAAATGTTAAAAAAAAATTTTTTTTAATTACCACCAGCAGTGTTTCAGGGTTCTAGTTTCTCCATATTCTGGCTAACGTTTGTTATCTGACCTTTACATTTTGGCCATCCTAATGGGTATGAAGTGGTATCTGATTGTAGTTTTGATTTGTGTTTCTGTTAGGACTGAAAGATACTGAGCAACTTTTTCATGTGCTTATTGGCCATTTGTATATCTTCTTTGGAGAAATGTCTGTCTACTCATATTCTTTGCCTGTTTTTAAATTGGGTTGTCTTTTGACTGAATTACAGGAGTTTTTAGAATGTACATATTCTGAACACATGCCCCATAATAGATATATGACTTGTAAATCGTTTTCCCCATTTTGGATTGTCTTTTCATTTTCTTGACAGTGTCGTTTGAAGCATGAAGTTCTTAATTTTGAGGAAGTCTAAATTGCTTTTTTTTTCTTCTTTTGGTTTGCATTTCTATGATAATTAGTGGTGTTGAGCATCTTTTCATGTGTCTGTTGGCCATTTGTATGCTTTCTTTGGAAAAATGTCTATTCAGGTCCTCTGCCCATTTTTAAATTGGATTATTTTGGGTTTTCCGGTGTTGAGTTGCATAAGTTCTTTATATATTTTGGATATTAACCCCTTATAGGATATATCATTGCAAATGTCTTGTTTAAAGTAGATTCCCTTTTTGTTTTGTTGACGGTTTGGTTCACTGTGCAGACTCTTTGATATAGTCTCATAGTTTTTTGTTTTTAAATATTATTTATTTTATTTATTTTGAGAAAGAAAATGAGCAGGGAAGGGGGAGAGGAGAGGGTTTCATTGATCTGTTCTATTGATTTCTAAGTCTCTGTTTCACTTATTCCTGCTGTAATCTTTATTCCTTTCTTGCATTGGCTTTGGAAAACTTCATGTATTTTGATACTCTGTGATTATGTGCACGTATTTTATTTTAATTTATATTTATTTAGTTTGAAAGAGAGCATGTGAGAGAGTGTGTGCAAGTGGGGAAGGGACAGAGAGATGGGCAGAGAGAGATTCCCAAGCAGGCTCCATGCTGTCAGTGCCCCAAGAGTGGCTTGATTTCACAAACGGGGAGATCATGACCTGAGCCAAAATCTGGAGTTGGGCACTTAACCAACTCAGCCACTTAGGCATCCCTGAGCATGTATGTTTTTAATTATTACATTTTCTTGATGGATTGACCATCTTATCACCATAAAATACCATTATTTCTGGTAAATTTTTTTGTTTTAAAGTCTGTTTTATCTGATACTGGTATAACCATTCTAGTTTTCTTGTGGTTGCTGTTGCATAGTATCTTTCCCCATCCATTGACTTCACTTTTTCACAAACTGTGAAATCATGACCTGACCTGAAACCAAGATTCAGGTGCTTAACCGCCTGAGCCACCCAGGCAGTGCCCCCCCCCCCCCCCCCCCCCCCCCCCCCCCCCGCCTAGTAGTTTAATTTGCTTTTGTTGTCCTTGCCTGAGGAGACGTATCTAGAAAACTGTTTCTACAACCAATGTCAAAGAATTACTGCCAGTGTTTTCTTCTAGGAGTTTTATGGTTTCAGATCTCACATTTACGTCCTTAATCCATTTTGAGTTTATTTTAGTGTGTGGTGTAAGGAAGTGGTCCAGTTTCATTTTTTGCATGTAGCTGCCCAGTTTTCCCAACACCATTTGTTGAAGAGACTGTCGTTTCCCAATTGTATATTCTTGCCTTCTTTTTTCTGTATTAATTGACTATATATGCATGGGTTTATTTCTGGACTCTCTCTCTTCTGTTCCACTGATCTATATGTCTTTTTGTGACAGTACCGTAATGTTTTGATTACTACTGCTTTGTAAGTTTATCATGAAATCTGGGATTGTGAGATACCTGAAGCTTTGTTCGTCTATCTCAAAATTGCTTTGGTTATTTGAGGTCTTTTGTAATTCTATATGCACTTTAGTATTATTTATTCTTGCTCTGTAAAAAATGTTGCTATTTTGATAAGGATTGCATTAAATCTATAGATTGCTTTGGATAGTACGGACATTTTAACATTATTGGCATACTCCTCTCCAGTTCTGTGAACATATTTATGACAGTTATTTTAAAATCTTTTCTGTTAAATATGACATGTGGACACTTTTACAGGCAGTTTTTGTTGCCTGCCTTTTTCCTGATGTTATGTATGGCTCATACTTGTCTGTTTTTCTACATGCCTGGTAATTTTTTGCTGCAAACAGGACATTTTAGATAATATAGCACTTTCTGAGTACTGGTGGCTCCTTCCTTCCCAATCCCAGAGCTCGTTGTGTGTTCCTTGTTTATTTACCAGCCAGATTTTTGTAGTGAGCTATGTTTCTTTCTCACCATGTTAGCCTCTGATACTTCTCCTTGGGGAGAAGCAGTTTGAGGCACGACCATAACCACCCTGCGATGACTGTGGTACAGGTAGGTCTCTCCCACTCTACTGGATCACACCCAGCATTTAAACTTCACTAATTATGGCCTATTGCTCTGTGGTTTCCAAAGTGCCCTGGGTCATAAATTCCTCTACAGACTAATGCAGTCACATTGGATCCTTCCAGGGATTAGTTTCTGAGATTAAATTGGGTATTTGTCTCAGCTGTCTTATTCCCTGGTTCTCTCCTGCAAACTAGCTAGGTTGGTAAATCTTAACTAGAGGAGTCCAAACTTGAGTTCTATAGTTTGGCGTTTGACTTCAACAGTGGGAACTTTCAATATAGGGGAATCTAAGGCATAATTCACGATTTTTCTGATGTTGCTGTTAAATGCTATGCAGGCTTAAATAAAAATACAGCTGCTTAGCTATTACTAACAGTAGTGGTTTCTGCCTTATATTTGAGGAGCCAGAATGCCTTGTAAGGTTGGCTAGAATAGTAGTTGGCATGAAATTCTTTTTGAGGGGTTTATGTTAAAACTTATGGAGTGTATTTTTATACCGACTCAGTATTTGTGTATTTGTATCATCTTTTTAAAGTATCTTCTTTATTTTGATTCCTTGGCATCGTTATTACAAATAGGATAATTTATCAACTGCTCGTTTAGAATATATATACTCCTTTCTCCATGAAGTGGAGGAGGAGTAGGTGTCCTACTAGTCACAACTCCTGAAGTGCCAGCCCTCTGGGTGGGTATGCCCCTTTTTCCTTCAGGGACCCACTAGTCAGCCAGGTACTGCACTGCCCTTTCTCAGACACCCATCTTGCCTGGTCGTTGTAGAGCCTGAGTGGTAAGGGAGAGGGGAGTCAAAGCTCTGAGCCTCCTGGCTGTTACTGCTGCTGGTGCTGTGGATAATCCAGACACTGTCCCTTGAGCTTCTCTCTGGGTCTGGAGCCCCTTGTGTTCTCCCATTTCTTGGCAGGAGCTCCTCCCTGCATGTTTCAGGCTGCTAACCCTGAACGATACCAGTAATTAGTCTGTTTTATAACTTTCCATAAATGGTACTATAGATATTCTTCTGCAGCTTGGTGTTTTTGGTTTTGTTTTCTGTCTGTTTTTGGCCCAGCAATATACTTGTAACCATCCTGTTCTATTTCTTTGAATCTCACTTGTGTCTGGCATTTGGTGTATTGACATCCACATAATTATTTTGTGGGCTCTTTTTTCCCCGTAATTTAGTTGACCTTTCATTTTTATTTCTTTTTTTAATAGTTTTGAAATATAATTTATATACCATAAAGTTCTCCTGTTTAAAGTGTAAAATCCAGTGGCTTGGTATATATATACAGAATTGTACAAGTCACCATTATCTAATTTTAGAACATTTGTATCACTCCCGAAGGAAATGCTGTACCCATTTGCATTCCTATCCTATCTGTCTCACCCTTGCCCCACCCTCAGGCTGAAACTCCTCTGTTTCTGTCTCTACAGACTTATCTATTCTGGATTTTTCATATAATTGGAATCTTCTGTGGTCTTTTGTGACTGACTGACTTTCACTTAGCAGAATGTTTTTGAGGTTCATCCATGATGTAGCAAGTACATGATGGGCTTTTAAGTTCACAGTTTTTTGCCATTACAAGTGATGTTTTATGTATGTTAGGGAACTTTTTTAAATGATTTTATTAACAGTAAAAATATCTCATTTTTATCATTTGATGAACCTTAGAAAAAACAAAGGTAATATTAATTAGAAAAATACAATTGAGTGCCTCCAGGAGTGAGTAAGATGTAGTCCTTATCTTTTTAAGAACTCACAGTGTAGTTGGATTAGAATGACTGATTATAAAACCATGGGAGGGCTACAAGTGAAAAAGCAAAATTCTGAGGAAATACAGAAGGAGGAGCAGTTTTCTGAGAGATCTGTCCAAAGAGCTATAAAGTAAGTGACATTCGATCGCAGTCTAGACCGTGGAAAATTAATAAAGTTTCAGGAATTGGATGTTGGCACAGAGGCAGAAGAAGAGGCAGTGTATAGAGGCACTGAGAGATGCAAGAAGGTTTTCCAGGAACTTACAAGAGATAGGACTGGCCTGAATGATACTTCGGTAGGACAGAAAGCTAATAAGAGTCTAGGCTCATTGATTTGCACCTGGGAGTCATTGACAATATCAGGCAAGGTTAAGATGCAGCCACATTCGTACTTTAGAATGAAAACTCTGACCGCATCTGGGGTTGGTTGGAGACAGGAGAGTCTAAGGATGGAGCAGTCCATGTGAAGGCCATTCAGATCTTTGAAGTGAATGATACAGTGACAGCCATGGCAGTGGGGCTGAGAGGAAATGAAGTGGAGAGGCATTAAATTGACTGGACTTTCTGATAATGGGCGGGGAGGGAAAAGAATTCTAGATAATTCCAAGGTTTCTCACTGGGACACCTGAATGATTTGAGAGTTTGACTACTCTAGTAGTCAAGGTTAACTTCTTGTGTTGGAGGCTATTCACTTTCCATAGATGAAATATCTTCTTCAGTTTGCTTTAAGGAGTAAATAACATCTTACAACGTAAAGATGATTTAAAGTGTTTTGTTTCCAATTCAGAAATGAAACATGGGTTCATACCAAGCTAAGGATGTGTTAATTTTTGACTTGAACAAACTATTGTCACTTCCTCATAGCCAAAAGAATGCAATGGCGTCAAGATTCCTGTTGATGCCAGTAAACCAAATCCAAATGATGTGGAGTTTGATAATCTCTATTTGGATATGAATGGAATCATCCATCCCTGTACTCATCCTGAAGACAAGTACGTAACCCATTTTTATGTAACATTTTTTAATATTTTTACTATTATATGTATTTATATGCTTATATTTATATACAGTATTACTGTATTATATGATGCTGTCTGCTTGTACTTGTAGGCCAGCACCGAAAAATGAGGATGAAATGATGGTTGCGATTTTTGAGTACATTGACAGGCTTTTCAATATTGTGAGACCAAGACGACTGCTGTACATGGCAATAGATGGGGTGGTAAGTGCTAAAAAGTTCACCTAGAATCCTCTGTTTGTTTTTGCTGTGTTTTGAGTGTGTAGAAGAAAGTCAGCTAAATAACAGTAAAGGTTGTCTGTGGTAAATTTGAGAAAGACAACCTAATTTTGGTACCTGTTTTGTGCCAGACTGTGATGCTGGGGATTAGTGGTGACTGCCCTTGCTTTTGAAGAACTTACCACTAATGGGACAGGGATAGAGTTAAACAAGCAAGGTTACTTACTCATGGGCTTTAGGTATAGATAACACTTGCAGGGTGCTCAGGGAAGAGGAAGTCAGTGCTACTGAGGGGATTAGGAGATGGAGGAGTGACGTTCTTTCTTTCTTTCTTTCTTTCTTTCTTTCTTTCTTTCTTTCTTTCTTTCTTTCTTCTTCTTCTTCTTCTTCCTTCTTCCTTCTTCTTCTTCTTTTCTTTCTTCTTCCTCTCTCTCTGTCTTTCTTTCTTTCTATCTCGCTACCTTCCTTCCTTTCTTTCTTTTCTATTTATTTTGGGGGAGAGAGGGAGAGGGAGCATGTGAGTGGGGGGAGCGGCAGAGGGGGGGAGAAAGAGAGAATCCCAAGCAGGCTCCATGCTTGATGTGGAGCCCAAATCTCAAAACCAGGAGATCATGACCTGAGCTGAAATCAAGAGTTGATACTTAACGGACTGAGCCACCCAGGTGCTCCACTTTTGTCCCATTTCTTGATGCATAAAGAATAACAGATGGGCAGGGGAGTGGGATTGATGGAATAGATGGGAGGAGGGAAGACTTCCAGATTTCTCAAAGCCATGCCTCAAAGTCAGCCACACTGACAAATTTGGGCAATTATAGGTGTTTTAGATTGGAAAGGGAAGTAGAGCAATGGCTTGAGAAGACCTTATTGGCACACTTAGGAGTTTGGATTTTATCCTGTAGGCAGTGAGTAGTCATCAGAACACTTTAAGAGGGCAGTAACTTACTGACTTAGGATGATAAACCAACTAGCTTAGCTTCTAAATGACCAGCACACTATATATCAGAGTTCAAGGAAAATTAAATTATAACCCCAAAATTTACTTAGCTATCTAAAAATAGATTCCTTTCTTTCGGATTTAGTTAATAACCCTAGTGGCTAATAGAATGATTTTGAAAATCTAGAGAACTTTGAGTATAAGAAGATGAACTTTTCTGTGAGGTTCTCTTTACTCAAAAATCTTAGCTACTTGATAACTTGGTAAGTTGCTGTTAAAGTGCAATGAAGAATAGAGGAGTCAAGACTATCTTATGTGGAGCATATTCTAATTCACGTTAGTGAAATTTCTTGAAGAAGATTTGTCAGTTTATATCCAGTATGCCTTTACTGCTAGATCGAGTATAAACTATGTACATATCTGTATAAGTGTCTATATGTCTGTCTGCATGTTTGTTCGCTCATGTCTATAACATGGTTTTGTTTAAATATAAATGTAGATCAAAGAACTTGGTACTTGCCTTAGATTAGGCGGTCTCATTTTGTAGGAAAGGGGATAATTTAAAGAGAATTTAAAATAACTTACTTTATGTAGACAGGATACTTGAGAGTTCCTTTCAACCCCAAATGAAGTTCAGGAATTTCAGAACTTTAGAGTCCAATTCACATCATTCAAACTTATCTAGTGATTTTAAATTACATTTGGTAAGAGTGATTTAAAAGTATTTTCAGTTAAAACTTGTTTCTCTCTCTACCTGCTTTGTAGAGATGGGGTGGTAATCATTCCTACCTTATTGTGGGAAATATAAAATAGAAGTGCCTTGAGGTCCTACAGATTAAGAACTAGTTTTCTATTGCTTTTATGGGGCATGGTGAATCCCATGTGGAGACCATCCTTCCTTTTAGGCATGGATGTAAGGTGTTCCCAGTCTTGGCTCTGTACTAGTAAACTACTTATCGCATGCTGGCTGGGTCTTTGAATAAAGTGAGCTGTTCTTCTTGGGTGCCTTGCAGGACCGTAACCCAGTAGAAGTGGCATTTGGTTGTGGACTCTGCGGTATTAAGTGGCTTCTTAGGATGTTTGTCTGTTTGACATGTCACTCACCTGACTGAGGTCAGCTTTTAGGTTCTTGGTCCAAATTTAAGTTCTTAGGCTTTATTATTTGTCACGAAAGGATTATTAGATAAATTACTTTTCCATTTTAGCATACTGTTTTTGTAAGGACAACCGATTGAAAATAATATACAGATTTAGTGGCAAATATTTTGAATAGCATCATGTGACTATGAAATAATTTTAGGCACCGCGTGCTAAAATGAATCAGCAGCGTTCCAGGAGGTTCAGAGCATCAAAAGAAGGAATGGAAGCAGCAGTGGAGAAGCAGCGAGTCAGGGAAGAAATACTGGCAAAAGGTAAAGAATTTGCATCTTGAAGTTGGATTTCTTATGAAATGTATGTAGAGTGGGGAGGGGTGTGAACTTTCTCTCAGAACAGGAATGATTTTAATTTAATTAGGATCCAGAATATCCAAGGAAAATTTATGGTCACTGTCAAAAAAGTAGTTAATAGACTCCTTCACTCCCAGTAACAAACTTGTTTCTTTTCCAAACTCTGTAGTAAAAGGGAAACTTGGGTATAAAAAGGAAGGAATTCTGGTAGGGAAAGGAGATGGTCAACCTGCTTTCAAGGTGAGCACAGCTCTTCTGCTAACTTTTATGTATCTGTAAAGGAGAGTAGATTAAGAGTGCTTCTTACTTCTCTCTTCTATGGGGGCTGGTAGAAAGCTACAATTTTGTATACATTTTCCTCAAATCAGTCTTAGTAGCTTGCTTATTGCTTCCCCTTGGAACTCAGAGGTCTGTGAGAGGAGGCCCAGGATGATGTGGTCCATATTTACAGGCTTTCACCAAGTCAGACACACTTCAGTATAGGTGGATGCAGCAGGCATTGAGGCAGTGAAGTACCCAGGGTTCCCTTGATTTGGGGGAGGTTGTGGGGTGACTTTTGCAGTTCCCCCAGAGCCTTGAAATTCTTAATGGGTACATAAGGGAGACAAGTGAGTACAAATGGGTAGAAGTTGCCAAAGTCTCGGAGGGGAGGAAGGTCAGGGAGTTCTGATACTCAGTGGGACTGGTTTTCTCCTGAGACACTTGTCTATGAGTTGGTGTGTGGCTGTAGCAGGGTGATTTGTTTGGTATTTTGTTACACAAGGCAATATGATAGACCAGAAAAGCAATGATTCATTGGGTCAGGATAGTGTACTTTGACGGTGATAAAGGATATCCTAGTATGGTCAGCTCAGGCCTGCAATTATGATACATTTTCTGTTTGAATTTGCTAGATGTGTGCAGCTGTATAGTAACTGTAGCTGCAGCTTGTGATTAGTATGCTAAAACCTGTTTGTATTTATGAAAAATAGTCTTTGATTTAAGGATGTCTTCTTCCTTGGAGATGTTTTGAAATACATTTGTCTTGAAAAAAGTAATAGGAAAAATAGGACTTTTATATCCCAGCTGATCATTTTATTTCTTATCATATAAAGCTGTAATACACTCAGCACTTTATTTAGTTTTCTAAGGTACCTTTATCTCAGGAATTATCAAAATGAGAACTCTAACCGTGTGTGTGTGTGTGTGTGTGTGTGTGTGTTTTTGTTGTGCTGTTGAGGGCATCGTGAAGAGTGCCATAATTTTCATTTTTCTATGTAACTATAGTATCTTTTGTATGCCATATATTGTTTGACAGTCACGTTAAAGCTTATATTAAATTTGAAGGGATGAACCTTAACTTTCTTCCCAAAATGGGGAACATTTGTTCCTCTGGTGACCACACTTCCCTTTCTTTTGTATTGAACCAGTCATTTTTCTTGTTCTGGCTTAATACTGAGTAATTTACCTCACTTTTTATGGGGAGAACAAAACATTGCCTCTTTTTTCTCTAGGTGGCTTTCTTCCTCCAGAAGAAATAAAAGAAAGATTTGACAGCAACTGTATTACACCAGTAAGTAGTCTCGTACTTTGCCAGCTATTGCTAACTCTTAAATGGTAGGTTAATTTATTTCCTTCTATCATTTTAGGGAACTGAGTTCATGGACAATCTTGCTAAATGCCTTCGCTATTACATAGCTGATCGTTTAAATAATGACCCCGGGTGGAAAAACTTGACAGTAAGTTTCACACTTTGGTACTTGGGAAAGATAAGAGTGATCATTTTAGGCTGTACTTTGATACGACTGATATTCTTTGTCTTTTTTTCCCTCCGTGTAAAATGCTGGTTGACTGTCAGAGGAAAGAGAAACTTCCATGGTTATTAGAGATGGGGTGCCCTCCATGGTCCAGTTTTAGACTGCTGAATTTTCTCTTGATGCCAATTTGTCCTCTTAACATCATTGCGAAGCTATAAAGTGGGACCTGTGATTTAAAATATATAGATTGTGTATATATATATATATATATATATAAGATATGTATATATAAGAAATATGTATAGGAAAGCAATTTCTAAGTTAAAATTTTTGTTGTTATAAATTGAAATGCAGAAGATTAAAGTTATGGGGCTGCCTTTAAAGAATAGCTGTATTCTTCTAAGTGTTCAAGTAAAATTTCAATGAACTTTTATGTAACTTTAAGTTCAAAGCTCATTTCAGTATAAACTAGATATGGTGAATTATATTTAATGAGTATCTTTTATTGATTACTCCCAGGGCTTATCTGATTTAGGGCTGAATCCTTGGGTAGCAGTGAGAATAGTAGAAACTTATAAACTGATCAGTTCTTCGGTTAGCTAAATTTGACCAACACTTTTCATTTTCTATTCCATGTAGTAAATTTACCAGTGAAACAGTTTTGGTATTTAACACACACACACACACACACACACACACACACACACACCCCTTATGAAAGATTTTCAGTAAATGATACTTTCTTAATAGAATTATCCAATTTGTTTTAAGGTATTCAGATTTTATTTTTTGTGCTAGAAAATTGGGGATGAACTGAAAGTGTTAAAAACTGATTTTTTTATAGGTTATTTTATCTGATGCTAGTGCTCCTGGTGAAGGAGAACATAAAATCATGGATTATATTAGAAGACAAAGAGGTAAAACCTCCTTATAAATATTCTAAGTTCTATTAAAAACAATAAGCCATTGTATAGAAAATATATTTCTGTGGTATAAAATACATTTATATAAACATAATATATCTTTCTCCCCCTCTTTAGCCCAGCCTAACCATGACCCAAACACTCATCATTGCTTATGTGGAGCAGATGGTAAGTTTATTCTTTGGGTTTGATTCTCTTGGATTAAAGCATAGCAAGTTGATGGGTTTGTGTGTAGTAATGGATTATTCCTGGTTGTCTGGAAATTCTAAAATGCCTTGCTTATTTTATGTTTGAGAAGGAACTGGTATTGAGTTGTTTGATCTGTAATTAATGTTTATTTATATATTTTTCAACCTTTTGGTACTGCACATACCTTTCAAACGGAAAGTTTACCCAAGTGTTGACTCTTGAATGGTAGTCCACATTCTGTGCCCATGTGTCTGGAGGACAACTTGTTATCTGAGAACTACTAAAAAGTTTTAGGCTTTTTGGCTTTGCCACCTCTATTTATGTGTTTGGGCTTTTCTTTGTGTCGGTGTCTTCTGTTACAGTGGTGTCCTCTATCGTTGGTTGTGGTAGGGTCTTCTCACAGTGCTCACTGTTCAGTGTTTTGTCATTGTTGATTGATAGCTGATCTCATTATGCTCGGCCTTGCTACACACGAACCCAACTTTACCATCATTAGAGAAGAATTCAAACCAAACAAACCCAAACCATGTGGTCTTTGTAATCAGTTTGGACATGAGGTCAAGGACTGTGAAGGTTTACCAAGAGAAAAGAAGGGAAAGGTAAGAACTTTGAGATGGTAGTTCTGTCATTCAAAATTTTTCTGTTTTATTTTTGTTGTAATAAAGTGTATGGAACACAAAATATACTATTTTAACCAGTTTTAAGTTTACAGTTCAGTGGCATTAAGTATATTCAGGTTGCTTCATTTTTAAAATGGATAAAGAGAAGACTTTAAAGAGCGCCTACTGGTTGATTCGTGTTTTACCTACTTGCTCTGTTACCCCTCACAGAAATGTGTCTTTCAGAGCTCTTTAAAGTAAACACACTTTGAAAAGCATGCACACATTCATTGTTTCTACTCTCCCTTTTTTTAACATAGCTTATTATACCTACTCGAGGCTTAGGTCTCCTAGTTAATAATGCCTCTTGCACATGATTTGTTTGTAGAAGTATTCGTTTCAAATGGTTATTTTTCTTAAAAAGAAGTGTAAATCAAATATATTAATCTTCTCGATACTTTTAAGTAACCCCTAGTTCCTACATATTTTGGGTTCACTTGATTATATCCAGTCCCCTTTGAATGGATTTTTATCTAAGAGTATGATGCACCTTTAGAAGATATGCTGAGTGAAAAAAGGATGTAAAAAATATACTGTATGTTCACAGAGAAGGGTCTAGAGGCATATACCTTGAAATGCTAATATCGGCTGGCTCCACGTCGGAGATTGGCAAGCTACAGCCCTTCAGATTTGACCAATGAACTAAGAATGGTATTCACATTTTTAAAGAGTTGTAAAAAGAAAAACATGAAAAAAATACGCAACAGAGGCTATATGTGTGTCCAACAGGCTAAAATGTTTACTATCTGGCCTTTTACAAAAGCATTTGGTGATCCCTGGTCTAGGTGTGATTGGAATTATGTATAATTTTTTAAGATGGGTTGGTGAGTTCTTTTTTTTATTTAGTACTCATAATGTTCAAATGGATCTTGCTTTAGAGAAAGTCATAATATGTTCTTAATCATAATATGTCATAATAAATAACTAATATTTATTTAGCTGGGAAAAATGGGAAGGTTTAGAGTAGACTTGTTTAATCTTGACTCCTTTTCTTACAGCATGATGAACTTGCAGATAGTCTTCCTTGTGCAGAAGGAGAATTTATCTTCCTTCGTCTTAATGTTCTTCGTGAGGTACGTAGCAATAAACACTGAGATTGGTGCTCTGAAGCAGGGTGGCTTTTGATAGCTTTAATGGCAGCTTTCCTTTTTGGTTGTAGTATTTGGAAAGAGAGCTCACCATGGCCAGCCTACCATTCACATTTGATGTCGAGAGGAGCATTGATGACTGGGTCTTCATGTGCTTCTTTGTGGGAAATGACTTCCTTCCTCACCTGCCATCGTTAGAAATTAGGTATGTGTGTTTGTGTGGATTTTCAGACTAGTGTTTTAGCCTTCTTTCCTTTGCAGTGCATACTGGTCCTAATGCGTAATGTTTGTTTCCTGGTGGCAGGGAAGGTGCAATTGACCGTTTGGTTAACATATACAAAAATGTGGTACACAAAACTGGGGTAAGTTCACTCTTGAATAATTTCAAAACAGAAGTATTTGCTTTTATAAGAAGATCATTTTACATGTATTTTATCACTTACAGGGTTACCTTACAGAAAGTGGTTATGTCAATCTGCAAAGAGTACAGATGATCATGTTAGCAGTTGGTGAAGTTGAGGATAGCATTTTTAAAAAGAGAAAGGATGATGAGGTAAAGTGTTTCTATTGCAGTAGCTAAATTGCTCCTGTCTCTAATAGGCTATGATGATCCTGTGATTGTACTTTTAACCTCTTTGAGTGCGTTGTTATATCATTATAGTGTATCAAACACCAATGTAATCATGAGTCAGTGCTTTATTTTATAAAGGTTGTGATGCTTGCTATGTGGAACTATGTAATGCACACTGTGTGAGTTGCATTGTAATTTTTTTCTCTCTTCATAATCTTAAGATATAAATCCAGGCACCTGTCTGATCAATAGACTTTGAAATGAGGATACCAATGCTAGAAGAATGCTGAGATTGAACTTGTGGCTGCTGTGTTTTATAGGAAATATTTATGCTATGGAAGACAGGTTAAGACCAAGGAACTCTGTACTCTGGTAGTAGAGTGTAGGGAGTCAGGGTTGGATTGCATCAGCCAAAGCAGAGGGTTGCAGTTCTGAATAAGAAATTTTATACATGAAAAAAATAAGAAAATAACAAAGCACTTGGAAATTGATTATATGTGATAGGGTAAGTGCCTAGGTGAGAAGTCTGAGTTTCTGGCTCAGGCAGTTGGAAGATTCTTGGTGCCATTCACTGAGATAGCAAGCACTTGGGGTAGAGTAGGTTAGGGTGGGGACAAGGTGGAAATTGAATTTCATTTTGGAGATACTAAGTTTGAGAGGCCAGAGGACACTGGAGAGGAAAAAGTCCATGAAGCAGTTAGATGGATTTGTGTAAAGCCCAGGGCAGAAGTCTTTTGAAAGGAAATTGGAGAACTGTTAGCAGGTGGGGGATACTTCAAGCTATGGGTATGAACTTGAAGTCCCTGGAAGCCTGTGTGGAGTGAAAGTGCCTCCAACAGAAACCTTGAGAAACGTGGACATTTGAGGAGGGAGAGGGGCCAGTTCTAGAGAGATGGGAGGAAATCCCTAAAGAGAGAAGAAGCCATTGGTGTTGACTGAGGTGTCTGAGCAAGATGGTCAGGCCCTTAGTCTGTGGCCAGGAGTTCAGAGGCCCTCGGGAGTCAGAGAGGTGGGAGGGCGGCAGACTAAAGGCAGAGAGCTTGGAGGGTGGTTGTTAGGAGGGTCAAGGGGGGCAAGGCAAGCAGTGGGTAAAATGAGCAACTAATAGCTTCTTAGAGAGTGAAGGAACTCCTTTCAGATCTTAAGCAAATTCATAGGGCTATTTTCAGCAAATAGCAATATAATGTTGCTACATTGCTTTGTGACCCCCTAACAGATTCAAACATGTCACTATATCTGACAGGTTTTGTATTTTCTTCAACTTTGTATACTGTAGCTAGTGGTCTCTTTCTTAAAACTTTTGTACCAAAACTTTTGGTAGCAGACTGAGTGGATTGTAAGCATTCCTTCCAGAGCCTTTGGTACTTGGTAATCCACTGTGGTGGCAAGAATTTTTCACATGGAAGGTTCAAATAATATCCCTAACTTTGTATAGGATATCAAATGTCTACCGGAATAGTAATTTTTAATTAAATCTTCAACAATTACAGTGGCTCACATAACCTGCTTCCATTTATGCTTAAGAAAAAAACTGTATGTGCTGTGTACTACTTGATGTAAAACCCTTATATAAGAACAACCCTCTTACATGGCTTTAGCAGACTTTGTACTAAGAAGTATTGGTGATATTTGGGATTAGAGCAGAATGTATGGGATTTGATAGATACTAAAGAACTTTAGATTTAAGTAATATGGTTTCCAACTGGACTAGCAGAGAGGGCATTTTAAAAGCTTTGGCTCTTTTTTGGTGACATCATACAATGTCCATCAGCAAGGTTGGGCTTTGGGGGAAATTTATGAACCTTCAGAAATTCAATGTAAAAGTATCTGAGTATATTCAGTATTTTCTGGAAAGTGTGGCCATGGCTTTTGACTGATTTCCAGAGGAGTTCATAGCACAAAATAGATGCTAGAAAAGTGACACATCAATATTTGTTACTAAAATTGAGTAGTTGAAGGTGATGCTTTTTATTTTATAAGCTTTGATGTTTGCCCTTTATCTTGCAAGTGGTCGTTTATTCAGCAAGTATTTATTAAGTGTTTATCATGTGCCAGATAGTATTCTTTTTTTAACATTTTTTTTAATGTTTATTTTTGAGAGAGAGACAGAGGACAAGTGGGGGAGGGGCAGAGACAGAGGGAGACACAATCTGAAGCAGGCTTCAGGCTGTCAGCGCAGAGCCCGACGTGGGGCTCAAACTCACATACCGTGAGATCATGACCTGAGCAGAAGTTGGATGCTTAACCTACTGAGCCACCTGGGCGCCCCCCAGATAGTATTCTGAGTGTCATTGATATAAAAAAAAAAAATACAAAAAAACTGACAAAAATTCCTGATCTTAGGGAGCTTACATTCTTCTAGGAGTGCACAGTGAGCACAAAAACTAAGTAAGCCATGTAGTGTGTTAAAGAGTGATGAGTGCTGTGAAGAAAATTAAAGCAGGTGAGGAAATATCTGGGAATGTGACGATGAGGTCATTGCAGTTCTAGAAAAGGAGATTAGAGAAGGCTTCACTAATAGATGACTTTGAATAAAGACCTGAAGAATGTGAAGAAGTAAACTGTGCAGGTGTTTGCAAGAAGAGCATTTCAAGCAGGGAGAATAACTAGTGCACAGGCTGTAAGGAGTATACCCAGGACGTTGACAGAACGGCAAGGAGCCAGTGTGGCAAGAGCAAAGGAAGCAAGAGGGAAGGAATAGGAGAAGAGATCAGAACAGTGATGCAGGGCTCATTCTGGGAAGATCCTGTAGGTCATTATGAGGACTTAACTTTCATTCTACATCAGTGGAGGGCTTTGAGTATAAAAGTAACAAGATCTGGCACCTGTTACAAAAGGATCAATCACTGTAGCTGCTGTGTTGAGACTGACTGTATGGAAGCAATGAGAGAAGCAGTGAGCCCATTTAGGAGGCTAGTTTGCAGCAATCCAAGGGAGCCAGCATGGTGGCAGTGGAGATTATAAGAGGTAGTTGAAATTTGAATATGTTTTGATGATAGAATCACTGGATTGGCTGATGTTAGGTTGAGAAAAGAAAAGGTATCAAGAATGACTCCAAGGCATTTTTGTCTGAGCAGTTGAAAAATGGTCTGAGTGAGCAATTGATAAAAAAGACTGGGAGGTGCAAAGTTGGGTGGGCATATTAAGTTTGAGACACCTACTTGGAGATACTGAATATGGAAAGGTCCTGGTTGGAGACTCATCACCATGTAGATGGTGTTTAAAGCCGTGAGGTCAGATGACTGTTCTCATGAGAGTAGAGAAGTCCAAGTATTACACACAGGGGAACACTAATATTAAGAGATTCGGGAGTCAAGGAGGAAAGGCATGCAGCAAGAGTGAAAGAAGAGAACCAGGTGAGTGTAGTGGCTTGGAAGCCAAGTGAAGAGCATGATTCAAGATAGAAAGAGTCATGGTCAGATGAGGACTGAAAACTGACTAATGAATTTCATAATCTGTAGCTCATTGGTGGCCTAGATGAGAGATATTTCATTAAAGATGGAGAGGAAAGCTTGATTAAAGAAATTGGTGGATTTCATATCTTAGGAGGTTTTAAGGTAGTCATTCACCATATATCCAACATTCAGCTTCTCTTCTGGCAGAAAGTACAAATTAAAGATCTTATTAAGGGTGTTGTTTTGCAGTTGGCATTACTGATTTGAAGGGGAGAGAACTGCAGCTAGTAAGGTGGCGGTCAGTATAGTAATTCCGGCCCCTGTTTGGGCTATCGTAGAACCTCAGTTGACATTCCAAGTGCCTTGATTCTCACAGAATCTTGGGCATGGGAGGAATGCTTGCTGGGGCCAGGGAGGCGTTTGAATGGCCAAACAGTTAGTGGGAAATAAGATCAACCCCAAATCCTGTTTAATTGAAACCGTGACTACATTTTGAAAACGAGCAGAGGGGAAGAATCCATGCAGACTGGACCCTTTCTTGGATCAGAGTAAATTGACTCAGAATGAGCAGGGCAGACATCTGAATTTCCTTCCTTCCTTTCATTAGATTGACTTGTTAGAACGTGGTGGGGGGAGTGATGTTTGCATAGAGCCCCACTTCTTCCTTTACTCACTCTGTGGTGTGCATGCTACAGAATTAGCAACTGCCAAGCTCTTTTTAGGTAACACAAGCTCATTATTAAATTGTCGATTTGTTTTTAAATGGACGTCTTGGTTATTAACTGTATTCAGCTAAAACTTAAGTATCATTTGTTTCCTTACTTATTTGCATCTTCTCCATATTGACAGCCTGTTTGCTCCAGGGTGAAACCAAGAGTCTTTGTCGTGACTCTTGCATTCTTTCCTGAAATAATGTCAAAAACTTAACTGAAAAAAATTAAGAGAAACAAATTATATCTGAACTCCATTTAGAATGATCTCTGTTCATCAAAGGTTCTGATAAACAGCACTTTGAACATACGGTCCATTGCCTAGTTTAATTATATGCGTCTAGGTTTCTGGGGTCTTCCTTTAAAACTTAAATTGTTTCCCAAATCATTCCTGGTAATGTTTAACTCTGACATTTTTGTGTAATTATTTGACAGAATATGTGGATTTTATACTTTTAGGACAGTTTTAGAAGACGACAGAAAGAAAAAAGAAAGAGAATGAAGGTGAGTTTTAATTAATTTCATAAGATTAGCAATAGCATAAGTTTACAGTTTAGTAGAAAGATGTTCATTGCAGTAGCTTTAGTCCTTCTCCAGGAGGAGTTGGTTAGGGTTGTAATGTCTACCCAGCTGCCGTCTTGCATAGAGTAAGAATGCTGGTGTCAATTTTTTTGAGTTCTGGACTCTGAAAGGATGCACTTGATGCGCGTGTGGCACTTAGCGATTTGAATTTTTTTGTCATAATCAGGTATTGTTTTTGTAATAAAAGCAGTCAACCCTTTATATCCTCTTAAAAGTTACTGCATTCTGTCTGCATCTTTGTCAGGTTAATCTTCCTGAAACTGTTGTTTCTCTATTTGGAAATGACTGGTGACTTTGCAGTCCCCTCAGAACCACTTCAATCTCAGTCTGGCATGCAGAGCCTACTCTGATCCGGTCTGATTCTAGCTGCCCGGCTTTTCCCTCCTGTCTTCTGAATGTATCACATCCCTCCTGACTTAGAGCATTGCCTGCATTTGCTACCTCCAAGTGGATTTCTGACCTCACAACTCCCTCACATCTTAGTTTTTCCACAAGGGCCTCTCTTAAGGTCTCGGCCCTCACCCAGGCTGGACAGTCCTTTCTCTGAACTCTGCTGCTTCTTGCTTGTAATGTT
This sequence comes from Paguma larvata, assembly GCA_030068075.1. Lineage (NCBI taxonomy): Eukaryota > Metazoa > Chordata > Mammalia > Carnivora > Viverridae > Paguma > Paguma larvata. The sequence goes on along the minus strand of CM057844.1, from coordinate 4,288,514 downwards.
TTTTGTTTTCTTACTTCCTTGCATAATGCTGTGTAGTTACTTCTTTAGTTCTTATTTTTCTTGCTTCTTTACTGGATTTTAAACTCAATAGAGTTTAGGGACTGCCTTTTATTATTATATATTTTTTTCAAAGTTTATTTTTATTTATTTTGAGAGAGAGAGCGAGCAAGTCAGGGAGAGGCAGAGAGAGAGGGAGACAATACCAGGGCAGGGCTTGAACCCACAAACCATGAGATCATAACGTGAACCAAGATTAAGAATCAATGCTTAACTGACTGAGCTACCCAAGTGCCCCATTTATTTTTATATTTTATTAGAAATGAGCAAGTTGGGGAATCTGGAAGGGAGAAAAGTAGAGTTCTTTATTGTTACAGATATGTTCAAAAAACTTAGATTCAGAGGGGCGTATTTGATTCTTGCCTCATGTATTGCTATTTTCTTTCAGTCAGTGTCTGTGTAACAAGTGTGTTTTATTAGTCAGCCACAAGTGTCACCTATTATAGCTATAATTACAGCTCTAATTAATTGGAAATGAAGAATTAAATTCTAGCAAGATGAAAGGTAAATAAAAGGGGCTTTTCCTAAGTATAGATCAAACTCCTGATTAGTTTTTTAACCTTAATAGTTAAATTATTTTTATGTACCAGAAATTGTTTCTTGAATGCATTCTGAAATTGTCAGTAATTATAGTGGAATAGCTTAATGAGACATGAATAAATTCCATGTATCAGAACAGTGTGTTACATATACTTTTAAAATGGTTATTAAATATTACAGAATATTGTTTATAGGGTGAGTTACCATCAGATCAAATTGTGCACAGTCCTGTAAATGCTAACAGAAATCCAGTTCCTCCTTTAAGTGCTTACAGTGAGAATCCTATTCCGTTGCCTTTTTTTCTTCCTGTTATCTGTGTTGTGATTTAATTTTAATTTCTACATTTGTCTCCACTTACGTTAGAGAGATCAACCAGCTTTCTCTCCTGGTGGAATATTAACCCCCCATGCCTTGGGTTCAAGAAATTCACCAGGTTCTCAAGTAGCCAGTAATCCGAGACAAGCAGCCTATGAAATGAGGATGCAGAATAACTCCGTAAGTGACTTACTTTTATGTGGCATTGAAGAGTGGTGACCATCAGAGGTCTTTTGCAGTTGTGTGTGAATTTTGTTACCTAGCCTGGAGTGGTTTTGTACTTTTTCTCAATTTCTTTTGCCTTGAGGTATTTTTAACTTTGTTGAATCTATGATTATCTAAATGTGAAAGAAAAGAAAATGCATGCAAATATAGATAGCTAAGTGGCTACAGAGTTTTTGTAATGCAGCCAAAGGTATTGGGTACTAGAAGCATGACGGGGACAAGAGAGAAAAGTGGGTTTTCACCTTTCTTCCCGATGATTAGTTATGAACATTTTGCAGAATAATCCCAGTCTGTCAAACATAGGTACTCCTCACTACCCAAACTCTTACCTTCTAACTCAGGCATGGAATAGATCTGAATATATATTTTAAGGTAGCTCTCACTATCCAAATTCTGGTTGCTCTGTACTTAGAACCTCAGGAACTGAATGGATTTGCCACCTGAAATCTCTCCTTGTTTAAACTTGGTGATCCAGACTGAAGAAGCAGATCATCTCAGCCAGAGTACAGAGTACTGTGCTCTCCAGTAGCTTCCTCTTGTCCGGTAGCAACACACTGTAAGCACAGAGCACATGGCAGGCGTCAGGGGTGAGGGAACAGACCATGAATTGATAGACAGCAGATAATCAAAGCGATAGCTTATTTCAGATTGTTAGGCATAAGAGAGAGTGTGTACTGTAGAGAGAGGAAATATACTTTGTAAGGTTTGGTATCAAATTTAAATTTTTGTTATATATTCAGGGAAATTGCATGAGTTTTGATATTTAAGTTTCATTATTCTAACAGTTACCCTATTGATGCTCAAATCCTTTATTACAGGGCGGTCCATATATTGGAATTTTTGTTATATCAGGAGACTGATTTATATTCTTGTCAGTTCCCATCTCGAAGTTTTAGATCTTCGATTTGGAATTTGGGAATTGAGATTTTGCATCTCCTAAGAGAAGCAGCCTGGGTTTCTGTTGTGTTTTTTGTTCTGTTTGATTTTTGTGTTTTTGTCTTATTCCTTTCGCCATTAACAGTGGGATATGGAGGGTCAGTGAAGGATTGTGATGAGACACTTGAGTAGAACAGAAAAGGCTGATGTGCATCATTTAAGAGTATAGTGACTGCCTTCTCCACAGAGTGAAACTGAGAGTGACTTGTATTGTCAGACACCGGGTTGATGATATAATGCTTTTTTTCTTAATACCAGGAAGGCTGGCAGGTTTAAACTTGGCCAGCTGTGATTTCTTTGAGAAGGATTCCAGTATCATATTAAAGCTCTATAGGACTAGACTCACTGTTGATTAATAATGTCTGCCATGAGAGTAGGAGTAGGGAGATTGATGATTACATTGTTTGGTCGATCCTATCTTAATTCCCCTTGACACAGTTATTTCTGTTGGAGTCTTGGCATAAAGGATTTTTCATCTAGAATGTTGTGAATTTAAGGAAATCACAAAGCTGAATTACGAGTTCATTTAAAGGGGGCCTTTTGAGTTACAGATTTTTTTGTGTTTTGTTTTTTTTTTTTTTAAGCTGTTGGGCATGTCCAGTATTGGACATTGTCGTTGTTAATGTTTTACTAGCTGGCTTCTGTTTCTGCATAAATCTGTGTTTTTCAGTTTTGCATTCTGAAGTATGGTTTGACTGTATCTACAGCCATTTAGTAAAATTTGATTGCAAAAAAGAGCTTTTTAAAAAGGAATTTGAATTGGTATAAATCTGGTATGTTCAAGAAAGATGATTTTTGTTGGTATAAGACCAGGAGAGATTTAATATTAAAGAACAAGCCACTTCTTGTTTTCTTTTGGAGTTGTATTTGTTACCTAAAGATTTTTTTTTGTTGTTTAATCTTGTCGATTTGGGAAAGTTTGCTTTTTATCCAACTTCTTTGTACTTAGACGATTGATGTGAATATCATTCTCATAATTTAATCCAAATGGATTTAGTGTTGGGTTTGAAAAATAACAGTGATGATTTAGTGAAAAATGACCCACTGTATGCCATGTAGGGAGCCTACATTGTTGATCCTTCATACGTACCATTCATATCGTTTACTTTAATCCTCGCAGTAACCTACAAAGAGAATGTTATCCCGTTTCAGGTTGAAGCTGACAGAGGTAAATTTGTCTAAGGCCATATAGCTTATAAAGGTTGGACTTGGTATTTCAAACTCAGATCTGTCTGACTAAAAATACCTATCTCATTTTCAAGTACAACCACACCTTCCTGAATTTATTTTTATAGTTTTGTGTGTGTGTGTTCTTTAACAGTATTGGCCATACAGTATCATAAATAAAATGTAAATTATACATTTTTAAAAGAAAGTTATAAGCTCTGCTTTGTTGTAACTTTTGTTGACCTATCGTGTAAACTACATTCATTAAAATTTTATTTACTGTGTCATCAGAATAGCCTCCTAAGCGATTTTAAAATAATTTAAAATTTAAAAGTTTAAAGTAATTTAAATATAATTCAGTTTACTCGCAACATCTAATGTACTGTGAATAATAGAAAAAAAAACTGTCATGAAAACCTTTTCTGACACATGTGTTTTTGGTCATAACATAAAAAACTAAAGTTGCAGAAATTTTTAATTTTTTAATAAAATATTAAAATACTTTAGAGTGTTCACTGTGTTTCCTGAATTAGTTACAAAGGGAAGATAACATTGAATTTAAAGTGATATCCAAGTCTTTAAAATAATAAATCTTCATTTTTCTAAGTTATCGATAGATTTTTTACTTGTACATTGAATTTTAAAACATTATCTATGACATAATTTAGCGCTTTTCTGGCAGAGTGTCTTTATTCCTTTCCTGGTAGTTGCATGAGGTTGAGCACTTTCCAGCATTGACTATTTTGTATATTACTTATGCGTTTATATTCTCCCCCTCACAACTTTGCTATTTGGTGTAAAGTGGTTGTAAATTCATAATGGGAGGAACTACCAAAGAAAAAATAATCAAGCCATATAATTTTTAAAAATTTGTAAGATTAAATGCTTTTTTTCTTCTGAAGTAATTTTTATTCTAATAATGTTCAGATTCTGTTGAGTTTAAGCATAGGAAGCTTGAAACTATATTACTCTTTTTTTGAAGAAGTGGTGTAGGCCAAGATCAGTCTTTGTATTTTCTAAATATGTTTACCATATCTATTTAATAGCTTTAAAAAATGTATTATCATGAAGCATGATTGTAATAGCAGTTGGATGTGACTTCTTATGTGAAATGAATAATTAAATCCTTCCTCTGTACTGTCATAATTGTTTGCAGAGTCCTTCAGTATCTCCCAATACAAGTTTCACTTCTGATGGCTCCCCGTCTCCGATAGGAGGAATTAAGCGAAAAGCGGAAGACAGTGACAGTGAACCTGAGCCAGAGGATAACGTCAGGTGAAACCATTTTTTGGTAACACTTTGTTATCAAGTTGCTGAAATAGATGGCTGTTTAATTAATGCTATTTAGCTTAGAGCAGCAGTGCCTTCGGATGCTTGCCTGTGATCTTTTTATCCACCAGTAATTAATGTGGAGGGTTAGAATAGTCAGTAAATTCCAGTGAGATGTGTAAGCTATAGCTGTTAAACCTAAGTATCTAGATTAGTATGCGTGCAGGTTTTTGTCCTCCAAGCCACTTTTCCCTCTGAGACCAGGCACTAGATCGGCTAGACATGAGATGTCTATGTGATCTGAATGTTACTGTTTGAGATTAAATTTTCAAGCTGCTTAACACAGAAAGTTCAGTTACACTCGGATATTTAATATAGCTTGCTTTAATCTTAGTTGGAAAGGTTCTTCCTCAAATGAAATATGCAAGAGTCATTAGGCTAAGAGATATACATATATTTTTTAAAACCACAGACTTGCATGTGTACAGTTATATTTCATGACAGAGAAGTTTCTCTTTAGCTGTATACTTGAAATTTGTAATGGGAAGCCTTGGTTCTTTATCCAGAGGTTTGAGATCATTATGTAAGGTTAACAGCCTCTCGTATAATTAAATCCATAATTGAACCCTAGGTTCCAAGTGCAAAAGGCCAACAATCTTAATAATTGTAACTCATTAAGAATTTAGCAAAATGATATATTTCAAAGTTAAACAATAGTGGTCCATAACTCCTGCTTCCTTTATAGGACATGGATGGTATGTTTGCATTTATGATGAGAAACTTCTCAAGTGTCATATATGGTTCTGTATTTTCCTAACGTCCTTTGATGAGATTCTGAGGTCTGTGGTGACTTGTGATTGAACATTTACCTGATCCTCTGTTTCTGCCACTCTGGAATTTCCTCTTATTGTGTAGCCATCTTGATCAATACCAGCTTAATAGTTAACTTGATTTATTAGTAGTTTATTGTGTAATCCTGGTGCTGAGAATAGTCAAGGTAGAAATGCTTCTATCAAGAAATGCTAATATATTTTGTTAATATTTTCTGTAAAACAGGTAAAATCCACATCATAGAGGATATTTCTCCTCTAAGTGATGTCCTGTGAATCCTTGGGGCAGGTGGGTGGGAATTAAAATTGGTGCGATGTATTCTGGAACATGACTGCAGTTTGTAAGATGTGGCACGTGGTAGAAAATAGCCCTAAATGAGAATCATCTTGATGTTCTTGATCTGTCTTGCTTTGTTTTTTTAGTGTTCTTTGGCTTGTGTTCTTCAATAAAATCTTTCAGAGAATGAAAAATGAGTTCTTAAAAAACCATATAGTTTTGAGTGAAAAACCTATACTTCACATGTATTTTCAGTGATTAATGAGAATTTAGTAAGTTAGAAGTGAACCTACTTCTAAGTTTTACCAGAACATACCATATGTGTGTTTGTGTGTCCTTCCCTTAAGCCAACAGCTCTTAGCTGGAGGAAGGATAAAGGCCCAAGGATGGGGAAAGCAGGTATAAACATAATTTTCTGCCTGGTTCCTAGATTATCTTATAAATCATTTTTTACCTTTTAAAAAATTACCCATGCAACTGTTTCTTTTTTTTAAGTAATTCAGTTGACTTCCTTTGTTTAGTTTAAATGTATTTTACAAACGGAGGACCTTGAATTATATAAAATATCTTTAGTATTTTAATCTTAAAATGTAGTTTTAGAATTGGCCCACAATCAAAAAAACACATAAAACATATTTTACATTAACATTTGAGCAAACAAATAATTCAGTGTCTACTTTAATAAACAGTTATTGTCTCTTTTTCCAAAATGTTGTTTTATATAATGGTCTTACTAGAATCATCGTTTGGGCTTTTGTTGTTTAACTGTCTCTTAAGTTGATAATAAATCCTGTAAAAATGGACTTTTAGAAATAATTAAATAATTAAATGAAGCTGTGTTAGCATTACTGTTTAGCTCCTTTACATTTCACCTGGGTATTAAATATAAAACGGCTTGAGTGATAAACTGGTGAACAATTACTGAAAGTATTAATTCGACATGAACTGACTCTGCCTGGGTTTTAGGCTGTGGGAAGCTGGTTGGAAGCAGCGGTACTACAAGAACAAATTTGATGTTGATGCAGCTGATGAGAAATTCCGACGTAAAGTTGTACAGTCTTATGTTGAGGGGCTCTGCTGGGTTCTTCGATATTATTACCAGGTACAGAGAGAATATTTTCCTCTAAACCTAGCTAATCATTTTAGGAAGATTGTAATTTATATAATAACCTGTATTATTGAGCTATGTTATGAAATTAAATCCAGACTCATTTTTTTAAAAGCTTCTTGTTCAAAAATTCATTACCTTAAATAATATTTATTTGTAAACCCTTTGAAGCTTTTCAAGTGTTAATATATAAACACAGATAATTTTTGTTGTGCTTACTAAGGATTTTGGCATCAAGTAGTGTGGTTGAGTGTACTTTGTCTTTAACGTGATTAAAGTATAGTGGTTTTTTAATTGGACATAAAAAATAAATAAGTAATTAATAGTCACTAAATGAGCAAAAGACAAAGCTTAGAAAATACTAGTAAAAATTTGAAAGACATTTGAATGATCCCATTTCCTCCATGAAATGTAGTGATGTTACATTAAGTGCATTCTAATTAGAGTAATCTGTATCTGACTTAAAACTTTTGATAATTGACATATCAGATTGTGAGAGATTGGATAGACATAGAGGGGATTGTGACACTAGTAATTAATATCTAGTTTCATTCTTGGAGAGCAAAGCAAGTTAGGCTTGGCGTGATCTGAGAAAAGATGGAGTTTGTCATTATGTGGAAAGTGTAATTTAATGCATTAAGTTAAACTGTAAAATACTGCAAATTGATGTTTACTTTGTCCTCAAGATTTTAATTTCTTAGGCATAGAATCAAAACATATTAGTACTTTTTTTATCAGTAGAACTTAACTGTTTTCTTTTGGATAGGTTTACTTAAATATAGTAAAGAGAGAGTTGTCACAATGAAAATATAATAGGGAATTGTAAAATGAAACTGTCATTGGCAGTTTTACTCAGTCACTGTTCCAGTGATGTCCCATACCATCTATATGCTAAGTAAGTGCCAGCTACCAACGGTCTGTGATTTATCTGCTGATAGCAGCTGTAGAATTGGAAAGAAATATCACCAAGCACATTTTAAGGATAAAAATTTTTACCAAATATGTTTGTAAATACAAAGTTTGGTGTTAACTACTAGTTATTAAAGATGCTTTGCAGTAAGTTTTTATTTTTTAATTAAAAAAATTTATTTTGGGGGGGCCTGGGTGCCTCAGTTGGTTAAGTATCTGACTCTTGATCTTGGCTCAGGTCATGATCTCATGGTTCGTGAGATTGAGTCCCACATCAGGCTCTGTGATGATAGTGTGGAGCCTGCTTGGGATTCTCTCTCCTCCCTCTGCCCCTCTCCAGTTCGTGCACGCTTGCTCTCTCTCTCTCTCAAATAAATAAACTTTCAAAAAATAAAAAAGATTTTTATTTTTAGAGAGAACATGATTGGGAAGGGGCCATAGGGAGGGAGGAGGGGAAAGAGAAACGGTGGTGGGAAGCAGTGGGGATCTTAGCAATAGAGCTCAATCCCAAGACCCTGGGATCATGACCTGAGCCAAAATCAAGAGTCTAATGTTCAGCCAACTGAGCCACATGTGCATCCCATGGAGTAGTTTTTAAAACAAGGAGCCATTTATACAAAGTAAAAGTTCAGTTAATCAAAAACTTTTAGGACTTATGGGGAAAAAATTAATATATGCATTGTGCACTGAGAGTCATGTGTTTTATAAATAGAATATTATAGGTTAATAATACTCTAATTTTTGTTTGCTTTACTGTGTCTGTATTGAACATAGATTTTTGATTTTTGAGTCATGGGTTTTTTTTGTTTGTTTTTTTTGTTGATATTCTAGGGCTGTGCTTCCTGGAAATGGTATTATCCATTCCATTATGCACCATTTGCTTCAGACTTTGAAGGAATTGCAGACATGCCATCTGATTTTGAGAAGGGCACTAAACCGGTAAGCTTAGTTATTTAGAGTCATAGAATTCATAGAATTTTGGCTTAGATAAAAGTTGTCTATTTTATCTTAAGCTTTTTTTCTTTCTTGCAGTTTAAACCCCTGGAACAACTTATGGGAGTTTTTCCAGCTGCAAGTGGTAACTTTCTACCTCCATCATGGCGGAAGCTCATGAGTGATCCTGTAAGTGTCTTAGTATTTTGAGTGTGTTGATAACTGGGTTTTTGTCATACATTTCACTAACATTGGTCATAATTGCTTTTGTCTCTCATAGTAAACAGTGAAGTCCAGAAACAAAGTAAAAGTATTGAGTTCTTTATATTTTTTTTCTACTTTCCTTAGCCATCAGAATGCTACCCAGCAAATAAAGTATTTAGGAGAAATTTTTTTTTTAATGTTTATTTTTATTTTTGAGAGCGAGCACACGTGAGTGAAGGAGGGGCAGAGGGCGGGGGGAGCACAGGATCTGAAACAGGTTCTCTTACTCCAGAGAGCCCAGTGTGGGGCTCAGACTCGTGAACTCTTAGGTCATGATCTGAACCAAAGTCGGGCACTTAACTGACTGAGCCACCCAGGGGCCCCTAGGAGAAATTCTTGTAATAGTTACTTTGTTCTCAGCCTACCTGTTAGTTATTATTTTTATTTATTCTCACCATGTGAGGTGGCTACTAGAGTTCAGACTGGGCTACCTAAGATCATCTCTGTACTTGTTTTGAGTGCCAGATAAAAAGCAGGAGACCTCGACAGGAAGTAGGAATTATTAGCATCCATAAACTCTTCATTGACTATCTTGGGCTCACGGTTGTCAGTTCTAAAATTCTTCTATAACAATGTCTCTGCCCCACCCCCCAACCATTTTTTAAAATAAAATTGTCAATTTTGTTTTACTACTGGGATTAATGACCTGATATCTTAGTAACATTTTTTAAAGGAATAAAACCTCATTTTCTCATCAGGCCTGATAACATGAATGAAAGAAATGTCAGATTCTTTATAATTTAGACATGTGTGACTTTTTGTTTTGAATCTTTATTTTTCTCCCTGATACAGGATTCTAGTATAATTGACTTCTACCCTGAAGATTTTGCTATTGATTTGAATGGGAAGAAATATGCGTGGCAAGGTAAAATTTAGACATTATTTCTTTTTGTTAAAATAATTTTCTCCTTTTGGTAAACTCTGAGAAAACATGATTTATGGGAAGAAAGAATTTCTGTAGAAGATAAATATTTTGGGACACCTGGATGGCTTAGTCGGTTAAGCAACCAACTTTGGCTCCGGTCATGAAGGTTCGACACCAGTATTGGTCTCTGCGCTGACAGTTCGAAGCCTACTTGGGATTTTCTCTCTGCCCCTCCCTACTCACACTTTCTCTCTCGCTCAAAATAAATAAACTTTTTTTAAAAAAGTTAAATATTTTAAGAATTACATGTAAAAATTTGATTTTTTTTCCATCCAACCTAGGATTATCAGTGATTAGTAGTAATTTTAATAGTAACATTCTGGTCAACAGGAAATTATATTGAAAGAGATTAATCATTTTGTCTTTTTTCTCTTTTGTAATTGATGAATGGGACTTGGGACTTGCTCCTTCCAGTCTGTAGCTCATTGGCAACTTGTAAGATTGCTGAGAAATATAGAAACATGATTGTGTCCATGTGGAGATCTGCTTATACTCCATGGAAATTTGAAAATGAAAAATGTATAAGAAATTTAGTTTTAAGTACTTAAGAGTAATCATTTTCTGTTTGTTTAGTTAGCTATTATTTTCTCATTCCTTCTGTTTACAGTTTTTGTAAGAACGTCAATTTTAAATTAGTATTAAATTTAAGGTGCTGTTTACCACTCAGCAAATGTGTGATGATGACTTAATGTAAAACAAAATAAAGAATTCCGTCACACAGTAAATCAACTATTGTTTCATGCCAAAGCCCCTTTCAGCAAATCATTTTCTTTAACCTTTTCTTCCCCATCTATTTTTCTAAAATAATCACATTTGGTAAAGTCATGTTTTCACTCTTTCCTTAGTTATTTCCTCTGGGACAGATGACCAATAACGTGACTCAGAATTGTGAGACAAAGGGGGATTAATAATTTACAAATTGAAAATCAATTTATGAGATTTTTAGGGTTGACTTTTAGTTTATGTAGTGAAAGACATTTCATTATTTCTTTAATGGAACGATAATGAGAAATACAACCTATTGATTGAGGTTAGCAAGTGTTGTGCTCTGTGGTAATGTTTTGTTATATGTAAATGGATTGGAGTCTTAGGTTGTTTTTGAAGGTGCTTTGTGGAGAATGCTTAGATTACAGAGAGTGGAGACAATGGAGAATAAAAGGCGGTAAAGTAAAAATATAAGTATATAAGTAAGTATACTTCTGTGTTAAGTAAGTAAATATATAAGTGTGCAGATGTCTTGCTTTCTATCATTGTAGAATAAATCATCCAGAGGAAAAGTGAGGCAATGCACGATGGTTACAATTTCTTCACATCCTTGCCAACATTTGTTATTTTCTTTTTTTTTTTATTTGATAAATGGCTTTTATGTATTTATGTATTTTTTATTGAAGTATAATTGACATACAATACCCTATTAGTTTCAGGTGTACATCATAGTGATTAGGTATTTTTATACGTTATGAAATAATCCCCATGATAAGTCTCATTACCATCTGTCACCATAGAAAGTTACTACGGTACTATTGAGTATAATCCTGTGCTGTATAACATACCCATTGACTGACTTATAACTAGAAGCATATACGTCTCAATCCACTTCACCTAGTTCAGCTGCCCCCTCACCTGCTTCCCCCTCTGGTAACCAACAATTTATTTCCTATATCTATGAGTCTGTTTCTGTTTTGTTTTGTTTGTTCATTTGTTTTGGGGTTTGTTTGGGTTTTTTTACACATAAAAGTGAAACCATACAGTATTTGTCTTTCTCTGTTGGTACTTGTTTCATTTAGCATAATACCTTGTAGGTACATTGATGTTTTTGGAAATGGTAAGCTTTTGCTCTTTTTTAAGGCCGAGTAATATTTCGTTATATACATCTTCTTTACCCTTACCCATTCGTCTGTCGAAGGACACTTGGACTGCTTCCATATCTTGGCTACTGTAAATAATGCTGCAGTAAACATAGGGGTGCATGTATCTCTTCAGATTGGTGTTTTTGTTTTCTTCGAATCGATAGCCAGAAGTGGGAATTGCTGGACCATTCTGTTTTTAAGTTTTGAGAAACTTTCATACTGTTTCCCATAGTGGCTGCACTGTGTACATTCCCACTGACAGTGTACGAGTGTCCCCTTTTCTCTCCATCCTCACAAACATTTGTTATTTTGTTGTCTTTTGGATAACAGACATTTTTATAGATGTGAGGTGATATCTTATTGTGGTTTTGATGTGCATTTCCCTGATGATTAGTGATATTGAAGACCTTTTTATGTGTCTGTTCGCCATTTGCATGTCTTCTTTGGAAAAGATCCATTCAAATCTTCTGCCCATTTTTAATCGGGTAGGTTTTTTGGTATTAAGTTGTATAAGTTCTTTGCATATTTTGGATATCAACCCCTTACTGGATGTATGATTTGCAGATACCGTGTCCCATGTTAGTGGGTTTCCTTTTCATTTTGTAGGTGGTATCCTTCACTGAAACCAAAGCTTTTTAGTTTGATGTAGTACCCTTTGTTTATTTTGGCTTTTGTTGCCCTTGCCCGGGAGACTAGTACAAAAATAATTATATTCCTAAGGCTGAAGTCAACGAGTTTATGATTTCTTCTAGGATTTTTTTTTATTATTTTAACTTACATCCAAGTTAGTTAGCATATGATACAATAATAATTTCAGGAGTAGAATCCAGTGATTCATCCCCTACATATAACACCCAGTGTTTATTCCAGTAAGTGTCCTCCTTAATGACCCTTGCCCATTTAGCCTATCCCCCCACCCAAAACCCTTCCAGCAACCCTCAGTTTGTTCTCTGTATTCTTTAGGTTTTGTCCCCCTCCGTTTGTTTTTTTTTTTTTTTTGCTTCCTTTCCCTTACGTTCAAGTGAAGTCATATGATATTTGTCTTTCTCTAATTTCACTTAGCATAATACACTCTAGTGCCATCTATCTTGTTGCAAATGCCACGACTTCATTCTTTTTGATTTTCAAGTAATATTCCATTGTATGTGTATACTACCACATCTTCTTTATCCATTCATCAGTCAGTGGACATTTGGGCTCTTCCCATACTTTGGTTATTGTTGATAGCACTGCTATAAACATTAGGTGCATATGCCCCTTTGAAACAGCACACCTGTATCCTTTGAATAAATACTTAGTAGTGCAATTGCTGAGTTTTAATTTTTAATTTTTATTTTTTGAGGAACTGTCATTCTGTTTTCCAGAGTGGATGCACCAGTTTGCATTCCCACCAGCAGATCCTCTTTCTCCGCATCCATGCCAACATCTGTTGTTGCCTGAGTTGTTAACATTAGCCTTTCTGATGGGTGTGAGGTGGTATCTCATTGTGGTTTTGATTTGTATTTCCCTGATAATGAGTGATGTTGAGTATCTTTTCATGTGTCTGTTAGCCATCTCTATGTCTTCTTTGGAAAAGTGTCTATTCATGTCTTTTGCCCATTTCATCACTGGATTATTTGTTTTTTGGGTGTTGAGTTTGATAAGTTCTTTATAGATGTTGGATCCTAATCCTTTATCTGATGTCATTTGCAAATATCTGTTCCTATTCTGTCAGTTGCCTTTTAGTTTTGTTGATCGTTTCCTTCACTGTGTAAAGCTTTTTATCTTGATGATGCGGTCCCAATAATTCATTTTTGCTTTTGTTTCCCTTGCCTCTGAAGACAAGTCGAGTAAGAAGTTGCTGCAGCTGAGGTCAAAGAGGTTTTTACCTGCTTTCTCCTTGAGGATTTTGATGGCTTCCTGTCTTACATTTAGGTCTTTCATCCATTTTTGAGTTTATTTTTGTGTATGATGTAAGAAAGTGGTCCAGGTTCATTCTGCATGTCGCCGTCTGGTTTTCCCAACACCATTTAGTGAAGAGACTGTCTTTATTCCATTGGATATTCTTACCTGTTTTGTCAAAGATTAGTTGGCCATACGTTTGTGGGTCCATTTCTGGGTTCTCTATTCTGTTCCATTGATCTGTGTGTCTGTTTTTGTGCCAGTACCATACTGTCTTGATGATTTCAGCTTTATATTATACCTTGAAGTCCAGAATTGTGATGCCTTGGTTTTTTTGCAGGATTGCTTTGGCTATTAGAGGTCATTTCTGGTTCCATACAAATTTTAGGAATGTTTGTTCTAGCTCTGCGAAGAATGCTGGTGCTATTTTGATAAGAGATTGCATTGAATATGTAGATTGCTTTGGGTAGTATTGACATTTTAACAATATTTGTTTCTCTAATCAATGAGCATGGAATATTTTTCCATTTTTTTTGTGTCTTCAATTTCATAAGTTTTCTATAGTTTTCAGTGTATAGATTTTTCACCTCTTTGGTTAGGTTTATTCCTAGGTATTTTATGAATTTTGGTGCAATTGTAAATGGGATTGATTCTTTGATTTCTCTACTGCTTCATTATTGGTATATAGAAATACAACCAATTTCTGTGCATCGGTTTTATATCTTGCAACTTTGCCGAATTCATGGAACAGTTCTAGCAGGTTTTTTTTTTTTTTTTTTTTTTTTGTAGACTCTTTCAGGTTTTCACGTAGAGTATCGTGTCGTCTGCGAAGAGTGAAAGTTTGACTTACTACTTGCCAATTTGGATGCCTTTTATTGCTTTGTGTTGTCCAATTGCTGAGGTTAGGGCTTCCAACAATGTGTTGAATAACAGTGGTAAGAGTGGACATCCTTGTTGTGTTCCTGACCTTAGGGGGAAGCTCTCAGTTTTTGCCCTTTAAGGATGATATTAGCAGTGGGTCTTTCGTATATGGCTTTTAGGATCTCGAAGTATGATCCTTCTATCCCTACTTTCTTGAGGGTTTTTATCAAGAAAGGATACTGTATTTTGTCAGGTGCTTTCTCTGCATCTGTTGAGAAGGTCCTGTGGTTCTTTTATTAATGTGATGTATCACATGGATTGATTTGCAGATATTGAAACCAGCCCTGCATCCCAGGTATAAATCCTACTGGATTGTGGTGAATAATTTTTTTAATGTGTTGTTGAATCTGGTTGGCTAGTGTCTTAAGAATTTTTGCATCCATGTTCATCAGGGAAATTGCTTTGTAGTTCTCCTTTTTAGTGGGGTCTTTGTCTGGTTTTAGATTCCTCTTCTAGGAGTATTATGCTTTAAGGTCTTACATTGAAGTCTGCCAATTCATTTTGAGTTTTTTTTGTATGTATGGTGCAAGAAAATGGTCACTCTTTTGCATGTAGCTTTAGTTTTCCCCACACCATTAATTGAAGAGGCTGTCTTTTCCATTGTATATTCTTGCCTCCTGTGTCATAAATTAATTGGCCATATATGTGTAGTGGTTTTCTGGGCTATTTTAGTCTGTTGATCTATGTGTCTGTTTGCATGTCAGTACCATACTGTTTTGATTACTATAGCTTTGTAGTATGGTTTGAAATCAGGGAGCATGATACCTCCGGCTTTGTTCTTTCTCAAGATTGCTTTGGCTATTTGGGTTTTGTTTGTTTATGGTTCCATACAAATTTTAGGATTCCTTGTTAACTAGTTCTGTGAAAAATGCCCATGGTATTTTGATAAGGGATTACATTGAATCTGTAGATTCCTTAGGATAGTATGGAAATTTTAACAGTATTCTTCCAATCCATAAGCATGGATTATCTTTTCTATTTATTTGTGTCTGTTTTATGTTTTTTCGACAGTAGCTATCCTAATGGGTACGAAGTGGTATCTTAACTGTGTTTTTGATTTGCATTTCCCTAAATGATTAGTCATGTTGAGCATCTTTTCTTGTGCTTATCTATATCCTTGGAGAAACATCTGTTCAAGTTTTTTGCCCATGTTTGAATTGAGCTTTTGTTGTATTGTAGGAGTACTTTATATATTTTGTACAATAGTCTCCTACATGATTTTGCGTTTTTTTTCTTCCATTTTGTGACTGTCTTTTTACTTTGTTTAATAGTGTCTTTTGATACACAAAAACTTTAAATATTTTTAAATTTATTTTTAACATTTTTATTCTTTTTTGAGAGACAAAACATGAGTAGAGGAAGGAAAGAGAAAGAAGGAGACACAGAATCCAAAGTAGGCACCAGGCTCTGAGCCATCAGCACAGAACCCTAAGCAGGGCTCAGACCCATGAACTGTGAGATCATGACCTGAGCCAAAGTTGGACACTTAACCGACTGAGCCACCCAGGCGCCCCAGCTTTAAATTTTGATGAAGTCCAATTTTTGTTGGACTGTTTTGTCATTGCCTGTGCTTTTGTTGTCATATTCAAGAAATCTTTGCCATATTCAGTGTCATGAAGCTTCCTCCCTGTTTTCTTTTGTGAGTTTTATAGTGTTAGCTCTTAACATTTAGGTCTTCGATCCATTTTGAGGCAATTTTTGCATATGGTGTAAGGTTAGGGTCCAGTTTCATTTCTGCTGTGGTTTGTTGAAAAGACTGCTCTTTTCCCATTGAATGGTCTTGGTACCCTTATTGATGATCATTCGACCATGTATCTGAGTGCTTATTAATAAGCTCTCTGTTTCACTGCCTGATATGGCTGTCCTTATGCCAGTACCAAACTGTTTTAATTCCTGTAGCTTTAGAAAGTTTTAGAGTCAAGTGGTTGGAGTACATTTTTTTTTTTAAAGGTTGTTTTGGATATTTGGGGTCCCTTGAGATTCCAAATGAATTTTAGGGGGGTTGAAACTCAGGCCTTTAATGTTTTTATATCTTATATATGTATTTTCATGTATTAGATTGTAGCAAGAACACATTTTGAGGTAAAATTTAGTACTATTACTAAAATTTATTGAAAGTAATGGTAATATTTAAGTTCTTGCCTAACTTGAGTGCATCTTAAAATGATAGGTAGTAAAATATATCTGGGTACTTTTTCAATGGTTATTGAACATGTGTACTTGCAATGTTGTGCTTTTATAGTATCATGTAATTTTTGGGTGCCTGGGTGGCTCAGTTAAGTGTCTGACTCCTGATTTCAGCTCAGGTCATGATCTTATGGTTCTTGAGATCAAGCCCTGCTTCAGGCTCTGTACTCACAGCGCGGAGCCTGCTTGGGATTCTCTCTCTCCCTCTCTGCCTGCCCCTTCCCTGCTTGTGCCGTCTCTCACAATAAATACACATACTTTAAAAAAACAAAACAAAACACATTTATTGAACCATGTGTACTTGCAACGTTTTGATATTTACTTGATGTACGTAAGAGGACTGACTACAGCATAGTCATTTTGAATGCTATGTATTTTATATACAAACAGAGAATTTAAGTATCTTGATCAAAGTCACACAGCAACAGAACTAAGATCTGAACCCAGAGAGTATGAGCACTGTGTTTACCTAAATATCACTGCTACTTAGGTTACCTGTAAATAAGTACTCAGGAAGAATAGCTGCTAATGTCATTTTTACTGTCCACTCACTCAGCACCAACTTTATCACATCTGGGTGTATAGCATTTCTTCCCACTCTGGCCAGTAGGGCTGATTTGTTGCTTAATAACCTTATTGCTGTCATTAGCTTCTTACCATATGGAGTTGGCTTTTGGAGTTGATGGAAAGCCTTTCTGATAATTTGTTTGGGTTTTAAGTGCGTGACTTAACAAAACTCGAACAACTCCCTACATTTTTTTCTGTGTAAATGTTTACCAGGAAATGAAATAGCCTAACTCATATGATCAACATTAATATTCTTGAAATTACTTTTCAGGCTCTTCAAAATTCACACTAGAAGTTAGTTTCTTTTTAACTTTAAAAAATACATGTTTCCCTAGTAGACAATGAGATTGAACTTGTTTCTAAACTTTGAAAATATGGTAGCTAAGTAATTAATGACAACTTCATTTCTCATCATTCTAAAGGGAACAATCACAAGTATAGCAGTTTTGACTGGCAGTAGTTTCAAAATTATTTAGCTCTATCTAGCATTACTCTTTGCTATCTGTCTTAAACTTTTTAGCCAAAAGACTATTTGTATTGTTACAGTACAACATACACATTTGGTTGAACAACTTCACGTGTTTTTCTAGTAATACACTACTGGTGTGCTTCTTTGAAAATTATGAATTTAGATTGAAATAAAACACCTTAGTTCTGTCACATTCCAGAGGACAGTTGTCAGCCTGAGTATTCCCCAAAGTTATTTAAGCAAGTCTCTAAAAACTTTTATACATAAATTAGTTATTAGGTTCTAAAATGTAAACAG
The DNA here is from genome assembly GCA_030068075.1 of Paguma larvata. NCBI lineage: Eukaryota > Metazoa > Chordata > Mammalia > Carnivora > Viverridae > Paguma > Paguma larvata. Next base: position 4,270,587 of record CM057844.1, on the reverse strand, counting down.
AATACCGTGCAGTTTTAGAGCTGGAAGACATTCCATGTATTTATTCTAGTTGAGTATTTTAGTTGAAAACCAAGTCAGAACAATAAAAGGACAAGCTCAAGCCCTTGGTAGATTAACTGGCTTGCCCAAGGACATCCTCGTAAGTAAGGCGAGAACAAAGACTTGTGTCCAGGTGGCCACTTGTTCAATTAATTTAAAACTTTTATCATCACGGAGTTAAGATTCTGCAAACATGGCTCTTATGAGCCATTTAAGGATGGAAAATATATAGAACTTTTTTCTTCTCTGACCACATGGAAAATATTTGCATCTGAGATTTAACTAAATAGAGTTCAGTTCCAAAGTGTTTTTACATCAGCAGGGAGATTCTACTAGAAATGTTTATTTGGACCAATGATAAGTGGAATTTGGATGATCCTAATCGCTGGGTGGTTGGTGTGCATTTCTTTTCCCAGGTGTTGCGCTGTTGCCTTTTGTGGATGAGCGAAGGCTGCGCGCTGCTCTTGAAGAGGTGTACCCAGACCTCACCCCAGAAGAGAGTAAGAACTGTACTTGCACTTCGTCTCAACAGACTTTACATTTCCCTATGAAATTAGACTCTTTTTTCCATTTGTCAAATTTCACATAAAGGCATAAACCATTGATGTTTTCTTTATAAGAAAAGTCAGCTTCTTAAAATGCGTATCCATAAATTGAATAGTAGTTATAATTTTTTTTAACATACAAGTGTTTGTTAGATTTATTAAAAAGCAACACTTCAAGAATATCCTCTAACTTTTCAATTCTTATATGATATGTACACACAATATTTTCCCATGCCGGGGGTGTTATTAGTTTCCTCCATCCTACTCCTTTCCTTCATCTCCCTTCAGTAACAGTAAGTTAGCCTGAAAGGTTAGAATGAAACAAAGGCATTTTCTCTCAGATTGCTAACCTAAAATGTTATTTTATACAAAAAGTGGTATTTTGTCATTAATACTGACAGTTAAAAGCATTGGAAAATTGGGAAGCTAGATTGGGAAATTTATTTAACACCAGTATGATAAACCTATAGAAATAATTTCTCTGTCAGCCATTCTTGGAATAGTCTTTGTTATCAGATGATATACTTTGTTTGGGTTTCCTCCGGAAATGGTTATATATTTCTTACAGTAAGCAATTGAGTTCTGTACAAATACCTTTGTCCCTTATCTTACAATACTATATTCAGATATGTTTTAGTGATCATTGTTTTCGATAGTCATTTATCTTTGAAACCTTACTGTCAAAATTTTATTTTTGTTTTACCGAGACTTCACACGTTTCGACCTATAACTTTTAAATTATTTTTTGTAAACTTTATACTTAAGTTTTAAAAATTTAGATGATTTCTTGGGGTTCCCGAATGGTTCAGTCAGCTGTCTGACTCTTGATCTCGGCTCAGGTCACGATCCCATGGTTCACGAGATCGAGTCCTGAGTCAGGCTCTATTTGCACTGACAGCACTGAGCCTTATTGGGGTTCTCTCTCAAAATAAATGAACAAACTTTAAAAAAATAAAACAAAATAAAATTTAGATATTTCATTTTATTTTATTCTCATAAAAGTTGTGCTTGCAGATGTAATTGTTTGATCTTTATTGTTTCCTTACTTCCCCCCCAGCTAAGAGAAACAGTCTTGGAGGTGACGTCTTATTTGTGGGGAAACATCACCCACTCCACGACTTCATTTTAGAGCTCTATCAAACAGGGTCCACAGAGGTATGGTCTCTTTTTCCATCATGAGGTGTTTTTAAACAGTATAATTACTTGGTTCATTAATCAGAAATGCATTTTTAAAATTTTGATAAAGTAGAAACAAATGTACAATTTTAACTTTTAAAAACCATTTAAAAAGTGTGTAATTTTGTGGCATTAAGTCTATGCACATTGTTGTGTAGCCATCACCACTGTCCACTTCCAGAACTGGGTATCCATTAAACAATATTAAATGAACATAAGAGACTCTTAAATATGGAGAACAAACAGGTTACGGGAGGGTGTGTGGAGAGGGGTGAGCTAAATGGGTAAGGAGAATTAAGGAATCTACTCTTGAAATCATTGTTGCACTGTATGCTAACTTGGGTGTAAATTTTTTTTAATTAAAAAATGAAAATAAAATTAAAATAAAAATATTAAATGATACCTCTCCATTTTTCTCTCCTCTTAATTCTGGTAACTTCTACTTTCTATCTCTATGAATTTACCTGTTCTTGGTAGCTCTTATAAATGGAATCATGCAGTATTTGTCGTCTTGTGTCTGATGACTTACTTTACTTAGCTTAATGTTTTCAGGGTTCATCCACGTTGTAGCAGGTGTCAGAATTTCTTTCCTTTAATGGCCATTATATGTATAGACCTCATTTTGTTTATCCATTCATCTGTTGATGGGAACTTGGATTGTTTCCTCCTCCTGGCTTTTAAGAATAATGCTACTATGAGCATTGGTGTACAAGTATATGTGTGAGTCCCTGCATTCCATTCTTTTGGATATATGATCAAGAATGCATTTTTCCACAGCCAGTGGATGTGCCACCTGAACTATGTCATGGAATTCAAGGAAAGTTTTCTTTGGATGAAGAAGCTGTTCTTCCAGACCAGTAAGCATTCATTTGTGTAAATTGGGCGGCTGGAAAGAAGTTTAGTTAGCATTCTGTCCTTGTTGCCTACATGTTTTATTTTCTAGTAATAGAAAACAAAACAACAACAGAAAACCTGCTGGACTATAAAAAAGACTTGGAGTTAGAGCCCAGCTCTTCAATCTAGTGGCTGTCTGTGTGCAGGCAGCCCTGGGGGTTCCTAAAGTCCTTTCAGGAGATCCGTGAGGTCAAAATATTTTCATGACATGCTGTAATATTATTTGCTTTTCTCACTCTCTTTCTGTCTTGAGTCTACATCGAAGTTTTCCAGAAGCTGAATGTAGTGTGATGGATATCTCCAGAGATTGAATCAGAAGCAGATAAGGGAATTCAGCTGTTAAGATAGATATTAAGCCAGATATTAAAGAAATTTTCAAAAATGTAAGAGAGTGACACTTCTCATTTTTTTTTGCTTTGTAAAATAGACTTTTTCATTTAAAATGTTATAGCTTTATTACTATTATCTTTAATATTTTAGAAATTTTTTGGTTTTAATTTTTAAAAGGTAAATATTGATAGACATAACCAATATAACCAAAAGCTCTTTGAGGTTCTTGATTTTTAGGAATGTTTTAAGGGGATTCTGAGCTCAGAGTTCGGGAATTCTTGGTCACAGAGTATGTGTATCTTTTTTTCTAGATAATATTGGATATTTTTCCAAAGTGATTACACTATTTTATAATCTTAGTGGCAGTTTGTGAGAGGTGTTGGCTCTGCATTCTTGCAAACCTTTGGAATTGTCATGACCTTAATTTTTGTCAATTTAGTGGTTGCCTGTTGGCACCTTATGACTTACAGTTGCCTTTCTCTGATTACTAATGAAATTGAATGCCATATGGTATATTTATTAACCATTTGGTTTTCCTCATTTATAAAGTTCCTGTTCTATTCTTCTATTTGGTTATTTGTTCCCCTGCCCCCCTCTTCTTTTTGTTTTGTTTGTATCCTTTACAAATTCTGATATGAGCCTTTTGCAGAAAATAGTTTTGTGTTAAGGAGATTACAAACAAGGAAGACAGGATCCTTTTGAAAGATATAATTAGATATGTTGTTTTTGTTAGTACATTTTAACGAGTTCTCTTTTCTAAAGCAACATCTTACTTCCATACATCCAGAAGGTTACAACTTAACTGTCTTCCTTGTCTTTAGAATAGTATGTTCTCCTGTCCCTATGTTACGAGATCTGACACAGAACGCTGCAATCAGGTAAGTCTTCCAAAATCCATGTCATTTGACCAAAACACAGCTCTGTGACTTGCAAGTAAGTCTGAAAAGACCTCTGAATCACAAGGAAATGGCAGCTATTATTCTACCAATGCTTTGAGATTGCAAAGTCCCTGTGTTGCAGACCTTGGAACAGAGCCTCTTGACTTTAAATTATGTATATTGTTAAAGTTACTGATTTAACAAGCTTGCTTCTCGGCTTTCTGGTTTCCCTTGACAACCTTTAATTCCTCCCGGATTAGAAAGTAGGAGTTTCTAGGAGTAGTTTGCTGTGTAGGAGCAAACAGACCACTACACCCCAGAGGCCCACATGGCTTCACTATGTTACAACAGATTTTTTAAATTATATTTACAGTTGTGGCTCTGCAGAGTTTAAAAACAAAACTATTACATCCTTTACTTTGGTTGAGATATACGAATTATTATATAAATTTAAAGGGCTAATATCTGCTACCTGGAAAACTTACTTGTATTTTGTTTCCAGCATGAGGACAGCATTTTCTGTGTGTAAAATATAATATGATTGTTTAGAATTAAAAGCCAACAAACTTACTATTTGCTTAATTATTGTATTTAATTACCAATCTTGACGACAGGATTTTTGTTACCATTTTCTGCAGTCTTTAGGCAAGACTCAGGCAAAGACAGCCTGGTAATTCAAGGATTTTGTAAAAGCCTGTGTGGGAAGACTATTTCCCACTCATACTATTTCTCTGATTCCTGGGGAGCATTTTAGATTTTACTTAGATTTATCATTATAAAGTGTAAGCATGTTCATTTTCCTGTCCTTAGCGGATTTAGATAGCACCTGTGATTTTAGAAGGGCTTTTATTTAAAGAAAACTGTCATGAATTTGGAAAATCTTTCTAGATTAGTTGCTTTTACTTTACACACGTTTTGTTTTTCTTTACGCATAATTTGTTCTAGCTCTTTGTCTTTGAGCTCTTCTGTTAAGGGTGGAGTTAGAATTGTGAGCCAAGCTCTTGAGCCCTTCACAAATAGTCTGGTTTGGGCAGATGCAGTGCCGATGCTCTGTGTTAACCCTTGGGGTCTCTGCCTTGCAGTGATGTTTCAGGTCATTTAATCCCACTGGATCTGTCTTCGGATTGTCACATGTTTGCTCGTGCTCCTCCATTTTTCTGCATGTTTTTGAGGGCCTTTCTGCCTAGTCCTCTAGAAGTAGTTAACTCTACATAACTTTCTAATTAGGATAGAGAGACTTGTCCAACGGAAGAATTACAAAATTGACAAATCTTTTAGCTTCTGTTTGTATGGTGGTGGTATTGTTGTTAGTTGGTTGGTTCTGAGCCTGAGGGCCCTTTGGTATTATTATTTGGTATCCCATTATGTTCACAAGATTATTAAAATTATAAGATAAATCCCTAGGTGTATATTCAAGTACATGTTGAAAATAACTTCATAATAAAATTGATTTGAGTTCATTTCCTAGAGATTTGTGAAAGACCACGTTAACTTTTACCTTATGAGGTAATTTTCATGTTTCCCCTGAGGAGTGATGAGGTTAATCCAGTTTACGGCATATTTTTGTGTGTTTGTTTGGGGGCTTGTCGTTCAGTGTTGGGTTTGCTCTATACGTGAAATAGCCTCTGGTGCCATTTGCAGTTATTTCTCTCTGTTTTGACTCCTGGCATTTTTTTTTCCCTTCCCTGTTTGGATGCATCTGGTATTCCATTACACATTGGAGAAACCATTCAGTGTGGATGGGTTCTTCCCATGGCATAGGTCTTACCTGTAATAAGAAAGCATGTGAGAGAGGTTGTTGAAGTGTTTAAGTTCCTAGAAGGACCCTTAGAAAATACAGTTGGCTGTGACCTAGGAGCTCTTTTATTCTTTTCCAATTCTGATCCCATAAATCAGTAGTATATTAGTAGCTTAACTTTGAATAGAACTGAGCTATCTCCCCTTAATTTTCCTCATCCTGCGTTCACTATTGTAATTGGCTTAGCTATAATATTTTTAGAATATTATTTGTTAACTTTAAGTATACAACATTTCATAAGTATATAAAATTTCGTATGATTTTAAAATTAAAGAGAAGTTTTCTTCCTGTTACAGCGGCACAATTTTCTGTTCATCTGGAGGAGGAGACACACACACACACACACACACACACACACACACACACACATTTGTATTACCTCAGATTCAGTGTTCCATACTACTTTGTCCCGTGTCTGTCCCAGTTCTCCTGGCTCATCTCCCTTTTCTGTCCCTGAGCAGTTGCCCAGACTTAGGAGCCTCTAGTTCTACATTCCATTCCATATGCTTAGCCTCTCATTCTATAGTAATCCCTATGTCTGCACCACTGTTCTGGAATTTTTTTTCCCCAATTATTTTTTATCCCCGACTCTTCCCAGTGGGCCTATTTTGTAGTTTCTTTTTTTTCCTTCCATTTTATAGTTTCTTCTCCTGAATTACTGTAGTGACTTCCCAACTGATTTATTTGATTCCACCTTCCCACTGACTCTGTTGGCATATGCTATAAGCCTTGTCTTTCTTAAGCACTACCAGTCCTCAGAAATCTTTGCTCTATAGTGCTGGTGGAATTAAACTTCTTTGCTTTTTGGAGGTCTGTCACAGTTTGGCAGAACCATCGCTCTGTGCCTGAATCCCCACAGTTCCTCATGGACACCCCCCCTCCTGCTTGTACCCATGCTCTTCCCATCGCGATCACACTGACCTCTGTATCCTCCTTCCATTGTTTGGAATGCTCGTTCCTTTGTAGCCTATCCTTCATAGCTTTTCTTCTGTTCTACAAGGTGGTCTGTAATTTATATAATCTTCATATGTGTTATTTTCATCAGCAGCATTTAGTTTTCTTTTTTTCTCGTAGCACCTAGCATAGTTCTGAACCTCTGTAAAAACCCAGTTGTTCATGGTGTTCATAGTGTCAAAGCTCAGTGTTTTCCAGAGCATTCTAGAAGCCCTTATTTCTTCAGAAAAGGGTTTCTCAAATTTTCTATATTCACCTTTGGATGACTCAGGCAAGGGGTAGAGTGTTTTAGCTCTTCAAATAGGTTTTTTAAAAATGTGAATTTTTTAATGTAACCATTACTGCAGTGTTTGTAAGGCTTATGACTGGCAAGCAGGTGACTTGAAATCAGAAGCCTAGAGGAAGTGGAGTACATACAGTCAGTCACAGACTTGATGGTGAAAACTCTTGGGAGGGTTTAACTTCCACTACCTGGTTAGCCTCTTCTAATAGAATGTCAGAATAGACATCTTAAGTCCTATAAACTCTTTAAGTGCTTTAAAATGTCAAGTATATGAATCATGAAGTTTTCCTTACAAGAACAGTTTGCACTGGTGTGCTGATTTAGCATTAATTACAGAACGTTTCAGGGAAAGGTAGAGTGAAAATGTGTAACTTGATATTTAGAGTTTTCTGCTGTCTTTATGAAGTGTGCTAGCACCCTCAAACAGTAATAGTACTTAAAATAGCATTTCTAAGGGTAATTCTTAAAGTGAATTGAGCTAGAAAGGGATGTTGTACATTCCTTTCCTTTCCTGTTGAGACTTTGCTGTAGTATTTTCTTCTAATAGGGTCTAAAGTGCTACTTGTGCTACAGATAAAAGCACTGCTCAGTTTTGTTGTTTTCAACCATACTTACATTTACAATTTTTATATTTTGTCCTTGGTGTGTTTGCGATGACAATTAGGTGATTATATGAAATAATAGGGAAGTTCCCTACCAAGGGAAAGGTCCATTATGCTTCTCCTGGGGTGGAGCTTCTCTGGTGGGTAGTTTGCAGCTGGATGAGTCAGCATGGTGCCACCTGGAAGAAGTGGTTGAAAAATACTCCTGTTTACAGAATTAAATGAAGCTAGATGAAGCAGTATACATCTAAACACCGTTCTCTTACCTTAGCTGGGCAGTCTGTTGAATCTATAAGCTCTTCTATTAACTCATTTCCTCCCTGAAGGTGCTTCTGTTTTATCTCTGTGATACTGCTTTCCTTCCCCTGATGCTCTCTACAGTTAAGCTCTTTTGTTTCTGGTGGTAGAAATTTGTCAAAGAGTAATCTGTATTTTTTTTCTTTATTGTTTGTATTATTTTTATTTATATATTTTATTTAAATAAAATAATTTCTATTATTTTAAAATTAAGAATTTTAATTATGTACATACATAAATCTGGAAAAAATGAAGGAACTTCAAAAGCTTGGATCTCAGTAAAGTTCCCCTTTGGGACTTTGCCTAATGAGTTCTGCCTCCTTTATGTGTTTCTTTTTGGAGATGTCTGTTTTAAGTTGTGGCTATTGTTATCACATTGGAAAAGTACAGTTGAGTTGTGTTTTAGCTTCTTTTGTTCTTTAATTTCCAAAAATGTAATGGTTCATAGTATATATTTTTGGGAACAAATTACTAAAAAAAATCTCAACCAGTGAAATCTTAATTCATTTTAGGAGAGAATAAGTCTTCAAATTGTTCTCAAAAGTCCAAGGGAAAAGAATGCTTTGAGATAAAAATAGTATCTCTTTGTCCCTTCAATAGGGACCTCCAAACTTCTTTTTAAGATGCGCCTTTTCTATCACCTAATTTTTGTTCCCTCCCTATTAAGTATATAGATCAATCTGTAGAGTTTGGTTCTGAGAGGAAGTAGGGGAGATATTGGAGATTTTTTTCCTATTACCTTGGAAATGTTTTCCCTTTTAGAGCATGAGCATGAAGGATGGATTTTTTTTTTTAATGTTTACTTATTTATTTTGAGGGAGTGTGCAAGCAAGGAAGGGGCAGACACAGAGGGACAGAGAATCACAAGCAGGCTCTGCACTGTTAGCACAGAGCCCAGTGAGGGGCTCAAACTCATGAACCTCGAGATCATGACCTGAACTGAAATCAAGAGTCAGATAGTTAACCGACTGAGTCACCGAGGCTCCCCAAGGATGGAATTTTTAAAGCAGTTTATTGAGGAACAGTTGACATACAGTAAACTGTGCATCTTTCATAAATAAATGGATTTGTTTTCTCAAGCACTGCTTTTAGGTGTCTTATAAATCTCTGATTGTAACCATTGTCCTTCAGGAAAGATTATCCCTGTGGCCCTGGGGTTATCTCCTTTTACCTTTGCTGTTTCCTTCACTTAGCTTCCAGTCTTTCTGCGCATGACTTGCAGATCTTCATCTCAAGCCCTCACCTCAATGTGATCTTCATTCCACTTCCAGCCCTGCCATTTCTTTTGCCTGTCCAGCATTCCCACCTCAACCACACATTGAAGGCCCTTGTCTAGACTGTGTCGAAGACCTTCTTTTGATTCTCTCTCTCTGCTCTTACACACTGCTGCCAGGAGGTTCTGTTTGAATTGCTTCCTTGATTATTGTATCTACTCGCTCATTGACTGCCTGCAGCAGCTTCATGTTGTGTTCAGAACAGCCTCTTGATGACATTAACCCAGTTCCACCAGCCTGTCTTCCTGCCCACTTCTGTTCACAAACTTTTTTGCTCCAGTCTAGCTCTTCTCAACTGATCCCACCTGGGAGTTAATGCTCGAGAACTTAAAGCATTCATTGCATGTAACCAGTCGGTTTGTGTCATCCTGCTTCTTTAGAATGAACTAGTTGTGAATCTTCCTTGGGAGATTTGAGGATGTAATCACTCAGATCACTTGCATACAGCTTACTTTTCTCTCTGCCAGATCCCCATGAGATGGCTGCTCCAGTTAAACTGAGCTATCCCTTGGTCTTGGGACCCATTTCTACATCTTGGTTACATTTATTTCCTCTCCCATTTGGTAACCAGTCCCATCCCACCTTATACCAAGGCCTCTTGGATGATGTTTTCCTTGGTCCCAGGTAAAAGAATGCTTTTCCCTCTTCTCCATACACACATGCTTTGATCCTACACGTGTATGGAAGGCATATGCACACACATGCTTTGACTCAGCATCTTTTCTATACCCGTTGTTGCCTTTTCCACTTTTCTTTATGAAAATGTTATTAAACATTTCCTATTTACTTTATCAGAAGGGGAGGCAGGCTTGCTCCCTGGCTATCATTTGTGCCCCCACACTACTCTGAGACCATGTGTGCTCTGGGAACTCTTAAAGCTTGTTTGGTAAACTGCTGAAAAGCCTTGCTGACACAGAGATACCTGCTTTGAGACACTTGAGTTGCAAGTGTTGCTTTATTACTAATTTCCTCTCTTTACTTTGTACCTGGAAGGCCCTAATGAACCCCTGTACTTAACTATCATTTTCTCTGCCACCCTCTTAAACTTGAAACGCTGCCCTAAGCCACCTTGCCCAGTAGAGAACATTTGAGATAAAGGGGGTTGCCAGTGAAGAGTGAGTTGTAAGAGGAATGGATTGAGTAAATGAAGTATTGTTCAGCTGCACTTGAGCTCAGCATTTTTATTATAAATGAAGTTATTTTTCTCTACTTAAAATATACAGTTAAATCCCAGTGCAACAAAAATAGGCCCTAATAATATGAAGTGGCAGTATTTGAAGAGAAAAAAGTTAGCTGTCTAAAATGTCAACCAGTTCATAAAACCTTTTTGAATAAAACCTTTTTCAACTGATTTCAGTCTTTGAGGAATTTTGTAAATACTAAAAAACACAGAAGGAAAGGCGATGATAATACAGAGACCATCATTGATAACTTCTTGATGAATATATGTCTAGTCTGTTGTATATGTATTTTCCCCATGTCAGTAGGTATTGTCTTTCTAAATTTTTTGAAGTGTCAATTGAGGATTCGTGTTTAGGGAGAACCTGAGTTTCTTTAACCACTCCACTATTACTCATATAGGTTTTAGTTTTTCAACGTGAATACTAATATTGTGAGTATCCTTAGGTATAAACCTTGTACATATCCAGAGTCTTAACTGCTGTGCCAAAAGGAAAACTTGGGTACTTAACCTGACTTTCGGACACACCCACCCCACCAGAAAGGAAGCTTGATCCAGCTTATACTCACATTCCAAGCGTACAGACTTTTAAAATAAACCTCTCTGTAGTTTTCAAATTGTGACCATTACTGATGAAAGAGAAACATCCTAACAGAGCACGATATAGGGTTCCAACTGGGAAATTTAATGTTTTTCCCCCATAGATTATTTGTGTTCGCTTTCTGAATTTGCAGGTGTTTCTGGTGGCATTTGCATCTTTTTGTGACAACAGCTAATTTTCCTTAAGATGCTAGAGGGAAAGTCTTTGCCCTACACTAAACAGAATGAAAGGTGTTTTTTAAAATTTTTTGTTGTTGCAAACCTCTTCCATCTGTCTCCAGTATCCTGTTGGTATTTCTTGAGAATTGAGGCAAGGTCTGTCCCTTCTCTGTGGTCACCCACAGTTAACGAGAACATGGCTCTTCCCACACAGAAAATTACATGAAGGCTGTGTACTCACCATTAGTTTGCGAAAGGAGATATTTAGCCATTCGATGAAACTGTCAGTTAAAATAATTTTTGGAGAAGACTTTTGAGTTTTATTTACTCTTTTTAAACATGAAAAATACCTCAGTTTAAAGTAGTTAAGCCAAGGTAATATAAGATTATTAAATTGTATTTTGTTCTCTTCTAGTATTAATTTTAAAGACCCACAGTTTGCTGAAGACTACATTTTTAAAGCTGTAATGCTTCCAGGAGCAAGGTAACAACGATGCGGCTATTAAATATAAACTGTCTAGTTTTATTTTGCATGAACAATGTCTATCCCAATACTGAATATTGTATATTCAAATGGGCAGAAAACCAGCACCAGTACTGAAACCAAGTGACTGGGAAAAGTCCAGCAATGGACGGCAGTGGAAGCCTCAGCTTGGCTTCAATCGGGACCGGCGGCCTGTCCATCTTGATCAGGCTGCATTCAGGACTTTGGGGTGAGTGGTAGGTTGCTATCCTTTGTATATTCTGCTTTTTCTGAATCATTCACAGGCATTAGGTCAGTATTTATGCCACAAATACTTAGGAGGCCTAATATGTTAATGACTTCGATGCTTTTATGGTCTTCTTCATTTTTTAAAATTCACTTCCGTTTCTTTGGTTTATTATTATGCTTTATGTATTGCTTTAGAATTCTGTTATTTTCCCTTAAGAGGTTTTGCTGTCTTTCTGACAGTTATTTCAAAGGAATAAAACATTCTGTTTACCCTCAAGAAAGTTTTAGCTGAATTAATGTGGAGCAGAATCTCTTTTAAGGGTTACAATACATGTAACATGTAATACATAACAGGTACATAATACGATACGTGATCAGTACAGTAACTCTTAACTTTGATCCAGATTCCTATTCCTAGGAATTTACCTTGAGAAAATAATTTTAGAGGAGCATAAAGTTCTATGCCCAAATCTATAGTACATTGTTATCAATACTAGTAATACTAAATGAGAGGAATGGTTTAGTAAACTAGGAGATGTCACCATGGGTTCTATAGGTATACATATTACAATTTTGCAGACTATGACAACTATAGGAAAATGTTTGATATAATTGAAAATAGCAAGATATAGAGCAGCAGTATATACAGTGATAGCCAACAGCATGGGTCCTTAAGGACAAAACTGAAATAGGTTACAAAAAAGAAAATAGACTCACTTTTTGAATGAAGGAATTAATAAATACCTAAATAATTACCAGTTAAGAATCTTGGTGTGGCAAATGGACATGTTCTGTTACCATTACTATCCGTGGAACTGTTTTGAACTTTGTTAATTATAAATCTTTTAAGGTTTGTTTCTCTTAATAAGATCTAGTAGTAAAGAGACCACTACTAGCATTTATTTAATTTGTATCAGCTATGATGTCGTGGCTAGGTCTATAATTTGTTTTCTGGTTGGCGGGGTCATTTTACAGCCATGTTATGCCAAGGGGCTCAGGGGCTGGCGTTTACGGCAATGCTGCACCACCACCTGCGACCTATCAGGGAAATTTATACAGGCCACTGTTGAGAGGACAAGCCCAGATTCCAAAACTCATGTCAAGTAAGTTTTTTTCATTGATTATTTTACATACTAAATTAAATATTACAACTAGGGTTGGTTTCTAATCTCATTACTAAAAAGATTTATTTTATCAGGGCAGAGATAGTGGACTTAAAAAACCTTAATTTAGGTTACTGTGTAACTTGTACAGTTAATTGAATAATATGAACTGGATTTCTTAGGTTCGTCTGTAACTCTGCTAGAGTGAAGATATGCAGAAAGAATATGAATATGTGTGGATATGAAAGAATAAGAGATGTGTGGAGAGTTTGGGTTCTTAATTCTTTAATACAAATATTGGGGCAGTAAAATCAGGTGTTAGATTCGGAATTGCAACCTCTTAATCAATGGAAAGATGACAGGATCCCTTTTTCAGGATGCATATTGTATCTCAGAACTACTTAGGAATTGCTTTAGGTAGTAATACTCCTTTAATTCTGTGGTTCATTGAAAATCTTGGCCTTTCCCTAACCCCTTATAACCGGTTTTGTGCACAGAAGTGGTTCGAAGTAGTTCGGAAATGTTACCCATTGAAAATCGTTACATGGCATTTGAATTGCTGCAGAAAAAGGGAAGAAAGAGTTAAATGTTAGACTTTTCATCAATTCTGTGTTAATTTTAAGCTGTATTCCTATATCGTTATTTTTGAGTTCCATGGCTGTGTTCATTTATCAAGAAAGTAGAAGTCATGTGCTAGGCTCTCAAAACTATTTTCTTTGTAAAGTCATTCCTAGTTGTCTGGTTGCTACCCAACGAAACAACAGCAGCATGGCAGCGGGGGATGTGACTTTGTTAAATCTAAGTGTCATTTATTTAAGTTTCTTTCTGAATGCTTGAAATATTTCATGAAAATTAATAAAAATAGAGGGGGCTGCTCTAAGAAATCTTTTTAAACCAAAGTTGTAGAGGCACCTGGGTGGTTCAGTTGGTTAAGTGGTTTCAGCTCAGGTCATGCTCTCTCAGTTTGGGAGCCAAGCCCAAATCAGTCTCTGCACTGACAGTGTGGATGGAGCCTGCTTGGGATTCTCTGTCTCCCTTTTTCTCTGCCACTGTCCCATGCGGGCGCGCTCGCTCTCTCTCTGTCTCTCTCTCTGTCTCTCTCCCTCTCTCTCTCTCTGTCAAAAATAAACATTAAGAAAAAATGTTTTTAAAAGGAGCACTTGGGTGGCTTAAGCCGTTACGCATCTGACTTCTGCTCAGGTCATGATCTCACAGTTTGTGAGTTCGAGCCCCACATCGGTCTGTGTACTGACAGCTCAGAGCCTAGAGCTGCTTCGGATTCTGTGTCTTGCTGTCTCTCTGCTCCTCCCCCACTCATGCTCTGTCTCTCTCTCCTTCAAAAATAAATATTAAAAATTTTTTTTAATTGAAAAAAATTTAATCAAACTTACAGTTGTTAAAGAAATACCGGATTAATTTGAAAATTGTTGGAAAGTATTTGTGATACCATATCACTGTTTGTATGCTAAATAAGTTATAAACCCATATTTTAACCTAAAGCACACCCAGATTTTCCTAATTTAGTACCCAGGAAGAACTGGGTTCTAAAGGTCTCATTCTCTCTCAGAGTCCTCGGTATTCAGTGTATTCTCTCTGTCTCTGTCTCTTTTCTCTGTGTGGCTCTTGCTATGTGACTTGACGCTAAATGGAGCATTGTTAGACTCCATGAAAACTGTGGAGTTCAGCGTTTTTATTCTATTTAATGAAACACAGAAGGAAGTACAGAATTTAATGGGCCTTGGGGATCTGCTTGGTGCAGTAATTTACTTAGCTCCTTTCCCCCAAGGATTCAGCAAATAGCCTTTCTGTATATTTCCATGTATATATACTGTCAAGCCATGCCACATACACAAGAGTCTCACCACTTTGAAAGAACTATCTATGCCCTAAAATTTTACCTGTAAATGGTGAAAGCACATCCAGCTTATTGGTTTTTTTAAAGTGTTTGTTTATTTTTGAGAGAGAGAGAGAGAGTTCGTTTGTGTGCTCTAGCATGAGTGGGAGAGGGACAGAGAGAGAGGGAAACAGTCCAAAGCAGGCTCCAAGCTGTCAGCGCTGAACCCAGTGCAGGGCCTGATGGGGTCTGAACTCAACAAACCTTGAAATCATGACCTAAGTCAGACTCTTAAATGACTGAGCCACCCAGGCACCCCTCCGCCAGGCACATTCCTTGCCAGTTCTTTTTCCTTATGGCTCTTCACCATGTACTTCTATCATAATGGTATCACAGCTTCCAGATGGGGAAAAATATTGAGATGCAGAATGCTAGAGCCGAGCATAATCTCTGCAGATTATTTCTCAAGATGATGGTTATGTGACATTTGAGAGATTTGGAAAGAGGTTTGAGTAGCAAAGGTAAAAGCATATGTTTTCCATTATGCATCTTCCTTCCATTTCATGTTTCCTAAGGCCCAGTCACTGGGCTCCCTGTCACCATAATCTATCCAGATTGTCACCCAGACAACTGCTTACTTAAAACCTTTTAAAGTTTTTTTTTTTAACTTAAATTGATTTATTTTGAATTTATATATTACAGTAAAACCTTAGTTTGCGAGTATAATTCATTCCAGAAACATGCTTGTAATCCAAAGCACTTGTATATGAAAGCGATATTCAAGAACCACTGACTCAGCTGTAGTCATGTGACATTCAGCATCACATAGTATTCGTACTGCAAGCCATTGCTCGTTATCAAGTTAAAATTTATTGGAAATGTTTGCTTGTCTTGTGGAACACTTGTAGAACAAGTTACTCACACAATCCAAGGTTTTACTGTGTATCAAAACTATGTGATGCTGAGTTCGATGTGCTTGTTGCAGTTTTTTGTCAAATATATGTCAAAATAAATACATATCTGTGAAGATAACAAGCTTGTTCACAGACCCCCCATAAGTTGATCTTGTGTATTGCCTGTGGTATACATTTTGGGAAACATTGCCTAGATCTTTAGGGAATCCTAGGCTCACACAAGAATCTGTAAAAAACCATGGATTACCGTCACAGAAAATCACTCTCAGTGTGTGGTTTGTATAAATCTGAGTGCTTTGTTCTCAGGTCCGCTTTCAGTCTGCAGGATCCTTCTCCAGCAGTAAGAGAAAGAAGGAAGTCAGAAAGTTCTTTTATTTATCAAGAGGTAGAGAATTTACTGTCTTTCAGGGCCTTCAAGTTTATAGTTTTTAGCTTGCCTTCTTTAGAAACAATCACCTTTTACCAGCATCTGTGCATTTTACTTCAAATAGTGGGGTCCCCCTCCCTTTTCATTACTTAAACTCATTTGCCGTTGTTACAGTTCTTAGGAGATACAATTTGTTTATACTTAGAAAGACTCGTTAGGTAATCTATTCCAGTTAGTCACTATTTTAATTACATCATTAAAAAATATGAAATATGTTTTATAAAGTAGGGATTGACTTAGAGCAAGAAACAAGTGGCCATCTCTGCATGGTGATTGTAACTTTGAGCCACCTGAGGATTAGCGCTGGAACTCTGTATTTACCATCTTTTCAAAGGGGATGGGAATGGTAGGAATGAAAAAGTTATGGGAAAAAAATCAGGAAGAGTATGCCATTTAAATTGTGCCTGCAGTGGGGAATTTGGGCTTAGGAAAAAACAGAAGCTTTAAGTACACGGCAAAAAGTCAGGTGGCATTAAGCTTAGAATAACTGGTACAAAATTCCATGAGCATAAGTGGGAACAGATTATGAGGGTGGAGAGGCTGATTTTTTCCTCTATATTTTTAGTGACATTTTAAGTGAATTTTAACTGTAGTTCGTGTTAATTAAATAAATTGTGGCAGGTAATAAAACAGACACCCATAATCCCATGATCCTGCAATTTTAAGGCAGTAATTTCTTTCATTATATTCTTCTTATATGTAATTTTTGAAAATTGGTTTATCATACATGTATTTTCACATATACTTATTAAAATGTAACATAAAGTTCTGAGTCAAGTGTACAATTTGATTAAGTTTTTGAAATGAACACACTCATGTAATTACTACTCTGGTCAAGGAGTAGAGGAGTGTCTGGAGTGGTTTTTTGTTACTTGAGTGCCCGACTCTTGATTTCAGCTCAGGTTATGACCTCACAGTTGAGGTCCAGTCCAGTGTGGGGTCTACACTGCATATGGAACCTGCTTGGGATTCTCTCCCTCCTACCCTCTACATGTGCCCCTCCCCTACATGTGCTCTTTCTCACTTTTGCTCCAAAAAAAAAAAAAAAAAAAAGTGTAGAAAGGGACCAGTCCCCAGAAGCCACACCCACACCATCATGTTCTTTCCCAGGTGCTACTCTAGCCCATCAGAGGTAATTACTATCCTGAGATAAGCGTCATAGATTCGTTGCATCTGTTTGTTTTAACTTTACATAATGGGACTCTTACTCCATTAACCCTTTAAAAATTTTGCCCTCTTTTGTTTGATATTTTGTTTCTGAGATTTATCCACGCTGTTGCTGCAATCATTTCATGTCTTACACTGTTCCATCAGTGACTACATCACCATTTTCCTCTCCATTTGGGGTTGTGTTGGGTCTGTTCCAGTTTGGGGCTGCTGGAGTAGCACTGCTGTGAAATTCTTATGTTTCTTGGCACACATAATGTAAACAGCTCTGATTAGTATGTACCAGTAGTAGAATTATGAGGTTAGAGTTGTGCACGTGTTCACCTTTAGCAAATAAAAGTTTCCCAGATTACATTCAGTTTATACCATTTGCATTCCTTCAGCAGTGCAGGGAAGGTCCAGTTGCTCCACATTCTCATCAACCCTTACTATTATCAGTCTTTCAGTTTTAGCCATTCTTTCTACTGGATGGGTAGTGGTCTCCCACTCACATTTGAATTAGCATCTTCTTGATGCTTTAGTTGTGCTTTTTTCATATTTATTCACCCTTGTGTGTGAGTGATATGCGTGAGCCTTTTGTCCATTTTTCTACTGGGTAGTCTCTGTTTATTTTGCTTTATTAGGAGTTCTTTTATATTCTGGTTATGAGATTTTTTTTATATTGGGAATACCGTTTTCCACCATCATTGATAGTTTGCCTTCTCACTTTAATTGGTGTCATGTGAGGAACAGGTTTATGCCAACATTTGGGGACTGTGGGTGAAGAGCAGTGGGAATTCTTTGTGCTCCTAGAGCTTTTCTGTAGTGTTGAAATCATCACAGTAAAAATTGGGGACAAAAACATTCATAGATATTTAATGTATGTTGGTGTTTTTATAAGTAATATTTTAAATGTTTTCCAGTTGCTTGCGTGTATGTGGAAATGCAGTTGATTTTTTTAAATTTTTTTAAATATTTAATTGTTTTTGAGAGAGACAGAGTAGGGGAGAGGCAGAAAGAGAGGGAGACACAGAATCTGAAGTAGGCTACAAGCTCTGAACGATCAACACAGAGCCCGACGTGGGGCTTGAACTCACAAGTCATGAGATTATGACGCGAGCCCAAGTTAGACTCTTAACCAACTAAGCCACCTAGGTGCCCCAAAACGTAGTTGATTTTTAAATATTGATTTTGTATCCGAAAACCTTACTAAATTCGTTTATCCTGAAAGTGTGTATCTTTTGGATTTTTTGACATAATCATGTCATCTGTAAGTGGTGACAGTTTTGTTTATTGACTTTCTAATCTTAATGCCTTTTGGCCTTTTTTTGGCTTCATTGCACTGTCTAGGACCTCTGTTGTAATTGGGTAGAAGTGATAATGGTAGACATCTTTGTTTCATTCCTAGCCTTAAGGGGAAAACTTGTAATATTTCACCATTAAATACAATGTTTGCTGGGGTGCCTGGATGGCTCAGTCTGTTGTGTCCAACTCTTGATTTTGGCTTAGGTCATGATCTCATAGTTTGGGGGATTGAGCCCCTCATTGGGCTCTGCAGTATAGTGGGGAGCCTGCTTGTGCTTCTCTCTCTGCCCCTTCTCCACTCATTCTCTTGTTCAAAATAAGTAAAGTTTAAAAAATAAGTAAATATGTTTGCTGTAGCTTTTTTTTCTTTTGGATAAGAAATATTGAGGTAGTTTCTTTCTGTGTCTTGTTTCTAATGGGTATTGAATTTTATCAAAGTTTTTTCCTCCGTCTGTTGAGATGGTAATGATGTTGTCTTTCCTTCTGTTATGTGGTTAAAGCAACCTGGTATTAACCATTGGTAATGATATACTAGTACCAGGTACTAATCATTTTTTAGAAGTTCTTGCTAATATGATAAGCAAGGAATAATATATCTTTGTTTTAAGGGATAATTTTTAAAATTGCTGCTTCAATCTTAATTTTTACTAACCAGTTTTTCCTTAATAAATTTTCTATTCTTGTCCCCTACTAATTTATTAATTTGTGTGCAAGTCTTTCTCTTTATAAGAGCTTTTTAAAGCTATTTTTAAAGTAAAAGAGTATAGAGTTACATCTTTCTAAAACCACAGCTCTGTTGGTTATGGAAAAGATTTGGTGGTTGTTTTAGTTAGGGAGGGATAATGAAGATCTGAAATGATCTGTGTCAAAGTGGATTCAAAGTGGAGAAGGTAGGAAAGGGACAACTTAAGGGTTGGATAATTGAATATGTTATGTGAGGGAGAGAAGTTGAGGCTCACTTGTGCACTGTGGACACCTGGGTGACTAGTGAGAATTTGGAAACCCAAGAGAGTAAAGGAATATGGAAGAATATGCTGAGTCTGATTTTTGTGCACGTTGACGTGCCCGAAGACATTGAAGTCATCTGCTGGTAGTTAGTAATATGAGTCTGATTCTTGCTCAACAGAAAGGAGAGGGTTGGAGAGAGAAAAGTAGGAGTCATCTGAGTATAACCCAGAACTGTAAAGTTTAAGAAGAATTCGGATAAGTTAATGAATTTTAATTGCCCTTGGTTATAAGAGAACCTAGAAAAGCTTGCAGTTCTGAGAGTAGACTTCCTTGAAAGCAGCCATGTCATTTCACAAGTTATTCCTTGGTAATAATTGTCCTAATCTAGAATGGTCACTGCAGGATAGTAAATTGGTCACAGTTAACATGATGACCTCAGAGAAATGCTGCCTGCTGTCAAGAAAGGAAACCTCAGGGTGCCTGAGTGGCTCAGTCATTTAAGTGACTGACTCTTGATTTTGGCTCAGGTCATGGTCTCATGGTTTGTAGCATTGAGCCCCATGTCAGGCTCCATGTTCTTTCTCCCTCTGCCCCTCCCCAGCTCACACAAATAAATATTTTAAAATATTTAAATATATAATATATAAATAATATTTAAAAAAATAATTCAAAGTAAATATTTAAAAATAAAAATGATAGAAAATCAGCCTTCTTTATTATAGAATCTTGAACTGTAAAATTTGGTCAGAAATAGCTTTAGTAAAATTGAGATCTAAGCCATTTAATTTTTTTTTATTTTTAAATAATTTATTGTCAAATTGGTTTCCATATAACACCCAGTGCTCATCCCAACAAGTGCCCTCCTCTGTGCACCATTTAATTTTTTTAAATGTACTGTCATAGCTGTTTTCTTAATGTGGTACAAAATAACACTCAAGACAGGCCCTTTGGTCAAAGTCTCTGTCTGCTGTAGGTGTTTCTCACTGTTGGTTTGTGATTTGCCTTTGATGTGTCAATTTTTGCCTGATGAGTAATTGCTCGGGTACTGATAACTTGGAGTCAAGTACAGCCTTGAGTACTCCATGCGAATAAAGCATTTCATTTCTGCAACCCAGAGAACCCAGTATGTCACTTCACTTCATTTCAGTTGGTAAACTTGTCAATTAGCCACATTTGAAAAGTGATTTTTGATTAGTGCAATCAGTAAACATGAAATCTTCCCTGTAATTGCCATACTGATTAGGTAAATTGTCACTTGAGGAGCTATTGGTGAAGCCTTGGCTTATATGGCCTTAGAGCTGTAGAAAAGAGATAAGTTTTTAAAGACCAAAGGAAAAAATTAACTGTCATTTTTCCTCTCTCGCCTGTACCTTTCTGAAGTGCAATTCACTACCTCAGAATTTTTTTTTCTCCCTCTCAAATGAATCTTCTGTTAGAGCCATACAAATGAATGATAATAAGTTTGTTTTACCTTCTACTTCATTACTTATCAGCCAGGAAATATTTCTGCTTTCTGAATACTTAAGGGATATATATATTTCTCAGAGCCACATGAAGAGATTTGTTTAAAAGTAGCCTTGAAGATTTTCTTTGGTTCTTTTTATTTTTATTTTATGAGTTGAAAGCAAGATATGTTTTAACAATTGTGTTAACAGAATTTTTACATCTTAGGAAATTTGCTTAGGTTTTAACGAACAAAAAAAACTATAGTTTTTGCATGTGCTGAGTTTACTTATGTGAAAACACTTGTTCTGGAGGTGAGAAATAGTAAAAGCAAAGTAGAGTGGGAAGTCCCTTTTATACTAAAAGTGATGGAATAGGGACTTTGGCCATTTGTCTAGGCACTTACAGTTATATGGGTAGACTATTTAGAGGGTTCCTTCTTTGCAAAGAAAGTATTCATACTTAATGAACTTTATATTCCAGTTCTACTTACAAATTTTGTTGTGCTTAATCGAACCTGTAGCATATTTGAATCTAATGAATATGTATTCCTGATAATGGTGACTTTCCCTCTGTACTGTTTCTAGGAGAAAATATACAACTTTTTTTCTCCCTTTATTGGTCATGAAACATTAGGGGAAGCATTTCTGAAGGTTTTTCTAAATGTAGAGTATCTTTTTATTATCTTCACTTGATTTTAAATTTATTAGGGATCCTGTGTGGAAGCTTCTGTAAGTTCCATGCAGAATATGTATTCTGTGGAACCAGAATCACAGAATTCAGTCTTCATGGTAAAAAGGGACATGTTTCCAGGGTTAATAACCCCAGTGATTCTGGGACATAGACGTGTGAAGTACAGAGCTAGACAGGGATCAAATGAAATTCACTGTATTTCCTTTGACTTTTGTTAAGTTAATTTTGTATATTAAGACACTTAAAATACTTCTGGAAACATTTAAACTAATTCTCACTAAACTAATTTGCGTACAGTATCTGAATAGACCAATGGACTTCAAGTTTAACAAAGTAATGATCAGAGAAAGTGGCCCAAAAGTTGATTTTACTTTCAGTAGGTCACTTTCTTATAAATGGTAATGTGTGGAAAGTCATGTATGTGTTGAGGTAAGTGTGGCTTACATTTTTCCATAGGAATAAATCATACAAATGATGATTGCTGTTTTTGTAAAAATCTCTGTTTTTACCTTTTATGATTATGATTTTTTTTCTGATTGTGTTTGGCCTGTAGTAGTGATTCAGAAGTTATTCTGGGCCTGTAGGGCTCTTTCTTGCCCTGTTTTCTGTGGGTCGCATGGTGATGAGCCTCGTGAGTTCCTATTCAGGTTTGGAGTATCTAATGACCGCTGTGGAAACTCCTCAGCAGTGTTCCTCAATGTGACCATTACTAGTCTGGATTTTAAGAGGAAAAAAGGGATTTAATTGAAATTGACTAGAGGTGCCACATTTTAATTCAAAATGGGCTTCTGCATGAAAATAATGGTGGTGAAGTTTTCCCGCTCCTTTCTAAGAGAAGCATTTCTTCTGGGTTTAGCTACTGGATGCTTGTACTGGCCGAGGAGCAGTAGGCTATGGCTGCCCCCTTGCCCTGACCAAGGGTCACCTCTCCACGTAAGAAACTTTCTTCAGGTGGCATGGTCAGCCTTGTCGAGGTCAGGGGGGTCTAAAGTAGTAGTAGAGGGTTGTTCAGACTGGAACATGGGAACAGCCAGATCCTCTACTTGTTCCATAGTCTCCTTTGTGGGACTTTCTTCCAAGCACAATTCTACTTTTCTTTTTCCCTTTTTCTTTTTTTTTTTTTAAGTAAACCCAGACTGTATTTTTTTGGTCTAACCAGAGATAAGCTTTCATTTCTTCTTTCCTTTAAGAAAGTAATTTTGAAAAGCATGTTTCTAGTTTGTGTTTCCATTAAAATGTGAGCCTGAATACATTATGGTAAGCCTTGTTGTCCTTGGGTCTCGGGAGTCTGGAGGAGGTTACCGTCCTCACACAGTGAACTCATTAGACAACTCCTGGAACCACCTGTTTTAATTAGGTCACACATGGACTCCGCTGAAGGGCGGCCAAGGTGACTGCAAGACTGGAGACGGGAGCGGAGCGGCAGTTGGTTAACACCAACCTTCTGAGCCACTGAGCGCTCGCCTGACCAGTGTTTGGGGCTGCTCCTTTCAGCTCCTTTACGTGCAGAACCAGCAGCCATGTAATTGTTTCTTGGAGTCAGATATTGCCAATTCAGCTTTGTGTTAGGGGAAGAGAGGTTTGACTCAAAACAATAGACAAGTGGGTGGTCCCTTTATTAGCGTCTTCCTGGCCTGTGTTGGAGAGATGTGTGGGCTCTGCTTTATAATAGCTAGGTGAGGCAGGGTTCTTTCCAGTTTCTGTGCTTAGGGGGAAAATTTCAGGATTTCTCTTGAAGTTACTATTCTTTCAATTTGTATTTATGGCAAAGAACCTAGATCTTTACCTTTCTTTTGCACAGTATTTAAAAATGTAAAAAATATATACCTTTACATGCACATGCACACATTCATAGGCACTGAGAGAGAAATGAGAGTATAAAAACCAGAGTTCCTAAAACTATGTTTCATTATCAAAGGAGGAATAGTAAAGCAAAAAATTTACTGACCTGGTTGATTTTGTATGTTTTTACGTTTACATTGTGTATAATTATGCTAGTTTATTTGGTTTATATTCTGTCACAGATTTTTTTTCAAGAATTTTTAATTATAAAAATATATAATTAGCTGAATCGTGATTACTTCTTAATTGGATTGTGGTTGTTTTGGTTTTTTTTTTTTTTTTTTAGTGTTGAGTTGTAGAAGTTCTTTATATATTTTGCATACTAACCCTTTATATTAATGATTTGCAACTATCACTAGATTGTTTTGTTGATTAACAGAAAACAGTTTTGTTCCTTTGCTCTGCAGAAGCTTTTTATTCAGATATAGTCCCAATAGTTTATTTTTGCTTTTGTTTCCCTTGCCTTAGAAGACCTATCTAGAAAAAAGGTCCTGTGTCCTTTGTCAGAGGAATTACTGCCTTTGTTCTCTTCTAGTGTTTTTATAGTTTTGATTACTTCTTAAAATTTTCTGTTAACCCTTCCCTGTTTATTTTTCAGATATGAGGCCCCAGGATTCCTGGCGGGGTCCTCCTCCCCTTTTCCAGCAACAAAGATTTGACAGGTAATATTAAAGTAGACATGACTTTTAAGTATTTTTCTACATCAACATTTGAGGTTTGGGCTTTCTCCATGGTTTGAAATGTACTTTGTTCCTCTAAACAGTTTCCGATGTGTTGTCCTTTAGGAAAATAGATGGCTAACACGTTGAAGTAAAAGACTCCTGTTTATATACTTTCCTACCTTTCTTGGTCCTTGGCCTTTATTTTATTGAATGTTTTAAGGTGCCCTGAAAAATGCAACACAGAGAGCTTAAAATTGTATTAGATTTTGGTCAGGCTAAACAAATTTCTTTTTAGAAGGGTTGTGCAGCTTAATGAGGCATAACTAATGGTGTTTCACTTTTATCATTTCTGTGCGGACAACACAGCATTAGTACAGACCGACCATTGATTCTTGCTACAAACCTCTTGAAGTCCTAATCAGCTTCTTTGGTACAACTTTTTCAGGGCTGACAAGCCTATTGTAGGGCCGTGTCACTGTAGGTCAGTAGTTATTAGTTGCCACTGAAAACAGTTTCTTTAACTACTTAAGACTGAACTGAATTAAATGCAGAAGGGACTCAGAAGAGGATTATGGGATCTGCAGTCTAATAAGTACCGCGGACTAGGAAGAGTGTGACATGGTTTAATAACGAGGGATGTTTGACTTGTGTTCTTTCATTGATAAGTTGTGTGATCCTAAGTCAGGTGGTCTCTACACGACAAGACAGCTAGACATGTTATGAATAATTATAGTAACATCTGTAGAATAATTTTTTAAAGAGGGCAACTTTCAGATCTATCATTTTATGCTGGTTTTGCCAGCGTCAGTAAATTCAGAAACCAATTAAGTCCATAGTAAGTTTTCCCTCTTGGCCTTCCCAATTCTAATGTTTTGTTTTCCTCGCCTTTACCGTTTTAGCATTCTGATCTGTTCACATCTGAAATGAATAAAATCTGTTAGGAACAGGGTTATAACTGATGCTCCCCTTTGAAGAAAACTTTCTTTAGACATTCCGAAACATCATTTCATTATTTTCTTCAAGAAGATAAAAGAAATCATGTTACTCAGTTGCTTTAATAGTATCAACTACTTAGTGCAAGCTTCTTTTTCATTTTCAGATGACTGATACAATGCCTGTATTTATATTTTGTTCAGTGTAAGTGCTTAGAGCACATCATATGCACTATTAAGCATCATCGAGATAAGACCATTTTCAAATAAATTAAATGAGTAAGGGGTAAATCTTAACTTAATTACAAATGACCACATCAGAACTGATGTCATTTTAAATAACCATCCTTCTGCATTAAGTTTGTTGAGTTTGATTTTCACGTAGTTTCTCAACTTCCTTCCCATATTGTTAATAATCACTGATGTTTGTTGTCTGCCTAGGATGTATCTGCACTGTATAAATACACCTTTAGAAACATGACTTCATTTATTCTTCCTAGCAACGCTTTGAAGTAGATTTTGTTTTTACAGATGAGGAAACCTAGGAACACAGAATACATAAGGTTTCTCTTTCATAGCATTCTTTACTAAGAAACTTTCACTTGAATGAGCAGAATTCACGAGAACACTGATCTGAGCATAATATTATAGTAAAGCTGCGGGGACTTAAAGGAAGTAAAGGATCTCCTTCTACTTCTGAGGAGCGCTCTTTCTTCATTCCCAGCGGCTCTCCTTCCCTCTGCACACTAAAAGATTCTCTGAGATCATCACCATTGTCCTGATGTCCATCGGGTTTTTGTTCTTCTGCCCTGGAATTATGCTGACTGCCTTTGTGAACCCTGCAGATTAGGGGCAGGTTTTGTGGGGCATTCGTTTTTGGTTTAGTTTTACCCTAAATCATACCTTAAAGTAAATGTTAAGTGTGAGCTTAATAGAAGTCTGTCTTATGTCTTAGACCGTGGTCATTTAAGAAACATGCCATTTATTCCTGAAGAAACCAGAATTTGAATTCAGCCTTCCTAGACTCGTGCATTAGCCTGTTAGCAGATGCCAGTGCATCGCTCACTTCTGTAGCACTTGCCAGTCTGGCCACTCTGACTTCTCGAGGTGTAGAGGAGAAAATATGCACTGGCAGTCACTTTGACTTTGCTGAGGTGTCACAACTAGCAAGTAGTAGAATTCTTACTGGAACCAGTTTTACTGATCCTTTGTTAGTTCAGTACTTGCCTGCCACACGATTTTGAGTGTTTGGTTGAGAACCCTGCTAGAAGAGAAAATGTTTACATTATTTTGCTGAAATACATGATTTCTTGAATTTTTTCTTACTTTGAGATAGTATCTGTAATCCATATGTTTATTTAAAAATGCAATAGGAACACTGCTTCTCCCCCCACACCCCCCACCTCCACACACATACACAAGCCATTGCTAACTTTGAGTTAATGGTAAACAGAGCATTTGATTTCTGCCCTGTTGTCTGTGTAATTCTTCCCAGTGGAGGGCTTCTCTTTTCTGGCCATAATCAAGAGGGCCATTTAGTTTTTAACATAAGGCCATTAAGCTTGGTCTTGGAACATCTTTAAAAATTCTGCCATATATATAAATTAAAAATATCCAAATTGGTAGTAGTTACTTCACATTGCCAGCTACTTTCCAAAACAGAAATTTAGAAACTTACGAATATTGTTGCCGTAGACAAAAACCAAGAAACAGACTCTTAACTATAGAGAACAATCTGATGATTACCAGAGGGGAGGTGAAGGGGGGGGTGGGGCAAATAGGTGATGGGGATTAAGGAGTACACTTGTCCTGATGAGCTCAGGGTGATATATGGAAGTGTTGAGTCACTATATTGTACACCTGAAACTAATGTAACACTGTATGTTAACTATACTGGAATTAAAATTTTTTTAAATAAATATTAAAAAATAGAACATTGACAATAATGTAAAAAAAAAAATGTGGCCATCCGTGATGCCAAACGCCTCAGATAAGTTGCCTCAATAGATAGCTACTAATTTAAAATAGTTAAGATCTGTCAACCTCAATGCTTCTGTCCCGGATTTAAATAGAAGGCAAATTTTACTTGTAACTATTTGCAAATTAATATAATCAATACAAAAATATGGTAAACTTGTGGAAAATAAGGGACTCTCTGCCAGTAAAAAGGAAAAGAGGGTAATACCTGTCCCTCTTACTGTTTTTTCTGTTTAATTTCAACTAAATTATTTTTATTAAAACAGTCAAAAATGTTTTAAGTATTTTGAACAAAGAGAAAACTTTGTGTTTTTAAATTTTGGTTTTGTTTCTAACTTATTTTTAAAACATAATTTAATGTAAAATGGCATTTATAATCTGTGCCATCCATGCCAGTAGGTTTTCCAGAAGGTCAGTTGAGTGAGTTCGATCATTGCAGAACTGAAAAGAAAAGTTGATTACAGTTAGCACAATGTGTGAGTTGCATTTTTGGCATGTGGGTTTTGTGTTAATGGCCTAGTTTTGATGAGCCTCCTTGGTTATAGTACAAAACATTAACCCCTCCTTCATGCAGAGACCAGAAGAGACTATTCCTATCTCTGTGCAGAGCTATTCTTGCTAAAATATATTTGTATTAATAATGAACCTGAAAAATAATTAAAAGCCCTAAATATATGGATATTCTTTCTGAGGTACAGATTTTTTTATTTTATTTTGATTCACTCACAGCAGTTTATGTTTATTAGAGTTCTGGTTTCACCACTAACTAGAGAACAGCACTGGCTGGCTTCTCTAGAGTTTTTCAGAGAGTCATTCTTTGAGCCATCACACAGAAAGAATTGTCTTTGGTGTTTAAAAAATAAAAAAAGGTTCCAAGAGAAGGCAAGGAGAGTAGGAGTGTGGAGAGGATGGATTGATCAAAGCTTGAATAGCTGTGAGAAGATTGGACTGCCCAGTAAGCCCAACTTTGAGCTCCCACCCCTAAGATCTGGGAAGTGAAATTCATGTGCTGATACGGTTACTGTTAACATGAGTCAGTGCTTTAGCAATTTTAAAGTTTCATTATAATTTTTCCTAATGTCTGTAATGGCCCCAAAGCATCTGGTGTTGAAATATATTGGAGAATTTTGCTTCTGTTTATTCTTTGTAGTGACTGTTCTGTAAAATGGAAGATGAGGAAAATGTCTCAAGGAGAAAGTTGTATCTTAAATGGTGATTGCCTTTAGAAGGTGTATCTTTGCTACATTGTTTATGTGACAGTTTTAAATTATGATTTAATACAGCATACCTGTTGCTTTGTGTCTGCAAAGTTAAAATAGGCACTTGAAGACAATTAAAACATTTCTTTTGACTAGTAATCTGGGCCGCAAACCGGGTTGTAATAGCTGCTGAATCTGTGTTCCCACGTAAACTGTACACCAGATGCCCGTCAGCCTGTGCCAATTAGTGCTCATGTTGCTAGGTCACCATGGTCAATCGAAAGCTGCATCAATAGGACTTGAAAAGATTTCCTCCCGATCAGACCTTCTGACATATTGAGCAGAATAATGGATGGGAAAAAACAGCCGAGTCCCCTACCCTAGATTCAAAATACTGAGCAGTAAGAATTCATTTACAACCCGCAATTAACTAGAAAGAATGGACTCCAAGAACGAGTCTAGACATTTTTAAAAATCAAGCCCATTTTCCTGTCTTGTACATGTTTACTCTTTGGATAGCATCTTAAATGTAGCCAGCTTGGTGATCTTGGGTCCAAATCTTTAGGTGACCGAAAGGAAATTTCACAGTTGAAATGAACAAAGTATTTTAAGTCCTATCTTTCTGATTCAATTGAGTTGAAGTACCTTTTTAAAAAATGCTGATACTTTTATGGAACATGTTAGAGTGTATTGAATATGAGGGACATAAAGGTCACTCTGGTACTGTATGTCCTATTTGACAAATGCAGGCAAATTAGATTGTCCTAAGATTTGGAGATGATGCTGGCCAGTTTGAGACTCTGGGCTGTATAACAGGTTTGACTTCTAATGCCAACATGATACTTCTTCACAGAGGCGTCGGGGCTGAACCTCTGCTGCCGTGGAACCGGATGCTCCAAACCCAAAATGCACCCTTCCAGCCAAACCAGTACCAGATGCTAGCTGGACCCGGCGGGTATCCACCCAGACGTGATGACCGTGGAGGGAGACAGGTGATACAGTGTGGGCCATGGGACGAAAAGCATGCTGCTCACTTTATACTTAGCCATGCCTCTAGGCGTGGCAGCATATTTTCTTAAAAACCTTTCTGGGTAAGGTTCCTGATAGAGTAGCTCAGCTGAACTTGGATCCCTCATTCTAAAATGTATATAGGGTTATAATCTGCCTTACTAAATCTGTTACACCACGAAGATGCTGAAGAATCTTTATCCCCAAGGCTCTTTTAATCATACCAGTCATTGGTA
This sequence comes from Paguma larvata, assembly GCA_030068075.1. Classification (NCBI taxonomy): domain Eukaryota; kingdom Metazoa; phylum Chordata; class Mammalia; order Carnivora; family Viverridae; genus Paguma; species Paguma larvata. Next base: position 4,241,197 of record CM057844.1, on the reverse strand, counting down.
TTTAGCACAATCAGTTGTCAAAACCTATTTTTTTATCCTTTAAGGATGTTCTTTGAGTAGAAACTAGATCTTATAATAGATGTTAATGTTCTAGAAGCTGAAAGTAAGAATCTAACCTTTCAACTGTACCTTACCCATCTTAGAAGTCTCCTGTCTTGATTCATCAGATGCCCTTTTTCATGGAAAGAAATTTCTCTTTCATTTCCCACATCTTGTTTTTTTTTCTTTTTTACTAAATTTAAATAGCTGTATGTTCAATGAGTATAATAATTCCTAGACAAATGTATTTAGTATGTCTAAGCTTCCATTTCCTTCTCTATAAAGCATCCCGTTTCAGCAATATTTAAGCCAGAGGTCTGTTTGCCTCTGTCTATTTGTCCCCCGCCATTTGATACCCTTGGTCAGTATTTACATGCTCTACAATCAAATCCTAGCTAGAGAACAGGGTTAGAATGCTGCGATTTAGTGTTTTAGAGTGTGTGGTGTTCATGGAGTTTGGCACCTGCAGTCATGTGAAGTGGTTTTAAGATTGCTTACCTGGTACTGCCTACAGGCCTTTTGCAGTGCTTCAAATATTAATTTTCTTAGGCAGGTTCTTGCCATGCATCCCTTTGTGTAAGACTGCTCTTTTGACAGCTAAGAAAAAAAAAATTTATACTTCTTTGTATGTATTCTTATAAGTCTGTTCACTTCACAAGAAAATAATCATTTTAATTATCTTTTGAGAGAATTTTGTTATAATCCATTAAAATCTGTTCATAGACTTTTTCTTTGAACACTGTCAGCCCAAGATGTCTAAAAATCATATCAATGGTTTGAGACTGTTTATGTTAGAAAGTCGATGGGATGATGCCACAGGCTGTCTAAATAATGAGTATTATTGAAATGGGGACATACTTATAAACTAGAAGAAACCCTGGAGAATTTTAAGTCCGAACACCTCATGTTCCAAGTCGGAAACTGAAACCCCATGGCGCCTGCACCCCGTGGCAGAGCTGGGGCCTGGCTGCCCTGTCCTGGTCCTGGTTTATCATGTTTCCCATCTCCTTCAGAGGAGTTTTTCTCTGTAAGGGACTGTCTGCTATTACAGCAGGTAAAATAATTATTCACTTAGAGGATATAAATCAGTTGGTAAATTTATAATTCTTTTAGGACCTTTTAGAAATACATTTCTTTCTCTCAATCTCTTTTTCATGGAGATACTTTTTATTAAATCACAGGTTTCGAAACCCTATTAAATTGCAGAAGTTCATTGTTGAAAACAATGTAATTATGATCCACTATATTTAGTGAGGATCATATGACTCATAATTTAAACTACTCAGTAACATAATGGGGGCAGGGCAGTCTATTTCAGACTCCTGGAAGCCTAGAAAGGGAATTTTGATGGAATCTTATGTTGTACAGAAATGTTATTTGCAAGCCTATTAGGATATGTTGTGAACATCACCAGTAATTGTTCATGTAATAATCTAATGTATTACTTAATATGCTATAATTTATAGCTAAATAAGTCCCCAAAAAATCCTTAAAATAAGTAGTTCATTAGGTCTCAACTGACTTTTTGCCTTAGTTAAGCAAAATGACTTTTCTAATGTAATATGTCTAAAGACGATGTAGGCATCTTACTACACAGTGTGGCTTGAATTACTGCCAGGGATGGCAGGGAAGACTGAGAACCACTAGTCGTCTACACAGAACACTTAACTGTAGTTCATTTATGTATATTTTAAGGAGTTTAAGTGACTGTTGTGGCTCATTTAGGTAGTTTTCAGCAGTAGCATTTGTGCTGGAGTCCAACTTTGCAATGAGCTTTGCATAAAACTGGGGACCCAGAGCACCTATTCATGAGACACTTTCCGTGTGATACATTTTTAAGACATACTCAGCTTCTTTATGGTGTGTTTTTCCAGAATTGTGTAAAATTAATTTATTTGCAGAGATGTTAATCCAGAAAATAAACTCTTGCTTTTGCTTATTTTCAGGGATATCCCAGAGAAGGAAGGAAATACCCTTTGCCACCACCCTCAGGAAGATACAGTTGGAATTAGGCTTTTGTAAAGCTTTCCCAGATCCTTTCATCGTTCTACAATTTTATGCTATTTGTGGAAAGATTTCTTTCTCAAGTAGTAGTTTTTAATAAAACTACAGTACTTTGTGTATTTCTTTTAACTGTGTATATTTCTACTGATCTGATCTCACTGTTTATGTTGCTTTCCAAAGACGTGTGTTGCATAATACAGTGGATCTGAATTTATTATTGCTTGTAAAACACATTTGATGGAATAGGAATACTGGTTTTTCATTATGGTTAAAATCAAACCAGCTGTGGATTTTAAAACACAGTGTATTCTAGATCATCTAAGATCCATGCTGATTTTTAATGCACAAGAATTAGGTATGAACTCTTGAGTTGGAACCCTCAGCCAGCTAGAGTATATATTGTTCAGTATTTCTTTGGAAACATTTCATTAATGTACTTGTCTTATGAAAATTTCTGAACTTTAGTAAAAAAAAAAAAAACAAAAAACTGAAACTCTGGTCTCCTGTGTCCTTACTTGTTTATAGTTTTTAAACATTGAAAACCTTGGCCAAATGTGTTTTTATAAGTCATTGTTTTCAGAAAACAATTTATTTCTACAATTGGATGTCAAAAGAAAATCAGTGTAGCAAGACAGCCCAACCAACTCCTATATTAATGTCAGCTACTGATTTGGCTAACTATATAATCTCTGAGAATAAGTTACTTACATTTTATAAACTTCATGTGTACTTGTACTCCAGATTTAAGGACTTGTTTTAAATCTTTACGGTGCAAAGTTGAATTCATAGCAAATTAGTCTGTGCTCCTTAGTATATTTTTTACGTTATTTTGTAATAGATTTTTTTTCACACATTTTTATTCTTTCTACTCAGCACACTATTATTACTCCTTATATTTTTTTGCTTTCAGTTCACACATGGCACTTGCATATGCATTTTCACTTGTTTGCTAGGACAAACTTACACGCACACACACGCACACAAGTACTTGCTGCTTTGTTTCCATTGGCCTGTTCTAGCCTAAGATTGTAAAATAAGGTTTCTCTTTGACCTTCTGACTTACGACATTTTTTCTTTAATAGTTCAGCTAAGGCACACTTGTTAATCTTAGCCTATGTGAGAAAAAAGGCCACCTTAACCTTGAATAGGAAGGTATTTTGAAGCTATTGAGTTCGTTGCTGGTGATGGGTGAATAGAGTAGGGTCCTTTATTGTTGAGACAAAGCATCTGTCTGCTGGGAATTAACAACACAACTATTGTGTATTACCTCACAATACATTAAAGTGATAACACCTTCTGTTTATGTCTTCCAAATACTACAAATGAGTAGCCACCTAAATGAAGTATTGCATATTCCAAAGGAACCCATATAAATGTCTTCCTGTCTATAGTTTTATAGGTACCCCAAACCCACACTTTCACAGAACCTATATTCTCTCTTTTAGGTTTTGTTTAATTTTAACCTATCATGAGCTTGTCTATAAAGTAATTGTTTTTGCTTGCCCTTTTCACAATTACATGTAACTGTTAAATTTGAAAACGAATATTTAAACTGGTATTTTGAAGACATGTAAGCAAAAAGCCTGATGGAAAAGCTGTGCTGGCTAGATTCCCTCTTAAAGGTGCCTTGGCCAGCAGCACACCTGCCAGCCGGCTGAACCCTCCCTTCCGGGCCATTTCCGTCCCTTCACCCTTGCTCCCTCCTCTCGCTCCTTACTCTTCCCTCCTCTCCTAACTTGTTCCCACGTCAGAATCTGCCAGAAAAAAAAATGCACTCAATTAACAAGTGAATGCTTTTAGAACTTAAAATGGAATATTTAAAGCTATAAATATTCCCTCCGTACTCGGGTGTAAAAATAGTTCATGGACCAGATTTAAATAATTACATTATCTTTAGGACATTTTTTCAGAGTCTCAAAGATGCTTAAAAATCTTGGAACATGAAAACAGTGACTTTATTGTGCGCTTAGGGCCCTTAATGCGCAGTTGTCTAACCTTTAAAGATCAAATGAGGTGATGCACGTTAAAATACAAAGCCATCTACAAACTGTTAGATTGCCATTTGGCGTTACAAAAGCAAATTGGGTGTAATGAGCGGGGGGGGGGTAAATGTTCATGCCTGGGCGCGGGGCGTCGGGACCGGCAGGGGTGGGGCTGACGGTTCTGAGCTTCGGTGTTCCGCCGGGCGCGTTGGAGGTCGGGCGCACTTCCGACCTCGTTGAGGACCCCGGGACCCGGCGACGTCGCAACTGGGCAGGGATAGAGGCGACGCCCGGGAGCCGCGGGCCTGGCGTGGCAGGAACAGACGCGCCGCTTCTCCGAGGCAAGGCCCCCACACCCGCCGGGCGGCGGCGGGACGGGGAAGCGCTAGTCCCTCGGCGCACGTGGGGGGCGCGCCCGGTGCCCACCGGATCCTCTCGGCCCTCGCGGCCCCGCCCGCCGGATTACGGCGTCCAGCCGCTCTCCAGCCCGGGGTAGGGGAGGGGGAGGGGCGAGCCGCGGGTGTCTGGCAGGGCGGGCACGGGAAAGTTCAGACCCGCGACCCGCAGGGTGGCCTGTATGTCGCGGCCCCCGCAGGGCCCAAAGCGCATCATTGCTGCAGCGGCAGCAGTCCTCGGTTCCTGGAAGCGGCGCCGAAGCTTCCCCACCTGCTCATTTCACTGTCTCAATTCCCGGCACGAATACAAATACCGAACCTGTGAGGAGGTGATGGAAATCTTCTTCCGAGGCTGCACTTTTTAAGTTCTAGGTCTGAACGTAACCGAATTGAGCTAAGCTTAGAAATCTAAAATTTACACGTTTTCTGATGAGTCAACACTCCTCATTCCGGACGGCAGAGAGGTGGCTGGTTCCGTCCGGCTAGTCCGGTGCCCCTTCCCGACCGCCCCTGAGGGTCATGGAGCTGAGATCCTGCCACACTGTTCCTGGCGATCGACCGCCCTACTATTACTGACCAGGAAAAAGTCAACAAACAATAAAATGACAAACGGCCCGTTCTCGATGGATTTTTCCTCCACGCAGCGTAACGTTAACTGCTTGTGTTGCTTGTTTCCGATTTCGTAATTATGGAATGAAGGCCAAGAGAGAACATAGTATGAGTTTTGTATTTGAAATGGGAATATTCATTACTGCAAAATAGTTTGCACAACTTAGAGTTAGGCAATATTAATGGTTAAACCTTTATTAGAAGTCACTGAAACAATGACTGAAATAGAGGTTACAAGGGATTTAAAAAATTAAATGGTCCTTCATTCAGTTTTGGGTACATATTATCCAATTGCAGGTAAATATATAAAACAGAAACAGTGAAACCAAAAAAAAAAAAAATAAAACAAAACCTCTCCCAGAAGCTTCCACTACCTCCCAACTTAAAAATAATAAAATAAAAGTAATCTTGAAATCACAAAATTATCTCAATACTCACTATGGAGAGGGAGTTCCTGAAGGGATGTGGATGCAGTTCCCGCGTGCCATTTTCTCTGAATCTTCTCCAGATGCTCACCAATTTTCACTAGCAGTAAAAGGCTATTCATTTTTTTTTTTAATAAAATGTATCCTAACTCCGTGTCTCATTTGGTTTGGACATGGCAAGTAGCAGAATTTTTTAAATACTGGACTGAAATAGTTAACATACAGGGGTTTGTTCTCACATGTTAGTGTTACATTAAACAGTTGGGCAACATCATTTATGCTCTGAACATCTGAAATTTGTCTTGCCACTACATAATACATTATTTTATGCATTTTATGCACAAATTGACATCTAAAAACACACTTGGTGGGTCTTTATGTGATTGTGGTTCACAAATTTATTCCAAAAGTCTTTCTAAATCATCAGTATTCAATGCAGCTAACAAAGCAACTCTTTGGAAGGTGCTTGCATTTAGTGAACAGGGATTCTGATTTGCTTTAAATTGTAAGTAAACAATTGATAGCAGGATGGAGGTTGAACACAACATCTGTGTTGATAAAAGTCTGATTGACTACTTGTTCTTTAGGTTTTAATTCTGAGCACAGCCTTAAATAGAAGACAACTGGGTTACACCCTCCATGGGTTCCATATACAAAACACCCTTCCTGTGTCCCTCAGCACTGCACACTGTCACACACCCAGCGGTTCAGTTTACATCCCGACACAAATTACAAAAAAAGTACCTGAAATCCCTGCTGTTCCTCTCTGCAACTTTGATTCTGGGTTTTTGTTTCTGTGCCTCAACTGGAAAAGATACGTTTGCTGTACAACCCCAAAAGATTTTTAAAAAAAAATATCACATCTGCAGTTAGTGTTTCTGGAACCGAGTTTTGCTATGGCCTCTGCTAAACTTTGAGAGGGCTTTGTTCCACTCAGACCCTGTGTGGGCCCTCCCTCTTGGTTGTGAAGACACTTATCCTCCTCTTCAGTTAATGAGTTTCACCTAGTCTGGCCGTTTGTGTTTTTATAAAAGATCTGCAAAGCACTAATTGCAAAAGAAGGAAAAAAAACCCTCTTGCTTTGTGTTAATCAGAATGTGGAATTCTTTAGTAAAAACATTTTCTGTTTTAATGTTTCAAGAACCAAACCCTATCCTAATTTCAGGATGTGCACACATAAACTCAGTGCACATCTGAGTGTAGAACGGTAAGCTGTCTGCAGCAGTTAACTTCTGGCAGTGGTTCTGTTACTATTGAGAGCAATGCTGAAAGGAAAAAGATATGCCGATGGCAAAAAATACACTTTCAGAAAATACTGTATAAAGAAGGCTATTTTTTTCTTAATGATCTTTTTGATACAGAGTTCACTTAGTCTAAGAGACTCTTTGTTGTAGATATAAATTATATCAAGGGAAAAAACTGTCCGTGAAGACTTATTTTCTTTATTTGTTACTTGGGGCCCTTAGTCCATAAGCTATTATTGTTAAGTATTGGGCTGTTTTATATATATATATATATGTAATACACGCACATATTGCAAATCTTGTGGACTTTTGGAACATGTTTTTCTAGAAGTAAAACTTCAACATCTGGTACTAGTGTGAGGAAACCAAATCAATATAAACTAACATTTTAAAATTTGTCACATCAAAAATAGTTATGCTAGCTTGGCAAACATTTTAAACGTCAATTCTATTAATATGTAAAAACGCAAATTGGGAGAATTTTCTGTAGGTGTAATTGCACCATTTTCATACTATTATTTTTTGCTCGAATTATTTTTTATGTAAAATGTTTTCTAAAAATTAGTTCTTTTCCAAAAATGCATTCAGAGACCTTTGATAAAGGCTGATCCCCTTGCTTTCTTCAATGATTGTTTTTTCCCCTCTGTGAAAGGGGACTGGAGTTTTATTATTACTATTACTTACTATGTAAAATACAGTGTAGAGAAAGTCCATGTATAATTTCTAAAACAGCTTCCGTAGGATTCACTTTGCACATTCAGAAAAAAACACCCGAACAATGAAGTGAAATGTTTCAGCCTCAAACTAATTCTAATACTTCAAATGTATGAGAGTTTAGGGTCTCTGCCATTTGTGTTTATCATTTATAAATCATGCTTTATCCATGTTATAATTTTCATTCATTTTATATAAGCTAACGTTTTTCAGCTTGCTTTTGGTGTTTTTTTTCCAATACCAGTTATTTAAATTATGACTAAACTGGGCTGCGTTGTTATGTCATGCCAAAAAGTGTAAAAAAAAAAAAAAGCCGAACCATAATAAAACCTACACAACTTAGTGAAAAAGAAATGACCACTTGACTTTTACCAAAAAAGTACTTAAGATTCTTTTAAGTTATATTTAAATATCCATTTAAAACATAGGAAATATAAATTGGCATATTAAAGAGTAAATACATTATTTGTACAATAAAACACCAACAAGTTCGGTGTGCAACCCCTATTAAGTTCAAAATGTGGGAAAATTATAAATATTTCTTATTCTTTACATTCTGATTACAATTCAATAAATCATTTTATTCTCCTCCTTCTTGACATGCTTTGAAATAGAGATTAATTGATGTCAATTTTAGCAAATTTGCTTGCTTATTCTGGTATTTTAAGATATTCAAATTCAGACAAGCAAATAATTTAGAGCAAATAATTTGTCTATGGAAGGATAGCGTGCATTTATTTTATCAGTTGATTTGGGAGACCAGATTTTACATAAAGTGTAGTTTACAATCCTTTCTTACAATGAGCTGCAATCTTATGGTAGGAAATATCCTTTTTCAAGGTAATATAGAAACACTAATTTGCCAAATAACGATGAAAACATTCTAAAATCAGCATCAAATATTAAAAAGCTGTTGTCAATCGATAGAAGCAGAGTTTTGCTTATTTTTATTCCATTTCTCTATTACCTAAATGGCAATAATTCCCCTGCAATAATGTTGCTATGTGCATGATCCACCTTGAGCTACAATTTATTTTCAATCAAGCATTAATGAAATTGCACTTAAGGGGGAGCCTTTGAAAATTAATCTTTCAAGTTCCACTCCAAAAAAGGATTCTTTGTTAAAGCTGGGTTGATTTTTAGAGCTACAAACACCAACAAAGTTTCCAACTTTTAAAACTCTGAGAGCTTTGGTTAGGAACGTGGTGGATGTGGACACAGCCAGCTTTTCGAATAATTTAGGAACTTCTAGAAGGAGGAAATCACCATCTCAGCCTCCCGGCGTGGTATTATTCAATTCCAGGGCCGTCGCTGTCCCCCAACCCCCAGCGGAGCGGTCCAGAGCGTGCCCCTCTCCATGACCCATTCGTTAGCTTTTGATCGCCGCGTACACAAGGGTCCGCTTCGGTGTGTTTTCCCCATCCATTCTCAAAGTTCCTAGTACACCCTCCGCGCCGCAGGCAGGACCCCAACCCGGGCGCCCGCGCGGTCACCATGTCCTGCCATAGAGCAGGTTGGCGCCGAGCACGCCGCCGCCGTAGTCCCCTGCCGCCGCGTCCAGGGCCGCCAGACCGCTCCCCGGGCCGTGCAGCGCTGGCGGGCTGGGCGACAGCTCCTCGAGCTCGGGCGCCGGCGTCGGGGCCGGCGGCTGCGGGCCGGCCTGGCCGGGTGTCGGCGTGCCGGCTCCGTTCTGGCACGGCTTGCCGTCCTTGACCAGCACGGGCACCGCAACGCGGCGCGGGGACGGCGGCGGCGGCGGCGGCCCCAGGCCGCCCTCCTGCTGCAGCTGCTGCGCCGCCTTGTCCTTGGCCTGCCTCTTCATCTTGTAGCGGTGGTTCTGGAACCAGATCTTGACTTGCGTGGGCGTCAGGTGGATCATGCTGGCCAGGTGCTCGCGCTCCGGCGCCGACAGGTACTTCTGCTGCTTGAAGCGCCGCTCCAGCTCGTAGACCTGCGCTTGCGAGAAGAGCACGCGGCGCTTCCTTCGCGGTGCCGCCGCCGCCGCGTGCAACGGCGCCAGGGTCTTGGCCGCGTCTGCGATGCCCGTCAGCGACCCCATGCCGGCCACGTTCACACCCGCGGATGGCCCCATGAACCTGGAGACTGGGGAGGGGCCGGAGGGGGAAGCCCGGTGAGCGCCAAGCCCGCCGGGAGCCCGCGCCCGCCGCCGCCTCGCGCTCTTCACACGCGCGGGCCGCGACGCCGGCGGGACCCCGGGCTGTGTCCCGGTACCCTCCGCGCGCCCAGCGTCCCCCTTCGGGTCCCAAGACCCCCGCGTGCCCCCGGCTGGGTCCCAGCACTCTCCGCGCGCCCGGCGGCCCAGCGCCCCCCGCCGGGTCCCGAGACCTCCCGCCCCGCGCTCCCCCAGCCCGGAGCTCAGCACCGTCGGTGTCCCCCGCGCGCGCGCACGCGCGCGCGCTCCCCGAACCTTGACAGGCAAAGCCCGCGCCGTCCGCCTGCCCTCAGTCCCCGCGCTGCCCGCCCCGCTCACTTGACGAGTAGCGCGGGTCCGGGTTGGCGCCGTACCAGCCGGTGGCCGCGGCGGCCGCGCCGCCCCGCATGCCGTCCGTGTAGGCAGGCAGCTCGCCCACGTTGCCCAGGCCGCCGTTGCAGTAACCGCCCATGGCGCCGTGCGGGAACTGCGAGACCCCGGGCGGCATGTGGTAGGTGGCGGCCGCGGCCCCCAGGGGCGCCCCCAGACCCGGCGGCGCGCCGTCCATGGCGCCGCCGAACTTCTTGTAGGTCTCCTCGATGGGGCTCAGGATGTCAGACACGGAGAAGGGCGTCGTGTGCTTGGGGCTCAACGACATGGCTCGGCGGACGGCCAGGTAGGGGGGCCCGGGGCGGGCGCGGGCGGGACGCGGCGGCCGCTGGTCGCCGCCAGCCCGGCTGCGGCGGGAGCGCCTGTGACGAGGAGTCGGCGGTGCGGCGAACCCCCGAGCCGCGGGATCTGGGGTTTATTTTAGTCCGCCGCCAGGTTTACGACAGACTCGGGGGGCGGAGCAACATCCCAAACGAGCAAACAATGGTCATTGACATCTTTTTCTCTACCCCCCCACCCCCCGTAATGGAGGCAAAAAAGGTAAAGGGGGCAGTTGGGTGTTTCTTGACAAGATCAACCCCCTTTGCTTGCTCCATCCTTCCAGCCTCGGTCCCGGCAGTTACCCCAGCCCTCGAGCACCAGAAATAGAAACTCCGAGGTCGGCGTCGAGGCTTGACGTCAAGGACTCGGAGCTTCTTCCCATCTAGACCGCAGTCTTCCTAAACGGACTTTGTAGCAAAGTCCAGTGTATTTGGAGAGCGAGGATGTGGTGCTGAGTTGGAGGGGGTTGTGCAGGGCTCTCCTGGTCCTCTCCGGCGACCAGCCGCTCATTCGCTCCATCATCTAAAGTGTTAAAAAAAAAAAAAGGCTCTTGGGTCCCACCGTAAGAGCGCATAAAGAGATGAGGTACAATGACCACCCTCTGCCTTTGTAGGGCTTCTAATTTATGCATCTTTAGACCCTTAAGCATCATTTTGTGGGCAACCAAACGGGCACTTCTAAATTAGCTCCAAGTAGCCAAATCCAAAGAAGAGAGAAAACACGCACACAGAGACACCCACAAATACACAGATGCTAACTTGTAAGTATTCTGTTTTTATCTGTGGGGATGGACGTTGGGTAAGAGAGTACATTTTTATTTGTTGGGCTGTTTCGTGTTCAATTTGCACATGGAAAGTTCATCACAGTTTTCTTTCCCTTTGCTGTTGCTGCTGCTTTTTCCTTCTTCCCTCCCTCCCGCCTCCCCTGTCTCGCCGTCGTGTAAGTATCTAACTTAGGGTTTTTTCTCCTATCACTACCACGATCAAAGAAAAAGAGGGGAAAAAACCTTGAAAAATCTAAATATTTCTAGTTGTTTGAAATGGGTCTTTTTGTTGTTAGGAAACATATAACCTGTTCAAGGAATATGAAATGGATGCATAAACCAGGTAAAAATGATAGTTTCTTTTGAAAAATATGAAATCATAGATAACCTGCTTAAAAAGAAAACTTTGTCACTCTTTAACCTGCAAATTTTCCTGCAGAGCAAAGAACTTAGTTTAAGTTCGCTCCACCAAATGCTGAACATAACAAAGAATAAGACAAAAGAAGTATGCAAAGCATATTGACCAAATTTTGAAAAAAATCCTGCAGTTAAAAAAATGAAAATTGGGAAATGAAGATACAGTTTTTAAGTTTTCCTGGAGACTGGTGGGGCAGGAGAAAGAAAAACAAGGAGAATGCTTTCTTAAGCCAGATTTTATTGTTTAAGAAGAAGAAAAGGATGTGTGAAAATGATTCCAGTTTAACCGAAGGGTACATGTCTTGAAGGCAAGAACAGTGTTATCTATTCCTTTTCCTGTTTGGCTGCAGTCCTTTGGTTGGAATGTCTTCCATAGCTTTGCTCTTATTGTTTTAATCTTCGTTTTGTTCATTTCAGTGAGTTTTGCAAAGAATCTGCCCTCTGTGGGGGTAAGGAGTATGGAGAAGGATCAGTATAGTCATCTGTGAGAACAAAGTGTCAACCAGCCAAGTGCATAGAGTATTATTTTAAAATACTAAAAGAACGAATGGCAGAGTTACATGAATTGTTTGCAGTTGTCAGTTAATCGACTTGGCAAGATTAGTATCGCTACAATTTAACATGATATTACTTTTACAGGTCTTTCCTGAACTTGAGTCACTTGGGCTAGATCTTCATCCTCACCTGCACTGGAATTGCCTATTAATTTTTTAAAAATTAGTGACACACAAAGAAGCATTTATGTATGTACGTAAGTGATTGCTGGAAGCCTCAAGACTGCAGTTTGGCTTTTAAATTCTGATTTAATTCAAATTGTATTGTTTACTCGTATTAGTTTAAATAAAAAATAGTAGAAAGTCTTTCATTTCAAACTTTTCTCAGCGACAACAAGGTAAGTAAAAATATTTGTGTTATGGCATTTATGGTTTTAAAAAGTCTGTGGTGAACCATTATATTTTATTTTTCAAGTTCAGACATGTCTCAAAAATGAAACCTACTGTCATAATGTTCATCTTAATTAGTTACACACTTGAAAAAGTGCTTATAAGATTTTTTTCCAGATAATTATTATTTACTCTTTGTTCAGGCCGTGTACTTCATCTCGCGTAGCTTGTTGTGCAGAACCACAGGATAGCAGTTCACATCAAGTTGTTGCTTATTTTGTTTTTCAACTGTGTTGGGTCCTGCTACAGGTTAATTTACATATGGAAGGCTCCCATTTTTAAATTAAAAAAAGCATTTTATCCTATGTAGAGGCTCTCTGCTGAGAGTTACTTTCTGGCTTCTGGGGAACTTGATGCCTTGAATATTACTCCTTCACTAGAAGTCAGTGGGGGAAAAATATGCATAATCTTTAACATTTCTCTTTCTCAATTATTTGTGTCTCATTCTGGAAATTATGTACTTTTATGCTGGAAACACTATTTGGATATATGCAGATGATTCTGAAAGTAGATGTAGTCTGGAGGATGTGTATGTACACAGATGTATATCTGGAGAATGTATGTGTATACAGACACAAATTGAAACAATTCAACTGATACTCCATTAAAGCCTGTCATCAAATTCACTTCATCCGATTATTGTCTGCCTAAGTTAGGTATGGAAATTTACACTCAGTAGATTCTTAAATACTATTGACTAAATTGGATTTCACAGGAAATGTATTTTTTTTTTTAATTTTTAACATTTTTTTTTAACATTTATTTATTTTTGAGAGACAGAGAGCAAGCGGGGGAAGGGGCAGACAGAGAGGGAGACACGGAATCGGAAGCAGGCTCCAGGCTCTGAGTTGTCAGCACAGAGCCCGACGCGGGGCCTGAACCCACAAACTGTGAGATCTGACCTGAGCCAAAGTCGGCAGCCCAACTGACTGAGCCACCCAGGTGCCCCAGGAAATGTATTTTTAAGGAATGCTTTTTTGGGGGGTAGGAGGATTTTTCTTTCCTAAAAAATAATGCTGGCACTCGGGGGAGGGGGGAGGGAAGCAAATACCACCAAAGGGAATACAGTGGAAAGAGGTGGGCCTCCCTCCTACTCCTCTCCTCCAGCCTCTCACTTTCTCTTTTCAGATGCACTGTTACCTGTTTCTCTTGGGATAGTCTGTACAATTGGAACTATAAAACCATTTTACACACCAGAGGTAGCATGTTCTGTATGGTTTGGTACCTTGTCTTTTGCGTAGTTTATGTTTTTGTAATTTTACACATCCCACTTAGCACTGGTAACTTAATACATGGGTTGTGGCAGAGATAGAATATTTTCTAGACAAAAAGTTTCAGATCTCTTGGCTTCTTGACAAAACTGTGGCATTTGTTGAAAATCTCTGATGTGTCTGTTACCCTTAGGGCCAAAGATATTTGGCAAAAACAGAAACAAATTCTGAAGTAGAAGCCTTTTCCAAATTTGGGATTTGCTCTTGTCAGAAGCTCAGAGAAAGGGGCCTGAGAGATGTTGAGAAACCGTCTGACATATCCATCCAGTACTTAAAGGGAAATGTGTTTTTTCTAGGTTGTTGCTTTTCTGTCTAGCAAATAGATTTCTAATGTGTCCTAAGTTTCCTTATAAAGACAGACTGTGTTTGAAAATATAACTTTTGCTCGACATTCAAGAAGATAACTGATTCTTAGAAATGAGACATTTGCCTCATTTCTGATTAGTTTAAAATAATTGTGAAATAGTATGGCTAATAAAATCCCTATTTTGTGGAGGTAACTTTAAGATACCATCCTTGCAGTTGGGGAGGAATAAAATAAACATGCCAGGATAGTACTTTGTAGCAAAATTTGAGGTTATAAAGAGGAAATAAGACAAGTTTCATAAACAAAACAAAACATAAAAGTTTTAAAAAATTATGAAAAAATTTTTTCTGATGTACCTGGCTGGCTCAGTCAGTGGAACATGGGATTCTTGATCTCAGGGTTGTAAGTTTGAGCCCCATGTTGGGTGTAGAGATTACTTAAAAATAAAATCTTGAAAAAGTGCTCATTTCTTCAATTTCTGAAATTTTGTTCTCATTTCTTTTTAATCATAAAAATCTTTTGTTTTAAATGTTCATTTCAATTATTTTGAATCTCTTATGATAATTTTACACTTAGATTTATGCAACTTTGTTGCTTCTCTCTCCCTTTCCCATTGGAGTACAGCAGAGGTAGGATTTTTCACAGTACCTGCACACCTGCCTGCCGTGTTTCCATCTCTGAATCCTCAGTCTCTCCATGGTACACTGAAATGCAGCTAGGGACTAGGGCTGAGGAGAAATGGTAATCTTTTTCTGGGAGAACAAGAGGAAGAGACCAGAGAACTTGACACCTCTCACCTCATCCCTACAGTCACCTGTTTATATTTGCTTCACCAAATGCACACTCTGCGATTGAAAAAATCTTGAATTACTCTTTGAGATTCAAATATTTTTGATTGAAAATAGTTTCTGACCAACGAATATATTTTAAATTAAGATGATTATTAATAAAATGTGAGGACAAATGATAGGTGTTAAAGACACTGCTGTTGAAATCATCATAATAAGGAGGTTCAATTAAATGATTCCTAAAAAAACAAAAACAGAAGCCTCTCTTTCTAGGGTCAAGCTGTACAACAAGGTTTTATAGTGACAGTAGAGAATAACATTAGACTACCCAGGGACGTAAATACATGAAAATTGAATAGTATGTCATAACTCTTTAACTGTAGGATTTTGAGCTTGAGCTAGAAATTTGAATTTTTGTGTGCTTAAAAAAATATTTTAGAGTAAGTAATAAAATACTAGATTGGGGAAATGATGGCAATATTGAAATATATTTTTTATTTCTGAATAAGAACTTTACTCGTGTATCTTGCTTACATAGAATGTTTAAGATCTTTTAGAATATAATAGAATTTCTCTTGAACAATATCTTTGACATATTTTTATATGTTTTGGAATGTCATTAAAATAGCTTTTTTATAGGAAAAAAGAATCCTTTGAATTTTAGACAAAACCATATTTCTATTTATTATTTTGTGGGAGGAGCTAGTCATTCTACAGATTTAGCCCTATCTCTACACATACCTCATTAATGAATATATACCTTTTTTAAAAATATGTACTATGCTCTCAATTCTTCCTTATCTAAAGAGCTTACTGAATTTAATGTAAAATCTCTTACAGCAAGTCCTATTAAAGATGTATATCACCTTACATTTACAAATTGAATTGTAATTATAAAGGAAGGTATCAGTCTTTACCCGTAAGTCAGGTAATTGGGTTATTGTTGCCATCACTTAAAGGAGAAATTCCAACTTTTGACATTTTAGTAAATGTATTATTTGTTGCATTCGTTAATAGCATTTCACAAAATACATTTTAGAAGAAGTAACTATGACAGTAATGTAATTTGAGAATAATTTGCCCAATTTTGTCCTGTTTTTTCTTGTCCTGCTAATGATGAGCTGTTTGACAGATAGTTTTATATATCTGCATGTTAGGCTAGTGTTCGCCTCATAAATCAATATGAATTTGGGTAGATTTTAAACAACTTAATTATTGGTTCAGTAATTTGCTTTAAAAATATAATAATTTTATTAATCTACTTTATCCAGGCATTGAATGCCATGAAGAGAACTGAGTGATAAAGTTTGTGAAGTAAGCAAATAATGGAATCTGACTCTTCAGTAAACCCAGTATTTATTAAGTTCTGGAAAATGAAGTACAGCACTAAATTTAAAATGTAGTTTGATTTAACACACAGGGAATGACAACAGGTAATACTGCAAAGGTGATTCAGATTGGTTTCAGACAGAACCTAGAAATAATAGAAGTTTTACAAAAGAGCTACAAGCTACAAACTATTGGAATTTGGTGAAAAATGCCAAATAAGAATTGCTTGAGAAAACGAGTACCAGTTCGAATGAAAGCAACTTACTGGTATGTGGTATAATATATAATTATCTAATAGAAAAAACAGATTACTCCACATCGCTTCCAAAATAAAAAGCATATATATGCAAAAAAAAAAGTTTAAAAAACAAAACTAACTTGGGGCGCCTGGGAGCCTTAGTTGGTTGAGCTTCCAACTTCAGCTCATGTCATGATCTCACAGTTCACAAGTTGGAGCCCCGCATAGGACTCTGTGCTGACAGCTCAGAGCCTGGAGCCTGCTTCGCATTCTATGTCTCCCTCTCTGCCCTTCTACGACTCATTCTCTGTCTCTCTGTCAAAAATGAATAAACATCAAAAAATAATTAAAAAAAAAACTAACTTAACCATAAGAATAAATGGCAAACTTCAATGGCTGAAAGATTTTTTTTTAATTACACAGTAAAAAGAAAGGAAGTTTAAAATTGAACTTGTAACTGTTTAAAGTTCACTTTTTAATGGGATAAATAAATCTTGAACTGTGAAGAGTATATTGAGGCTGAATGTTGTGCATGGCACAACACATTGTTTGTGTTTATGTACTTACTGTTATAAAGTATTCTGAAAGATCTGAGTAAAAACTTTCACATATGACATTTTATTTTTCTATAAGTTGTCTGGTATGTGCGGTGATTTTTTCTAGAGTTAATTCTCTTAAATGTAAGATTTCTTTAAAATAATCAGTGGTAGTACATATATGATTGAGCTACCATTGTGAACATAATTGATGGCAGACTGCTTGATGCTGCTCTTATGAACAATTTACGGAGATTAAAAGGGTGATGGAAATGGTGGTTTAGGAATTGCTTTCTAAAGACACTGGAGGATCGAAAAGAAACCTGGGGTTTCCAGTGCCCTCTGAAATTATTTTCACATAAAACCATGGTTTAGTAGGTATAAGTGTAGTATAAGTGCTCTGCTCATGAAAAATAATATTTATGTGGGAAAAAGAGATTATTTGGTCATGGATCTTAAATGAACAAATTGGAGTGTCTATTCTACAGCTATTTCAAAAGGGGGAAACGGAGAATGTTCTGTATATTCAGTATTCCATATGGGATTGCCTTTTCTTCCAGGCAATAAATGAATATATGTAAATACAAAAATTAAAAACACTTTTCATATTCAAAGTCTAATCATGAATAGTCCTTAGCTTTTTTTCCACATATAAATTGCCATATTTCTATGTCTTCAAGTAGTTAAGTTGTGGTTCTCTCACATAGATATTTTGACATAGAGACTCAGGAGGAATTAATTATATGATGCGAAAGAGAAAAGCTTAATTATACATTTATTCTTTCCTTACATTGATTCATAAAGGATATGAGGCAGTTTATAAATAAACAGATTTGTGTACTTTTAACATTTAGTGAGAATCTGAACCTGATAAATAAAGATCCTATAAGAGTAGGAAGTTAACATCTAGGTGAAAAAAACAAGTATACAGGCCATGAACCCTACTATGTTCCTACAGTTGAACTTCCCACTTGTCTCTAAGCTTCCTAATAGTCAATTCAAAAAGCCTGTGTCCACTCTTTTTCTTTTTAGGGAGAAACACCCCTGATTCCTCTAACACTTCACTTACAAATTCCTCATGGGATGGGGGGTTCACATAGGAAGCATAAAGTACTTAATAGTTCTGTAGCAGACTGAGTTATTATTATTCCCTAAGGTTGGCTCGTTATAGTGGCCATTCCTAAAAATTTGAGCCTGCAACACCAATCAGTTTAATTAAGGTAACTCTGAAGGGTGGGAGCAAAATAATTATGGCCCAGATAAGCAACCTTCTTATATTCCAGGAATGAATTCCATACTTTTCAAAGAAGACCTCCTAAAAGCCACCACAGTGTTCAACAGTTTGGTATTAGTAAGTTCTTATCCTGAGGCTCAGTTACTGTGATTTACATGAATCATACCTCCTTCAGTCTTTTCATGCCAATTTATGTCTAGCCTTTTCATATAAAACCATCTAAATATAAGAAGATATATTATTATGATATTATCTTATGTTTTCTCCATTTCATAGAAAAAAAACCCCCAGAACAAAAATATCTGGAATGAACACACACAACTGTATTAACCAATAATTTGTCAAGTGATTGCTATATGCTTAAGAGTATCCTGAGTGCTTTAGAAAATTGGGAAGAGAGAGACAGAGACAGAGCACAAGTTGGGGAGAGAGCACAAGAGAGCACAAGAGAGGGAGACACAGAATCCAAAGCAGGATCCAGGTTCTGAGCTGTCAGCACAGAGCCAGATGCAGGGCTTGAACCCACAAACTGTGAGATCATGACCTGATCCGTAGTTGGCAGCTTAACCAGCTGAGCCACCCAGGCTCCCCTTGAAACAGTACTTTTAAATTATATGTACATTATGTATTACTTTATTATTTTAAGTTATATGTAAATATGTGTATGTTCATATACATGTGAGTATATATATGTGTTTGTATATGTTTGTGTGAATGGAACATATGTGTATGTTCATGTACATGTGAGTATATATGTGTTTGTATGCGGTTGCATGCATGGAACATATGTGCACGTTCATGTACATGTGAGAATATATGGAAATGTTTGTATGTACTGAACATATGTGTATGTATGTGTTTGCATGTATGGAACATATGTGTTCGTGTTTGTGTGTACAGAACACGTATATGTTCATGTGCATGTGAGTATACATGGAAGTGTATGTGTAGAACATATGTGTATGTTCATGTACATGTGAGTATATATGTGTTTGTATGTATGAGTATATATATGTTTGTATGTATGTGTATGTATAAAAATACATGTCAAGTTCTAAACAATTGGCTTACAAATGAATTCTTTAGCGTATAGCCCATTTGTAGGGTGGGGATAAGGCTAATATACTAAAACTCTCTAACGTTTATTAATCTCTTGCCAGTGTGCTAGGCACATTCATGAACTTTAGGTGTTTATTTCATGTAATAGTTACAATAGAAGAGAACTTAAAATGTGATTGACATTGGCAGTGAATTCAAATGAAAAATATTTTGAAAAGGAGTGGGGAAAGAGATCTCAAAGAAAATGGTTTATACTGCTTTCCTGCAGTACAAGGTTGATGGATCAGAATTTATGCAGTGTTTGAGTAGCTATTGTTAATTAGACTATTCTTACATTGCATACTATTTTGATGGATAACTAGAGAAAGTTTACAAACTTACTGTTCAACTCAATGTTTGTTTTGTATACATTTTCTCTATAAGGAGAGCAGAAAGTTTGGAAGCTTTAAGTGGCTATAACTAGGGATAGTAATAGAGCAGTGATAAAAGGTGTTTCTTTCCTATGCTTACTACAGAATAAAATAATTTCCTTAGAAAAGTTAACAATATAATTTTTCAAGTTATAGTGAATTATAAATATTTGATTTGCAAATTATAGGCATTATTGATATCAGCTTAGTATTAAAATTATTAAAGTAACAAATAGAAGCTTGCTGCAAAACAAATGGAAAATAATCTGTATGTATATAGAGCAATTCTGTCCAATAGAGATACAATGTGAGCCACATATATAATTTTAAACATTCTAATAGCTACATTAAACAAAGTAAAATCAAACAGGTGAGATTGAATAAAAGTATATCTTATTTAACCCAGAGTATACAAATGTCCTTTCAATAACCAACATAAAAATTACTGAGTTTTTGGTCACTAAATCTTTGTAATTTTACACTACTGAACATATGTACATATTTATTTATGTATCTAGACCTTATGTTCACACTTTGAAAAGATATAATGGTATTATCACATATATATTCATTTCCTTTCTTCATTTAATTATATTTTATTTCACTTTCCACATCAGTACCTATACATACGTTCCTTGTCAGTACAAATATATGCTTTTATGGCATTGCATGTCGATGTTC
Source organism: Paguma larvata (assembly GCA_030068075.1). Lineage (NCBI taxonomy): Eukaryota > Metazoa > Chordata > Mammalia > Carnivora > Viverridae > Paguma > Paguma larvata. Next base: position 4,220,945 of record CM057844.1, on the reverse strand, counting down.
ATATGATCACATATTCTATGATATGGTTTTACTATACATTGCATCAGCCCCTGTTAATGAGTTTAGGCTCTTCTTTCCTCTCCTCTCTCTGTTCCCTCTCCTCCTCCTCCTCTCTTCTCTCCCCACCCCTTTCTATTATAAGCAGTGCTGCAGTGAACACACATGCAGATCTTCGGGTACTGGTACAAATATTTCTGCAGACTAGATTTCTAGAAGTGAAACTGGATCAGAGGTAAGTTATTATAAGTTGACTTACTAATGAGCTTTTTAGAATATAGCCCATTTATAAGGAGGGGATAAGGCTAATAATACCCTATCCATTTATGGTAGATGTTGAAATTACCCTCTAGGGGCACCTGGGTGGCTCACTCAGTTAAGCATCCGACTTCAGTGCATGTCATGATCTCATGTTTCGTGGGTTCAAGGCCTGCATCAGGCTCTGTGCTGACAGCTCAGAACCTGGAGCCTGCTTCGGATTCTGTGTCTCCCTCTCTCTCTGCCCTTCCCCTACTCATGCTCTGACTGTCTCTCTCTCAAAACTAAGCATTAAAAAAATGTTTTTAAAAGAAAGAAATTTGTCTCCAAAAGGTCATCTCAGTTTACGTATCAGCAGTGTATGGTGTACCCTTTTCTCCCTGCATCTCTCACCATCACTAGATAATCATTAAATTTTTTTTTTCCAGTCTAGTTCGGTTTTACACACATAATTTAGTAATCTCTTTATTGTTCTCCTTTTTACTAAAGTACTACAGTTCATTTAAAAACAATAAAATTAGCCAAGAAATATATAAAGTGTGAAGGGGAATGTCCCCTGAAATACATCCAGAGATAACTGCTCTTAAATAAGTATTCAAGCTTAAAATTTTAGCTTACAACTCTAATATTTAATTTGCATTTTTCTCCTTGTTACTTTGAGGGGAATATGGCATAATACAAAACAGTTATGCTTTAGAATTAGACTTCAGTTAAATCCTACTGTAATCTAAACTGTAAAATTTGGTTGCAAACTTTACTTGACTATTCTGAACTCAATTTTATCATCTGTAAAAATGTGAAGGTTAGCTTAAATGTGTTTAACAGATGGAATCACCTATCAGTTTCATAAAATGTTTGCCTTATTTTATTACTTTCTTTTGCTCTGCTTTTTTTCTGAGAACAACAAAAGGACATATTTCTTAATATACTATGTTTTATTGCAGCGGTTGGAAACCCACAATATGTCAAAAGAGATAACTGAGAAGTAACGTTAGTATAGAAATAGATCTGGACTTGTGTAAAGATTTATTCCTTTGAGGACTGAGTGTCACCACCCTCTGGCACCTCCCCTTCACTTATTAATCTCTCTTTTCCATGATTTTACAGCCAAAGTGTTGAATAATATTATCTTCTCTTTTGGGAAAACACGAATCTTCAGGCACAAAGGAAGTACCTTTCTCTTCCAGAGAATTATCTGGATAATTCTGGAATCAACCAAACAGAAAAGTTTCTTATGCAGATAATTTGCCTTTGGATAGTTCTATGTCAAAGTAGAAACATCTTGAAGATTATGTTTAAAAAACCCTAGAAGGGGGGGCTCTACAGTACAACAAATGGTATACTACTAAAGGACACCTCTGTAACTAGAATGATGTTTTGCAAATAAGTTTATTCCAGTATTGTTTGGCTGCTAAACTAACAACTACAGAATCTTTGTCTAGAGATGGAATGGCTTTTAGCCCTTTTACACACGTACATGAATATGTGCTTTATGCACTCAGTCCCTTATCCAATAAATATTTGTGAATTGCCCACCACATGCCAACTATAGATACAAAGAAGATGACAGGACAGGCATTGTCCTCAATGAAGTCCTCTGGTAGGGGCAGGGAAGAGGGAAGGAGAGAGAGTGATAAGTGAGCAACGTTTACAACTTATTTTTTAGGGGCGCCTGGGTGGCTCAGTCGGTTGAGCCTCCGACTTCAGCTCAGGTCATATCTCGCAGTCTGTGAGTTCGAGCCCCACGTCGGGCTCTGTGCTGGTGTCTCGGAGCCTGGAGCCTGCTTCGGATTCTGTGTCTCCCTCTCTCTCTGCCCTTCCCCTGCTCACGCTCTGTCTCTATGTCTCTCAAAAATAAACATTAAAAAAAAAGTGCTATCATAGTTATGCATAAGGGACTATGAAATTACAAAGGAGGAGCCCCTAACTCAGTCTGAGGAGAGGAAAAGTGTTGTGGAAAATCAAGGAAGATGACCTGGCTGAAGTGATGTATGGGATGAGATTTATAGGTCAGGGAGTTACAAGGTGGAAATGGTACTCCAGGCAGAAGGGCATGTTTGAAGAGACATTTTAAGTCAATGAACACTTATTGAATGTCTACCACGTGCCAAGTCCCAAGGAAGCATGGTGTGTTCAGAGAATGCCAAGTGACTGCATGTGACTGGAGTATAAGATACAAATTGGCAATTAGTGGGAGATGGGACTGGAAAGGTCAGCAGGAGCCAAACCATGAAGAGCCTTATATACCAGGCTAAATAGATTGGACTGTATCCATAGGGAACAACAAGACTGATTTATGCTTTGGAAAGTCATACTGGCGTTAGTATCAAGAATGAATTTAGGAATACTAGTGCTGGAGGTAGGGCATCCAGTTAGGAGACCATTATAAAAATATATGAAGTCTTGAACTGAGGCAGACATGGAAATGGAGAACAAATTTAAAACATATTCAAAGGGTGGAATAAATTGGCCTAGGAACCTAAGCGTCACCACATACGAAGCTGTCTCCATTATCCACCATTAGCAATTGTAGACCTGTCAACTTAGTTTAAAAAAAAATACACAGGGGAACCTGGGTGGCTCAGTCGGTTGAGCGTCCGACTTCGGCTCAGGTCATGATCTCGCGGTCTGTGAGTTCGAGCCCCGCGTCGGGCTCTGTGCTGACAGCTCAGAGCCTGGAGCCTGCTTCACATTCTGTGTCTCCCTCTCTCTCTGCTCCTCCCCCACTCATGCTCTGTCTCTCCCTGTCTCAAAAATAAATAAACATTAAAAAAATTAAAGAAAAATACACAGCCCCGTGTTGAAATTCATGCCACTAATTTGCATTTAAACCCATATTGTATTATTCACAACTATTTTTGGGTACAGATTACAGGAACCTACCTTGAAGTAGCTTATATGAAGAGGGAGATTTATTTGAATGATACTGGAGTTGGTTTCATAGACTAGAGAAGGATAGACATGCAACCAAGTGTCAGAAATGGAACCAGAAACTTAAGTGTCACTAGCACACTCATTTCCTGATATCTCTCTGCATGTTGGTAGTGTTTCTCTTACTGCAGACCAGTTTCCTCTATGTGGCAAGAAATGGCCAGTAATCGTTCTGGGCCTCCTATTCTGTGGTTCCTTTTTGAGTCATTTCTACTTTAATTCTAACATCGGCTTAGAGTGCTTGTCCACTTTGGCTCTATGATAGGCAACTACCACAAAAACTCTCAGGTTCAAGATATGTGTGTGTTTGAGAGGAGGATAGAGAACAACTTCCAACTGGAGGGAGGGGCATAATCGGCAAAACAAAACCTGGCCACCAAAACTTTATGTCAAATCCAACAGATTTTATCCAGTACCCTTTCTTTGACTTCCATGTTATAGCTGATGCTGCTGACCGTCTTGCCTTTTTGGAAAACTTCCTTAGTTTCTGGTACTGTTTCCCCTTTGACTTCATGCTCATTCTGTGATTCCTGTACTGACTCTCCTTCCTCTTCCTGCCTCTCACAACTAAAAAACTGTGTATGAAACTCAGTCCTTGATATTCTGATTAGCAGATCTCAAACTTTGTTGGGTGGATCTCAAGGTGGTTGCTGCCACCTCTTTTTCTGAATATTCAGCAGGGAGAGGAAGAGTGCAATTAAGCTCTGCCACTTCACTTGCAGTTTACCAGACATCTTACCACCAGCTCATATCTCTGTTCATCTCATGGGTAAAGGGAAGTAAAAAGCCAATCTTTCAAAGAAGGACTGGATTCCCAGGCTTTACATTCAAGAAATCCATTGTTCTTATAGCATGAGCAATATCTCTCTGTAGATGACTATTTCCTAACCATCCTACTTCCAGAATACATCTTGGGATCTAGTCAGGCCAGTCTTATTATCCTGTGGATATTCCAAGGATAGTTCTGCCTCCCAACAATCCACATAACCATTCACACATCATGGCCCAGCTTAAATTCTCTCTTCCATAAAGACTTTGTGGCCACTCCAGCCCTCTTGATCTCTGTACTGATGCCTCACTCCAACTTACAGTTCCTAGTACAAAATTAGATTTATCAATTACATTTATCGTCTTTGTTGTTATTTTGTCATTGTTGGAGAATATTATGTAGAAAAAGCTGGATTCTTTTTTAATTAGATATATTTGACAGAAAACATTGTATTAGTTTTGGGTATACAACATAATTTTTTGATATATGTATATGTTGTGAAATGATTACCACAATAAGTTTACTTAACCCACATCACCACACATAGTCACACATTTTTTTTTGTGATGAGAACTTTTAAGATCTAATCTCTTAATCAACTCTAGAATATATGAAACAGTATTGTTAACTGTAGTCACTATGCTATAAATTACGCCTCCAGGATTTTTGTATCTTGTAACTGGAAGTTTGTACCTGTCGGCCACCTGTGTTCATTCCCCCTTGCTCCCTACCCTTGGCAACTACCAATCTGTTCTCTGTACCTGAGTTTGGGTTTTGCTTGTTTGTTTGTTTTAGACTTCATGTATAAGTGAGATCATGCAGTATTTCACTTAGCATAATGCCCTCAAAATCCATCCATGTTGTTGCAAATGGCAGGATTTCCTTCTTATGGCAGAATAAAATTCCATTGTATATATACATATGTTTATATATTGAACTATATATATCAAATTTTCCTTATCTATTCATCTGTTAATGGACACTTAGGCTGTTCCCATGCCTTGATTATTGTAAATAATGGGGCAGTGAACATGCAAAACTAGATATCTTTTCAAGACAGTGATTTTGTTTCCTTTGGATAAATACTCAGAAGTAGAAATGCTGGATCATATATAATAGTTCTATTTTTAATTTTCTTAAGAACCTCATACTTTTTTCCCATAGCGGCTGCTCCAATTTACATTTCCACCAACAGTGCACAAGGGTTCTCTTTTCTCCATGTCCTTGCCAGCACTTGTTATTTCTTGTCTTTTGATAATAGCCATTCTAACAGGTGTGAGGCAATATCTCAGTGTGGTTTGATTTCCATTCTCCTGATGATGTTGAGCACCTTTTCATGTAACTTATACACAAAGGATTAATATTGCCCCTGTAAAAGTGCCTTCAAAGAAATGTCAATAGAGAATGGACAATTCGCTAAAGAAATAACACAAATGACTAATAGCCACCTGAAAAGGTGCTCATTCCCCAGTAGTATTAGAAACTTCCAAATTAAAAAGACCATGAGAAACCACTCCTCTTTCCCAGAAAGATTTACCTTCTATCTAGAATTTGGAGAATATAGGACCACAAAGACACATTATTGATGAGAATATAAAATGACACAGCTTTTTTGATCTGAAAATGTTGGACAAGGATACACACACACACACACACACACACACACACTCACACACATATTCTGTTCTTATGGTAGCAAAATTTGTAGTATTATGAATTTCCATCAACAGGAAAATGCCAGGTAGTCACTGAAAAGAGTGGGGCAGGACAGCATTCAGCTGCATTCATATCCATGAACAGATATGGATGATTTTGCAAGCTGCAAAACCATACACTATAATCCCATTTTGTTAAAAAAAAAAGAAAAAGAAAATAAGGAAAAAGGAATCATGTATTTAAATATACACTTAAACTTCATAAACCCGTTTATATGCCTGAAAGATTATTTGGAAGGAGGCACACCAAACAATTACAAAGAATTACTCCTAGGGAGCAGAAGTAGGAGAAATAAAGTAAGGAATTTTCACTTCTTAAACATGGCTGCAATTTTTTATAAATGTTTATTTTTGTGAGAGAGACAGAGCAAGAGCAGGGGAGAGGCAGAGAGAGAGGGAGACACAGAATCCAAAGCAGGCTCCAGGCTCTGAGCTGTCAGCACAGAGCCCAACTTGGAGCTTAAATCCAAGAACCACGAGATCATGACCTGAGCCGAAGTTGGATGCTTAACTGACTGAGCCACACAGGTATCCCAACATGGCTGCAATTGTTAAGATTACCTGTTTTTAATATATTAATCTTTTTTTTCCAATTAATTAACTCTTTGGCTCCAGATAATATCATCACTTCATCGTAGCACTTACCACAGTGCTGATTATATAAATACTTGACTCCATTCTCTTCTTGCTTACATGGTTTCTAATTAGTAGTCTGCTGTATTTTTTTATCCTTATTCCTCTATAATAACTTTAGCCCCTATTCCCTTCTGGCTTTTTACAAGATTTTTCTCTTTATCTTTGATTTTCTACAGTTTATTATGTGCCTAGGTGTAGATTTTTTCAGTATTTATCTTCTTTGGTGTTCCTTAATCTTCCTAGATCTTTAGTTTGCTGTCTGCCATTAATTTTGGAACATTCTTTGCCATTATTATTTCAAGTATTTCTTCTACTCTGTTCTCTATGTATTCTCCCTTTGGTATTCCAATTACATGTATGTTATGTATTTTGAAATTGTCCAACAGCTCTTAAATATTTTTGTCTTTTTCTTCTTTTTTTTCTCTTTTGTATTTCAGTCTGGAAAGTTTCTATTCACATTTCTTCAAGCCCACTGAGTGGTTTTGATTTCTAGTATTTCCTTTTGATTCTTTCTTAGAGTTTCCATCTCTGTGCTTCTCTTACCCTTATATTCTTGTTTATTGTGCATCTTTCTCCCTTAGATCTTTTAACATGTTTATCACAGTTATTCTAAAGTCCCTGTTTGGTATAATATCTGTGCCATGTCTGAGTTTGATTCTGGTTCTTGCTTTGTCTCTTCAAACTCTGCTTTTTCTTGCCTTTTAACATGACTTTTAATTTTTTATTGTTGAAAGTCAAACATTATGTGTCAGGCAATAGTAATTGTTAAATAAGCCTTTAGTGTAAGATGTTAATGTTAATCTGGCTAGGATTCGGGGTATGTTTAATATTTTCTGTAACTGTAGGTGCTGGAGGCTTCAAATTTCTCTAGTGTCCCTGCTTTTGTCTCTCCTGTTGTTTTAGGGCTTAACTAAGGACTCTTTCTTAAATAGAGTCTGTGGCTTGAAGCTCTTTCAGCTAAAATCCATTGCTTTTATAGTGGAGCACCGGTGGTGTGGTGGTAAAGTGTAGGGGAAAGGAAGTGTTCATATTCTTATTTTTTAAATGTTTATTTATTTTTGAGAGGAGGGGGAGGGGCAAAGAGAGAGGGAGACAGAGGATCTGAAGGGCTCTGTGCTGACAGCAGAGACCCTGATGTGGGGCTTGAACTCATGAACCATGAGATCATGACCTGAGCCAAAGTCCGACACTTAACCGACTGAACCACCCAGGCGCCCCTCTATAATCTTATTAATCTGAGGCTTTTAGTGAACCTCTGTCCCTGGGTGTGACCATCAGAAATGTCTCTTAGCTCCCCATAATCTTTGGTGAGGCAGGAAAGCTAGAGAGGGCTAGAGTTGGAGAAATGCTCTTTCCCCAGGTTGGAGAAGTCTCTGGTAAAATCCTTCCCACTGGAGAGTGGGCATTTGTAGGGGAATTCTCTATGCGTATTTTTTTAAAAATTTTTAATGTTTATTTATTTTTGAGACAGAGAGAGACACAGAGCATGAGTGAGGGAGAGGCAGAGAGAGAGAGGGAGACACAGAATGTGAAGCAGACTCCAGGCTCTGAGCTGTCAGCCCAGAGCCCGACGCGGGGCTCGAACTCATGGAACCACGAGATCATGACCTGAGCCGAGGTCAGCCAGTTAACCGACTGAGCCACCCAGGCGCCCCTGTTTGTATTTAACAATGTCACTTTTCCCCTTCTCCTGTCACAGTCTTGAGGGAACCTTTCTTGGGTTTTTACCATAAGAAACTGGTTTCCCACACCCTACCCCCCACAAGAAGTGTAGATGCCCTTAAGGCTGAGCCCCCAAGAGATTCTCACTGTTATATTAGTCTACCCTCAGCCTCTAGAAGTTAATTAAATTTACCATTTAAGGATCGCTACCAGTTTATAGCTCTAGCATTTCTGCTCCAGGTAAGCAGAGCTCAACTGTGACATGCTAGGTTTTCTATCTTGCCAGATTTCAAGGTGACAGATAACCTTGCATCCTCAGTTCTCTAATGGGTCCAAGAAAAGCCATTGCTTTTCAGTTTGCTCTGCTTTTTACTTGTTGTTAAGAGGAGAGTGATGACGTCCAAGCTTTTTACCTGTTGGACGTGAAGTGTGCTAAATGCTTAGTAGCCACTAAATAAACTTTATTAGACCGTGGAATTGTGTATATTTGTTTAACAACTTATTTTTTGTTCTGCAAATTGACAGCTGACATAAATGTTTTTAAATGGAAAATGAAAACCTTCTTCAAAATTTAGAAAGTTATAATATGAGAGAGAAACTGGATTTGTTCTCAATGGCATCAAAAGGTCTATTAGTGGCAATTTTCTATATGTAGGCAGGTCTTAATTCAATATAAGGAACTTCTGGAAAAATGATTTTATATTATTTTTTAAAGTCTATTTATTTTGAGAGGAAGTGGAGGAGCAGAGAGAGGGAGAGAGAATCCCAAGCAGGCTTCCATGTTGTCAGTGGAGAGCCCAACTTGGGGCTTGATCCCATGAACCGTGATATCTTGACCTGAGCTGAAATCAAGAGTTGGACACTTAACCGACTGAGCCCTCCAGGCACCCCCTGAAAATCCACTTCTAACTGAATAATTTTGGGAATGCCAGTAAGTTCTCCTACTCTCATTGGTAAGTATGTAGAAACATAGCTAAGGGACAACTCCTCAGGTACTTGCAGTAAAGGAGAACTATCTTGGATGAGAGATGGCACTATGTAGCTTCCAGTGTAGAGATTCTTCGATTTTCAATGTATCCTGTAAACCTCCCAAAGGAGAAAAAGCTCCACTTATTTTTCAAATTTTTGTCTAAATAGAGTTTAAATCCATTTATACACATGTGTAATGGTGATGGCCTCTGAGGAAGCTGATGTACAGTGTCCTGAACCCCATTCCCTGTATCTAGTATGTGTGTATCTAAGAGTTAAGCATTGGACTCCTCTTGCAGGACTACTGTGTGGGGGTTACCAGTCCAACTGACAGTCTTGCCTCCAAATGAGATGCCAGTAGTGGGCAAACTTGCATGTATGTGGGCTGTCATGTAGTGTAGTGTACATGCTGGGCTGTAATGACATCGCTCACAAGTATGCCTGTGGAGCAGAGAAGAAAGAAAAAGCCTTTGCACAAATTCCTGAAAGTGACTTTCCCCATATGCAGAATCTTATGTGCAGGGAAGAGATAGGCTCAAAAGGTCTTCACATTTTTATCTCCATTGCTGGGAAACTGCTGTATGTAGCATGCTTGCTGAAAATACAGCGCTTGTTTGTGGCATGGCTATTTTGTATTGCTTTTGCACTAAAAGCTTTATTGTTAATAATAAAGAGGGAAAGACCTTGGTTGGTTGTTTTACATCTTACTGTTTTATTTTGAAGAAACATTCATATTTCCAAAGGTTAAAAAATAAATCGGGTCTTTAAAAAGTTGTTTTCAAGGGCTAAGAAAATATCATTTTGAAATAACAGTGTTTCTGCGTTGTATACAATTCATGGTTTCTGAACTCTGTACAATTCATTGGGACTTTGTTTCCCACTAATCAACCCAGGGTATATATATATGAATATATTTTCTCATTTTATTTTTCATTTCACTTTCTAGGAACCAGCTATATTGACTTCAGTATACTTATTAAAGAGCTGAGAAAATTTAGGTTTTTATCCTGACTTAAGTCACATTTTATGTTAGTAGCAGAGTTGATAGATTTTATGTAAAGTGATACCTTCCTAGCATTTGTAATTTTTAAAAAATTTAAATGAAGTTGCCATTTGTAAACATTAAACTTCACTCTTTTTTGTGTGTTTAGTTCTCTGAGCTTTGACAAATGCATGCAGTCATGTAATCACCACCACAATCAAAACATAAAATATTTTCATTAACCAAAAAAGTTCAGTTGTGCTCTTTTAAAGTTTTAGATTTTACTTTTAGGTCTATGATCCATTTTCAGTCCATTTTTGTGAGGATATGAGGAAGTATGGATGTAGTTATTTTACTTTTTTTTCTTCCTTCCAGCCTTCCTTCGTCATTTCTTCTCTCCCTCCATCCATCTCTCCTTCCTTTCTTTTTCCCCCTTTTCCTTTCAAAAGCAGATATTTAATTATTCGAGGGCCATTTGCTGAAATGCTTTTTTTTGTTGTTGTTGAAAATCAATTCACCATGTATGTGTATATCTAAAACTTCTGAGCTCTTACTTTTATTTCATTGATCAAAATTCTATAAATTTTTAATTCATTTGTGTGATTAAGTCCTAACACTTACGGCCATTGTTATCCCACTACTTGGGCTGTGACATGCCAAAAAAGTACAAACCAAAGATTTGTACATATATATATGTATACATTTTGATTTTTAAAAATTTTTTTAAAAATTGACTCATTGACATTTCTATTTCCCAGCTGAGATACTGAGATTACATTTGGATCAACACCTTTGGTACTTACATCCTGAAACTAATTATGTTGCCAGTATAATGAAATGAAAATGTTAACATATTTAAATCTATCATGTGAAACTAGTTCAGATATCACAGTGAAACCATTTTTTGCCATCTTGGTTGTCCAGTCCCATAATTACCTTGTAGTTTTGAGAAACTCTGTTTCAATATTAAAAGTATTCAAGAGTAAAGCATTACTAAGAAAGTAGAGATATTTCTTTCTTTGAACTCTTAGTACAAGTCTCTTTGTTTTTTTCTAACTTGCTCTTGTTTGGCCTAGGTTTGAGTTGCAGAGTGCATCAGGACTTGGTAGGACCCCAACTTCTCCCTTGCCTACATCCAAAGCAAGACTTCTTTGGTTCCTTTGAGAAGAGCTGTATTCCACCAGATATTTTGTTTCTCAAATACTCTCTCTTCAAGCCCATATTTAGCTGTAGATAGTTTTGTCTCTATTGTTGGAGGTGATGGGGGTACAGAGAACAAGGGATGGAGTATCAGTCACTAAAATCTCTGCTCCTCCCTACATCTTCAGGGACTGGGGTTCTAAATCAATCACTCATTCAGGGAATAGCATGGTTGAGGAAGGGAGAGGAATGAGAGGAGTTGTTATGGTTGTTGTTTACCTTGACCCAGAGAACCCTGATCTATTCTATTTATTCTCTGCCCCAGTGACTTCTATTCTCTATCATTCGGTTGGCTTTCTATAGCCTTGGAAATGTTCCTCTGCCATGACACCGGATGAGCATGGCCACTCCCAGACCATTGCTCCCTCCCACTCTGTGCCGTGCATGTGGCCAAGCACAAGATTCCAGAAAGTCGCAGGTGGGCTTACAGATAAGAGATATTCACTGCACCTGCTAACAGTCGCACTAGGTTGCTTCCACTAATACCTTGGTGTTTCCTGCTTACCAAAGGTTGGCCTTCTGTCTTTCAGTTGACAAGTTGCAGAGTGTGCCTCTGGAGGGACTCTGCCCCAGCATGTTTTGACAGCTCCCAGAAGCCAAGCCACTTCCCTTTACTTGATGTCTTTTCCCTCCCTCCCTGATAAGGTGAGTTGTTTTACCATCTCCTCTGCCTAGGCCAGGGCACAGCTTGTTAAGTCAGTCTTGGCAGTTTGCAGAGTTCCTCAGAAATTTGTAAAACTCCCCTCCACTCTCACCCCACTCCAGTGTTACAACAGACCCTTTCATCTCCCTTTTCTTGAGGGCATTACAGCCAGGAATAGCTAACTCAGCGGTGCTAAATGAAAAAGCATTCTAAGCCTCCTGATTCACCCACCCAAACCCATTGTGTTCATGGTGCCTTACTTGTAGGGACTGCTGTAATTGGAAGACATCTCCCTGTGCCCTTAACGTCTGAACACTTAGAGCAGCAGCCAGCTGGGGCCAGAGGAGAAACTGACTTTACCTGCAGGGTTCATTATTCTGTTTTGCTTTCCAAATTTCAGTCTTCTAGGGAGGAAACTGTGCAGATGATCCTAGGGCCTTTAGCCATGCCTTCTCTTGCCTTCTTTTCCAGGGTATGACTCCCAGAGTCAGCCATTTAAAGATTCGGCATGTCATCTTCTACATTTCTTTATGCATTTTAAAAAGCATACATGAGCTGATACTACACAGACAGTAGTCTTCTTTATTTACTCCTATGTTGATGGCATTTTCCATGTTCTCAGCTGCATGAAATTCTATTGGGTTGTTATAGCATGGTTTACTTCACCAGATCTTTATTGACAGATGCTTATGTTGCTCCAGTTTTCAGGTATTACAAATAGCAATCCCATGAACATCCATGTATGTACATCTTTGTGCACCTGAACAGTGATTTACTCTGGATGTATACTTAGAAGCGGAACTGAATATAGAGTTTATATTTTGATACACATTACTCTTTAGGAAAGCAACACCATTTATGTTGTCACCAGTAGTGCATAAGGATCACCTTTTCCTACACTCTCACCAGCTTTGGGCTTTATTATTATTGTTTTTTATCTATCTCACACCATACCCATACCAGGGCAAATATAGTATTTTAATGTTTCCATTTGTATCTCTTTGATTATTAGTGGACTTGCGGATAACTTCATACACTTAATAGTATTTGGATTTTTTTCTGTGAATTGTATGTTCATATTTTTTTCTACTGTAGTGTTCATCTTTCCTGTATTGATTTGTAAGAATTTTTATATGGTAAATATATTACTCTTTATTCTTGTGTATGTATTGCAGATTTCCACCAGTTTGCTTCTCTTTTAATTTTGATTCTGGTGTCTTTTGCCAAATGAAGTTTAAAATTTTTATGCAAATGTGTTGGTGTTTTCCTTTGTGACTTCTGATTTTTCACTCTTTTCCCGCTCAACGATTATAAATGTATTTAAATGTATTTGTTGGTCCTAACAATTTAAAAAATCTTCTTAGCATGAAGAATTCCTTTTGTTAAAGGAAAGATTATTGTAGGATGACTTCTCATGAGTACTATGAGGTTCTCTCCTTCACAGGTCTGGTGATATAGAATCTTATGAACACCATAGAAGTTGAGTGCAGCCAAGGGCCTACTTTGATGACATTGGGTATATCCACACAGTCGTTTATACAATTGCCCCGAATGTTTCATAAGTAAATGAAAGGTAGAACCCATGTTTCTCTGTTATTAAGTCGAACAAATGTTTTTTTTCCAATCTTGACCAAATATATACCAGCTTTCTAACTTTTAGGCCACTAGCCAATTAGCTTAGATTTTTCTGTATAAGGGGAAAGGAACCTGGGTAAGCAATATGTTATTAACTACTGTTATAGCCACTCTGAGAAGCAGAATGGACACCCTCTCAACATTTGTTTCATACGTTGAGACTGATGGCATCACATACACACCAAGAGGGTGTGGAAAGGTTAATTGAAATATAATACAGGTCTCTGAGGAGAGTAGAGCAGGCATCCAAGAAGATCCAAAATGGCGTGAGAGAGTAAGGAAAGGAGACTGGCATGCTATTGTGGTTGGGGCTGGGGCTGGGCCTGGGGTTGGGGAGAGGATCCTTGTGTGGGGCCGAGCTTGTTTAGTTTGAATCTTCTTCTGGAGTCAAAGGACAGAGCATCCAGGTTTTCTTATCAGCTTTCCCAAATGTGGGGCAGAGGGGCAAAGTCGGCAGTGTGGATTACAGGCCATAGCAGTTAGACTCCTTAGTATAACCACCAGTCACAAGAGTCCCATTTAAATATCCTGAAAGGTGCGGACATCAGTATATTGAAAAAATTATACTCCCCCCAAAATACTGGTTTATATCAAAGGTATTTATTTATGGAGTTGCTAATAACCAAAAACCAACCAACCAACCGGCCAACCATTTAAAATATAAATAAATAAAAATATTTGTGTCAAGAACTGCAAATAATCATGATGTCTGTGTTTACCACATCTAACCTAGGATTCTTGATAGGCCAGCCATTCATTTTGATACAGATTTTAAATGATTTCCTCAGCCACATGGACACACATGACCTTATACTCCTCTAATAATGCCTCAGTCCTGAGTTTTTCCATTATTTAGTGATTTAGTTACTAATATCCTATGAATCAGATGTCCACAGTGCATTTATTTCTAGAATGCCAAGTGTCTAGAAACTGTGGCTGTTTTTCTTTGTAAAAATTCTGTTCATTGATATATGATTTTCTCGTTTCCTCCTGATATCACTCCATTATTCTCAGTAATTTTATTCTGTCTTTAGGCAGCAGTTACTGCCCTTGACTGCTTGCTTTTTAGATTTTCTGTCTTTCTTGGTAGCCGCTTTCAATAGTACAAACAGACATAGTGGAGCATTTACTTCTGAGATATTCCTGCTTTTGTTGAGAGTGTAAGTGGTTATTTGATTTCAGTGGGTTCTTTGACTTAGATTAGATACATATATCTTTGTGAACTATTTAGTTCTGAAATAAATGTGGCTTCATGTTAAATACTAATTTTCAGGGCCTGAATATTTGGGTGGGAAAACTGAAGAATCAAATGTTACTTATTTTTTCACTACTTAATCCCATGCCATGTAATTAATTTTTGCCTTCTGTAAAAGCTTGTCAAACACCAAGCTATTGAGTCACGAATTCCATTTGCATTTATTTGTTTTTAAAGAGTTAGTATTCTGTCCTTTTATTTTTATACTATGTTTTTAATCCTTTGATCCATGCTTCCTACACAGGTTTTTATTGTATGTACAAAAATTTGCTTTCTTTTTCAAGGCATTACTCACTTTTTACTGCATAAATCCTTTTTTAAAAGTTTATATTTATTTTTAACAGAGAGAGAGCATGTACATGTGGGAGGGGGAGGGTGGAGAGAGAGAGAGAGAGAGAGAGAGAATCCCATGCTCAGCATGGAGCCCAATGCGGGCCTTGATCCCACGACGGTGAGATGATGACCTGAGCCAAAACCAAGAGTTGCATGCTTAACCACCTGAGCCACCCCTGCATAAATCCTTTTATTCTATTATTCTACTTGTTGGAATCACAAACCAGAGATTTCTGAGAGATCAACAGGAATTTTACCCTGAGATCAAGTTCATGGAGTTGAGGGATTCCTTTACTAGATTTATTTGGCAAATATTAAAAACTGCTAATATAGAAACCTCAAAAATTAAAAATAAGAAAATAATAGTTTTTGGTTTTGTTTTCTTGGAAAATGCTGAGCAAATTTTACCTAAAATAAGGATAATGATTTTCCAATCAAAAGAGTGATATTGTCTCCCTGTACTTGAAATCAGAAACTTCTTAGTAAAATGCAAAGGGATTGTGCTATCAACATTAACATGGATTAGATTTGTTTCTTAAGTCCAATGGAATTAAATTGCTAAGCTCTGGAGTCTCTTGGATGGCTCAGTTGGTTAAGTGTCCAACTTTGGCTCAGGTCATGATTTCCCAGTTCCTGAGTTTGAGCCCCGTGTCAGGCTCTGTGCAGACAGCTCGGGGCCTGGAGCCTGCTTCAGATTCTTAGTCTCCCTCTCTCTCTCTGCCCCTCCACTACTCATGCTCTATCTCTCTCTCTCAAAAATAAATAAATATTAAAAATTAAAAAAAAATCACTAAGCTCTGATCTCAGAAAAGTTTCAACAGGTACTATACAATAATCATTATAATATTCCATTAAAATTGTATTCAACATACCTACACATTAATTATTGAAAGATAACTATTTGGTGCCTGGGTGGCTCAGTTGGTTAAGCGGCCGACTTCAGCTCAGGTCATGATCTCACAGTCTGTGAGTTCTAGCCCTGCATCGGGCTCTGTGCTCATGGCTCAGAGCCTGGAGCCTGCTTCAGATTCTGTATCTCCCTCTCTCTCTGCCCTTCCCTTGCTCACTCTATGTCTCTCAAAAATAAAATAAAAACGTTTAAAAAAAAGATAACTATATATTATCCCCTATAAAATTAACATACTACTAATATGATGATGAAATATTGGTATAACCATCATAGGTATAACCATGATGTTATCAGACATAGCTTCCTAGAAAAGGTTAAACTTTAATACAATATGATGACCCTCCAACATTACTACTTAATGTTCTAATTTATGCCTCCTTTGTCACAATCTAAACTGCGGTCTCTTTCTGGATTCTATTCTGTTCCATTAGTCCATTTGTCTTTCCAAGCCATGTACAATAGTACCAGAAAATAAATATTTAAATAGAAATCCAACAAAATATGTTCAGGGTCTGTATGCTTAAAACTACAAAACATTGATGAAAGAAATCAAATCTCTAAATAAATGGAGAGCTATATCATGTTCATTAGAAAACTCATACTACTGAGACATTACTTCTCCCCAAATCGATTAAACACAATTTCAATCAAAATCCCAGCAGAAATTTTTATAGAAATTGAGAATCTGATTCTAAAATTGTATAAGGAAAGGCAAAAGACCTAAAATAGCCAAGATGATTTTGGGGGAAAAAAAAGAGAAAAAAACAAAGTTGGAAGAACTAACACTACCTGTTTCAAGACTTATTATAAAACTATAAGTCATCATGACATGAAGAGACAGACACATAAATCAGTGGAACAGAATAGAGAGTCCAGACATAAATCCATACATATCCTGTCAATTAATTTTCAACGAAAGTACAAAGGTGATTCAACGGAAAAAAGCTAGTCTTTTTAACAAATGGTGATGGAACAAGTGGACATCCATGTGTAATAAAGTGAACTATGATCCATACCAAAATCAAACATGTAAAAAACATAAATAAATGTAATACCTAAAAGTATAGAGAAGAAAACAGAGAAGATATCTGTGACTTTGGGTTAGGCAAAGATTTCTTAAATATACATGATCCAAGGAAGAAAAAAAAAACCCACTAAGTTGTAAAAAACTGGAAACAACCCTCACCTGGGAATGTATAAACAAACTGTGGTTCAGTCATACCACATGCAACACCATCAAATGTACTGTATTAAGTGAAAGAAGCTAGCCTCAAAAGGCTATATCCTGTATAATTCCATTATGTGTCATTCTGTAAAAGGCAAGACCACAGTGAAAGAGGACAAATCAGTAGCAATATTAGGGGAATGGTTTGAATACAAAGAGGTAGAATAAGGGAGTTTTTTAGTGGGGAGTAATGGACCTATTCTGTATGACTGTGTACATTTGTCAAAACTAATTGTACATGAAAAACGGTAAATTTTACTACAAGTAAATTATACTTAAAGAAGAAAGAAACTTCTACAATGAGATAAATTCATAAAAGTAGAATTTCTGTGTCATCTGGTATGCATATTTTTTTACTGTTTTATTTTATTTTTTGAGAGACAGAGAAAGACAGAGCATGAGCAGGGGAGGGGCAGAGAGAGAGGGAGACACAGAATCTGAAGCAGGCTCCAGACTCGGAGCTGTCAGCACAGAGCCTGATGTGGGGCTTGAACCCACGGACACAAGAGTCAGACATTCAACCAACTAAATCACCCAGATACCCCCAAATTTTTTATTCAATGCTAAACTGCCTTCCAGGAAGATGGTCCAATTTAGATTCTCTGTCCCCATCCTTGCAAGGATTGCTTATTACTTCTGGGCAACAATGGTTTTTTTAAAAATTATTTTAATATTTGTCATACTGATGAAAAATATATTGATATTATTATTATTTTTTAATGTTTATATATCTTTTTCACCTGGGAAAGATGTTTACAATATATTGTTAAGTGAAAAAAGCAGGTTACAAACAGTATGCAAGTATGAGCCCATTTTTATAAAAATATACATATTTAGTAAAGTAAAAGGACAAATGATATTTACCAAAATATTAACATTGGTTATTTCAGCATTGTAGCATGATAGTTGATTCTGCTTAACGCCCCCCCCACTTTTTTGCCTATTTGAATTTTCTGTAACGAAGATTATTTTTTAAATGGGAGGGTAGTGAGGGAGTTATTAACCTCAGATTAGTCCAGATGTGCCCTCAAAGTCTCCTTCTGGCAAAGTGAATATTTCTGTTCAGCCTGTCTCTGTGAAATTGCTTCTGTCTTATAAATCTGAGTGTCTTCCAAGATGACATTCAAACTGCCTTTTAGGCAAACCATACAATAGCAGTTGTTGATATTAAACAAAACAAAATAGTTCAATTACCAACAAAAAGGAGAAAATACAAATCCTCACTTAAAAAAAGGGACAACTCAAGCACATACTACTAAATTATACAAAGTTAGACTGTCTAAGTTTAGTTTATTGCAAAGATCGAGACGGTGGCATACTCGGAGCTGGGGCTTCTGCTGCACAGCGTCCGTCCGTCCGCGCATCCGGCCGTAGCACTCACTCTTCTTACTGCATTCACTCTCCCATACAGAAAAAAGTCTGTGTACACGTGAGGATGTCTGACGCTTCCTGGTTCCCAAAGTGTAACAGGAAACTTGACGTTTCAATTAAAAAGGTAGAATGAGGACATTTACCATCAGACTGTAGAATACCTCTTCTGGAAGAGGATACTCTAGTATTTGAAGATATGCTTTGGAAAAATCATATAAAAATGAAAGGGGCACCATTTCAAGAGCACTAGGATTACATTAAACTTAAATGAACTCTAACATTCATAATAATGTGGCTCAAAAACAAACCTAGTCCTAAGGAAGCTCCAATAAACTAAAACTCTCTTAACAGGCACGATGAACTGTGTAAACACCGTTAAAGGGCCCCACGTTTAACAGGGCAGACAATATTTGCTTCTGCATTCACTCTTAATTTTTCAATTACATTTATTTTTTATTTAAAAAAAAATTTTTTTTTGATGTTTATTTATTTTCGACAGAGAGAGACAGACAGACAGAGCATGAGCAGGGGAGAGGCACAGACAGAGAGGGAGACACAGAATCTGAAGCAGGCTCCAGGCTCTGAGCTGTCAGCACAGAGCCCGACGCGGGGCTCGAACCGGGAACAATGAGATCATGACCTGAGCCGAAGTCCGACGCTCAACCGACTGAGCCACCCAGGAGCCCCTCAATTACATTTTTTAAAAAATGGTGCTGCTTAAGCTATGAATGTTTTACAAAAAATTAATTTTAAATTTTTTTTTTTAATGTTTATTTATTTTTGAGACAGAGAGAGACAGAGCATGAGTGGGGGAGGGGCAGAGAGCGAGGGAAACACAGAATCCAGGCTCTGAGCTGTCAGCACAGAACCCGATGCGGGGCTCGAACTCACAGACCGCGAGATCATGACCTGAGCCGAAGTTGGCCACCCAACCGACTGAGCCACCCAGGCGCCCCTAAAAAAATTAATTTTAATAAATATGGCAAATGCTAAAAATCTAGCTAGGTTACCATGTAAGATCTTATATAACCAAGACAAACTCAAATTATAATAAAGGCAACTTGCATTCAAAATGAACTCTACCCTTATATTTTATTAAAAGGGCAAACATCATGAATTAACCAGCTGCTTGCTTGAATTACAAAAGTAACATGATTCAATATGAAAATAAGAAACTGTCTACAAATCTCTGACAGTAATAAATTGCAATATACAATGCATACAGGAGTCATACAGAGCGACAGACAAACTCTCCTACAAAACAAAAATATTTTAATACCTTTAAAATCCAAATTTTTCTTTAAAATAATTCATGAAAAAGATTCTGAAGTCAGAATTAACACCTCAATTAGTCAAGCATCAGGAAGCTACATTACAGCTATTTAATATACAAAGAGACATCTTTCCCCAGTCATTTCCTTCTAATGTCTCTGTTCCAGAATTCTACAGACTCGCTTCTCTCCACTCCCCATTCCACCATTTCTTCAGATCATGAAAACTGAATTTGTTGAACACCAGAAATCTGTTGATATGATGTTGTATAAACCATAACATTTTGTTGTTGGCCATCTGCAGTTATTAAGCCAGCTGATAACTGCTTAGTAAATGCCTCCTCTGTAAGTTCTTCACTTAGTCCGTCTGTAGTTGTGACTGCTCCACCAATTCCTTTCTCTCCTTTCATAGTCTCTCTGAATTTCTGAACGTATAATTTTAGAGGTTCTACGTAACTGTCGAAGCCTAAGGTAGACATGGCAAAGAGAATATCTTCTCCGTTGATTGTCTTCCGTTTCTCTTGATGGCATCTTTCACTGGCTTCAGAGGTTATAAAGCTGATGAACTCACTTACACATTCTTGAACACATTCTTTGGCATCTTTTGCAATCTTTCCCATTTGAGGTATGGCATTTTTCATTATCCTTGCTACATTTGCAATCAGAAGATATAGATCTTGTTCTCTGAAACTTTCTTTTGAACCATGCGTGTCTTCATGATCATTCATGCTGTCCTCCGTATCATCGTGGGGCTGGATCACATAGTGGCTTCCTCCGATGTAGTCTGCAGAGATGCCTACCTGAGAAGCGTCTGTGGTAGCACTGTCGCCATCCATTGTCATGAAATGCTGTCAGAACCGTGTTGTCAGTGGTGCTCAGGAACACCTGTCTAAAAGGTGTCTATTCTTCACCCGATTTCAATCTCCAATGCAGCCCTGGTTGGCTCCCGTCTCCAATTGGCTGTTTGGTTGGACAGAAAATCTAATGTTTATATATTTTTGAGAGAGAGAGAGAGAGCATGAGCAGGGGAGGGGCAGAGAGAGAGGGGACGCAGAATCTGAAACAGGCTTCAGGCTCTGAGCTGTCAGCACATGCTTAACTGACTGAGGCACTCAGGCACCCCTTGAAATTATTTTCATATTTAAAATTTTAAATGAAACCAAACATCTTTCACATGTTTATTAACCATAAATAGTCTATTTTTCTGAGTTATCGGTTCATGCCTTTTGTTCACTTTTCTGTTAAGATATTTATCCATTTTTTTCCATTTTTGATTTATAGGTGACTTTTGTTTGCTAGGAATAATAACTTTTTTTGTTTGTCATTTGACTTTAGCTTTGTTATTTTGGATTTTCCTTTAAAATTTTTACTGGTTATTGTCTTATGACTTTTGTGATTATTTCTTTTAGTGTAACATCATCAAAGAATATGTTTTTAATGTACTTATGTGTTTTCTGTAACCTAATATTTAATAAACTTTGTAGTTGTTTCTTGGATGTTAGATAAGAAGGTAAGCTTTGTTATTTGAAAAAAAAATTTTAAGATTTTTTTAAAAATAGTAGTTTTATTAAGTTTACAACAGAATCGAGGGATAGGTGTGGAGATTTACCATATCCCCCCTGCCCCCACACATGCATAGACTTCCCCATCATCAACATTATTCACCAGAATGGTACTTTTTTTTTAAGATTTTATTTGTAAGTAATCTCCACACTCAATGTGGAGCTGGAACTTACAACCCAGAGAACAAGAGTTGCATGCTCTACCAACTGAGCCAGCCAGGCACCCCCAAAATGGTACATTTTTTAAACTAAGGGTTAACCTACATTGATACATCATAACTATCCAAAGTCCTTTGTTTGCTTTAGGGTTCACTCTTTGAGTTGTAAATTCTATAGTTTTGGACAAATGTAAAATGACAAATTTCCATACAGAATATCATCACTTCCCTAAAAATCCTCTATGCACTGCCTGTTCATTTTCCTTGGTTTCCATCCTTGGCAACCACTGACTTTTTTGTTGTCTTCATAGTTTTGCCTTTTTCAAGGTGCCATGTAGTTGGAATAATACAGTATGTAGGCTTTTCAGGTTGACTTCATTCACTTAGTAATATGCATTTAAGTTTCCTCTGTGTCTTTTTGTGGCTTGTTGGCTCATTTCTTTTTGGCGTTGAATAATATTCCATGGTCTAGATAAATAAAGATTATTTATCTTTTTACCTACTGAAGGACATCGTGGTTGCTTCCAAGTTTGAGCAATTATAGATAAAGCTTTTTATGAACCTCCTTGTGGAGTTTTTGTGTGGACATAAATTTTCAACTCCTTAGTTCTCCTTTGAGCACAATTCCTGGATCTTAAAGTATATTTAGTTTTGTAAGAAACTGCCTAACTGTCTTCCGAAGTGGTTGTACCATTTTGCATTCTCACCAGCAATTTATGAAAGTTCTTATTGCTTCACATCCTCACCAATATTTGGTGTTTTCAGTGCTCTGGACTTTGGTCATTCTGATAGATGTGTATCTTATTGTTTTTTATTTTATTTATTTATTTTTATTTTGGAAGAGAGAGAGAGAGAGAGAGAGAGAGAATCCCAAGCAAGTTCCATGCTGTATGTGCAGAGTCCAACACAGGGTTGGATCTCACAAACTGTGAGCTCATGACCTGAGCTTAAATCAAGAGTTGGATGCTTTACTAGTCAGAATGGCTAAAATTAATAAATCAGGCAGCAACAGATGTTGGCCAGGATATGGAGAAAGAGGAACCCTCTTGCACTGCTGGTGGGAATGCAAACTTGTGCAGCCACTCTGGAAAACAGTATGGAGGTTCCTCAAAAAATCAAAAATAGAACTACCCTATGACCCAGTAACTGCACTACTAGGTATTTACCCAAAGGATACAGAAATGCTGATTCGAAGGGGCACATGCACACCAATGTTTATAGAAGCACTATTGACAATAGCTAAAGTATGGAAAGAGCCCAAATGTCCATTGGCTGAAGAAGGGATAAAGAAGATGTGGTGTATATATACAATGGAATATTACTCAGCCATCAAAAAGAATGAAATCTTGCTATTTGCAACCATGTAGATGGAGCTAGAGTGTATTATGCTAAGTGAAATAAGTCAGTCAGAGAAAGACACACACGATTTCATGTATGAAAGGCACATATATGATTTCACTCATATGTGGAATTTAAGAAACAAAACAGATGAACAGAGGTGAAGGGGGAAATAAAGAGATAGAAGCAAACCATAAGAGACTCTTAACTATAGAGAACAAACTGAGGGTTGATGGAGGGGAGGTGGGCAGGGGGATGGGCTAAATGGGCAATGAGTATTAAGGAGGGCACTTGTAATGAGCACTGAGTATTGTAGGTAAGTGATGAATCACTCAATTCTACTTTTGAAACTGATATTACACTATATATTAACTAACTAGAGTTTAAATAAAAATTTTAAACAATGACAAGAGAAAACAAAACAAACAAACAAAAGAGTTGGATGCTTAACCGACTGAGCCACCCAAGTGCCCCTCTAATTGTTGTTTTCATTTGCATTCCTTGATGACATTGGATGTATGATATCTTTTCATATCTTCTTTGGTGAGGTCTTGACATTATCTCTTGCAGAGCATAAGTTTTTAATTTTAATGAAGTCCAGATTATAAAATATTTCTTTTATGGGTCATATCTTTGACCTTAAAAGGCATCACCATACCCAAGATCATCTGTTTTTTTCCCCTTTGTTATTCTCTAGGAGTTTTATAGTTTTGTGTTTTATACTTAGGTCTGTGATCCATTTGAAGTTAATTGTTGTGAAACATGGGAGGTCTGTGTCTAGATTCTTCTGTTTTATTTGCAAATGGACGTCCAGTTGTTCTGGCACCATTTGTTGAAGAGACTATTTTTGCTCTATTTTATGACCTTTCCTCCTTTGTCAGAGATCAGTTGGTTATATTTATGGTGGCTTCTTTCTTGACTTTCTATTCTGTCCATTAATCTATTAATTGCCTATTATTACATGAATGCCACATTATCTTGATTACTACCTTCACAGTAAATCTTGAAGTTCCATATCATTGGTCCTCCAACTTTGTGTTGCTACTCTGGGTCTTTTGCCTCTTCATATGAACTTCAGAATCATTCTGTTGATATACATAAAATAACATGGTGGAATTTTTATTGTGATTGCATTGAATCTATAGATCAAATTGGGAAGAATTAATGTCTTGATAATATTGAGTCTTCCTACCTATGAATACGGACTATTTCCCCATTTATTTAGTTCTTCTTTGATTTCATTCATTGGAGTTTTGTAGTTTTCCTCATATAGCTGTTACACTTAAGTATTTCATTTTTGGGGGGTGTTAATGTAAATGGTATTGTGTTTTTAATTTCAAGCCTACTTTTTCATTGTTGACATATGGGAAAGCAATTAACTTTTGTATGTTAACCTCGTATCCTATAACCTTGCTATAACCTCTTATTAGTTTCAGTTTGTTTTAATAAAAAAAAAACTATTTTTGGATATTCTGCCTAGACAATCAATCATATCATCTGTGGACAAAGACAGTTTTATGTCTTTCTTCCAATATGTATATCTATCATTTCCATTTCTTGCCTTGTTGCACTAGCAAGGACTCCAGTATGGTGCTGAAAAGGATTGGTGTGAGGGGACATCCTTGCCTTGTGCCTGATCTTTGTGGACATCTTTGAGTTTTTCATCATTAAGTATGATGTTAGCTGTAGTATTTTCATAGATAGTCTTTAGCGAGTTGAGAAAACTCCCCTGTATTTCTAGTTTCCTGAGAGTTTTTATCATGAATGGATGTTAGATTTTATCAAATGCTTTTCCTACATCTATTGATATAATCATGTGATTTTTTTTTAGTCCATTGATGTGATGGAATCAAACATCAATTGATTATTGAACATTAAACCAGCCTTGCGTATTTGGGAAAAAATCCACTTTTGGTGATGATGTATAATTCTTTTAGTACTTTTTAGGATTCAGTTTGCTGATATTTTGTTGGTAGTTTTCTTGTCTTGTAGTGGCATTTTTTACTTTTGGTGATAGGGTAATGCTGGTCTTATACAATGAGTTAGGAAGTGGTCCATCTGTTTATATTTTTTAAGTTTGCTTATTTATTTTGAGAGAGGGAGAGAGCAAGTGAGTGGAGGAAGGGGCAGAGAGAGAGAGAGAGAGAGAGAGAGAGAGAGAGAGAGAGAGAGAATCCCAAGCAGACTCTGAATTGTCAGTGCAGAACCTGATGTGGGGCTTGAACTCACCAACCATGAGATCATGACCTGAGCCGAGATCAAGAGTCAGATGTTCAACTGACTGAGCCACCCAGTTGCCCCTATTTCTACCCTCTGAAAGAGAATGTAGAGAGCTGGTATAATTTCTTCCATAAATATCTAGTATATTGCATCACTAAGTCCATTTGGGCCTCGTACTTTCCGTTCCAGAAGGTTATTAATTATTGATTCACTTTCTTTAATAGATATAGGCCAATTCAGATAATCTATTGCTTCCTGTGTGAGTTTTGGCATGTTATGTCTTTTAAGCAATTGGTTCATTTCATCTAGATTATCAGCTGCAGAAAGTCAAAGATAAAGTTATAGTTTTTTGTCATTTATTCAGTTCTCTGAGTTTCCTGGATCTAGGTTTTAGTGTTTCAGTGATTTGGAGAAATTCTTAATCATTATTGTTTCAACTATTTTTTCTGTTCCTTTCTCTCTTATCCTTCTGGTATTCCCATTATGTGTATGTGGCACCTTTTACAGTTGTTGCACAGTTCTTCCATATTCTGCTGTCTATTTTTCAGTCTTTGTTCTCTTTGCTTTTTGGTTTTGAGGATTTTACTGATATATCCTCTGGCTCAGAGATTCTTTCCTCGGTTGTGTCCATCAAACACATTGTTCATTTCTGTTACTGTTTTTTTTCCTTTAATCTTTAGCATCTATTTTTGGTTCTTTTTTAGGCTTTTCATCTGTACAAGAACATCTGATCTTGCATGCTGTCTACACTATCCATTGGAACCTTTGGCATATTAATCATAGTTGTTATATTTTTAAAACATTTTTTATTTATTCACTTATTTTAAGAGAGAGAGAGAGAAAGAGAGAGAGAGAGAATGAGAACACAAGCAGGGGAAGGGCAGACAGAATCCCAAGCAGACTCCATGCTGTCAGCACAGACCCTGACTTGGGGGTTCAATCTCATGAACCACGAGATCATGACCTGAGCCAAAATCAAGAGTTGGACGCTTACCCAACAGAGCCCCCAGCACCCCAATTATAGTTGTTTTAAATCCCTACTCTGATCATTCCAACATCTCTGCCATGTAACGTTCTGATGGTTGCTTTTTCTCTTCAAATTGTACTTTTTTGCCTTTTGGTGTATCTTATCATTTTTTTCTAATAGCCTGTCATGATGTACTGATGAAATGGTAAATAGGCCTCTAGTGATGTGGTAGTGAGGTGTTGGGGAGAGAATTGTTCTATAATCCTATGATTAGGTCTCAATCGTTTAGTGAGCCTGTGCCTCTTGTCTGTGAACTTCCCAGGCATTTTTCAGTTTTATTTTCCCCCAACTTTGGTGGGACAGGATGGCTAGAACCAGCTAGAGCTGAGTTCAGTATTTCCCTTCTCCGAGTCAGTTAATTTCTGATAATACCCCAGCAGGTTATGCTCCGGTTTCCCCTGAGGGCAGGCCTTGTTAAGAAGAGAGTGGTCTAACGTATTTCAAAATAGTTCTTCCCCGCCCCCGCTCCTTCTGGAAACAGGAGGGGATTTTTCTCTGATATTTACTGTAGGAATGTGGTTGACTTGCCAGTAGTAAATCTCAGAATGTTGTGGACCTCTATGACTGGATCCCCCGTAGCTTTTAACTCTTAGAGTTGTCTATATTGAGGCTCCAGCAATTCTCCAACCGTAGTTCCGGTGTTTTTGCCCTGACACTGGCTTCCACTCGTGAATGTGTGTGTCAGGAAGTCTTGACGCTCTCTATTCACCTGTCTTTCCAATCTTGGGGGTAATAATTTGTCCTGTGTTCTTCCTTCTCTTATTGATCCAAGAAGTGTTGTTAATTTTTCAGTCTGTGAGGCTTTTTACTTGTTAGGATGGAGTGGTGATTTCCAACCTGACGAAATTGTCTTCAGCTGAAGGGAGCTCTCTTGCCCCAAATTAAGCCCTCTCCCTGGGGGCAGTCTGTAGCCAATGACTGGTTGATAGATACGGGAGTACAAAGTTATGCTCTGCTTGCCTCAATGGGGAAATATTCTGAAGGACCATGACAGCTCCAGAGCTTTCACCAGGATCTGCTGAGGCCTTTGTTGTGACCGCAATGTAGTGCAAGTTCTCGAGCTAATCTGGTTTCCACCATTCCCTTACAGTTGATATTCCCGAGAAGGCACTCCAGTAAAGCTCTTGCATGCAACCTCCGTCTTGGGGTCTGTTTCCAAAAAACCTGATCTATGAGAATTATCTTTTGTCAACTAAAGACAAAGTTGACTCACTAAAAGATTCTTCCCTGTTCCTACCGTATTTCCTGTTGCCCCTGTTCATATGTATATTTGGTCAATTTATTCTTGCAAATGCAAGATACAAATATATAACTTTTGTATGTTTAGCTGCAACTGTATTGAGAAAGTATGGGTTCATGAAATTAATTCACTTCAAATTGTGCTCTTTTATCTGTTTTAATACTCTTTGCCCATTTTAATGTTTTGCCTTAAATTCTAATCTGTTTAATATTAATATTGTACTCTTGCTTTTTTATTTTTTCAATCTGTCTGACAGGTGCTGATCCGACCGTTTAGACTTTGGTGTCACACTGTTGTTACTGAATCAGAGAATCTGTCTTTTAATTTATTTTAATTATTAGTGTAATTAACTGTAATTATTATAATTGTTATATCTTATCTTGCTTCTGTCATCTTGTTTTGTGTTTTCTTGTTTTTATCCTTTTCTTTTTGTCTTTTGTAAATGGTTCTTGGTATGCACAGTATGTGTTTTCTGTTCATCTTCAGTGATCAAAAAGACATATATCCTGTTTTAAATTCTGCTAATAATTATGTTTAAGTTTTCCAGAAACTGTTTTTAACCCTTATTTCTATAATCTTCAGAGATGAGAAGGAAATGCCATATATTACAGACTTGTTGTGTTAAGTAAAAGATTTGACATGATTTTATTCCTCTCTCCTCATCCCCATTTTTATGTTCTTATGTTACTAAGTTTTAGATATAAGTAACAGGTACATTTTTACATAACATTTTACAATAATTTGTTTGGAAGGCTAGCGATGGCATAACTTTATTTTCACTTATTGGTTCTTAAAATTTTAAGTAGAATTTTTTCTATCTCATTTTTTTTTATTGTGGCAAGATATAATATGTTTTACATTTAACTTTGGTTTTATAGCCAAATATTTTGAATTCTATTTCAACTTTTTGGGGTGCAAACTACAGTTCTCTTTACCACCACTTCTTTCTTTTTTTCTTTTCCTTATTCAAGATGAATTCAGGTATGAGTTCTGTAGGTCTCTTTGGGCAAAAATTTAAAGAGTGAGTTATTCAATTAAAAATATACAAAATAAGGCAATGATCTGAATTGAGATGTCTCAGCAGATTATAAATCTTATACATTCTTCTTTGACAGTGATCATTCTTGTTTCTCATCACTGGTGATAGGAAACTAATTTCAAACAAGTCCAGGATGGATTGCATAAGGTTCCAAGGGGCCTGGAGCTATTTAACAGACATGCTCAATTTCAACAAAAGAGTTTTCATTTAATTTTTGGATTGTTGTCAGTGTATAGAAATACAGTTGACTTGCGTATTAACCTTGTATCCCGTGACTGTGAAATTAATGTTTTAGTTCTAGTAGTATTTCGTAGATGTGTTTGCAGTTTTTATATAGACTCTCACATCTGCAAATACAGACAGTTTTATTTCTTCCTGTTCAATCTCTGTGCCTTTATTTCTTTTTCTTGCCTTATAGCAAAGATTGGGACCTCTACCCCAATATTGAACAGAAGTGCTGAAAGTAGACATCCTGGCCTTATTTCCAGTCTTAGGAAGAAAGCACTCAGTCTTCCACTGTTAAGTATTATATTAGTTGTACATATTTGTGGCTGATGCCCTTTATCAATTTGAAGAAATTTTCTTCTATTCCTAGGTTCCTGATAATTTTTATCCTAAATAAATGTTGAATTTTGTCACATGCATTTTCTGCATATATTGAAAGGATATTTGTTTTTTTTAAATATTTATTTATTTAAAAAATTTTTTTAATGTTTATCCACTTTTTTTAGAGAGAGAGAGAGAGAGAAACAGAGCATGAGTGGGGGAGGGTCAGAGAGGGAGAGGGAGACACAGAATCCGAAGCAGGCTCCAGGCTCTGAGCTGTCAGCACAGAGCCCGATGCGGGGCTCGAACACACAAACCGTGAGATCATGACCTGAGCCGAAGTCGGATGCTTAACCGACTGAACCACCCAGGCGCCCCTAAATATTTATTTATTTATTTATTTATTTTCATTTATAATAGTTTATTTTCAAATTGGTTTACATAAAACACCCAGTGTTCATCCCAACATGTGCCCTTTTTTAATGCCCATCACCCCCTCTCCCCCCCCATCCTCCTCACCCTCAGTTAGTTCTTAGTCTTTGAGAGTCTCTTATGTTTTATCTCCCTCCCTCTCTGTGTCTTTTTTTTCTTTCCCCTCTTCCCCTCCCCCTGGTTTTTGCTTAGTCTCACAAAGTCCACCTATTCGTGGAAACATATGGTATCTGTCTTTTTCTGATTGACTTCTAAATATTTATTTTTGAGAGAGAAGCAGAGCACAAGCAGGGGTAGGATAGAGAGAGAGGGAGACACAGAATCTGAAGCAAGCTCCAGGCTCTGAGCTGTCAGTACAGAGCCCAATGTGGGACTTGAACTTGTGAACTGTGAGATCATGACCTAAGCCCATGTGGGACACTTAACCGACTGAGCAACCCGGAGCGCCCTGAAATGCTATTTGTTTTTCTCCTTTATTCTGTGAATGTAGTAAATTACATTGATACTTTTTTAAAAAATATTAAGTCAAACTTCCTTTACTGGGATGAATCTTAATTATAAAATATTTTCCTTATTATAACATGGTTGATTTCATACATTTTTATGGATTTTTGCATCTATGTTCCATTTCTCTATTTATGAGCTCTGAGATTTTCCCCCTATTTCTTGGTCCACTAGTAGGAGTATATCTTTTAGTGCTTCCTTTTTAAGGTATATTTTAAAAAATAACCATAATATTATTATCAGACATAAAGGTAAACAATAATTCCATAATATTAAACAGATCCAGTGTTCATATATGAAGACATATATATATATATATATATGATAGTCATTTTATATTCTTTATATATAAATGAAAATATGTAATACACACTTACTGTTATTTTGCTTTTTTTACCTAACAGTATATCCTGAAAGTTACTCTGTAGAGATAGAGATATATTTCCCATTGTTTTTTACAACCGAATGATTCCGTACTGTATGGATGTACATTTATAAACTAGTCCTCTACTGATGGAAATTTAAGTTGTTTCCAGTCTTTCGTTATTACAAATGGTGCTGCAGTGAATAGCATGCATCATTTCATGCTTTCACCAGTGTATCTTTAGGGTAGATTGCTGGGTCAAGAGTCTACTTAAAGTTTGGAGAGGGCACTGTGTTCTTCAAAAACGCCAGTGTCATAAAGCCCACAGGAAGGGTGTGGAAATTTCCAGATAGAAGGAGGCTAAAGAGACATGACAACTAAATGCAGTACCAAACCCTAAACTGGATTCTATACTAGAAGGGAAAAAAAGGCTGGGAAACAAATCATTAAGTTAATTTACACATGAATGAAATAAAAGTATTATGCTAATGAAAATTTATAAAGTTGACACCTGTCCTGTGTGCATGTATTTCCTAATTTAGGAAATTTTAGGGATAAAGGGCCGTGATGTATGTTAATCTTCATGGTTCAGCAAAAGGTATGCAGAGAGAGCAAGTGAGAAAGAGAACATAAATGGTAATGCAAATGGGGTAAAATGTTAATAGTAGTTAATAGTCTGAGTACAGAGATGCCCTGTGCTGTTTTTATTTTTGCTACTTTTTATAAGTTTAAAATGATTCCCAAGTGAAAGGTTTGTGTCTTCTTTTGAAGAATTTTTTTTTTACAAGTTTGTGGTATTTAAAGAAACCACTTTGGAGTAAGGCCTTATTCTGAAAAGTGGTTGTTACAATGCACTGTGTGGTTCTGAGAGAAGTCATACACATTCTCTCACCCATTCACATCAGTGTCATTTGGCATGACCAAACTTGGGTGGGGGCTCGGATTCTATAGGATATAGAATAGACATGCTTTGGGGCACATGATCTTACAGTTCGCGAGTTTGAGCCCCTTGTGGGGCTCTGTGCTGAGAGCTCAGAGTCTGGAGCCTGCTTCAAATTCTGTGTTTCCCTCTATCTCTGCTCCTTCCCTACTCATGCTCTGTCTCTCTTTGTCTCTCAAAATAAATTAATTAAAAAAAAAGAATAGGCATACTTTGATGGGAGGAGGAATGAGGAATGATCAGAGCATGGGAGTAGCTTTCATGGTGGGAAAGAGAATGATGGTGAGTCTGTGTATGGATGCGGGGACTTTGGTCAGGATGAGGATATGGGGATTAGGAGTAGAATGGAAGAAAGGGATGCACCAAAGATTAATATCTCAGGTTTCATGGTTTTGCTTGGTCATCATCCCCCTCATCAGAATGACTCCTTTTCTTTCATCAATGATATATCAGTTTGGAGAATTGATTTAATTCATCTTTGAGGATCTGCTGGCACAATGGCAACCTTGTCCATTTTTTCTTGTCACCTGTAGAACAAACTTTTTGCTCTTCTTTTTACTGTTTTCTTTAGTTACTTGGCTTCTGTTTAACTTTGTAAATGCATTTCCTACCTCCTCAAAAATTTTGGGGAGACTATGGATATGCGATAGGCAATAGTGATATATAAAATAGAGTAAATGGGCAATTAAGAACAGATTATCCATGAGCTATCCAGTTTCAGTGTGATGCTTAGATTGGATATGGATTTAGAAGGACAATTTATCTCTCCCTCCCTCTTGCCTTCCTCCTTCCCAGCTTCCCTTCCTTCCTTCCTTCCTTCCAACACTGAGCATCCACTGTAGGGCACTTTCTCTGCTAGGTGATGCAATGGTGATCAAAAATGGCCATAAACTATTACAACAAAACTTTTGGTATCCTGGCGCTGAAAGTTTATTTAGCCTCAGGACAGAAATACTGAGGAGTTAATACCTTCCTACTCCAGCAGCTCTCAAGCTATGCCAGATGCGTGTTAGTTGGTATATAAATTTCTAAGGAGGGGACAAATTTGAAGCTCCCAGCAGTTGCCTGCCTAATAGTTTACCCTTTGTTTGCTTCCTTCTTTTCTCTCTCACTGCTCCATTCCTAGTGTGTGCTTCCTGGGATCACCTTTCAATAAGCTACTTGCAATAAAATCTTCAGGACCTATTTCTGGAGGAACCCAAACCAGACCATCTGTGCTTAATGGCACTTACTGAGGAGTGAGCAAGGGAGACAAATCATTACACAAATGGCCATATAATTAAACTCATATTAGGTATCATTAAACTTCTGTTTGTAACTGGATTACTTCTTTTAAGTTCTGGGGAAGGTATTTTATTTGGGGAATGTCTCAGGTATTGTTTAGAAGATTCAGATTTTTTTTAAAAAATAAAAGCAGTTATTTGTTACCAAATAGAAGAAGAAGAAAAAACATTCACATGAGCTACAGGAAGTGTTAAGTTAAAGTGAATTCATAAATAAATAGTTTTTGCCTTCTTTGATTTTTGTCTTCTAAAGGCAGAACAAACACAGATATATACAGGGAGGTTTGAATATAACATGTTCTGTGGATTTCTTCCTAATCATTGCTTTCTCTTTGCTGTGCTTTTATGCTCAGAAAAAAAACCTGAAAATGGTCATTGCTTATACAATCAGACAGTTGACAATAATCCCAG
The DNA here is from genome assembly GCA_030068075.1 of Paguma larvata. Taxonomy (NCBI): domain Eukaryota; kingdom Metazoa; phylum Chordata; class Mammalia; order Carnivora; family Viverridae; genus Paguma; species Paguma larvata. Next base: position 4,188,119 of record CM057844.1, on the reverse strand, counting down.
GAAAATTATCCTTATCTGTGTTTTATAATGAATTCCAGGAACAATCAGATCAATGGAGAATCATACGTGCTGCTAAGAACTACCAATTTTGTGACAATCATTGAAATTGTGCTGCATTACAGCTTCTTTGAGGACATACACACAAAGCAGGATGTAAATAACCCTCTTTATTTTTCCCATTTCAGCTTTGTTTTTTTTCCTCCTTGTTAATCAAACCCAATGTTATTGAAGACAATATGGCATAGAAAACTATATCTGAATTTTTTCACCGGGTGATTATTATTTTACAATTATCTGGCAAAATAAGGGCCAATATTTAGTCAATTCCCATATGTGAGACATTGTCCTTCCGCGTTATTTACAATACACAAAAACCTACTTAGCAAACATAGAGAAATGTAATTCATTCAGCAATCAAAAATTGGAACATGACTGCTAGGTACTAAATAAGATGAACTAGGGTTATGAAATGGGCTTTTACAGGGAGACTGTTTCATAATCATGAGTGATGACATGTAAACTGCTCTTCGCAGAGGCAGTATGAGTGGAAAAAGCAGTGAACTCAAAAGGCTGCTGCCAACTGCCTAGATGACCTTAGACAAGTCTGTTCACCTCTGAGTTTTAATTTTCTCACCTGCAAGTTGAAGGGTTGCTATTAGAGGCTCCATAAGGTCTCATGAGGAGGTTAACATCAATGTCTGTCTGGCCTACAATCACCTAATACAGAGCACAGCTCATGTGACAGGGACTTGAGAATGGGACAAAAGAATAGAGTGAAAATCTCTGGGAGGATTGAATGGTTACCTCTACCCAGTCTTCTAGGTCAACGTATAATCCCATCTCTTCCAGAAGCTCAGGTTCCAGAGAAGAGGGCAGGCAAGAGGTAGATGGGACATTAGAGTAGTGCAGGATGCCTGACTAGCTCTCAGGGCAGAGCACCACAGAAGTGAGGACCAAAGTAGAAGCCAAGGCCTCATGCATGGAGCCAAAAACAAGCAATAGAGAAAGGAGTGAAGAGCTGTGACTGGGCAACCGCAAAGGCCTTTCAAAGAAAGATTGGCAGACTTTGTTAGACATGTCTCAGGGCAACTAGAATAATTGCCTCATGCAGAAATGAAAGTCCATTAAAACATTAGTTGAGAACCTACTGTGTGCTTAGGAGTTACTAGAAATAAAAAATGAATCATATATAACCCTGTCTCCTGGGACAAGTATATATACTGCTAACTAGGCTACACTTTAGTTGCAGATAGCACTAAAACAGGAGTTAAATCAAGTGCAATGAGATCCCAGAGAATTATCTGGCTTAACTAAATCTGGGCAAGAAAGATAAGTAAAGACTTTGTAAGGGGAGTGATATTTAAACTGGGAGTTGAGTGGGATCATCAGGTGGAGGGTTAGGAAAGGGTAGACAGAACAGCATGGGAAGATGGATACATGAATGAGATGATACAATGTGCCTGGTGTCCAGCAATAAGCCGAGTGTATCTGGGGCATGAGGAGCACCATAGAGTGGTAAGAGTTGGAGCCAAAAGATGGGCTCCCCTGAACTGAGAAGAGTTTTGATTCTCATGCTAAGGGATTTGCGCCACAATCTAGTAAGAGGTTGGATGGTGTCATTAATATCAGCCACCCTAGCAGGTTTCTAGGCAGCTGGACCCAGCCCCTATTAAATGCCAAGAGTAGAGGAGAAAAAAGAGTGGCAGAGTAGAGATGGGGAAGAGGAGTTGAAGCAATCATGCATTTCCAAGCTAGACTGAGTGGTTAAGTATTTTAGAGATCGAGATGTGGACAAACCAAGGAAGTTTGAAGAAAGAGAGATGATAAATTTTGGCAAAATTGGGAACATACATGAGAACCTCATCCTTAAGCTATTGATACTGTGGTTCTAGAATTTGGGAGAGAGCCAGGGCTCTTGGGAGAGAACAGTGGGAGTAGATGAGATGCCTAGAGAATGCTGAGTAGAAAGAAAATAAAGTGAAGATGTCTTGGGGGAAAACCACCTGATGGGGAGTCAGTGAACATTATCAGAAAGATGAGAAAAGTGGAGTAAAAATAAGAGAGTCGTATTGTGGAATCCACAGGAAGTTAAAATTTTACAGAAGACTTGGGGGATTTTTTAAAAGCTCGACGAAGGTAAAGATGGATGAGAAGTAAAGAGAAGTAGAGTAAAGCCTTGGATTGCAAAGGACTTGCTCTGCTAGTGTTCCTCAAGATGAGCAAACGTTTCTAATAAATTTAAACTTTATAAACAAGCAACGTCTTGCAATACGAGTAGTAGTACATGATGCCGAATGTCACATGATCACAACTGAGCCAATGGTTCTTGAAATTCGCTTGGATATACAAGTGTTTTGATTACGAGCATGTTTCTGGAACAAATTATGCTCAGAAACCAAGGTTTTACTGTAATTGGAACTGGAACTTAAGTGAACACAAAATGAGAACTTGGAGTCAGTGAGTATGAGAAGGGTGAGATCACAGGAGGAAGAAACAAGTTGTTAACTTTAGGTTAAGCTAGAATCTAGGAAAAGTTCGGTGACTTTATATTCAGATATAATTTCAAACTTGCATAAAAGTTGCAAAAATAATACAAAGATGTCCCGTATACTCAGATTCCCCATTCACCATTTGTGGTAAGAGGAAAACCTCTTTGCTTTATCATTCCCTCGCTTAGTTTCTGTTTATGAATAATGTGGGTTGCAGACATCATGCCCCCTTTGAATCTAGATATTTCACTTTGTATTTTCTTTTTCTTAAAGATAATTTTATTTTTCTTTTAATGTTTGTTTATTTTTGAAGGAGACAGAGTGCAAGCAGAGGAGAGACAGAGAGAGAGGGAGACACAGAATCTAAAGCAGGCTCCAGGCTCTGAGCTGTCAGCACAGAGCCAGACACAGGGCTTGAACTCAAGAACTGTGAAATCATGACCTGAGCTGAAGTCGGATGCTTAACCAACTGAGCCACCCAGGTGCTCCTCACTGGGTATTTTCTAGAAACAAGGACATTATTTTCCATTACAACAGTACAGCTATCAGATTAATAAATTTCACCTGGATATAATATTATTATCTAATCTACATTCTATTTTCAAATTTCAGTAATTGTCCCCAAAATATCCTTTACAGCTATTTTTTCCTCATTCTGGGTCCAAATCGTGATAGTATATTTCATTTGGTTATCATGTCTCTTTGATCTCCTTAAACCTGGAACAGTTTCTAAGACTTTGTCTTTCATGGTATTAACATTAAAAAAAATTTTTTTTTAATTTTTTAAAGAGATAGAGAGCATGAGTGGAGGAGAGGGACAGAGGGAGAGAGAGAGAGAGAGAGAGAGAGAGGGAGAGAGAGAGAATCTTAAGTAGGCTCCATGCTCAGAACAGAACCGGACCCAGGGCTCCATCCCATGACCTCGGGATCCATGACCTGGGCTGAAATTGAATCAGTTGCTCAACTGACTGAGCCACCCAGGTGCCCTGGCATTAACATTTTTTGATGAGGACAAACTGATTATTTTATAGAATGTCCCTCAATGTAGGTTTCATGATGCTTACCTAAAATTGGATCAAGATTACTAATTGTTGCAAGAATACCATAGAGCATTATGTCAGGGGGCACATGTTGCCATTTTGTCCCCATGTTGGGGATATGAACTTTGATCACTTGTCTGCTACATTTCTCCACTGTAAAGTAACTATTTTCCTTCTATATTTGTAGTTCGTGGAAAGTTACTTTGAGACCATGTAAATTTCCTGCTCTTTAATAATCACCCACTAGTTTCAGTATCCATTGATGATTTATGTCTGAATCAATCATTACTCTGATGATTACAAAATGTGATTTTTTAAATTATTTTAACGTTTATTTATTTTTGACAGACATAGAGACAGAGTATGAGCAGGGGAAGGGCAGAGAGAGAGGGAAATACAAAATCAGAAGCAGGCTCCAGGCTCTGAGCTGTCAGCACAGAGCCCAATGCGGGGCTCAAGCTAATAGACCGCAAGATCATGACCTGAGCCGAAGTCGGCCACTTAACCGACTGAGCCACCCAGGCGCCCCCAAAATGTGATTTTTTAAAAAAAATTTTTTTTAAATTGCACACCCGCCCAAATAGATTTTAAAAAAAAATCTATTCCATCGGTATTTATTAGTTGGTTTATTACTATAAAGAAGAGCTCTCTATTTATTTAATCAGGGTGAACACTGAAGGTTTTTAAACAGTGGGAAGATTGGAATTTTCTTGTAGATTGAATAAAAAGAGTCAACAGGTAGTATAATTAAAGCAACAAAGTCTAAAGAAAGGGTGAGATTAAGATTGCAGATTGAAGGAGCTGGTCATGGAGGTGTGGGGACTATGCAACCTAAAACCAGAAAGGAAGAAATTTAGGGACTATAGTGGAAAGTTTAGGGACCTCCTATGTGATGCCTTTCATGGCTTATGTGAAGAGTGTGACTGTCAACCACGTATGTGTGGTTCTATTTGTATGAAAATGTCATAATCTCTGCCCTTAGGTGGTTGGTGAGATGGGTGATGACAAGTACCTTTAATTCCAAATACTGTGGTGAGCACTAGGGATAGGTCCACAATCCTTTATCCAAAACCCTGAGACTAGAGGCACTATGGCATTCAGAATTTAAGGCATTAACACACATACCATATTTTACATAACACCTCCATTGGGATCTGGGGGGCCACACAGTAATCATACTCAATTTTTTTTATTTCTAAAGTGAAGTATGAATTTTCACACTGACTGTAAATAGTCTCATGTCAGTTTGGATTAGGTTAGGCTACCAAAACAGTTTGCATCAAAATCACAAAAATAAGTTTCAGTCTTCAGAGCATTTTAAGTTTCTGAACTGTGAATAAGGAGTGTGGACCTGTATGAACAGTCCAATGAGAGCAAGTATTCTAAGTCAAGGAGTTAAGAAGGCTTTGCAAAGGAAATGGTGCTTGAGCAGGGTCTTGAAGAAAGCGTAGGCATATAAGTGATGAAGTTTGAGGGTTTGGGTACCCATTTGCCTGAGCTTATACCCCAGCTCCCACTTCCTACCTGTGAGAAGTGCAGCAAAGCGCTTAAGCTTCTACTCACCTGCAAATGGAAATAGTAACAGCACCTTCCTGAAAATACATGAGTATAGCTTAATCAACATAAATACTAATCATAGGGCCTGATACATAGGAAATACACCATACATGTTTACAAGTCTTGTTGATGATTTTGATGATGATGCCAGTGAGTGAGATAGAGTTCTCCAAAAGATGTTTTAATTCTGGAATTGTTTATAGATTGACTTGTAGTTACAAGGTCATTGCAGGGAAGTTTCTAATTTTCACCTCTTTACATATTTGATATCCCTGGTTTCTTCTAAAAAATTATACAGGGGAAAAAGAAAAATCTGTCAACATTCTTCAAGGCATGGTAATAGAGAGATGATTTCTGACCTTAAGATAACATATATATTTTATCCCTCTGTCTATTATGTGTGCTGTTAAAAAACCACTAAAGGTTTAGTGTCACTAAAACACTGCTATTAACGAGGGGGGGTGAATATCACTAGAAGGGGTGGGGGCTGTAGGCTGTAGGTTGAAGGTACAGTAAAGGAAAAGAACTGCTCCTGGATAGAATATCAAAGTAAAACTCAGAAAATAGCCACAGATACTCCAAATGGATAAATATGGCAATGTTGAGAGATGATTTGGAATTTCATTCTGATTGGAGAGACATCTGTCAATTAGGGTTTCACAAGAAGCCCGGTCTGGCTTGGCCTCTTTAAAATTCTTCAAAAACAGAAAACCAGGGGGGAGGGGAAGAGGGGAAGGAAGGGAAAAAAAAAGCCACAGAGAGGAAGGAAGACATAACATGGGAGACTCTCAAAGACTAAGAACAAACTGAGGGGAGAGGGGGATGTGGGAAGGGGGGAAAGTGGGTGATGGGCACAAAGGATGGCACTTGTTGGGATGAGCACTGGGTGTTGTATGGAAACCAAACTGACAGTAAATTATTCAAAAAAATAAAATTCTTCAAAAGAATTGCTTAGTCTTCTGGATAAAAAATATATCAAGCAGTGTCCAGCTTTCCTGAGCCAATATCAGGTGACTAGATGTTCAGCAATCTCCAAAGCAGAGATGCGACTGAGCCCATCTTCAGAAAGCATTTGTTTAAGGGAAGTGGGCAGTGTTGATACAGAAGTTGACCAAGGTGTGTCTGAAGTGGAACTTCAGCAAACTGTTGACGAACTTCAAAAATCACTGACCACAATCAAGTACTTAATCAAGAAAAAGTCGCAACTGCTGAGATTCCAGGTAGAAAATTCAAGTGTAGATTGAAAGTCATATGGGAAAATATTGCTGTGGCAATTAAGCTCTACATATGTTGAGTTATGTACACTTATAAACATTTGGCATAACAAACTAGTCTTATCCATAAAACACTTTCTCTTATGTGTCATGTCGATTGTAAACATTTTACAGATCTCCCATCATCTTTAGCAAAGATGTTCTGCATTTGGAAGAGTTAGTTTCTCTTAAGTGAAGATAATGAAAGCTTTCTAATATAAAGAACTATTGTCATATTTTCTAAGGTTAAAAGAAATGTTTGAGAAGACCTTGTCATTTTAGGATGTCATTCATGCACCTATCCTGTAAAGAAGCCAGAGATGACACTCATGTGTTCAATATTAACAAATATGTGTGCCTGCAGTTCTCCAAGAATGAAATGAAGGAAGCACCAGTTTGAAGACCAAATCCTCAGGACACTGAATCACTCTGAAACAAAATCATTTTTTAGAATTTCTAATGCAATATAGTAATAGCAAACATACAATACATTGTTCTATTTCCATGTGGACCCCTGCATTATGGAGGAAATGTACTCTTCAGCAGCTTTATTTATTTATTTACTTATCTCTCTCTCTCTCTCTCTTTATTTATTTATTTATTTATTTATTTATTTATTTTCTTCAGCAACTTTAGTACCAAAGAGTCACATTAACTCAAACTTGCCTCAGATGGACCAAATAAGGCAAAACCCAAATGCTTTTGAAACTACTTGATATAGGAATTATTATCAAAGACATCAGAAGAAAAGTTATGTTCAACTAGCACCTTGACATTTAATATCTCGCATTCTACATGGGTGCATTGATATTAAACTAGAATAATCATTACAAAGTTAAGTAGGGGATGTTTTAATAAGCTCTGTCTACTTAGGGAAAGTTAAGGTAAGATCCGTACCAATGATCCAGTTCAAACAGGAAGTACTCTCCGTTTGTTCCTTTTATCTGAAATATCCATATAAACTTTGTTTTGGTCTTGAATTTGTTTCTTCATAATATTTTGCCTGTATAGATAGAACCTAAAAGAGATGATTAAAAGTAACATTATTGAAATTAATAGAGAAACACACCAACGGATTCCAACTAGAAAAGAAATTACCCAACCTTTTGAAAATTTCGACTGTTCATATAACATCTAATTTGCAAATATTGCAGGTAACAGGATTAGTGTATTTAAAAATAATATCTGAATTTTAAAACTAAATCTCTAATCTTTTTTTAATGCTTATTTATTTAATTTTGAGAGAGAGAGAGAGAGAGAGAAAGAGAGAGTACATGTGTGTGTGCATGGGAGGGGCAGAGAGAGAGGGAGAAAGAGAATCTCAAGCCCTATGTAGGGCTCAAACTCATGAAACGTGGAATCATGATATGAGACTAAATCAAGAGTCTGACGCTCAACTGACTGAGCCACCCAGGCACAGCCTAAATCTCTAATCTTTTTCTTTTTTAATGTTTATCTTTGAGAGAGAGAGAGAGACAGAGGCAGAGAGCACAAGCAGGGGAAGGGCAGAGAGAGAGGGAGATGCAGAATCTGAAGCAGGCTCCAGGCTCTGAGCTGTCAGCACAGAGCCCACGTGGGGCTTGAACTCCTGAACTGTGAGATCATGACCTGAGCTAAAGTCAGAGGTTTAACCGACTGAGCCACCCAGGTGCCCCCTAAATTTCTAATCTTAACAAGAGCTCTCGCTATGAGAAAAATATAAGAGGTACCTTATATTCACATAGGCAAAGAACAAGAATAGGATAATTTTGCAACATAAATAGAATTAAAAATAAATATATGAAAAGATTCAGACTCATCTGTAATGAAATAAATGTCAATGAAAACAGCTATGCAATACCACATTGCTTATGAAATACGAAAGATTGAGAATCAGTGATGCTATTGAGGGTGTGTTGAGACTGGGGCTGGTAGAAGTATGAATACTTCCTACAATAAGACCAGAAAAGGGCTCTGCTCTGTACCCAGAGCAGGAAAAGTGGTGATAAGCCTTTGCCGTGGTCATTCCTCTTCTAGGAATGCATACTAAGAAATAATCCAAAGTGCAGTCAGAAATACAAAGTTGTTCAGAGTAGTATTATTGTTATTGTCATATCAGCAAATGTCATTGGAAATACAACATATCATCTGTTTGATATTATCAAATAGAAAATATAAAAAAATTGAAATTGCAAATTTTGGCCTAAGACTTAATCAGGCATAGGAAGCTGAAAACCTCATTAAATCAACACTGCTTTGCCGTCTTTTGCATACATTTAAAAATGTAACATTTAAAAATGCTTCTGGGGCGCCTGGGTGGCTCAGTTGGTTAAGTGTCCAACTTCAGCTCAGGTCACGATCTCGTGGTTCATGGGTTAAGCTCTGCTTTGGGCTCTGTGCTGACAGCTCAGAGCCTGAATCCTGTTTCAGATTCTGTATCTGCCTCTCTCTCTGCCTCTCCCCAGCTCTCTCTCTCTCAAAAATAAATAATCATTAAAAAAATAAAAAATAAAAGTAAGCTTCCATGTGTCTCTCTTTTTGAATTCAATTCAATCAGTTAAGAGTAAAATGTGTGTTTAAATCTAGGCTAAAATAATTCTTCTAACCAAAGACAAAGATATACCTAGGTACCAACTGTATTACACCACAGGTTTTAAAAAATATTTAGTGACATTTAAGAGTACATAGGATCTCATTGTGGCCATTCCTAAATAGTGTATTATTTCCTGTTTTCCTCTTTCTTTGGATTTTCTCTTTAACCAGAGATGGGAGAAGGCATGAGGGGTGGATAAATACCCCCACTCGTTTCTCCTACTGCTCCTCATCTCCCAACTGGAAGCCAGAGGGCACAGGAGCCCAAATAATGTAGCTTATAGAGGTCAGCCTCCCAGGGCACAGAGCCAGGAGAAGTGTGGAAAATGGGTGTGGAGAGCGGCAGACTAAAGATCACCAGCCTGAAGATGGACAGAGATTGCCTCTTCCCTTTGGGTAAGCACAGTTACTGTTCCTCTCTGCTTGATGACACAGGTTCAAACTATACATCTGATCATTTATGGCAGAAAGACATTATTTGTGTCAGTGACCTCTACACTCCAGATCTCCCTCTCCTGTCCCTCCATAATATTCCCTCTCCCTCCTTGCCATATGCTCTTGTTACAGTGTGATCTTGACATTCCTTCAATCCGGTGGTGAGATATAAATCTCCTTCTGATGAACCTGAATGTGCTTTTGTGACTCAATCAATACTGACAGTGTAAGGCATGTCACAAGATGTCTGAGACTAGATCATCACTAGATCACTTCTGCTTTGCTCTCTTGACAGAGCCACCAAGTTGTGAGGAAGCCCAAGCAGCTGGTGGAAAAGTCTCTGTGCAAAGGAACCAAGGCCCCTGGCCCACAGCTCTGATAACCGATACCAAGTTACCATCCATGTGAATGAGCCATCTAAGAGCAGATCCCCCAGCACCAAGTTACACTGTCCAAGCTGGTGCTAAATGGACCAGAGATGACCTGTCCTTATCCAACTCGACACACATTGTAGGTTCCTGAGCAAAATAAATAGTTGTTATTGTTTCAAACAATCAAGTTTGAAATGATTTGTTATGCAGCAATAGTAACTGGAACAATGATGAATCTTTGAAAGATGGAAGGCAAGTGGAAGTGACCAAAAGAAGATATTGTATTCCAAGATGTTACTTGGAATGGATATACCCATGACTGAATGCAATGGGCAGGATCTGAGATTCAGAAGTAAAAGCAGCTAGGTAAATCTGCCCCCGACTTCTGTAAAATCTGCACAGAGTAGAAAGAAGGAAATAATGAAAATAATTTAAAATAAAATAGGTAATCAAAAACCCAGGAGAGTAGTTAATATAATTAAAAGCTGGTTCTTTGGAATATTAATAAGATAGAGTAGAGATCAAGATACACAGAGAAGGGGCATCTGGCTGGCTCAGTTGGTAGAGCATTTGACTCTTGATCTCAGGGTCATGAGTTTGAGCTCCACATTGGGTGTAGAGTTTACTTAAAAAACACGCACAGAAAATCTATTGCAAATGAGAAAGCGTGTATAACTACAGTTGCAGAGAACATGAATTCTAAGACAATATCATGGATGATTTCATTCCAATCAATAAAAAATCCATAAATGATGTAAATATTTTCTATAAATAGATGTAAAGTTGAATGCATTTCTATCACCATGAATCTCAGTCTTTATAGAAAATACAGGTAATAGAGAAACAAGTTTAAAGTTATCAAGAAGGAATAAGCAAACAAATGCAGATTGCGACCCAGAATCTGGATAAACCAAAAGCAAGAAACAGAAAGGGGTGAAGACTGTCCTAAATAAAAGGTGTACACATGTAACAATTCAAAGGAACTGCTGGCTCTTTTTGGATCCCAAATAAACAAACTAGCTATAAAAAAGTTTGAAACAACAGGGGAAATGAGATTCTGGAGATTCTGAGCTGAGTATCAAATACAGAGCTGATAGGAGGGTGCCCACTCTCAGGTACTGAGCCAACCTGGCATGGCCCCAGGAGTGATGCTTCCTTAAATTTTACATCCTTGGTGACTTGCTTGCCTCATCTGAGTCTTGGCTTTGAAAATAATAATTTTGGGGGGCGCCTGAGTGGCTCAGTCAGTTAAGTGTCCAACTTTGGCTCAGGTCATGATTTCGAAGTCCGTGGGTTTGAGCCCCACATCGGGCTCTGCGTTGACAGCTCAGAGCCTGGAGCCTGCTTCAGATTCTGTCTCCCTCTCTTGCTGGTCCTCCCTGCTCCTGTTCTGTTTCTCTAAAAAATAAATAAACATTAAAAATAAGAGAATAATAATTTTTTTCTAGAGGTGTAATGGCATCGTAGTTATGCAACAAGATGTCCATATATTTTAGAGATGTGTATTATAGTACAAAGGTGTGAAATGACATGCCTAGGATTTAAAACACTTCAGCAAGAAAAAAGTGGTTATAAAAAAGGACAGATGAGGCAAATGTGGAAACATTTGAGGCATCTGTGAAAACCGAGTCATATCTATATGGGAGCTTTATTGAATATTCTTTTGAATGCTTGGAAATTTTCACAATAAACTTTGCTTTTAAATCGGGTAACAGCAGTTTCCATGGCAACATAAATTAAAGTCTCACCCAATTGTACATATTTGCTGACCTCTCAAATCTTCCTGTTCATGGTATCCTTTATTCTTGGCCTGTGTCCCCTTCCCACACCTAAACACAATGTGACTCCCCTCCCCACCACCAGTGTGCACTGCTTAGAAATTGAGGGCATCACAGTCCTGGGTTTCTCCTGGTGAACTGGACAAAGATGGGAACCACAGGGATATATTTTACTTGGAACTTAAAATTTTTTTAATGTTTATTTTAGAGACAGAGAGACACACACACAGAGTGCAAGCTGGGGAGGGGCAGAGAGAGAGAGAGAGAGACATAGAATCTGAAGCAGGCTCCAGGCTCTGAGCTCTCAGCGCAGAGCCTGACATGGTGCTCAACTCACAAACAGTGAGATCATGACCTGAGCCAAAGTTAGATGCTTAACTGACTAAGCTATCTTGGCACCCTGGAATTAAAAAATTTTTTAAATAGAAACTATTTGAGGCACCTAAAAAGAAAATGGGAGTTGAAGTGTGTTTCAGGAACATAGGGCCAGATCTGGGTTCAAATTCCAACAAATTAACTTTTCTGAGCCCTGATTTCTTTGTAAAAATAGGAACATTAATATTTATTGTAAAAGGACTGATGTGAAGATTAAGATGGGGTGCCTCGGTGGTTCCGTTGGTCTGACTCTTGATTTTAGCTCAAGTCATGATCTCAGAGTCATGGGATCAAGCCTTGCGTCCAGCTTAGTACTGGGTGTGGAGCCTGCTTAAGATTCTTTCTCTCTCTCTCCCTCTTCCCCTTCTCTGCTCATGTGCAATTAATCAATCAATCAGTCAGTCAGTCAGTCAGTCAGTCAGTAAGTAAGTAAGTAAATGAAGAGAGATGCCATTTGCGATACTCTCTAGCTCCTTGTCTAGAATATGGCAGGTGCTTCCCCTTCGAGGAAGGAGAGAAGTCCTTGGCATCTTTAAGTTTTCATTATATGGGTGAGAATTCTTTTTTCTTGAGATATAAGTGCTGCCCTTTCCAAGAACCTTGGGTTACCCTTGTTTGTCTCACTCACTTGCAGTCTAAATGACTGTGTTCTGCTCTTCATGAACCTCTGGGTCCAAAGTTTACCGTGGAATTTTTCTCTAGGAGGATTCCGGCAGCATTTTTAACCCCCAGGGTCCATTCCTATGGAATTCCACCTTCCCCTGTCCTGCCCCCCAGGACTTGGCTCCTCACTCTGAGGTCACCCGCTCTCTCAGACCACATTCTCATGTTACCCAAGAAGACCTGACTCTATACCCAAACCAGATGAGTCACACAGATGCAAAGTCACTTTGCTGGTGTCTGAATTCCCCTCTCCAGATCTTCCAGTGGAGGTCTTGCTGAGCCCTCTGGATGACCTCTGTGTGAGGACCTGATGGCTTGTGAGAGATCCACGGGCTTCTGATGTGCAGGCCAGCTTCAGATTTGGAACCTGTTTTCTTCAGCCACTAGCTTTGGGGCAACAAAAAGTTCCTACTCAACATTCTGTTTCATGTCTGAATAAAATTATGACTTACACACAGTATGGATATTAAGTCATATGGTTCTGACCCTAAAAAATCATTGGAGTTCGTGAACAGGGGGTATAGGCCTTGGCTGGAATGGTTAGGAATGGCTTCAAGGAAGGGGTGATCTTAGATGAAGAGAATTTTGGAGGTCAAACAGAATTTAGGTAAAAGAGAAGGGCATCAATGATCTTGACTTCCACCCAAAAACCTGTTCGATTTTCTTTACAATTTTTAATCAGAAACCTCCAGAAGAGCTATCAGATGGGTTCATTTTAGAGTAAGATGGAAAAAAAAATGTAATATTGGAGAACCCAGATGCAGTTCAGTGCCATTTCTGAGTGTTTATGAGGTAGAGCCTGCACAGCAATAGACAGACCTAACCCAGGAGGTTTTGAGATGGGATCCTTGCCATGAGGAAGGTAACCCAAGAGCCAGTAGGGTATTTCTATCATTAGGGCAGCTTGTCTTTTCAATCTTCCTCATCACAATGAGCCACGACCCTAAGTGTGGACTTTGATGTGAGGATTTCTTCTTCAGGTTCAGTGTATGATTGAAGCAGTTGCATGTGCAGTCAGTGGGGGCAGAGGTGGAGGCGGGCTACTGGAGAAGCTCATGCCAGGAGAGGAGGCTCAGCTCAAAGCCAGACAGGGTTGCTGAGGGGCTGCTGGCTTGGGCACCTGCTTGGCCAGAAAAAACTCCTCCCCGCCAAGCCTTCCTCTGGGCACCCTGTGATGCAGCCACAGGCAGAAGGAGCTCCATAAGCAGGGGAGGTACTTTCAGAAAAGAACCCCAGTGCCCAGTCAAGGACATGAGAATCTCTGAGGCAGGACCCAGGCTCAGTATTTTTTAAAGTCCTCTTGTTCATGTAGTGTGCAGCCCAGGGCGAGAATCTCTGCCTCGAATATTTGTACTGTAGTCCTTCTAGATTCCAGCTGCGTATTGAAATCAACTTTGAAAAATGACCCAACCTTGTAGGCCCCAACCTGAGGGTTCTGATATCATTAGTGAGGGGTGGGCCAGCGCAGGCATTGGGAGCTTTCAAAAGCTCTCCAAAGTGATCTTGATGAGCAGCCAGGTTTAGGAACCACTGTTCTTTTTTTTTTTTTTTTTTAATGTTTTTTACTTTTGACAGAGAGACAGAGTGTGAGCAGGGGAAGGACAGAGAAATAGGGAGACACAGAATCAGAAGCAGGCTCCAGGCCCTGAGCTGTCAGCACAGAGCCCAACGCAGGCCTCGAAATCACAAACTGCGAGATCATGACCTGAACCAAAGTTGGTGCTTAACTGAATGAGCCACCCAGGAACCACTGTTCTGATTTTCAGGAGAACACCTAACAACTAAGGCCAGGACCCATCTTCCCACACCCTTCCCAGCAAGCCCTCCTACAAGCAGCCCTGCCCTCTCCTCCTCTTCTGCCTCGGGAGTGCTCTGGGAGGCCAGAGTGGGCTTTTCAGAAGGGAAGTGTTAGCAGAGACAGCTCATCTTCTTCCTTCTTATGGTGAAGTTCAGCGCTCTCCTTGCCCCAAGGCCAAGAAAGGAGGGAGGCTTCCATAGGACTGGGTTAGAGATGGGGCTTGCGAGAAAGGAAATTGACAAGCAGTTCCTAGCAGGGAACTTGGGAGAAGTTGTTGTTGCTGGATGTCCCCCAAATCTGCCCGGGGAGGTGCACAATGAAAGCTAGTATGGGAGCCTGCCTTACTGAGGCCCTCAAGCACGAGTACTCCCAACCAAGGAAGCAATGACACAGGGGAGAGAAAATACCAGCTGCTACCATCTGAGAAAGAGATACATTCCTTCTGCTCTCCTCATCTTTGTCCTACCCTGTGTATCCTGTACCCCCACACTCCATGTAGTCAAGGTCCCTGCTGAAGCCCACACTGGGGATGGGAGGAAATGAGATTTCCGTAGAATTCCATGGACTGAAACTTAATAACCAAAAGCCACTGGGGAAGTTTTCTTTCTTTTAAAATTTTTTTAATTGAGATAGAATTGACATAACATTGTATAAGTTTAAGGTATAAAACATGTTAATTTGATATATTTATATATTACAACATGATTACCACCATGACATTAGCTAACACCTCCATTACATCACATGATTATTTCTTTTTTGGTGAGAACATTTAAGATCTAGTTTCTTAGCAACTTTGAGGAATAGAATACAATATTCTTTGCTGTAATCACAATGCTGTGCATTAGATCTCCAGAGCTATTTGCCTTATAATTGGAAACTTGTATCCTTTGGCCCATATCTCCTGCCTCTTCCTGCTCCCCTCCCCCCCACTTAGTAACTACCATTCTACTCTCTGTTTCTATGAATTTGGCTCTTTTAGATTCCACATATAAGTGACATCATACAGTTTTTGTGTTTCTCTGACTTCACTCACTTAGCATAAGGCCTTCAAGTTCCATCCATGTTTTGCAAATGGCAGGGTTTTGTTCTTTCTTATGGCTGAATAACATTCTATTGTATATATACCCCACTTCTTTATGATTCATCTGTTGATGGACACTCTTAGGTTGTTTCTGTATCTCGGCTGCTGTGAATAATGCTGTAATAAAATTGGAGTGCAGATATCTTTCTGGCATCCTACTGTCATTTCCTTTGGATATATACCCAAAGTGCAGTTGCTGAATCATATGGTAGTTCTATTTTTAATTTTCAAGGAACTTCCAAACTGTTTTCCACTGCGACTAAACTAGGGAAGTTATGTGATGAACCTAAGGATGTAAAGGACGAGAACAGGGGCATCTGATACAGCCCACTTAGAAGCAGAGGCTAGAGAAAGTTTAAACAATTTCTGTCTATGGCCTGCTGAGTAGGGTCTGCTTGATACATCAGGTACATACGCCTCATGCCTCTCCACTAGATTTTAGTCCTTGAGGACAGGGAATGAACCTAATGCTTTTGAAGCAACCAGAAGCCAGCTTTGTGCCAGGCATAGAGTAAGGCCTTCATACATGCATGATGCTTGAGTGGGAATTCTCCACCTGAGTCCTGCCCCACTTCCAGGATAACATTACATTCCCCTTAGTCTATTGGTGGCAAAGATTTTTGTTTATTTGTTTTAAACTAGAGATTTTTAATTCAGTGGGGGGAAGGGAAGTTATTATAAAATAAATGCATCTCTCAGCTAAGTTATTTACAGTACCTAGGCAATATGTCATTGGCAGCCACAGCAACAAAAAAATGAGTTACTTTAGCAGGTTATATTTGGTTCCAATGTTGGGACATCTATAAGTCCATAGATATTCCCTGTCTCCAGGCTTCGATGCTCCTTGGCAGACAGTGACAATGCTTAGGACATGTGGAGCACAGGTGTTTTGTATTAACCTTCAAAGTAGGAGCAGTCCTGGAGATCTTTATTAGTACCTTAAGTCAACCAATCTCTCTCACTTAAAATGCCAAAAGGGATTCAAGATGGAAAGGCCGTTATTATTTAGTACAGATTGCAATGACACACCCTGAAATCATTATGCTGACAAATTAGTTAGGTAAAACATTGCAGGACAGTTCATTGCCTCAAAGCTCCCATACTGACCGTCTTCTGAAACTCTGGGAATGGACGAAGGGACTCCTACACTTTGGTCCCCCCTGAGTCTAGAGGAGAAACAGGTGTGCTGCTTTGAGTGTTGAAATTAGTGTTGATACAAACATTTACCCTTCCATTCACATTGATGAACTGATGAACAATCTGAAAATATGGCCAGAGGGAGGAGGATTTTCAGGAGTGATAAACATATAATACAGTAGTTTAATATGTAGACAATTGCCTCTGGATATAGCAGCTGGTGACCACTGAGGAAAACAGTTGCTCTTAAGATTGCACCATGCTTCCTTTTTTTTTTTTTTTACAAAAGTATCTACCTTTATGGTATATTTCCCTTCAGTCTTTTTTCATATTCATATTTTACAAGGATAAAAATCCTCATATACATACAATTTTGCCTTTCTTCATTTAATATGTAGCATAAATGTTTTCATGCTATTAGTCTTGATAGCCATAATTCTAATGGCTGAAATATATTTTATTAGATAATTTATAGTAATGTAAATATAACCTAATATAAGAATTTGGGGTGCCTTCCAATTTTATTATTATATTAATGATATTTTTGTTATGATAAAAATGTATTTTTGTGATGTGCTGTTCAGTATTTTGAATTATTTAAAACTAGATTCCAAGAAGTGGTATTTTGGGGCATAGTGTTTGAAGTCTTTTTAGTTTTTGATAAAACAGCCAAATTTCTTCCCAAAGTGATTATTTCAAAGTACAATTCCACTTTCTCCAACCTTCTTTTTATGGTCTGGTGAACATCTCCTTTTATGTAGTGAGAAAAGGGTGGAAGCCACTTGTTTGATGACATGCAGCATGCCTTCCCTAAAGGTGTCCCCAAATAAAAATGGAACTCATACAAATTTGTAGAAAAATATGGTAGCAGGCTATCAGCACTGCGCATGTGCATGTGTGCGTGGGCAGTGCGGAGCATTGCAGCCTAATGTACCTAGCAAATGATTAATCTTTTGCCTGAAAAATAATCTGAGCTGACCAGATGGTGAATGAGATGAAATCACTTTCCAATCATTGCGTGCTAAATTTCCAACTCTTTGTCACCCACTCTGTTCTTAGGCAATAAAGCCAATGGGATGCTTGCTTGCAAATGACAGAGGCAAAACCCCATTTCCGCCCTAATTTCTCATCACTGTTCAGTACCTATTCATGTAGACTTTTGTTTTTAATACGTGTATTTTCCCTTGGCAGTGCCGTGATGCCCTTTTATTTTATTTATTTATTTATTTTTTGGTCTCTCTCTTCACCATAATCAGGAAAAACACAAATGTAATGGACGTAGTATTCCTTCATTTGAGTCTCTCTTGTATTCTCTTAATTCTAAACCGCTCCTCTTCCTGAAGGAGGACTGGGTTACAATAGGATGGAATTTTCCAATGTTTAGTACATAATAGTTGTAAAAGGCTTCGTGTTTGCAAAAGACAAATTAAGCAGCCTCCTCTAATATGTAGACAACATCTGCTACACAAAGTCACCATTAATGATAACACCGGGATCTCCTTTGTGGCTGATTTTCATCCAGCTGCACCTACCCATAAAAGGCGCCAGCAAGAGGGCTACACATTGATCTGTCAGTTCAGAATGACTCTCGACAACGGCACATAAACCCCAAGCAAATCTTTCTTAACCTCTAAATCAGAGCCTCCATAAATCACTGCTAAGGACAGTTTATAATCTCCTCAAAGCCAACTCACTGTCCACATTTGGTGTTTTCTAAGATGCTCCAGATTCAGATTGGTAATACAGAAGAAAGTCACACACCGAGAAATTGAGCCTGATGGCACCCACCTGTAAAGGGGTCAACATGCCTGCTGATTGGCAACCACAGGTTCTCACTCTGAAGCTTTCTTCAGACAACACTCCCATTTGTACCAGCAAGTCTATTGCTAACTAATAAAAACCTACAAAATCACTATCGGGCTAGTTAGCTGTGGTTAATGGTGTGATCTGATGAACTGTCATTATGTACTTTGATATTAAATATTAAGATTCTTACCTGAAAGTCATCCAGAGGACTAGTAGAAGGACTCCACTTTCTTTACAAGACTGAGCTGTATAGGGACGCCTGGGTGGCTCAGTCGGTTGAGCCTCTGACTTTGGCTCAGGTCATGATCTCATGGTTTGTGAGTTCAACTCCCACATTGGGCTCTGTTCTGACAGCTTGGGGCCTGCTTCGGATTCGGCATCTCCCTCTCTCTCTGACCTTCCCTTTCTCTCTCTCTCTCTCTCTCAAAAAGAAATAAATATTTTTTTAAAAGACTGAGCTGTATAAAAATAGCAGTCTTATAATTTGGTTATGGAATGTACTCAGATACATTTTCTTTTTAAGGTTTCTCTATGGATGTATACCTTATGGTGTAACATGTCAGTTTACACATTTAATACCTACTTGAAGGCTGCTGTTTCAGGATTGGTGGTAGATGCTGGGATACAAGATAAAGTCTCTGGGAGAGAGGGAGAGAGAAACAACTAATGACAAAAATAATAAGTAAAGCAAGATCTGTTGAAAGGTAACACTTTTTTAAAATATAATTTATTGTCAAGTTGGCTAACATACAGTGTATACAATATGCTCTTGCTTTAGGGGGTAGACTTCCATGGTTCATCACTTACATACAACACCCAGTGTTCATCTCAACAAGTGCTCTCCTCAATGCCCGTCGCCCATAAAGGCAGTACTTTATTTATTAGTTTTTAAGTATATTTTTTTTTGTCAAATTGGCTTACATACAACACCAAGTGCTCATCCCAACAAGTGCCCTCCTCAATGCCCATCACCCATTTTCCTTCTCCCCCACGCCCCTATCCATCTTCAGTTTGTTCTCTGTATTTAAGAGTCTCTTGTGGTTTGCCTCTCTCCCTCTCTGTTTGTATCTATTTTCTCCCCTCCCTTCCTCCATGGTCTTCTGTTAAGTTTCTCAAGATCCACATATGAATGAAAACATATGATGTCTGTCTTTCTCTGACTGACTTATTTCACTCAGCATAATACCTTCCAATTCCATCCACATTGCTGCAAATGGCAGGATTTCATTCTTTCTCATTGGCAAGTAGTATTCCATTGTATATATAAACCACATCTTCTTTATCCATTTATCAATTGTTGGACATTTAGGCTCTTTCCATGATTCGGCTGTTGTTGAAAGTGCTGCTATAAACTTTGGGGTACATGTGCCCCTATGCATCAGCACTCCTGTATCCCTTGGGTAAATTCCTAGTAGTGCTATTGCTGGGTCGTAGGACAGTTCTATTTTTAATATTTTGAGGAACTTCCACACTGTTTTTCAGAGCAGCTCACCAGTTTGCTTTCCCACCAACAGTGCATGAGGATTCCTGTTTCTCCACATCCTCGTCAGCATCTGTAGTTTCCCGATTTGTTCATCTTAGCCACTCTGATGAGTGTGAGGTGGTATCTCAGTGTGGCTTTGATTTGTATTTCCCTGGTGATGAGTGACGGTGAGCATCTTTTCATGTGTCTGTTGGCCATCTGCATGTCTTCTTTGGAAAAGTGTCTATTCATGTCTTCACTGGATTATTAGTTTTTCGGGTATTGAGTTTAGTAAGTTCTTTATAAAGTTTGGATACTACCCTTTATCCAATATGTCATTTGCAAATATCTTTTCCTATTCTGTCAGTTGCCTTTTAGTTTTGTTGATTGTTTCCTTAAAGGTAGCACTTTAAAAGGATGTTCAGAGAAGGCCTCTATTTGTACAGCATTTGAAATGAAGCAAGGGAGAGAGTTGTGTGAATATGTATGAAGAAAGTATTCCAGGCAAAGAGAACAGTAAGTGCAATACCCAATCTTGGTAAGCACAAGATAAAGTATGGAAGCCTGGGTGGCTGGGTGCAAGAGGGAAGGTAGAAGGAAGCAAGAGTTTACTTGTGAAGGTGGCCAGGGATCACTTCTTGGGAGGAGTAGGAATTTATTCTGGGTGAGGAGTACCTTGGAAGTTTTAAAGCACGGACTATGTACTCTGGTTTGTATTCATTTCGATTCAATACCAGATCAACCACATGCATAAATCACACACTAGCTGAAAGAGTTCTATGAAGCATAAAGTGATCATAATGTAGCTGTTTCCCCAACTGTCCTACTGAAAGGTTGCCTTATAATGACATTTTAACCTCAGCATATAGATTGCCAGGGGCTCGCAGATAGTTTCCAAAGAGTCCACAGAAAGCTTCTAAAATGTTCTATATTTATGCACATGGGTAAGAAGAATCCAGACCTCAGGAAGGCTAAGAACCACTGATTCAGCTGACCCAAATTCAGTTCCAACTATACTATTCCATTATGCTTTAGGGCCTTAATAAAGCTGCCAGTCTTCTCCTAATTTTTCTTTTTTTTAATGTTTATTTATTTTTGAGAGAGTGTGAGTGGTGGAGGTGCAAAAAAAGAGGGGGGATAGAGAATCCAGAGTGGGCTCCCTATTGACAGCAGAAAGGTCAGTGGAGAGCTCGAATTCAAGAACCATGAGGTCATGACCTGAGCCAAAGTCAGACTCAACACACTGAGCGACCAACACACTTCATAGTAATTTTTTTAAGTTTTTTTTTAAATGTTTATTTATTTTTGGGACATAGAGACAGAGCGTGAGCAGGGGAAGGGCAGAGAGAGAGAGAGAGACACAGAATCCGAAGCAGGCTCCAGGCTCTGAGCTGGCAGCACAGAGCCCGACGCAGGGCTCAAACTCACAGACCGCAAGATCGTGACCTGAGCCAAAGTCGGCCGTTTAACCGACTGAGCCACCTAGGCGCCCCTCATAGTAATTTTTAAAAACTGTTTATTCATTTTCGAGAGAGAGAGAGCAGGGGAGGGGCAGAGAGAGAGAGGGGGAGACAGAGGATCCGAAGTGGATTTGGGCGCCAACAGCAGTGAGCCCAATGTGGGGCTCGGACTCACTAACAGTGAGATCATGACCTGAGTCGAAGTTGGATGCTCAACCCAAAGTTGGACGCTCAACTGACTGAGCCATCCAGGCCCCCTGCTAGTAATTTTTTTAAAATGCAGGACCTGGGACACCTGGGTGGCTCAGTCGGTTGAGCACCAGACTTTGGCTCAGGTTGTGTATGATCTCATTGTTCATGAGTTCGAGCCCAGAGTCAGGCTTCCTGCTGTCTGCGTGGAGCCCACTTCGGCTCCTCTGTCCCTTCTCTCTCTGCCCCTTCCACGTGCTCTCTCAAAAAAATAAAATAAACATTTTATTTATTTATTTTTAAAAGTTTACTTCTTTTTGAGAAAAATTTTAATGTTTTTCTTTGAGAGAGAGAGAGAGAGCCGCGCGCACGTGAGTGGAGGAAGGTCAGAGATAGAGGGAGACACAGGATCCAAGGTGGCTCCAGGCTTTGAGCTGTTGGCACAAAGCCTGACATGGGGCTCAAACTCACAAATAGTAAGATAATGACCTGAATTGAAGTCAGAGGCTTAACTGGCTAAGCCACCCAGGCACCATCCAAAATAAACATTTTTTAATAATTAAAAAAAATGCGGGACCTGATTGTTCATCATTAATTGGGGCATATTTTCAAGCCTCTTTGTCCTATCTGGTAGATGGCATTCAATTCTTTATACCTTTCTGCTGTCTGTGTGCTTTACTTGCACACACCCTGACTCTGGCCAGGTGAGTTGCTTCGACCAGGGGCATGTTAACAGATGAGACACAGGCACAGGGTCCGACAGCACGTGTGAGTCCTTGCTTTTCTGCCTCTGCTGCTGTCATGAGAAGGACATGCCCGGGCTAACCTGCCAGTCCAATGAGGAGAGCGAGCTGAGTCACCCTAGCCACGCCCAGGTGAGATTGATGGACACCCAGACATGCAGATTTGTGCCTGCGCTAAGTAAATGTTTATTGTTTTTTGCTGTGGGGACTTTATGAGAACGTTGGTCACAACAGTGACAGTTAACTGATGTGCCACGTTGCTATCATACTTGTAGGCCTCTTTTATTAAAAAATTTTTTTATGTTTATCATTTTTGAGAGAGAGAGAGAGTGTGCAAGTGAGGGAGGGGCAGAGAGAGACACAGAATCTGTGCTGAGCTGTCAGCACAGAGCCTGAAGCAGAGCTTGAACCCATAAACCATGATATCATGACCTGAGCTAAAGTTGGACACTTAACCAACTGAGCCACCAGGCACCCCTGTAGGCCTCTTCTAAAAAGCACCAAATTAGAGGTCCTTAAGGTTAAGTTCATTTGTCTCCATTGGGGGTACAAATGTGGGTACAAACTGAATCCCCATTTTCAAATTCCATAACCGCATTCATCCACCCTGGTTGTTGACACTTCCTTACTGGCGCCCTCTCCAGCTTTCCCTTCAAAAGCCAGCACAGCCACTCATGGAGGCCAAGTGCTAGCGGGTTCAGCTCATGGCAGAAGGGTGAATTTGCAGGCCTAATCTCATAATGCTGTGACACAGCCTGACAGTGGCCCACGCCACCGCATCCTTGTCTGCTATGGGAATGCTAATGAGGGACACAAATCCTCACGCGAAGCAGGGGTGTAAGCTGTAGAACCTTGCTAAACGGCTGTAATGAGTGTAAACTGCAGCACACCAGCTGAACCTCGGGATCCGCTTAATTGCCCAGGGTGGCTTAATCTTCAGCCCTGCCAGTTGCGGAAGGATTACTCGTCTTTGGTGAACTCAGTGGAGAGTTGAAAGTAAATTTGCTTAAACGGGAGTGGAGTTTAGAATAGGCGTGACAGAAGATCATAAATAACCACTACTGAAAGGTAAAGGACAACCAAACCTCAGCCTGGTCTTTGTCTTACCAAGGACTGCTCTCGGGGGAGGGGGAGCACCAGAATCTCTTGATTTAGGCTTTTATTAAACTGTAAGTCAGGAGGAGAACAACAACAGGTTCTATTAGAGGCACAAGCATGACCGCAGCACCATTACCATAGTCTCAAAGCCGCGTTTCCCTGCCCAGTCTTCAGCAGTGGAGGGATGTAAGGGTTTTGCTGATCTTGAACTTCCCTGAGCCCAAATCCCTCAAACTCCACTTCTTCCCTGAGTAAATGGAAATGAGGTAACCTTGGTTCTTTAATCAGTTCACACACTTTTTTCTCTGAAAAAAATTTTTTTTGGAAAGGGGATATAGGTAGATAGTAAAATGTCTTCCAAATGGCAGGAAAATAACAAACATTAAGCCTTCCTCATTTGAGTTCACTGGAGGTGAATGGGGTGTCTTACTCTTTGTGATACAGATAGAATTATCTGGAATTCATTGAAAAATTAAACATCTCTCTGAGTTATTTGATCTTTAAATTTTTGGGTGCTAACGTAAAGACTTAGATAGTATTTTCTCAATACTATTATCAACATAGTATTTTCTCAATTCTATTATCAACACCATTGCCTAGCTTAAATCTACAGACTCAGTTTAAGTGCAAAACAATTATGAACATCTTTCCTAAATACGACAGCCACAAAGAGCTTCTTGAAATATTGCCAACTCTATTAATAGGTAAAACACGTACTGTAGAGAAAATTATCGTAAACTGTCTATATTGACTACCGCAGAAGATTGCTGTCTGTCTACCACAAACCACTTGTTTCCTTCCTCTTTTATAATAAGAAGTTTGATATTATTTAGGGCAAACATGTGATCTGCTAAGAGGCAATGTTTCCATACTTTCCAGCTGAATGTAGCCACGTGACTAGATCTTGGCCAATGAGTAAAGGGTAGAAGTATTGTGTGATATTCCTTCAAGAGCAGATGCACATCTTTCTTTGTTCTTTACTTGGCCAGTTAACCTAGAACACGAACGTGACCACTAGGCCTCCAACCACAGTCTTGGGTCATGAGGACAAGTGTCATTATGGGGATAGTGGAACAGAGAATTTCAGAAAGCCTGGGCTCCTGATGGATTTGTGGAGATGCCCTATGCTTCCTGGATCTGACTCCAGATTTACTTTGTGAGAGAAGAACACATTTCTATCTGCGATTAGCTACTGTCCTTTGGAATTTTCTGTCATTCCAAAGTGAAGCTAATCCTTATCGCTATGCCTCCATATTGCTTCTGAGCCTCTGATGCAGCAGCAGCGGCAGCAAATAAGCTCATGGCACCTCTTTCGGCGCTGGGCAGAAGTGGGCACACAGTAGTAGAAAGCACTACTACTGCAGAGCCAACACCTCCTACACCCAGTGGCACTGAGTATGACTTTCGGGCAGTGATATAGGGGAAGCGAATGAAAATTCCTTTTCCTTTCTGGCCACTTGGTTAAATGATGTCCTGGTTTTAGCCCTGCCATTTCCATTGGAGATACTAGTGATGCCCAGTGCTTTTATAATATTTTACTAGTGTTCTGTTTCAAATCTGTCCTTGCAAAATCTTACTCCTTGTTTAGGACATGGACTCTTGGATATGCCATTTCTAGCAGCCCCAGGAGCTGAATGAGGACATGTTCCTGGGGTTGGTTTCTACCTCGATTGGATCTTCCCTCCATCCCCTGTCCTGCCTCTCTTTCTTTCCCTCCCTCCCTCTGTTCCCCTTTTCCTTCCTTCGTTCCTTCGTTCCTTCGTTCCTTCATTCCTTTGTTCGTTCGTTCGTTCCTTGCTTCCTTCCTTCCTTTCCTCCTCTTTCTTTCCTTCCTCTCTCCCTCCCCTCCCCTTTTTTCCTCCCTCCCTCCTCTCCTTCCTTCCTACCTTCTTCCTTCTCTCCCTCACTCCCTCCTCCTCTTCTTCCTTCCTTCCTTCCTTCCTTCCTTCCTTCCTTCCTTCCTTCCTTCCCTCTTTCTGTCCTTCCCTCCTTCCTTCCCTTCTTCCTCCCTTCCTTCCATCCTTCTCTCCTTCCTTCCTTCCTTTGAACTATTAATAACATATAGTGCATTGTAAGTGTACAGCTCCATGAGTTTCTATATATGTAAGCATCTATATGTAACCAACACTCGGTTCCAGATAGGAAACCTTTTCATCACTCCAAAAGATTCTCTTAGGTCCCTTTTCAGTCATACTGAACCCTTGCCATCTGATTTCTATCATCATAGATTACTTTTTGCCTTTTCCCAAACTTCATATAAATTAAAACATACACTATGTGTTCTTTTGTATCTGGCTTCTTTCATTGAACGTAATGATGCTGAGATTCAGTCCACGTTGCTGCGTATGTCAGTGGTTTGTTCTTTTTATTGCTGCATAATATTCCACGATATGAATATACCATAATTTGTTTAGCCATTCTCTTGAGGAACATTTGAGTTTTTTCTAGTACTTAACTATTATGAAAGTTGCTATAAACATGTAGTACATGTATCTCAGTGGATTTAAGCACTTATTTATAAAAGATGTGGAAAAACTTGAGTCGTCTTTAAAAATAAATAATAATGAAATGAGTATAAATAAGAGTTGGCAAATATTATGAAGAACTGATTGAAATCTTGAAAATAAAATAAAAATAAATAAAATAAAATAAAAACATAGTCCTATAGTCATAATTTTAAAACTAGGGAAGACAAGGGAAGAAAAATCAGTGAATTGTAAGCTAGAAGTAAGATGTAGAACGGTGATAGAGACTTTAAAATAATTACATACCTGTGAAACATACAATCAAGTGAGAAATCAGTGGAGGTATAAGTGACAGACTGAATGACTCCAGCAGTCATCCAGTAGGAAATACAGAAGAAAAGAATGGTGTTCACGACAAAGAAACCACATTTGGAGGGATCCGAGTTTAAAATTTTCCATTATAAAGAAAAGGCATATGCCCTCGAGTCAAAAGATCGCTTTCTAGTACCAAAGATGACAGATAAAAATAAATCCATATTTTGACCCATCATAGTGAAGCTGCAGTAACAGATGGGCAAACAATCCTGAAGACGCACTGATGTTCTGGATCCAGAGTGATAGAGGTGTCCCAGGTCATTAGAGCGAACTACATGTCAGTCTACATCATGTAGACATTTCTCAAAACTTATTCAAGTAGATCTTCAACTTATCAAGTAGATCTTACGTAAGATCTACACATTCCACCTTATGTACTTTTACCTGGCTCTAAAAAGGGTGCTTAGGGCTAGGTGAAGGGGATCCCCCACTCAGAATTCTGGCTAGACTGACAGCAGAGTTCTCATAACTACACAAATGTCAAAGACAATACAGCAATATCTTCAAGGTACTGAGGGGAAAATAACTACCTCTTTTTCAAGAGCAAAGACAACGTAAAAATATTTTTAATTATAGAGATTTTATTTTCAGGTTCTCTCTAATTTTTTAAAAGGTATCGTTAGGTAAAAAATAAAATTGAAAACCCAGGAGATCATGGACTATAAGAAATAAAAGTGACAAGTCCCAGGCTGGCTTAATTGGTAAAGCATATGGCTCTTGATCATGGGATCATGAGTTTGAGCCCCACCGTTGGGTGTAGAGTTTACTTAAAAAAGAAAAATAAGAGGGGCAGGATGCCTGGGTGGCTCAGTACATTAAGTGTCCGACTTTGGCTCAGGTCATGATCTCACAGCTCATGAGTTTGAGCCCTGGGCTCGGCTCTGTGCTGACAGCTCAGATTCTGTCTCCATCTCTCTCTCCTCCTCCCTCCACCTCAAATATAAATAAACATTAAAAAATTTTTAAAAAGAGAGGAATCTGGGTGATTAAGTTGGTTGAACACCCAACTCTAGATTTCTGTTCAGGTCGTGATCCCTGGATAGTGGGATCAAGCCCCATGTTGGACTCTGCACTGAGCATGGAGCCTGCTTAAAATTCTCTCTCTCTCTCTCTCTCTCTCTCTCTCTTTTTCTTTCTCCCTCTATGCTCCTCTCCCCTACTCATGCTGTCTCTCTCTCTAAAATAAAATTAAAATTTTAAATAAAAAAATGAAAGTATTTACTATCAGTTGGTAAAATATGTTAGCAAATTAATTATCTATTGACTGTAAAACTAAAAAAAAGGAAAACAACCTCTTTAGAGGTGTAAAAAAAATCAAATTCTAGATAACAATAACAATATGAGGAAGGAAGTACTGAGTAGTATTCAATGGGTGAAGTAGGCTAAGGTCATTTTTGTGGTCTATAGAAAGTGAAAAGATTGATTTTTTCTGTTAGAAAAAATGTATAGTTAGTTGTGCATGGTAATATCTGAAGAGCTACCATTAAAAGAATAAAGATTACAAATGAACAGAGGATCAAAAGAGGGAACTTGTAACATTTTATCAATGCAACATAAGATAGAAACAAAGAACAAAAGAAGCAAAGGAAAGAATGGTAACCATAAAAATATAAAGTGGTAGATGTCAGTCCAAATATTTTAGTAATCAAAATATGTAAGTAGAAATGAAGAAAGAAAAAGACTTACCACATAAAAATTGACCAAGAGAGGGGCACCTGGGTGGCTCAGTCAGCTAAGCGTCTGACTTCAGCTCAGGTCATGATCTCATTGTTTGTGGGTTCAGGCCCTGCATCGGCTCTGGGCTGACAGCTCAGATCCTGGAGCCTAGTTCAGATTCTGTGTCTCTTTCTCTCTCTGCTCCTCCCCGATTACACTCTGTTTCTCTCTCTCAAAAATAAATAAACATTAAAAAAGTTTTTTTTTAATTGACCAAAAGAGAGCTGGTGAGCCATGATGTAAAAAAAATAAATAAATAAAGTGAGAAACATAAGTAGGGATGATGATAAAAGTAACAATCTATCCTTTGGATAAATACCTAATAGTGCAATTTCTGGGTCATAGAGTAGTTCTATTTTTAATTTTTTGAGGAAGCTTCATACTGTTTTCCAGACTGGCTACACCAGTTTGCATTCCTAGTCAAATTATGGAGCCCAAATGTCCACTGACTGATGAATGGATAAAGAAGATGTGGTATATATATACAACAGAATACTACTCGGTGATCAAATAGAAGGAAATCTTGCCATTTGCAACAATGTGGGTGAAACTAGAGTGTATTATGCTGAGCAAAATAAGTCAGAGAAAGACAAATATATGACTTTCTCATATGTAGAATTTGAGAAACACAGCAGATGAATATGGGAAAGGGAAGGAAAAATAAAAAACACAGACACAAACCACAGAGATTTTTTTCTTTATTTAAAGAGAGAGAGAGGCAGTGCTCACCCAAAGTGGGGCTCGAGCTCACAAAATGTGAGATCAGACCTCAGCCAAAGTCAGATGCTTAAGCGACTGAACCACCCAGATGCCCGCACAAGACATTCGTTTTTTTCTTTTTTCTCTCTTTTCTTTTCTTTCTTTCTATTTTTTGTACAAGAGATTCTTAAGTACAGAGAACAAACTGTGGGTTGCTGGAAGGAAGACAGGTGTGGGAATGAGCTAAATTAGTGATGGGTATTGAGGAGAGCACTTCTTGGGATGAGCACTGGGAATTATATGTAAGTGACGAATCACTGGGTTCTACTCCTGAAAGCAATGTTAACTAACTTGAATTTAAATAAATAAATTTAAAAATTTAAATATAATGGTCTACAATAAAGAAACAAAAATCAGGAACTATATGTTTCTAACAACATAGCCTTGAAATAGATAAGGTGAACTAACAAAATTACAGAGAAATTGACAGACACTTTAATAGGGATCTCTGGTTTTCATGTCATTCCTGGAAAGACCATCCTGTTACACAGTTGTAAAAAGTCCATGCTTTCATTGTACTACTAGGTATTTATCCAAGGGATACAGATGGACTGTTTTAAAGGGGCACAGGCACACCAATGTTTATAGCAGCACTATTGACAGTAGCCAAAATATGGAAAGAGCCCAAATGTCCATCAACAGATGAATGGATAAAGAAGACACACACACACACACACACACACACACACACACACACACACACACACTCGAGTATTACTCGGCAATCAGAAAGAATGAAATCTTGGCATTTGCAATTACATGGATAGAACTAGAGGGTATTATGCTAAGTGAAATTAGTCAGAGAAAGACAAATATCATATGACTTCACTCATATGAGGAATTTAAGATACAAAACAGATGAAAATGTAGGAAAGGAAACAAAAATAATATAAAAACAGGGAGGAGGACAAAACATAAGAGACTCTTAAATACAGAGTACAAACTGAGGGTTGCTGGAGGGGCTGTGGGAGGGGGGATGGGCTAAATGGGTCAGGGGCATTAAGGAAGACACTTGTTGGGATGAGCACTGGGTGTTACACAGGGGTATGGATCACTGGAATCTACTCTGAAATCATTACTGCACTACATGCTAACTAACTTGGCTGTACACTAAAAAATAAATTAATTAAATAAAAAAAAGTCCATGCTTTCTCTGAACACCCTAACTGTATCCACCCTTCCACTGCCAGCCTCACTATGGATTGCTCAGACCCTCAAAGGAAGGAAAGTGTCTCATTCTCACCCTGTATGTGCTTGTGCTATGGTGGTTCTTGGCTCTTGGTGTTTGCTCTTCACCTTGGGACCTCCACCCTGTATCTGAAGGGGCTGAGCCGTGTGTGTGGATGGGTCACCCACCACTTGCATCACTTTCAAATAGTTTTTCCCACTAGCTTCCTTTTCCTCACTTACTATCAGAACACCTGCCAAAGAGTCACACCATTCATTCCTCCATGACATCCACCTAAGTAACCATCACTTCAGATCCATTCTGTATGTTAAAACTTTCACTCTAGATATTTTCATAGTTCATCATTTCTCCCCATATTTTAAAAATGTGTGATGAAATTTACCATATTTGGCCCTAGAATTTTTTTTTGTTTTATCAATGGTTTAATGAAAATGTTGGAGAGTATTTCTTTTTTAAAAAATGCTTTGAAGTTTATTTATTTATTTTGAGAGACAGAGAGAGTGAGCAGGAGAATGGGAGAGAGAGAGAGGGAGAGAGAGAATCCCAAGCAGGTTCCACACTGTTAGCACAGAGCCCAGTGCAGGGCTCACACTCATGAACCACGACATCATGACCTGAGCTGAAAGCAAGCGTTGGATGCTTAGCCAACTTGAACCACTGAGGCACCTCTGTGGGAGAATATTTCTAAACAGGATGCCTCTGTATGCATAAATCCGTGGTGAAGGGTATTGTTGACTAATAACACTTTAATTTTCTCAAGGTGGGCAGGGATAGGGAAGATGTGTGTGTGAGTGTGCAGGTATGTATACCTCTCTCTTCTGATGTACTCCAGCTAGAGGGTGACAGCTGTGGCTCCTGTCATCCCTCATTACTGTGTGTTGTGAATATGTCAGAAGCACAAGTAGCAAACTGCCTAGAGAGGTAATTATTTGTGTGAAATGTAATCTTACTTGAAAAAGTTAAGACTTTGTTTTCTTAATAGAAAATACCACTTACCTCATATATCAAAAGGGATAATGTATTAAAAAGGATATTCAGTCAATATTCTACCCTCCTATTCCTTTCCCTAGTCTTTATGTTCTCCTCCCCACAGGCAAGGACTATCAGTGTCTCATTTGGATGTTTTATGTAAATTTACACAAATATGACTATTTATTCCTTATTATGGTAGCCTACTAGAGTACTTCAACTTGCATTTTTACACTTCATCATACATCTTACAGATTTTTTCATATTAATTCAAAGGAGCCTCCTCATTCCTCTTTTTTAAAAGCAGTTATAATACTCCCTTTTAAGGATCTGCCATGACTTACCTGATTGGGGTCCTGTTTGTGAGCACTCTTATTGTCCTTACCAGCATCACTGCCAGGAACAACACTGCACACTTCACACGTGTGGTGCATTTAGAAGAAGGGTGATGATGTCTGCAGAAATAATGTCTAGAGTTGAATGGAGCTGATGAGCTAGGAGATATGGTTCATTGCTGATTTGATAAATATTATCCATGCGAACCATTAGACTCTATCTTCAGTGGATGAGGAAGCTTATTACACACAGAATAGTTCTCAAAATACAAATTTTAAAAATTGTTGCATTAAAATTTTCAATGGACCTGGTTGCCAAGAACAGGATGGCTGTTTTGCAGGCCAGGTGTCTCAGCTAATGCACCTTCTCCTCTCTGTAGAGCTAAGACTGAGGAGGTGGCTCCAACATAGACACACTGGGGACCTCTCCAATGAGTCTTGTGTTAACTGTAGTGTGGTTCTGGTTTACCTTGGCCTAAAAATTGGAAGCAACTTAAACATTCAATGGCCAGCAACTAAACTTAGAGCAGCCATTAGAAAAGATTGGTGTGAAAACTTGAGGTAATCCTTTCAATGTGTTGGGTGATGGAAAAGAATGGACTATAAAATTGCATGTATTTCAGAGCGACAAAAGTAGAAGGAAATACGCAATATTAAGACAGTTCTAGTAAATAGAGAACTATGGGTAATTAAAAATTTTACTGCTACATTTTAATTTCAACCTTTTTATTTTGAAACATTTTAAGACACAATAAGTTGCAAAACTAGTTATATGACCACTGCATGCTGACAAAACCAGGAAATGGACATTGGTACAATACTATTAAAACAAATATAGACTTATTACTGTATTCTTTTTTAAATAAAATTGATTGAAGTTGGTCTATGTTTACTGTGTGATAATTTATTTGGCATAAAATATAAACCACCTCATAGTATACATATGCATATATACAGTATATATAATATACTGCTCCCCCCAAACCCTACTGTAAGTAGAAGTGAAATTGCGCTTAAAGTAGTATGGGAATTCAGAGGTGAATTTTAGTTCATCATCAAAAGATAGGGTTTGTTTTAGTTCTTTGACAAAAAGAAGGACTATGGACTATGTTAGGGGACAATAGTTAATTTTGAGTTGGCATGTGTAAAAACATACTCTCTTCTTTACTTCACAACCTTGTAAGTTTGAATACTTTCCTATTTTATTGTATCTGTGGCTTATTTTTATTTTAATCCATTCCAAATTCTTTTTGAAAATAGGTGATGTTTTTTAAAAAAATAAGCAAATCTAGCAACTCTACTTCTATGTATATATACCCAACTGAAATGTATACATCTGTTCAACAAAATACATAGACTAGAATGTCCATAAATACAACCTTCATAATAGCCCCAAACTGGAAACTACCCAAATGCTCATCTACAATACAATAGGTCTGTAAATTGTGCTATATTCATACAATGAATGCAACAATGACCCATAACTATATGCAACTATATAGATGAGTTCACTATTACACTCTTGAGTGGGAGAGGCTGGAAACAAGAAAACACATGCTGTGTAGTTCTATTTATATGAACTACAAAACCAAGCAAGACTAATCTCTGCTGTTACAGGTTAGGATCGCAGTTACCCTTGGATGGGGTAGTGACGGGAGAGGGATGGGGGCTTCAAGGAGTGTGGGGAATATTCTCTTTGTTGACCTGGCTGCTAGTTTCATGTGTGTGTTCACTTTGCAGAAATTTATCAAGCCTTATACTTATCATATGTATCTTTTTTTAGTGAATGTTAACTTTAAAGGTATTAAAAGATAAATAAGAAAGCATCTCTTTGTCTTCATTGACTTCAAGAGACTTTAAAACTGACTCGAAGTGTCCAAGATCCCATCTTCAGGATCTGCTGAAGGGTCCTTGTCTTTAACTGGTTCCTTTTTCTCTGTCTTCCTAAGAATTCCTCGGGATGCTGTCAAATTCTACAAATGCATCTTGGTGGTCACTTGGTGTTGCCTACATGGAGCTTCCACAACTATCTGCTCTGTCCATCTTTCTGTTGTTTTTCCAGCATTTCTGCCAGGCATGTTTTGTCCTAAAGGGTGGACCCAAAGCAATGCCAAAGCAACAGAAAACAAGGCTGGCACAACTAACTTAAAATGCTTGCAAATTTTTGTGAAGGAAATGTAGGAAACTACAACACAGAAAAGGAAGACTGGAAAAGGACTATTAGCTACTACTATTGCTATGGTCCAAAGGCCATGATCCTTTGCACTGGATTCCCTCTGAGCCTAGCTCTGACAACCCCCATAATCATCCCCTGAAACCAGGATCCCCTCCGCCTTGTCTTCCTTCTCTGTGTCCGTGTTCCCAAGTCCCAGGAAACAAAAGACCCAATGTCAGTCTTCATAGCCTCAGTGGAGACGATCTCTGTCCTAATAAAGACAACATTTGTTAGCATTAAACAGGATATTAAATATCTCAATCTGAAAGTTGTCACTAAAAACAATGAAATAAGTATTTTCTTGCCTCACATTGCTTGGGGCTTACTGAAATTGTCTCACCTGGAACAGAGGAAGAGGCCTCACCATGAACAAACATCACCTTCCACTTTGGATTCTAAAAGTTGTTCATGACCCCACCCAAACTCACCCTACATCCATGCAAAGGATAATGTTATTTCAAACACACATGAATGTTGTATTATTTGTCTTCTCTGTGATAAGGTAACTTAACAAATTATCTCCAAATTTCAGAGGTTCATAACAACAAATATTTATTTTCCTTGCTCTAGACCTGTGGCTCCACTGCAGTGGCTCTTACCTGGGTTATGAAGTTTAGTACTACTTTGTGTGGCTCTCATTCTGGGACCCAGGATGGAAGAGGAATGGCCACCTTGGACACCTCTTATGGCAACAGGTAGGAGTTCAAAAGTCCTGGCAGAAAATTCCAATATCTTTTAAAACATCTTTTTGGAACTGGGAAACTGCTGGGACACTGTCATTTCTGCCTACATCCCATTGGCCAAAGACAATGTAAAAGTCATATAGCCAAGTCTAACATCATAAAAGGGAAGAAACTTCTGTTGGGAAGGACGAGAGAGTGAATATTTGCTGAACAATAGTATATGCAAATACACACACTCCCTATATGATGTTTTACAGTGTTACCCAATGTGCAAACCAGAGATACCAGCAACATAAGAATCATCTTCACTCTGGGCATTGTTCACTGAGGATCCTTTCTCCTGTGAACAATGAGATCTTTGCTGGGCTTATAACATGCAAGGGAAATTTCCAATGGAAGTGGAAAGCAAAACAATAGCAAGTTGAAACTAGAGTGTTGAATAAGCCAGGAACACATATACACAAAAGCCATTATCAGCATTTCCAAGGTTAAAGGGTATGTACGTGTGTGTTGAGAGGAGAAGTTGGGATATGGGAAGAAACATTGAGATCCCAGGATTAAGCTAGGGACCTTTGAAATGGGGGCAGGGAGTGATCCCAGGTCATTGATACCCCTGGATTTTTACAGCACTGATTTCTCCAGTATCGATTCTCCAGAGTGGACTAGAGAAAAGAATATTCAGTTTAGGCTCCTAGTCTTCTATACATTAAAGCATCAAATACGAGCATAAAATTGAAGATTACCAAACACAAAGAAAAAATTCTTCATTAGTGAGAGTCAGTAGAAACAATAAACAGAAGATTTAAACTCCAGAATGTCAGATACTGAAATTTCACATGCTGTATATAGAAAGACTATGTAGAAAGAATCACAAAAATGAAGAAATAATAAGAGAATTTAAAAAAATTACAGGATGGATTTGAAAAAGAATCAATCAGAAATTTAAAAAATAAAAAAAAATGTAGTTGTTGAAAAAAAACCTGGAGACTAATTTGATGAGTTAAACTCAAATTTATGCTTAATTAAAATTTAGTAAAGTATAAGATAGAGCTGGAGAATTTCCCAAAATGCAGCAACAAGAGATTAGGAGACATGAAAGATAAAATGAGTAAGTATTACAGACATCCAATCAGAAGTACAGAAAAGACAAGAGACAATTAGAGGCAATATTTGAAGAAATCATGCATGAGGACTTTCTAGAGGTGACAAGAGATATTAACCTACACGACAGAAAATGCAACCCTTCTCTACCGAGATAAATAGAAAACACACTTAAACACATTGTAGTGAATCTGCAAATCCCAATGACCAAGAGAATATCTTAGAAGCAGCCAGAGAGAAGAGCCAGTGAGAACACCTACAAAGTACCAGTAGTCAGTGCCACAGCAGACTTCACAGCATCAACAATAGAAGCCCTCTTGGAAGGGGTCCTCTAGCACCACTGGCTAGTTTGGACCAGCTGTGGCTCCAGACATTGAGGAGCAAAGAGGGGCTGTCCGTACTGAGCCCTGTCTGAATTCCTGACCAGAGAACCCTGTGAGCAGAATCAAACGGTATTTTATGCCACTAAGTTTTG
This sequence comes from Paguma larvata, assembly GCA_030068075.1. NCBI lineage: Eukaryota > Metazoa > Chordata > Mammalia > Carnivora > Viverridae > Paguma > Paguma larvata. Next base: position 4,152,528 of record CM057844.1, on the reverse strand, counting down.
GGCTGATTTTTTACACTAGGAATAGGTGACCAGAACACTTGAACTAGAAATTGATCACACACATAAAGAATATCACTGCACTGCCCTAACCCACCCCTCCAAACCCAAACCCAAAAGCTACTAGTGACCCTATGCACGCAAGAGACCGTGTAAAGAAATCAAGTTAATGTGGATAATGAAAAAAAGCCCATGAAAAACAGAAAGAGTTGGGGGTGTGGTGTGCTCAGGCCAGGGACAGGTTCTTGCACAGAGCTGGTATCTCTCTGTGGTGGAATGTTCTGTATATAATATGACTTAATTCAATGATACTGCTTTCCCCTGACATTCGGAAAGCCACTACTCTAGGTGGAAAAAAACCTTCGTAAGAAGCATGAGTGGAAATCTAGGTGGTATTGATATGGACCCTTTGAACGGTAGGGCAGGGAAACTCTCCCCACACCCCCCTTTTCCTCCTCTAACTGCTGTCTAGTCTCCCCTCTCCCCTGCCTCTCTTAAGAAGCTTGCCCCTTTAGATTTCAATTCCTTCTTTCCTTCAAACTCTAGTGACTCTTTCAGCAGGTTGTTAGTGGGGTTTTCCTTGCCTGCGGCTCTGCTGCTCCTGAGAATGAGGGCCCCAGACAGTGGCCCCAGAGGGCTAGGGACGTGCCCTTCCTGTTTCTGCTCCTTGACACTGGGGCTGCAGCTGCGTTTCCCTTGATTTCACCTGTGAGAAAACATGCCTAGTCACAGTTGGGGCTATTCATTTTCTTCAAAGACTCCAGTTTCATGTAAAGAAAACATATTCTTGGAGCACCTGCATGGCTCAGTCGGTTAAGCATCCAACTCTTGGTTTTGGCTCAGGTCATGATCTCACAGTTCCTGAGTTCGAGACCCATGTCGGGCTCTGTGCTGACAGTGTAGAGCCTGCTTGGGATTCTCTCTCTGCCCCTCCTCAACTTACACTCTGTCTCTCTCAAAATAGATAAATTAACTTAAAACAAATTAAAAAAAACACATATACCTTATAGTAGCATTGCTTTGACCTACTCTTGTCCATAATTACTCAGGACCTTTTACCTGCTTTGGGGTTTACTTTCATTAAAAGAGACATCATGCTGACGCACCTGGGTGGCTCAGTCAGTTGGGTGTCCTACTTTGGCTCAGGTCATGATCTCTTGTTCTCTTGTGAGTTCAAGCCCCGTGTCAGGCTCTGTGCTGACAGTTCAGAGCCTGGAGCCTGCTTCTGATTCTGTCTCCCTCTCTCTCTGCCCCTCTCCCGCTCAATCTCTGTCTCTCTCAAAAATAAATAAATTCAAACAAACAAACAAACAAACAAATAAATAAAGAGCCATCATGTTAGCTGAGATTGGCTTTGTCTGGAGCTGGCCAGAACACAGGGTGCTCATGACAAATTGACCTTTTCTGATCCTATGCCCCCTCCTGATGGAAGCTTGGGGGAGGAGCTATGTTTCAGGTAAGCCTGCACCAGGTATGAAGATGCATCTCTCCTTCATGCCTTAAGTGTGGCCCAGAGGAGTTGCCTGATAGACATGTATGATGCTTATGAGATATAATTGTAACACCTAAGATTGGACTCTTGAATCATAGATGGTACTAGTGGTGCTGTTCCCAAGCATCCATTCTGACATCTCATATTACAAAAGATGCCATTTCCCTTTTATGTGATACCGCCTGTGAGTCACTTATTTTGTAGTCAGCAGAAGTTTAAGCTACCAGTTCTGACTCCAGATGGCATAGACTTGAATCTCAGGTCTGCTTCTTACTGTGCAATCTCAGGCAAGTAACTTAAACCTTTCCATGAGGTGGTTTTCCCATCTGTAAAATGAGTGCACTGAGTGACACCTACCACCTAGGGATGTTGTAAGGATTAAATGACTTCATACATACAAAGCACTTGGAACACTGCCTGCTCATAATAAATACTAAACAAATGTGAACTATGATTATTAAAATGTATTTTCTTTTAAAGAGTGATGAGCAGTTGTTTCTTAAGTTGATCTGTTGAGACCTCACCACCCCTTGAGACAAAGACGATAAAAACACAGCCCTTTACAAAGCTAGAGATTAAATCAGCACCTCATCACTTCCCTCCTGGTGTTGAGATACTCACCTAGGCAGGTAAGGATCATTGTGACAGCAAGAAGATTACTTCAGAATCAAGACTTGGATTCCAACTGAGCTGGGCACATTATGTTTTGAACAACTCTTTGCTCAATCTCCTTTGTTTCCAAATGTCTACTTCCTACAGTCACAGATGCCTTTACTTTCCCTGTGGAATTGGAGTAACCCAGGTCTTGGACAGCCTTGACTCTATTACAAGTTCTTTCTTATAATGCCTTTTATATTTTAGAGTGGAAGATAGCTTTACCCTCCATTGCTGGCAAACAGCCCTCACCCCTTGACAATGTTCCGTCTCTGAAACCATTAAAGAATAAGGTATTCTACTTGAACATGAATATTTGGAGCAATCATGGAAACAAGCAGAAGTTTGGAGTCACCCTTAGTGCATTATTAGTTGGTTTGAGAACAAGCTGCTGTATTCTTTGAAAGAAGTTTCCAGTTAATAAACACTAAAAGAAATACCTACCAACATATTTTAAATCCACCTTATTTTAAAAATTGTCCTTGCTTCCCAAGAGCATATAAAAATAGGGTAGAGAGTCGAGAGTCCTGGGATTGGTTGCTCAGTATCAACATTTCAGCTTCCTTCTACCTCCCCTCTCTGTTCTTAATGTCATTTTTGTAACACTTCATTTTTGATGTTACCTTCGATTTAACGAGACCAAACTTCTGCTGTAAGAAATCACATATGGAGTAAGAGGATGGGAGTAGATACTCAGAGCAGACCCTAGAGATAGCTTTTAATATCTTTGGAAGGTAGCATTGGGAAAAAATTCCCAAATACATGAACTTTGTTTTGAAATGCCTACATATCTATTGAAAAGTGTCCCTGTGAATGAAGGAAATACAAAATCTCTACCAAGTCACTCCACAGTAATAATCATGAAAGATAAGACCTCTTGCTGGATGCCAAAATCAGAGGGCAGAAGTTTAAAGAGGAACAGGATATCTGCATGGTCTAAGGTATTTGTTAGAGACAAAGGGGAAAACACTAACCTTACAGTGGAGAAACCAGGTGGACACCACCTTGTCCAAATGATGAGGGTTGACATCACCAGTGATAAGAGACAGTAACATCACGTACCCCTGACATCGGGCACTGAGAGGACCCCAATATTACTTCTGTGGTATTCTTGTCTCAAACGCACAATTACAGTCTTATGAGAAAACACCCGACAACCTGAATAGAAACATTTACAAGGTAATTGACCAGTGCTCTTTCAAATGTCAAGGTCATGAGGGGCACCTGGGTGGCTAAGTCGGGTAAGCATCTGACATCTGCTCAGGTCACGATCTCACAGTTCATGAGTTTGAGCCCCACATCAGACTCGCTGCTGTCATCTTGTCAGCACAGAGCCCACTTTGGATCCTTTGTTACCCTCTCTCTGTGCCTCTCCCACTTGCACTCTCCCAAAAATAAAAAAAAATACTAAATAATAATAATAAAAAAACTGTCAAAGTCATGAAAGACAAGGGAAGACTGGGCAACTGCCCAACTAAATGGAAAGTGGGATCCTGGAGTCAGTCCTGGACCAGAAAAAGACACGAATGGGCAAACCCGATAAGTCCGAATGTCAATGTTAGGACTGTTGTTCCAGAGTTTGTTTCTTGGTTTTGCTGGTCATTCTATGGTTATGTAACAGGTTAACCTCAGGGGAACTGAGCTAGAGTGGGGTGGGTAGATGGAAACTCTCTGAGCTTGTTTTTGCAACTTTCTGAAAATCTAAAATAATTTCAAAATGCAAAGTCAAAGAAAAAATTAATTAAAAAGTGTCCTTTTCAGCAAAAAGTCTCCAAATACAGACAGTTGCTTCGGCAGCTTTCATTGGCCTGGCAAGACATAAAACCACTAAAGGGCTTTGCAAAATTATAATATGGAATTATCCAAAACAGATTCTTCCCACTTTCATTGATTCTACTGAATGAAATACCAGAAAAGTAGTTCTCCCTGATGATGAAATGTTTGGGTAAAAAGCAAACACTTTTTACTGGTGTGTGGTCAAATGCAGTGAAAGCTGTGTGAAGAGAAACTTTAGATTCCTCTGACAGACCTCTCGTCATGGAATATCCCCAATCCTGACTTAAAAATTTTTTCTAATGTTTATTTATTTTCAAGAGAGAGAGAGAGAGAGAGAGGGAGAAAGAGAGAGAGAGCATGAATGGGGGAAGGGCAGAGAGAGAGGGAGACACAGAATCCTAAGCAGGGTGTAGGTTCTGAGCTGTCAGCACAGAGCCTGAATTGGGGCTCGAACTCATGAACCATGAGATCATGACCTGACCTAAGGCCAGACGCTTAACTGACTGAGCCACCCGGGTGCACCCTCAATCATGACTTTTGAAAGCACAGTAGGAAACCTACTGGTGTTTTCTTTGATTAAAGCTGACTTGACTACAGAAATCAAGGTACGCAAAGGGTGATACAACCTTGTTATGAAGTTTTAGGATTCACTTGGGTACTGACGTTGGAGGAGCCTGGAAAATGCGTGCATTTTTATTTTAGAAACTGCTGTTTGCAAGGTTGGTCCAGAGCTTTTTAAAGAGTGTTCCTCACCCCCTCCCACCCCGGTAATTCCTCCAGGAGAGCTGAGCACAAACTATTCCTAGATTAAGCTAAAGCCCCCACAAACCAAACATTTAAGATTCATTTGGTGACAAAGACCAGGGAGAAAAACTTGATCACCTGTGAGGATCCTGAATCCACTGTTGTACTTTGGAGCTCTTACATCAAGACGATGATGAATAATCTATGTAAAAGCGACATTTTTTATTAAGTAGGCTTCAAGCCCAGCATGGAGCCCAATGTGAGGCTTGAATTCACGACCTTGGTATCAACACCTGAGCAAGAGTTGGATGCTTACCAGGGCACCTGGGTGGCTCAGTCAGTTAGTGTCCGACTTGGGCTCAGGTCATGATCTCACAGCTTATGAGTTTGAGTCCCGCGTTGGGCTCTGTGCTGACAGCATGGAGCTTGAAGTCTGCTTTGGATTCTGTCTCCCTCTCTCTCTAACCTTCCCCTGCTTGCACTCTGTCTCTCTCTCTCACATATAAATAAACATTTAAAAAAAAGGGTTGGATGCTTACCCAACTGAATCACTCAGGTGCCCATAAGCAACATTTTGATTAAAACCTTCAATTTCCACCATGGTTTGTGGGTTCTACAGCACTTTCCCCTCTTGTTTCAAGAGCACCAGCAGACCCTGATTGGGGGCCTACCATGAGGGGAACTCCAGATCCTGCTAAGTCATGGTCAGCCTGGCTGAAGACTGTAACGGACAAAAAGGACCAAACCCCACATTGGTCTAAACAAAATTTAAAAATTGGGCACCAGGGCAGGAAAGAGGTGATGAGAAAACTTTCTGGGCTAAGGCAGAAGCCTGTGGAGGCCAGCAGTGGGCAGAACAGATGACCTCCACAGGCCAGAGGAGAAGGCCTCCACAGAGAGGCGAAGGCCTCCTAAGCAAGACACAAAACTAGTATTTTATTGTATAGATATTTCTTGTATGGATAGTGAGGAGACATTCAACTTTTTAAAGCCAGATGTATGAATTTGAATTTATGAAAATTTATTTGAAACAATTTATTAAGCCATTTAGGACTGGGGATAAAAAAACTGAAGGCAAGAAAACCCATAGGTAGTTGATAAAATGATATGACTGACATTCATTGAGAGGTTACTTAACCAGAGCCATGTTACACATAATCACATTTAACGTACCAGGACTCTTGGGGACTAGGTCACTGATGCCCCCATTCTACAGATCAAGAAAGGCAGAGGTAGAGATTCTGAGTAACCACTCCACCATGACAAAAGAAAGTTTGAGATAAACTCAGTTAAGCTGATTGCAGAGGTGGGACTTATTATTATTATTATTCAGATAATAATACTGATGGTAAAAGTAAAATTAATATCAAGGGAAATAACTATGTATTAAATGTTCATGGAAAATAGCCACCTTCTCTTCTTCGAGAAAGCAGATCGTGATTCGTGGTAAAGGCTTGGACTTGGGGCAGGAGTGGGCTGAGGAAGTGGGGTTGGTGCAATGAATACGGGGCTCCTTGGGAAGGAAGAAAGAAGTAAAATGTGACATCAGACCTGCGTGGCTGAGGGACCAGAGGAGGCCATGGAGCAGCCGGTGGAGAGGGAGGAGGGGACATTTCTTTTTTTTTTTTTCCACTTTTCATTGAGCAAGCTGGAGACCGACTCCTGGTCTTGGAGGCAGGGGTTGGGGGAAGGAGGGTACCCATTAAAAGAAAAAGGTGAATTTCCTTAAATTTTATCTAGATAGCATTAGCTATAGTATGTGAAGGGTGTATTACACGGTATGATTGGTTTGAAATCATGAAAACCAATAGTGCAATTAAAAAAATTTTTTTTGACATTTATTTTTGAGAGATAGAGACAGCATGAGTTCGGGAGGGGCAGAGAGAGAGAGGGAGACACAGAATCCGAAGAAGGCCCCAGGCTCCGAGCTGTCAGCACAAAGCCCAGCACAGGGCTTGAACCCGTGAACGGTGAGATCATGACCTGAGCCAAAGTCGGGTGCTTAACCAATTGAGCCATGCAGGTACCCCCAATAGTCCAATTTTTAAAAAGACGGGTAAATTTTAGTTAATATTATCCTTAATTTTCTGAAGTCCTGTAAAAGGGAGGAATTTTGGGGGCACCTGAGTGGTTCAGTCGATTAAGCTTCCAACTTTGGCTCAGGTCATGATCTCATGGTTTTCGAGTTGGAGCCCCACATTGGGCTCTCTGCTGTCAGCACAGAATCTGCTTCAGATCCTCTGTCTCCCTCTCTTTCTGCTTCTTCCTTGCTCATCACTCTCTCTCTCTCTCAAAATTAAATAAATGTTTAAAAAATATTTATAAAAAAGGAAGAAATTTTCATTCACATAAAAATCATTTGCAATAGTTGGGGAATTTTACGTCTCAAACTGCTGCCTTTTATTTTTCTGCTCAACTGCAAATTTGAAAAGATAAACATTTAGCCATCATTGTTCAGTTGTGTGAGCTTCAGTATGTGAGTAGAAATACAATTCAAGCAGTATAGAAGGTACACGATGAAAACCTAAAATACCCTCTTGTGCCACAGAGCGACCATATGATCATGTCTATTTTTGGTTCTGGTGGCTAGTCACACTGCATCTAAATTGTTTATTTCTGCAGAAAGTGTACATATTATGAGGCTTATTAAAAGCTTGAATTGTGTACAAAGTAGGGTGGCATATTGTGTTACTTTTACTAAAAGGATTGGACTCATCATACCTTTTAGAAACACACTTCGTTGAAATTTTCAGCAGAAAGTTCTAAAATACTGATATTTAATGTAAAAGTATGTTTTTAGTATCTGACACAGTCATGAACAGCTTCATTGCAACCATTACTAAACATACAATATTCATGTAAATTATATTTGAATAACTTTCATGGCTCACAAAGTCTGAAGAACCTTTTAAATTGATGTGGTGTTAGAATGTTTAAAGAAATCAATTTGCTTTAAGACCAGCTTTATCGGAATCCATGAAGTTTATATTATGGCATACATGTGTGTTCTATAAATGGTGGGGGAACAAAAAGGAAAAAAGAACAATCCATGAATGGAAAAATTCCTGTTGGACATAATATTACCAGTTTGTTATCCTGGAATCTTTTTTTAATGTTTATTATTTATTTTTGAGGGAGAGAGAGAAAAGAAGAGAGAGAGAAAGAGAGAGAGAAAGAGAGATAGAGAGAGAGAGAGAGAAACAGAGAAAATAGGGAAGGAAGAGAGAAAGGGAGATGGAGAATCCCAAGCAGGCTCCACACTGTCAGTGCAGAGCACGCTGAGGGGCTCCAATTCATAAACTGCAAGATCATGACCTGAGCCGAAATCAAAAGCGGGAGGCTTAACCGACTGAGCCATTCAGAGCCATCCCTATTCTGGGATCTGTATGAAAGCAATATTAGCATTGCCTTTTCTTATTTTTCAACCACATAGTTGAACTCAGTCAGAACATGATCCTCCAACTTTACTGTCATCAAAAATAGGGATCAAGAGGGGCCCCTGGCTGCCTTAGTCGGTTAAGCATCTGACTTTAGCTCAGGTCATGATCTCATGGTTCATTAGGTTGAGCCCTGCATCGGGCTCTGTGCTGACAGCTCAGAACCTGGAGACTGCTTCAGATTCTGCATCTCCCTCTCTCTCTGTCACACCCCCTTACACTCTGTCTCTCAAAAAGTAAACATTTTTAAAAAATAAAAAAAAAAGTAAGGATCCAGATAAGAATGGATTGTCTTGTTTATTTTGCACCCTTTGCATTTGAAGGCTCTGAGCTCCTGCTGCAAGGTGAATTTTTATCTGATTTCCCCATTTGATTAATTAATCCAGCTGCGGTCATTGTTCCAGTGCCCCCACACCAGTAGCCTCTCGAGAACATCACCCAAGTCCCCTTTTAAGGCCTTTCATCCCAACTGGTGGGTCTGGCTGCACTGGACAGCAGTGTTCCTAATTGCTTTGTCTAACTTCATTGGATCAGGTAAGCTTTAAAAGGGTGGTTGCATCAAGAGTGCTATTTCAGGGGTGCCTGGGTAGCTCAGTTGGTTAGGAATATGACTCTTGGTTTTGGCTCAGGTCATGATCTCACGGTTAATGAGTTCTAGCCCCTTTGGTGGAGCTCTGTCCTGACAATGCAGCTACCGCTTGGGATCCTCTCTTTCCCTCTCTCTCTGCCCCTTTCCTGCTCACACACTCCTTCTCTCTCTCTCTCTCAAAATAAATAAATAAACTTAAAAAGAGTGGTATTTCAATTAGCCTTGTTATTTTCCCCTGTTGCTGATATCATGCCTAATTTTACAAAACGGCATTATATCTACAGAAAGGAGTGAAATGGGAGTTGGGAAGAATTAACATGGGAGCAAACCCAGCAGCCAATCTCCTAGTCCCTCACCCGCCACATGCCCCTTAAGACCAAAATTCTGCTTTGGGGCAATATTGTCCCTCTACTGTATCACCATGACCTGGTTTTTGGTGATTCCACACACTCTTCCTTGGCACATAAGGCAGTCCTTATGCCTTCTGGTGTCACACCTTCCAGGGAAGAAGGCAAGTCCTGACTGGTCTTGTCCTGATTCACCCTGAGTTGGCAAAATGGGCAGCCCAGTGGGAGAGGGGACGGGGGGCAAAGCAAAGGGACTGTCACTCTGTGGAAATTCAGGAGCTCTTAATCTGCAGTTTCTTATCTCCAAGGAGTGAATTATATTTCAATCTAATTTCCTTTATAAATGCATTCTTCTAAAAAATGCATTCTTCTGAGAAGGGTTCTAGAGGATTCTGTGGCCTGCCAAAGGGGTCACTGCTGGTACATGAAAGGTTAAGAACCTGTGGGAGGTGGCTCCATTCCTCCCGCCACATAACTGATAATGGGCACTTCTGAGTATCCCCCACGTCAGCCCCCTGTATCCCAGGCAGATATACATATGTAGAGAGAGAGAGTCAGGAATCACCCAAGATTCCTCATAGTTCTTTAAAAACCTCTTGATACTTTATGGAATTTCGTCCAAACTGAGGTATTTATAATTGAGGGCAGAAAACGTGTGTGAAGGGATAAACATACTCTCCACTCCCACCCCATACTCTCCAGGCCTTGCCACTGTGGCTCTTCATTTCTGAGTGAACCGAAGATTTCATAAGAGCAATTTGGGTGCCTGGGTGGCTGGGTTGGTTGGGCTTCCAACCCTTGATTTCAGCTCAGGTCATGATTTCACGGTTGTGAGATTGACCCCCTTGTTGGGCTCCATGCTGAGCGTGGAGTCTGCTTGGGATTCTCTCTCCCCACCCTCTGTGCCCCTCCCCTGCTTGCACACATGCTCTCTCTCTAAAATAAAAATAAAATAAAGTAAAATAATAAAATAAAATAAGTAGTCAAGAAGCTGTGAATCTGGGTTAGCTGCAATGATTTAATTAGCATTTTATAGGGAGGTAAGACGGGCTAACATGTATTTTCTTTTTATAGCTCCAAACCAATGATAGGTGTGGTGGAGATCTTCCCTGTCCAATATTGGCCACACATGGTTATTTAAATTTAAATGAGTAAAAACTAAATAAAATGTGAAAAAACAGTTCTGTAGTTCTGTTAGCTACGTTTCCAGTGCTTGACAGCCACATGCGGCTAGTGGCCACCATATTGGAGAACCTGGACACAGGACATTTCTATCACTGCAGAAATATCCGCTGCATGGTGCACCTGAGTTCTGTACTTTGTTCACCCTTCACTCCAGAGCCCGGCCCATACCTGTCCCTCCAGCCAGTCCCCTACACACTCTGTCTTCCCTCCTCGTCGGAGTGTCTGACCCCTGCGTCCCTCACCACACCTAAGTCCTTTGCCTGAGAAGTGTGTGATGGGATTCCCACTGGGAGTTTGACACTACTATTTTCAAGTGAGTCAACAACAAACTCACTGCCTCCTTGTGATGCTTTTTGAATTACAAAGGGCAGGTGTATCCTTTTGAAGTCTTTGTAACCAGTGGGGAAACAGGCTTAGGGAATGTAAGGTATTTGTCCACGGTTGCACATGAACACAAAGCATCTTCAGATTTCTGGTACAGGCTTCTCATGGTTTGTGCTTTGTAAAAAAACCTGTCCTAGTCCCATGGTCCCAGTTTTAAATGTGGGTAAGTTCAGGATTAGTAGTGTCTCTAGCAGCTGTTGCTGTGGGAGGTGCGTGGGCATGGGAGCAAGGAACCTGGCTGTATGACCGGACATATGCTTCCCTCTTGGGACTTCAGTTTCTCTATCTGGAAAATCTGGGGAGGGTACTGTTACAAAATGCTGCTAAGATTTTTTCTATCTAATAGTCAACATATATTTTGGATTATTCCTTACTCATATGGCTCTTGATTATTTATTTCTCAAATGATTCAAAGACCATTTAAAAAAGTTTCTCTGCCCTTGTTTTGGGGGGTGATAATCATTCAAGCAGGATTCCTACTGATAATTTAATAGAGTCATCTTTACTAAGGCATTTGGATTGTCACCTAGCCCTCACTACCACAAGGATGGTTAGAAATGCAGAATGTCTGAGCTGCTGAACCAGAATCTGCATTTTCTCAAAAGCCTAAGTGATTAATTTGCGACTGAGAGCTTGAGGAACCTGGATCCAGGGCCTGGGGAGAGAAGAATGGATACAAGTCAGTTATGTAGAAATCTGCTCAGAGGGGCCTGAAATCTGCACAGGGAACCTGTCATTTCTCCAAATCCTCCCCGCCACTTCCCTGGAGATTTTTTAGCTGGGATTTGAGCTCCTTCCCTGCATAGGACATATTGTTTCTGACATCTGCCTCAGAAATAGGAGAGAATTTGTGGAGAACACTTGGGTTCTGGAGTCCACCTGCTTAGGGATAGTCATCTGGCATGCAGCCTCTTTCTTCCATCTCATTAACACTCTGACTGAAGTGCTGTGGCTTGTCACCCACACTCTTTGGTCCTACAAGGCCTGTGGAGTGGGGGATTATAGTAATGGGTCCACTGGATACACGTGGACTTAAGTGGACCCTGGGCCACGAGGCTGAGTCACTGAATAGCTCTAGAGAAGACCTGCTCAATGTTCCAGGAGCCAGGAGCCCAGAGAAACACCACCTCTCGCTGGCAGGAAGGAAGAGCAGGGTTCCATCAGGCCGGAGCCCTGGGAAGTGGCTACTTCAACCTCAAAGAGGGGACAAGGTGGGATTCAGGACACAAAAATCTAAGACAGAGGGACATTCGCAGTAGAAAATCTCCAGGCCACGAGATTCTAAGTATTAGGGCAGACTATGTATTAGACTCTTAGTCTCCATGTATTAGTCTGCTCCGGCTGCCACAACGAAGTGCCACAGGCAGGGGAGCTTACGTGACAGAAATGTACTTCCTCACAATTCCAGAGGATGAGACTTTGAGATCAAGGTGTCTGCAGAGTTGGGTTCTTCTGGGCCCCTCTCCTGGCTTGCCAATGGTCGTCTTCTCTCTGTCATCATGTGGTCCTCGCTCAGTGTGTGTCTGTGTCCTAATTTCTTCTATTTATGAGGACACCTGTCAGACTGGATTAGGGCCCCCTGTCTCTGAATACAGTCACACATTCTACACTGGGGTGACAACATATGAATTTGGGGGAGACACAATTCAGCCCATAACATGCCATGTCTGCAGCATCTTCTGAGTAACGAGAGTGGCTCTTTCTGCACGTGGATGTCACACCCTGTGTCCTGTGTTCGCAAGCCAAAAGTCATCATGTGGATTAGACTTTAGGGAAGCCGACTGCCCATCAGGTGTTTGGGACCTGGAACCTGACCAGAGGGGATTCTGCCCACTGAAGGGTGCCTCTCTGACCCAATCAGATTCTTCCTCTTGGGAGGCAGGAATGTGAGCTGTGCTCTGTGAAGCTGGGAGCCTCTTTATGATGGGAAATGACCAAGTTACTGGCCTTGAGGATGAATTCCGAGGGAGTAAGAGCCAGAGCTCTGAGTCTGTATGAGGACAGCTGAATGTCCCAGCTTTGACTCTGAGCAGACAAAAGGACTGGCCAGCTGCTGCTTAGTCTCTGTGTCCCTTGTTATATAGTGGCCTGGCTCATTGATTTCTTGCCACCCAAACTAATTAGGACAGAAAGATGCATGAATGGTGGACATTTCCAGGGAACACATGGGGTGAGAGGTCACTGGGATGCCCCATTAGGGACATTTGAGAGACCAACACCAGGTCTAAGATGAAGGCTGAAATGAGATTTCAAGGATCTGTATCTCAGTTTGGGTTCTCACAGAAGCAGAGCCTGAGACAAGGATTCATGTGCAAGTACTTAATAAGGGCTAGGATCCCAGGAAGGACCAACAAGGAAGTGAGGTGAGGTGAGACAAGACCAACAAGGGGAGGTGAGACAGGAAAAGGAAAGAAGCCAGTACAGGGTGTGCGAATGAGCAGATTGCCACTGAGGCCAGCAGGGCTCCCTCCCATTGTAGACATCGGGGTGACGGCATAGGATATAAGTCCCCGTTGTTCTACCTGGGGCAAGGAAGCTGTGCTATTTGTCCATCAACTGCCACCTAAAATTGGTTGAGGACCATGAACTTCCCAGTACTTGCCAACTGTCCCAGGAGTCTAACACGCCCCTGCTCCGTTCCTTCTTCAGGCAGTAATCCACAAGTGCTGGCAGTAGACAGCCATCGGCACATGTGGGCACAGGAAGTGCCCAGGGCACAAAACCAAAGAGATGGAAGACCAGGGACGCAGCTATGAGAACAGACTCAGAGGAAGCCCCTCAGGTGGACCCCTTGTCTTGTTCCCCCTCACTTCTCAGGAACACTCACTGGCCCAGGACAGCTACATGGTACCCAGTGGAGGGAGCTGGTGTGCAAACTTCCTGGAAGAGGTCAAGGGCCTGGCATTGTCCTGACCAGCCAGCCTGCTACCTGGGCTCCTGCCGCTGACGGGAACGGGCAGAACCCTGCTCTGGGGAGAAGCCTGCCACCCAGATGCCTTCTCTAGAACAGGAGGGAGTCCATGCCCACACCTGCTCTTCTGCATTAAGATTGAACACCCCGGTAAACCCTACCGCCACCCCCAGGACTTTTTCTTTGTAAGAACATTCCCTTGTCCATACACAGGGTACTTCTTTGAGACTCAGTTTCCTCATCTGTATAAGGACAGATTGGGTGTGACAATCAGATAAGAGGATGTAGGAGAAGCTCCTAACAGGTGCCTGGCCACAGTGGATACTCAATAAATGATGGTGGTGCTCATCATCTTCAGGTATGGCGGCTGGAAACAGAGAACTGTGGCTTTCTTTGTACCACTTTATGAGCCAAGGCAAAAGTGTGAAACAAGCAGCAAGGAAAGGGATGTTTTCATCTAAGGCTTTCAATTGACGCTTACAAGCATTCTGACAGGAGGGAACGTTTCGGAGTGACGGAAATGTACTGTCTTGATTGTGGCAGTCACATGGTGTCAGCATCAGCAGCTGGAAGGAGGAGGGGAGGTGGGGGAGAAAGAAAGAAGTTGGGCTGGGCAGATACCTTTAGCCTCTCTCTCAGGTTCCAGGCGCTAAATTCAAGGGCAGAGTTTTAATTCTTCTGGAATTAGGATTGAGCAATCTGTCCTTCATTCTATAGAAAAAGTGGAAAACACCTGCACGTTCGCGCGCGCGCGCACACACGCCAGCCTTGGTGTGAAGAATACTTCACTGAGACATCTCTTAAATCCTGCAGGTATCCAAGTTCACTCCGTCACCCGTGAGAGTGACCGGCGCAGAAATCTTTTCTTATCCAATCCTGCCACCCCGCGGACAATTTGAGCACTGCAGACTCCCTAATCTCACATCGCTTCATTGGTGGTGATGGGGGGGGGCGGTTAAGAAAGTAAAAGGATCAACGTTTGCAGCCACGAATGCCTTTCACCTCGGGTATCCACGGGAAAAATCAATGAAACAAGCTGGAATTTCGGGTCCTATTTTAGGGGGCGCACAATGAAGAATTTAACCCTTTCAGCCCCTAGTCCGCTGTCCCGGACCCAGCCACTCAGAAAGGCACCAGGGCCAGGTGGAAGTAGGAGGCATCTACAATCTGGTGTCCTTTCCACTCTCAGATACCCCTTGTGCCCCAGTCGATGCCTCAGTACAAGGTGTTCTCAACTGGGGTTGGGGTACATTCTTGCCTCCCTCGCCCAGACCCCAAAGCTCGGCGTCGGCATGGCGTCTCCTCCTGGTGGCCAGATGGCGCCACTGCACCGCTCTCCCTTGGCGGATGGGGACACGGTGCACAGTGGTGGAGGGCTTCTCCAATCACCTTTCTTCGCAGTTAGCGGCACCCGCTGGAATCCGGATTGGATATGGACAGGAGTAGCAGGAGTCCCGACTCAAGGTAAACGAGAGGTGAGGGTCTCTCCTTTTTTGTAAATCTTACTTCAGCCCCCAACCAAACTCAGAATTCTCTTCGGAAGCATTTTCTCGCTGCCTTACAGAACTGCTTGTTCTGTGTTCACCCATAGGGGCCGATACGTGCGTGGTACCGCTCAGGTTCGCAGAGACCGCGCCGTGTCTGTCGTGGAGCCCTCCCAGTGGCCAGCGCGCACCTGGACCACTGGACCAGTTTGCTAAAGTTTGCGCCCCAACTGGATGGAAGCTGGGGCGGGGACTGAGGTGGCACGTACGTGGAGGAAGAAGGATGGGAGGGGGAACTACTACCGAGGAACAAGAGTGTCCTCAAGGGCAGATTGCTTCTGTCCATGCACACCTTCTGAACCGCCTGTGCACCAGCAAGCTGTGATGAAGCCCTCAGACTTGCACAGTCTAATCCTGGTTCAGAGCCGTCGACTCCTCCTGGGCCCCCTCTTCAGGCTTCGGTCTCTTTTCTAGGGAAATACAGCCCGGGACCGGGAAGCCAGGCTGCCTGGCGGCACTTGCCAGCACTAGGGCAGGGCGCGCAGAACGCAGAGCTCGGGCGCCTCCTGGTGTCGGCAGCGGCACGGCACGCGGCCACGCCAGTTTCTCACGCCTGAGGCTGTGCGTCTTCTGGTAGCGAGATACGCGCGCGGGCAGGTGGCCTGCGGACCTGCATTTCCATACTTGCTCGTGTGGCGGCGCCGAGGCCTATATCGCCTCTTTATTAATAATGATGACCCGGGAGGAAAAAAAAATATTAGAGCCTTTAAAAACCAGACTGCGTGGAAGAGGGGAGGGTGTGTGTGTGTGTGTGTGTGTGTGTGTGTGTGTGTGTGTGTGTGACTTGGGGCGTTGGTGAAAGCAATAAAACTCAGATCGCTTCCTTGGAGAGATAGCAGCGGCTATAATGCGCTGGGGGGATCAGGGGTTTATTTGCAGATCCTGGATAAAAGATGATATATCGACACAGTTTAGAGTGTCATTGCGCCTGGCCTCTCAGGAAGCCACAAGTACATATTTCCTGAAATACCGGCCAACACAATATCTAATCCACACGCCACTTAAGCACGGGAGGGGAACCTCAGCATCTCACAAGTTTTCGCCTGGTTTGCTACTTATGGGTGGGGAGACCCCACCCGGCAGGACCCGGTGCGCCCAGAGCGGCCTCCCCTCGCCTTTGTCTTCAGTCCAAGTAATCACTTAGTGATGGGCCTTAATAAATACGTCCGAGAACTGTCCTTATGCTCGGTAAATATTGGATTAGCTTTTCAATGACCAGGCTCTTGAAAAGGCTCGAGAAATCCACACCAGGTCTCCACTAAGCCTAACAGTCAATAGGTACGGAAAATAAGTGCTTTCCCTGGCTGGAGTGGGGAGCATTGACAAGGGGATTCCTACTCTTAGCAAGTTATCTGATTCTACTAAATATGACAGTAGTACTAAATGAGAAAGGGAGGCCCCCATTTGGGATTAGCTGGACTTTCCACAGACTTAGTTTTGCTCATTAAGGGGTGATTTTGCCTAAGGGGGCAAGGTCTTTAGGTTCTGTGTTTGTTTCCACAGCGTGAGCTCTTTGTTTTAGCACATAGTTTTTTTGTTTAGAGGTTGCTTATGGGAGCTTTTGACATGGCTATGGGGGAGGGGGGAGGCGCATGGCCCAAATGCTCTCTGACTGCTCAACAATAACTCAGACTGCTTAGGTGAGGTGAAACTCGGCAAATTCTTTGGAAACTCTGCTCTGTGTCCCCTTACTTAATTTTACTAACCAATATGATTCAGGAGAGATACTGAAAATTAAAGTGCAAGTTCCTCTCCCAACGCAAAAAGAGGTGTCGGCGAAAGAAGTCTCTGAACTGGCTTCCTCGTCGCGCCGAGATGCCAGAGGGATCCCCGCTCCTAATTCGAATGACCCGGGGTTGGTAACACAAGGGTCTGGCTAAGCGGAACTGGCTTCAGAACCAGCTGCTGCCGAAACGGAGCTGGGCCAAGACTGAGCGGTCCCCGTGCCTCTCCAAGTGTTTCCTGCAGTGCGCGGAAGGGTGACTCCGCGCGTCTGGGCGTCGCAACTTGGCGGAAGCATTTACTCTGGAACCTTGAAGTCCGCGGTACCCGAGCATCCCTGAACCCTGGGCACCTGGGTCTCCTCCTGAGCCCGGCGCTGACCAGTGGCTTCCACGCGAGGCTCCCAGGCAGACCAAGCCAAGCTCTCAGTTCCAGCGCACAGGAGCACGCAAAATGCGCGCAAGGAGCCGGAACCCTGAAGGCAGTTTATATACCCGAGCCTCAGGGTTAGAGCCAATGTTTGGTTGAAGAGACAGAGGCAGACTAGAGAGAAAGAGAGAGGGAGAGAAAGAGGAGAGAAGGAGGGAGGGAAAGAGAGAGAGAGAGAGAGAGAGAGGTCGATCCAGCTCTCAGTGTGTCACGGGGCCTAGGCGGGGTAAGCGCCCTCTGAAGCCATCAAAGACAGGGGTGGCTTTTTTCCCCTCCTCCAGCCTCCTCCCCAATAGATATAGCACGAATTTTTAATGCGTCTTCCTTTCACAGACAACAATACAGGGTTTGAAAGCCGGACACAATTTGGGTTTTGTGCGGGTCCCTCCTCGCGCTCCCTCGGCCCAGCTGGCCATATGGAATCCAGCATGGAGCCCGCGGATGACAAAGGGACCCAGTGACAGGCCCAACAAAACCCCAAGGAGACTTCTGCCTGACTCCGGGATTCACTGCCCGCGATAAGCGCGCTGAATGGTGCGGGGTGGAGGGGGAGGGAGGGCGGGCCCCTTCTCCCTCTTCCCCTCTCTCTGTCCCCTTCGATCCTTTCTCTGTCTCTTTTTAATATGCACGCCTCTAACATCCCCGGCTCCCAGCTCTCCCATTGTGCCGTTTTGTGCGGCCCGCTGTAGATTGGGCGAAGATAGACTGCCGAAGCGGACCCCGCTCCGGGTGCGCTCCCAGGGCGCTGGGGTTAGGGCCACACAGGGCTCCGCGGGCGCTTTTATTGACTCCATGGGGACCCGAGGACAGAGAGAGGCGGGCGCCGGACCCACCTCCCTAGTTCCCAGCCGCTCCAGCGCGTACCCAGACTGCAGGCCTGCAGTCCTGGCCACCGCCCCAAATGCACCCTCGGTTGGCCTCCAACATGCATGCAGTGGAAGCCTTGGAGAATTTGGGCCTTCCACTTTGCCTCCTTCCTCCCTGGAGGCCTAAGGAGGCTCCCATAATCATTCTTGGCCCCCCAAAACCCTAGGGCCTGGAACAATCCAAATCAACTGGAGTCTTGGGGCTGTGCCTCAGGCCTCCTGACAAACCCACTCCAAGATGTCTTACCTCCTTTCCTGGCAGATTTG
The DNA here is from genome assembly GCA_030068075.1 of Paguma larvata. Lineage (NCBI taxonomy): Eukaryota > Metazoa > Chordata > Mammalia > Carnivora > Viverridae > Paguma > Paguma larvata. The sequence goes on along the minus strand of CM057844.1, from coordinate 4,134,184 downwards.
GGGGTTACAGGGAAGGTACCGGTGGGGTCTTGAGTGCTTGGCATCAGGGCAAGTTGGGCATTCGACTACTGAACAATAAATGATTTGGGGAGAATTTTCTTGGCCTTTACAAATAGCAAGAAGGAAAAACCCAAACGTTTCCAAGCTACTGTGGGGAACAAAGGGAGACTTCTCAGCATTTAGGAAAACCTGGGTGAACCTGGATGAACCTGGAGATGGCGAAGGACATTTAGGAGGATATTAGAAAGACTCCAGCGCCCTCATTTATCCAGGGGCGGTTCGCAAGGCTGGAATAACGTGTAATCACGTCCCTGGGCGTGTTGCGCTGAGTGCTATTGACGCGCAGATTTGGTCACACGGATAATCATGTTTACTTTAGATATTGAATTAAATCTGATCATCAACTAGAGGGAGCGAGAAAGTCAGCTGGGACCGCTCCCTTTGCTCTGCCTCCTCGCACCCCCTCCCGCCTCCCCTCCCCAGCCATGAAGGTGGAGCTCAAGAGAAAACGAGAGATACAATTTCCAAATGGGGCCAACTTTCAGTCCCAAGGCATCTCAGGGCCCACTGGGCTCTGAGCTCCACAGCCCCGGGTATTTTCGGAAATCCGCGAGATAGAGGAGAGAAGCGCCTCCTCCCCCCAAGCAGGACCCCCTGAGACGCTCCCCCGAGCGGGCAAGTGTGCGCCAGCATCCGCTAAAGAGATCTCCCAGCGACCAGGGTGGGATAGAATCCATATTAGAGAAAGGCCATGCGTCCTCCTCCCGGCAAACCAGGGGCTATTTGTTCGTTGCCGCCTCCCCCCACCACAGCCCAGCAGGCCTGGGCGCAGCGCCCCACCTCCAAACCCCTACTTTCTAGCCAGCGGTTCGCTCAGTTTCACGCCAAAGGGCTGGCCTGGAAGGCCGTGCACAGCCAAATGCTAGGAGGGGAGGAGACGTGGGTTCCAGACCCGGGTTTGGGGGCTGGAAACCTAGAAAGGACGGGGGAAGAAGAGAGGGGCGTGGGGGGAAGGTTTCACTTGTAGGGATTGCCACAGACTCCTACTCCCAGGCTCTCCAGGGCCCAGAGCCTAGAGGAGGCTGCAGCAGCTCCCCTCCTTCCTCCACGCCCCGGTCCCCGCGTTCCTTATTGCCAAAGCTTCGAGCACCCCGAAACCCTCCTCCCCTTTCCGCTCGGCGCCCTGGTCTTGAAGCGGTCGCCTAGGCTGTCTCCAGTCAGTCAGCGGATTTTGCAAAAGGGGTGGGGAGTAGAGAGACAGCCGACCAGTTTCAACCTCAGCGTCCCCACCCCCTTCTCCCGCGAGGTAAATCAAATGCAACAAAGTGAAAGTCATCGAGTGTAGTGGCTTCAAAAGCTTCTCAGGCTGAAGAAGCCACTCGTAGATTTGGGCGAGCGAGGGGGGCTTGCTCCCTTCGCCATGGCGTTTTCCAAAGTCAGTTTTCCTCCCGAAGCCAGGACGCTTGCGGTCCCCAATTCAGGCGGCGCTAGAGGCCAGGAGAGAGGCCTGAGACAGGGCAGGCGACCTCGGGCTTCGGGTCGACAGCTCGAAGGCCCGAGGCCAAACGCTCCCGCCCCAGACCGGGATCCGAGGCGCGGGGCCTGGCCCGTCAGCGCGGGCGAGGCCTGTTCCGGGAGCCACTCCAGCGCCCGGGGCGCCCCGGGTTCCCGGCCCCGAGGGGAAGCGCGGATGAGGCCTCGGGCCTGGCGCAGGGCGACAAAGTAAGACAAACGGGAGGGCCGGGCTGTTTTTTTTTTTTTTTTAACACAGGATTTTTATTAAAATTCTTATTTAAAAAATCGAAAGCTGTCAGCGCCCGGCGCTCTTGGGGAACCGCACGGAACCGCTGAGCTCCAAGTTCCGGGGCTCAGGACCCGGAGCTGGGGCAGGGGGCTTCTCGCCTACACATTTTTTCCTTTTTCATATTTGAGAAATGTTTGCACTGAGCAAAATATAAAAGGAAAAGAAAGCAGGAGTAACCAAACAGAAGCAAACCAAAAACAAACCACAAAGAAAGGAGTTGGGACCCGAGGGAGAACAGGCCCGCACTGAAGATCATTTTGGCAACAATCACCACCGATATTTACAACGAAAAGCGAAATCTGCCACCAGTTGTCAGGACGTTTACATGGCCATAAATATTTAGCATTTTCTTATAAAAAAAAAGGAGAAAAAATTCTCTATATTTTTAAAGTGTTCTCCACTTGCTTTAGAAGAAGACGGCTGACAATATCGCTACTCACACAAACATATTTTACAAAATTCACAAAAGCGGGGAGGGGGGATGTGTTGGTCTTTTTCTCGTTCTCCAGTGAGGACGGTATCGCTGGGACGATTTGGTCCCCCCAGGGAGAGGCAAAGAAGCGAAGCTGCGCAAACATTCTGTAAACACGGCTTAGAGTTCAGCCCTCTCCAAAGGTTCCAAAGGAGAGAGGGATGGGGCAGAGCTGTGTGGATGGAATCTGCCACTCCAAGGAGGCGCAGGCAACCTCCCGGCGCCTCCCCAACGGAGCCAAGAGTCAACTCGACTCCAGAATAATAATTATAATAATAATAATAATAACCACCGTAAGGACCGAGTCCTCCTCGCCGCCGCCGCCGCCGCCAGGGTGGGGCCTGGGCCTAGCGCCGCGAGTCTCGGAGGGGCGGCGCTCACCAAGTCCACTGCTGGGCCTGGACAAGGGGGTGTGCTGTCGGGTACTGGGGGGTGCTGGCCGAGCTGTACTGGGCGTTGTACTGCATGTGCTGCAGAGACTGCGCGCTGTAGGCCGAAAAGGGGATGCCCGCCTGGAATGTGGCGGCTGCCAGGTCCTGGGCTTTGAGCGCGTGGCACGGTTTGCCGTCCCTGACCAAAACGGGCACGGCCACTCGGCGCGGCGAGGGTAGGGGCGTCACCTCCATACCTTTCTCCGCCCGGGCGCGCTTCATCTTGTAGCGGTGGTTCTGGAACCAGATCTTGACCTGCGTGGGCGTGAGGCGGATGAGGCTGGCCAGGTGCTCGCGCTCGGGTGCCGACAGGTACCGCTGCTGCCGGAAGCGCCGCTCCAGCTCATAGGTCTGCGCCTTGGAGAAGAGCACTCTCCGCTTCCGCTTCTTGCCCGCGTCCCCCCCGCCGCCCGGGGTCTCCTTGTCATTGTCCGGTGACTCGTCGGCCGAGGGCTCCGGGGACTTTGAGCTTGAGTCCTGGGGCGCCGCGCCGGCCGCCAGCCCATGCACTGGGGGAGAGAGAAGCACGTCAGGCGCCTGGAGGCCGCGCGCCGGCACTGCTAGACCTCGAGCGCCCGGGATCCTCCGTGCGCGCTCGGCCCTCCGCGCCCGGTAGCCTGGCCCTACTGCCTTCGCCTTGACCCCCGCCCTGATCCCCGCACGACAAAGCCGTTGGCTTCCCCCAGGGGAAAGAGGAAAAGCGACTTGAATGGGGGCTCCAGACTCGCGTTTCTAGGGGTTCGCACAGTGTGGGTGTGTATTTGGGGGGAGTGGCGCGCGGAGAAGATCATTGCGGGTTAAGGGCTCCGGCCCCCTTAAGCAGTTTCCTCTCCGGAGGGACGTGGGCAGATTTTTAAAAGAAAACCCCCACAATCCCGGCATTGATCGACTCGGCCATTTAAGGCAGGTTTTTGGGGGCTTTCGTTTTTGCTTTCGGACTTTTCTGGACACCCTCCGCACCGCACAAAGCGTCCTCTATGATCGTGCAAGGGGGCAGGGTGAGCTATTTATACACGAGCTACCGGGAGCCTCGCCCACCCTCTACCGTACCCCGAGGCTCGCTGGCTCGCTCCAGTGCTCCCGGCCAGTCCCTCCCGGCTGTCCGGGTGGGGAAGTGGGGGGGTTCCAACCGGAGCCATCAGTCCGGGGTTGACTTCTGTAACCAGCCCTTGGGAGGTATTCCCCTCCCCCTCTTTCCCCAATTTCTTGCTTTGAAAAAATACCCGAGACCAAGTCTTTTTCCGGTAAGGGGACGGAGGGGGGAGGCCGGTGGGGTTGAAAAGGAGGAAGGAGTTAGGGCATCATTAACAAGTGTTAAAAATCTTTCCAGAGGAGCAGGGCGAGGGGTCGGAGTTTAAATGGCTCCTTCCTCTTTTTCCCCCAGTATCCAGCCCGGGCTTCAACCACGGGAAGACAGGCGCCACGGCCGCAGCGGCCAAGTTTCGCTACTTACGGGAGTACTGGAGGCCCTCGGTGCTGGCCAGCCAGCGCGTATATGGGTTGTCGCTGCTGTCGTAGAAGGGGTTCTTCAGGGGCAGGCTCTGCACCGTGTCCAGGGTGCCCTGCCCCAGCGGCCCGGCCCTCTTGGCGGGCTCCGGCCCCTCGCTCTCCTCCTCTGGCCCTTCGGCCACCGAGCCCTCCTCATCGTTGGTGTCCGGCAGGTCCAAGATGTCCTTGACCGAAAACCCCGTCTTTGTGTTGGTCAGCGACATGGCTCAGGACCCCACAATTTATGCAGCAAAGTTGTAGCTTCACTTGGTCAATTCGTGGCGCTCCCCAGTTGGGGCAGGGAGGGGGTATGGGGGGAGGGATAGGGGGAGGGGAGGAGGGGGTGGGCTTTAATTATTGGGATAATAATTATTTAAAAAAAATAGAAACTATAAGGAAGGGGAGGGGAGAAAAAAAGCCCAAACGCAACGCCTGTGTCTTCTCTGAAACCACGAGGAAATGGACGCGGGGACTGGGCGGCCAGCGCGCAGAGCGCTGCGGGCCGGGCCCTAGTTTGTAACTCCAGGAGGGGTGCCAAGGAGGCGTCAGCTCGGGCTCCGGCGGCCGCTCGGCGCGCGGTGGCGGCTGGTGGCGAGGAAAAAATGGGCCATTGCCCGAGCGATCAGTCCATATAAGGCTGGGCTCCACTCACGAACCTGGGGAGAGGGGGGGAGAAGAGGGGGAGAAAGAGAGGGAGGGAAAGAGAGAGGGAGGGAGGGGGAGCGAGAGAGGGAGCGAGAGAAGGGTGGAAAAAAAAGGGGGGTAGACATTAAAACGCAAAGGTTGGACACGTGTGGGCGGGTCTTGGAAGTCAAGTGGATGAAGACAGTATTTGCAGATGTGAAATTGTGGGTTTTGGGGAGCTCCGTGCTCCCAGCCAACGGCTCTCTAGAGCAAGATGAGAGGTGTAACGTGTCAATTAATTGCAAAGACGGGGCGAGCCTTTTTTTACCCAGTATTTACATACAAAGGACCACCGCGTTGCTCGCGAGTCCACACACTTGAAAAGGCCGTTTTAACAAATTACATCTTTAAAAAAACGGAGGAGGAGGAGAGAAAACAAAACAGAAACCGAGAAGAGCAAAAAAAAAAAAAAATCTCCTTAACATTCACCGGTTCCTACCTCCCCGCCCCCGTGCGCCCGCCCCCCAGCAAGCCAGAAAATTGGCGATTTGTGGTGCCTTTGGAAAAGGGGGAGGGGGCGAAGGCTGAGCCGCGGAAATCTCTCCTCCTCATCGCTGGTGGTTCCCTAAACAAGATCCGGTTCAAATGGCAAGAGCCCAACTTCTGTAAGCCTCCTAGGTCAATATTTTGGTTGAGGCTTAAGGATGAGTACTAGAAATGACAAGGCAAGTAATTGATTCTAGTTAACGCCGAAAGAGCCCGAAACCCAGGAGAGGGATCGGCTCGGGCCGGCCGGAGCCACCACCAAACGACCCCACCCCCCTCCAGCCACCCTTTATTTGCTAAAGACTTATTTATTTCCTTCACTCCGCCTCTCTCTTCCCAACCCCCTTCCTTTTTTAAGCGGCCGGGAAGGACTGCGCAGTTCACTCGCTGCTTTGCGGGCGACCCAGGGAGGGGCGGGGCGGGTGGGGGGAACTCGAACTTGGGTCGGCTTCTGTCCCGGGCCCTGCCGCCTCTGGGCTCCTCGGGCCGCGTTCTCCGGGTGGAGGGAAGAGCAGACAGCCCCGCGCCCTTCTTGCCCTTTATTATGCCTCGCTCTCCAGCCCCCTCCCTCTACGGCCTCCGGCAGTGGTGGAGCGGCGGGAAGGGAGAGGGAAGGGGTGGGGGGACAGGGGCGCTCTATCCTGCCCGGGTGAGGACCCCGAAAGCCGTGGGGGAGGGGAGTCTCCGGGCAGACGGATGGTGCTGTGTTTTCCTCGGAGTTTTCTTCTCCCAAGCAAGTCCTTAAATTTCGTCTCCTTTCAGTCACCCCAGGGGCGCAGTGGGAGTATAGCTTCAGGCTCCCAGCTTGCATTAGGTTTGTGTGAAGTTCCCAACCTCTCGCCAGCCTGGGAACTGAACTTCCCTGGGACAGCACCTTCTCCTGGGCGCTGGGGAGAAGAAGTCAAAGCAGTACTTCCCGCCCGTCTTTCCAGTTTTTTGTGGGGGAGGGAGTAGTTGAGGGGTAGGTTTGCTACCTGAGGCTTCCGTCCGTCCCAGAAAAGCGTCGTGAAGGTGCTTTGCCCGTGTGTGTGTGTGTTTGTGTGTGTGTGTGTGTGTGTGTGTGTGTGTGTGTGTGTGTGTGTGAGGGCGGGGGCGGTGGAGGGAGAGGAGGATAGAAAGCGCCGCGCGCAGAGGTCCGGGTCTCGCCTTCCCCTCTGCCCTTAGCCTGGGCAGCCTTAGCGCTGGCGGCGCGGAGCGGGACGCGCGGACGCCCCGTCTGCTCCACGCGCAGCTGCGGCCGCCGCCGCGCCTCTGCCGCCCCCGGGTTGCCAGCGACCGGCGAGGACGGCTCTCTCCGAGCCGCTCGGCGGCTTTCTGCAGCCCTGGCTGCCTCGCCCCCAGTATGTGACGTGGGTGACAATGGCCCAGGTTAGAGCGAGCCCCTCGTCGGCGCGTCCTGGGTGGTCGGACCCGGGCAAACACAAATACAAACCGATTGCTAAGCTGCGGACAATGAGCGAAATGTAGACAAATGTCCCGCTCCCGTTGGAAGCCTTTGTCCCGGCTCGGTTTTTGCATTTATTTCAGTGGCGAAATAATACATGATTGACGCTCTCTTTCAACGTGTCCTAACTGTTTGGAATAAATCTAAGGCTGTTCCTAGTTGTCATGGCGTTCAACCCTTTTCAATGGACTATCTCTTCATTCATTTCTGAATCCGTCCACAATATTAAGGAAACCCCTTCATGTCGACGCTCCCCATTCCTCTCTTTCTCCTCCTACTTTTTCTTTTCTCGTTTCTCCCCCTCCTTCCTCTTTTTTTTCCTGCAAGAATTAGAAACTGGTTTGAAATGTGTTCCTCGAACCCATTACTTTTCGTGCTTTTTTCCTTCTCTCTCTCTCCAATCTCTGTCTTTCCCAGCCTCTCTCCCCATTGCCTCCCCCTCCCCCCTTTCACGTGGGAGCTCTCCGCCCTGTCCTGTCCGAGCAAGGAAGTTGGTTCTCCAGGAGTTGGGGGGGTTGTGGTGGGCTGAGTTTGGAAACAGGGGCAGGCTGGGCCTGCCCCAGCCATTGTTAGTCCACTGCTAAATAAATAACTAGCGAGAGAAAGTTCCTCAACCCAAGCGTTGCAGAAAAGACCCTCCTGTGGTTCCTCTCCTTATTCCTCTCTCCCAAGGAAGGGGGAGTATCCTGGGGACTAGAACAGTCTCCAGGGATGGGGAAGGGCCAGAAATGAGTCTGGTTGGGTCAGGTCAATCAATTCTTGGGTTAGGTGAAAAATGGTCTTTTGGCAAGAAGTGTCCCTTTTTGCACATCCTCAGAGCCATCTTGGGGGTGTGTGTACCACCTCCAGGCTCCTTCTTAAAGTTCACTCATTTCCTCACCTTGGAACCACCTAGCTCCATTCCCAAAGTCTCTCTCCCTTCCTCCAACATAGAGGGTCTTTCTCCCAAGATGTAATCATCCTGCCCACGTTTGTCTGGGCCCCTCCCCTCTCCCTGGGAGCCTCCTCGGTAGGCCAAACACCTGAGAGACTACTGTTTTCCCACCAGAATCGAGCTCCTGGGAATTCATCATGGAGAGGGAGTGCTGACAATGGCATGGCCTGGAGAAGGAGACCCCCAGCTCAATTCTGGAACGTGGAGCTCCCCACCGTGCCTGCTCCCTTGGTCTCCACTAGCCTGAGACCTTCCATGCCTCGAGTCGCAAGTTCCCTTCCAGAAACATTAGTGGGCCACACTTGCCTGCCAGCACAGGCCAACAGTTGGATATCAGCTTCCTCCTCCACGTTCACCCCAGCTTGGGCTCGCGTTTTCCCTTCCCTTGGTCTCAGGAACCACCGCCTCGCCTCCAGCCGCTGCGCTCCACGCCCTTCGGAGCCGAAGCTGCTGCGCTCAGGGTCTCTCTCCTGGGACTTCGCGCGAGTCCATTTTCCCCATCGCTTCTTCGCCCGTGTGGTTCCCGCATCCGCTTCCAGAGCGCTGACATTTGCAATTGAAAAGGCGCAGGGAGACCGCTGGGAGGCTCATAATTGAAGGGGAGAAACTCTGCTTGTTAGAGGAAGATCATAAAATGCAAGTCCCCCAGGAGTGGCCTGCGGACGCCGGGAGGCCGGCGCGGGACCAGCTGGCGGCCGGGGGCAAGTCCTGTGCCAAAGCACGCTCCAAGTTCTTCCCGATTTCATGCAGCAGGGAAGAGCCAGGGCCAGCACCAAACGCACCTTTCCACACAAATTAAACAGGTGATCGCATTCGGAGTACTCCTCAAGAGGTCTCTCTGGGAGCACCACAGCCTGGCCTTGCTCAGTCGTTTCCAGCCAGAGATCTATCCAGGGAGATCTCCCGCGCCCAGCAAGCTGAAGACCCAGCTCCACACCCCTGTCCTGTCTCTAGAGTTCTTTATTAATGTCCCCACCATCTCCACCCTATCAGTTCTAAACAATCCGTGCGGTCTCGCACCAGTTTCAGCTCTACTTGGATGTGCTCTAGTCTCCCCAGCTGGGAACTCTTTAGTAAATTCTCTCCCAGGTTCCATCTTGCAGCCAGTAGAAGACAGGGCTTCTGGGTTCCATCACGTTTGGGTTGGGGCTTTAAGCTCTGCTGGCGGCGGGGAAGCAGGTAAGCGCTCTGCTAGAAGCCTTCTTTGGCTGCAAACTTGGGGAAGAAGTTGAGATGGGTGCTGGAAGTTTGATCCAATCGTGTTCTAGGCCGACACTAGGTTGGGTGTCTTTGGTGTGCAGCACCAACTAGCACCCTCTGCCAGGGTTGTCTGGGCAGCTAGAGGTCCCCTGTCCTTGGTGTTTATCCTCAGCGTTGGGGTTCCAGGTGCTCTACAAATCTCAGATGTCTGTATTCCTTCTTCCTACGTTTAGTTTGGGTGCAAAGGGAAGCGCAGGCCCCGAGGGGAGGTGGAGGAGATGAGCAAGGGAATCTTTCTCCCTAGAGGCCAGAGGGAACCTCTTTTGGGAGGTTTCTCAGGCGGCTAAGCTCCTCTCTGCCGCTCTAGGTTCCGGAGGGATTGAAGCGCAGGCGGCTGGAGAGGGCGGCTTGGGGAGCTGAACAATCGCCAGAGGCCCAGGAGGGGAGGTGAATGTACACAGGCTAAGTGGCCCCACTCCAGGACAAGTGGCCCTCCAAGTCGGCCCAGTGTTTACCTGTTTACTTTCCCAGGTAGCTCAAACACGAGCGCCTTTTCTGAGCTCCGGAGCACGGGGACGGCCTTGGTGCGCCGCGCGTCCCAGCTTCTCATTTGCCCCACACCGCAGCTTTACGCCCCCTGTTGGGGGAGGGGTGCGGTCTAAACCGCAGCAAACAAGGCAAGAAAGGAAGATACTTTTGGAAAGGGAGGAGAAGCCTGCGGATACCCCACGCCTGGCAGCCCGGTTTAGTGTGCTCACGGATGAAGTGGCGGTGCTGGGGTGGCATTCGGCCCCGCCCCCACACCTCTTCCTCTCCATTCTGGCTAAAGGGCCTCTTGGGAGTCCGCTCTGCTCACATCCTTCCCCTTTCACGCTGGTGAAAACTTGCAGCTTAGGTGAGTCTTTCAGGGGAGTTTAGGGTAGAAAAAGTCCTGGGGAGCACCTTGTAGGCTAGCTCTGATGGGGGATGACCTTGAGGACCCCAAGGCTTCTGCAGCCCTAGGTGGTACCCCTCGCCCTCCCTACCCACAAATCGCCTCCGGTCATTAAAAATACAAGGTCTTTCCCCTTTATTTGGAAACACTGATTTGTTTGATTTCATTGCTTTTCTTCTTCTTTTTTGGAGTGAAAGAGGTTGAAAAGAAACTCCTTCTCTAGTACAGTATGTGGCTGAGCTCTCAGTCCCCCGCACATCCCATCTCGGATAACAACCTTCAAGTGGATTAATTTATTGTCTGGTTAGCGCCAAGGTGCAAGCGCTTGTCTTCATTCACTCTCGAAACAAAGCGCGTTGCACCTTCCTGCTCCGGCAGGATTAGCGGCGCGGACACAAAGGTTTTGTCGGAGGGGGAAGGTTTATTTTATCGCGGGTTGGAGACTCGGAGCATGGTGTGCACTCGAAATCAATGGGGAGAAGGAAAATGTCGCCCAGTCTGTTCCCTGAGCCTGGAGATAAAGACGCTCACCTTTAAGATGTACACCTCCAAAACGGCCCTGATGGCGGCTTGGATATCAGGTGGGGGAACGGGGTGGGGGGGTGGTCTGCAGGAAGCAAGGTGTGAGCTCTGGCTTCTCGGATGAAAGAAGTTGAGGAGTGTAGCCCAGGGTACGACCCCAATCGGGGACCTTTCCTAACCAGAAAACTGTAAGTTAAGCTTGTCTCTGGTGGGTCCAAGCACCAACTGGCATCGCTTTCTGCTCCTAGGAGAAGGAAAGTGAGTCCTTGCAGCTTGTGTTGGGGAGGCCTAAAGCCCAGTCAGTGCACAACTTTCTGAGGCCAGGCCACCACACGGGCAAATCTCTGGCAGGAAAGACCCACGGCCATTGGACCAGATGGCCAGAAAGTGGGGGCTAATGAGAAGGGAAAGAAAATCTCAGTCCACTTTAGGTTCAAGTATAAGGTGAGTTTTTTCTCTCTTTGGTTAATACTATGTTAACTCTTAAAATTGACCCAGAAGGACAATCCTTCCACGTCATCAAGAAGGTGACTTCTTGGGCAGATAAGTTTTCCAGGCCCAGAGAAGGAGCTCAGATTCTGTGCCTGGGGAAAGCCCCTCCCCCCTCTCAGTAGCCGCTCTGAGAAACCGTTGAGAGAAGACCCTGCACCTAGAGCTTGGATTTCCCCTGCAATTAATTGTGGGTGCAGCTAGCAGGCATCTTAGTGAACTATCTTCCCCTATTCTTTTTTTTTCAAGGTGAAATATACAACACTTCCCAATTATCTGCCGAAAGGAAGGAAGGAAGGAAGGAAGGAAGGAAGGAAGGAAGGAAGGAAGGAAGAGAAGAAAAGAGAAAGAAAGGCAACTATCTCCTGAGGACATAAATTGTAATAGAAATTAGGATTTCTCTATTAATCAGCCTCATTGTGTGGGCGTAAAACCCCGCGGACATATGTTAGGACTTTGATAAATGCACTTTAATGAGATCTTTGAAAATGCATCCAATAAAATAAAAGGCGAGAAAAGCCGTTTAACTTTCATGGATGTTAAATTGAACACAAAATGTGGCTCGGGGCACGCTACAAAATGGAACCAGCCTCCCTCCAATATTTTCTTTAAAAACGCAGCTCTAAGCCCCCCTTGGGCCAAATGAGCCTCTCCCAGCCAATCCATTGTCAGTGGTTTATTGGGGAACCAAACGCCACGTCCCCCCGGGGCGAACCCCTTTGCTTTATTCGTTCGCGCTGCTCTGAAGATTAAATATGTTACAATGAGATTACGCAGCGTCAGTGTTGCCTTCAGGAACGTTGGTCCAGCCAAGCCCGACCTTCCCCCCGATAAGGGCGATTTCAATGCAGGAGATTTGGGTTTCTCAAGGAAACACGGCGCTGAAAGCACGTTCTTATCTGAATTTACTTCATAGCACGTGACAAAATCATTACCACAAGACTTCGAAAAGCAAGCGGCCTCTTCTAATGGGTTAGTATTCAGCACTCAACGCCGGGTCGGGCGGGCTGATGTGAAATGCAGTCATCTCCGGCGCGGGGAAGCCATGCTCTCAGCCTGCGCTGGGGCGGGCTGGGGCCGGGCAGCACGGAGAACCGATCTGAAAGGGCACTCTAGGGAGGGGGTCCTGGGGATCTCCTTCTCAGGTCTGAGCACCAGAGGTCTGCGACCCTCCTCCAGACGCAACGCCCCCTTTCCACCCCCCAGAGCCACTACCTTGGAGCAGGCGAAAGAGGCGCTCCAAAGGGCCCCTTGCTCCTTGCGGTGTTTGTGTGTGTGGTTGGGGGAAGGGGTTGGAGCCGAGGGGGCGCCCCTGGGAACCCAGGACCTCAGCAGACCCCACAGAGGTTCATTTCTGATCCTCTGGCGATCTCTACTGACGCAAACGAGAACTGTCTGGTGCCCAGCGAGGCCCGGGCGACACTTGCCCCCTCAAAGTCCAAGCTTAGGCCGCCTTCTCTGCCCCCCCCCACCACTGCTCGCGCCCCAAACCCAGGGCCTTCCTGCCTGCGACTCCCGCCACTTACCCTCCTTCTGCTACCTCCCGGCCGGGTTCCGCCGGAGAACCCCTTTCTCCACTAGGCGCCACCTCCAAATTACCTTCGGGACTTCTGCCCCCGCCTTAAACCCCAGTCCAGAACACTCGTGGCTCACAGAGGGAGACTCACCGGACAGAGGTGGGTGCAGAGGCTCGCCCTCCCTTACGGCGGCCAGGGCAGCCCCGGAGCATCCGGCGCCCAGCGGTGGGGAGGGGGCTGGCGAGGCGCCCGGCGCGCCTGCTCCGCCTCCCACTCCCCGGCGCCGCGGCGACAGCCCCGCAGCATTTCAAGGCGCGTCTTTATCTAGCCCTCCACCTACTCGGACCCCCCCTTCGGCGCGCCCCTCCCCCACCGCGGGCCCTCCCGGGCGGGGCTTGAAACACCGCGGTGGCTCTCCGCCTCCCCTCCTTCCGGCCGCGCACCTGCCCAGCCCCACCGGGCAGTGCCTTTTCAGCGGCCCCGCGGGAAAGCGCGTGGCGTCAGGAGCACCTGACCTAGGCTGCAGGTAAAACTTTTACCGTCTGAGGAAGCGACGGGCGAGGCCGGTCGTTCCCAGAGTACCCCCGTGCCCCTAGACCAGCAGAGTCGGCGGATGACTTCGGACGCCCTGCACTTGCCCACCTGCTGCTTCCGGACTTCGCGGCTTGGGGACAGAGCCCAGTCGGGCGCCTCGAGAGGGAGGAGCGCTCCAGAGGGCGCGCGGAGATCCAAAGCCTGGCACAGCCTGGCCGGGACAGCAGTGCCCCGAGACCCCTCTCCCCCGGCCTGCCGCAGAGACAGCGCCCGGAGCGCGTTCGGGTCCCCGGCTGCAGCGGAGGCCCACGCCTGACCGTGAGGGGCGACGCCGGCTCCACCGCGGCTCTCCGGCTCCGCCGGGTCGCTGGCGACCCCCAGTACGCCCGCCCCGCGTGCGAGCGGGAGGCTCACCTGGAGCGCGGCGGGGCCGCTGGGGCCAGGGCTCCGCGAGCGCGCAGGTCCCCTGCCGCTCTTTATCCCAAGCTGCGGAGTGGCAGGCGCTCGGGTAGTGGCGCGGCGCGGCCGGCCGGCGAGCGCTCCCCCTCCCGGCTCCGGCTCCCGGCCCGGCGCCCCACCCTCCCGGCTCCGGGCCCCGCGGCAGCCGCTCAGCCTCGGCGGAGGGGGCCGCTCCCCCGCGCCGCGCGCGCTCTGTTTGTTTTCCTTGCCCGACTGACGTGAGTCAAAATATTGGCCATATGTTCAGCGGTAATAAATTGGGTATGAGCGCAAACACACTTGGGCTTCGATGGCTCTTTCAGCTGCCACATGGCGGGCTTGCGGGGGAGGGGGCTGCCACTTTGCTTCGACCCCTATCCCCCAAACATGCGGGTAGGTGCCCACTCCTTAGCGCCCCTCAGAGCTGGAGATTGGTACCCCAGATCTCTCCTCTCCTTCGCCCCTCCTCGGGCGCAGCAGTGCCTTGGACCCTGCAGCCTCGAGCCTGGGCTTCTGGTTAACAAGGTCGCCATCTATAAATTGCTCGGTCGCTAAGACGCCATAAAACCGAAGGGCCAGATGTGGCACGTTATTTACGTGTGAAATAGCGTTTACATTAGATACGCAGACCCAAGGCCGATAGCACGACTTCGCGGGAGGTCACAGACCTCTCGCCCCAGGCTGCAGGCTCCGCCCCCAGGACGCTTCCCCCAGCTCCAGATTGAGGGATGTTGGTCTTTCTGGGAAAGAGATTCAGCTCTCTGCAGCCTAGGAAGAAAGTGATTTCAGTGCACTTGTGCCAAGGTGCCACCTGTCCAGGATTAGAGGCAGCTTCTGGGATTTATTTCTATAGTTTTTCTGTTTTCTTTTTTTCTCACAGGGCCTGGGAGGTTGTTTTATTTTCCAGGCGGTGAATACGTTCCATGGGACTTTGGTCTGAACAGGAAAGGTGGCATTTGAAAGCTGAACATGTTCGGCCCTGTGGGATTTGAGGATGGGAGCTCTCTGACTCCTGAGGGAGGGGGTTTTTGAAGGGGGCAGAGATGCAAGTGGAACAGTCCACCTGGCTGAGGGAGCACCTGAGATTAGTCCTACCTCAAGCCTGACTGTGGACTCCAGTGTCAGATGTCACCCACCTTATTTAAATTAAACGGGAGCCAAGGCACTCAGACAGAGGCAATCCTGTCATTGGACATGAAATTGGAGCTGCCCTGTGTGCTTCAGGAAAGGGAGGTAAATACTGTGTAGTAATAGAAAACAATTGTTTTGTTTTTTCTCCTCTAGAAGGAGGCCCCGGGACTGCATGTCCCCAGACTGGTCACCTCACACTTTATTCCCATGAATTCATTAAGAGTCATTGTCTCTCCCATGCCATTATTTTACTATTTCTTGAAGTGAACCAAATTCTCTCTGTGGTTAATAAGCACTGAGCCAGGCCCCCTACCTTCCTTTTCATCTTCAAAACACCTGGGGTTCCCTGAATGACATCTTCCATCTGGCCAAGGAAAATAAGAGATGAAAAATGTTGCCCTACTGCAGGGAAAAACATAAGCATTTGACTTGACTATTATAAGTTATCCTGGGTCTGTGTTCACTGGATAACGGTCCTTAGATGGCGGTTAAGGATGGAAAAATGATGCTGTAGGACGAGGGTGGGAGAGAAGGGGAGAGTGGATATGCGGTGGGGGTGGGGAGGAGGAACCCCATTCAACAGGTGCAAAAAAGAGCTATAAAATGAAGCTCTTAACCTTAAGTGCCAAACACAAACAAGTGCCTCTCCAGTCTGCTCTCCTGGGCTGTGGAGTTAGTTCCCAGAAATCTTTAGTTACTGCAAAGAAATCTAGGGCTGCACTCAAGCCTGTGGGAGCTGACGATCTTGGAAAATTACTACTGCATTTTATTCTTTTTTCTTGGATTTTTAAGTCTTTGTTTACAGTTAAATCCCCAAATCTAGAGTGTATTTTTGGGTTTACATCACCTCCAAATGTTAACTCTGGGATCACCGATGAATAGCTTCTTAAGGTGAAAATAGTGCTTTGTGCCCAAAATTGGACAAGGGAATTTGAAGGCAAACCTTCACCTTTGTAGCCCTTATGGGAATGGGTCTCTTTGTATAGCTAATGGCCTGGGGAGAGGCTCCTGTGTTTTTCTCCCCATATTGCTGACACCTGCTACACAGTGAATGGAGATGCCCAGAGCAAGCTTATAAGGTCTGTGTGTGGTGGTCTCCAGGTGGAAGACTGAGGGGTGTGAACAAAGTATACATTAAATCAGTCTTCATACCATTCTCCATTAAAAAAAACCCTAGTTAAAAAGGGGAAATGTACCAGGGCATCGACTAGGTTAATGGTAATAAAAATCTATTACAAAAGAGATGCAGCAAGGAGCAAGATTTAAATGAAATATAACTGTTCAGGTACAACTCACTTGTCTTCTTATTGGGCTTATGTAGCAGTCTGGTGCTAAACTCGATATACTTAAACACCTTCAGACCTACCCTGATTTCGTGCAGTGTCATTTCTTAGTTCCAGCGTCTTTTTTCTTTTAAGATTTTATTTTATTTTTAATGTTTCTTTATTTTTGAGAGAGAGTGTGTGTGTGAACAGGGGAGGAACAGAGAGAGAGAGAGAGGGAGACACAGTATATGAAGCAGGCTCCATGCTGTCAGCACAAAGCCTCATGCGGGGCTCAAGCTCGTGAACCATGCGATCATGACCTGAGCCAAAGTCAGTGCTTAACCGACTGAGCCACCCAGGCACCCAATAGTCTGTTTTCTTGAGAGAGAGACAGAGACAGAGACAGAAAGCATGCATGTGCACTTGGGCAGGTGAGGGTCAGAGGAAGAGTGAGAGACCTAAGCATGGAGCTTGATTTGGGGCTCTATCTCATGACTGTGAGATCATGATATGAGCTGAAATCAAGAGTTGAATGCTTAATTGACTGAGCCATCCAGGTGCCCCAATTCCAGTCTTTTATACTATTACTACTTTAGAGACATTTCTGTTCTAACCATGGACTCAAAATTCATGGACTTTTCACACTAGATAAACCTTCCTCCACGAAGTTCTCCAAAGGTATCATCATCTGCAAGGCACTTGTGTTGTTCCCCTGTGGGAGAGAGCAGTTCTTGGTACTTACAAATAAAAATCGACCCAAACAAAACTTTAGACTGCTTTGAATTCAGCTAGGATATAACTGCATGGTCTCAAGAAGAGTTCTACTATGCTTTTTGCAGAGAGAGTTCCTTGCTCCTTACTGCTGTCTAGCCCACTATGCAGTCCAGGCAATTGAGGAAGGCAAGTGCCTTGCTTGTGCTTCACCTGGACATCATGCATAGTGGCCAGGGTGGCTCCATGGAGGTGAGAACTGAGATGGAGGAAAACCAGTGACCACCATGTCTGACCATCGAGAAGGTGCTGTCAGGAAGCTCTGAGTATGTGTAGATAATGTCAGAATGCAAATGGGGTGTGGTAGAGACTCTGCAGATGGGCAATGCCCCTTCCACCTGCCCTCGGCCAGTGAAAGAGTCAACGGAGCTCATCTGACATGGAATCCTGGTCCACTTTATTTGAAAGCATACCCACTTCTTTTCCTCCAGAGCCAGAAGGCAGAAGGCATGGTCTTATGAGACTCTTGGGCCCACAGAGGTCATGAATGATACCAGCTCCCTCTTATCTTCTGCAGAGAACTGAGGTGAGCAATTGCAGCCAGACACAGATCATTTTGTTAAAGCATTAGCAGTGACCAGGAATTTGGCTACATGTGTCAAATCTTCAAGAAGTAAAAATCAGATGCATTTAAAGACAAAAACTAGATTAGTGGTCGCCTAGGGTTGGGATTCCTGGCGAAGCTAAGTGATGGCTAAGGAAAGGGAAGTTTCTTTTTGGGGTAATGAAAATGTTCTAAAAATGATTGTGGGATGATGGTCACATAACTCTATGAATATACTAAAAACCATTGACTTGTACAATGGGCAAATTGTATGATATGTAAATTCTATCTCAATAAAGCTGCTTAAAAATATCAAATTCATCCCTTTTTTTCCATCAAGGCTAGAAGGTGCTAGGCTAGAAGTTAGAAGGAGCTGGAGGAGATGGGGGAATACAAGTAATTCTGAAAGCTGTTTTCCATCCCTCACCCTTTTCTGAGTATTTTCAAACAGAAATATTGAAAATAGTAGAGCGAAAATTTGTTCACCCTCTACCTGGATTCAACAACTGTTAACATTTCGGCACAGATACTTTGTCGCTCCATGTAAAGACATTTTATGTTTGTTAAAATATTTGGAATTAAGGTTGTAGACATTGTGATACTTCCCCACAAATACTTTGTACATGTCTCCTGAGAACACACATTCTACAACATAATTGCGAACCATTGCCATGCTTCAGAAAGTCAGTGGAAGTTCCATAACTTACTCAAATTTCTCAAATTTGACCCAAGACAAATGTATCTTTATAGCCAATTGATTTTGTCCAGACCCAGGACCTACTCAAGGTTCATACGCTGTGTTACTGCATTTTATATATATTTTTAATTTTTTATGTCCTTAAGCTTTGATTTTGTTTTTGATTTAATTTTGAGTGAGAGAAAAGGGGAGTGGGGCAGAGAGAGAGAGAGGGAGAGAGAGAATCCCAAGCAGGGCTCCATGCTGCCAGTACAGAGACTGATGTGGGGCTTGAACTCCCAAACCATGAGGTCATGACCTGAGCTGAAATCAAGAGTCGGACACTTAACTGTCTAATCCATGCAGGCATCTAAATGTCCTTATGCTCTTACTTTATAACAGACCTTGTTGTCTTCCTTCCTTCTCTCCTTTCTGACATCAACTTTTAAAGAACCCAGACCGTTTGTAGAATATCACCTCCATTCTGGATCTGCCACGTTGCTTTCTCCTGGTGTCATTTTCCTTCCTCCTCTATTTCCTGCACAGCCATAAACTGGATGCTAGATCTAGAGTCTGGATTGGGAGCATCGAACGTGTGGTCTGTCACATTGTAGCTTGTTGGGAAGCAAATCTCTCCATTAGTGAGGCTAAATTTGATTACTTGGTTAAGGTGGTGATTGTCAGATTGTCCCATGTGAATTAGTAAATGATTAATAAGTAATCTGAGAGTAAGCAATACTTTGGCATTGTTTTGATATTCTTTGTCACCATATTCCCCAATAACCTCCATCTACTGGTGTTTGGCATCCATGGCCTGAATCCCATTGCTCCTCCCACCTGTACTTGCTGGTATTTTTCTGTAAAGAAGAGCTTCTTTTCTCTTGGTCCCCATCATGGAATCATGGAATTAAAGTGGATACACCTTAATATGTTACAATTGATTAACACCATTCTTTTAATGCTTGAGTTATCTGAATCACCCATTGCCCAGCAATGCACTGAAAGCACTGTGGTAAAAGTCAGATATAGAAAATGATGAGAAACTTGAAGAAGCCCATGAACCTGCAGTTAGTAGTTCTCAGTGGTTCTCAGTAATCCCAACTTATCATGGAAGACTTCTGTGTATATTTCTGACCAACAATTAATGGCTCATCACCAGCTGCAAAAAAGCTCATATTCCACAGTTTCAGGGAGTTCAAATGTGTTGCAGGTTAAAACCAATCAAAATACTCAAAATAACTCCAATCACAGCATTAAAACAAGATGAAAGAGATTGGTTGTATGAAATTGGTTCACATGACTATAGAGACTGGCAAATCCAGAATGTGCAGAGCTGGCTGGTAAGCTGGAGACCCAGGGAAGAACTGATGTTGCAGTTCAAGTCTGAAGACCATCAGACTAGAGAATTCCTTTTTGTGCTGTAGGGGGAAGGATACAAATATTTTGTTCTATTTGGGCCTTCAACTGATTGGATGAAGCCCACCAACACAAAGGAGGGTAATCTTCTGTACTCTGATTTGAATGTTAATTTCATTCAAACACACCCTCACAGAAATAGTATTTGACTACATGTCTGGGCACTGTGGCCCAGCTAAACTGACACATAAAATTAATCATAACACCCCTAAGTAACTGGTGTTGACAATTCTACACCAGGATCCATGAGTGCTTATAGAAAGTCTTGAGCTGAGTTTCTAAGCAGCTATAACAATACAATGTCCCACAATGCTGTGTACTCTGCTCCAAATCTTGGCCTTTCTCTTTCCAGTGGCCTGGACCACCCCCTGGACATTCCTGGTAAATTTTCTTCTTTATAACTAGGACTTCTGAATCACATCATTATCGCATGTGCTTCCTATAAGACAACACATATGGCCAACATAAAGCCATTTGCAGCCCATAAAAATATTCAATTGTTTGTAGATGATAGGAAAATCAAGGAACTTGTTTTGGGTTTTGAGGGTAAAATGAGCCCTGTTAAGGTCGAATACACGAGATGTCTGTCTTTAATCCTTCTAGAATAAATGTAGGCTTGCCGTGTACTTTGAAATAATGGAATATTGCTCATGTTGATCTCTGATTCCTTGAAACGAATTAAGAGGCCTGCTGATATTTTTAAGATGATAGGATTGTTTTCTTTCCAAATAAGAATATTGATTCCAAGAACCATGCAAATTTAGGGTAAGCCATGCTTGATGTTGAGCTAATTATTAGAAGAGAATGAGGGGAACAATAAAATGGGAATCAACTACCATTTGGGGTCATTCAGAGTAGTCACCATTTAAATTCTAGCCAGTATAGGGGATTGGACCTTAATAGCATGTATTTTATTGAACACTTACTATGTCTCCAGCACTGTTCTAAGGTCTTTTATCTGTATGATTACATTATTATTATAATTCCCACAATAACCTCATGAGTTAGGGAACACCAATTATTACATTTATTTTATTTTTATTTTTTATTTTTTTAACTTTATTTTTGAGAGAGAGAAAGACAGAAAGAGAGAGAGAGTGCAAACATGGGGGAGGGGCAGAGGAAGAGGGGAGAGAGAGACAGAGAGAGAGAGAGAGAGAGAGAGAGAGAGAGAGAGAGAATCCCAAGCAGGCTCTGCACTGTAATGCAGCCTGACATGGGGCTTGAACTCACGGACCATGAAATCTTGACCTGAACCAAAATCAAGAGTCAGATGCTTAACTGACTGAGCCACCCAGGCACTCCAAATTATTACCTTTATTTTAAAATTAAGGAACCTGACATTTAAGGAATTTACACATAGATTTTGGAGTCAGAGTGCATGGATATAAATTTCTCCTATTTCTTGTGACCTGGGGCAAATTAGTTAACTTCTTTGTACCTCATTTTCTCCCTGAATAAAATGGAGATCATGATAGAACCTATTCTTAGTCTGCTGTGAGAATAGAATGAAATAGTGTATGTAAAGCACAGTGTCTGCTGATGCCTGACACATGGTAGATACTCTTAACTTCTCACTTTAGTTATCATCATTATTGGCTTTAGTTATAGAAAAGCTGGAATCCCAGTTGTGGTCTACCTGATCCCAGAAGCCATGTCTTGACCATCACATACATCATGACACATGACTTTGTCACTGAAATTCTGGAGAGTATTTCCCTACCCAGAAGGAGCTTTCTTGGTCTTTCTCCTTCCTTTCCTTCTCTCTTAAAAATTTCTCTCTTATAGTATTTTCTTTCTCTTTGATTCATAGTCCATTCTGTTGGTGTCAACAAGGAACACTGTCTTGGCTGCTGGCATTTCAGGACCAAATAAACAACAGATTCATAGATTGTTTTATTGATTTCTAGTAACAGGTTGAAGCAGAAAAGTGGAAGTTTGAGATAGAAGATCTCGTCACTTTCAGGTAACACTGGTCTATAGAAATATTGCATTTTATTTTAAATTAAAAAAATTTTTTTAATGTTTATTTATTTTTGAGAGAGAGACAGAGAGACAGAGTGCAAGCAGGAGAGGAGCAAAGAGAGAGGGAGGTACAGAATCCAAACAAGGCTCCAGACTCTGAGCTGTCAGCACAGAGCCTGACACGGGGCTCGAACTCACAAGCTGTGAGATCATGACCTGAACTGAAGTTGGACACTTAACTGACTGAGCCACCCAGGCACCCCAGAAATATTGCATTTTAAATGTAAGTGAAGTCAGATTATTTGGTTTCTGGTTAGGGGGTGTGTCTCCATGGTGTATTTCTCTTACAACAGGAAGTCACTAGACAGGAGTAGGACTGGGTTGAATCAAATCCTCTGGTCAAGTGGGGCCAGGCCCAAGTTCATCTAGAGGGTAGGGATGGTCAGCTTTTATCACAGTGGGTTCTCTATAGGTTAACTTTTTATCATCATCCATGCCTTCTCTCACTTCTTTGTCCTGTATCTCTCCTGGGAGTATGAGGTCTGTACTAAGGAAGGGAATGTTTGGGGAGGGCATATGTAACCTGGGCTTGTACAGGGAGATCTTTTGGGAAAAAAGGGATCATGGCTGATATCACAATGAAGTCAGTGGTAAGGTCTGGACAATTACAGCAGTGGAGGAAGAACAAATTACATTCAGACCCAATCACAAAATTGTCATCTAGATTACGGTTGTCAAATTTTAACCGATGCTGATGTTGCTGTTGGGGAAAGAAACAACTTATCGTAAATCTCAGTGATTCTTTGACAGTTTTCAATTTCAATGGGAAGCATCATGGAAGTGAACGCTGATAAAGGACTTGGCAATGAAGAAAAAGTTTCTTTTTTTCTCTTGTCAGTTTAAAGATTGTCTGAGAATTTGTAAATCTTGTTAGGCTTAAGATTTAAAATTGTTTGCGTATGAACTTTTTATATCGTGAGGATTTCCCTTCATAGGAAATGGCATTTTTCATTTGTTCCAGTTATTCCATTCTGCATAGAGGAAATAGAATGACTCTTGTCTTGTTTATTCTACAATTATTCAATCAATTATTCAACCAACCAATCAGCTCATCAATTAACAAGCTTATTGTTTTTACTTGGTATATTAGTTTGCTACAGCTGCAATAAAAAATATCCCAAACTAGGGGCGCCTGGGTGGCTCAGTCGGTTAAGCGGCCGACTTCGGCTCAGGTCACGATCTCACGGTCTGTGAGTTCGAGCCCCACATCGGGCTCTGTGCTGATGGCTCATCAGAGCCTGGAGCCTGCTTCGGATTCTGTGTCTCCCTCTCTCTCTGCCCTTCCCCTGCTCATGCTCTATCTCTATGTCTCTCAAAAATAAATAAACGTTAAAAAAAATATCCCAAACTAGGTGGCTTAAATAATAGAAATTTAATGTATCACAGTTCTAGAGAGGAGAAGTTTAAAGTTAAGATGTCAGTAGGGATGGCTACCTCTGAGGGTGGTAAGGGAAAGTTCTGCTCCAGGTCTTTCTCCTTGGCTTATAGGTAGCCTTCTTTTCCTGTTGTCTCTTCACATTGTGTTCTCTCTGTGCATGTCTGTTCACATTTCCAAACTTCCCCTTTTTATAAGAAAATCGGTCATATTGGATTAGGGCTTGCCCTTGTGACCTCATTTTAACTTGATTGCTTCTGTAAAGAATCCATCTCTAAATAAGGCCAAGTTCAGAACGTATTGTGGGTCTGAATTCTAATATATCTTTTTTAAGAGGACACAGTTCAATCTGTAACACTTGGAATGAGTTTAAAGCAAGGGCAATGAAGATCATGGAGGCTCCAAAACCCCAAGCCATACCCTATAATGCCAAAGTTTAGTCCGTGTCTAGTGCCTACCTCTGAGTACAACGGCTTTGGAGTTGGTGTGCAGTTGATGGTGGGCATCTGTCATTTAAGGTATATTACTTTTAAAATAATGAAAATAATAATTTTAAATAGCATTCCCATTAGGAAAATGGGCATGTATGTATTGAATGGCTTTGGGAGAGCAAGTAAGTTACCTAAGACTGTTCTTTCTGCCGATGAGGCAACTATGAACTTGGTATATTTGATCTCTACCTACTAACGCTCTGTCACATCTTTTCTCTCCACCCCTATTTTTTTTTTAATATCGTAGCATCTAACTCTGATAGACATCTAATTCTCACTGAATTAATGGAAGACTTTAGGCATTTCTAATAACTGCCAGTGAATATTAAGATGTAATTGTAATGCCTTGATCTTTATATGACTCATGGCTTTTAGGAGCTCACAGCATACCAAACCCGGCCTCATTACTATAATCCTCTTACCGTCACTTGGACCTGAGTTGTAAGTATCACTACTTCCATCTTGGGGGATGAAGCCCAAGGAACAGGAGAGAAAGTTGTGTTGTTTAACACCACAAAGAGGGCAGGACTGTCCTTTTGTCATATCCTTTATGTTGGAGAGTTCTGTATTTAGCCAGATTGTCTTCCAAAGCTTTCCATACATTCTATTTTAGCATCCCCATTACTGTTTGTGTATGCTGGCTGGTGTCTGAGGCAGGAGCAGTTCTGGATGGATTGAGAAGAAAGACGACAAGACTTCTATAATAAAGCACTGTTTATTATTGGATCAATATGATCGATGTCCACCTGTCAGATCTGTAACATTATCTGGGAACCAGCAGATGGAGCTGTTACAGATAGCATTCAGAGGTTTGTTTATTTTCCCCAGCACGTGTTTCCATCCTGGGGGAAATACCACTTCATTGTTAGAGAAGTGGGGTTGTTTGCAGCCAGAGGTTGAATGCACCTTTTCTCTTGGCCCAAGTCTGCAAAACTGGAAGATCGTTTAGATGGAGGGCCAGGGTTTTCATGGGGAAAAAGTATGATGACAGTCTTGTACTACCTCCCCGAGGCCTGTTCATGGCAGGAACTGGATGCATGCTATGCACAAGGAGAGAGTTAGATATACTGCTTTCTGAAAACCCCACACTTAGAGTCACAGAAGTGTTTACATACAGCCAACCAGAAGGGAAACAAGAAACTGTGGTTGGTGATGACTTGTTTCGTGAGCAGAACATCCATATTGATAGAGTCCAAAAGGGATGCATATGCAGAAAGTCCCTTTGGGATTTGCAGGGACCATTTGTCCAGGAGAACATCCAGTACTATTCATCCCAGCTGGACATGACAGATGCTTCTTACTTGTGTTATGGAGGATGGAGGGGCTTACTCTTCCTGTCTTAGGCTTTGGAGAATACTCAGAAAACTTACAATCTACCCTGTTCCCTGTAATACGGTGTTTTTGGGGGAACAATGGAAACAGTGGTTTGCAAGCACTGTATAAAAGACCCCCAGCAAGAATATGGGGACTCCCCACCTTTGGTGCAGTCAGAAGGAAAGGAAATGCATTTGGGGCATCATGAGGACGTGGAGGTGACAAGATGTGTCAACAGTAGGATGTTGATAATTATTAAAATGTGTTCCGATGGCCTTTTTCTTCAGGGTAATAAATACTGATTTGGAAAATGATGTCTGAAGAATCTCAGAAGGTTTACGTGTGAGACAAGGGGGAAAAAGAGCACCTTGTGTGGTGCTTTATCAGTTAAGAGTTCTTAATTGTTCTTCCTGAGAGAACATGATGGGAAGTTCACCACTACCAACTACTTCTTGAAATGTTCAGGGCTTTTTTTTTTTTTTCAAAAATCTTTTTGGGACCCAAAGTATAAATAATTAGTGGATTTGGGACCAAATGTTCATTTGATTCCCTTGTAGCCTACATCACTTTATTTTTAAATTATAAATGCTTGAGGAACGAAGTTTTTATGGTTATAACATTTCAAATTTAATTTAGAGATAATATTATTTTTTGGTTTCATTCTATCGTTGGAAGTCTTTCTAGAGTGTATTTGTCCATATTCTTCCAAAGTAGTCAAAGTATACTAAAGGCAGTGGAGCATTTTAAGAAGGATTCTAGAATCTGTCGGGTTCTGGGGTTGTACAGTTGTAGGAAACAGAGTGCGAGTGGTCAGACTATGCTCTAACACTAGGGGGTGTGTGTGTTTCCCCCACCCCCCCACCCTGGAGTGAGGAGTAGATTTCTCAGGCCCTGCTCTGAGCAAGTTCATCCCTTTGATGGTGCTTTGTTAAGAAATGGCTGAGGTTCTGATTAGTCCAATTCCACTCAATTAAATTCTGCTGGAAACAGGACTACCACTTAGGATATCATTTTCCAAATGGTCTTAGAAGGAAAATGCCTTTGTCTATTTGAAGTTTTCTAGACTTTAAAATTTATTATGATGTTTTCTCCAACAGGTGGAAGTAAAGAGCTTTGAAGGAGGATGGCTTTTCTAATTTGTGTGAAATGCCCTGTGGGTAGCACTGGGGCTATATTTACACACATGTGATGCACATATATTCCCATGTATTGCATCTATATACTATGTATGTATTACACCGTACTATATGCATTGCTCTGTCTTGCCTTTTTCCATTTACCAATATATCTTGAAGATATTTCCATGTCTCTCCTTCATTCCTCTTCATAGTGGCATAACATTCTACAATATCAACCCATCACCATTTATTTAACATATCTCCAAATGATGGACGTTGAGTTATTTCCCCATTTTCACTGTGTTAAGTACTGCACCAAAAAAAAAGCTTTGAATGTACCAATCTTCAAACTAATCGGAGAGTCATTTAGAATAGTTTCCAAGAAGAAAAATTTCTGAGTTAAAGGGCTTCCCTTAACATGTTTAAGCATGGTGCCAATCTAAGACACTTGTTTATGTGTCCACCTGCTAGTCAATGATGTAGCTCCTAGAGAAAGTGGATCTTAAAAGAGATGGATAGTTGAATCTTCAGCTGTTCCACGCATCTCTAAGTAGCATTTGAAAAGAACTCTCTTTCCTCCTTCCCATGACAATGCCAGTCACACTTTCCCTCTCTTTGTTGCCTAGACCAGAATTGACCAACCACAGACAGCGGGCTGGGCATTTGCAGGAGAGGGAGGTCCTAACTCCCATCTATACCTCCTGGCACTTGCCCCATGACAGCCAATCCTACTGTATTTGTGCTGATGGGAATAAAAGATGGCAAGAACTTTCACTGCCCTTCCAAAGTCATTTTCCCCAAAAGAAGAGGGTCTTGGGATCGTGGTGACGGACTAAGATTCCACTAGGCTTGTGGTCAGGTGAAGACAGAGTTCTCCAATTGTGGGGAATTCTCTGGATCAAGGGAACACAGGATGGATGTGATACTGGGGAATGGAGCAAGGGGACCTGAGAAGATGGGGAAGACTCATATATGAGATGCCAGGAACAGTGAGGAACCTGAGGGAGAGGCATTTATTTGAAAGCAGAGAGCTTAGAAATGGTAGTGTGGGAAGAATCAGATTGGACTGGAGGCACCAGAAAAACATGTCAAGGGGTAAAAGGAAGTGACAATACCAGAAGATGGGATGATGGCAATTCCATAATCAGGTGTGATCTGACATCAATATGGTCCGTTTGGTTTGAGTTCACTTATCCTTAACTCAGATGTAGCTCCCTGTTGTCATTTATTGGCAGGCTTTTCAACTAGGTGCAAATACTGTTTGCGGTGTACAGTAGAGTGTATGTGTGCATGAGTGTGTGTCTGTACGTACAGATTGATTATTTTAATGGATTTGTAAGTAAGTTTGGATTATCAAAACATAGCAATGCCCAAACAGATGAAAAATTGCCTGAATGCCAACTTTGATAGGCAGTGACAGCTGTCTTCACTAGTGGCCGGCTTTCCAAAAACTAAAGATATGCACAAATGTAACTTCTTGCCAGCTAGGCAACAAAGTAGGTAAGGGGGCCCTTCTATCCCCTTACATTAAAACGTTGGTAATATTATTTTTTATGGTATGGAAAATACAGATATATTGTGGAAGAGAGGGCAAAATCTGTGTGAATTTTTGTGGTAAAACATAAACCATCTGGGAAATGTCAAACCTGCTACTGGTTCTTCAAACTGTACTAGCCAAATAAATCAATCATTTAATTTTCATGTACTTTAAACTCTGATTTTCATCTTTTTTCAATCTGGAATGGTAGGTGAGGGTACCTAGACTACCTTTTAAAAATAACTACGTAATCATAGAAATGTCTATCTTTGCCATTTTCCAGTGAGGATCCATGAATGCTTTATGGAATTCATTTTCTCTCAGTCCATGATATCTGCTGGCTCACACATGTTTCTTTAAAGAAAAGTGGGAGAAGAGCAGCCATCCTGAGACCCTTGGAGGCCAGCTGGCTTTTGAACTATTTCTTTTTTTTTTTTTTTAATTTTTTTTAAATGTTTATTTATTTTTGAGAGACATAGAGGCACAGTGTGAACAGGGGAAGGACAGAGAGAGAGGGAGACACAGAATCGGAAGCAGGCTCCAGGCTCTGAGCCGTCAGCACAGAGCCCGACGCGGGGCTCGAACTCACAGACCGCGAGATCATGACCTGAGCTGAAGTCGGCCGCCCAACCGACTGAGCCACCCAGGCGCCCCTGAACTATTTCTAAAGTTGGCCAGATATTCACTCTTGTTCCTGCTTGTCACGAAGGTGGGAATCTCTATGAAGAGCAACAACACCTAAAGGAAGGGGCTCTTTTAATAAGTCTCTGACTTCTTGGGGAAGTAGCTCCTTTGACCAGGAGCAAAATCAGCCCTCGGCTGGGTCTAAACTCACCTGGACTAAGTTATTGCAGGTGAAAATGGTATGTTTGTTCCAGGCCCAAACACAGATAGTGGCTTACCATATTCCAAAATGGCACATAATGCCACATGACTACTGGACACAACACTGTACTGTCAAGCTACTCAGAAGGCACTTTCCACAACAAAAACCAACAGTCCCCACCCCCCATCTTCCACAGTGAGTTGAGCAGAGCCGCAGAACACAAACACCTGGGTGGAACAGATGGTGCCCTGGTGCTATTGTTATTTTACAGTCCAGCTGAATGGCAAACTGAACTGTCAAGGACAGCATGTAGACTCTTGCAGTTAAACAGGGGATTGTATCTCCCAGGACGGTACAGTTAAGTGTGGCTCCTCTTCAGAGGAGGAAGGAACTTCAGAGGAAACGAGGACAGCTGAGATTTTTCAGACACAGTGATTTATGTAATGACCCTTAATGGATGATTTGCAGGGCATTGCCCGCAGCCTGGTACTGTTCTAGCTGCCTGTTAGGACCTTCCTGGAGGTGTGCCACGGGGGCCCAGGGCTTGAGTTTCTGTTGCTTATAGCAGCCATCTGCACATACAAAGACTGTATATTTTAAAATTTATTTCCAAACTATATCTACTCTGCAAAATTGTCTGGATGAAACAGGACTGACTGACAAGCACACAGCCTTATGTGTGAGAACTTGGGAAGCAAGATGACAAGAAGCTCCTGGCGGGCTGTATTAATTCTTAACATGCAAAGACAGCCACATGTTGGAAGCTAATACTCCAGCAAGGCTGCAATCTATTATTATTTCAGAGTATTAGCATTGTTTGGTGTAGAATAACTTAACCGTAATGACACATTGAGAAATCAATATGACACGAGAGCTGGTGTGCATTTTCTTAAAGATGAACTGGCTGATGGCTTTAGCAATGTCTTAACAGAAGGAATAAGCAAATTTCGAAAGTAAATGAATCAGAAACTGATAAGCAAGTAATACATTTGTAGTACATAAATGATTTTGGTTTCACTTGTGATTATCACCATATTGTTCTAGGAAAATATATTATGGTCTTTTCGTTTGTGTTCAAATTATTCCACATGTCCTGGAGTTGCACATATTTGATATATTTCAGGGACTTGTCACTTGTCAGCAAGAAAGTCAAATTTTCTTTTAAGGACACTCAATTTAGTATTGTTTGACAAGATGGTATGAAAAGTTGAAGATGGAGAGAAAAAAATTGGATTGTGATGTTAGTGACTGAAGGAGAAAATAATATTCTTCCCTAAAATTCCGTACTCTTGTCTTAAAATGAAATAGCTTTTTTTTTTGCTACGAATTATAAGAAAATTAAATGTTTGTTGAAAGCAATTTAAATAATGCAAAAATGTAAAGTAAAGGTGAAGGCGTCCCTGTAATCCTATCCCCTAGGCATCACAACTATTCGCAGTTTAATTTGTATTTTTCTTGGCTTTTAAATGCATAGATACAAGGAAATATGCTTAAGTAAAACAAACGGGTTATTCTGTATCCACAGCTTTATGAGCTGCTTTTACATTTGACTAGATCTCTAGGATGCTTTTTCATTAGTAAATATAGATCTGGCATTAAACGAGCTGTTCCAGCACTTTTCCCACTGCTCCCCTGCTGACAGATATTTAGTTGCTTCCAATTTTCCACTTTTCTAAACCAACATCCCAGCCATTATTTTGTACATACATTACTGCATATTTTTCAATTATATTCTTAGGGTAAACTACCACAGGTGCTATTGCTATTTTTTTCCTAAAAAAAATTTGAGCAAAATACTTAGATTTTAGGGGATAAGCCACTCTCGATTTTCCACATGGTGGACTATCCACGGTAAAACTGGATTCCTGGCTGACTTTCTCCTGTCACCAGAGGTTGTGGTAGATATTCTAAGGAGGTCCCCCAACTTCCAGCTGCCTTGAAGTACGCCCCCGTATGATCCCTCTCATAAGTATGGGCAGAACCGTGTATGTGGCGGATGTCTCGCCTGTGATTGGGTTACTGTTAGTTGACTCTAAGTTTATCATGGGGTAGATTATCTGGATGGGCTAGATCTAATCAGGTGAGTTCTTTTTTTTTCTTAGTTTATTTGTTTTTTGAGAGAAAGGGGGTGGGGGTGGAAGGGCAGAAAGAGAGGGAAAGAGAAAATCCCAAGCAGGCTCCGCACCAGCAGTGCAGAGCCCAACATGAACTCAAAAACAGTGAGATTATGACCTCAGCAGAAATCAAGAGTTGGACACTTAACTGACTGAGCCACGTAAGTGATCCAGGTGAGTCCTTTAAAAGAAGGTATGAAACGTTAGAGAGATGTTTTCCTGTTGTTCAAGAGGGAAGCCATCAGTCATGTTGGGAATTGCCTACAGACCACGTGGCTAGGAATCTTGGGCAGCCTCTAAGAGTTGAGATGGGTCCCTGGCCAGAAACTTCATCCCTACAACCACAAGGGACTGAATTCTACCAGTGAGTTTGAAACAGGACTCCAAACCTCAAATGAGATTTGTAGCCCCAGCATGACACCTTGATTTCAGTCCAGTGAGCCCCTGATCAGAGGACCCAGCCAATCCATACTTGGGTTAAATTTGTCTTGTTTAAATAGCTATGTTTGTGGTAATTTACTACACAGCAATAGAAAACTAATAGCACAGCAGACAGAGGCAGGGTACTGCCAGCATATTCTGAATTTTGTGTGTAGCCATCATATCTGGTGAAATGAACCCTTCCCAAGTACCCATATCCTACAGAGATGTGGTGGGCCAAACTGAGGTGTGATCCCAAGGCTCTGTAGCCAATGGGCCTCTTCCTGGAGACATAGGTGGACACCTCAGTCCACAGTCCCATCCTTCAGGAAGACTCCTCTGTGGAAGAAAAACCCAGCTTTGCTTTCTTGTTGGTGCTTAGAACTCAGGCCGGCTACCTAAAGGGTCTTTCTTAGGGACTTTTGTCACTCAAAGTTTTAAATTATTTAACTGACTTTTCCTAAGATACAAATAATTAATTCATGTCAGTGTGGGCTCATGGATTCTTACTGTATTCAAAGGACTACAAGCTGTTACTATTATCATTTTGGTCCTCAGATTGTCATAGATTTTCCCAGTGGGTGCTCCTTCAAGCTGACTCCTATGTCCTTTTGACCCATGCCTTCATTTTTTTGAATACTTCTTTGTGTGTCCTGGTACAACAAATTATTCCAGATTCTTCTTGTACTTTCCATGGAATCGACATTACCTTTTTTCTTTCTTTTTTTAGATTTTATTTTTAACTAATCTCTACACCTAGTGTGAGTCTCAGACTTACAACCCCAAGACCAAGAGTCACACATTCTACTGCTCTACAGATTGAGCCAGCCAGGCACCCCAGGAATCAGCCATTTCCATAGGGGCCCTGGTTCCTTTCAGTGAGGAATTGTATTTAGAAACCAAGACGTGGACAGTAGAGGTGTTAATGGCTTCTAGGCCCATCTGAGCTATGAAATTTCTTTTCTTCTTCTCTTCCTTCCTTCCTCCTTCCCTCCTCTCTCCTTCTTTCGTCTTATTTATTTTTAATTCAAGTACAATTAACAATGGTATATTAATTTCAGGTGTACAATATAATGACCCAACAATTTCATACATTTCTCAGTGCTTATCAAGATAAGTGTACTCTTAATCCCCTTAACATATTTCCCCTATCCTCCTACCAACCTCCTCTCAAAAACACCAGGTTTTATACTATATTTTAAAAAGTCTGTTTTGTTTTTTATTTTGGCTTGTTTGCCTCTTTTTTCTTTCTTTTTTTTTTAAAGGGAATAAAAGCAAATTGAGTATTCCATTCCAGAAGTTAAAAATAACAGAGTAACAAAACATCTAAATAAGGCTAAAGGGTGAAACTAAAATATTAAAATCGGAAATAAGAGAATCAGAAAACAGAAAGCCAATCATATTAAACAATAAAACTAGGCATTGGTTGTTTGAACAACCTGTGACATATATAAACTATGGCTGGTTTAATTTAAAAATACCAAGCTATGGGTCAATCTCACTTTATGGAGGGACACAAAACGTATTTATATAGCTTGTCCTATTTATAAAGCAATGAAGAAACATTATACTAGAATCTCAAGAGTTGTGAAAAGTCACTTAATAAACTTGAATGTTCTGTGTAGGTGACAGGTCTTGGGGTTTCAGTTTTGTCAGTCATGTGCAAAATTCACCTATAACCACCTCCGGATTCCTAGTGGTTGAGGAAGAAGTTTCAAGGAGCCACCAAGTTTACGATATCTCTGCCTGAGCCAAGAAAAATGCAGGGCAGAGGGATGGGGGTGGGGTCCTCCAAAGAAGTGTGAATCTCCAAGAACTCAGACAAGTACCAAGAAGAGGAACTCTAAGTTAATATTTGCTAGATAGAGGGAAGAGGCCACTAGCTGAGCAAGAATTGTTGATAGCTTGGCCCCCTGCCACACATACACGCGTACACACACACACACCTGTGTATGAGGAGAGGAAGTGTGGGTCCATACCAGCACCTAGTGGGTGGATGAGGAACTGAGTATAGATGGGCAGAGGGAGCAGGAGAAAGGTGGGTGAAAACTTACGGTCACCTAAGTGAAGGCTCTGATTGACATCTTAGGCTGAGCATACTGATTTCTGACACTAAGACTGGTTGGTGGCTTAAGGTGATCCTAAGACTTCTGCTTCCTAAGAATGAGCTAGAAAGTCAGACCAGGTTTCTTTCCATGGTAGGGAAGGATTTCTTCCATTAAATAAAGCTTCCAAGGCCAATGGGAGACAATGATAAAAAGTGGTTTTGATAATGTCTTTCTCTCAACTTCTGTATCTTTTCTCTCTTTTACCATAAGCAACAAGAGAAGACCAGATGGGAGCTTCAGCCCTTCTCTTGGCAATCTCTTTAACTAGATGATTGAGTCCATTAGGGACATATGCTTTTGTGTTACTGCAGATGATAATTTTGCTCAGTTTTCTGCCCCTCCATAGCAAGGGTCCCATAGCAAAGGCCCCAGTTTCCAATAACAACTTCCTTACCTCCTTTAGAACCTTCACTGGCAAGTGTCCTCAAAGTCCAGATTTCCATGAGCCAGCCTATTTTGGCATTTTGTATCATGATGCTCCAAGTCCTTCCAGCTTCTGCTCACTCTCTGTTCCAAAGCCATTCCCACATTTGAATTATTTGTTACAGCAGCACTCCACTTCCAGAAATCAAAATCTCTATTAATTTTCTATAGCTACGTAACAAATTGCCACAAACTTAGCAGCCTGAAATAATACACATTTTTTTTTCATCACAGTTTCCATGGCTCAAGAACTCAGGCATGGTTTAGCTGGTTTGTGCTTTCTGAGTTTCCTCACTAGCTGCAAACTAAGTGTAGGCCAGGGCTGGTGTCTCATCTGAAGGCTTGACCAGGGAATAATCTGTCTCATTGCTCATGCTTTTTGGTAGGATTCAGTTCTTCTTAGGTTGTTGCATGGAGGGCCTTATTTCTTAATGGGATATTGGCCAGAGGCCACCCTCAGTTCCTTGCCATGTGGGTCTCCCCAACAAGGCAACTGACTTTGTCAAAATCGGCAAGGAAAAATGTCTGTGAGCAAGATGTTCATGGAAGTAACATTCCATCACCTTTGCTGTATCTTATAACTTTATAGAATAACATTTTATTTATCATTGAAGTGAAGTTGACTTAATGTTATTATATATGTATATATATATATATATATTCAAGTCTATAATATAGTGATTCAACAATTCTATACCTTACTCAATGCTCACCAATGTAAGCCGTCTGTCAGCACACAATATTTTACAGTATTATTGACTATATTCCCTGTTCTGTTTTTTTCATTCCCACGAGATTTATTTTACAATTGGAAATTTGTCCCTCTTCATCCACCATTTCATTTTCCCCCTCCCCCCCCCCCCCCCCCCCCCCGCCAATCGCCAGTTTGTTCTCTGTAGGATAAATTTTTGTAACTGGCTTCCAATGAGGGCCTGAAAATGAATTTTTAAAGTACAGCCAGCAAAGGAAAAGGAGGGAGGGAGAGAGAGAGAGAGAGAGAGAGAGAGAGAGAGAGAAACCAAGAAACAGGCTCTTAACTATTGACAACAAACTGATGGTAACCAGAGGGGAGGGGGTGGGGTA
The DNA here is from genome assembly GCA_030068075.1 of Paguma larvata. Lineage (NCBI taxonomy): Eukaryota > Metazoa > Chordata > Mammalia > Carnivora > Viverridae > Paguma > Paguma larvata. The sequence continues at coordinate 4,100,170 of CM057844.1, read as the reverse complement.
GGGGGATGGGTGAAATAGGTGTTGGGGATTAAGGAGTGCACTTAACCTTGATGAAAAATAATTAAATAACATAATAAAAAATACGGGTGTGTGGTGAAGGCATGTACATCTGTGTGTCTGTGTCTAGGTATGTTTGTTTATACATAGGGGCTGATAGAGAAAAAAGATACAGCCTTATTTATTTCATTTGGAACAGAAATTAAAAGCTGATAGAGAAAAAAGATACAGCCTTATTTATTTCATTTGGAACAGAAATTAAAAGCAAATATTATGAGTCTATTGAAATTGTTGAAAAATGTTTTCTTCCATTCCTAAAAAATGTATTCTTATGGACTGGTTTCTCTGTTGTAAATGTTATTAAAGCTATCCTAGAGACAGGTTAACTATACATTGTGTCCTGTGAGTAGAATTGTTATCAATTCAAATTGGGTCAAGTATGTTAACAAGTGTGAAGGCTTATTCACTATATTAAACACTTTAAATATTCAGCTGAGTTCTCATTTTGCTTATCTATTGCTGTGTTACAAACTATCCCCAAAACTTAGTACTTTAAATGCAATAATAATTTTATCATATCTCATGGTTTTTTACATTAGGAATTCAGGCATGGTCCATGGTTCTGCTTCACCTCGTGTTGACTGGGATCACTGGTGCTGTCCAGCTCATGGCTATTCTGGTCTGGAGGGTTCAAATCATGTTCACGCACATGCCCAGTGCCTTGGAGAGGACAGCTGGAAGACTGGACTCCATCCTAGGTAGACTCAGGTTCTCTCCAACAAAGTAGTTGGATGATGGCTGAAGTAGTCAGATGGTGGCTGAGAGGTTCAAGAGTGAGGGTTTCAAGAGACAGGAAGTAGAATTTTCCTGTGTCCTGAGGTTCAGACCTTGAAGCTGGGGCAGTGTCACTGCTACCACATTTTGTTGCTCAATGTGGTAACAGAGCCCATTCAAATCTAAAAGGAGGACACAGTAGTCCTATATTCCTGTGGGAGAGGTGTCAGAGAATGTGTGGTCCGGATTAACTGTCCCACAATTCCAAATGTCAAACAGCAACAGCTTATGAATGTAATTGCCGTGTTATACAATAATTGCCTACACGTACCTTTGAAAGAACATGTCAAGTTTTTGTAATTCTCTTGTCTTGCTCAAAATATTTGTTTGGTTTTGATTGTATGTGTTGAAAAACATTTTATAAAAATAAAATTTGGGCTGGTGTTTTGTCTTTTTTAATTTTATTTTTCTGATTATTATTTTTTTTATACAGAAAGAGAGTGAGCACGCATGTACGAGTGGGAGAGGGGAAGAAGGGGAGAAAGAGAGAACCTTAGGCAGCCTCCATGCTCAGTGTGGAGACTACTCAGGGCTCAATCCCACAACCCCGAGATCAAGACCTTAGCTGAAATCAACAGTTGGACACTTAACTGATTGAACCACCCAAGCGTCCCTAATTTATTTTTATTGTATTTTACAAAAGTAGTGGTATGAGGCTGATCAAAAGCAGTTTTAAACCCTGGTCTTTCTCCTCACATAGTTTGAGAAGTGCTGGCATAGGTTGTCATTGTAGTGCATGGTATAGTGAGGTGGCTAGTCAAGACTTGGAGCCACAGGCACTGGGTAGGGAGCTGGGATCTAGCCTCTGAGCTCATTAGCAAGTTGAACTCTTATGACCCAGGGCATGCATTCAGTGTAGGGGCAAATTTTTCTTCTCATAGACATGGGATTCATGTGACAAATCTTCAGGGTGGTTTCCTCTTCAAGCGTGCACTTTTCCCCAAATCATTCTCCTAGAGGGGTTGTTCCCTGCCAATTCATGAGCCCAGCCAGAGGGGGACCCATTTCCAATGGCACAGAGGTCCACATAGACTGTGGTGGCAGTGTGAGTTGAAGTCCCCAAAGGGAACTTCATTTTTTAAAGTTAATTAAAATAAAATCAAATACAAAATTTATTTCCTTACCTGCAATGTCATATTCCAATGGTCAATAGCCATCAGTGCATAGTGGGTGTCATATTGGATGGCACAGATGTAGAATGGTTGCATCAACCCAGGAAGTGCTTGCTATTGTCCTGTGCTGGAAGGGCTCCCACATGGATGAGGATTCCCCACATCCTTGCTTTGTTTAGACTTGAGGGTTGAAATAATGATGATAAATAGTTGAGAATTGGGGTAAGATAGATTTTAGCTTTGTATTAGGAAAAAACTTTGAACAGCAATACCTATCCAGAGACCCTTTGTAGGTAATGAACTTTCTGTTACTGGAGGAATTAAACTCTAGGCTGGGAGTGTATTTGGTTGAGATCCTCTTGTATAATTGCTTTTGCTGTCTTTTTTTCTCTGAAGGATTCTCTATGTTTGCAAGTATTCTTTTTCGGTGCCCCTGGGTGGCTCAGTTGGTTAAGTGTCTGACTTCAGCTCAGGTCCTGATCTCACAGCTCTTGAGTTTGGGCCTCACATTGGGCTCTGTGCTGACAGCTCAGAGCCTGGAGCCTTCTTTGGATTCTGTATTTCCCTCTCTCTCTGCCTCTCACCCGCTCATGCTATCTCAAAAATAAATAAACATTTTAAAAAATAATTAAAAAAATAAATAAAATATTCTTTATCAAATGCTTTTTCTGTTCCAGGTGCTAAGCTCCATGCTTTCCCTAGATTATCACATTTATCATTTTCAATGAGCCTACAATTTATGTAGTTTTATCCGCTTCTCACAGATGAAGACACTGTGACTCAGCCACGTAAAGTTGCTCAAGCTTGGGGAGGCACAATGTGTCAATGGATTTTTTTGGGTCACATTCCAAAGCACTTAAGTGGTCCACTTTAATATAGAAACTAGCAGATGTCTAATAGATACTGGTTGGCTGAACAAATTACACCAAACAAATATATTAGTTTCTGGAAAACAAACAAACAAACAAATAAACACTTTTTTTAGTATAGTTTTTATCATATGAGCACAACCAAGTAAAAATAAATTATGCATAGAGGGAAGGGATATTAATGATAAAACATTAACATTGGTGAACGGCTCTTAGTAGGAGTAGAGGTTTTTTTTTTTTTCCTTTTTTTAAAACAATATATATTTTTTATTCAAGAAAACAAACTTTTCTTAAAAATGTAATATGTGCACACAGAGAAAATAGTGCCTGCATCAAGTTGCTGCTGTATTTCAGACCATGGTTTCTCATAATTCTGTGGGTGGGCTGTGTTTCCTTGCTGGCTTCCTCAGGGCTCACTTGTACAGCTGCATTCAGCTGGAGGTTGGCTAAGCTGGAAGGTTGACCATGGCCTTATTCACATGGCTGGCAGTTGGTGATGACTCTCACATGTGGCTCTCACCAGCCGGGAGGTTTCACCTGCTGTCTCACAGTGGTTTCTGGGCAGTGTTCTGAGAGGACAAGGGTGGAAGCTACAAGTAATCTTGAGGCCTTGACTCTGGAACTTGTCACATTGTCACTTCTGCCATGTTCTATTTATCAAGTCGGCCTGGATTCAAGGGATGGGGAACTGGACCTTACATTTGATGGGGAGAGCTGCAAAATATGACATCCATGTTTAAAAATCTACCATTCATCAGGGCGCCCGGATGACTCAGTTAAGCACCTGACTCTTCAATTCGGCTCAGGACATGATCTCACAGTTTGTGAGTTTGAGTCCTGTGTCAGGAAGCTCCTGGTTGGGATTCTCTCTCTCCCTCTCTTGCTCCTTTCCCACTCACTCTCTTGCTCCCTCAAAATAAATGGATAAAGTTAAAAAAATTTTTTTTAAATCTACCATTCATAGCAAAGTATGAATTTATTTTTTCCTTTATGGTTGTTTTTATTAATTTTTTAAATTTAAATACAAGTTAGTTAACATACAGTGTATTTTTTCGCTTCAGGAGTAGAACCCAGTGATTCATTTCTTACATATGACACCCAGTGGTTATCGCAGAAAGTACTCTCCTTAATGGTCAAAACCCATTTAACCCTTCCCCTGACCCACCTCTCCTCCAGTAATCCTCAGTTTGTTCTCTGTATTTAAGAATCTCTTCTGGTTTGCCTTCCTCTTTTTTTTTTTATAGAATTTTTGTTTTAAGTTTATTTCTTTTTGAGAGAAAGAGACAGGATGTGAGCGGGAGAGGGAAACACAGAATCTGAAGCAGGCTCCAGGCTCTCAGTTGTCAGCACAGAGCCTGACGTGGGGCTCGAACTCACAACCAGTGAGATCATGACCTGAGCTGAAGTCGGACACCCAACTGACTAAGCCATCCAGGTGCCCCCCTCTTTTTTTTTTTATCTTATTTTTCCTTCCCTTTCCCTATGTTCATCTGTTGTGTTTCTCGAATTCCACATGCGAGTGAAATGATATGATACCTGTCTTTCTCTGACTGACTTGTTTTGCTTAACATAATACACTGTAGTTCCATCCACATTGTCGCAAATGGCAATATTTCATTCTTTTTCATCATCAGGTAGTATTATATCTTATATATATATATACCATGTCTTCTTTATCCATTCATCAATCGATGGACATTTGGACTCTTTCCATAATTTGGCTATTGTTGATAGCACACAAAGTATGCATTTACATTCATGGAATAGGGGCAGAGAATAGTTTATGGGCTCAAATACCATCTTGAAACATTAGATTATTTTCCTTGTGGTCTGTGGGTGATTTATTTAGAATGACCACAGCTGCCATTCATGATGTTCTCACTTTTGCATACATCTTGTCTTTGGCCTGTATGACTAAAACATAATGTTGAACACATTCAAGTGTCCAGACTTTTTTACTTTTTAATGATTATGCTCAAGTGGAAATAATAGAAGGAAACCGATAGTGTGTATCCAAGGGAAGGACCTCTGAATGATCTTTTCAGGAGGGGCTGATGGTTTGAGAGATAAGAGAAATAAAAAGTTGATGAAGGAAGCAATCCAGATGTCCACCAATGGATGAAGAGTTAGAGAAAATGTAGTATGTACATGCAGTGAACTATTATTCAGCCTTAAAAAGGAAGAAAACCCTGACAAAGTCTCTAGCATGGATGAACCTTGACATTATGCTAACTGAAATAAGCCATGCACAGAAAGACAAATACTGCATGACTCCACTTCATATAAGCTATCTAGAGTAGTTAAATTCCTAGGAATAGAAAGTAGAATAGTTGTTACCAGGGGCTTGGGTCCTGTGGAACTGGAAGTTGCTCAATGGGTATATAGTTTCAGTTTTACAAGATGAAAATTTTGTACATCTGCACAACAGTGTGAATACACTTAACCCTACTGAGTTGCACCCTTAAAAATGGCTTACTTGGGGGATGCCTAGTGACTCAGTCAGTTAAATGTCTGACTCTTGATTTCAACTCAGGTCATGATCTCACGGTTTGTAAGTTCCAGCCCTATGTTGGGCTCTGCGCTGACAGCGTGGAGCCTACTTGGGATTCTCTCTGCTTTTCTCTCTGTCTCTCTCTCTGTCTCTCTCTTTCTCTCTCTCTCTCTCAAAAACCAAAACATAATGTTTTCACTCATATGTGGAAGTTGAAAATCTTAACAGAAGACCATGCGGGAAGGGAAAGAAAAAAATATTTAGTTACAGACAGAGACGGAGGCAAATCGTAAGAGACTTTTAAATATAGAAAACAGAAGGAGACAGATGTTGAGAGAACAAGAAGGAAGGAGAGAAAATGGCATCCACGGATTACAGTACCTACAGCCAAGCTGCAGCCCAGCAGGGCTACAGTGCTTACACTGCCCAGCCCACTCAAGGATATGCACAGACCACCCAGGCATCTGGGCAGCAAAGTTATAGAACCTGTGGACAGCCCAGGCTGTCCCACTGCAATACCAGGCTCAGACCACCACAACCTATGGGCAGACTGCCTATGCAACTTCTTATGGACAGCCTCCTGCTGGTTATACTACAACTGCCCCCCAGGCGTACAGCCAGCCTATCCAGGGGTATGGCTCTGATGCTTATGATACCACCACTCCTATGGTCACTACCACCCAGGCCTCCTATGCAGCTCAGTCTGCATATGGCACTCAGCCTGCTTACCCGGCCTATGGGCAGCAGCTGGCAGCCACTGCACCTGCAAGACCACAGGATGGTAACAAACCCGCTGAGACTAGTCAACCTCAATATAGTACAGGGGTTACAACCAGCCCAGCCTAGGATATGGACAGAATAACTACAGTTATCCGCAGGTACCTGGGAGCTACCCCATGCAGCCGGTCACGACACCACCGTCTTATCCTCCTACCAGCTATTCCTCTACACAGCCGACTAGTTATGATCAGAGCAGTTACTCTCAGCAGAACACCTATGGGCAGCCGAGCAGCTATGGACAGCAGAGTAGCTATGGTCAACAGAGCAGCTATGGGCAGCAGCCGCCCACTAGTTACCCCCCCTCAAACTGGATCCTACAGCGAGGCTCCAAGTCAATATAGCCAACAGAGCAGCAGCTACAGGCAGCAGAGTTCATTCTGACAGGACAACCCCAGTAGCATGGGTGTTTATGGGCAGGAATCTGGAGGATTTTCCGGACCAGGAGAGAACCGGAGCATGAGTGGCCTTGATAACCGGTGAAGGGAAAGCGGGGGATTTGATTGTGGAGGCATGAGCAGAGGTGGGCGGGGAGGACGCTGTGGAATGGGTGCTGGAGAGCGAGGTGGCTTCAATAAGCCTGGTGGACCCATGGACGAAGGACCAGATCTTGATCTAGGCCCACCTGTAGATTCAGGTGAAGACTCTGACAACAGTGCAATTTATGTGCAAGGCTTAAATGACAGTGTGACTCTAGATGATCTGGCAGACTTCTTTAAGCAGTGTGGAGTTGTTAAGATGAACAAGAGAACCAGACAACCCATGATTCATATCTACTTGGACAAGGAAACAGGAAAGCCCAAAGGCGATGCTACAGTGTCCTAAGAAGACCCACCAACTGCCAAGCAGCCATGGAGTGGTTTGATGGGAAAGATTTTCAAGGGAGCAAACTTAAGGTTTCTCTTGCTCGGAGGAAGCCTCCAATGAACAGCATGCGGGGTGGTATGCCTCCCCGTGAGGGCAGAGGAATCCCGCCGCTGCTCCGTGGAGGTCCAGGGGGCCCAGGAAGTCCTGGGGCCCCATGGGTCGCATGGGAGGCGGTGGAGGAGACAGAGGTGGCTTTCCCCCAACAGGGCCTCGGGGTTCCCAGGGGAACCCATTCGGAGGAGGAAACGTCCAGCACCGAGCTGGAGACTGGCAGTGCCCCAGTCCGGGGTGTTGAAACCAGAACTTCGCCTAGAGAACAGAATGCAACCAGTGTAAGGCCCCGAAGCCTGAAGGCTTCCTTCCACCACCCTTTCCACCCCCGGGCAGTGATCGTGGCAGAGGCGGCCCTGGTGGCATTTGAGGAGGAAGAGGCGGCCTCATGGACCGCGGTGGTCCCGGTGGAAGGTTCAAAGGTGGCCGTGGTGGAGACAGAGGTGGCTTCCGTGGTGGCTGGGGTATGGACCGAGGTGGCTTTGGTGGAGGAAGACGAGGTGGCCCCGGTGGGCCCCCTGGACCTTTGATGGAACAGATGGGAGGCAGAAGAGGCAGACGTGAAGGCCCCGGGAAAATGGATAAAGGCGAGCACCGTCAGGAAGGCAGAGACCGGCCCTACTAGAGGCAAGACCCCGCAGAGCTGCATTGACTACCAGATTTATTTTTTAAACCAGAAAATGTTTTAAATTTATAATTCCATATTTATAATGTTGGCCACAACATTATGATTATTCCTTGTCTGTACTTCAGTATTTTTCACCATTTGTGAAGAAACATTAAAACGAGTTAAATGGTAGTGTGCCGAGTTTTTTTTCCTTCTTTTAAAGGTGGTTGTTTAACTAAGACTAAACAATGGGAACCCCTTGTGAGCATGCTCAGTATCATTGTGGAGAACCGAGAGGGCCTCTAACTGTAACAATGTTCATGGTTGTGATGTTTTTTTTTTTTTTCAAATAAAATTCCAAATATTTATAAACCAAAAAAATACAGTGCTGGGTGTTTTATGTAAGTGATGAATCACAGGAATCACAGGAATCTATTCCTGAAGCCAAGAGCACACCGTATACACTGTATGTTAGCTAACCTGACAATAAGTTATATTAAAAATAAATAAATAAATAAACTTAAAAAAACTCTTTAAAAAAGGTTTACCTGGTAAATTGTGTGTGTGTGTGTGTGTGTGTGTGTGTGTGTGTGTTTTACCACAATTTAAAAAATTTGATCAAGTGTAAAGAAATGTAATGCTCTTATTCAGAACTATTGTCACAAAGCACAATTCACACCATGGCCGCCTTCTGTGCCTGGAGCCTGGGGAGTCTTACTTCCCTATGAGAATGGACTCACAAGAAAGAGGAAGTTGAGTGCTATCCAGAGATGAAAGGGTTCTTGTGTTAGGAATGCCCAAATATAGCCTGTTCAGGTTGGTTGGAGAGGTTTAGTCAGCAAGCAGCTCCGAGTTTATAGAGGGCTTGCTTTGATTCAGCCATGTCACCATGTAGCTGCCAAACTGAGATCAGTGCTTTGGAGGCCACATGCAGGATATGAAATCAAAGCCTTGCAGTCACCAACCATTTCTCCAGTTTTTGCTCTGAGAATTTGTGAATCTTATTCCTTTGGCCCAAAGTTCCCTTGACTATTGGCTGAAGAGAGAGAGGTGCGGTTGTTGAACTCACCTCCTAAGTAAAACAGTGGATGATTTTTCAGGAGCTTTCTCCCTTTTTCTCTACTGGCTGCATGACATAAGTGTGTTGATGTCTCTGTCAGGGGTGAACTCTGCTGTAGATAATAGCTGACAGCAGCAGGGCCAAAGCTGAGTGGCCTTTTCCCTTGTCATAGAAGTCTTGAGAAGGTAGTTGAAGTTGGCAGAAGTCTCTCTCTCTTTTTTTTAAATTTCTTTAAAGTTTTTTTTTTTTTTTTGGAGAGAGAGGGAGAGAGAGAGCATGAGCAAGAGCAAGGGAGGGGCAGAAATCGAGGGAGAGTGAGAATCCCAAGCAGGCTCTGTTCCATCGATGTGGAGCTTGATGTGGGGCTCAAACTCACAAACTGTAAAATCATGACCTGAGCCAATGTTGGACACTTAACTGACTGAGCCACCCAGGCACCCCATCAGAAGTCTCTTCTATGGCTCACATCCTTTGAATTCTGAATTCATTCGTAGTGCCTCATGGCTGCTGAATGGGTGCTGTTCCCCCTCTCAGGCCTCATGTTTGCTTTTCAGTTCTGTAGAAAGGAGACTTACCACAGGGCAAACACATGTACCAGCTGAGTTGTATATTCATCGGGAATGCAAAACTGGCCTGGGGCCCTACCTCACAGACATTACACTGGCCAGAACCAGAACCATGTCTGATGAGAGTGGTGGGAGAAGAAGGCCTTTGGAGTGGCTCACAGTCAGCAAGTTGACTGCAGTCAGTCACCTTCTCAAAGGGATGCACAGCCGTCCACTGGCCGCCCTCCCCACACCACTGTCTCCCAGGCAGTTACAGGCCAGAAATGGAACCTCATCCTGATGGCTGTGGGGCCCCTCTGAAGGGCCAGCCCATGTCTACCATTCCCTGTTGTCCTGAGTCCTGCTCCCCCCAATTCCCTTTACAATGCTAAATCCCTTAAAGGCAGAGGGCATTTTGCATATCTTTATATACCCTCAGACATAGCAATGGCCTTGCATTTGGTTTGTGTTTAATACATATTTGTTGATTTTCTGAAATAATTGTATTTCTTTCCTGTCTGGTCTGAAGAGAATTCCAGACTATTCCAGGGCTGATCACTGGGAAAGGACAATGAAACAGCTTCTGCTGGAACACAGAAGCACTTGACTTTTCTTCAAGATGGCAGAGAGAGTAACATCACCGTGATAGAACTTCCTTCCTAGGGCTTGGAAGTCTATGCTCACACCTCTGTCCCCATCCTCCATCTCTTACTGGGTCTCTGTTTGCAGGTGCACCCAGATAGTCTTCATAGCTGACTTGATAAGAGAATGAACTAAAAAAAGAAGTGCACACACGCACATACACACACACAGACTCTAACTGCTACCTGATGAAAATCACAGGGTTGTTTAAACAGCAAGGGTTATTAATGTATATTTATCTCTGTCTCCTTTATTCTGCTTAACCATTGTCATACAGAAGAGTCTGTATGTTGACAGAGGCACAGAATAGCTAATTTAAAACTAAACTTCTAACCAGGATTGCAAAGAGGGATGGCTGCCTCCCCAGGATGCTCACTGTGTTCTGGATCCTAATGAGCCCCAGGAGCCCACAGAGCAGCCTGGTAGAGGTGACTTCACCCAGGGCTCGAGGATCCACGGGCTGATTTGTATGTTCTCATTGTAGCAGTTTCTGAAGCCTCAATTTCTGAGGTCTTCCATGGCACACTGTAATTTCAGGATTGGCAGCGATGCTGACAAGAGTGAAAAGAAAACATATTTAGGGAAACAGGAATTTCTCTCAACCTTTATTTTGACATTCAGCAGTCGATGATGGATGTTTCAAATTACTCTTGATAAGAAGCTATCAGTAGGAGTTATTTTGTTTCACAGATACCTGGCAGGTCAAAAACATACTCAAATTGAACAAATATTCTCAAATTAAGTTCGGAGAATAGTAAGGCAGAGTAACTCAGGATGCAGAAGGAAAAGGGAATTCAAAAGAGCGAGTCTACTGCTGCGGGGCTCTGGTGAGCCAGAGACGTGTGGGAGCAGACAGCAGGGGAGGCCAGGATGGAAAGCAGTGGAGGGGGCTGCTGGCTGGTTTAATCTTGCTGACTTAAGAGGTGGAGAAAACCCACCACCCAGCCTGTCAGGAGAGCAGGGAGGCTTGGACTGAGTGAACAAGTCATTTTAAGGACACTTCAGTTTCAAATAGATTTCATTAGTCACTTAATTGCTCTGAGGCCTTACTTTCCCCATCTGGAAAATGGGATGGTGGTACCCTTCTTGTGAACTGCTTTGAAAATTGTGATGCATCCTGCAGCTTCTTATTTATCTTTGGATGTGTGATACCTGTGAGTGGATGTCCCTCCTTTACAAACCACTTTCAACTTCAAACACAGCTGTAAGGAGTTGTAACTTTCATTCATATATTTGTTATTTGTAAGTAATACTTTTTGTATAGACATTTGTTGAGCACTTATATGTGCTGGGCACTGTGCTTGGTGCCAGAGATATAAATAAAGTTAGTGAGGCAAAACGTCCATGTAATGCTTTGTTGTAACATGTGACCCATCTCTTATGTTGCTGTTCATAAATAATGCTGTGGATTTTTTAAGAGTCTTTTTTTTAAAGTGTATTTATTTATTTTGAAAGAGAGAGAGAAAGAGAGAGAGAGAGAGAGAGAGAGAGAGAGAAGAGAGCACACATACCCGTCCGTGAATGAGAGGGGGGAGGGCAGAGAGAGAGGGAGAGAGAATCCCAAGCAGGCTCCACGCTGTCAGTGCAGAGTCCAAGATGGGGCTTGAATCCATGAACTGTGAAATCATGACTTGAATCTAAATCAAGAGTCAGGTACCCCAATGCTGTGGATTTTTTAAAAATATCAAGAGTTTGGGGTGCCTGCGTGGCTCAATCAGTTAAGCATCTGATTGATTTTGGCTCAGGTCATGATCCCATGGTTCATGCTCTGTGCTGACAGTGTAGAACCTGCTTGGGATTCTCTCTCTCACTGCTCCTCACTCCCTCTGTCTCTCTCTAAATAAATAAATAAACTTAAAAAAATAAAGAATTGGTGTTTTGTTATACTTTATTAAAAAGTACAAAGTACTTATTTATTGCTATATTTTAATTTCCTGTGCAGTACTTCATGCACATGGGACTAAATTTTGGCAACAGCCCTGGACATTACTGGAATATGCCTTCTCATAAACTGCAGTTTATATAAATTGGCACTTGTCTTATAAATCTAACAATATTTTTCATTGAGTAATTTCCACTTGTAGGAATTTATCCTAAGAGAGATGTGCCCAACGCTTCATGTTCATAGATGTGTGAGCAATAATTATGATATCAAAATTGGATACATTCTAAATAGTCAACAACAGGAGAAGAGCAAATAAAATTTGGCTTGGTAGGTTGGTCTATGGTGTCACCTGTAGGTGATCCCATGTTCCATGGAGAGGCTATTGGGGCTGAAATTCAGGCTCCACAGAGCCATCAGTTTCCCAGATGGCTCCAGTTTTCCATGCTCCGGATGGAATATTTTGCCTCACATCTTGCATTCCATCATTTCACATCAGGAAAATATCATTCACCTCAGGAAAGCAGCCTTTCTTAGCAATCACGAGGCAACATCCAATTCCACCCTGTTGGTCAGAAAAGTGCTTTGTTGGTAGTTTGACAAACTCCACTGGCCACTTTTGTCACAGAAGGGGCTCATATATAAAAGAGCCTAGTCGGGGCACCTGGGTGGCTTAGTTGATTGAGCTACCAACTTCAGCTCGGATCATGATCTCTCGGTTCGAGGGTTCGAGCCCTGCGTTGGACTCTGTGCTGACAGCTTGCTCAGAGCCTGGAGTTTGCTTTGGATTCTGTCTCCTTCTCTCTCTGTCCCTCCCCTACTCACACATTGTCTCACTTTCTCTTTCAAAAAAAAATAAATGTAAAAAAAAATTAAAAAAAGGGCCTATTCAGAGTTCTGTTTTATTGACCAAAGTATTTGCTCCTGCGGCTGCACCCCAACTTTTAATGGGAAGATTCCACCTTCTCTAGACCCATCCAGCTAAGTGAACTCAGGGTGTTATTAGCCTGAGAGGAATGAGGAGTAGATGGTCAAGGCGCTAGAGCAACAGTACTCTGGGGCCCCAAGCAGTGAGATGAGATGGGAGGCATCAGGAACCATAAGTGAATTTTGGCATAAGCCGGGCTGCTGAGTGGTAGAGAAATTAACCCCAGCTGAAGAAGAGACACACTGATGGCACCATGTTTTGTTACTCTACAGAAAATGCCTTCCAGTGGCCACCTCTGCCATTTACTCTTCATTTAAAAATGTTTTCATGGCAGTAAAATATGTGTCACGTAAAATTTACCATCTTAACCGTTCGTGTTAGACATTAAGTATGTTTGCATTGTCGTACAACCACCACCATCCATCTCCAGAACTTTTTCATTATCCTGAATAGAAACTCTGTCCCCATTAAACAATACATCTCAATTCCTCCCTCGCCTCAGGCCCCACCAACCGCTGTTCTACCTTTTGTCTCTATAAATTGACTACTCCAGGCACTTCTTATAAGTGTTATCAGACAGCATTTATCCTTTTGTGCCGAACTTATTTCACCCAGCGTAATGTCTTCAATAAAGGCTTCATAACGGCTTCATCAATGTTGCAGCCTATGTTAGAACCTCCTTTCTTTTTAAAAAATTGAATAGTATTCCTGTTTACTTTTGAGGCCCCCATTGGGGCCGCGTGAGGCCTTCGGAGTTCATGGAGATGACTGTGTTGTGCTGGGCACCTAGCCTACAACAGAACCTACCCGGGAAAGTTCATGGTCTGAACACCATAGCCTTCCGCACAGCAGCATCAGGCTCTGCTTGGACCTTCATCGCACTCTTCCACATCTGTGCCTGCTGGGCCCCCAGTGGAGACCAGAAGTCCTCCCTGAGTCACCTGTGAAGGACTTGGTGGGCCCAAAAGTGTCCTTTACTTCTTCCGAGCTTTATCAGAAGGTAAATTGGTGTCGTTTCTCTGTATAAAAGATTCTGTCTTTCCTTTGGGAGGGTGATGGTGGTGGTGGGGTTTGTTACATTACACAAATACCAAAAGTACGTTAGAAGGATAACCATAAAGGGAAATATCTATTACTAAGTGGAAATTTCTTTTTTTAAAGAAATGTAGAGTTCAGCCACTTTTTTTTTTTAAATTCACCTCCACCTCTTTGCAAAATCAAGTCATTGTGATGGAATGGCCATTCTGTTGCAAATTCTAGTCCTGAATAGGGTTTACAAAAATAAGAATAATTTTTGCCTCTCCCTCCGCCTCCAATGAAGCTGAAATAATTTATTTGGCTCTCACCTTAAGTGTGAACTTTAAATTAAACACTTACAGCATTATCAATTAATGTAAGGGAAACCCATCCAGTGAGGGGAGTGAGCTGGCTCTGAACGGGGGTGGAATTGAATGCATATAAAAGGGGTTCAACAATGTTACCCTCATGTCCTGGACTCCTGGGAGGCTTTCCTTGAACTGATTCACTTAGTCAAAAGCCTTACATTCTTTTCTGAAGGACAGTTGAGATAATTTTAATCATAATGGAGACTATATGCCGTGAAAGTCTTTAAGAGAATGAAGGGAGAGAGTTAGTGCAGTGGAGAATATAGAACAGGGCAGATTCCAAGCTCCATTAGCATGCACCTCTTGTGTAGAAGTACGGTCTACCCTCACCAAGACTCATGATAACTATGAAAAGTGAAGCGAAGCTGTAAGAGAGGCCACGGATGTTAAGCATGTTAACATTTCCATTATGTCTAAAAGCAGAAAATGGAACAAATAAAGCAGGTTGGGTTTTCCCCCCCCCACTATAATGTATGCCAGAATGTCACAAGAACTCATTGTCTGCAATGAATACCAAAATATGGGCAATTCAGGCCAAACAATGAAAACATCGCCGATTCCATAAAAGCATCCCACTTGCATTAAGTTCATCTGGCAGGGTTTTACCCTTATTTATGTTTTTCCTCAATAAGGCTGTTTCTTGAAAAGTGTGATCTTTAAAGTTTAAGCTGCATTGACAATAGCTTCTTCTCTCCCTGCTTTCCCTGTTACTGAAATGCAAGAAAGGCAGAATAAAATAAAATGGAATCACCGTATTTATTTGTCCTGCCTCTTCTATTAGGTCAAATGCTGTTGTGATTTTTGAGGCAAAATCCTAATAATTTTCACAGGAAGTGGACGCAGGGTTCTTAGCAGTGTGCATGATCGGCGTTACTGTCAGGTGTCTTTGACTTCAAACAATGTGTTCAGAAGCTCTAGCATTGGTCCAAAGCACAGGCAGACACATGTCCCTGCTCACTCCTGAGTCTGGGGCTTGTTGGGCCAGCAGGGCAGGCATCCCAGGAGCTGGACAATGCACTTGGAGGGGAGGCTGGAGGTCTTCTCTGTCTCCCCCAGTCTGCAGCTCCTGGAGAAGGAGCCTTCAGAATGGAGCCCTTCAGGACACAGAAGTGATTTGTGAACTTGAGCTGGCATTTTCATAGTGACGAGCCTGTTGCTAAGATCACAGTGTGGAATGTCTGGCTGTCCCCACTCTCACATGGGTGAGGTCAGGAGACAGAGTGTGAAAGGAGAGGATGCTTGAGTTTTGGGGAAACTTTGATCATATTAGTTTCTGCCCTTCATTGGAGATGACTGTCAATTCAGAATGAAAATGAAGGGTGAAAACACTCCTCTCCTCTGGTTCACTCACCCTGGCCCTTGGAGATCAAAGCTGGCTTTTAGCATTAGGCACACTACACAGGGCCACAAAAGTTGTCTACCTGCCTAAAAGAATCAATACCTTTCCTTTGACCTATACATACATATATCTACACAAAACTGCATGTACTCAACTCCAAAGAAAAAGCCATTCCCAGTTTACAGAAGTTTTGTTTGCCTTATCCCTGTTTTCCTATTCCATATTCCTTTTCTTTTTCCTTTGCTTGTCTTTCTTGCTCTTGACTTATTAAATATGGCTAGAATCAAGGTCATCCCCTAACTCTCCTTTCTCTCTAAGAAAATGACTCCTCCAGGTTTTTCATGGGCATCAGGCTTGAGAGTGAGGATGAGTTGAAAGCTGAGCAGGTTTGCAGGCCACCAGGAGAGCAGGAAGGGGCATATTGGGATGGAAAGGAGATAGAAGGTAACAACAGAAGAAAAGAATAGAGAAACAGATTGCATTTGGGGGAGGGTGAAGAAAAGAGAGACGCCAAAGCAGGGAATTCTCTCTCATATGTCATGAAAAAATGCATTTCTAAGAGCCTAGTCTTGCTCATGCATGTCCCCTCCCAGAGCCCTTCCTGGCTCCCTTAATGTCAGTAAGAGAAAAACTCAGTGGAGCTCCTCACTCCAACAGCAAGACCCCTGAAACCTGGCCCCATGTCCCTTCCAGATTTTCTCTTTCACTGCCCTCCTGCATTAGACACCAAAACCATGCTCTTCTTTCTGCTGGTACTTTGTCCTCTTGTTTCCTGCAGCTTTGACCTGAGAATCTTCCCCATCCTCCCGAGCCCCATCTCAGTGACAGCCTACTTCAGGGCAGGAGCCCTTCTCCCAAATCAGATGTGATTTCATCCTTCTCTTATGGCCAAACCCCATCTCATCGGATGTTATGATTACAAGTTCTGCCTTGTATCTTTCCATGCTTCCTCCCAAATGGTGCACACGTTTGCCCTTATCTTTGTATCTGCTTCTCCTGGTGCCTCTCAGGCCGGAAGGATGTGGACACGCTGTTTGCAGTTGTTGGACCAAGTTACAGGGCTTGCTGAAGTTACCTAGCTGGATACATAGCATAACCACCTGATGCATTCTCTCCATGAGCTCCTGACTGCCTAACTGAAGGAAGACCGTGTGTGACCACAGACCAGCTGTTCTTTTTGTAAACACATCAGACTTACAGCAGGTAGGAACTGAATGCACAAATGTAGGTGTGCAAGAGATAGCAAGTCTTTTCTTATAACTGGATTCATTTAGTATTCTGGGTCTTCATTCCATTGGATGGCAGTAGCTTCATTTCAGAACCTTTTAAATTTTTTTAAAAATATATTTATTTATTTTTGAGAGAAGGACACAGAGTTTGAGCAGGGGAGGGGCAGAGAGAGAGGGAGACACAGAATCTGAAGCAGGCTCTCCCAGAGGGCACCTCCACGTCTGGATGGACCAGGTCATTAACCTTCCTGGTTTTCCTCCTCCTTGTTTCATCACCCTCGATCCTCATTTCTGTAATCCTCTACCAAGTAAATTGTCTGCACCCAAGTCCCAGTCTCTGGAGCTACATTTGGGGAAACCCAAACTAAGAAAGGTGAGCTCCATTCCCAAAGGCCAGGTTCACCCTATTTGGCCAACCATGGCCATGCAGAAGGTACACCCAAGGATGCCAACTGGATTTACATTTATATTCATATCTATATATTTACATTTATTTATATTATTTATATTTATGTTTGCATCTATATATTCATATTATTTGGGGTGGGTTAAGTGTCTTGAGGTATAATTTATCATTTTGCTTTTTTTAGTGTGCAATTCAAATTTTTGACTAAAGCATACAGTAGTCATGTAACCATCACCAAAATCAAGATACAGAGAAGTTCTGTCACCCCCTAAAATTCTCCTCAGGACCATTTCAAATAAACCCCCCTCCACCCCAGCCCCTGGCAACCACCATCATGCAGTTCAGTCCTTTCCAGAATATCATATAAATGGAACCATGTGCTATGTGGTCTTTGGGGCCTGGCTTCCTTTCTTCAGCATGAGGCATTTGAGATATGACACATTGTGGGGTATGTCAGTGGTTTGTCCTTTTTATTGCTGAGCAGCTTTCCATGGGATAGATGGGCCACAGTTTGTCTCTGTTCACCTGTGGAAGAACATTCTGGTTGTTTCCAGCTGATTATGAATAAAACCACTGAGAACATGTGTGGATAATTTTTTTAAGAAAGAGAAAAAGAGAGTGCGAGGTGAGGGAGGGAGAGAGAGAGAGAGAGAGAGAGAGAGAGAGGAGAATCTTAGCAGGCTCCATGCTCAGCTCTGAGCCCAACATGGGGTGCGATCCCATGACCCTGGGATCATGATCTGAGCCCAAATTAAGAGTCAGACGCTCAACTGACTGAACCATCCAGGCACCCTTGTGTGTGTAGGTTTTTGAGCAAACATACTTTCTTCATTTCTCTCCATTAAGTACCTAGGAGAGGGAAGCTAGGTCATATGATCGATGTATAGGTTACCTGGTAAGAAGCTGCCGAACTGTTTATATATGAAATTCCAGTTGTTCTATGTCCTCATCAGCACTTGGTGTCGTCAGTTTTATTGACTTTATCATTTTAATACATGTGTATCTCATCACGGTTTATTGCATTTCCCCAGTTACTAAAGATGTTGAGCATCTTTTGGGTAGATGCTTCTTGGCTATTTGCATACCCTGTTTGGTGTCTGTTCCAACAGTTTCCCTGTTAAAAAAATTGAGGTGTAAAGCAATCTACACATTCAATGCAATCCCAATCAAAATTGCACCAGCATTCTTCTCAGAGCTAGAGCAAACAATCCTAAAATTTGTATGGAGCCACAAAAGACCCAGAATAGCCAAAGTAATACTGAAGAATAAAACCAAAGCGGGAGGCATCACAATCCCAGATTTTAACTTCTACTACAAAGCAGTAGTCATGAAGACTGTATGGTATTGGCACAAGAACAGACACATAGACCAATGGAATAGAATAGAGAACCAGAAATGGACCCACAAGCAAATGGCCAACTAATCTTTGACAAAGCAGGAAAGAGTATCCAATGGAAAAAAGACAGCCTCTTTACCAAATGGTGCTGGGAGAACTGGACAGCAACATGCAGAAGAATGAAACTAGACCACTTCCTTACACCACTCACAAAAATAAACTCTAAATGGATGAAGGACCTGAATGTGAGACAGAAAACCATCAAAATCCTAGAGGAGAAAGCAGGAAAAAACCTCTTTGACCTGAGCCGCAGCAATTTCCTATGCGACACATCTCCAAAGGTGAGGGAATTAAAAGCAAAAATGAACTATTAGGACCTCATCAAGATAAAAAGCTTCTGCACGGCAAAGGAAACAACGAACGAAACTAATAGACAACCGACAGAATGGGGAAGGATAATTGCAAATGACATATCGGATAAAGGACTAGATATCTAAAAATCTATAAAGAACTTACCAAACTCCACACCTGAAAAACAAATAATCCAGTGAAGAAATGGGCAGAAGATATGAATAGACACTTCTCCAAAGAGGACATTCAGATGGCCAACAGACACATGAAACGATGCTCAAAGTCACTCATCATCAGGGAAACACAAATCAAAACCACACTGAGATACCACCTTACACTGGTTAGAGTGGCTAAAATGAATAAATCAGGAAACTATAGATGCTGGTGGGGATGTGGAGAAGCAGGCACCCTCCTACACTGTTGGTGGGAATGTAAACTAGTGCAGCCACTCTGGAAAACTGTGTGGAGGTTCCTCAAAAAAATGAAAATAGAGCTACCCTATGACCCAGCAATAGCACTGCTAGGAATCTACCCAAGAGACACAGGAATGCTGATGCATAGGGACACGTGTACCCCAATGTTCATAACAGCACTGCCGACAATAGCCAAATCATGGAAAGAGACCAAGTGCCCATCAACTGACAAATGGATAAAGAAGATGTGGTACATATATACAATGGACTACTACGTGGCAATGAGAAAAAATGAAATCTGGCCATGTGTAGCAACATGGATGGAACTGGAGGGTATTATGTTAAGTGAAATAAGTCAGTCAGAAAAAGACAGATACCATATGTTTCATGCATAGGTGGATTTTGAGAGACTAAGCAAAAACCAGGGGGAGGGGAAGAGGGGAAAGGAAAAAAAGACACAGAGAGGGAGGGAGATAAAACATAAGAGACTCTCAAAGACTAAGAACAAACTGAGGGTGAGGGAGTGAGGGAGCGGGGAGAGGGGGTGACGGGCATTAAAGAGGGCACGTGTTGGGATGAACACTGGGTGTTATATGTAAACCAATTTGAAAATAAACTATTAAAAAAATTGAGGTATTTGGTTTGATGCCAGCTGTTTGGAATCTTTCAAAAGAATCTAGAAATTGAGATTTTTACATGGGATTTTTTATATTTAAAGTGGGACTCAGTTTAAGAGACTTAGGGACATTACATAGCTTCTTCAAGTTAACTCAATAAATGGGTTTTCAATCCCAAGTCTTCTGAATCAAAGTCTGATGTTCCTGACAGTATATCAGGAAAAGTTTACTAAACAAACAAGGAACACAAGCTGGAGACAGGAAACCCCACCGTGGCCCCATTTCGTGAACTCTACTTTGCGACCACACTGAGAATCCCAGAGAATCCATCACTCACCTGCTGAGTGGGTGAGACCTTTTCATTCCCATCAGTGAATGAGCAATGAGTCGTGTAACTGTCACACTCAGAAACAGACTCATATCCACAGAGGCAGACAGTAGAATGCTGGTCACCGGGAGCCAAGCCAAAGGGAGGGGGAATGTGGAGTTGGTATTTAATGGGTACATTGCAAGATGATAAGAGTTGTGGAGATGAGTGGCAGTGATGGCAGCACAATGTGAGTGTACTTAATACCATTGAACTGTATATTGAAAAATTGGTAAGATGGCAGATTTTATAGTATGTAAATACCTGGATTTAAAAAAAAACATAAAATAACATCAACAAAAAGATATAGTCTGTGAAGAATCAAAAAGCCATGCATCTCGTTATCTTCATACCATTTATGCAATATCTGAAATGTCTTCCAACATAAGGCAAGTGCTGTGTCTTTGCTGCTAAAGGTGGATGAGCCCCCTCTGGATACAGCACCTTTGGATTTTATATCACCTCTGCAGTGATCAAAGTTTCTTTAGAGCTTTTCTGCTCACAAGTAACATTTTGCTTTTGCATTTGCCTGCTATAATAGTTCATTAAATGTAAGTCTGCTATCTTGTGAATGTCAGAGAATTCCACACGGACATGGTTAAAAAAACATAGGGACCCTTAGGAAGGGGGTTGAAACAAAGCACTCCATTCACCTATTCAACGGGAAGGTGGGTCCAACGGTAGCAGATGATTTTCACGGATGTGGGTCAAGGCTATCGTAAGCAGATGCATCAGACTTCACCAGGACCCAGGGCCCTTGGCGGGGCTAGGTTGAAGCATTCTGAGGGCCCCGTCTGAAATTCTCGCTCTCTCATTATCAAGAAAATCACGTGTGTCCCTGGTCGTCCTTAAGAGTCTGTGTTCAAGGTCGTATGGATGCTTGGTGATTGTGAAGGCCTTTTCAGGACCACCCTTCCCACGTGATCACGGAGAAGCCACAGGGTCTTGCATGCTCAAGGGGAGTAGGGTTTGTATAATGGGCAGTGGCTGTTCTTCACTGAGAAATGTTCACATCTTTAGGCCTTAAACCTTTTCTTTTTATCCATAGTAAGGGGAAAGTCCCGAGTCATATGGATGAATCATTTTACAAGAGAGGATCCTTTTATATTATAATTATCCAAAAGTGAGGGCTAAGTGGCCAGAGTCAAACATTTAAACTCTGTCTCTACGACAAACAAACAAAAGCGACCAAGGCCTCCTTGCCAACATTAGGGGACTCTTGCAATGTTTCAGGGTGTGGCTAATCTTGGGGTGGATTGGGTCCTTCTACTTCTGAACTCCTGGAGGCTTCGAATTCAGTCACTCCTATACAACTTAGGAAATTTTTGCTATTTTCACAAATCATTTACATTTCCTTTGTGTTTTTCACTAATAGACTTAATTCGATTTTTCACTTACTTTACCAAAGCCAGTAGTTCCCAAACTTAGTCTGCATTCTGAATTTTGCATTTCTATATTTTTCCCAGGTGGTGTTGATGCTGCTGATGTGGGAGCCACACTTGGACAACTGTTGTTCTAAACAAGAGTATCCCAAAAATCGTATATTGGGTGTGGTGGGTTTATTGCTTTGCTAACACATATTAAAATACGGATAAAACCTATAGTTCTCTGTAGTGATTTTCTGTTCCACTGAGTATCCCAGGCATAGTGACAAGAACACTGGGTTTGGATTCAGAAGACTAACAATTGAAAAGCCAGTACTATGGTACCTTGGAGAAGCATGCATCTGTCTAAGGCTTAGTTTCCTTATTTGTACAATGGGAAAGATCTTAGACTTATCACCTTTAAATTTGAAACAGGGAGCTGATCATGGCTGCAATGGGGCTCATGAATGTGGTGGAGACAATCACTGAAAACCAAAATTGAACAGTAACATGATGGTTTAGTGTATAATTGCAGAAATGTCTATTGCTTCAGAAGGGCTAAACTTTGTGGACAATTATAAAAAATATATCTGGAGGAGGGATTTCATATGGAAATAGGAGGAAATAATGTTAGTGAGCTGGCTGGTGCAGGAAGGAAAGAATACTGATGAGTTGCTTGTGTGCAGTAGGAGGGTTTTAGATTTGACTTAGCTCAGGCAGGAAGTCAGACCCAGAAGCAGGCATGTGGTAGATTGTGGCAGGCAAGAGTAGGTTTACAGCACAGACCGGAGGTCAGGAAAAAAAGCAGAGGACTAGGGGAGCCCACACTAGAGGCATGGCAGGGTTTTCCTGCATATTTCCCCTGGGAAAAGAAGGAAAGAAGGAAAGACCAAGAGACCTCTCAGAGAGAGGTACCATTGCAACTTGGAGATGCTCACAGACCAGCATTTCAAGGCTGGGGAACAGGTTGGGGTAGAGGAAACCCGGACAATGAAGAGGAAACTGTGTAGCCTGAAGATGAGGAGCAACAATTTTTCCCAGCCTGCCTTCCATGACACACTCGTCTGTACAGTGTAACGAAATGTTTTGAATTTAAAAAATGGTGTGTGTGTGGGGGAGTTGGTGACTGCTCCATGAACGTGCTGCATAGAGTGATGCTTCTTGAAGTGAACTTCTGTGCACAGCAGTGGATCAAAGGCTCCGAGAAGGTCTGCAGTAAAAGGAACTGGTTGTAAGGAAATGTTCACTCAAATACCCAAATACAACATCCATTCAAAGAAAGTACACAATTGTCTTGAAGGGCTAATGTTCTCAGGAACAGTGTAGGATCAAGCAGAGATAAGTCATTTTTCCATCTCATAGCTCAGGTTCGTAAAGACATCTACCCTCTGGACTTTCTACTTCCCGAAGCAAAGATTAGGAGCGCGAAGAAGTAACTGGCCATCTCTACATGCCTTGCCCCCGAAATTAGGTCAGCGTTCTTTAGTTGGAAGTTCAATGAGAAATTCAGCCAGAGAGAGTGTCTACTCAGCGTTAGTTTTAGCAACACAGAGCCACAGATGAAGATTAAATGAGAATAGTCTCAAATAGTTGCTTCTTGGTCTGGTATAAAACTTTTCGAGCAACCACCATGTATTAGGCACTGGTGACTGAGTGAACAAAGATGTGTAGAATATCGTCTTGGTGCAGAAATCCACAGAAGCAGACCCTGAGACAGGGAAGCAACTGCGGTGGCTAAGTTAGGAGGTGGTGCTAGGCAGGAGTGGGTAAGTGAGGCAGAAATGGAAAGCATCCGGCAGTGCCTGATGGAGCAGATTTGCTGGGAAGTCCTGGGGGACAGTATAGAAGAAGCACTCCAGTGTCATTTCTCCTGAGAGGCAAAGGGAGCTGGGCATCTAACCATCAATGCTCCATCATTCTGTGTTGAGGATTGATTCTGGGCATGACTCTCTGGCCCTTCTACCTTGCCTTGTGGTCAGGGTGACTGAGGTCCCATGACCAGACCAGATGGTCCTAGGAGTAGAGAGCTGCAGGTGTTTATAGACAACAGCTTTCCTGTGTGGACGTGAGGGCCCCGAGGGTATGGGCAGACTATGACCTTGATTGCTGCAGATAAAGGGAACACTGTGTGTGAAAGATGGAGTCCCTCAGGAGCTAATGGGGTCTCACCAGGGGCTGAGAACCAGAAATAGCACAGAGACCCAGGTTCTGCTACAGGTTTCCAGCTGATTGCGTCTCATCACACATCCTGTTGGACTCTGACCCCCTGTTCTCACACTGAGGCATTTTAACTGTGGTCATTGTTTATATAAGTTATTTTCCCTTGAGTTCACTGAAGCAAAGCACTGTCCTGGCAGGAGAGCACTGTCCATGCCCCTGGTCTGGGACAGACTATGCCCTCAGTGTGGCAGGGGGACCCAGGACTTTGAGGTATAGCTTACTGCCCTCGACAACGGGAGCACTACACAAGGCCAATGGAGTGTCCTGGTAGAGGGTGTGGGTCTGGCTGGACTGTAGAGCCCCTAAGTCTTACCCTTTCCCCATTACAGAGTGTTCCTGGGTAGAGGGATGCTTAATGTAGGGCAGTGGTACACCTTCTGACATATCTGCTGTGACCTTTATTTTCTAGGAGACAAACTTGCTTTTAGTAACCACCAGGTAATAGTCAGAACTAGTCCTATTTTCTTGATATTTTCCTCTTTAGTTCTAGAATGAACATTAAATTATAAGAATAAATTTCAACTTAAAAGATACTATTCAAACACAATTACAGTAAAACTTTGGATTGCGAGTAACTTGTTCTGCAAGTGTTCCACAAGATGAGCAAACAGTTCTAATAAATTTTAACTTGATAAATGAGCGATGTCTTGCAATATGAGTAGTATGCAATGCCAAACATCACATGATCACAACTAAGGCAACGGTTTTTGAAATTCGCTTTGATATACAAGTACTTTGGATTTCAAGCATGTTTCCAGAACGAATTATGCTCACAAACCAAGGTTTTATTGTGGTGCAGTTTCTCAGATGTGGACTCAACTTTCTACACTAAAATAAGTCACTTCATGATTTGCATCTGTTTCATTTAAAATTTTAAACACAAATAAAAACTGTAAGT
Organism: Paguma larvata; assembly: GCA_030068075.1. Classification (NCBI taxonomy): domain Eukaryota; kingdom Metazoa; phylum Chordata; class Mammalia; order Carnivora; family Viverridae; genus Paguma; species Paguma larvata. Next base: position 4,075,583 of record CM057844.1, on the reverse strand, counting down.
GGTTGCATAGAACAATAGAACTGAAGTAACTGAAGGTTTGCTTTTTCACCTTATAACCACTGTGCTATCATGGTTTATTCAGAATCTACTGTTAATATGTGCATACACAGTGGCCCAGGTTGGGGATGTGGTTGCATCTGAAGCAAAGTGAGTTCATACAACTCTGAGCCTGGGAACGCTTGTGTACGAAACAGCCTGGAGCTGAGTCCATGTGGGTCAGGGGCCGACTGTATGACAGAATTCTTAGAACCAGCTTCCATGTAGAACACAATATTTAACAAAAGATAATAAGAAAAATGTGCCAATTTGAAGCTTACACACACATATGTAATTGAAACTCATCAATGATCACAGTCATTATTGAGGGCTTTGTTCAACTCAAGACTTTTTGTTTTCAGAGAGGAGTATTTTCTTTCTGAAGCTGTTTAGATTTGCTGGGCCATAGTTATAATAAAAAGCAGAATTTTCATCAACATTAGTATTGCTTTTGACCTTTGTCCCCAATGCCCTGTCCTTAGCACACTACTGACTCACAGGGCTATTGTGAGGATCAAGTAAACTGACACAAGTAAAGCACCTAGAAGAGGGCGTCCAGTTAGCTATTTGTTTGTTTAGAAGATGCAAATTCCAATTCTAGAAGGATCCAGAAGCATCTCGAGAAGGGCTGTCCATAAGTCACAAAAATCGTTACATTAAGAAGGTAGAAATAGTCAAGATTCTCCTAAAAAAATAATATTGGGGGACTTCACCTACCAGATAGCAAGAACTATCACAAAACTATAGTAATTAATTAGTGTTATATTGGCACAAGAACAGGCAAATAGACCAGTGGTACAGAACAGGGAGTTGAGAAACAGGCTCATGGATATCGGAAACTTGGTATATGACAAATCCCTCTGTAGAGTATGGACCATTTAGTAAATGGTGCTGGGCCAACCATTTAAGGATACGGGGAAGAATGAAATTAATCCCTCTCACAACCTACTTGAACTTAATTCTAAATGGATGAGAAAAAATGACAACTGTAAAACTTCAACATTTTTTCAAAGAAATTATAGGATGTTTAACCTCAGTATAGAAAAGATTTTCTTATACAACAGAAAAATAGTCCTATCCACAGGTGAAAAGATTGAATAAATAAGAGGTGAGGAAATATAAGATTCTCCAGTTCATTTGTAATCAGTGAAGTGCCAATTTAGGTGATCATGAGGTACTATTCTACGTTCCCTGGAGTGGCAAAAATGAAAGAATCTGATAGAAAGCCTTGGTGAAGATGTGATTTGCTAAGAACAACCCAACACCGCTGGTGGGTCTGTAAGTCAGTGCAACCACTCTGCAAAATTGTTGGGTGCCATCTTGGAAATACGAGTTCTGCATTTCCTGTGATCCAGCAATTCCACTTGTACTTAGTACATACCCTAAAGATACTCTTGTACATTACAGCAGGAGACAGGCACAGGAATATTCACAACTTCATTGTTCTATTTTTGAAAAATTTTTATTGTGAAATGCAACACACTTACAGAAAGTGAAACTCCCCTTAGTCACCACTAGGTAACTTGTTAGAACATTACCACATCCAGAAGATGCCTGCATTCATCTTCTGGTAACCATTCCCTAAGTAACCACTCTGTGGGTTACTGTTGTAACTATTTTTTTTTTTACTTTTATTCATTGTTTTATCAACTATGTAGGAATCCCTAACATGTAGTTTTCTTTTGCCCATTTTTGAACAGTCTATAAATAGAATCATTCACTATGTATTATTTTACATCTGTATTTTTTATTGCTCAACATTATGTTTTTAAGACTCATCCATATTATGATGTGGTGGCTATAGTTCATTTATTTTTATTGTTTGTATAGTATTCTATTGCATGCTTATACTTCAATTTATTTATTCATTCCATAGTTCATGGACATTCGAATTGTTTCAGTTTTTTGCCTAATATAAACATTATATTAAATTGCATTTCCTTGATTACTGATAGAGTTGGACATTTTTCACATGTATATTGGTTATTAGGATTCCCTTTTGTGACATGGTTATGCAAAATGTGTTTTTGGTTCATAAGATTGTCTGTCTTATTGAAATTAGTTTGAACTTTCAGTTTTATGTGACTGAAATATCTTCTTCCACTGTGTAACTTGTTTTTTCAGTCTCTTAATGATGGTTTTTGATGACTAGAATTCTCATTTCCCTTAATGATCAGTACATTTTTGCATCTTGTTTAAGAAATCTTTCTTCATCCCAAGGTAAAGGAGACAGTCTCTCATGATACCTCCTAAATGCTTTGTATTATTATAATTTTTTGTCTTTCATTTTACTTTTCATTTAGAACTCCCCTGGAATTGAATTTGTGTATGGTGTGAGGTAGGGGTCCAATTTCATATTTTCCTTTTGGATGCTCAATTGTCTCAGCCACATATATCTTAAATCTGTTCCTTCTCCCAATGTCTTCCAATTTTACTTTTGTCAAAAATCAAGTATCCCTATATAGCTGGGTCTTTTCAAGAACATTCCATTCCATTAACCTATTTATTTATCCTTTAACCAATTTTATGCTCCTTTAACTAATATAGTATTATTTTAAGTATTGATATTGGGTAGAGCAAGTCTACCTTCCTCTTTCTTCTTCAGGAGGATCTTGACTGTTGTTGGTCCTTTTCATTTCCATATAAATTTTAGAATCTGCTTGTTGGGTTAATTGGGACTGCGTGAATGTACATTAGCTTAGGGTGTAATGGGTTTTTTTTTGTGATATCAATCCATGAATAAGATGGCATTTATTTAGGTCTTCCTTAATTTCTCTGAACAGAATTTGTAGTTTTCTGCATAGAAGCCTTGAAATGTTTTGTTAGATTTATTTTTAGATTTAATTTTAGATTTATATATATATATATATATATAATTATATATATATCGCACTTCCCCCAAGTGCAAGAATGCAGATGTAATGGTGTCTTTTTCTTTTAATTTTATATTCTGTTTGTTACTGGTATAGAGAACTGCAATTGATTTTTGTATATTGATTTTACAATGAGCAACCTTGTAACACTCTTTTATTATTCTAATCTCTTATATTCTTCCAGTTTTCCATGCATACAGTCATATTATCTGGAAAATAATAATAATTTTGCTCCTTCCTTTAAAATCCCTATGCCTTATATATATTACCATGAGGGTGTTTAAAAAAAAAATGCTACTTAGACCCCATCCCCTGAGATTCAGATTCAACTGGTCTGGGTTAGGACCCTGGATTGTGCATTTCTAATAAGGTGATGCTAACATTCCAGAATTACCTTGGGGAGCTTTTAAAAATTACTGATTGCTGACCCCATCTGGAGAAACCCTGATTAATTTGGTCTGGAGTAGGACTGTGGCTCTGATGTCACCTTTTTAAAAAGCTCCTCAGGTGATTTTAGAACCACCATTAGTGGGAAGCCAGATTTGGAGATATAAAAATTATTTTAAAACGCATCCTTTGCTGTCCTGAAATGAAACTCATAGACAGTATAACTTACACAATCACTAAAAAATATAGAATAATATTCTTTTTGTAATTTAAAGGAAAAATAAGAGGAAATTAAAAAGTCACTTTTGGTAACAATATATAATATATAGTTGATAGGTAAATTTTTGGGCGCAGTTTTCTAAAAGACGTGATGGAAGGGGTCAGGTGTTTGTCTCATATGAACTCATAGCTCCAAATCTGACCCAGCCTGAAGTGTGGTGTGAGTCACTCAGACACCACAAGCTATATGGCCATTATGCCATGGTTTTCTTTTTTCTTTCTTTTTTCTCTTCTGTTTTTAAAATATTATTTATTTTGAGAGAGAGAGAGAGAGAGAGAGAGAGAGAGAGCAAGCAGGGAGGGGCAGAGAAAGGGATAGAGAGAATCCCAATCAGGCTCCACGCTGCCAGTGCAGAGCCGAGTAAGAGGCTCGATCTCACAAACTGTGAGATCATGACCTCAGCTGAAGCCAAGAGTCAGGGGCTTAATCCATTGTGCCACCAAGGCGCCTCCTCCTGCCACTCCCCCCCTCCCCGCCCAGTGCTATGATTTCCTAAGCCAGTGAAAATTCTAGGTAAAGTTCCACACAGAACAAAGCACCTTGACTCACACTGTGGCTGGATTCCTACACAATTCAGCATCCATTAAACCAGACAGTAACACTTTAGGCTCCTGTGTCAGATAGGGTTGGGGGTCTAGGGTCGGGAATTATAAACAAGTGTCCCCAGACATGCATTTCAGGCTGAATTTTAGGCATTTCCAAACTCTAGTCTTCCTTCCCCCAAGTGCAAGAATTCTCTCCACTCTCATTAAGCAACCGCAAACGCCCTCTGCACCCCTGCCCTCCCCACTCCGCAATTTTCTCAGTATATTCCCTTGAATACGGACGCGGAAGGCAAGAGCGAAGAGGGTCTCACTGATACTCTCTGTGCTGGAGCAGCACAGTGCAGAACACCGCAGGTGCATTCATTTGTGGGCCACAGGGGATAAATGACTCCCATCTCCCCCTATATCCACCTTGTGCAAGGGAGTGGAGAAAGACTGTAGGTTCCAGGGCAAGCCCAACTCTCACTGGAAGTTCAGATTTAGTTTCCCTTCTCAGAACATGCAAAGTGCCCCTCACTCTCAATGAGACAGACTAAAGAACTTCCTTCACACTCACTGCACCCGCGCCCACTCCCCCAATTAAACCTGGGAAACATTTAGCAATCTCTAGTGCCCTCTGGTGGCCAGTACTTGTCATGCCCGGTAACAAGAGTTTAATTTTTACTGTTAAAAAACCTCAACAAACAGGCATTATGCTAAGTGAAGTAAGGCTGGTACAAAAGACAAATGGGGTATGATTTCTCTTTATGAGGCACCGGAAGTAGTTAGAGTCCCAGAGACAGAAAGTAGAATGGTGGTTGCCAGGGACTGAGGGGAGGGGGAAATGGGGAGTCATTCTTTAATGAGTATAGTTTCAGTTTTGGAAGAAGAAAAAGTTCTGAATATGGATGGAGATGATGTTTGCACAACAGTGTGAGTGTGCTTAATGCCACTGAATTGTACACTTGAAATGGCTAAGACAGTAAATTTTATATTATGAGTATTTTAACAACCCCTACACATGAAAAATTTCAGCCTATACGAGTTTATAGAATGAAAAATTCATTCTGTCCTGCATTTTCTTCCCTCATTCCAAACTTGCTGCACTCCAGGGAGATGTATCCACCCATTTTCTATGCATTGGCACATTATATGTGTGCATATTATATATGTATTTGTTTCCTTATGTGCATACAGAAATGTAGACATCTAGAACTATATATATATATATATATATATAGTATGTGTATATACGAAATATATTTTATATGTATCTATAGACATAGATATTTCATATATGTTTATATGTATACTTTATATTTCTATATATTTTAAAAGTTTGTGCATACAGACATATATAAAATATATGCACATGTTATAGACATAAAAACTTCAGGTAAGTTTTAAAATATAAAAGGAATCTGTGTTACCACCGCATAATATTTTACAGTGTGCATGTAGCCTGCTTTATTTGACCTCCTCCCCTACTGATGGACATTTCAACCGTTTTTTTTCTCTCCCCTTTACAAGAGCATCTTGTACATGTAACTTGGTGCACACATGTGAGGTTTTCTGTAGGAGAGTCACCCAGACGCTTCCAACTTCCCTTCAAGTCAGAAACTTGAATCTGCAATGCAAAAGCTTGTACAAAGGAGAGGTTGGAGATGACTGCATGGTGGGAGTGAGGTGAGGGGCCAGGTTTACACACTGTGAGTGGAAGGAAAGGACTAGACAAAGGTCAGGGTGGGAAGTGTGGTGATTGTTTGAACCTGTAGCTGCACCCCCAGCCCTGAAGTGTGTTTTTATTTTTATTTCTTTATTATCATTTTTTAATTTAAGTGTAATTCACATACGGTGTTATATTAGTTTCAGGTGTCCAACATTGTGATTTGGCAACTCTATACCCTACTCAATGCTCCCCACAATGTGTGTAGTCACCGTCTGTCATCATACAAAGTTATACAACATTATTGACTATGCTCCTCATGCTGTACTTTTCACCCCTGTGACTTATTTATTTTATAACTGGAAGTTTGTGCCTCTTAATCCCCTTTATCTATTTCACCCATCCCCCCACCCACCTCCCTTCTGGAAACCACCAGTTTGCTCTTGGTGTGTAAGAACATATTTCTTGGTTTGTTTGTTCATTTATTTTGTGTTTTAGATTCTACATATACGTGAAGCCATACAGTATTTGTCTTCCTCTGACTTATTTCACTTAGCATACTGCCCTCTAGGTTCATCTATATTGTCAGAAGTGACAAGATGTCATCCTTTTTTTCTGGCTGACTAACAATTCATTGCATATATATACAACACATCTTCTTTGTCCATTCATCTATCTTTTTATAAGTTTGTTATTTAATTAATTAATTAGTTAGTTAATTAAGGGACAGAGACAGCACAAGTTGGAGAGGGGCAGAGAGATGGGAGAGAGAGAATCCCAAGCAGGCTTTGTGGTGCCAGCACAGAGCCCCATGTGGGGCTAGAACCTATGAAGCCACAAGATCGAGACTGAGCTGAAACCATGAGTTAGGCACTTAACCAACTGAGCCACCCAGGCACTCCATTCATCTATCTTTTTAATTAAAAAAATAGACAATACTTTCATGTGGTTCAAAATTCCAAAGCCACAAAAGGATGTATAGTGACATGTCTCCTACCCCAGTCTTCCAGTCACACAGGCTCCACAGGGTCAACCATTGTCATTGATCTTTCTGTATCCTTGTAGAGATTGTTTATGTGTGAACCAAAAACAACCCAAAAGAAGCGTTCTCAAGAACTATCAATAATTGTACACTGAACACATAGTTCTACACCTCTTTTTTCATCAAACAATGGGAGAGATTACACCAGTCTGAGGAAAAACACCTTCTCCATTCCCTTTTTGTGGCATTTCATTAGGTGGATGTGTCATAATTTATTTAACCCGTCCCCCCTTGGTAGACACCTAGGTTGTTCCAATCTTTGCTATCACACCCGATGCTATGGAACTGCCCTGTCCTATTGTCATTGTGCCCATGCGTGAGGACATATAGAGGATTTGTTCCTAGCAGTGGAATTGTTGGCTGAAGTGTCTGTGCGTTTTAAGAGGAGTTGCAAGTTTGTACCCATCCTCTGTTTATGATGGTGTCTATTTCATCTTCACCAAAATGATGTTGTGATATTTCATATTTGGGTAAGTGAAAGACAGTATCTCCATGTGTGTTATTATGACACTGTTTTTTATTGAACATGGTCAAATATCTTCTCAAAAACTGATGAGGGGCCCCGGAGTTTGTCTCCTTTTTTCAATTTTAATTTTTTCAGTATTTTCTTTTCTTTTCTTTTAAGTAATCTCTACAGCCAATATGGGGCTCGAACTTATAACACTAAGATCCAGAGTTGTATGCTCTACTGACAGAGCCAACCAGGTGACCCGGTCTCCCCTTTCCTAGATGCAACTTGTGTGCTGGTCTGCGTGACCTGCTACCTTTATGCAAGAAGGAGACTAAGGGGCTCCATCCCTGGGGTCAGTACGCCTCAGGGCATTACAAGCATTTTAGAGAAGAAAGTGGATCTTTTCTCTTCTCCCGTCCATCTTGTGGTCCTCTCAAGTGATGCCGTCTTCCCATTATCCCTTGATCAATCCCTCCTATCTCCATCTTTGTTATGCCATCTGTCCCCATGGCCAGGTGCATGGACCATTCCAGAGGAATCTCAAGTTGTGGGAATCAGCAGGGGAGGAGGCCTGGGTTGTATGTCCCTCCTTCCACGGCTCTTGCTTGCTGTCTTCTACTCTACAGATGCGTGATACTCTCATGTCCCCTGGCCACTGCCTTTTCCAATAGCATGAGTGATTCTCACAGTTAGTAAGAGCTATATGCTCCTGCACATTCTTGCTCTCTCCTGGCCTCATGCTTTTGCACACGCCATCCCCACTCCCTGTAAGGCCCTCCTCAAGTCCAGCATGGGTGTGGTCAGTCCTGTGAAATCACTCCCCTGTCTTGCACATGTCTGTACTTCTCTTGCGGCACCTGTCACCTACTGTGTAACCTGCTCCCTTGCCCTCTTCCCCTCCCACAATCATGAAGGGGGTAGGATCCCAGTCTGAGTTATCTTTGTAACTCCAGTGCCCAGCACAGTGCCTGAGGTACAGGAGATGTGTGTTCTTGCAGCCTCTGGCCACACCAGGAAACCTTTCTCATTTCTCTGGCAAATTGTATCATCACTGCGGATGTCATGTCCAGCATGGTGACTATTGTCAATAAAACTGTACTGTATATTTGAAAGTTGCTAAGGGAGTGGATCTTAAAAATTCTTATCACAAGAAAAAAGAAGTAACTGTGTGTGGTGATGGATGTTTTCTAGACTGATTGTGGTGATCATTTCCCAATATACACAAATATCAAATCATTCTGCAGGTATACCTAAGCAAACGTAAGTCAATTATATCTCAATTTTTTAAAAAAGGAAGTTGTATCATCAAATATTAGCAGGTCTTAAATGGTTAAGAAGAAAATTAACACCTGTACTGATTCTATTTTCTTATTTTTTCTTTCTTATTGTTCTGGCATTTGGACTCTTGGTCCTAGAGACACTGCCCCTCCCAGGGTAGATTGTTCCTAAAGAGGGAAAATGAATCCCCCATGAGTGAACCTTTGAGGTACAGTTGTCCCTTGAACAATGGGTTTGAACTGCTAGGTCCATTTATATATAGATTTTATCCAATAAATAATAATATAGGATTATAAACATATTTTCTCATCCTTATGATTTTCTTACTAACACTTTTTTTCTCTAGCTTACTTTATTATAATAAGAAAGTATAAAATACAGAAAATATACAAAGTATGAGTTAATCGACTATGTTATCAGTAAGGCTTTTGGATTTTTTTAATGTTTATTTATTTTTGAGAGAGACACAGACAGACAGAGTGCAAGCTGAGGAGGGGCAGAGAGGGAGGGAGACACAAAATCCAAACCAGGTTCCGGGTCCCGGGTTCCAGGTTCCAGGTTCTGAGCTGTCAGCACAGAGCCCAACATGGGGCTTGAACTCACAAGCTGTGAGATCATGACCTGAGCCAAAGTCAGATGCTTAACCCACTGAGCCACCCAGGCACCCCTGTAAGCCTTTTGGTCACCAGCAGGCTATTAGTAGTTAAGTTTTGGGGGAGTCGAAAGTTATATGTGATTTTGGTTGGGGAAATTGGTGTCTCAACTTATACATTGTTCAAGTGTCAACTGTACGAACCAGCTAATCCAGAGCCCACATCCTCAACCATCACCTTTGCCAAACTCTCTCAACAAGCCAACATTGCCCCCTGAACTAACTCACCCTTGGGCGAAGGTGCCGGGTGACAGGGGACCACCCCTACTGCCCAGAGACCACCAAAACTATTTAAATGCTCCAATCTTAAGCTTACCCAGTTACCGACCTTGCCTCCACCATTCCTTCCTGTGAAAACCCCAATAAAGACTCTGGGCCATGTTGTCTCACTCTCTTGCCTCCTGGTTGATGTTGATGCTTTCCCACGTGGCCCCATGAAGCCCACCATCTGCTTCTAGGGATCTATAACCATAGATGTCTTCCTTCATGACAATCCTTTCCATGTCTATGTGTCTTGCCATGCCTGACTAACACAAATCCCATGTCCGTTTTTAGAAAAGCCTGGAAGTGGCTTTCTGTTATGGTCCCATGCAAAGGGTTTTGTTTTTTAGGGTCTTCACCTTGTACTACTGTCTTCTAACTTCTCCAGCTTCCTCCACTGGCCCCAGTGAGAAACAGTCATCAAATTTTGAAGGAAATCAAAGGAATGAAATTGGGGACCCAGCTGCTTTCAGCCCTTGGTTGATGGTTGAAGAACCAGGTAGGAAATGCATTTCTGCCTTCTTCTCCTTCTTCTTCCCCTCCTCCTCCTCCTTCTTCTCCTTCTCCTCCTTCTTTTTGTTCTTCTTCTTGTTCTTGTTCTTCTCCTTCTCCTTCTTCTTCTTCTTTTCAAGAAGAAGTAGAAATGACAAAAGCATGACTGAGGGGAAATTATCTTTCATCAGGCTTCCCATGACCTGGAAGGTGCTCTACATTTGGGATTTATCTTTGCACATTGACTGTTTTCTTAACTTGTGGGGTTCTTGAAAACACAGTTATTACAGATTGAAAACTTTACCCAGGTGCCCCTTGGGACATCTTGGATGATGTCATTTAATCTCTGCAACCACCCTCTGGAGTGGCCATGATCAACCTCTCTTTCACTGCTGAGAAAACAGGCTGAGAGGAGTCCAAGGGGGCACTTGAACTTGGAATCAGTCTAGAGGACTCAGGGGCCTCAGGCTGTCCTTGCTCCATCTGCATTTCCAGTGGGAAGGGCAGTAGCTCTTTGCCACGTAGTGCCATTGTGGCAGTTTTTACACATTTGAATTGTAGCGAATGTGAAGTAGTAAGATACACATATATTAATAACATTTTACTTTTTGCACAAGGCTTCAAATAATTGTCAAGAAGGGCTTTGGGTTAGACTGTGTTTACCAAAGATGGCTACATTCATGTCTCCATATTGCCTGCCCTTCTTCAATGTGATCTTGTCACTTTTCATCAAGAGGTGGCATCTGGCTTAGTGACTAGCTTGTCACAATAAGATGTGGCAGAGGCGATGCTGCGTGGCTTCTGTTACTAGGTCAGAAGAAGCCCTGAAGCTTTACCTGAGTTTCTTGGGGCTCTCCCTCCTGGGATGCTCTCTCTCAGAGCCCAGCAATGTGTTTTGAGACACCCAAGACAAGAGGTTAGTGGAGGGGCTCTGGTCAGCAAAACCAACTGAGTCTCGGCTCTTGAAACCTTATGCCCCATATGCCAGTCATGGGGTGAGTGAGCTTCTCTAGGGCTCCACAATCCCACTGTTCTGGGACCGCAGATGTCTTAGGCAGAGCCCAGCCATCCTGTTTTCACCCTGCCTGAATTCTGGAGCCACAGAATCCATAAGACGAGACTACATGAAATGCTGGCTGTTTTGCACCTCTAAGTTTGGAGTGGTTTGTTGATCAGCAATAGATAATTGGATCAGGCCTAAAATCACATGTGGAGGGGGTAGGGAATTGCAAATTGTAGAAACTGTAGAGTTGACACCTTCGTGCCCAGACTCAAGGTGGCTACACTTTGGTTAAAATCAAAAACACCTTCTGCCCGTTGTCTTGAGGTTTGAATTATGGGAGGATTTCAAGGAGTATTCATCTGATAAAAATGCTGTTTTCTTTGTAAATTTTCTCTTCAATCCTCCCTCCTTCCCTCTCTCCTTCCCTCTCTTCCATCCTTCCTCCTTCCTTCCTTCCTTCCTTCCTTCCTTCCTTCCTTCCTTCCTTCCTTCCTTCCTTCCTTGGCATTCAGAAAGCAGTTCAGATAGATTGCTACAGGGAGGTGCAGAGAGGCATGAGACTCTAGTTCCTGAGTTTTTGCAGGGACCTGGCAGGAGGCTACAGTGCTCTGGGTGGAGATCTGCATGGGTGAGGTTTGCATCTAGCTGCTGGGCTGCCCAGGGAGGCCTCCAAATACTGCTTGGAAACCAGTAAAAGCTGTAATGTGTTTCCCAAGCACTGTAGTGAAGTGGAGACATGGTGATAATCAGTCCTTCCCCAGCAAAGGGAAAATGCTTCCATTTCATCATCTGTGAGATCTGGTGGCCAGTGAGACTGCTTTTCACTAACCTGGGTGGAGAAGAAGGAACCTCATTTCCTGCTTCCCAAGGAAAGCCCTGTGTAACTGAAAGTTTCAGGTTCTTGGCATGTTCCAGTCTGAGAGTGCTACTGTATTGCTCATAGATGGTGATGTGGATGGTGCCCCCTGGAGGTGTGCAGTGGTCAGCCTGGGCAGCCAATAGGCTCCAGTCCAGAATGGGTTGATGAGTTGTTCAAAGAAAGAGCCTTTGTTACCAGATATATAGGTTTTATTTGCAGAACTTGTGTCTTTTAAACAGAAAAGGCTTGAAAAGCCTGAAGAAATAAAAAACATTCCATTCACCCCACACTTCTCTCTTCCCTAGACATTGAGTATTTTCCAGATGTTCTTACTCAGGCCTCTCTACAGATAATCACAGAGACCTGGTTCTTCACACTCCATCAGCAGGAAGGAGGGAACACATACAGGGTTCTAGACATAGGCAGCATGGGACAAAGGGGGCCACCTCAAAGGCCAGGGTGGCCTCATAGTTGATTTCCAGGACTGGATCCATAGGGACACCTGCATTCTCAAGCCACCAGGCTTCACTGCCTCCAGGGTCAGAAGGAACAGACATATCATGCCCCTTAGCTTCTCCTCGAATGAGCCCTGCAACCCGGCACCTCTGGACATGGCTTCCTATTCTGAGCTTTGGTCCCTCTATGGGAGCACTGATTAGCAGTAGATTCTTGTTATTCTTGGTAGCTGATTTTCTATAAGGTCATTGCAAACATGGAATGAGTGGGTAGATGACTGAGCCATTGCTCCTGGTGGAAATACAGGGTTAGCTTTCCGCAAGCCTCTGGTCACATTTCATCAGCTGATCAACAGATAACTTCATTTTGTGTGTGTATCTGTTTAAAGATGCCTTACTGGGGTGCCCGGGTGGCTCAGTTGGTTAAACGTCCGACTCCTGATTTTGGCTCAGGTCATGATCTCATGGTTCATGAGTTTGAGACCCGCATTGGGCTCTGCACAGACAGCAAGGAGCCTACTTGGGATTCTCTCTCTCTCTCTCTCTCTCTCTCTCTCTTTCAAAATAGGAAAACTAAAGAGAAAGGCCACTTGTTTTCTCTGTGAGATCTGGGACAAGAAACCAGAATGGGAGCATGCACTTTGGGCAACCCAAATTTTTTCCTGTTCCCTGAGTGACTGTGAATAACCAAGCAGATGCTTCGAGTATGGATTTTGAGATTGCAAAAAAAAAAAAAAAGTTTGCAGATAGCCAAATTTGGAAATAATGAGGGTTGACTGCAGTTTTACTTACTTGTTATTTAAAACAATGTCCATTTTCAGTTTGTACATTCACCATGGTCCCATGTCTCAAACGTGAATGCCTCTGGGGGTCACATAAGGGTCTAGAGGCACAGAGAATACAGGCCTCATCTCAAGGATGAGCTGTGACTGCCCTGTTCCGGCTGGTTCTTGCTGTGGGGCTGTAAGCCCAATTTGGGAAAGGGAGTTGGGGTGCCACAATTTTTCTTGGGAAGGGGAAACTGGGGTTACAGAGATTTCATGTTTATTTTAAGGATGCTGATGGAGATTATGGAGGGCTAGGTCTCCCCCTGTTTAATTCCTTGGTGCTACCGAAGGGACTCTATTTTGTCAGAGTCCCTGATTTTTCATGAGAAAGCTGGATTCCAGATTTTTATCTGAAATATCAGGATTTTAAAATATAGTGAATTAATTAAAAAAAAAACCCTAAAACATTGGGGGCTCCGGAGGGCTCAGTTGGTTAAGCATCCGACTTCGGCTCAGGTCATGATCTCGTGGTTTTGAGTTCTTGAGTTCGAGCCCCACATTGGACTCTGTGCTGAGTCCTGAGCTGAGACTCAGAGCCTGCTTCAGATTCTGAGTCTGAGCTCTGAGATTCAGATTCTGGCTCTGAGCTCAGAGCCTGGAGCCTGCTTCAGATTCTGTGTCTCCCTCTCTCTCTGCCCCTCCCTTACTCACCCTCTGTCTCTGTCTCTCTCTCTCTCTCAAAAATACATAAACATTAAAAAAAAAACAAAACAAAAACAAACCTGTAACATTGTGCAAGCCAAATAGAACAGAAGTCACCTGGGCATGAGTCTGCTATGTTCGTAACTCCCGTTGTCACCTAGGATATAGGTAAGAGGCTAATGGTAAGCTCAGGTGATCTGCAGGACTATTACCTGCCCATTCACTTTGCTGTTGTTGCTTGTATCCATCTACATTATCCGCAAATATTTCTGCTTTAAGAAAAGACTGAGGGGCACCTGGTTGACTCAGTCAGTTAAGCGTCTGACTCAGGTCAATACCTCATGGTTTGTGAGTTCGAGCCCTGTGCCCAGCTCCGCAGCTGGCAGCATGGAGCCTGCTTGAGATTCTCTCTCTCCCTCTCTCTCTGCCCCACCCCTGCTCATCCTGGTTTTTGTCTTTCTCAAAATAAATAAACTTAAAGAAAAAAAAAGACTAATATTGGAGGGGACGATGTGAATTTTTGAGCATATCAAGAGCAGAATTGAAACTCCTGCCTTCAGTGGGATACTGTAAGGGTTTATGTATAATAAATTAACATAACCCTAGCCGATAGCTGCTAAAGACTGGATTATGCCAATAATGAGGAAAATATAACTTCTACACAAAGAATGAGATTTCCCTAGCACTTTCAAGTATATCTGGGTCGTTCCAATAAGTGGCTTTTTTTTTTTTAATCTTGCACTTCACAGAAAGCATTCTGTGAGGTTATGTCCACAAAAACAAATGTCCTTTTTTTTTCTTTTTCTAACAAAAGCACAGTAATGAAAGATAAGGATTAAGTTACACCATGGCTACAAGGATTGTCAACAAGCCTTTAGAGATTTTCTTTTTCTGTCGTAATCAGTTAATGAATTGGAGTTTTCTACCGAGCTCATAGAAGGTGGCTTTTCAGATCTTGGGCAGAAAATCAGAGAGACACTTTTTCCATGAGGAATGTCGAAGGGCTTCGTTTGGTCTTGTAGCTACACATAGACTCAGTCGGGTCCAGGACTAATCTTGCTAATTACCACAGGTGGATTTTTGACCCGAGGAAGAAAATAAGGCTCCGGGGCACTTCTCTGTGACCGCCTTGGGACCCTTCAGAAGTGATGAGCCGCTAATCTGAAAGCCGCTTGGGTTATAATGATTCTCGAATGGGCTTTTATGTGGACCAGCAACATGACCTAAGGCAATGGGGACACCAGAGAGGACACATTTTATGCAGCTTGAGATGTGAGCAGGGAGCAAACGTGATTGCAAAGCAAAGTCCCACTGCTCTCTTTCAAACATTATAAAGTGGCTTCTGAATTATGATAGTGCATACTTGTGCATGAATTTTACTTAAACTTCGCATTTTGGGAACAACCCGAGATTGTACTTGCTGTGACCCAAGTGGATCTGGATATTTTATGTACATAAGATCTCACTTATTTGACCTTTTCAGGGAACTAAAGGGGTAGGAGTGACTGTTGTCCCCATTTTACAGGGGGAGTGACTGAGGTTGCCAAGTTAGCCAAGGATCTAACTGGGTCTTGAGCCCAAGTTTGATTCCAAAGCTTGTGGTTCTTGAGGCTCAGGAGATGATCGGGCCACAGCAGAAAAAGGGTGCCTTAGATGTGATGTGAACCACCTGACCTGTTCTTATAAGATGGGCCACAGGAGGACTCAGGCTGATAGGGCATTTGATGGAAAGTTCAAAGGGCTGAAGCTTATTTAGCACCATGTTTCTAACCACCTTGTAGATCTGCCTTAAGTCATGGGGATTGTTGTAAATGTACTACCAGTGTAAGAAAAAAACCCAACTCATTCCTGGTGTCATGTGATGAGCCATTTGGATCCATTACTTGATTAATAATGCCTGAGTAAGGAGATTCAGATTCTTCTTCATTTTTCTCTGGTTTCTATAAACTCCTCACCCTCTTCGTGGGGCCAGATGCCTTTACCGCCCTTACCTCCCCACACCTCCTTGGGAAATCTCCTGTGTCCATTTTCCTTTTGCTTTTGAATAGTCTTTTCCTGTCAACTGGATTCTTCCTATTACTTTTTCCATCAACATTGTAAAGGTTGAAAGAATTGTGTTGAGAACACTTACCACCTCAGTGCTACAATGAACATTTTGCTGTGTTGGTTTTATCACATATCTTCGCTCTCTCCGGGCACTCTCTAGCTAGCCATCCACCAATGCTTTGTCTTTCTTTAAATGTATTTCAGAGTAAGAGACGGACATTTACATTTCCTCTCTAGACTTTGGCCTGTGTGTCATGGACTGGTCTTCAAACACAGTTCTTTTTGGTTTCTTTTCTGCTAAGTAAAAATTTACTCATGGTGAAATGCATAATTCTTACGTATACTATGCAGCAAGCTTTTTTCATTTGCTTTAATCCATACTCAAAATCTCTTCTATTAAGAAAGCAAATCACATCTACCTTCAGTCCCACAAAATCTCCAGTTACTCTCCCATCTCTAATTACTGATCCATCTTTCTTTTTTCAAGAGATGCATTGCACTTGAAAGCACTGTCCTCATTTCTTTTCTCTCCACTCTTCTTGCACCCATCTGCCTCCTTTCCTACTCTCTCTTCCATGTTAACAGATGCTGCCAACAACCTCTGATCCCCAAATCCAAAAGACATTTTCCAGTGGTCAGTTTCCTTTAACCCTCAGTGGCCTTCACATTGACCTCTCCTTTCTTGGCATATATACTTCCTTGACTTCCTACTCTTTTGGTTTTCCTCTGGCCCTCTGCTGTCCATTCTTTCTCTCACTAGGGGTCATGTTCACCACCTTCTCCTCTAGAATTAAGTAGTAGAGTTGCTTAGGGTTCAGACTTTCTTATCACTCCACACTTTGTCTGAGATGATCACACCAACTTCTGCAGTTTCAATTTCTACCTGCACACATGCAACCCTCCAGTTCAGGTTCTGGCTGGCATCTCCCTTCAAGCTCTAGACCTATCTGCCCAGCTAGCATCTCCTCTTGGGTAGCTCAGGGGCACCCATAGTCTTCATGTCCCAAACCAAGCCAGCGTCTCTCCTCACACTGGTCCTTCTCCAGGGCCCCAACACATGGAGAGGCATTACCCAGTGCTGATGACCCAGGAGACATGAATGCTCTCCTTCACCTATTATCTAATCTATTATTCAAATCCTATTGATTTTGTGCTCAACAATGACTCCTTGATGCCACCTGCTGCTTCTCTCCACAGCAATAGTAAGGGTTCAGGCCTAACTAAGCTCCCTTCCCTCTCTTAAACCCATTCTTCACCCAGTAGCCACTTACCTAGTGCTCCCCTGCTTAGACTCTTCAGTGGGTTCCACTGCTTTCCATGATTAAGGGGATAGCTAGGAACTAATTGGTCAGACCCCTGCCTGTGTCTGCAGTGCACTTTATACCTTGCAACCTCATTGGCCATTTTTAGTTCCCCAATCATGCTTTGATCCTTCCCACTGCTGATCTCTACCTTCATCCTTTTCTCTTTGTCATCTTTGCCCCTCTTCCAGAAACCTCCACTCCGTGCATGCACCTTGCTCATGTAACTCCCTCCCTGATGTAATGTATCTCACATGTCACATTCCCCTGCTTTCAGATACTGAGCATAGCCACCTCTCACAATTCCTTGTGACTGATGTCCTCTTCCTCATGTAAGCATCCTGATGAGATCTTCATTTTTTGCTTTTGCTTTATCCTGGTGCAATGTCCAACACATATTAGCAGAGCACACGCTGTTGACCGAACACATGAAATTTCATTCTTCATATTATTTATCATTTTTTTTTAGAACGGAATGCACTAAATGGAACTAAGAAAGCCAAATTGGAGAATTAGTATAATAGCTGCTAGTTCAGATTAAAGAAGCTATTTTGATAAATCTAGGGATTGGGTTTGTAGGGTACGAAACAAAAGGCTCTCTCATGTCACCTCATTAAAAAAATTTTTGGACATGGTGGCCATGTACTCAGTGACTTAAAAGCATAGGCAGGAGGCCTGGATTCTGGTACTATCTCTGAGTAACTGTGGCTTTGGATAGGGGGAACACCTCCTTGTCATGCTGTTTTTCTCACTGGCAGAACAGGACAGTCACATGTCCCCTCGAGTCTCCAGGACTTATGAGGATGAGATGATATTTGTGCATCTTTGCAAAGCATTAAAATCACATTAACCTACTGGGAAGGGGACACTCATGCTTACGATTGGTATTCTACCAGGTTCTCCGGCTCTGCCTTGGACCAAAGTGGAGGGGTGCAGTGTGAGTCCTTCTACTTTGGAGACTTGAGAACTGGACCAAACCCATGTGTTACTATTACTGTTGTGTTGTCATGTTTGGCATCTCAGTAGGACTGGCTCTCGATAAACGTCAGTGATCCCTCCAAGTGTCTGCGGCTTGCGGTTGCTTTGGCTGAGGCTTCAGGCTGTGTGGTCCTGCAGAAGGGTGGTTTGGTCTCTGGTTTCTCCTGGGCCCACATGCTCCTGCAGAAAGGTGCCTCCCTCCTAACTCATAGGTTGCAGGTGACACAGGCCTGGGCTCTCCAGCAGGCTGCTGCCCCAAGTGCTGCTGGGAACTGCCATTCTCCTCTCCTCGTGGCGGAAACCTCACCATCTGCTCCGTGAGGAGGTTAATTAATGCAATTAACAACGAATGTCTTAATTGCAGATGTTTAGAGAGACACTTTACTATTATTATTGCTATTATTGTTTGTGTGCGACTCTCCACACACTTGGATGTCTCTTTATTAAAGCAAATAAAACCGTAATTAGGTACAGCCCAATTCAAACAGTGGCAGTGGCCTGCAGCAGGAAGCCATAATTCAAGAACAAGAGGCGTTCTCAACAAATATTATGTTGCCTGCCCGGTAACTGGTTGTGTGCCAGAGCCCTGTGAGCGACTCTGGAGAACCCTTCCCTGCCTTCCCCACAGCTCTGCCAGACAGGGTGAAGGGGACAGACTGTAGGGAGCCAGGTCCTGCCAGCATCCGCCTCAGGGGACAGGTCCCTGAACAAGCTGGGAGGCGAGGTCGAAGCTCAAAGACATGTACACATGCACACAGGTTAGGGATTCTGTTTCCCAGAAGGTTCCAGAAGGTCAGAATATGGGAATTATTTATAAAAAAAAGGCAGTTTACTGCACTCAAATTGTGGTTTTGGGAGATTAGGTAGGACTCCGAGATCAGATAGGCATTTTGAAGGGAAACAATCATGGAACACATACTCCGGGTCTTGACCATGGATCAAGGCCTTGACCATAGAGTCTTTGGTTGTATTTCCCAATAGCACAGACGGCTCACAATGTGCAGTCGGGTGCATCGATATGCTAATGACGGCCTCTTTAAGTGAAATTAATGCCCGGTTGTGCGAGTAGAGCCGCCCTTCATTATTCCTTGTGATATGAAGATGTGTCGGAGATTCTTCCCGGCCTCTCTGTGACACTCTTCATACAAAATTTATCTCTTTTATGGATTTGAAGCTCTTTCAGATACATATCAAAGACCTTTCCATGCCTCTACCATGCATAATATATTCTGCAACAGCTTATAATAAATCATCTTCCCTCTCTGACTGGTTAGCCGTGAGCAAACATGGCTATTGCTTTCACTGAAAGGATGTGAGATCCTCATATTTAATACTCTGTTTCTTGTGTTACCACTCTCTGTTTTTCCATCTTCCCTAGGGAGCCCCACAAAATGGCAAGGAGCTGGGATCGCCCCAACTACTATTCTGATTTTAAAGCCATTATATCGATGGTACAGAAAACATAAAGTGCTGTTATTTCACATTGAAAGAATCTTTTCCTTTGTCTTCCTTCCTGTTTTCACAAACAGACACAGTACAGGTACGCACGGCATTTTCAAAAGACAGTCAGGGAAAGGTAGACCATATTGCTGGTTGCATGGGAGCTGAGGACAGAAGGGCTTTGTG
Source organism: Paguma larvata (assembly GCA_030068075.1). Classification (NCBI taxonomy): domain Eukaryota; kingdom Metazoa; phylum Chordata; class Mammalia; order Carnivora; family Viverridae; genus Paguma; species Paguma larvata. The sequence continues at coordinate 4,055,904 of CM057844.1, read as the reverse complement.
GCATCTTAAAGAGAGCAACAAAAGAGAAAGACTGTCCAAAATGGCGGCCCCGGGCTAGGAATGGCACCATTGCCCCACTGGCTGCCCATGTGGGGAGGCAACTCCCCATCTGGTGGCATGGGGGGAAAATCCTCCATCACCAGAGTTACTGATGCAGAATAAAAACGATTAGGCTTTCTGATGCTCATGGGTCAATGGGCTGTGTGTGTGTGTGTGTGCATGTGTGCGGTATAAGTCAAGTAAGTGTGGGTATTAAAAAAATTTTTTTTGTGGTGTTATTTCTAACAAGCAATATGTGCTCAAGGAACTGAAACCTGTGGTGGAGATGGTTAATTGTCCCTACCCACTATCTGTTTTTCTCTTCTGTAGGAAGAAAACCTGAATTTATAGCTGGAAAATGATTGCACAGAATAAAGGTGACACTTCCCAGTTCGGCTTTTATAGGATGTAAAAGAGAAGTATCTTATGGCAGCTTCTTAGAACTCCATTTGTTTGTTTTTCCTTTGCCTCTTTATATTTCTGGCTGAGATGAGGGATGTACTGACTGGAGCTGGAGCAGCCACTTTGAAGTATGAAGTCAAGTGGAGAGTGGAGATCATTCACAGAAAATGGAAGCAGCATGAGTTCCTGAGGACTTCAAAGAGAAAAGGTGTCTTAACAGGTCTCGAAGCTTTGCTAAAGGAGGACACAGAGTAATAGCGTCTGATGGGTCGTCTTGAGACCATCCAGATCTGCACTACTTATAGACATCAGCGGGTGAGAGAAATAGACTCCTATCTTATTTACTACTTCTCACAGTTAAAATAGAGGCTCAGAGTATAGCCTGGGAAGCTGGAAGAAGAGAGAAGTTTCTCCTTTTCTCTCCTTTCTCAAGTGCTGGAAGAGTGGGGAATGAAGTCTCCTTCTCTGACATAGAGCATCATGGCACTCACTCAGCACTAACATTTGTGTTGGTAAAGAGGGAGAGATGAAACCCAGAATGTCCCACTTAATATCACTTAGTGTCCAAAGTGATGTTGTAAGATATTATCCCTCAAAATTATTCCCTTTAATATCAAGAAAGTCTCAATTAGCAGAGAATCCAACAGTTGTCATATTGGTAAGTCATAGCTGGTTATGGTATCTTCATGGCCCAGGTGATTCACCAAGGACCCTCCCCAGGGATTTAGGCAGCGGAAGTCTTATATCACTTTCCGCACTTGTAGAGCAACTTGTAGCACTTCACAGATATGCCCAAGAGGACCTGGCATTCTTTGCTTTTTACCTCCAGGGAGGAGAATGGTTAGTTATCCCTGAAAGTCTGAAGCCTCTGGGGAGATCCTGGAGATGCCCACCCAATCTAGCAAAGTTGGGAAACCTTAAAGGAATCCCACTTTACCTTTTCCAGGCTTCATTCATTCATTCATTCATTCATTCATTCATTCATACAACAAATCTGTATTAATGCCAAGAGTTGTGCTAGATGCTAAGGATATAATGATAAGCAAAATCAGAACTAGCCTTAGGGTTTTAATGTTTTTTTTTTTTTATCTTCATAAGAATGGAAAACCATTGGATAATTTTAAGTAGTGGGGTATTTTAGCGAGATTTGTGATTTGAAATGATCACCCTGATTGCCAGCTGGAGGATGGGCTGGTTGGGGTGGGAACAGGAGAGGGAAGCCTTTTGGTATGCTCTAACAATGATTCCAGAGAGAGGTGACAGTGGTTTGGAAGGGCTGAGGATGGCAGTGGGGAAGGAAGGAAGTGGTTGGATCTAGAGGTGATGCAGGAGGCAAAGTACTTGGTGGAAATATAATGCATTTTAAAATACTCATCTCCTCAGACATTCTGCATATCTCCTTAGCTTTGCTAAAGGGGGACACAGGGTAACAGTGTCTGATGGGTCATCTTGAGGCCACCCAGATCTGCACTACTTTCTGTCTTGTGAGGAAGTCAGAAGGCGCTTTTCAATTGTCCAAGAGCAGAGACTTATGTCCTAACTGAGTTACAATGGAAAAGTGATTTAATTTCCTTTGGCCTCATTTTTATCTTCTGTACAATGGATATAATTTTTGCGTTTAAGTAGGATTAAGAAGTTCAGAGGGCCTCATGGCATAAGTATAAACTTGTCAAATCACTAAGTTGCACACTTGAAACTAAGATAACATTGTGTGTCAACTCTACTCAGAAAAAAAAAAAACACAACAAAAAATGAGGTTCAGAGTTCCTGAATGCTGATAAGCTTTTTATATTTGCTGTTTTGCTCCTTTTGTATACAATGCAAAACACCATTTACATTTCAAAATAGTACAAAATCTATATGATAAAACTAAACTAGTTTAGTCTGACATTTTATGATTGCAAAATACTCAAGAATTTTACCAAAGTGAAACTTTCCTCATTTTTCTGCCCAGACATTCTCCCTAGTGTTCAAAATGCTGGTTTGTTTTACTAGGTAATTCCTTCCTTATGTGTTGGAATAATTAAATGAGATAATGAATTTTCTTATTAATTGGTAAGCTCTCATTAAATATTAGTTATTTCTTTGCAGACAAAACAGTCATCCAAATTAAAAAAAGGTGTGACTTAGGAAGGCGGCTACATGGTTAATTAGCAAACTCTTATGACAACTGTATAGGTCAGCTATGATGTTGAACAAACATGCCCACTCAGTTTCAATCCTCCACCCCCACACACATTCTTTTTCCCAAGCCCAGCTTTCCATAGGTATTAATGTATAAAACCAAACAATGAATGAATCCTCTAGGGATGAAGCCCCAAGCATTTAGAGCAATTGATAATGACTTGCCTGGGATTATTATATTAGATGAACTACAACAAAAACAATTTTTGAATTTAGAATAACGATATTATTTTTTTGCTTTACAATTATGATAGTGTTGCAGTTCTTGGTAGAAGGCTGTTTGGGAGTAAAGTTTTCCTCTGTAATGCTACATTTGGAAGCCATGGTGGCTACTGCTTCATGAACAGGGGAGAGTGTCCATTTTTCCAGCGTGCAAATCTGTAAGCCACTCGATAAAAATGGTCATGCAGTTCTTCAGAATCACTATGCCCATTATCTAATCAAACTTTGCTGATGAAACTTTGGAGTAAGTGAACTATTTACATTTTTAAACAGAGATGTTTAAGGGTGCTTGGCTGAGTCAGTGGGTAGAATATGTGACTCTTGATCTCAAGGTTGTGAGTTCAAACCCCACGTTGAGTATGGAGTCTACTTAAAAGAAAATAAATAAAGAGAAATGTTTAACTTGCATATGGAATACCTTGGAAATGTTCAAGTCAGACCAGGTTAATGGATTCATGCACTAGTTGGCAGCTGGACTGAAGATTCTTACAAACACTGAGGACTCTTGCAAAAGTCCAATGACTGGCCTGAAATTGGAGTTCTCCTGCTAATTTATTTTTTCCAAGAGTAGTTCTGAGAAAATGAAGAACTGCCTCTCTAGAGTTGTAGGGAGCCAGAACTTCAAAGAGAGGCACCTCTCAAGTGAGCTACTAATGTACCATTCTTGGAGTCTTGTGGACAACACTAGCGTCTTGACTGCAAGAACCAGTCATGGTTGAAGTCATTCAGACACCTCCACACGTCTGTCACAATTGCTGAAGGCAATCGGTTCACTTATAACTCTTTTTTAAATTGAAGTATAACTGACATTCTATGCTATATTAGTTTCAGGTGTACGACATAATGATCAGACAATTCTATACATTACTCAGTGGTCGCCAATGTAAGTGTATAGTCACTGTCACCATACAACGTTATTACAATCTTATCGACTATATTCCTTATGCTTCGTTTTTCATCTCTGCGAGTTAATTATTTTATAACTGGAAAATTTGTACCTCTTAATTCCCTTTATCTGCCTTGCTCATACTCCTACCAACTAATACTTATGACTCTTGAGCAGCTAGGGCTAAGAAAACAGCTTCTGCTTCAGGATGCTTTAGTTTGGATTTCCCCAGAAACTGGCTCTGAGACAAGAATTCAAGCGATGATCCCAGGAAACACCCACAGGGGACTGGGGAAGAAAGACAGAGGGGAAGACAATCAATGAAGGATGTGCTGTTTAGCCAGTGATACTATAGGCATCTGGAGCTCTGTCCTTCCTGGAAAGTCTGGGAGGTGGTATAGAACACACAGGGATAGAGCATAGAGGCTGAGGTCTTTATGCTCTAGCTCCCCGTCACTAGGTGACTGAGGGCTGCCTCTGGGAGCATTGTTCCTCCAGAACTTCTGCTTGCCCTGCCTGTTTCAGTGTCAGAATCCCTGGTGGTGTTTGTGGGAAGTAGCCTTAGTATGCGACGCAGTGCTGAGAGGCCTGGACAGAGCTCCCATGATGACATATCAGACTGGGTTTACTTCATGCATCATCTAAATTCTGCCTGACGGCTCCCTGTCACTGACATACACTTTGTGACTCTCATCCATCTGCATTGTTACTCGTTAGAATCTTACCCTATTCCAGAAGATTATGTAGGATCTGCCTACATAATTCCTCCATGACTTTCAGGTCTCACCTAAGCATGCTTTTCTCAGAGAGGCCTGCCCTGATATCCTGCTGGGCTCAGGTCCCTCATTATAACTGAGACGGCCATCTCAGCAAGGTTAGTGAGCCTCTCCACAGATAAATACATATCCCAGACTCCCCTGGGGTGGGGTTCTGGATCTCATTTGGATGCACCTGTGCATGGTATTTCTTTTCTGGCAAGCAAACCAAAGAGTTGAGTCGTTCTGTGGCACACTTCCAATGTTCAGGCTCTAGTTTTGTAGTGTCAAGAGGTTGAGTGAAGGGCATTTGTTGTTTTGCCCATGTGTATCTATCTGGTGCAGTGTGGTTTGGACCAATAGTTGGGGTGGATCACAGTCAAGGTGATGTGTTTTTAGAGACAACAGGTCCCATATCAGCCTTCTGAGTCCCACTTGTCCTGGTTGTCCCATGGCTGGTGGCTGCCCTGGTGGAAAAGATCCACAATATTGGAAAGTCACTTCTGAAGACCTAGTCTGGTCTGGACTCTGCTCCTCCAGCTCTTCCAAAGATTGTGTAACACTTGATTCCATTGACTTAATGCATGTCTGTTTAAGATACTTGGCTTGTGTTTCTACAATTAAACTTCAACTGATAGATGATATCGCATAGTACCATACTTCTCCTTTGTAGCAGTTTCATATTTATTTGTGTGATCATATAGAATATAGGTCTTCTATTCAGATGGCTCCATGAAGATGAGCTTATAACAAACTCAGCTTGTATAATAACTTAGGTGGTGGGTCTCGGTCAGGGCAGATTTTCCCCAGGAGACATTTGTGAATGTCTGGAGACATTTTTGTTTATCACAACTAGTAAGGGTGATATAAGCATTTAGTGAGTAGAGGACAGGGAGGCTGATAAACGTCTTACGGTACACAAGACAGCCGCCTACAGCAAGGAATTCTCCAGGCTGAAATTTCAATAGTGCTGAAGTTGGGAAACTCTGGCTGATAGATTTGTCAAGTTATTTTGGGTAGTATGCATAATCTCCAAAAGAGCAAAAAGCTTTGATGATCTACCATACAGCCAGGTGTAGTGCCCAAATACCATCCAGACTGTTCTAGGAAATGACCTGTTGTTGCCTTCCTATGGCTTGAAGGGTTGGGTGCCAGAAACTTTTATGGGCAAGTGATGTGGTTATTGAACCCACTGTGTGGACAGGGGCATGGAGCCAAGAATAGTATATGATGGAAACTCAGACCTATATTTGCCCTCACTTCCCTGTACCACTTACCCTCCCCTTTGTAGGACCCACCTTGGAAAAAAGGTGGCTAGTAAGTTAGGTAAATAACTTGTAAGTTCTGGCAAGGGACAGAATGGCATTTATCTCTTTTATCAAAATTGGTAATATTTTGAAAGATTTTTCTGAATTTAAGGCATTTTGTTCAGATGTATAAATAACTCTATTTGTAGGTGTATGTGCGTATGTGTGTTCATGCATACACAGGTGCTAGTTATTTGTTTATTTAGTTCCCAGGTGATTCAATATTATATTGTCGTTGAAGAAATCACACAATAAAGAAAGTGTAGAGATAAAAGCAACCCCACAACTTGAAAACTCCACCCTAATCCCAAGCCCACTGGCCTCCCCAGAGGTTTGGCATATTTATTTGATTAATATTTCTTATTTTTGAGATAGATAGATAGAGAGACAGAGCATGAATGGGAGAGGGGCAGAGAGAGACAGAGGTAGAATCTGAAGCAGGCTCCAGGCTCTGTGCTGTCAGCATAGCTGATCCACAAACCGTGAGATCATGACCCTCCTGAGCCCAGAGTCAGATGCTTAACCAACTGAGCAGCTCAGAAGCCCCTGGCATATATTTTAGATATTTGGTGTACATATGTTTTCCACGCATTTGTATGTACACATAGGCGTGTAAAAAGCATATAATCTTGGTTTTAAGACTTACTTATTTTTCGTTTTGATCATACGTATAATTTGCAATTTCCTTTCCCTCCCACACCTTTTTCCTTTTAACTTGGATGTCTTGAGAAGTTTTATGCATGGGGATGTAAGCTTCCCCTCTTCCTGTTGGCTGCTCCATAGGGCAGCATGATACAGATGTGTCACGTTTAGGCAACTGTAGAGAGGCAACCATAAAGCCTCCACCTACAGACAGCCTGCCTAGGTTTAAATTGTGGGTTCACCAGTTACCATGTGTACGATGTTGGGTATATTGGTTAGTTTCCTGATGCACTGGTTTTCTCTGGTTCCTAGTGCCCTGGATCTTTCATCTGTAAAATGTACGAACTTTTTGTAGCCATCTGGTTACAGTAAATCAACAGGATGTGTTTATATTGTACCTGCTGTCACCCTGTGTTCCCCAGTGCTTGATATGTAAAGGGACACAGTTTGAGTTTCATGGAATCCTTGCTTCTTCTTTTCTAAAATGTTCTTCTCACCAGGGAAAGAATCCTAAATAGAGGCAGTTGAAACCTAAGCTTTAAGAATTCCTAGGCTTAAGAAATTATATTTTATGTAGTTTCCTAGAAATGTCCTCTTCACGACCTATGAGGCTATAAGCAGGATATCAGTTGATTCCAATGATTCCTTATTTCACCTTGGCATGTCTTTTATCAGAAATCATATGGAAACTTTTTAATTTATGGGCTTTTATTGCAATCCTCAATTCACCCTGAGTAGTCTATTATTAAGTGTTCTAGAGGTTCTTATTGTCCCTTATCAGAGAATTGTATCTCAGCGCAATTCATCCGTAGTCATTCTTCACAGAGAGAATCTTTCATATTACCTTTCTTTCATCTTACAACGACGACTCTTGAATACATCATTATTCCACAATGAGCTTATAAATTATTATCATTAGGCAATTTTTTATATAATCTGATTTTATAAACTGTTTCTTTTTATTATCGTTGGAAGGGAAAGCCAGTAAATGCATCTGTCTGTTTGGATCCACCATGATAACAGTAATAGAAAAACTAAGTCAGGACATCTTACTGAGCCACAGACATACTGGCTTTCTAATGAGTTCCGACTGGTACCTGCATATGCATATGGCCAAGCACCCAGGCTCTGTATGGATCACAGGTGCCACCCTAATGGCATCTTAATTATTATGCTGAGTTCTCAAAATGTCTTACGCTGCATTTTTTTCCTTCACAGAAATGAGTTTTGAAAATATTTTTATTTTTAAATTTGAAAAATTTTAACGTTTATTTTTGAGAGAGAGAGGGAGAGAGAGAGAGAGAGAGAGCGTGCGCATGCACATGAGTGGGGGAGGGGCAGAGAGTGAGGGAGACAGAGAATCCAAAGCAGGCTCTGTGCTGTAAGCACAAAACACCATGCGGGGCTTGAACCCATGCCATGAACTGTGAGATCATGACCTGAGCCAAAGTCGGATGCTCAACTGACTGAACCATCCAGACGCTCCTTATTTTTAAATTTTTATTGAAGTGTAATTAACATGCAATTTTACATCAGTTTCAGGTGTACAACATATTGGTTCAACAATACTACACATTAATTAGTGCTCACTACAATAAGTGTAGTCACCACCTGTCACCATACAATGTTATTACAGTATTATTGACTATATTCCCTATACTGCACTTTTCATCTTCATGAAATTTATTTATTTTATATTTTATTACAAATATATTGTATATATTGTTCTCTGTATTTAAGAGTCTTTATTTCTTTGTTTGATTTTTTTAGATTCCATATATAAGTGAAAGCATACAGTATTTGTATTTTTTTGTCTGACTTATTTCACTTAGCATAATACTCTCTAGGTCCACCCATGTTGTCACAAAGGGCAAGATTCATTATTTTTAATGGCTGAGTAATATTCCGTTGTATGAACATACCACTTCTTATTTATTCATTCAGCTATGAGTGGACACTTAGCTTGCTTCCATGTCTTGGCTATTGTAAATAATGCTGCTATAAGCATAGGGCTGCATATATCTTTTCAAATTAGTGTTTGGTTTTCTTTGGATAAAAAGTTAAAATAGAAATACCATCTGACCCAGTAATAAAATATTTTTTCAATGAAGAAAAACTACTTAGGAGTATTTGATTTGCTACATGAAATGGTAATTCAAGGAAGACTCCTTTGCCACACATCATTCTCTAGATCACCACCCCCATTACCCGGCTTTTCTGTGCTTGAGAATATAGATATTTCTCTCTGGTCATATATGAGAAGATAACATTTTTCCTCATCAGTGCCATCCAATAGAACTTATCCCGATCATGGAAATGTTTCTTATGTAAAAACAGAGAAGGAGGCAAACCATAAGAGACACTTATTTAAATACAGAGGGTTGCTGAATATAGCAATTTAAATATGGATTTAAATACAGAAGCAACTGAGGGTGTTGGGGAAGAGGTGGGCAAGGGGGATGGGATAAATGGGTAATGGGCATTCAGGAGGACACTTGTTGGGATTAACATTGGATGTTGTATGTAAGTGATGAATCACTAAATTCTACTCCTGAAAACAATACTACACTACATGTTAACTAACTTGAATTTAAATTAGAAAAATATTTTCTATGGTAGCTACTGACTACATGTGCATCACTGATCATGTGAAATGTGGCTGGTACAACTAAGGAACTGAATTTTAAATTTACTTAATTCTAATCAATTAAAATGTCAACTTAAATAGCCTCATGTTGCCAGTGGCTACCACATTGGACAGGGCAGTTCTAGATCATCCATTGTTTGTGGTATTTATATAGTTCATTACTGCTTGTTTCCTTCAGAATGGATACTTGAGAACTGACTAATTTTTTACCAGTCTGGGTAATTCTTTTATCTACATTTAACGTCTCTTAAGAAGAGAACGATATTAATAACATCTAGCAGCCACAGAGTCTTGGCTATGTACTAGGCAGTGTTCTCATACTTTACCTGGATTAGCCCATCTAGTCCTCCTACTAGTTATGAAAGAGGTACTGATTTTATACATGTTTTGCAGCTAAGGAAATGGAAGAAGCCCAGAGAGGTGAAGTGACTTGCCCAAGGACACACAGCTAATGGCTGCCTGGCTCAAGAATCCCCTCTCTACCAGGACACTGAACAGACACAGTCTTGTGTCTGACTCTCATTTTATTGGCTGTGGTACATGTAATGTCAAGGTCACTGGAATAGGGTTAGGGTGGGATGTATTAGGGAGATCCCTAGAGAGATACTGAGGAGCGATTAGACTGGATATATTCTGATGCCCATCCTATTTCTAGATTTCCATGATTCTGAGGAGTCAAGTAGGTAGTTGAATGGAATTTTAGATTCCTCCCATGTAAGACCCACTTTTTAAAGGAACATATTTCAGTTTTCCATCTCATGCCCATGATCAGAAGATATGGATTGTTTTCTTATTTTCTTAATTGTGTGTATCATAGTGTATCATTTTTCACTTGTTGGTGGGCACACAAGTCACAGAGAAGGAAAGGGACATTTAGAATGGTTGTTATTTTTTCATTTGCTACCAAAGGAAGGACACCTGGGATGTCACAGCCCAGGGATTTACATGTACCATATGCTGAAATTCACCCCCAGTTACCAAAAATTCTAATACCGTCTTTTTCTTCCACCATAGTAATTGCTGGATTTCATTATATGAAAGCTGTATTAAATGACTTGAAGGCAATTACAATTTACAAATTAATTGGCAAGTTGTAAAGGCTTGAGAAATAGAACACTATCAGGCAATACACAATAAATGTAACAGTAAGTAATGTAATAAGTTCATGGCAGATGGTAGTCTTTTAATTTTTTTAACATTTATTTATTTTTGAGAGACATAGAGACAGAGCGTGAGCAGGGGAAGGGCAGAGAGAGAGGAAGACACAGAATCTGAAGCAGGCTCCAGGCTCTGATGAGCCGTCAGCACAGAGCCCAACATGGGGCTGGAACTCACAGACCGTGAGATCATGACCTGAGCTGAAGTTGGCCGCTTAACCGACTGAGCCACCCAGGAGCCCCTGTAAAGCCTTTTTCTGCAAAGCTGCAGCTAGGCCTTAGAGGACATCTAAATGTCTGCAGTTTCATGTTAGAATGGAATGAATGCTAGACTATCCAAGAAAATGCATATATGCATTATAATTAGGAAGTACTTAAACCTTAATTAGGAAGCATCATTTCAGAGATCCTCTGATTTAACCTCTTCCTTTCCTTTTAAAATCTATTCCAAAGTGTATGAATGTTATTTTTTTTTTTGAAATTTTTATTTATTTATTTTGAGGGAGAAGGGGCAAGAGAGAGAGGGAGAGAAAGCATCCCAAGAAGGCTCCACACACAGCACAGAGCCTGACATGGGGCTCCATCTCATGACCCTGAGATCATGACCTCAGATGAAATCAAGAGTTGTATGCTTAACCAACTGAGCCACCCAGTCACCCCTTGAGTTTTCTTTATGTATTCTAAATAGTTGTGTGTGCAGTGTTTTCTCTTTGGATGATGCTCGTCTTTTATATTTGCTTATGTTATCTTTTGTCACACACCCATTCAGAAAATTTGAATTGATCAAATTATGGCTTTTTTTTGACACTTTCTGTGTTTAAATCACTTTCCCCTCAGCTATTGAGGTATAAAATCACATATACTTAAAGTGTATTTAAATTCGATTATATGTATATTATATATATACATATACATACAATGCACACTGTGAAATATTTACTATAATCAAGTTAGTATATTCATTATTTCACAGTTACCTTAAAAATTCTTTTTGATGTTTGTTTATTTTTGAGACAGAGAGAGAGAGAGACAGAGTGTGAATGGGGAAGGGACAGAGACAGAGGGAGACATTGAATTCAAAGCAGGCTCCGGGCTCTGAGCTATCAGCACAGAGCTGGACACAGGGGCTTGAACTCACGAATGGTGAGATCATGACCTGAGCTGAAGTCAGAAGCTTAACCAACTGAGCCACTCAGGTGCCCCTACAGTTAACTTAAAAAAAAATAACTTTTTAGGAATTTAATTCCTAGAACTAACAGACAATCTAGAATTTCCGCTTCTGAGTATTTATCTTAAGAAAATGAAAACACCAATCTGAAGAGATACATGCACACGATGTTTATTGCAGCATTATTTACAATGGCCAAGATATGTGTATAAAACAATATAATAATATGATATGTATAATGTGTATATACAATGGAATATTACTCAGCCATAAAAAGAAATGAGATCTTGCCCTTTGTGACAACATGGATGGATCTAGAGGGTATAATGTTAAGTGGAATAAGTCAGACAGAGAAAGACAAATACCATGTGATTTCAGTTGTATGTGGAATCTAAATAACAAGAGAAATGAGCAAAATAAAATAGAAGCAGATTCATAGATACAGAGAACAAACTGGTGGTCACAAATGGGAAAGGTACTGGGGGTGGCAGTGAAGTAGACGAAAGGGATTAGGAGGTACAAAAACGTCCAGTTTTAAAATGAATAAGTCACGGACATGTAATGTACAGCATAGGGAATATATTCAATAATGTTGTAATAACTTTGTGTGGTGACAGACGGTAACCAGACTTATTGTGGGGATCATTTTGTAATGTATAAAAATATCAAATCGCTATGATGTACACCTGAAACTAATAGCATATTTTATGCCAATTATTCTTCAATAAAAATAATAAAACCAAATTCTTTCCTTTCCAAAATTGTAATCTCTCATAGTGGGTTTAGGGTTTTCAAGGGCCTTGTGCCCACCCAAAATTTATTTTTGTGCATGATGTGAATAAGAAATCTTATTTTGTTCTGTTTTCTCCAACAATGCTTATTGTGGATTGCATCTTTTCCACCCCACGGAATTGTAATGTCCTCTCTGTCACATGCCATCTATGGGTGGATTTGGGATTTTTATTCTGCTGCATTTGTAAATGTATCTATCCCTGTATCATTTCTATATGATTTTAATCACTAAAACTCTATATTATGCGTTGATTTCTGGCGAGGCAACACTCCCCACGTGTTCTTCTTTTTACAATTAGTCTTATATATTCCGAAAATCTTTCCTCTTTTGTATCAGGGTTTCTCAACTTTGGCAATGTTGATGTTTGGGGCTAGATTATCCTTTGTGGTAAAGGCGTTGTGTGTGCATTGTAGGATGGTTAGCAGAATCCCTGGTCTCTCCCCTGGGTCTTCAGACAGTGTCAAATGTCCACTTGGGGGCCAAATCATCCCTGCTTATAACCATTGTCCTATAGAAATTGATTCTATAGGAATCAATGTATTGGATTCCAAAAAAGTTTGGTTTGGGTGTAGATTGAAATTATGTTTAACTTAAACAGATGATTTTTTGGAAAAATCACTATTATTAGAATACAGGTATGTCTTCTCAAACATGGACATGCTTCATCTCTATGGATTTTCTCAATTTCATTTCATGTCTTTCAGTAATGTTCTATAATTTCCCCCATGAAGGTTGTGCACATATTTTGTTATATTTATTCTTGGGCACTGTGTAGTACTTTTTCCTATTATAATAAAAGGTATTACCTTTTATAATACCAATATCTCCCATTGGTCATTGCTGGTATAAAGGAACATAGCTAATTTTTTGTGTTTACCATGCATCTGGAAATCTTGTCAAACTTAAAAAAAATTTACTAGTCTGCATCTCTTCTATAATTTTCTATGTAGATCATCATATTGTTAGCATATATGTCGGCATCATATTGTCGGCACCACAGCGTTGATCCATCACTTAGCATGCTTACACCCTTAACTTCTTTTCCTCATCTTATTGGATTGGCTAGAATCTCCAGAGGAACACTGAGTAGTAGCATGAAAGAGGGACACTTATTTTACAAGCAAAGTAACAATACTTTGGGCTTGTCCAAGGTCGTTCAATGAATTAGAGCAGAGATAAGGCTGGATTCTCAGGTTTACAAACTTCTCTTTCCTTTACGATTCTTTGCTTTTTTGGTTTCTCGTGGTTATTTTAATTAACAAAAACAATTTGTTTTCAGGACTTTATTTATTTATTTATTTTATTTATTTTTGAGAGACAGAGAGAGCGCATGCATGAGGTCAGGGGAGGGCCACAGAAAGAGGGAGAAAGAGGGGCACCTGGGTGGCTCAGTAGGTTAAGCGCTGAGTTCGTCTCAGGTCATGATCTCACAGTTTGTGAGTTTGAGCCCCACATCGGGCTCTGTGCTGATGGCTCAGGGCCTGGAGCCTGCTTCAGAGTCTGTGTCTCTCTCTTTCTCTGTCCCTCCCCTGCTCACACTCTGTCTCTCTGTCAAAAGTAAATAAACATTAAAAAAAAAGAAAGAAAGGAAGAAAGAAAGAAAGGAAGAAAGAAAGAAAGAAAGAAAGGGGGAGAAAGAGAATCCCAAGCAGGTTCCTAGCTGTCAGCACAGAGCCCAATGCGGGGCTCAGTCTCACAAACCATAAGATCATGTCCTGAGCCAAAATCAAGAGTTGGACACTCAACCAATCGAGCCACCTAAGAGCCCCAGAACTCTTTTGATTTTAAACCTATTAAAACATTAAAAGAAAATTACATGCTGTCCTTTGTACCAGTGGAAGATAATGCATCAGCATCTTGGTCCTGACATGATATCTGTTTTTCTTTGAGTATGAAAGCATAGATAACATATAGAGAAGTTGAATCACTAGGTTGTATACCTGAAATTAATGTAGCATTGTGTGTCAACTACATTCAAATACAAAAAAAAAAAAATTAAAGCATGTCAACTACTCAGAACCAGTATCTACTAGCCTGAGAGTATGTTTCTACCTGGGAAATCCATGCAGGATTTCTTCTTGTTGGAGAGAGATATTTTTTTAAATGTTTATTTATTTTTGAGAGAGAAAGACAGAGTGCGAGCAGAGGAGGGACAGAGAGAGAGGGAGACACAGAATCTGAGGCAGGCTCCGGGCTCTGAGTTGTTAGCACTGAGCCCAACCTGGGGATCAAATTCACAAACCATAAGATCATGACCGGACCGAAGTCAAACACTTAACCGACTGAGCCATCCAGACACCTCTTGTTGGAGACAGATTTTAAGAGGATGGGTTTATGGATCACTGGAAATGAAGCCTTCACTCTTCTGGGTACTTTTCAAGTATGCTCTCTTTACACCTTTATAACAGTGCTCTGAGGTGTGTGTATGTTATTATCCCCATTTTAGAGATGAATAAACTGAACTTCAAGTAACTTGTCCAAGGCCTCTCATTTCGAAGTTTATGGAGCTTGGACTCAAATCCAAGTTGGACACCAAAGTATATGATGCGCTTGCTGTATGCTTTGATTACTATCAAGCGTACACATGTGAAATTATATTGGATGAATGCAAATTCAGTTTGGAGATTTAGGAATGAACTCTCTTCGTTGCTTTCACTAAAATCAATAGAATGCATGAATAAGAAGGCAAAATCAGTTGTGTCATAGTATCTCTTCCTCATAAGTACATATAAAGCACCAATAGATTCCAGTTACCAAATGCCTCTAATTTGCTGGGCACACTATGCATATTATATCTTATCTGCATAACAAATTTGGGAGGAAAGTCTTGTTACCACCGTTTTAGGGAATAGGAAACTGGGGTTCCTAGAAATTTAGTAACAGCAATAAGGAGCAGAGCCAGGTCATGCACCCATACTTTACACCACATTAGGCTGACCATGCTGGCTTGTCAACCCAAAGCTGTGTTTCAGTCACAATGGATTCCCAGTTGAAAAAATGTGCTCCAGCAGCTGCAATTTTCAAGAATAATTTCTATCATTATGCAGTATGTAGAACCCAAGAGGGGCTTCTATAAACATGAGTACATGTTCCCATACAAAGGCAATAATATCTATGACAAACAGCCATTATCTAGAACATCTGTTAGGCTGTTTCTCCTGGTTTTAAATAATGCATGGCGTGCTCTAATTCAGGTGTACTCCTGGAAACCCAGCAGCTTCTGGCGTGATTTCTGTGATCTCTGGATATGATGAATGAGAATATCTGTTGATCATGGAGTATACCACTTAATCAAGCACTTTGGCTTTGCATCAAATTTTCTATATTTTTAACTATAATTATAGCTATAACCAACACTACTTATCTTGCCTTGTAATTTACATAGTGATTCCACATTCAGTGTCTCATAAGCATTTAATCCTTAAAACAGTCCTGCTTGGCAGTCATTAATATTGTTCACATAATAATGTTTTTGAGACTGTCCACATGTATTGACAGAGAAACATCCAAGAGACACTCTTCTTGGAGAAGAGAGAGCTTTCACAATATGGTCTAATGTGACGCTGTTTGGTTTAATTGTGTGCACAAAAGAGGATGGAGGACTATATATCAGACAGTTACTCAATGGCTATCTCTGATTGTAAGGGTTTCAGAAAAACTTTCTTATTTATTTGACACATGTCTGTATTCCTTTTTTAAAAATTTATTTATTTATTTTGAGAGGGAGGGAGGAAGGCAGAGAGAGAAAGAGAGAGTGAGAGAGAGAACTGGTAGGGGAGGGGCAGAGGGAGAGGGATACAGAAGGTTTGAAGCAGGTTCCATGTTGACAGCAGAGAGCCTGATGTGGGGCTCGAACTCATGAACTGTGAGATCATGACCTAAGCCAAAGTCAGGCGCTTAACTAATTGAGCCACCCAGATGCCCTTGTATTCCTTTTTTAAGTTTAATTTTTATTTTATATTGTTTCTTTAAATACACATTTTTCACAAGTACAAAGTTACATAGGTATATGGTTTTAAAAAATCATACAGTTCCGTAAGGCTGGTAATAGGACAACAGTAACATACCCTTACCTCCTTCACCCCCACTATTTGTGAAGAGGCAATGAATTTGAATGCTTTAGCAATTTGGGATTTATTACTACATTTCAAACTAAATGTTTTTACTTCTATTTATTACAGTTCAGTTTGAGATATTATAAGAGATGGGAATTTAGAATACTTGTATGTATACCTTCTGTCCCCAACCATCCCACTGTGGTTGTAGCATAGTAAATGTCACTTGCAACCAACTCAGACTGTGTGCTATGGTTACTTTTCCTTTCGTGTACAACTTTTCCCTGGTACAGTTGGTAATAGTCTTTTTAAAAACAAAACCAAAAACAAAAACAGTTGCTTGTTATTTAAAGAAAAACTATGTATCACTAATTCATCTTTCAACTTTCTTCCAGAAATTTCTTTTCAGGATAATCAAACATTTCAAGAATCTGTTTATCATGTTGATAGAATCCCTCCTGGACTCGTTCATCCTGGGAGATTCTTTAACCATCATTGGATTCTCTCTTCTTTTGGGATGGATCTCATGTTTTCTGGATCCTATGTCTTAAACCTTCTTGATTTACCTTTCTTCCTTCCTCTCAAGTTGCTTCTGCAAAAAGGATGCTTAAAAGATACATTTTTGGAAGTCTTGAATATATATATATATATTATATATCTATATAATTCTTGAGTATATATATATACATATAAGTCTTGAATATATATATATAATATATATGTATGTATATATATTATATATATAATTCCAAGTTGGAAACTTTTTTCCCCTACCTTTGGTGTTGTTATTGAGACATCCAAAGACATTTCGATTCCTAATCCTTGGTATATAAAATTGTATTTTCTCTTTGGAAATTCTTAGGGTGTTCTCTTTTGTCAGCAGGATTCTGAAATTGCCAAATCATAAGCCTTGGGGTAGATACATTCCTACCTATTTTGACAGGCGTCCGATGGGTGCCTTCAATCTAGAGACTCATGTATTTTATTTCTGGTAAGTTTTAGTGAGGCATTTATTTATTTTTAAATAATATCTTCCTCTCTCTCTCTCTCTCTCTCTCTCTCTCTCTCACTCTTTGTTCTTGAACTCTCATTATTGGTTATTGGGCCTCCTGGACTGATATTAATTTTGAAGATATTTTAAGTATTAAAATTCATCTCTCTTATTTTTTAAAAGAGATTTAATTAACTATAACTTCTAACCTTTGAAGACACAGGCATTTACTTCACCTTTCTGGTTATTTTTAGCAGCAGAATGGCTATGACAAGTCAAGAGGTCTCCAGAAGATTCCATACAAGATGTACCTTGTTTTGTTTTATAAAGGGAACTTCACATTTGAAATATCTGGTTACTCTGAGAAGATTCTCATTCATTCATTCAGTAAATGTTTATTAAGTGCCTACTCTGAGCCAGATGCAGAGATTTCAGCATCAGAAGTGGTTACCAGTGGCTGCAGAATTGCCACCGGGGAAACAGGAAGGTGGCCTGGACCACTTCTCATGCCATCTCCCTCCCTATTTTCTTAGCAGTTTAGCTGTTCCTTAAATAGACAGTCGGTCAGTTCCCTTGTTTCCAACCTCCTTCCTTAGACCTCACTCCTCCCCCAACACCAGGCCCCTTTGGTGCTTTGGCCTACACTGGGTTCTTTACCGGATGAATCTGCCTTTCTCCTTGTATCTCCTCTAGGCACCTGGTTTCATCTCCCTCTAGTCCTCTAGCACTAAATATGTCATAGAGTTCGCCATGGTATATGCCTGTTATGAAATAGGTCTCCTTTTCTGATTTTTAATAGGTACACAGAGCAGATAATACTGTTGCCTTACCCATACCCCGTTGCTCTTATTACTTGGGTCACAGCGCCCAAACTTTCAACTGCCAGCACCTGCCATTATCTAGGCTTGCTCTCCCACCATTCATCACTCACCCACAGAGACCACAGGTAAGGTAACATGCCCTTCCATTCCTTATTCCCCCTCTTTATTTCCGACCAGGGTGTTCTTTATCTCCCAGATAAACTACTTGTGGCTGAATCCTTAAATTAAGATTTGCTGCTGGGGCAACCCAAACTAAGATTAATTTGAGAAGAATGGGAAGTTTTAAGCAAAAATGTATGGATTTCTAAGTCTTGTTTCATCAACTCTGGACACTATATCCTGATTCTTCATGGCCTAAGGTGAAATATTATTTCCCCACCCCTTTCCTCCACCTTTTTTCCACATGCCCATATTTTTTCAGCTGAATCTTGACTTTTACATTGTTTAGATTGCTAACATTTAGAGTCTGTTACCATACTGAAATCTTCTTAGATTTTCCCTTAAGTTGATTCTAAAAGTTGAAAACCAACAAACTAAACGTACGTTATTATGCTTTGATAACACTCTTTAATTACAGAGCCAAGTAGAGAGAGTGGCTTTTCTTTCTTCATGGGTTCAATGCCAACAATCTTATGTCTCTCAAAGGAGAACGTTTATAGCACTCTAGAACAAAGGGAATCCCCTTGTTACACTCCACTCCTTTCTCAAAATCAGGCCACATTTTAGTCATTTTCATACCAGGACTTTGATTCTCTTGAATTTTTTTTTTATTCTAGAGTTTCTAATGTTTGTTTTGTAGGGATGTTACCATGTGTTACCATGTCACAAATATTTTCTGACTTCTTACTGATTCCACCAGTTAATTCTATTCCAGTTTTTCTTAAAAAAACATTTTTTAATGTTTTATTCATTTTTTGAGACAGAGAGAGTGAGTGGGGGAGGGACAGAGAGTGAGGGGGATAGAGGATCTGAAGTGGGCTCCATCCTGACAGCAGCAGGCCCGATGTGGGGCTCACGCTCATGAACCATGAGATCATAACCTGAGCCAAAGTTGGGTACTCAACCAACTGAGTCACCCAGGTGCCCCCATTCCTGTTTTCCTTAAAAATGCTCTTCATGGAGCTTACTCACTTTCTCTTCTCTCTTTTTTTTTTAAATTTTTTAATGTATATTTATTTTTGAGAGACATAGTGATAGAGCGTGAGCAGGGGAGGGGCAGAGAGAGAGGGAGACACAGAATCTGAGGCAGGCTCCAGGCTCTGAGCCATCAGCACAGAGCCCGATGCGGGGCTCGAACTCACAGACCGCGAGATCACGGCCTGAGCTGAAGTCAGCCGCTTAACCGACTGGGCACCCAGGCGCCCCTCTCTTCTCTTTTTAAAAAAAAATTTTTTAAAAAACATTTATTTATTTTTGAGACAGAGAGAGACAGAGCACGAGCTGGGGGGTGGACAGAGACGGGGACACAGAATCTGAAGAAGGCTCTATGCTCTGAGCTGTCAGCACAGCCCCCAACACAGGGTTTGAACTCATGGACCATGAAATCATGACCTGAGCTGAAGTCAGATATTCGACCAACTGAGCCGCCCAGGTGCCCCTCACTTTCTCTTCTAACTTGGACTGATTACATTCTAGACTGATTCTTTAACTATCATCCTTAGATTTCTTTTTATTATACTTCTGGGTTAATTCTACTATTGTTTTTATCCTACCTTTTCATTTATATTATTCTTCATTCGTCTGTTGTTGTGGCACTTTGTTAATTTCCATAGAAAGGCTGTGTAAAAGGTTTACTCTCTGAGTCCTTGCATGATCAAAAATGTGCTTATTTTATTTCAGATTTATTAATAGTTTGGTTAAGTATAAAATACTGCATACATTAGTTTGGGTATAACATTATTAGATACATTAATTTTCTGATAGAACTATTTTTTTAAATGTTTATTTTTATTTTTGAGAGAGACAGAGAGCAAGGGAAGGGCAGAGACAGAGGGAGATACGGGATCTGAAGCAGGCTCCGTGCTGTCAGTGGGGCTCTAACTCACCAAATTTGAGATCATGAACTGAACCAAAGTCAGACGCTTAACCAACTGAGCCACCCAGGCACCCCTCTAATAGAACCTTGAAAGCCTTTCTGTATTGGCTAATAGCACCCAGTATTGTTGATCTTACTGTGAGTCTTGATTCTTTGTGTGTGACCTACTTTTTCTATCTGCAAATGTTTTGTATGTTCTTTGTATGTTTTGTATTCTGACATTTCACCAGTATCTATATAGTTCTGAATCATTTTTCATTCAGTGGTTCTCAGTAGGCCATTATAATTTGAAGACTCAGATTAAATCCTCTGATAACTTTTCTTCTCTTATTGCATGGTTTTGACAATTTTTAGGTAACCAGTGTGCATTTTTACAGCTATTAACTGTGTAGATTGGATGGGGAGCCTTCAAGAGGAGCAGGGCTGATTGACTTGCAGACTTGACTTTACAGTGAAGAGGCAGAGAAGAAGCCTGTATGCCAGGGGGCCTTCAAATTCCATTACGGGGAGGTCTTGGCTCTAAGTGCTGGGACCTACTCTATGAGTCTTAGCTCCTAATGCCTAGAAAGCTTGTTCAATGTGGAGATGAAAACATTGTTCTTGTTGTTATCTTTCTCTTTCCCAGAAGCCAGAGGTACGCTCTGCATGGCCTGTTTTCTTTGTGCTCGGAGTTGGAGGAAGGCAGAGAGGAGCAGAGGTGCGCAGAGTGAACAGTTTGGTGGTTTGGGGAACTGATCTTTAATTTCTTCCCTACCAAATCCCTCTTTGCTCATTTGCCCATCCCTGGGTCTGCTGACGCTGAGCCTGTAGCCTCTTGGGAGTCTTCCAGCAGGCTGGCCCCTTTCACTGTGGTCCCATCTCGTGCATTTTTTTTTTTTACATTTAAGGCGTCTTTTTGTTTTTTAGTGTAGTTAACACACAATGTTACATTAGTGTCCAGTGTGCAACTAGTGATTCAATGAGTTTATACATTATGCTATAGTTACAAGTGTCTAATACATCCTTATTACAATACGATCAGCTATATTCCTTAGGCTGTGACCTATTCATTCCATAACTAGAAGCCTGTATCTCCCACTTTTGTTAACTCATTTTGCCCAAGCCCACACTCCCCTCCCCAGTGTGTTTTCTGTATTTGTAGGTCTGATTCTGCTTTTTGTTTATTTATTCATTTGTGTTTTGTTTTCTGTTTTTGAAAGCCACAGAGAGGGAGAGAGACAAAACATAAGAGACTCTTGAATACTAAGAACAAACTGAAGGATGGGGTGGGTATGGGAGGGGAGAGAGTGGGTGATGGGCACTGAGCAGGGCACGAGTTGGGATGAGCACTGGGTGTTCTTGTATGGAAACCAACCTGACAATAAAAATTATTTAAAGAAATAATAAAAAATAAAAAAAGAAACTTATTAGTAAAATCATATGGTATTTGTCTGTCTTAGTCTGACTTATTTCACTTAGCATATAATACCCCTGGGTCTTTACTCCAAGAAAATGAGAATACTAATTCAAATGGGTTCATGTACCCCTATGTTATTGCAGCATTATTTACCATCCTGTGCATTTTGAACCAGTTTTCTCTACACATTCTTATTCTTTTTTTTAAATTTTTTAATGTTTTATTTATTTTTGAGAGCAGGAGAGACAAAGCATGAGCAGGGGAGGGGCAGAGAGAGAGGGAAACACAGAATTCGAAGCAGGCTCCAGGCTCTGAGCTGTCAGCACAGAGCCCGACGCGGGGCTTGAACTCACAGACTGTGAGAGCATGACTTGAGCCGAAGTCAGACACTTAACCGACTGAGCTACCCAGGTGCTCCACATTCTTATTCTTTAACATGTTTCTACTTTGTATTAATTTTCCTAGAAAATAACTTCTTTAAGCTGATGTTCTTTAAACATTTGTTCATCAGGGAAGAGGCATGGGGGAGTACGGTGCAGGGCACTTGCTCATGGCAGTCTTGACTCTCCTGTTGTCCCAGGTTTCCAGGTTACTTTGCTCTGGCCCCTAAGCCACGTATCCCAACACATGAGACACAAATCTGCTTTAACCAGCAATCTCCGCTCTAGATGGAAGTTCATTGATTGCCTGTGGTTATTTAAGCCCGACCCTTGGGAGGTCTTAACCGCCCCCCCCCCCCAAGTAGCTTATTCAAAAGAATTCCTTTTGGTTCCACTTGATGAGACAAGCTCTGGTGAATGCCATTTCCTTTGTGCGACTCCATTTCCAGTGACATTCTTGCCCCCCCACACAGAGCATCCAGCTGGCACGTCTGCCATTCCAGCTCTCACACCAGCGGGCACCTCTGTCCAGGTGGACTTCCATGGAGAGTCCCGCTGGGAGCATAGTTTGGGAAGGCTTCAGAGCCTTGCTTCTTTGCCCAGAGGAGTAGCTCTAAAATCCACTGGTGCCTGGGACTGAAAGCCCTTCTTGGCTGCCTTTCCATGCCATTCAGCCTCCCATTGTTTTCCATACCAACACTCGAGTCTCTTGATCTGTGCCCACTTCCAGCAACTCTGAGTGGGGTCACCAATTAAAGCAAGAGACAAAACGTTTCCTGAGCCAATGTGGTCTCCAGCTCTCTCTGCTTCCTGCTGCTGTTTGTGTGCGTGTGCTTTCCGCTTCTGATGGCCCCCTCCCCCATTCTCCGTGTGTGTCCTTTTCGACGTCTTCATTATTCCTCATTAGCTTTGGTTTCCTCTCTCCTCTTTCCCCCTTTTACACGTCCGTTATTTCCAACCCTTTAGCCACACAAAATGAAGGGTGCCCCCTTTCCTGTCTCCTCGGGAGCCGCTCCTCCCTCAGCATCTCAGAGCAGACCCGTCACCTGCGGGGTCTCTGGCGATGGCACACAGCCACTTGTTGCCCACAATGGGAGCTCTCAGAGCCGGGCAGCAAGGCCTGGGCGAGATGCCAACATGCCACAGAGAGGCAGCTCGGCCTCACAGGGGGGTGTGAGCCTGGCAATCAGACCCTCACAGAGCTGCCCCGACTTGCTGTGGGATCTGGAGCAAGTCACTTGACCTCTGCTCAGCTTCTCGTCCCCGAGAGGAAGTAAGGATGGCCTCCTGGAGGATGCTGGAAGAATCACCAATGAGAATAGGACGCCCCACGGCCCAGCCTTGCAGACCTATGGCCGGCTTTGGATGGCGGCAGCGTGCACACTCACACACACAGCACACACATATTCATGCACTCATATATGCACATTCGCAGACACAAATATGCACGTACAGACATGCAGAGATACACTCACACAAACACATTGAAAACACAGACATGTACACCTTTATACATACACACACATTCACACATATGGATACACACACAAACACTCACACAAATGCTTGTTTACCCACACAGTAAGACACATATAAATGTATGTGTGTGAGTGGGATTCCCTGTGAAGTGGAAACAAAACAAAATTTCAACTTATTTCCATGAAAAGGACATAGATGGCATTGCGGCTGCATCCTTGGGATTTCGCCCACTCTCTTCTCTCATTTGCAATCAACAGTCAATAGCTTGCGTGTGCTTGTCACTGGGCCAGCACAGCCAGGGATGAGGCAAGGCAGCAAATGTGGCCCCAAGTTTGAGAAACTTTCAGTCTGTTCAGGGAAAACAACAAGCCAAAGGCGAAGAAAGATAATGACTTGACATGCTCTGGTGGAGAGCTTAGCGGGCAGTCCAGTCGTGGTCCCGAAGACGGGATGGTGCATCCCACTAGGAGAGGAGGATCAAGGAAGCCTACATGGAGGAGGGGGCTCTTGGTCTGGTTGGGTAAAGCAGGGTGCTGGTCATTAGCTGGATTTGGCTTCAGAGCCACAGACAACAGCTTTGACTGGAATATGTGGCAAAGAGTGAAAGGTCCCACCAATCCTTTCTTCTCTGAAGACGTGGCCCTGAGTGCCTGCTGTGGACACAGTGGGCCAGTGGGCTCTCAGCTAAGTCAGAACCACGGCACAACATTAAAGTGGTGGCCACTGTTCCAGAACTTTTACATGCAGACTTGCTTGACATCCTTAGTTAACTCCTTGCACATTTGCCTCTAACAGTTTTGTATCTGTGATGGTAGACTCTATCTTCCAAAAATGGTTGTAATGACGTTTCTGAGCCCTCAGTGTTCTTCCAGAACCTTCTCACATCCCATCAAGAGGTGGAGCCTCTCTCCCTTCCCATGAAACTGGGTGAGCCGTGGTGACTGCCTCAATGAATGCAGAAGTGACAGTGTGTTATCCTGGGGCTAAGTCATAGAAGGTAATATGGCTTCTACATGGCTCTCTCTTTGAAACAAGTGCCTTGCGAGTCTGGCACTCACTTGTAAGGAGTCAGCTATTCTGAAGCTGCTGTGCTGGAGACACCACACAGGGGTATGCAGGGTTGGGGGGGGGTTCCACATGCTCCAGCCCCACCTGTTTGCGTCTCCCTGTCCAGGTGCCAACTGTGAGGAGCCTCTGAGGACTCCAGCACAGCCTTTGGGCAGCACGGCTGACATCGAGTGGCATAGAGATGTCTCTTCCTGCTGAGCTCCACCCAGAATGCTTATTTATGAATGAAACAAGAGGTGCTTTTGGCTTAAACAGCTTTTTCTCCCTAAACTAGCATCGATTTATTTGTATTAAGATTTTATTTTTCTGGAAAAGTTTTAGGCTCACAGCAAAATTGAGCAGAAGGTTCAGAGTTTTCCCACACATCCCCAAACATGTATGATTTCTGGATCATATGTTTAGTTTTGTAAGAAGCCACCAAACCATCTTCCAAATCGGCATTCCCACCAGCAATGAATGAAAGTCCTTTTTGCTCAGCATCATTGCCAGCATTTGGGGTTGTCAGTGTTCTGGGCTTTGGCCATTCTAATAGGTGTGTAGTGGTATTGTGTGGTTGTTTTAATTTGCATTTCCCTGATGACATATGATGTTGGACATCTTTTCATATACTTATTTGCCATCTGTGCATCTTCTTTGGTGATGTGTCTTTTAAGGGACCACTAGGTTTTGGGGAGGTTTATTAGCAATAGACAACTGGAGCATGAGTTGGCCAAATTCAGTCTGTTTACCCTTAAGCACCAAGAAGAACCTTGAAAAACTTTTGTTGGTCTAGGAGGTCTTAATCAAACAGGCAGAAGTCTTCATATGTGGACTGTTTCAAAGTTGCACTCCTAACGAAAACACTAAAGAGGAAAACTCAGGGGGCACCTGGTGGCTCTGTTGGTTAAGCAACCAACTTCAGCTCAGGTCATGATCTCACAGTTCCTGAGTCTGAGCAGACAGCTGTCCGCTATCAGCATGGAGCCCACCTTGGATCCTCTGTTCACCCCTTCTCTGCCCCTTCCCCACTTGTGTTCTCCTTTCTCTCAAAAATAAATAAACATTAAAAAAAGAAGAAAACTCAAAACATCAAACTTTACAAGCACATGGCATTTCACAAGCCACCTACACCAGCAAAGGGGACAGTTATTTACAGTAAGGGGTACCTAGAATCAGGAGCCTCCTGTCCCACCTGCTCCACAAAGCATGAAATAACTAATCCACAGAGGAAGTTAAGAGACAGAAAAAGAATATCCTGACTTAGAGACTCATGTTCAAAAACAATTCCAATCCATGACGGTAAAATACAATAAAAATGGATTACTAAGATAATGAAATAAACATTCAAAATTCAAGCCTGAATTTGTGCTTTGTTTTAGTAGACCTAAAGTTAAATGTTTATGCTGTCCCACTGCAGGCCAGGGCAAAGTGTATGTGCACCAACGTGGAATCCTAAGACTGTTCTCTGACTAGCATAGTTCTAGAGAGCAGATGGAAGCTACTTTTGTGAAGGCAGGTCTGGAAAGGGAAAGGGATGGAGGAAAAAAGACAAAGTCTCTGGGAACCAAGAGTGACAGGAAAGAAAAATGGGTCGTCTTCAGTGGGGGATGTACCAAGAAAGTGGAAGTCAGGACCAACTTTATTTCTTTTGATAAAGAGAGAGTGTGAGCAAGCACAGGTGGGAGAGGGGCAGAGAGAGAGAGAGACATACACACAGAACCCAAAGGAGTCTCCAGGTTCTGAGCTGTCAGCGCAAAGCCTGATGCAGGCAGGGCTCCAACTCATGAACTGCGAGATCATGACCTGAGCTGAAGTCAGACACTCAACCGACTAAGCCACACAGGCAATCAGTTCACTTGGTTTTTAGTTCCAGGTAAATTTGAGGACAAGAGAAACACCTCCATTTGAGAGAAGGTGGACAGAGCATGAGGGTTTATAGCACAGCAGGAAGGTATCCTGGCAGAGGCTTGTCTTGGGATTCCACTCACTAAAAGTAAATCCTCTTTCCAATTTTTCATAGACCCAAAGTAAGCTCCAAGGAGCCTGGGATGCCCCTAGATATGTGGCCAATGGC
Source organism: Paguma larvata (assembly GCA_030068075.1). NCBI lineage: Eukaryota > Metazoa > Chordata > Mammalia > Carnivora > Viverridae > Paguma > Paguma larvata. Next base: position 4,029,424 of record CM057844.1, on the reverse strand, counting down.
ATATTCCTCTCCCATGGTGCTCTTCTTGTGAATCAGAGACCTCATGTCTGAACCTTGGCATTGCAGGAATGTGTGGTTGCTTCACTGTGTATGTGTGCATATTTGTGTGTGTGTGTATGAGTGTGTGCGTGTGTGTGCGCGCGCGCGCGCGCGCGCACGCGTCTGTGTACGTCGCATGCACCAACTCAGTCTCTGGCCAACTTCCGTCAGGATGCACCGCCACTTACAGCATGGCCAGCAGACCTATCCCTTCATCCTTGGGCATCCTTGTGCAGGTAAATCACAAAAGACCTCAGACACATTTGCAAATAAGTTACTTAACTTTTTTTCAGTTACAATACCTTGAAGGGTTTTCATTGTTAACATCATTTTTAGCCCTCTTGCACTCTAATACACTTTCCTGATGGAAACAAAAAGTGTGAACTTAGAGTTCATATGCATTATGGACTCCCGTTGTTACTGTTACTGCATCTCACTGCCTGCAACTCTTACTGGTATTCTGTTGCTGTTTATAGAAATTTAGGGATATTATAGAGTTTTAAATTCCTAAACATTTTTGGGAAAGCATCGTAAAAATCTTAAATGATTTTGTGCCTTTTAATAAAATATGCACACACCTAGCAATTTCACTTTTATTATTTACATCAAAGGAGTATTTGTACATATGCACAAGGGAGCATTGTGGTACATTGTGGTAATGACTGGAATAATACAAATTTAGAAATAACCTAGTTATCCATCGAAAGGGGAATAGACAGATAGACAGTGATTTGCCACACATGGGATACTCTAAAAAGAATGTGCAGGTCTGTGGGTAGGAACACAGAAGGGCCTCCAAGATGCACTACTGAGTGAGGAAAGGAATTCCCAGATAATATATAGTGCATAATACCATTTCTGAAGGAAACAAAAGCTCCCTCAAAGTACAAACCTGCTACTACATTCTAAGTATTCTAAGTCTATACATGGCATAGAAAATATTTTGTAAGACTATATCCAAAAATGATAGCAGCTGTTACTTTAGGGAGAAGAGGAAACAGGAATGGTGATTGTCAAAAGGATTTTTTAGCCTTATTTTTAAGGTTTCCTTTTTTATTTTTTAAATAAAGAACATTACTCATGAGTTATTTCTGTAGGTACAAAATGATGTCAGAAATTTACATATGCTGATAAGCATAGATATCATCCATGGCCGAGCCCCTCAGAATAAAGGCAGAATAAAGACGGGGTGGATCACCAATAAAGATGGTGGTGGGGCAGCTGGGTGGCTCAGTTGGTTAAGCATCCAGCTATTGATTTCGGCTCAGGTCATAATCCCATGGTTTGTGAGTTTGAGCCTCATGTTGTCTGTGCTGACAATTGGGAGCCTGCTTGAGATTCTCTCTCTCTCTCTCTCTCTCTCTCTCTGCTCCTGCTTCTCCTTTGCTCTCTCTCTCTCTCTCTCTCTCTCTCAAAATAAATAAATAAACTTAAAAAAAAGATGGGGTGAGGGGATAGGAAGGAGACAAGGCCACCTATAGGGTGTGCCCAAGGTTAGAGCCATGATTCACCCAAAAGACAGGATGTCTGGCACATAGCCATGGCCTAGGACCAGCCCAGGATGAGACAGACCTCAGAGGTTACCTAGAATTGCCACCAGCCAGAGAGTAGGGATTTAAGGGAATAAACTATAAAGCCAAGCCTCCTGGTTTCATATATTTTAGTCACTGCCTATGTGACCCTGGGGAAATTATTTAACCTCTTTGCATAAAGTATACAATGAACATAACATGGGAGTGGCAGGAGGATTAAATTAATTAATATGTCATACCTGTAGAATGAATCCTGGTACAATAAAATCTCCATGTATTACCTATTACTATTGATAGTCTAAAATTGTTTTCTCTACAAGATTCTCCAGGAGCTTAATTGCTTAGTCTACATGAAGATCAAGCCAGCATCTGAAGTCTCTGATGGCTGGGAGTTCTCAGTGCCCCAAAGTCCCTTTCTTTCTTTCAGATCCTTGGTAAGTAGAATTATGGGAGGGTCCTAAGGAGCAAAGAGTGGGACATCTCAGTCTACAAATGGGGAAACTGAGTCAAGTCCTGGGGCTGGCCTCACCAGACAGTTAGCAGGGCTGGCCCCACACCTCCCACCTCTTGACACCTCAGGCCTGTGCTCTCTCCTTGACACCACACACACCTCTCACATAAGGAAGAGAAGGTGGCATTGTCTTATGGAACAACAGAATGAGAATTCTTATCAAAAGACTGAAGTCTTCCAGTGCAGAAATGGGCAACATAGCCCGTGGCGACCTTTCTGTTCCTTGGAGTCCTCAGGGTAACGGTACAGACAGGCTGGCCCCTGCTGGGGGCAACATTGGAGTAGCCTCTATGGGAAGTCTTTTGAGCCAAAATAGACAGATTAGCACACATGCCCCCATGACAGAGAGAAGGCACCTCGCCAGCCCCCAGAGCAGAGCAGGAGTCCGCTGGGTTGAGGTGCACTCCTCACGGGCAGGCAGCTGCCCTCCCCTCAGAAGGAAACACCTCCTTCCCTTCTTTAATATTGACCCATAGAGGAAAAAATTCCATCTTAATACTTTCTCAGTGGATAATGAAGCAGTTTATTTTATATTATTTGGATAAGAAGCCTACCCATGAACAGGATCCGAATGTCAGTTGTCTTAGGGGAAAAAAAGATTTATTGGTTGGTAAATATTGAGAAAGAAAAGCTGATAAAGACCAGTTTCAGCTGCAGCTTCTGCCCGGAGCAGGAGAACAGGCCAGTGTTGTATTTTGGGGCCCTGGGAAGGCAAAAAATTGTGAATGTCTTTCTTTGTTGGCGGGTGTAAAAGTGAAGACCGCTACAAATAATTTCTTATTTCTGTTCGCATAGATTTTAAATTATGTAGCTTCCCTACCTTGTTAAGTATTAAAGCGTTCTTGTTTAAGGAAAAGGCACTTAAATAATGAAGCTTATGTATCTTGTTTTCAGACATCAATATCTGGCTTTGAGTGGCACAAAGGGATAAAGGAATGTGGATTCAGAGCGCGCTGTGATGCTTGGCAATTCTAATTGGACTCCAGACTGCAAATCGACACAAAGCTGTTGCAACTTTTGTTGAAGAGAAGGCTGAGTGAGCACGTGGTGTTGGGAAATTGTATTTTCTTCTTCGAGTTCTTCTGTTTCCGAATATTTAATCCTACTGTCCTCTTCTTTAGTGAAGGTCTCTTTAGTATAAAGAGTCTCTTTCCTGAAATTGCTTAGGGCAGCATAGAAGCTGGATTCAGAAAACACAGAAGTCGGGGACGCAAGCTTCCGCCAGGCCAGATGCAGGGAAAGACTGCCATCTTGTGGACATCTTAGAACATCGCACCTCGGTTCCCGGGGAGGCTGCAGAGAGCCAGGAATCTAGAAATGAACCTGGGAGCTGAATTTCTGCACGACAGTGAGAATGCCTGTTAAAAACATCTAGGAAATAACTGAGTGCCCTCCAAGGTAGGTTTCAGTGAATCTTCTGTATGTACATTTTCATTCCCTAAGCCAGACACTGCAGGCCTACAACACCTGCTGCGTGAAAATGGAGTAGAAATGTGGAGAAAACATAATCCCCCAGTGAAAATAAAGAAACAAACACACATCTACAGAATGCCTGCTGTGTGCCTGGCAGAGTTGCTGTGGAACACCCAGGCGGAGCAAAGGAAACAGTGAATTGTGTCAAAGATCATCGAATGTCAGTATCGGGGCAGGGGTGTCACGAAAAATGGCCCAGCATTCCTCATCTGGCAGTACATCTGGCCAGATGCTCAATGAAGCCACACCTGAGCAGACAGATCCACGAATCCGGGATTTGTTTATCTTCTCCAAATAAAAATCTGAATGCAAAAACATTTATACATGTATTGCAAAAAAGAAAATCAAACCACATACATGTACACAAAGACGAAAATAAAAGGCTGGAAACTCCCCACCTTACTTACCCACTGTTAACACTTAGGTGGCCGTCCTGGTGAGCATCTTGTTACAAAGATAACCAAGTGGAAATGCAAAACATAATGTTTACAGAAGTGGTATTCGAACTTGCATTCTATTCGGTAATCAGCTCTTGATTAACATTATGTCACAGGCTTCTTTCCAGGTCAGTAAAGGTAGATGTGCAATTTTTATCAATTACATAATAGCTAGCTATTGTTAGCTATGTAATATCGATTGTATACCTGCTAACAGCCAGGTACTGTACTAAATGCTTTAAGTAAGTGATCTTATGTAATCTCATAACTAGTTTACGAGGTAGGATTTTTTTTATTATCCTCGTTTCGCGGATGGGGAAACTGAGGCACAAGGAGATGAAACAAGCATCTGACTTCAGAGCCGGTGCTCTAGACCACAACACTAGAAATGCTCCATAATTTATTTACCCATTTTTTTCTGGTATAAAACTTAAGGCTGTAATAAATTGATACATGTCTAACTTCTCTCCAGACAGGATGTACCAAATCATGCTTGTTCCAGCTGTATGCAGCATTTTTAGTACCCCATATTCTTGCCAGTATGAGGACTTCCCAATCATTTAAAAATATTTTCTTTTCCCTGTTTTTTATTTTGAAATATAATCTGAAAAATTTGCAAATACAAGCACAATGAACTCCTATAAATTCTTCATCTATTATAGATCCACTAACTGTTAACATTTTGACACATTTGCTTTCTTTCTCTGATGCATTTTTATCAAGCTTTTAGACTTAGTTGTAGACATCATGACACTTGACCCCACACACTTGAGCATGAATCTCTTAAGAACAAAGACATGCTCTTACATAAGCATCCTAGAATCATCACACTCGGGAAATTTTTGCATTGATAAGGTGAAGTTTTCTAATGTAGAATTCATATCAAATTATCAAATATTTAAGAGCTTTTTGTTTTGAACCAGCATAGAATCAAGGATCACATATTGAGTTTTGTGGCCATGTCTCTTTTATCTCTTTTAACCCAGAACAGTTTTCTCCTCTTATTGTGGTCTTTCATAGCATTCACTTTTGAAGAGTTTTGTAGTATGTCCCTGAATTTGGATTTATCTGATTGCTTCCTTGGGGTTAGATTTAATAGGACTCTCACTGACAACATATCACGTGGATTATATTGTTTCCTTCTCAGTGCACCATATCAGGAGGACCATGATGCCAGTTAGTCTTGTTATTGGTGATGTTCACTTTTTGATCACTTGGTTAAAGAAGTGTCTCTTCCATATATCTCCCCTGGAAAAGTACCCTGATCCTCTGTGATGAATAAGTGACAGACTGAATGATATTGAAGAATGAATGTTTTGCTTCTCACCATTCATTCTCTTACCTGGTGATTTTAGACTCTATTGATGGTCCTTGTCTGAATCAATTCAGTGATTGTTTTCATTTTCTAATCTTTATTTTACTTTTTTGTTTGTTTGTTTCAAGTGTACAATACAGTGATTCAACAATTCTATACATTTCTCAGGGCTCATCAAGATAACTGTGTTATTAAGCTTTTTCCCCTATTTCACCCCCTCCCACTTCCCCTCTGGTAACCATCAGTTTGTTCTCTATTATTAAGAGTCTGACTTTTTTGGTCTCTTTTTGCTTTGTTTATTTATTTTGTTTCTTAAATTCTACAAATGAGTGAAATCATATGGTATCCATGTTTCTCTGACTTGTTTCACTTGGCACAATACCTTCTAGGTCCATCCATGTTGTCTCAAATGGTATGATCTCATACTTTTTTATGGCATAGTAATATTCCATCATCTATGTATTCTATCATTATCTATCTATCTATCTATCTATCTATCTATCTATCTATCTCACATCTTCTTTATCATTCATCTGTGAATGGACACAATTTGCTCTCATACCTTGGCTATTGTAAATAATGCTGCAGGAAGCATAAGAGTGCATGTATCTTTTTGAATTAGTGTTTTCATTTTCTTTTTATTTAATGTTTATTTTTGAGAGAGAGTGAGAACGAGAAGGAGAGGTACAGAGAGAGAGGTGGACAGGGGATCCTAATTGGGCTCCGCATTGATAGCAGAACGCCCAATGCAGGGCTCAAACACATAAGCCATGAGATCATGACCTGAGCAAAAGTTGGATGCTCATCTGACTAAGACACCCAGGCACCCCTTTGTATTTTCATTTTCTTTGGGTAGACACCCCGTAGTGGAATTATTGGACCATACATATAGTATTTCTATTTTTAATTTTTTGAAGAACACTTTTTTAAAATTGTCACTCTTTCTATCCCTCCATTTCTTCAGTATTCATATGGATTCATCAATTCTTTTTATATTCAGCGTGTTTCTTCAATAATTCATCTTGGTAGCCACAGAATTCTGGATTTGGTGAGTGGCACCCCTTCAGGCTGCACCTGTGCCCTCCGAGCATGTCTCCACTTTGTAGCACATGATGCTCCAGGCTTACATTGTACTTTCCTTGCTTCGGGCATGGACTTGGCCATTTCTCCAGAACCCTCTCATCAGGGCTTATTTATTGGATCTCTCTTACTACTCTTATTTTTTAAATTAATGTATGCTACCACTGCCTTTTTTGGTGTCAGTTCTAGGGCTTCTAGAACAGGTATAGATCTTGAAACCATCACTTCAGTCAAGATATGGAACAGTTCCATCATCCCAGAAAGTCCTTGGTCTGCCTCTTTGTAGTCAAACATGCCCCACGATCTCTGGCAGTCACCTATCTTTTCTCCACCTTTGATTTACCTTTTTTAGACTGTTAAAGAAATGGAACCATATGGGATTCAGCCTTTTGAGTCTTGCTTCTTTCCCTCACGCATTTGTCATCCACCTTCTTGTTGTGTGCTAACTCCCCGTTAGTCCTGACTGATGAATATTCCATTGGGTGGATGCACCACCGTTTGTTTATGTGTCCACCTGCTGAAGCAACCCAAGTGCACTTGGGAGGTTTAGGGGATTATGAATAGAGCTGACATAAACATTCTCATTAGGTTTTTGTGTGTGTGTGTGCCTGTGTGTGAGCATAAGTTTTCATTTCTTTTGGGTAGATACCTATGAGCGGGATTGTAAGTTTATGCAGTAAGTTTGTGTTTCACTTTATTTTTTAAAGTTTATTTATTTATTTTGAGAGAGAGAGAGAGCAGGAGAGGGGCAGAAAAAGAGGGAGAGAGGGAGAATCCCAAGAAGGCTCCACATTGTCAGTGCAGAGCCCAATGTGGGACTCAATCCCATGAACCGTGAGATCATGACCTGACCGAAATCAAGAGTCAGATGCTTAACCAACTGAGCCACCCAGGTTTCCCTATGTTTCACTTAAAAACAAAAACAAAAACAAAAAACCCTGCCAAACGTTTTCCAGAGTGACTGTGCCATTTTGCATTTCCACCAGCAAAGCATGGGGATTCCAACTGTTCTACATCTTTGCCAGCACTTGGTATGGACAGTTTTCTGTTCAGTCATTCTGATACATGTATAGTGCTGCCCATCTTTTTTTATCTGTGCCAGTGTTATAAGTGAATCAAAAAAACCTTGATCTCCATACATGTTGGCTGTTAACACTAATAATACTATTAATAATACTAATAATTACAACTAATCTCATAGATGCAAAAAGTTACTCTGTGCTATTTACATTTGCTTTTTTGGTTACAAAGGAAGTTAAAAGAGCTCAATTTTTAAGCTAACAAGAGGATTGGCAAGTGTGTTCTTGCCTGAAGGTGTCTCACTTTGTGGCTGCCTCATCCTGTGTCTGGGATTACTGAGGACACTTGAGGCCCCTCCCTTAGCTCTGTGCATTTTCATCGAGGCCATGGGTGGGTTGAAATAGCCAGCCCATTCTCTCTTTCTCTTCTGATTAAAGGAAGGGGAACAGAGTTGAACGAAAGGGCCAAACCACTATAGGCTGTAGGTCAGAGTGTGGGGTCATGTTTCTACAGAGATCTCAGAGCTTCCGCTGGGAATTATAACACTCAATTTTCAATTTGTTTCAGCTCAACAAGAACACCAATAACATCAGCAGGGGTCAGGTACCATGCTGCTCACCAGATACAGTGATAGAAATAAGATGCTATCCCAGTTCTCAAAGAGGCTCCAGTCTAGCTGCAAAGGGTGGGGAGGAGATGCAGATGAGATCAGCCATGGGATTAATGAGACCATGTTTCTTAGCCAGATCACCCATGGGTCTGACCTGGGAAGGAAAGGAGACAGCAGTCAGAGACTCAGCTGAGTTCTGGCGGACTGTGGATGCCTGGACCTGCCCCTTCCTGTCCAGCATCAGCTTTCCCGTCCTAAAAAAAACTGTCTCAGTCTCACCCAGGGGTCTGGAAAACAATTAAAGAAGGCATTTCACAGCTGCCAAGGGAACTCTGCCAAGATCTGAAATGTCCTGGTACAGCTCTTTTGCAAGCGGGATTCATTCTTCCAGGCGTGGTGAGTATCTGTTTCTGCACTGGGCAGGTTATTTTGTGAAAGCGCTCGACAGAGAAGATCTGTGTCGTAAGCAAAGCCGCCATCCTGGCTGACCTGGAGGGCACGGACAGCTCCATTGTCCAAGTCTCCTGCTGTCCCCTGGCATGTCAGAGGCACAGCCACAGGAGACTTGATATCTGAAGTCATTTCCTTGGAGTTGAGGGATACCACCCCATGGGAACCACAAACCGCACTGTTCCAAATGTTTGTCCAATTCAGCATAAAAACAAAGCCTGATTCATCTTGGGGAGCCATCTCCTCATTCTTTGGAAATATGTCAGCATTTGGGAAGAGGGGGAGGGTCTTTCTTTCCGGCTTAGCACCTAACACAGGGCTTTCGTACTAGTTCCTAGTGAGTGCTTGAACCAGCCAGGAGACATAGCCACATGGTTATTTGAACAGAGAGAATCTTAAATAAAGACTTGTTGGGGCACCTAGGTGGCTCAGTCAGTTAAGCGTCCAACTTTGGCTCGGGTCATGATCTCACGGTTTGTGAGTTCGAGCCCCACATCGGGCTCTGCACTGACAGCTCAGAGCCTGGAGCCAGCTTCAGATTCTGTGTCCGTCTCTCTCTCTGACTCTGCTTTGCTCTTACTCTGTCTCTATCTCTCTCAAAAATAAATAAACATTGAAAAAAATTAAAAAAATTGTTAATGGGGGTAACTGAAAGGCAAAAAAAGAACTCTAAAGTATCATGGTGGTGGCAGTTGAAGGAAACAGCTTCTTCCCTTAGGGATGACAGAACGAAAGGAAGGGTTGAAAATTTCTAAAAGTGAGAAGTTCACAGGAAAGGCCCCATGGAGCTGAGACTCAAACATCAGAGCAGTGGGCAGAATGAAACTGGTTCTGCCAGTAATGGAAAAACTGTAAACTGGGTTCCGTTGCTACTGTGGGAAGGAATCGTCACTACCTGGCTAAAGGGAAGTGATACAGATAGTAGTAGGAGGTGCCGGGACCAGGAGGAAAAAAGGTCCTCTCCTTCTGCATCTTCACAGTCTTCCTGTATGACCCACACGCGGAAGGTATTAGTGGGGAGCTGCTGGCCAAGCAGAAAGGTGGATGCAGAGTCCCAGCCTCAGCGTTGCAAGGCCAAGTGTAGAAGTGGGTTTGGAGCTCAGAGATAATAGCTTAATAAACTGGCACAATTATTTAATGGATAGTTTTCAGGGACTGGATAATTGTGCATGTGATAAAACTTGAAGCTTTACTTTCATTCAGAATTTTATTAGCAACCTTTGATTGCTCTCTCACTGGGAAATTCCCCTGTATTCCCGGTTATTTCTTCATTTAGGCTTCATGGTTCTTTTCTAACTAATAAAAAAAATAGGCTTCCACAAATCTCCTGGGACAGTTTAACATCCATAAACTGTGACACTGCCTCAGTTTCTATTCCTTCTTGTCCTTCCTTCCCCATGCCTCTCTTTGTGGATTTCAGGTTCTTGGGACAGTGACAGAATGTGCCTAATGATACCTCCAGGCCCAGAACCAGTGATTCTGTATCTTTGGGCAAAGCAATGACCTCTCTGAGCTTTAGTTTTCATAAAATGGGTGTGATAACATGGTCTTCACCTATCTTACATTAATGTTATCCACATAAAAATGAGATCTAAGTCAGATGAGTGATGTACAACCTTTTTGATGCTTCCAGGTAAAGTTCACTGGTTGAACACACGTGTTTGCATTTCACCCCTCCTGAATCTGCCTCCCACCCCCAGTCCCTGCTGAAAAACAAGGAATAGATGGTTTTGAAAAAGGCAAAACCTATTACAGTCGAAAGAAGGGCGGAAGGAATGAGAATTTTAAAAAAGTTTGGAAGCCCGGGATGGGAGGTGGGGTGGGGACGATGAATGGGACGTAACTGGTAAACAAATAGATAAAAAATAAAAACAGGAAGAAAAGCAAATAGCAAATTCCCCACCACAGAGGAATTGGACTGAATTGTATTTCTATAAGTGGGAGGAAAGCAGAAAGCCTCAAAGAAGAATAGATTGAGAGTCCATTCACAAAGAGCTGAGATCTCTGTACCCCCACCCTGCTCGTGGTGGCCAGGCACCACCCAGTCCCTCAGGCAAAGGCGGCCTGAAGAGGATGACCCAGGTGGTCTCTGGTCCTGAGATTGAAACAGGATAAAGAGCACTCTGTGCAAAGATGCCTGGTCCTTATTCCTTACTTCGCTCCCCAGATGTTACAGCCAATCTTCACCTTCCAGTTAGCAGACCAGGGGTGCATTTTCCAGGAAGTCTGTCTAACCCAAGAAGAAGGAATTCAAGACACTGATGCCGGAGTCTCCCCAGCAAAATGGCACACTCAGAAACTCCTATGGTGGAGCCAGTGGTTAACAAGTGTTGGTGGTGCGCTCGGGGCTTCCTACCCTCATGTAGTTCCTCAGTCTGAAGTACTAGCAAGAGTTACTCATATTAAGAGTTCCCTATGCCCAACATAACAAATTACTACAAACTTAGGGGCTTAAAACAGCACCCACGTATTCATTTGCAGTTCTGGAGGCCAGGAGTCTGGCCATCAATTCTACTGGACCAACGCCAGGGTGTAAGCTGGTCTGGCTCTTTGTGGAGACTCCAATGGAGACTTGTTTCCTTACCTTTCCAGCTTCCAGAGGCATATACATTCTTTGACTTGTGGTCCCTTCCTCCATCTACAAAGCTCATCCTGTTTATGCTTCTGATGGCATACGTTTTCTCTTTTTTGACCGTCTTGCCTCCTCTTATAAAGACCGTTGTGATGACACTTCAGTCTCATTCAGGACGATCTCTTCATCTCAGACCCTGAACGTAATCTGAAAAGTTCCTTTTGCCATATAAAGTATCATTCACAGGTGATCACTAAGGCAGGCTGTCTTGAAAACTAGCTAAATTTGGGCATCACACCGCCAAGCGGGTCTGTCGTTGCAAAAAAAAAAAAAAAAACCCTCTACCTTTCTGTCTGCTGAGGTGGACTTTCTCTACCAATAAGAGACAAATATTACTTCAGGACCTCCTCATAAAAGACTGTAATTGATCTGTTCCTGAGAATGAATAAGTAAACAAGTAAAGAGAGTGAATGAAATATTAATAAAAAAGCAAAGAAATGGGTTTTTTTTGCAAAACAAGTATTTTGTAAAATAATTCTATGTAATAACTTATAAAAGGCAATGTGTAATATATTTTATTTTGTAATTTATGAAACATGTTATTAAAATAAGTAATGAACTAACATCCGTCTTGAGAACCTGTATGCTACCCAAACTGCTGACACTTTTTTTAAAAAAGTGTTTATTTATTTATTTTGAGGGAGAGAGAGAGAGAGTGCAAGGATGGTAGGGGCAGAGAGAGAGGGAGAGAGAGAGAGAATCCCAAGCAGGCTTCAGTGCAACAGAGCTGGACGGGGGACTCGAACTCACGAACTATGAGATCTGACCTGAGTTGAAATCAAGACTCAGCCACTTAACTTACTGAGCCACCCAGGAGCCCCAAAACCACTGACACTTGATGTGCCTTCCTGATCCTATTCGCCTACTCCCCTGAGCAGGTAACCACTATTTTAACATTTTTTTGAAAGTCACAGATCTCCTTTCCTTCCTCTTCAAAAGGTTTTCCTCTTTATTTTTTAGCAAGAACCTCCCCTAAGGCTACCTTATTTTCATTTGGAAAAAATTTTATTAAAAACTGTAAAAGTATTATGGTAAATATCTTTCCATCTTTCATCTTGAGTCATCCATTATTAACATCTATTTCATTTGTGCCATCTATCAATCATTTATCTACCTACCTATTTATCATCTAGCTATCTGTCATCTTTCTATTATCTATTGTTATAGAAAAAAGTTCAAGGACACTTTTTAAAAAATGGTACGACAGGCTTTACTCAGGACCATTGTGCTAAGTGTAAGTACAACTGTGATGGGATTTTGCAGTGGGAGAGAGAAAAGGGGCTCAACTCTGAACACGGCATGGGCAAGTGGGAATAAATAGTCAGAGAGCAGGGTGGGAGTCAGGGGATGGAAAATTACCAGGAAGAAGCATCAGGAGCAAGGAGGGTTCTGGCTAAGCTGACCTAATGAGATCCTTGCTGAAGACAAGCCAGGCTGTTCAGGCATCAGCTGAAGGATGGTGGAGGATGAGGAACTCAGTCAGACATGGAGGTGATAGGTTCAAGTGTGGGAGGATCTGGTTAAACTCACTTAGCAGGGTTCTTGCTAGAGCAGGATTTTATTTATTTACTTTTTAAGCTTATTAATTTTGAGAGAATAAGAGAGCACAAGCAGGAGAGAGTAGAGAGAGAGAGAGAGGGAGAGAGAGGGGCCACAGAGAAGGTTCAGGAGCCTGACTAAAGTTTGGTGAAGCAAAGAATCTTTGTCACTATCTGTCTAATTATATTCTCTAAGCCCATTTGAGGTAGTCAGAGGCATATGACCCTTCATTTCTAAAAACTTCATGCATCTCTCCTGAGACCGAGAACCTCTGCCCCTAGAACCATAGTGTTGTTATGGCAATCAGAAGTGTAGCATTGGTAAATTCTATTATCTAATATACAGTCTATATGTCAATTTTCCCAATTATCTCAATACTGTCCTTTATAACCGTTTCCTTGTTTGTTTGTTCCAGGACCCAACCCCGGGTCTGCATTCAGCTGTCTTACCTTGTTAGCTTCCTCAACTCTAGGACAATTCCTCAGACTCTGCCCCCATGACATTGACAATTTTGAAAAGTCCAAGCCAGTTGTTTTCAGAATGTCCCTCAATTTGGGTTTGTCTGATTGTTTCCTCATGAATAAGTTCAGATTAATAATAAAAAAAACCTAGCTTTTAAACCCCTTGTAAAGCCTCAAACTGAATGAAATCTGCTTTCAATTTGCTTCTCCAAAAGGGACTTTATTGCACAGGGGAATTAAGCCTGTATGACAAATCCACCCCATGGAAGAGATTTTAGCTAAACTGGGTAAGGCTGGTAGCTAGGTTGTCTGCTTAACACTTCACTTGGGTCGTCAGGGGCTCCAGATATTTCGTGACTGCCTTAGTTAAATCTCTATTTCTGGTTCATCTCTGCAATATGTCTTCCCAGCCCAGAGCTCTGCTCCGCTCCATGCTGAGGGTATTGTCCGTGAGGAATCACCGAGGTGGGGCTCTGTGCCTGGCAGATGCTCATCGCATTGGCTGCTGGGCCAGAGGCCAGAAAAGTGGAAAGGCATGTGGAGCCCCAGTAGGCAAAAAGCAATTTCCTGAGTTGGGGCTTGGCCAGGCAGCTGCAGTTTTACACCTCCCTGAATTCAAAGGAGATGGAGAGGCTGAAGGCAAGACCTGAGCCTGACACTTCATTTTTAGAGGCCCAGCCTCCCAGAGCCTTCATGCCCTGCCCAAGTGAGAGGCAATACTTCCACCTCCTACTGAGCTCACTGGAAGTGCTCCTTGGATCCAGCCAACCCCTCCCCGCCCCAAGATTAACCGGGCTCCAAATGACTGACTCCCAGGGACCTGTGATTCCCACTCTAGGTGGCCTAATCATGGCAGGGCTCGTTGGGAGGAATTTCTCCCACATTTGTCCCTCCTGTAAAGGACTTGCATATATCCATGTTTTTCTCCATCTCTGAGGATGCTCTGGGGAGAGGGAGGAGAGCTGCAGGATTTACTTATGTCCTTGGTGTTGGGGGCATGGGCTCTCCACCTATTTTCCTCTCTTCTTGGAGACATGGCACAGAAGTTGGCTTCCCCATGCTGAGGCTGCTCAGATAGAAGGAGACCCTCCTATAGCAGTGTGTGAAGGGAGCTAGACTGGCTCACTGTTGTGTCATCCCAAGACTTGACCTTTCCAAGTCTTGGCCTTCTTAGCTGAGTGACAGAGACAATAATGCTCAGAGGCCTCCAAAAGAATGGCTTCAGATAACCATTAATGGATGTTATTAACAGACCCTCCAGAACAGTCCAGTGTCCACTGGAAGTCCACAAGGGCCCTGGGTGAGTCGTCCGACTTCAGCTCAGGTCATGATCTTGTGTTTCGTGAGTTCAAGCCCTGTATCAAGCTTTGTGCTGACAGCTTGGAGCCTGGAGCCTGCTTCGGATTCTGTGTTTCCCTCTTTCTCTGCCCTTCTCCCCTCAAAAAATTAATAAACATCAAACAATTAAAAAAAAGAGAGACAGACTTGCACATTTATTTTTGTGGAAAGCTACAAACAAATTAGAATTTCCTTCAGTTATTTAGGCAACAACTTACATTGGCATCTGAAGGGCCTGTGATTTTGTCATCGGTGGAAACCAGACATCTTCATATTACATTATTGTTTTTACAGGTGTCTCAAAATACCTCATCATGACTTCAAAATCAGGTTAATTACTAAGTATGCTGCTAGGTCATGCTATTTAATGTACCAATTAATAATCACAGAATTAATATATCATATTTTGTTTTAAAATATTTTGATAACTGTAGTTCAACATAATTGGTTTCTTTTGTACATCTTTGTGTTTCACTTAATGTAATTAAAGTCTTTCTGAGAAGGGATGCAAGGGATTTCCCAAAGGTGTTTTTTGCACAAAAAAAATGTATCCAAATGCTGCTCTAGGTACTTGGGCTTTGAGCAGCAACTTTTCCTTCTTTTTTTTTTTTTAATTTTTAATGTTTATTTGAGAGAGAGAGAGAGGGGAAGGGGCAGAGAGAGAGGGACAGACAGACTCTGAAGCAGGATCCAGGGTCTAAGCTATCAGCACAGAGGCTGATGCGGGGCTCCAACTCATGAACTGTGAGATCATGACCTGATCCGAAGTCAAATGCTTAACCACTGAGCCACCCAGGCACCTCAGCAACTTTCTGTTCTGAACTAACTTTGCTGATGGTTGTGACTGAAGATGCAAGGTGGGTTTTCTTGCTCATGATTTCTTCCTGCCCTGACATTCTCTTGAAAATGGAGACTGGTCTATGAGAAGGCAAGGGCATCAAGGGGATCTGAAATCTTTCATTGTCTTCAGATTGACAGGTGACAGATTGACATACCAGGGACATTCATGTTTGGAATAGAACAGATATGTTTGCCATATGAATCATCACTTGAAATTATACTAGAAAAGTGAAATATGTTAACAAAACAAAAAAACAATGTACTCAATGGGAAGAGATAGTGGCAAATGATATATCCAATAAAGAGTTAATATCCAAAACATATGAAGAACTCATGCAATTCACCACCAAAAAACAAATAATCAAATTAAAAAATGGGCAGACAACCTGAATAGACGTTTCCCCGAAGAACACATATAGATAGCCAACTGACACATAAAAAGATGTTCAACATCACTTATCATCAGAGCAATGCAAATCTAACCCACAATGAGATATCACCTTACATCAGTCAGGATGGCTAGTATCAAAAAGACAAGAAGTAGCAAGTATTGGTAAGATTCTGGAGTAAAAGGAACCTTCATGTACTGTTGATGGGAATGTAAATTGGTGCACTATGGAGAACAGTATGGAAGTTCCTCAAAAAATTAAAAATAGAAATACCATATAAACCAGTAATTTTACTTCTGGGTATTTATCCAAAGAAAACAAAAACATTAATTTGAGAAGATATATGCACCCCTATGTTTATTGCAGCATTATTTACAATAGCCAAGATATGGAAGCAACTTATCAACATCCATTGACAGATGAATGAATAAAGTGTGTGTGTATATATATATATATATGTATATACACATACATACATGTATATACACACACATATATATGTATACATACATGTATGTATGTGTATATACATATATATATATCAGCCATAAAAAAGAATGAAATCTTGTCACATGTGACACATGGACAAATTTAGAGGGCTAATGCTAAGGGAAATTAGTCAGAGGAAGATAAAAACCATACAGTTTCACTTATATGCAGAATCTAAGAAAACAAAACGAATGAACAACCAAAACAAAAGACTCATAAATACGAGAACGAACTGGCAGTTGCCAGAAGGGAAAGGAGTGAGGGTGGGAAAAATAGGTGAAGAGATTAAGAGAAAGAAAATTTCAGTTTAAAATAAATCAATCTAAAATTAAATAAGTTGTGGGAATAAAATGTACAGCATAGAGAATATAGTAAAAAATGTAATAATGTCATATGGTGACAGGTGGTGAGCACTGAGTAATGTATAGGATTGTCAAATCACTATGTTGTACACTTGAAACTAATATATCATTTTATGTCAACTGTACTTCAACTTAAGAAAATAGTGAAACACAAACTTTGAGCTGAAGGTCATGTTGAGAGAGCCTCATTTCCAGGTGAGGGTGGAGCATGAATCCTTTCTAGAATTTACGTCTATGTTTCATCTCTAATGTTTTCCTTTCTTGTGCTTATTTAGAATAAAATACAATAGCATGTATGCATCTTCAGAATTCTTCACTATAAAATGAAATCCATAGACTTGGGTATAAATCCCACCACTCATTGGGAACATGGAAGGATCATCGTCACAGAGACCTGGGAATGTGGGCAGAGCTGGTACCTTGACCAGGACATGAGTGTCCATCGTCCAGATTCTGGGCAAACTGGTACTTTCTCTTTTGCAATGGGATTGAGAAGTCTCCATAGTCATGATCTAGGGGCCATGTGGGAGGTCTCAAGGGTCATGGATGCTGATACAGGGAGAGAAGGAATCTGTTTCTTGAAATCTGGGAGAAAGAATGTGGGGCTGGAAACTAGTAAATAGATGCCAGTTTTGACCAATAGATGGAGAAGGCTATGATCACCAAACTATAGGCCTTCACCTTCCTGACCTTTAGTTTTTATATCTGTAAGATGGTGCGATTCTATCTACCTCTGAGGATTTAATGACAGCATATGAATAGAGCCTGACAGATTCCTGGACCATGATAGATGCTCAGTAATATTAGTTCCTGAGGTGCGTAACTCTTGTCTTTGCCCTACCAAACTTCATTCTCCCGGTGCCCTGGGAATATTTGGATTTTCCTTTAATGAGTTAACTTCTTCCATGTGTTTGGGTGGGATTAACCCTTCCTCTAAATCCTGCACAGATACGTGAGTCGGAGTGCAGTAGCCATGATTGGATCTGGGATTGACTCATTACCAGGCCAAGTTAAGAGCCCATCTGGACTTTTGCTGTAAATATCAAGGAAGAACTGTCTCTCCACTGGGCCACTTACTGTAAGTGGCCCCTAACAGCCACTAGAGCATTGAATAATTTGATCCTTTTTTGTCTCCCTTTCCATGGAAAGACAGGATAGGAAGGATTAAAACTGAAAGTTAGTTGGACAGATAGTGAAGGTGAAGACAAGCTGAAGGATTCTTTCTGCACCCTGTAGAGAGAAGGAGGCAAGTTCAGGAAGAATTTGGAGACCCTGAGTCCTTGACTCACTACTCAAGGCAGAATCTTGCCTCATGTATGTATTTGTCATGTGAGCATCCATGTTTTTACACCAACATCCACCCAGAAGCTTGAATTCTGTAAAGCTGGTGCTTTTGAGCAGCTCTCTCCAGTCTCTCTGTTGTTCCCTGTAGTCCTGTTCTCAGTACAAAGCCAAAACCCCAGGATGTCCCAGGTATCTGAACTGACAGAATTATGCACCCTTAGAAATAAGTACTGGGAGGTGCCTGGGTGGCCCAGTCGGGTGACTGTATAACTCTTGATTTTGGCTCAGATTATGAACCCAGGGGATCAAGCCCCATGTTGGGGTCCACACTGAGTGTGGAGACTGCTTGAGATTCTCTCTCTTCCTCTCCCCCACTTGCACTCTCTCTCTCTAATAAAAAATAAACAGAAGTAAAAGAAATAAGTATTGGAGTTTAAAAATATCACATAAGAAAAGTTAAGTGAAATGAGTAAACCCCAAACCAGAGCACACTTGATGATAGGGTCAGAGATAAACCTGAAGGAGAAAGAGGAGAATGCTAGGTTTGGGAATCCATTCGAAAAATAATAGAAGCATCTTACACAAACTTTGAGTTGTCAAGCTTGGAAGGGAAAGAAGAATTCAAGGCAGGAGGGATGAGTTTGATGGAAAACAGGGAGATTTCAAGAAAGGAGGAAGGGATCATATGTGATACAGACACATCCTCAGGGCCCATCCTGGGTAAGATGGAAAAATAGGTAAAAGTTCTTGCCCAGAAGGCTCTCTCATCCCCATCAAAATTTCTCCTCTGCTGCTCCATTCTGGCAGCATCCTGCTTGCCGAGGAGATACTGTGTGAGAAACCAGGGATTCAAACTTCACACCATATCTTCTGTAGAACCATTGCAACGAATCAAATGGGAGAAAGGGGAGGTGATTTTAGGAGGGACCCATAAGCTCAGAGCCTGGCCTGCAGAGCCTCATGCTTGCCCTTTCCTGCATCTCTGCATATTCATTGAAAACAGGAAATTAGTATCCGCTGAATCTTTGTTTTCAAGGGAAAAAAATTAAATTACATTTTAGATGGGCCAGGGAAGAAAATGAAGGCAAGAAAAGGTAACCAAGGCATCTGTGTTCGCAGCAAATCCACAGCAGGGTGAGCTTTGGAGCTGGCCTTGAATGTTGCAGCTTCTAAAATGGCACCACCCCTCTGTTTTGGTCCTCACGCTACATCTCCTGAGCCACATGCATGTGCTGTATGCGGGATACTAACTTTAATGATCTTAACCGTTTTTGTTTGTTTTTATATTTTTACTTAGATGTAGTTAAATTACAAATGCACAGACATTAAGGGTGTAATTTAATATATTTTGACAGTTGTATACACCTACATAACTATCACCCCAAATCAGCTCTATTTCCGCAATCCTCAGAATGTTCCCTGTGTCCTTTTGAAATTAGCCCCAAGTCCCCACTCCACTTGTACAGATTGGTTTCACCAGTTTTTGGACGTTATATAAATGGAATCATTCATTACGTACTTTGATGTGACCGACTCCTTTTGCTTAATATGATGTTTTTGGGATTTATCTAAATGATCATGTGTCTTAAAGGGTTTTTTGTGGGTGTTTTTGGTATTTTTTTAAAAGTTTGCTGTTTTTACTTGCTGAATGTTAGTCAATTGAATGAATATGCTGTAATTTGTTTATCCATTCTCTTCAGTGGACAGTTGGGTTGTGTCTGGTTTGGAGCTTTCAAAAAATATTTTTGTGAATGATCTTGTACAAGACTTTTGTGGACACATGTTTTCATTTCTCTAGAGTAAATACCTAGGAATGAATCTTATTTAATCTTAATGACCCTCCAAGTAGTGATTCTTTTTTTTTTAAGTTTATTTATTTTGAGAGAGAAGGAGAGGGAAACCAGGGGAGAGGCAGAAAGACAGAGGGAGAGAGAGACAGGCTCTGAGCTCTGAACTGTGAGATCATGACTTGAACCAAAACCAAGAGTTGGACACTTAATGGACTGAGCCACCCAGGCCCCCCAAGGATTCTTTTTTTTAAATTAATTTATTTAATTTCAAGTTAGTTAACATACAGTGTTAACTAGTAGTACTGGTTTCAGGAATAGAACCTAGTGGTCCATCACTTACAACACCCAGTGCTCATCCCAAGAAGTGCCTCCTCAATGCCCGTCACCTATTTAGCCCATGCCCCACCCACCTTCCCTCCAGCAACACTCAGCTTTTTCTTTGTATATAAGGGTCTGAGTTCTCTAGAGAGGGAGGGAGACAAAACATAAGAGACTCTTAAATACTAAGAACAAACCGAGGGTTGAGGGGGGTATTGCAGGGGGGAGAGTGGGTGACGGGTAATGAGCAGGGCACGGGTTGGGATGAGCACTGGGTGTTGTATGGAAACCAATTTGACAATTAAAAAAAAAGAGTCTGAGTAGTGATTCCTGACTCAGTTCTACAGATAAGGACAGGCAGCTCAGCGAGGTTGTAACTTGCTCTATGTCCTCAGCACAGAAGGCAGAAGAATGAGGCCTATATGGTTCTCTTTTCTTGGTTATGGTCTGTGTGATAGGTTGTCTTTAAATATGGCACCAATAGTTGTCTGCTCTCTCTGTAGGAGATAATTTCTCCTTCCATTGATAGGCAGAGTCTAGTTTCCTTTCCCTTGAATCTGGGATGGCCTTACTCTGACTAGCAGAATGAAATAGATGTGGTGCTGTGTCACTTCCAGGCCTGACTGTTAAGAGAAGTGGGAGTTTCTGCTTTGGCCCCCTTGGAATGAGGCTGCCATGCTATAAGGAAATACAGGATATGGTGATAGAGTGAGAAGTCATGCAAAGAGGCTCTGGAGGCTGAAGTCACAAGGAGCACCTGTGAGAGGGCTGCCTTGGGTCTAGGCCCTCCTAGCTGAAACACATGTACCTGACATAGGGTGGAATAGCAGAATCCCCCAGCCAACCCTCACAATGACGAGAAGTCATACCTTGTTATTTAATAATTTGCTTTAATTTTGTAAGAAGTTGTTTTAAGTTGCTGTACTGTGAAGTGGTTTGATACACAGCAAAATGTGACTAAAAAAAGTTTATCTTTTTTTTTTTTTTATTGAAAATTACCTTCTTGTGGTAAACAACCCTGAACCTTCTCAAAATTGGGAAGGACTGGGCTGTTTCCAGGAGCAGTGACAGACATCGGAACTGGAAACAGGAAAGGCCCAATTTTAGACCTCTGCCTTCTGAGAAAGCCATCATGAACTCAACTCCCTGCAACTCCTTCTAGCCAGATTTTGTTGGGATCAGAGGTGACAGCCTGGGTTCATTGCCAGGAATTTTCTATGCAAAATCTTCCACCTTTGATGGGCCAGGACACAGCTTACATTCGACTTTGGGAAATACCTGTGTTTTCTGAGAGTAGCTTGGTTTATCATGTGATATTCTGCTTCAGTGGCTGTCCATAGGCTGATGCAACAGGCAGAGAAAGAATTGGTTGGAAAGCTCACAGAAAAATGTGGATGAAGTTTTCGCTTTGCTAAGGGGCTGTGTTTTAGGCCTTGACAAAGGAAGATAATCTAATAGATGCATTACAGATAAAAATTCTGCTGAAGCAAGGTGCTTGGCAACATGGGCCTGGAACACTGGTTTTCTCAGAATGTGGGTAGCTCACCTCTCTACACTCATGTTCTTTTTGGGGACTTACCTCTGTCTTTATGTTTTCTGCACAAATGCTGGTGCCATATTTGACTTCCCTAAACCACCAATGTTTAAGAGGGGCAGGAGGACAGAACCAGAAGCAGTTGGCAAAAGCATTTCTCAGACATCAGATTCCCTCCATGTTGGCATCTCTTGTGATCATTGCCCCTGGAAGTCTCTTGGAAACTTGGATGGAAGCACGTACTCTCAGGTGTACTGCTCTGTTTCATTTCCTCTGGGAACCAATAGATGGTGGTAACAGGCAGGCAGAGAAGCATGTGTTGAGATAGGTGGTTCAGTCCATGGAATGGAAGCAGCTGCAAGATTTAAGTCAAAGACTGCATTTAGAGAAAGATTTTAAGTCAACATGCATGAGATTCAGATGCTAGCTTCTCAAAATAACCTTCTCAGCACAGATTCCATTTTCCGAGGATGTTTCATCCCCCTTGCCTAGAAAGTCTATCATCTAGATGGGCCACACATTCGTAGTAGGCAGGCAGCATCCGAGTGCTCACTGTATGATGTACAAGCTGCAGGAGTTGGTGGTCCTTACCCTGGTGGGGGCTGGCTCTCCCTGATCTATGCTCAGGTGCTAGGGGCAAGAGGAGGCACAAATATGCAAAGAACCAAAGGGTGCAGACACAGACACGAGCAATCCCATAAGCAGAGACAAGGATATTTGAGGGAAGTTGGAAGAGGCAGGGATTGGTGAAACTGTGTTGCTCAAGCAAGGTTGGAGTCTAGTGAGAACTTGGAAGAAGAAACCTGATTTGGCGGGGGAGGTACTGTGATGTGAGAAAGATGGGCTTTGATTCAATCCAGCAGAAGAGGAGAGATTTCAGGCCAAAGGGGCAGGTCAATAAGGGATGGTGACAGGAAGTTGAAGCCGAGATGTACCCGCTGTGTGTCTCCTCTACTGGAGGTAACAGCTTATCAAGAGGGGCAGCTGTTTTGGTGTTGATAATCTGACCGTTATCAGTAAACCAGATTCAGAGACACTAATGGGGCTTGACATGCCTGACATGTTCCATCCCACATTGCTGCTCCTTAATAAATACCTCTCGATCCTCCAGAACTTTCTAGACTAAGGCCTTTATTGGTGATGATGGGATCACCAAAACTGTATCATACTCTCTGGGGGACTCCACTAACTTGTTTTCATCACTGTGGGTGTTCTGTGTTTTATTTGGTGTGATTTACATAGGATCTCACCCAGACTGAGAAGAAGTGGAATATTACTCACCCAACAAAAGAATGAAATTTTACCATTTGCAATGCATGGATGGAGCTAGAATGTATTATGCTAAGTGAAATAAGTCAATCAGAGAAAGACAAATACCATATGATTTCACTCATGTGTGGAATTTAAGAAACAAAACAGGCGAATATATGAGAAGGGGGGAAGAATTAAGGGGAAATATTCTTTTAAGATTGATGCCTTTCAAATATTTTTGATCATACCTCTAAAAGAAATACTTTTTAGGGTGCCTGGCTGGCTCAGTCAGTAGAAGAAGTGACTCCTGGTCTGGAGGTTGTAAGTCTGAGCCCCACATTGGGTGTAGAGATTACTTAAAAATATATTAAAGAATACATTTTACAATGACTCAGTATACACATTATATTATAGTTTTAAAAAATGTTTATTTATTTATTTTGAGATAAAGAGAGAGAGAGAGAATGGGGGAGAGGTAGAGACAGGGGGAGAGAGACAATCCCAAGTAGGTTCACACTGTCAGCACATAGCCTGATGTGAGGCTTGATCTTATGAACTGTGAGATCATGACCTAAGCCAAAGTCACAAGTCAGATGCTTAACCAACTGAGCCACCCAGGCACCCCTATATTTACAACTTTTAACTGAAATAAAAGATTCATGAAACAATTTTCATTGTATTATATCTCATTTCATTAAAAATAATACTGGCAGTGGTACAATAAATTGATCTTATGACCCCTGCAATTTGACAAACACTGACAGGGCTGGAGCTGACTGGTGCATCCTTCTCTCCAGCCAACATACCTTTGGAGTACCTTTCAAAACCAGAAACTCTCACTGCTTAACAGATCCCTGTTAATTTGCTGGTAACCCAGGGCTGGGCAAAAGATGGCCTTTGCAACCTCTATAAGAAAGAACAGAGCTAAATCCCTGTCAAAATATCACCAGCATTTTTTGTAGAACTAGAACAAACAATCCTAAAATTTGTGTGGAACCACAAAAGACCCAATAGCCAAGGCAATCCTGAAAAAGAAAAACAAAACTGGAGGCATCATGATGCTGGATTTCAAGCTATATTAGAAATCTGTAGTCAAGACAGTATGGTACTGGCACAAAAACAGACACATAGATCAATGAAGCAGAGTAGAAAACCCATAAATGGAGCCACACCTATTTGGTCAACTAATCTTCAGCAAAGCAAGAAAGAATATCCAATGGGAAAAAGTCTCTTCAGCTAATAGTGTTGGGCAAACTGGACAGTGACATGCAGAAAATGAACCTGGACTACTTTCTTACACCGTACACAAAAATAAATCCAAAATGGATGAAAGACCCAAATGTGAGAGGAAACCACCAAAATCCTAAAGGTGAACACAGGCCGAAACCTCTTTGAGCTTGGCCAGAGCAACTTCTTACTAGACACATTGCCAAAAGGAAGGAAACAAAAGCAAACATGAGCTATTGAGACCTCATCAAGATAAAATCTTCTGTACAGCAAAGGAAATAATCAACAAAACTAAAGGAAGCCTATGGAATGGGAGAAGATATCTGCAAACAACCTATCTGATAAAGGCTTACTATTCAAAATCTATAAAGAACTTACCAAACTCCAAAAATAAATAACCCAGTTAAGAAATGGGGAGAAGACACGAATAGACACTTTCCCAAGGAAGACTTCCAGATGGCTAACAGACACATGAAAAGATGCTCAACATCACTCATCATCAGGGAAATACAAATCAAAACCACAATGAGATACTACCTCGCACCTGTCAGAATGGCTAAAATTAACAACACAAGAAACAACAGGTGTTGGCGAGGATGCAGAGAAAGGGAACCCTCTTGCACTGTTGGTGGGAATGGAAACTGGTGCAGTCATTCGCAAGAACAGTATGTAGGTTCCTTAAGAAACTAAAGACAGAATCACTTTATGATCCAGGGGTGCCTGGGTGACTCATTCAGTTAAGTGTCTGACTTTGGCTCAGGTCATGATCTCGCAGTTTGTGAGTTTGAGCCCTCACAACTGACAGCTCAGAGCCTGGAGCCTCTTTCAGATTCTATGTCTCCCCTCTTTCTGCCTCTTCCATGCTCATGCTCTCTCTCTCTCTCTCTCAATAATAAATAAAAACGTTAAAAAAATTTAAAAAAAGAACTATTTTATGATCCAGCAATTGCATTGTTAGGTATTTATCCAAAAGATACAAAAATATAGATTTGAAGGGGTACATGGACCCCTATGTTTATAGCAGCATTATTAACAATAGCCAAACTGGAAAGAGCCCAAATGTCCATCGACTGATGAATGGACAAAGAAGATGTGGTATGTATATATCATATATATGGATATTATATGAATAAAGAAGATGTGACACACACACACACACACACACACACACACTACACACAATGGAATATTACTCAGCCATAAAAAAGAATGAAATTTTACCATTTGCAATGCATGGATGGAGCTAGAATGTATTATGCTAAGTGAAATAAGTCAATCAGAGAAAGACAAATACCATATGATTTCACTCATATGTGGAATTTAAGAAACAAAACAGGCGAACATATGAGAAGCGGGGAGGAAGAGAGGGAAACAAACTCCAGAAGACTCTTAACTACAGAGAACAAACTGAGAGTTGATTGAAGGAGGTGGGTGAGAGATAGGCTAGAAGGATCATGGGCATTAAGGAGGGCACTTGTTGTGATGAGGGCTGGCTGTTGTATATAAGTGATGAATCACTGAATTCTACTCCTGCAACCCATATTGCATTTAATTTTAACTAACTAAAATTTAAATTAAAAAAATAGAACAGTGCTAAGCAGATTGAAAGAACAAACGATAGGAATTAAGAGAAAGACTTTAGGAGCACTGATTTGATTTATTCATGTACAGATGATGTGATTATCTGTATAGTGTTCATTGCTTTCCTTGGTTTCTTTGGGCAGGTCTTGCCCTCTCCCCACAACTGCATTTTAGAAGCCTAAGGTAAGGGACAAGGGGCATGGTGTCAATTAGGCTTGTGGAACAGATACCAGTTGCCATGAATACTTCTTGAAGGACATGCAGCTCACAGGTCTTGCAATCCCTACAGACGTTGTCCAGCGAAATGTTTCAAAAGCCGGAAGTCCAACTTCTCAACATCGAGGTTGGACCTCAGCTCACCACTTCTTAGTACAAATTAAATTTTCTGTGCCTCAGTTTCCTCACCTATGCATGGATAATAATAACAGTACCTATACCCCACAGGGTCTCTTAGAAGATTGGGTGAGATAATGTAACACATCTGGCACAGTGCTAGGGCCAGTAAGTGTCACTTGTTGGTATTTGTCAGGGCTCCCTGAGGCTCCCTGCTTGAACACACCTTTTTATTAGCCTACCTCCAGTGGAAGTGCTTATAAAAACACATTTCTTAAAAGTGTTTTAAAAATGTTAACTTATTTTTGAAGGAGAGAGAGAGAGACAGAGCATAAGTGGGGGAAGGGCAGACAGAGAGGGAGACACAGAATCCAGATTCTGAGATGTCAGCATAGAGCCTGATGCAGGGCTTGAACTCACAAACGTGAGATCATGACCTGAGCTGAATCATGACCTGAGCTGAAGTCGGATGCATAACCAAATGAGCCACCCAGGAGCCCCCACATTTCTTTTTAAAAAAGAAACCTGTAAATCTAAAATTTTTATAAATTCTGACAGGTTTATCCACCACCAGACTGGTTGTTTGAGCTCTTAACTTATGCTCTTTAAAAAAAAATTCTACGTGTAAATAACTCAACTTGTGCAAAGCCAATCAAAGTCACTTAAATAGATACAGTGCACTAACACAGGTTGACAAGTTTCAGTTTATATGTCATAATGGAACCTTTAAGAAAATATATTGATCAGGTGTCAATAAGATTCCAAATTACTGTGTAACAGCCCTATTTTCTTGAACCACATCAGTATGGATAAGAAAAAAAAATAGCACATAAAAAAATCACTGTAATTTTCACTCAGATGACATCTCATAGACAAAGTCACTCTGACATGTTTACATCAAGCAACACCATCAAACATACAGACACATTTTATTTCTCTACGTGTAGCCTTCTCTCTCCTAAACACTGCTCTTTTGAGACCATGCGAATGACAGACATATAAAAATATCCCAATACTGTCCTCACCCCTAAAATTGTAGCATCAATTTTTTTCTTCCTCCTCATCCTCTCCAGGGCAGCTTTATTTTAACCTCAAAACTGTTCGCATTCAACCTTTCATATGGTGGTGTCGCATTTTATTCCATCAGCATTTGTGTGTGTGTGTGTGTGTGTGTGTGTGTGTGTGTGTGTGTGTTAGCCAAAGCAAACAACCCCTAGTCTACCCTGATCGTGCGAGGACAGGCCTTCTGGAGGAGCTTGGGCAAGCGCTGTGCAGACTTAAATTTCTGCTTCGTGTGCATGACTGTTGAAGGCTCCCTGTCAGCTGGCCCCAGAAGAAGGAGGGGAAAGGAAACAGCTTTCATCTCCTGAACACACAATGAGAGGTTGAGTGGAGACGGAGATTGTAAGAAGGAAAGCTCTAAAGGAGATGTGTTTTGACCTAACGGGCCCCAGGGATGCAGTGTTGTCTTCCATGATTCCTGGGATTAGGGCAGATGTGGTACCTGTGTACCCCACAGGCCCCTGGTATAGGGCTTCCATTGGGGTTACTGGGAGAACAGAGGTAATTTGCTTTTTGTAGGGTGTTCTACTTACTCCCACTGGGATTGTTTGTTTGTTTTTTAAAGTTTATTTACTTTGAGAGAGACAGTGAGAGAGTGAGCGAGCTGGGAGTGTCAAAGACAGAGAGAGACAGAGAATCCGAAGCAAGCTCTGCACTGCCAGCACAGAGCCCGATGTGGGGCTCAAACTCATGAACCATGAGATCATGACCTGAGCCAAAACCAAGAGCCAAACTTTCAACTGACTGAGTCACTCAGGCGCCCCTGAGATTGTTTTCTGGGGGTTAGGATTATCATATCTAGATTTCCAGGTTCGTAGGAGCTGGGCCAGTGTACTTCAAGGTGTCATTGTTTCTTCTCTCTCTCTTATACCTGTTAGAGGTGATCAGTCACTTCCTAAGTATCTCGAATACCTGTCCCTCTGCCCCATTCTCACATTCAGTCCAGGCCCACACTCTTCCTTGCCTGGATTTATGCCAGTCACCTGGTCTCTGATTCCTCTATGTCACCTCTCCAACCTGCTCTCCTTCCTGGAATAATAATTCTTTCTAAAAGGAAATTGAACCTGTCACTGTTTTAAGCTTGTCATCCCTCAGTGGGCATTCATTGCCTTCCTGATAATGCGTGAACTCCTTAGCATGGCGTGAGAAGTCTCTGCTTCCTGATAAACCCTGCCTACTCATCCCAGCCACACTTCCTGTACCACAACACACACCCACTCTTCATGAGTCCATGCTTCAGTTCTTTTGTGTATGTTACTTCCCCTCCCAAGAATGTACTCTGCAGCCAGTCTCACACCCCGTTCCATGTTGTCCCATGCAAACTCCTATTTACACCTAGCACAAACATCACCTAGGTCAATACATCTCTGGTTCCTGTTCAACATACACATGATAAAATTGGGGCCTCTGTATCTCTCATATAGGCACTTATATATCATAGTTGTATTGTTGGTTTGTATGTTTGACCTCCTAATTGAACTCCTTGAGGGCCGACCCTAACATGATTTTGTTTCCCTGGTGCTCAGATGGGGCTTAGCATGTAAGAAGTCCTCAGCAAATGTTTCATTACAGAATAGCATCTTTTTATTCATTATTGTATTCCCGAACTGCTTGGTGCAGAATAAGCACTCCATAAATATTTACTGTGTATTCACGCAGTAATTCATGAGTAATTCATGAGTAATTTCATGAGTGAATGAAAGAATGAGTTAACTAGCTGCATTACCCTTTTAGAGCTATGCCTTTGGCAAATGAGTCTTCAGAGCCCACTTGTCTTCATTCTCTCTCAGGGTGATGGAAATTAAGCAAACACTGATAAAAGATATTAAAGAAGACCTAGATAAGTAGAAAGACATCTTGCATTCATGGATTGGAAGATTAATATTGTTTAGATATCAATACTATCGAAAGTGATCTGCAGATTCAATGTAATTCTGATCAAAGTCCCAAAGACACGTTTGCAGAAATGGAAAAACTCTTCCTAAAATTTATATAGTATTTCAAAGGATCCAGAATAGCCAAAAAAATCTTGAGAGAGAAGAACAAAATTAGAGGAATCACACATCCTAATTTCAAACATTACAAAGCTACACGAATCGAAGCAGTGTAATACTGACATGAAGACAGACATAAAGACCAATGGAATAGAAGAGAGAGCCTGTAAATAAACCTTCCTGTAGACAAGGAGGCCAAGATCATTCAATGGGAAAATGATGACCTTTTCAACATATGATACTGGAGAAACTAGATAGCCACATGCAAAAGAATGAAGGTGGACCCTTAATAACATCATATAAAAAATTAATGCAAAATGAATCAAAGACCTGAATTTAAGAGCAAAAACTATAAGATTCTTAGAAGGAAACATACAGGGGAAAGTATATGACCTTGGATTTAGGGTTTCTTAAAAATGACATCAAAAGCACAGACGATAAAAGAAAAATATAGAAAAATTGGACTCCATCAAAATGAAAAACTTTATGCATCAAAAGACACTACCGAGTGACATCAGAGAGGATAGCAGAGTGGGAAGCACGAGGAATCTGTCTATCTAGACAACAATTGCATTGGCAGAAACTGTTAGGTAGAACCATTTTGGATACTGGAGTGTATTTGAAGGTTTGCAGCTGCCAGGGGGAAGGCATGGATTAGTAAATCTTGCTTAATTTCAGTTAATTTCAACTCTTAGCTGGTGGCTACTCATCTCATCCCATGGTAGGAAGCTGTGCACTTATTCCTGGAACAACTTGCTTGTAGATTGGGAGGCAGGGACTTTGTCCCTCAAATATCAAGGATCTGTGTTCTCTTTACTGATCGCTCCCTCTGATTGTGGAGGTACAGACACAGAAGCAGGCTGCCATTGTTACATTCCTCCATGGCTGTAACCTCCTTTAGCTGAAATGGCTCCCACAGGGTTGGAAAGGTCAGTGCCCATGTTTTCTTTTTTCCCCTCCCTTTATGTTCCCTTTTTGGCAGCCAGACACTTAAGGATTTGGACAATCAAAAGTAGCCACATACAATGAGAAAAAATGAAATCTGGCCATGTGTAGCAATATGGATGGAACTGGAGGGTATTATGTTAAGTGAAATAAGTCAGTCAGAAAAAGACAGATACCATATGTTTCCACGAATAGGTGGACTTTGTGAGACTAAGCAAAAACCAGGGGGAGGGGAAGAGGGGAAAGAAAAAAAAGACACAGAGAGGGAGGGAGATAAAACATAAGAGACTCTCAAAGACTAAGAACAAACTGAGGGTGAGAGGGATGAGGGAGGGGGTAGAGGGGGTGATGGGCATTAAAAAGGGCACATGTTGGGATGAACACTGGGTGTTATATGTAAACCAATTTGAAAATAAACTATTATAAATTAAAAAAAATAGTAAAAAAAAGAAAGGATATATCCATACAAAGACTCATAAAAAAAAAAGTAGCCACATATATGGGGGAATTTAGAAAGTTACTGTGTGTGTGCAGGGAAAGGCACAGGACTAGAAAGAAACCAAGAAGACCTTCAGTTTACATATCACGCTGATTCTTGACACATGCCCAACTCACAACAATCAAAGAAACAAAATACATCCACAATAGACAACAGAAATTTAAAAAGAACCCAGCAAATTCTGGGGAAGAGAGAGAATCTTACTTCCATAGTTATCCCATTATAAGATTCAAATGTCCACTTTTATACAAAAAATCACAAGCCATATAAAGAAAATAGAAGTATAACTGATTTAGAATATGTCCCTGAGAAAGGCAAGATAGTGGACTTGCTAGACTAAGTGTTTAAAACAGCTGTTGATAGAGTAGGTAGTTAGACATGAACTGGAGGCAAGGGCAGTGATAAATAAGTTATGTATTAGAAGCCTGGGGGCACAACATCTTGATTTCATGGCTCTCAACATCTTGGCCTTGTGCCTTCTAAGATCCCAAGGGTGACAAGGGAAGAGCCACATATGCAGAACAGGTGCTCTCCTCTTCCACCTCTGCCCCAGGGTAATCCCTAGACTCAATATAATACATTCGCATTGTAATTTTGGCCCTTTTCCACCATGGGGGAAGGCTGCTATGATTGTTCCAGACCTTGCAGGGTCAATAAACCCCCTTCTCAACAATGGGAGGCATCATCCAAATGATTGGAAGAGGCATCCATCAGATACCACCTCATCCATGACCCAAGACCCTGCTTACATACAAAGATCCCTGTAGCCTCAGGGCAGTTACCACCTCTGGGCCTGCCCAGTCTCCCATTGTGAGAGTGCCTGTCCTTAATTAACTGCTTTGTGCTTGCTACCTTCCTTCTGGCTGTCTTCATTTGAGTGGGGATCCTCAGGTAAATCTTTTCTGGGAAATCCAAGAACCAAGACTTCTGTTCATACAATGCAGACTCTTTCACCAGTACCACTGTTTTAAGGATGTTCAAAGAGCCAGGGGAAGTCATAGATAAAGTTAAGAAGATGATACATGCATGAAATAGAAATATCAATGAAGAGATAGAAAACATAAAAAGGAATTCTTGAGGTTAGAAACTATAATAATGGAAACAAAAAAATTTACTAGAGGGGTTTAGTAATAGATTTGAGCAAGCTAAGAGAAAGAATCAGTGAACTTGAAAATAGGTAAACTGAAAGTTTTGAGTTTGAGAAACAGAAAGAAAAAAATGGAAGAAAAGGGAAGAGTCTAAGGGACCCATGGGACACCATCAAAAGAGATTATGTGAACACAAAATGGCAGGAAACGTCCCACATTTGATGAAAGATATAAATATAAACATCCAAAAAGTTTGATAAACTCCAAGTATGATACTCCAAGTATGATACTCCAAGTATGAGAAACTCTATGTATGATACTCCAGGTATGATAAACTCTGAGACTGACACCAAGACTGACATAATCAAACCATCAAAAGACAAAGACAAAGAAAGAATCTTGAAAGGAGCAAGAGAGGGGACTCATCATATATAAAGGATCTTCAATAATATCATCAGCAGATATCTCAGAAACCTTGGAAACCAGAAGGCAGCGGGTATTCAAAGTGCTGAAAGAAAAAAAAAAAGAGATGAAACAGTACTATATCCACCAAAACTGTCCTTCAAAAAGAAGGAAGAAACTGAGATATTCTCAGATAAACAAAAGCTGCGGGAGTTCATTTACTACTAGATGTGCTCTGCAAGAAATGCTAAAAGGAGTCTTTCAGGTTGAAATGAAAGGCTATGAGATTACTATCTCAAAGCTGTATATAAAGAAATAAACATATCCAGTAAACATATCCACATATTGTAAATATGTGGCAATTACAAAAGCTAGGATTATTGTACCTTTCATTTGTAACTTTGTTTTTTCTACATGATTTTGGAGACTAATGAGCAAAAACCCAAATATTAATCTATGTTTTGGGACACACAATGTGTAAAGATATAATTTTGTGATATCAATAGCCAAAAGGAAGTGGGGACAGAGCTAGAGGAGCAGAATTTTTGTATACTATTAAATACAGCTGGTATAATTTAAATGAGAGTATTAGAACTTTAAGATGTTAGCTGTACTCTCAATTGTAACCACACACACACACACACACACACACACACAAACTATAGGATATGGGCAAAAGGAAATGAGAGGGGAACTAAAATGTTTCACTATAAAATTTAACTAAACCAAGAATACAGCAATGTAGGAAGCGAAGGGAAAATTTTAAGATATATAGAGAACAAACAACATAATGGCAGAAGTAAGTCCTCCTTATCAGTAATTACTTTAAATGTAAATGGATTAAACTCCCCAATTAAAAGACATAGATTTAGCTTAATGAAAAAAAATCCACCAAGATCCAGTTATATGTTGTCTATAATAGATGCACTTTAGACTTGAACACAAAAGGTTGAAAATAAAAGGATAAAAAAAGACGTTTTATGCAAATAGTGACCAAAAAAGACGGTGAGTGGCTATACTAATATAAGACACGATATATTTTAAATCAAAATAGTTTACAAGAGACAGAGAAGGATGTTATATATTAATAAAAGTTTTAATGTAGAAATAAGATTAGCAATTATAAAATTTATGCATCTAATAATATTCCTTTACAGTACATGAAGGAAAGCTGACAGAACTGAAGGAAGAAACGGTCAAAAACTTCAATACTCCACTCTTAATTATTGATTAAAAATAACAGACAAAAGATAAGCAAGAAAATAGAGGATCAACCAACACAGTAAAGGAACTAGATTTAACAGACATGTACAGAACACTCCACCTCAAAACAACAGTATATACATTCCTCTCATGTGCATGTAGGGCAGGCCATATGTCAGTCCACAAATAAAGTCCCAATAGATTTTAAGATATAGATAAACAACATACCTTCTCTGATCACAGTGAAGTTAAAAATCAACAGAATGAAATTCGGAAAATTCACAAATTTTTGGAAATCAAATAACACACTCACAACCAATAGGTCAAAGAAAAAATCACAAGGAAAATTTAAAACTACTTAGAGATAAGTGTAAAAGAAAACATAACATACCAAAACGTGTGAAATACAGAAAGCTATGTTGAGAAGAAATTTTATAGTTGTAAACATTTACATTAAAAAATACCTGATAAAGAATTAATATCCAAGATATATAAAGAACTTTACAGCTCAACACCAAAAAGAAACAAACAATCTGATTAAAAAGTAGACAGAAGGCCTGAATAGACATTTTTCCAAAGAAGGTCACACAGATGGCCAACGAACACATGAACAGGTACTCAACATCACTCATCATCAAGGAAATGCAAGTTTTGACACTTGATATTTGACAATAAGATATTACCTCACATGGGCCAGAATGGCTAAAATCAAAAGGACAAGAAATAATAAGTGTTGGCAAGAATGTAGAGAAAATCAAACCCTCTTGCACTGTTGCAGGGAATGTAAATTATTGCAGGCACTGTGGAAAACAATATGGAGTTTCATCAAAATATTAAAAATAGAAATACAATTTGATCTAATAATTACATTATTGGGTATTCTCCCCCCCAAAAAAAACAAATTCATAAATATATATGCCCCCCTATGTTTATTGTAGCATTATTTACAATAGTCAAGATATGGAAACAATCTAAATGTCCATCCACAGATGAATGGATAAATAAGATGAAATATATTAAAATAAAAACTTAAAAAATAAGATGTGATATTCACACACATACACATATATAGTGGAATATTACAGAACAAATGAGACACAACTTCACTCTCACAGGATGATGATAATGAGCAAAATGAGAAATAACAAACGTTGACCCAGATATGGATAAACTGGTACCGCCTACATTGCTGGTGGGAATATAAAATGATGCAGCTGCTATAGAAAATGGTTCAGGGGTTTATCAAAAAGCTAACCATAGAATTACTGTTTGGGTCAGCAATTCCACTCTTAGAAATATATTCAAAATAATTGAGGGCGCCTGATGTCTCAGTCAGCTAAGCATCCAACTCTTGATTTCAGCTCAGGTCATGATCTTACAGTTCGTGAGTTCAAACCTCATGTCAGGCTCTATGCTGACAGTGCAGAGACTGCTTGGGATTCTCTGTTTCTCTTTCTCGCTCTCAAAAATAAATAAATGAACATTTAAAAACATAATTGAAAACAGGGACTCAAATAGATATTTATACATTAACATTCACTGAAGAATTATTTACAATGGTTGAAAGATGGAAACAACCCATTTGTCCAAGTATTCACCAACAGATGAATGGAAAAACAAAATGTTATGTGTACACACAATGGAATATTATTCAGCTGTAAAAACAAATCATCTGACACTTGCTACAGGATGATTGAACCTTGAAAATGTTACGCAAAGTGAAATCAGACAGACAATAAGAGGATAAATATTGTATGATTCCACTGACATAGGGTACCTAAAGTAGGCAAATTCTTAGAGACAGAAAGTAGATTAGAGGTTATCAGAGGCTGGAGGCAGGAGGGAATGAGAAATTATTGTTATCTGGGTACAGAGTTTCTATTTGAGGGGATAAGAAAGTTTTGGAAGCGGGTAGCAGGGATGGTTGTGCAATATTATAACTATAAAGAGTGTCATTGAATTTTACACTGAAAAATGGTTAAAATGGAAAATCTTATTTTATTATATATTTTACCATAATTAAAAATAGCAAAACAAACATACAAAAAAAAACCCATGCAAAACCCCAAAACCCTCTACACCCAACAAAGTAAATGACTAAGAATCTAGAAAAAAAAAAGTGGATATCTCTGATATCTACACGGGAAAAGTCCTTGAATGGATAAATCCAATAATTCATAGAGAATAAGAATATTAAGTTGTCTAAATATAAATTAAGATCTCTTTATTCCCCAAAAGGACATAAAACAAAATGAAAATGCTGACAGAAAGGCATTGAAAAATCTCTCACTGATGAAAGGTGAACCCTTAAACTGTAGTGTCACGTAACTTAATAAAAATCATACCACACTCTCAAAATTCCTGGGCAAAATAGGATAACATGCTAAAGAGAAACCATGGGTATTTAAAAAATACTTTATACTATTCAGTACCATTTGTAAATAAAATAAACATTTTTGAGAATAAAAAATGAAATAAAATTACCCCGCCAATTATTATGAGAATATCCAGGGCTGGTGAAAAGTTGCAAATTTCTCCTATGATTTCTGAATGCCTTTTGAATGAGTACCAAAGAATGTTCATACTCTTTAAAAAAGAGTCAATTCACTTCTAGGAATGTAGCCTGAGAAATATTTTCCTAACTGCAGAAAAATGTTTTATAAACGATTATATTCATTTCAGCACTATATAAAATTGTGAAATATTGGCAACAAGTTGAATAATGAGGGAGTATTTTGGAAAACTCCAGTTACTCATGTTCATGAAAAAAGCTGGAAATGAATTTGGATACTGCATAGGGTCACAACAAACTCCAAAGCGCACAGGAATAACACCAACATGCTCAAAGTTGTTGCCTTTTGGTGGAGACACTTTGGCTATTTTTTTTCTCTGTTCTACTTTACTTCCCAAATTGTAATGAACTTTGTAATGAAGAAAAGAACTTAACTAATAGTATTCTATCATAAGGAAATGACTTAGAACAACAGGGGCTATGTCTGAAATGATAGTATTTATCTTCACCTTTTGGTAGAGGATTTTTTTTTTAAAGTAGGCTCCACACCCAAGGCGGGGCTTGAACCTATGACCCTGAGATCAAGACCTGAGCTGAGATCAAGAGTCAGGTGCTCAACACCAAGCCACCCAGGCACCACCCATCTGCCCCAGTGGAGAACAAAGTCAGAGCAATCCTTTTCATAATTAAATTGAAAACAAAAGGGGGGATGGAAGTCATGACAGAAGAGGAGAATCTGAAATTGTCTATGTCAAGAGACCTGGCATTTAGTTTTTCTAGAATCATGTGTGACAGTAATAACTGTTGAGTTATTACTGTTATTGCTGTAGACTGCCTGTTTGGTTTCAATGTGTGTGACTTCATTTGCTCGTGTCCGTTATCCATGCCATAAATATCTATTGAGTCCCTACTATGTGTCTTGGACTGTTCTCATAGAGTAAAAGGAGATTTTATTAACAGCAGCTCCTATTTATTGGGTGCTGACATTCATGCTGGGAGCGTTAGGCTCTACCAAGTGGACACCTTGGATCCCCTCTTCACAAAAGAGGGTGCTGAAGGTCAGAGAGGGTTTTGCTCCAGGTCCCATGACTACCAGAGGACTTGGTTTTTAACCATGCACCCTGCAGGCTTGTTTCCAAAGTACTACCGAGTGATGGCATTCCACATGGAAAAACAGATGCCTTGCTCCGTGACTGATCTCGCTGGGATTAAGTCCCACACTTGGTTGAGTTCTCACCCCAGGCACACGGTTACACTGATGCCCCTCACGCCTTCGCAGTACAAATATGCCAGCTTGACAAAACACCTAGGTCCCTAAGAAGGGCACAGAACAGGCAGCTTCTCTCAGGACTCACACTGGTCTGACAGGTTTGCTTTGGTGTCTAGATCCTATCTAGATCTTGAACTTCTCCTGAGGGAGGGCTGTTGACAGAAAAGGGTGTAAGGATAACATACTTGTCAGTGAAGTCACCCAAGGGCAAGGAGAGCTCTGCTGGCAGCCCAGTTTCTGTGGGATCAAGAGACACTTGCCTTTGGTTGATGTGTACACAAAAACAACGCATAGCCCAGCCTTCCCGCTCTGCATCAGCTTAATCAAGCTGCATGTCACTGAGGTATTAAAACATTTTGGAGAAACTCAAACAACTCAGCCCTCCGGTGCCTCATCTTGCAAAATTTGCATGATGGGCCAGAACTAAATAATTTCTAAAGTTTCTTATGGCTCAAGGGTTGATGATCTTGTTTGCATAAGACTTGGAAAAATATTTATAATTTAATGTTAAATGAAAGCCAAGGACATAAAACCATATTCCCAGGATGGTCCCCAGTAGATTAAAAATAAATTATATTTGCATAGGAAAAGGGCTGGAGGAGAGAATTCTTACAAATGTTTACAGTGTGTGATCCTAGGAGATGTAAATTTTATTTTTGTTTCTCCCATGGGTCTGCATGAAGGGAAGACTGTGCAATGAACACAGCTCAATGGCAGCATCTTACAGGGAAAAATGTTGAAGTGACAATGAAGGACATCTTCTGATCCAGCGTACCAGGGAAAGCCATGGTGCCAGTGTGGATACACATGACTTCCAAGACATATGTAACCTAAGAGAAGGGGAGCTCTGGGCAGGCCACCAGGGTCTCCAACAAAAATAGATCTCCATCTTGTATCAAATGAAATCAAATAAGAAAGAG
This sequence comes from Paguma larvata, assembly GCA_030068075.1. Classification (NCBI taxonomy): domain Eukaryota; kingdom Metazoa; phylum Chordata; class Mammalia; order Carnivora; family Viverridae; genus Paguma; species Paguma larvata. The sequence continues at coordinate 3,991,694 of CM057844.1, read as the reverse complement.
ATATATATGCATTAATAATTGTAGGAAAATACTTAATAGATATTTGATGTAAAAATGAACTTGCAAAACGGCATGCTTAGTACTCTCTATTTATGTAAAAATTGTATTAGTGTATTCTTGGAGGAAAAATAGCTACAAAAATCACATACCCTACGGTGGGTAACTTTCACTTTCTAAGTCATACATTTCTCAAATGCTTGACTCCTTGAAGGGCATTATTTCCTAATCAGAAAAAGTAAATGAAATTAATATGTATGCTTACATTTTTCCTGTACTTGCCTAATGTTGCTGCTACAGAATAACACTAAGAGCTAAATGTATTGAGCATTCAATGCAAGGCACTGTATTAAGAATTTGGCTGCATGATCTCATTTCATTGTCACAGAGAGGTAGGCAGATCATCCTCATTTTAAAAATGAGGAAAATGAGTCTTAGACGGGTTAAATAAAAATCGTAAGTTTTACTCATTTATTCACTAAACTCTCATTCTTTCAATCATGGAATACAGATTGATTTGATCATTGTCTGGGGTTCTGAGGATGTAGCAGAGACCAGATAGGCAAAGTCCCTTTTTGGTGAGGGGACCCACAGGAAGCAAGCAGATAAGCACAGAATGTAATTCAGGTAGTGATTAGTGTCATAAGGAAAAGCAAAGCAGAAGAAGGAGATAGACAATAATGGGAGCGGAGTGTGAGTTCAGACAACAATGATCATCCATTCCCCTTCTTCTTTCTCAGTTGATACAACTGAATTTTGTTAAGGAGGCAAAATGGATCAGTGGAAGTGAACTCTACTTTCCCCAGAGAAAGAAGCAAAATTAGTTTAAGACAAGCATAACATTTTCATTTTCTTTTTAGTGATTGATTTAGGGGGGCCATTGGACTAAGATTAAGCCAAAGAGATATGAAGGGTAAATCTAGTGTGTTAGCTTCTGTGGAAGCGTTCTCTTCCTTCATTGATTAAAAAGAGGATCTGAGGAGGAATTTTCCTTGAATGACCCCTGCTTTTTGACTTGCACGTGGTTGTAGAAGGACGTGAAGGCTGGAGCTAAGGCTGCCATCTTGTGATCATACATCCACATTTAGGAATATAAAGAGTCAACCTGTTGGGATGGCAGAGCAGTGAGATGGAAAGTTCCTGATTCTTGAAGGCATTGCTGAACTACCAGATCAGACTTGGAACTGCCAGTCTCCAGTCTTCTTGTAAGAGAGTTATCAAATGTCCGTAGTGTTTAAGGTGAATGTAACATAATATAAGAGGTGCTTTTAGATAGAGTGTTCGAGCAGGTGACATTGGAATGCTGTGAAGTGTGCCATGTGACAATGTGGGGGAAGAACATTTTCAGCAGATAGAACAGCAAGGATAAAGCCGGTTTGTCCAGACAGCAAGAAAGAAGGCTGATGTGGCTGGGGCACAGGGAGGTGAGGGGCAAGCTGGCAAGGTGGATGGTGAGAGTGAGTGTGGTTGGGGATGGGAAGGGAGGTGTGGACTAGCACAAAAAATCCTGGAGGCCATGCTTTCAGTTTGGCTATGATTCTAAGGGCAATGGGAAGCCCTTGGTGGGTTTTGAGTTGGGTTAAAGGATACGATTTATAGTTTAAAAAGCAAACTCTGGTTGCTGTATTAGAAAGACCAGTCAAAAATGTGGTTGTGGTCCAAGTGTCAAACAATGTTGGCTTGGACCAGGATGGCAGCTATGGAGGTGATGAGAGGTGGTCAGATTCTGGATATGTTCTGAAGGTAAGGTCACTTGGAATTGTTGATGGACTGGACATGGGGAAAGAGGAGAAGAGAGGAATCAAGAATGACTCCTGGGCTTTTTGCCTGAGTCATTTACCTACGGTTGGGTAAATGGTGGTGCCATATTCTGTGAGGGTGAGACTGAAGGTTTTGAAGTGTGGATTCGGGTGATGAAAAATAAAAGCTCCAAAAAAGGATAGGATTAGGGTCTAGCTCTGCCTTTTTTTTTTTTTTACAAGACAGTGTTATGTGGCTGCCACAAACAGTGGAACTCATTTAAAAATGACCTGTTTATTCCCGACTCTGTTATTCTTTGACTGATTCTGTTTAACTTAACTGATTCAGACCTGGGTGTTTATTCCATGAGGCAGGTCAGCAACCTTGAAGAATTTGAGTTTCCTCTGCTATTCTTTGGATCAAAGTTTTTTTTTCGTTCCCCTAGCTGTCGTCTCTGGATGGTTGGTGACATCTACAGAGGATGAAACTATTTGCATGGCCCATAATCTGTTCACAGGTCAGCGGGTCAGGAAAGATGGCTTCTCAAGGATGTTTGTTTATAAAGGACTTGTTTAAGATGCCATATTTTCCAGAAAAATCTCACCTCATTCGCCATCAGGTTCCTCTAAGAATGTATAAGCTACTCTTGACCGTAAGAAAACCCCAACGCAGGCAAAGAATAGGAAAGTGAATATTTATTCTAGAGAAAATGAGAATTCCCCAATCGAGATCATACAGGCAAAAGATTTATTCATGCCAGAATGTTCCACATGGCCTCCAGTATTCTGCAAATAGTTTCATAGCAGTGCAAGATTCACATGGCTTTTCATCCCTCTTTTCCCCTTTATCTCTATTTAATAAGCTCTCAGTCTGTTGAATTGAGTTAGTATTTATCTTTTCAATCACTTAACTGTAGTGAGCATCTTTCCATGTTCATAAATACCAGTGGTACTATGACATGACATTTATTGAGTACATACTCTATGTCAAATCCTCTGCCAAGCATTTTCTAGCATAGTCTCATTGACTGCTTGCCAAAACCCTATGGAGATGGCATTCTTGTCTTCATCCTATGGGTGAGGAGACTGAGGCAGAGAGAAGTTAACCAGCTTATCAAGGTCACACAACTTGTGTGAGGAAGAAGTAGAATTTGAAACCAGTCTGTATGATTCTGGAGCCTGCACTTCTAATCACTATTATTTTACCCCCTAAATACACTGCATTCTTTTGTGTGATTGTATCATATTCTGTTGTAGATGTACCATGATTAATCTCCCCAATACCATAATGTTGCACATGTTGGTTGGTTTCAGTTTTTACCACTTATAAATCTTGTTGCAGTAAATGTCCCTGTGATCAAGTTTTTACAGGTTCTGGATGATCTTTTCCTTGGGACAGACTGGTAAATCTGTCTTTCCTATGTACCTTTCTATGGCCTTGACACATATCACCAAATTGGTCTTCATGAAGGTAGTACATACCCATTGTACTATATAAAAGTTCTCTTTGCCTTCTTCCTGCAACACTGGTTTCATCCATTTGTAAATCATTGCTGGTATTCTAAGAAATTCTCATTATTTTAAGTTGTGAATTATAACATTTCATTGCACATTCACCATATCTCTTAGGTGTATTTCCTGTGATCAACCTTTGCTCTCTGAAGTTTTTCTTTTTCTTTTTCAGTTTATTTATTTATTTTGAGAGAGAGAGAGAGAGAGAGAGAGAGAGAAAGAGAGAGAGAGAGAGAATGTGCATGAGCAGGAGAGGGGCAGAGAGGGAATCCCAAGCAGACTTGATGCCATCAGCGCAAAACCAGGTGCGGGGCTTGAACCCACAAACCGTGAGATCATGATCTGAGCCGAAATCAAGAGTCAGATGTTTAACCAACCAAGCCACCCAGATGCCCCGATTCTTTTTTTTTTTATAGATTGTAGAGCTCTTTAAAGGTCTTCTGTTTTGAAAATTAACAAATTTAACAAATAAATCCAATAGAGAGGAAAAAAATTGGACTTATTCTGTGTGTTGCACAGCATTAATACATCTTGCTCTTCCTCAAAGTTGATGAATAAACCTTAAGAAATGACTCATGTACTCAGATGATGAAAGTTTACCCTTCTTAACAAAAAGTCACTTGGAAATATTCCCCTTCTCCAAATGAAGCCCCACCAAATCTCCTTGCTCTTCAGTCTCAGAGAAAGGGGACATGTCAGAGCACCAAAACTCAGAATTCTGGCTTAAGCAGGCTCTGTGCCATCTTTTGGTGAGTCAAGAGGGTCAAGGCCCAGTGTGTGAGTTCTCGACATGACTCAAATGTGGATTTGTTTGTACTTTTTCTTCTCTTTTTTTCTAACGTTGGCATTATTCTTGATAATGCCACAGTTTCAAGATGAAACTCAGTGCCACTAAACTTGAACAATTCAGTATCGCACAATTGACTCCATACAGCTTTCATTTCCAGGTGACCCAGGTCTGCCAGCATGGCCAACCCTGGGGTTGCTCTCAAAGGCTGCTCCTAAACTAGTAGTGGAGATCTGGGAATGCAGAGCTTAGGAAGGTTGCTGTTTGGAGTCAGTGGACTGAGTGAGACCAATAGCTTGACGCTTTCTTAGAAGGCTGTTCTCGGGTACCCCAATGTTCATCGCAGCACTTTCGACAATAGCCTTTCTTTCATGGAAAGAGACCAAGTATCCATCAACCGATGAATGGATAAAGAAGAGGCGGTATATATATATATACAATGGAATACTATGCAGCAAAGAGGAAGAATGAAATCTGGCCATGCATAGCAACATGGGGATGGAACTGGAGGGTATTGTGCTAAGTGAAATAAGTTAGGCAGAGAAAGATACCATGTGTTTCCATGCATAGGTGGATTTTGAGAGACTTAGCAGAGAACCATGGGGGAGGGGAAAAGGGGAAAGAAAAAAAGACATAGAGAGGGAGGGAGACAAAACATAAGAGACTCTGAAAGACTAAGAACAAACTGAGGGGTGAGGGGGGTGTGCGAGGGGGGAGAGTGGGTGACAGGCACAGAGGAGGGCACTTGTTGGGATGAGCACTGGGTGTCATATAGAAACCAATTTGACAATAAATTATTAAAAAAAAAAAAGAAGGCTGGTCTCTCACCCATGCCTAGAGGTCCCCTATATCCCTTGATCTCACCTGTCATAGGATGGTTCCACAGGAAGCTGGCTCTGCGACCAAGTGTAGTATGCAGGATGTTCATTCAGAGTGCCCTTGGGATCGGGATATGTGGGAGGGTGGAGGGAGGAGTAGAGTCCCAATCTAGGTCCAAGGACAGCCTTCACCAGCCCACAGGATGCTCTATAGTAGAATGGTGCTTCTTAGTTGTTCTGAGTTGGTCAAGAGGGTCAGGTTTTAGACATCAATGGAAATGAGTTGCTGGGAATGAGACACTGAACCTGGAGCAGCCTGGAATGTGTGTGGATGGAGGCAGGCAACTCTCTGTACTGGACCCTAGTCATGGAGTCAACCGCGTCCCCTCCTTTCTCTCTGTGGCTCTTTCTTCTCTGGGTCTTGTTCCTCTACTTTCTCTCTGTCTCAGAGAAATCCTGGCTTGACTCTTACTCTCTCTCATTCTTTTGCTTCAAATGTATCTCCACTTTGACGTCATTTTGGCCCCTTACTATCTGGTTTCTCCTTCTACTCCACTGAAAGTATTTCCTCATCGCCAAAAAAAATGGGCGCTCAACTTTTATCCCTGACGTCACTCTGTCTTCAGCTGCAACTAAAGAAGACTATCGCCCACCCTCCCCAGCCGCAGCACCAGTTGTGCCTCCAAGATTTTGTGCTGAAGTTTCTTTCCTGGGTCAGCAGGCAGGCTGTGGCTCCCCCCTGTTCCTTCCTCCTCATGGAACACAAGCAAGTGGGTGGAAAGAGCTCAAATCTGCTCTAGTTTATGAAGAGACGTTGCTTATTAGAACCTTGTCAATGTTTCAACAACTATTAGTTATGGATTCCTTGTGACAAGCCTCCAAACTGAGGAAGACCAAAGAATGTGCAGGCCTGGCAACATAAGTTGTGGCACCCAGTGCAAGAGAGAAATTCAGGACCCCAATTCAAGGAAGCTGGTGTCCCCTTCCTTCTGGTCCACTGCCCAGCCCACAGCTACTAGGTGACCCCAAGTGGTTATAACCTCCATGATGCTGGGACACACTGGATCAGCAGTGGGCAAGAGGACACACCAACTCACTTTCCCAGTGCGTGGAGTGCTGCCAGCCTGAGGTGGGACAACTGCCACTTTGCCCTTTCCTAAGACACTGTGGGGTGAGACATCTAATCCTGACCTCCCTTTGCCCAGGCCCCAGGTCCTCCTGATTGTTAATACCAGGTCACTGCCACATGAGGAGGGTCATGGGAGCCAGAGGGGCAGGGAATGGGTGGCCAAGATCCCATCCTAGGGAGACAGGGAGCTTTGGGCTGGGGGACGACATGTGGGACAAGACTCCAAGCTCTGGCACATGCCCTATTTCCCACAGGACTTAATTCCAAACCACAAATCCAAAAGTAATATGAAGCATTTCAAAACAGCAGAGTCTTAATAAACTCCAAGGAGGGGTTCCTCTTGCTATTTCTAGCTCCAACTCAAGTCAGACCTAACTTCAGCTTGTGGAGGGCCTGGTGGGCCATCCTGTCCTGCATCTGTCACTTCTCAACTCTGGTAAGGCCACATTCATCTCTAAACTAGCACCCTGCCTGGTTTCACCCATCCTATCTAAGGTACTACCAGTCACTCAGGTCAGGTTTCAATTTTTTTTTTCATCGTTCAGCAGAGTGTTGTTGATAAGCACAGCCATATACCAGTCTGTTAGGTGTCCAACCTTCTTCCTACACACATGCACACACACATACACACCTCTCCCTCTGACTGGGTTGATCCTGGCATAACAGAACTTGTTTCCTGTTTCTGAGTGTAGCCTGATGTAGGATGGGTCTGAAGACCCTTCTGATGAATGCCTCGCTCATGATCACATACGCTTCTCAGAAACCATATCTTTTGAGAAGTTGGTTACCCTTCTGTAGTTCAGGACAAACTCTTAACTTTTATTTATCCTAACTTTAGGCTTTTAAAATGCATTAATTATAATTATATTGAATATCATTTATAAGTTACTGTAAAATTCTATTTGCGCTGATGTAAAAAGGAGATCACGAAGGCAGTCTGAGGTGTCAGCATGTACCCTTTTCCTTCTTTGCCTTCTATTTTTCCTTATAATGATTTTGTGCAGAATTTGACTTGGGCCATCTTTTTGGTTCTCATTTTTACATGAAATTAGATTCCTGGAACTTTTAAAAGGAAGGCATGATTCAGGATCATTTTTATAAAATGACTCCAGAAGGCCTCTTCTATGGTTGATGGGAGGTGTTAATGAATCTGGCAGGTGACTTTCGGAGATCTTTGGGGTCTGTGCATCCCCCCAAAATATTCCATTTCCTTTGTCTCTCCCATGACTGTCCTGGGCAAGTCTGGGGGCTGGTTTGAGAGTGTGTTGGTCCCATCTATTCCAGCCTCTGTCGATATTAACTAAGCTTGTGGGGAATGCAAACACCTCTGGGTTTAGCTGGTGGTTTGAGGATGTACCTTTGTCCCAGGACACTGAAATGCCCCTTACTTCCTGCTGCTTCCTCATGCTCAGAAGCCAGCAGCATGCATATGCTGACACTGCTGGGTGGTTCGTTTCCATCCACTGGTGCATGGGGTTCATGGGACTTGGATTCCTCTATTCTAGTTGCTCTGTGTATTTGATGGTAATGATTGAAGGGATTAAAATATCCTATCACCCTCACCACCATCCTTTTATGCACCCTCTTTAAACTCTGGTATACCCTCAGAAACCCCCAAATAAGAAAGGCTACAAGGCATTGCAATATTTCAGCGACACCAAAACAAAAGGCTTGCCTCTTCTTTGCTTGCCTGGTCCACTGCATGATCCAGGGCAAGCCTTTGGACCTCCCTGAGCCTTGGTTTCTTCATCAGGAAGGAGATCACCCCTACTACATCACAGGATGGATGTGATGAGTCATGGTAGGAGAAATCACATTTCAAATGGTACGATTCACAATGTAAGTTGTTGCTATGCTTATTACTGGAAAGAGGCATCAGTCTGAGTATACCTGTCCATGTCGAAAATGTAAATTTAGGGGCACCTGGGAGGCTCAGTCGGTTAAGCATCTGACTTTGGCTCAGGTCGTGATCTCACTGTTTGTGGGTTTGAGTCCCACATCAGGCTCTGTGCTGACAGCTCAGAGCCTAAAAACTGCTTCGGAATTTGTCTCCCTCTCTCTCTGTGTCTCCCCTGCTCATGCTCTCTCTCTCTCTTTCTCTAAAAAATGAATAAACATGAAAAAAATTAAAAAGAAAACATAAATCCAGTAACAGGGACGGTCTTTGTGAATATATCAGCAACTCTGCACTTTGTGACATCCTCCCAATTCCATCTCAGGGTGGACTGAAATCATTACAAAAATGCTGACACAGAGTCAATATCCAACTTTTGGCATATAAAGGAAGATGGCTTAGTTCCCAACTTTATTTTTTTTTTTTTCATTTTTTAAAATTTATTTTTGAGAGACAGAGAGAGACAGCACATGAGTGGGTGAGGGGCAGAGAGAGAGGGAGACACAGAATCCGAAGCAGGCTCCAGGCTCTGAGCTGTCAGCACAGAGCCCGACGTTGGGCTCGGACCCACCAATTATGAGATCATGACCTGAAGTTGGACGCCCAACCGACTGAGCCAACCAGGCGCCCCTAGTTCCCAACTTTAAACTGAAAGTTAGGCTGTGGTGGAGGTAGGGGGTGCACGAGTATTTTCTAAACTTCTTTAGCTCCGACAGCATATCAAGAGCCCAGCTTTGTGCACAGCATGATGAAATTTTACTGTAAGTTAGGGGTAGAGAGGGAATGTCAAGACTTAAGTCCATGTGACAGAAAAATAAGATAAAGGGATGATACCCATATTAGTGTGGGGATAATGGGGAGAGGCAGGTACAGTGTTCTTGTTTTTCACTTCTGAACCCAAATCTTGCAAAAGACATGTTGGATATTTTGAAGGGTTAAACTAAAGGCAGGGACTTATTTACTTTCCTGCTCTGGGTGCTGGAAGGACATCACCTTGCAGGGTGGCTTGGTGGCTGCATGAGTGCCTGAAAAAGCAGTGCAGCAGCAGGAAGTAGAGCTGGCTAGACAAATGACCCTGGGTGCACATTCCCAGACCCCACGGGGTTCCTGTGTGGCACAGAAGAAACCACAAGTCCTTATATGTCCAAGTGAGGTAGCAATTGTTCTGGTCACCTGTTGCCACCCTATAAACCACCTCGAAACTTAGTGGTATAAAACAACAATCACTTTATTATGCTCAAGATTTCTGTGGGTCAGATTCAGAAAGGGCACCAGGGGGGATGACTTGTGTCTGTTCTGTGATGTCTGAGGTCTCGGCCAGGAAGATTCAAATTTCAGGGGCCTGGAATCATCTCAAGGCTCTCATGGCTGGTGCCTGGAATGAAAAGCTGAAGGCTGGGAAATGTTGCCTGGAACACCTGCCTGTGACCTCTTTACGTGGTGTGGGCTTCCTCACAACTGGCTGCTTCAGGGAAGTTGACTCCTATCTTGGCAGCTTATGGTTTCAATAGTGAGTATTACAGTAAGACAAGCAGACCCTCTCATAGTCTTCATAAACTGACCTCAGGAGTTACAAAACCACACTTCAGCTTAATCTATCCAAGTAGCCACAAATCTGCCCCAGATTCAAGGGAGTTGAGACATACCTTCTTAATGGAAAGAGTGTCATAGAATTTTCAGCTATGTTTCAAAGCTGTCACAATAATGTAGCTAAAAGTGTGGCAGGGGAATTTATACATGGTCAGAGGAAAAGGCCAGTAACTGAGAAATTCAGGGCAAGTAACCAGACTGAGGACCAATTAGGAAAGGGGGAGTACTCTGTGGTGCCAGCAAGACTCAGGGTGGCTGAGCCAATAACAGGAGGCCAGGGGAAGACCCTGGCCAGGGGTAGCTCCCCAGGGGCACACACTGGCAAGGACACCAGCAAGGTTCCCCGAGGTGGCCTCCATGAGCTGTTTCTTGGCTAAACCAGCTGGCCCACACTGAGAACCAGACTCACTGCACCTCAGCCACACCACGTATGGATAGGTAGGAGTTGAGGGAGACGTGTTGAACTATCCCTGCTTCAGGTACTATATTGAGAAGTAGGCAAGGAAAGTGACAGGAATCCCAAGTCGGGACACTACTGAATATTTCGCCGATAGAGATGGTTTTAAATAAAAAGTGATTTTAATAGTAGGTAGTACCCCTGGAACCCTGAAACAGTAGCAAAGGAGACTTCCACATATGTTATTTTCCTAGCAAGCACTTTTTATGATTTAAAAATACATATTCACATTTATGATTATTTACTAATATCTCTTTGTGTGTAGTAAACTTCACAAGGGCAGCTATGGCGGTTGTAAAAACATGGCCACAGGTTTTTAAATTCCTCGTATGGAGAGGGGGGGTCTATGTATTCGCCCCTAGGCCCTAGATGGGCTTGTGATTCCTGTAATCTACAGAATGTGTGGAAGTGATATCACGGGACTTCTAGGGGTAAGGTTCTGACAAGCCATGCAACCTCCAGCTTGTCCACTGGAGCACCTGATTCTTCAGCCACCTGGGGGAAATCTGGACCTCATGAGGCCACCATGCTGTAAGGAAGCCCAAGCCACAATGAGAGGCCTTGTGTGGGCTTGCCTGTCAGCTGCCTTGTTCTTGAAGTTATCTCAGCCTGGGCACTACAGTCAGGAGTGACAACACTTCCAGAAGATTCTAGGGATTTGAATTTTCCCGGCTGAGACCTCAGATGTGGAGGGGCAGACACAAACCACCATCCCTTTGCCCTGCCAAAATTCCTGACGACAGAATCCTTGAGAAGAATCAGTGGGTCAACGATGGATATTATTTCATACCACTGAGTTGTGGGGTGGTTGTTATGCAGCAATAGATAACAGAACAGCAGGAATGGGAGTCATTCTTTCTGGGAGTCTTTTACATGCTGCCTTCAGTTTGAAAGGATTTGTCAAATAAAGTAAAAATGCCATAATGCCACATTGCAGAGATTTTCTGATTACCTTATATTTAAAAAAATATGGGCTTTGGTAAACAGACACTCAAAGCAAACACACACACACACACACACACACACACACACCTCCCCAAGGTCTTACCCTCTCTCTTGATCTCTGGCACTAAGGGGATATTCTTGTCTGATGTGACTACAGTTAGGTGAGGCAATAACCGAAATTTCTCAGTGAGAAAGTCTTCCAATCCAGAAACTTAGGAGAAAGAAACACAGTACTGAAAACCTGTCTGATTTGGCCTCCAGACTTCAGGCACCCCCATCCCTGTCACTCCCGAGTGCCCTCCCCGGCTGAAGTCCTCACTTCTCTGCCCATACTTCATCCTTCAGTTTGGAGAGGGATTCAGGTGGTGCAAGGGCTGGGGAGATTGGGTGTCAGTAGAATGTGATTATGGGAAAGGATGAGACGTAGGGGACAAAGTTCAGAAGCAGGGCTGGGAGTTCCAGGGCCACTGCCTGAGCAGAACAATGTTGGGACACGAGTCTTGTGGTGCACAGTGGGGAGAAGCTGTGGGAAGCAAGGCTAGTGGGTGGGGTGGAAATGGGGTACAGGGCTTCAGAGGATGACAGAGGACGAGGGGGCCCAAGCTGGAGGTGATGACAGAACCAGGCCAGCCCAACAGCAATTCTGCAACACAGGTGGTGAGAACGGTTTCCTGGAACTGTCTTTGAAACCCCAGTGAGATTTGAGATTCCAGCGTCTCAGAGAAATGTGATAGGCAACAAGAACACAAGTTCTCCCTCATGTCCTAAGCTGGGGCATTTGATAAGTGAGTTTGCAGTCCTGAATAGAGGTGTTAGGGACCTGCCTTTCATTCAAAGTCGGCATTTTTAGGCAGCACAGAGCACCCTGCCTGAGAGGCACCCTCCTCAGTCTCCCCATTCCACTTGCTGGTGTGGGAGGAAAGGTGTCCTTAAGTAGGAACAGGTGTGCTGGCATCCCGGCACTCTTGCTTTGCCAGCTCTGTCTTCATACAAGGTGACTGGGCACATGCGGCTTGTCTACCATTTTATTTTATGTTTTTAATGTTTATTTATTTTTGAGAGAGAGAGAGAGATCGAGAGAGAGAAAGAAACACCAGCAGGAGAAGGGTAGAGAGAGAAGGAGAAACAGAATCTGAAACAGGCTCCAGGCTCTGAGCTGTCAGCACAGAGCCCAATGCAGGGCTGGAAGTCATGAACTGAGAGATCATGTCCTGTGCTGAAACTGAATGCTCAACCAACTGAGCCACCCAGGCGCCCTGAGTCAGCCATTTTAAAGAGGATGTCTGCCCAACTGGCATCCTGTCTGCCCTGGAGCAAAAGCTTTTAGGATTTTCTCCACCAGCTGTCTCTCGGTAGACTTTTCCATTGGAAAGCTGCCTAAAGTAAGATGCTATCTCCCCTCTTCTGACCTTTTCCAGTGTTATTTTCAGTGTGATTGGATCCAGGCATACATACCTGAAAAAGAGTCATGTGCATGAAAATAGTATTGTTTGACAGTAATAAGGAAGATAACAGCAGCTGATGTTTTTCGACTGCTTACCATGTACCTAAATTCTAATTTAATCTTTATAATGCCCTTATGAAGTGGATACTATTATAACCCATTTTACAGATAAGAACACTGAGACACAGAGAGGTTTAGTGCTTTTCCTAAGGTCACATAGCTAGTAAGTGGCAGAGCAAGATCTTAGTCCAGACAAAGTCATCAAATTGTACACATTAAACATATGCAGATTTTGGGGGTACCTGGGTGGGCTCAGTTGGTTAAGTGACTTTGGCTCAGGTCATGATCTCGCCATTCAGAATTCAAACCCCGCATTGGGCTCTGTGCTGACAGCTCATAGCCTGGAGCCTGTTTCAGATTCTGTGTCTCCCTCTCTCTCTCTGCCCCTCCCCAGCTTGCTCTCTCTCTTTCTCTCTCTCTCTCAAAAATAAATAAACATTTTAAAAAACTAAAAAAAAAACATGTGCAGGGTTTTGGGGATATTAATTGTGTCTTAATAAAACCATATAAAGAAAAAAAAAGATTGGAGCCCAGGGAGTTTGACTCTAACATTCATCGTCTAGTCTGTGGGGGTTATGGATGCCCCCACAGCACCATCCAGCTGTGCTCATCATTTTGATTTTGACCTCGTATTGCAAGAAGATAATTTCATTTGCCTACAAAGACTTGCCCCCACCTGACACCTTGATTAACTTCTTTTCCTGAAATCTACTTTGTTTCAAGAAGACGACAATCATTCCCAAGACAATTCTTCAAAAGTTGTTTTTCAGCAAAGACATTTCAAGATCGTCACTGGCCTCTGTTTCTCCAGGTACAAAATGAGCAGAAAGGCAATATTCCAAAGAACTGCCATAGCCAGATACTTCCAAAATTTATGTGTGTTTCTTGAAGGAAAAGGTACATCCTGAGTAGGGTTGTGATTACATGACTATACACTTGTCAAAATTCATATGCCCATTTACCAAGACAATGGAATTTTACCATATGTAACTTAGAAAATTTTAAGAATTAAAATGAGAGAGTATAAGTATTCGTACCAGCAATTCTAAAGGAAAAGAGAAATGTTCAGAGTCCTCTTAGAAGTGTCAGGTCATAAAGTAATACGAACACCCTCTTCAGTAGTTCATAAAAACTGACAGTATGTGCTAATCCTTCTTGTATCCTAGCAGGAAATCTATGGTGATCTACTGTTGCTCACCTGCTGAAGGTGTGAACCTCACTGAGCACATTTAACCTAGTAGCTCTACATCTGCTCTCCACACTGAACATGGCCTTCTGTTCCCTAGGAAAAGTCAAGAAATATACCTGGAATCATATTGGCAACATCGCAGAGCTGCTTGGAATTCAAATGTGAAGAGTATTATTACATTGCCTCCGATGATTATTTTCAAGCCACCTGTAGTTTGGTTTCGAGGAAAATGACATGTACAATTGAGCAACATGCCTGAGGCTTTAGAAACTGTGTGAGGGAAAGATGCATTTATTTGTGACTGTGATCACAAAATCCATGGACTTGACTTTTGTCATCGAGGGTCCTGGAATGGCCCTCACAGGATGAGTGGTGCAGAATCTGTCAAAGCCACTTGCTGACAACCCCGGCCTCAATTTTCACTTTGAGTAGTAGGAAAAATGGAATTATAAGAAGCAACTTCTTTTTTTAATGTTTGTTTTATTTATTTTGAGAGAGGGGAGATGGGGAGGGAGAGAACACAAGTGACACAAGTCTGGAGGGGTAGAGAGGGAGAGAGAGATAGAGAATCCCAAGTAGGCTCCACGTTCAGTGTGGAGCTGATGTGGGACTTGATCCCATGACTGTGAGATCATGACCTGATCCGATGTCAAGAGTCAGGCCTCAACCAACTAAGCCACCCAGGCACCCCACAAATCATTTCCAAAACCAATACATAGAAATAATTCCTTTAACATTTCAACAAGAATGGAGTTAAATTAAACATATTTTAGTAATTTACTATGAATACCATTAACCACCATCTCCTCCTATTTTTAAATAAAAATTGTCAAGTACACAGAAAGGTTGACAGTTTACAGATTGTGAACACCTGTATGTCTACCGTCTATATTCTACAATTAACTTTTTCCTGCATTTGTATTATTAAATATTTACCTATCCATCAAACAATCTTTTTATTTTACAGATTCCAAGCACCAGTAAGCTTTGCTCCTAAACATCTCAGCATGCATGTAATTAACTAGAGCTCAATATTTGTTTATAATTCTTTAAGGAAAATTTATACAATGAAATGCACGAATCTTAGGTGAACCATTCACAGACTTTTGACAAACACATATGGCTGTGTAATGCAAACCCCTATCAAGGTGTAGGGCATTGCTATCAACCAACAAAGTTCTCTCATGCCTGGTTAATCCCCTACCCCACACCCTCAAACCAGCACTCTTCTCATTTCTTTGCCACATATTAATTTGCTGATATTACTTTTATTGTTTCATATTGTTCCACTGAATGAACATACTACAGTTGAATCAATTTCCAGTTGTTGGACTCTTGGGTTGGTGCCATTCTTTTCTTGCTGGGGGCTATGCTACATGGACATCCTTGTGGCTAACCTAGTGGGCACCTCCACTTATTTGGGAGGGCATGTAAGCTCACTGTAAGAGTATCTCCTGAGTCAAAGAAGATGCCCATTCTCAAACCTTCTGACATGTTGTCCAGTTCTTCTTCCAAAAGCTGTACCAATCTGTCTTCCTACCAGCAATGTTACACCCCCAGCCCCTAGCTCTCATTCACAGTTGGCTTTGTGACTTGGTCCTCTTCCCAGCTGCTCAGCAGGCATGTATATTAAGTGGTTCACCAAGGCCAAAGATGTCTCAAGAATGGGTGGGTAATCCATTCCCATGGATTATAAATGTTTCCAAAATGCACCATTCAACAGGTAGGAGAAGTGATATGGTGCCCCCTCAGGACCTGTATAGAATAATGTTCCCTTTGGACCCTTCTATGGCACAGTAGAAGAATTGACTGGTCTATGGTGCCTCCTTACAGAATGGAAAAAAGAAACAAGACTTATTTGTTCAGAATTAAAGAAATACTGAATTCTCAAAAGTTTTTTTAAGTCAACAAAATGAAATAGAGATATCCATATCACCATCACAAAAAAGATGTTCCATTAAACTGCATTTCAATGCATTCAATTTATTTATTTTTCAAGAGTTTGAGCCTTATCCTTCAAAAAATCCCATGTTCTGGAAATAGAGGTGGTAATCTTTTTATAATGTAGAAAGTTATCAAATCAACATGTTGTACACCTTAACTTACACAATAAGTGAAATGTCAAGTATACCTCCATAAAAGCGGGGAAAACATCCTCTATTCTGTTGATAGACTAGGTCTATGATGGTGATTTTATAACTGAGTGACCTGTTTGGGGTGCCTGGGTGGATTGGTCGGTCAAGGATCTGACTTTGGCTGAGGTTCTCACAGTTCATGGGTTCGGGCCCCATGTTGAGTTCCGTGCTAACAGCTCAGAGCCTGGAGCCTGCTTCAGATCCTGTGTCTTCTTCTCTCTCTGACATCTCCCACCCATGATCTGTCTGTCTCTCAAAAATAAATAAATGTTAAAAAAGAAGTCAGTGACCTGTAGATTCCTCACATCCATCCTTCTGCATCCGTGGTTGCTGTGTTACTCCCATTTTTCAGATGAAGATAGAGATGCTGGGTGTTAATGATGTGCTTGGGGACAGCTTGGGAATGAATGACAGGAGGGAACCTGGAACACTCTATCCCTTCACCCAGCCGCCTCCTTCCTACGGAACGTGTAGCTTAAAATGAATGGATAAAGAAGATGTGGTATATATACACAATGGAATACTACGCAGCAATGAGAAAGAATGAAATCTGGCCATGTGTGGCAACATGGATGGAACTGGAGGGTATTATGCTGAGCGAAATAAGTCAGTCAGAGAAAGACAGATGCCATATGTATCCACGCATCGCTGGGCTTTGTGAGACCTAATAGAAAACCAGGGGGGAGGGAAAGAGGGGAAGGAACAAAACCACAGAGAGGGAGAAAAACAAAACATAAGAGACTCTCAAAGACTAACAACAAACTGAGGGGGGGTGGGAGGGAGGAGAGTGGGTGACAGGCACAGAGGAGGGCACTTTTTGGGATGAGCACTGGGTATTGTATGGGAACCAATTTGACAAATTTTTTTTAAAAAAAGTGATGGGAATAATAAAAACAATGAAAACCATAAAAAAATTTAAAAAATAAATAAATAAACATTATTACAAAAATTTTAAAGTAAAGGAAAAGAAATATAAAATGAGCCTGACAGAGATTTCACCCAGTTCCAGACCATTGCTTCTAACTACAGTGCTGGCTTTGAAGAGAGCCACCTCCACGGGAAATAAATTGTCAGGGGGAGTCAGAGGAATCCATCCCAGCTTCATGAGAAGCCAAGGTGAAGACGTTTTTGCATTAGAATAATTTCTGCTTTCAAAACCCTCTGGTCATGCTAAGTAGCCCACCCAGCAAATGCACACAAGGATGACCGTCATCTGTCCTGCAGATGAGACCACTGGGGAGTGGAGAGAGAGGGCTGTAGCCCACGGGCACCACGTCTTACTCCTTTCCTTGAAAGTTGCAGAGATGTGCAAGCGGCCTGTTGAGAAATCTCTTCTTGGGCAACCAGTCTAAACTGCACTCACAATGCTCTTCTGAGGCCTGGAGCTGGGAAAGGGCTCCCCAGACGCAAATGTCTAGGAAGGTCCCAGGCAGCTGATGAAATGTGCTTTCTCATTCCTCCTACTGCCATTTCCATATTCTTTACTCTTGGATCTACCGTCTGTTTCAGACACCTGGTCTTTGGCAGCTTCTCCCAAACCAGACACCAGGCAATGCCCATCTGAAGCCCTGCGTGCCAAGGAGGGCTGGCCTGGGCCGTGAAGGTGTGAAAACCCAGCCTCACTGCATGGTGCTCTCACTCTCCCAGGCAGTGACAGCCTCTTGGCCCTCTCTGCTGGCCACGGCTGCCCTGGGGTCCAACCAAATCATCACATCTCCAAAGCGTGGTGGCTGCAGGCATGGGTCTCCTGGCGCTCCACTGAGGCTGCCGCATTTGGAAGTGATTTGGGGATGAGAAAGGCTGCAGAATGAGGAAATTCTGAATGGCTGCTCTTTTCCACTTCTGGCCACCCACTTTCTGAGTCGAGAAAGTGGAATCTGGCCAAGCTGGAATGAAGTGAAACTGTCTGAAATCAAGCAAGATGGTAGTCAGCATGATGGGGGCAGGTGGGTGAGAAACCTCTTCATCCTTCTCAGCTTTGTGCGCCATCAACTCACACACCTGGGATGGGGCCTTGCCAGCCCCTCCTGCCATTCTGTCTGCCTGGCCTGGCCTCTATCGTCCATCTTTGTTTGGTCCATCCCGAGCCCTACAAGTGCCTGACACATCTCCTGTTTCCACAGACATCATGACTTCTCAAGCTGGACATTGATTTGGTTTCCTTGTGGCCTAGAGACCCTCTTCTCACAAGCTCACATATCCTTTTGCAGAATGTAAAGGCTCTTTACACACTTGAAGTCCATTGTGATCCTCCTCCTTTTAAGCCACTGTCCCCCCTTTCTGTTCCTATTCCTCAAATCCAACCAGATGTTGGACTTTCCCATCACGTACTTCAACTGCACATCACCAACTGCGTTTCAAATGGTGATATTAGAAACGACTTTCCCTAATGATCCAGAAAAAGTCCCATTTTTCATGAAGTTTTTCTCCCCAACTTGGTTTTACATATGATTATTGTTTGCTGTAAAGTCCAAGTTTTTCAATCAATCATGCTTCCTTTCCGACACCCCGCTCCCCGAGGTGCTGTCTCCCCCTCCATGTTCATCTGCCCTCCCCCAGCCCCCGCCCTCTGTGAATGGTGCCAACAGTGTAGCAGGAGGAATTTATGGAAGGAGGCCAAATTTGGCTTCAGATCATTTCTCTTCAACACACACTGGCCTCTGAAAACCAGATTCTGTTTGTCATTTGGTTTGCTCCCCCAGCATTGTGTCATTCCGATGGTAATGCTGATGGATTTCAAGCTTGCCTGGTAGAGTAACACACAAGGTTTTCATAAGCACATTAATCTTAAAAGAAAAACTGTCAGATGCAAACAATACCCATATGACTGATGTTGTAAAGACACAAACTAACTCTTAACATCCATTCCCAGAGAATATTATTTTACAGGGGCCTGTGTTGCCCCCTTATGTTAACTCCCTTCATACATCCGTACCTGTGTTGCAGGGGTTAGTGGTACCCAAAAAGCTTGCTTTCCACACCAAAAGACTGGGGATTAATGGCACCTCTGCTCATTTGCCAAGTCCAAATAATAGCCTTGGTCACATGACCACGTAAAGAAGGCCATGATTACAAGAAATACGTAATTTCATTACTTTTCACAAAATGTAATTTAAGCAGTCCTTATGAAAACCAAATTGGAAAATCATTATACCGCAAGAAAGGGGCTCTGGTCTCCTTGAAACACTAAAAACTCATTAGCCGATGAGACGCGCTGCCCCAACCCTCTCCCCGGTGGAAGTGTTTTTAGCTCACCATCGGACTTGTGGAGCGCATTTTCCCATTTTGTTCCGAAGTTAGCAAAATGTGTGGTATGAATTAAATATCTGATATTGCTGTAAACGTCATTTGGAAGTGTGCCAGACCACGATCAAGAACGAGCTAGTAGCTTGTTTTAATTTAATGGTGTTGAAGTGTTCCACTGTAATTAAGCATCTGAAAATTAAATAGAAACAGTCATTAGTCTCAGTGATACAAAGCCACCAGACCAAAGAATACACGTTTTTTAAAATAGAGAACTCTGAAGAATGATGGGGCCAAAGAGGGGGCTCTCTGACAGGGGTTTGATCACTGGACTTTTGGACCATCAAAATGAATGAACACAAGCAGGTGGTCATCTTGGGCTTGTGGGCTGTTGCCGGGGCAGCCTGAGTTTGTAAGCAGTGGCCAAGTTTGATTAAAAATTTCTGGATGAGATTAGGCCCAGCCCAAGTACTGTTGACCCCACCTTACTTCTACATGTTTGGTGTGAATCATAACTTAAGATGGTGCTGTGGCCAAGCCGACTGACTCTGTAAGATGAAGGAGACTGAGCATTTCATATTCTCTGTCATGCTCTCAGCATCCAGGCTCTCCTCTCTCTGTAGCCACACATCATAGCTCTCTGGCCGCTCGGGAGTCCAGAGTCCTTGTAACCTGAGAAAACAGCAGTGTTTCTTAACTTCCACCTAAGGAAGGACAAGAGCATGTCTTTCTGATGCCTGCTTTTCCTGTAAGTGAAAGAGCTGTGGGGTATTCAGCCAGGCAGGATGCCTGCTTGTCCTTGGTCACTCTCCAAAGCTTATTACAAAAGCACTATGTATCAACTCTGGAGACACTCGTTAGGGTTAAAGTACTTCCCAAGGCCACTTTATGTTTTTTAGACCCACAATAGAACCACTGCAGTTAGCAGGCAAGGCAGATCTTGTTACACTCCTTCACAGATAAGCTGGCTGAGACTTTGAGCAATACAAGACTATCCTTGGGACACATAGCTGCTTGATGGCTGAGCTGGCACAATAACCAAGATCTTCTGATTCCAAGTTCAGCATGTTTTCAAAAATGCTAAGTCGAGTCCTGGTAGCAAATAGTAAAACTTACTGTTCCTCCCCAAATGATTTTTTTATTTGCCACCAAGCCTATTTCACAATAAACTTTCATTTACCCACCAGTTTGAATAACAAAGACAATACTGATTTTAGATTTTTTTAGTTAAGCTCTTTGACGATATAATGAAAACAAAGGATACTCTCCCGAGAAAATATACAGAGACACAATTTCACAACTAAGGATTTGTGGACCTGTTGTCCATGGGACCCAAAGCCTCGAGTTAAAAAGGAATGGATGCCTGGGTGGCTCAGTCAGTTGAGCATCCGACTCTGATTGTCTGTCCCTTTTTCTCTGCCCCTCTCCTGCTTGCACTCTCTCAAAAATAAAATAAAAACATTTTTAAAAAGTAATGGATGGATAATTGAAATCTTAAAATTATTCCAGGTCTTCACTTTATAAATCACCTTCAATTATCAGCTCTACCAAAAAGTTTTGAAACCAGACTTAGCCAAATTTCCCAATTGCCTAGCATTACCTTGCTTCCCACCAGCCACCTCCTGGTGGGGGCCCTGGTGAGCAGTCAACACGTCTCCAGGTGGGAAGCTGAAGGGTGTGCAAGGAGACATTCAGGACCTAGATAGCCTACTGGCCAGAAGTCAGTCTTGGGAAATTCTGAGTGGACAGTGTAGTAAGAGTTGAAGCCTCCTGGATTGAGAACAGAGTGTCTGTTCCTCAGTGTTTCGATCAGCATAGCATAGCATAGCAAATAAATATATACCCTGAAGCCAAGATGCCAGGTACAAATCCTGGCTCAGCCACTTCTTGGTTTTTGCGGCCAGGGGCACACTGCCTTCTGTGTGCCTCAATTTTCTCATCTGTACAACGGGATAATTCTACATTAATTTCGTTTCCAAGGACTGTTGTGAAACTCATCATATAATATGTACAAATGGTTAAAATAACGTATGGCACAAAGAAAGCACATGGATAGAAGGAATGTTTCCTCTAAGCAGTCTTTTAACTTAAAAGCACCTCATCTTCATTTTTTATTTTTCATTTCTTATTAACCTTTTTTAATGTTAGGAAGCTTTTCAACTCTTGTGAAATTCAAAGTTCCAATTCTACTTTCATGACCTGAATTGTCAGTATAATGAAATTGGGTGTATTCCTGACAGGGAATATTAAAGGATGTCTTCCCTGCCCCCTCCCTATCCCTCCAGTGCTCCTGGAACTGTTGCAAAGCAGGCTTACAGCAGCACACTTCATTCATAGGGCACAGGTGACATCCAAGACACCAGCTTGGGCAGCTCTTTCTTAGTGGATGCCCTTGGCTAGGGCAGCTCTGGAATGAGAGTGGAGATGACTCAGGACAATTCATGTGCAGGTGAATCAAGGCATCAAGAAGGAGTGTGAGGGCTGATGACCCTGAAGGTCATGGTGCACAATGGCATTGCTGCATCTGAGCTCCATTCTACACTGTGGCTGCTGCCTGCACGTGGAGTAGTAGGCAGAATCTGTCTGTGGTTATCAGGAATAATGTTGTGCTCTCTTGGCTGTCTATGATGACCCATAAAATTTTTTTTGAGCCAAGAGATGAGGGAGGCACATGAAATGGGATGGCTGATGTTCCATTCCAGAGAAAAAACATGTACTCACAGAGGGAGTTGTTTTATGCAGGACCTCTTTTATGCAAGAGGGAAGACTGCCCCCCAAATACCAAGCCATCACTCATCTTTGTCTTCCATCACACCAACACCTGACTTTGTCACCTTCATACCCAGGTCTGGCAGCTACTACATGTCAGGCTTCTTTGAAAATTTAAAATTTTGGTTTTATTTTATGTTAGTGAACAATAAAGTTCTATATCAACAAGACCAATAAAACATCAAGGTCACAAAAGGATGATGAAATAAATGCTCCAGGGGTACCTGGCTGGCTCCATTAGTAGAGCATGTGACTCTTGATTTCAGGGTCATGAGTTCAAGCCCCACATTGGGCCTAGAGCTACTTAAAAAATTAAAGGAAATAAATGCTCCATTGATGATATCCAATATAATTATGCTAGTGGAATATTAAAATATGGGGAAAACATCATGGGTTATACAGCTCTGGATTGGAGAGAAAGCAGCTAGTTCTTAAAGAAAGACAAATGAGAAGTGTGTCCAGAAAAAATTCTTCCCAGGGATATCATGCAGAGAAAACTGATGGGTAAGCTTTTCAGTATTCCCCATGGTGACTTGGTGATGAAATCAATTCTAGAAAGGTATTCTGCATATTACACATATACACTTAGATTCAAAATTTAGGTCTATATATTGTACATGAGCAGGAATTGTAGATCTCTAAATTACAGGTGAGCAAGAAGTTGACATTTACAAGGAGGAGCAGAACAACTGACCGGCAATTCTTTGGAGAACCATTTGAGCTCAACCATGTTTGGGAACAAAACAATACAAGTCTTAAGAACCATTTGAAATTGACCACATAGATGTTTTTTATTTTCTTGTGCCTCATATACTTAAGAGGGGGTTGGCAGCTTTTGGTATCACTATTTTCCAAGCTCCCGTGGGGAGGGAGCCTAGGTATTGAAAATGGGTTTGACAATATCTGCAATTAAAAACTAAAAATGTCAACTCTCACCAAACTACTGGAGTATTATCAGATTCCTGTGATGACCCAACTTGCCTAGAGGCAACTCTCAAACCAAGGGGCATTTGGAAACCAAGCTATGATCCTATGCTTATCTTTCTCCATGCTGGGAAAATTCAGCAAGTGTCTCCTGGAAACCTGGTGCTTGAGGCCTGGTGGAAGGAAATAGGACCTGTTTCATGACCTTGAACAGCTCCTGAGGTAGTAGGCATGGGTAGGAAGTGTACTAGAGTACATGATGTACATTTGCTGATTGTGTTCAAGTCCATTCCCAACACCGTTTTATCAGTAGATATTTCAGAATGTATAGCATAGAGATGAGGATTTCTTTTAAAAAGAAAAACACCATTATACACCTAAATAACTGACAATAACTTTAACATCTTAGAATGTCGTCAGAGTTCCCATTTCCACGATCGATCAAGAAATGAGTTTTACAGTTTTCTCTGAATCAGGATTCTGTCAAGATCAACTCTTTCCATTGTTTGATATACCTCTTTGTGCTCTTTAATTGACCTTAATTTTATTTTTATCTATTATATGTTCTCTTTTTTTAAAGCTTGCCATTTACATATGAATAAATATGGTCACTCACATCTCTCAAATTTCTCACATTTTGGGTTTGACTAATTGCATCCTCGTGAGGTCATCTAATAACAATCTTTATCTTTCATGTCCTGTAGGCTGGTGATTTGATCTAGAGTTTTGATCCGATTCAAGTTCACTCTTTGCACCTGGGACATCCCACAGCAACATATGGAGGAACACAGGGTCTGGTTGCTCCTCTTTTTGTGATAAGGCTGGTTGTTGGGTTCAGGTGTTGTCAGTCTTTATTGATGGGCAGTTTTTCATTAGTGCCACGAAAGGCCTGAAGACAATTTTTGAACTCTTTAATGTGTTTCAGGTATAGCTAATAGACTAGTATCAGCCATAGAGCCTTCATATATGGACAAAAGGCAAGATGAAGGTAGAACTGGAGATAATAATATTTATTTGAATACATATGGCCCAGGCCCTGTGTTAAATGCCTTGTATGTACATAAAGCACTTGGAGTGGTGTCTTGGGCATACTAGGATTAAATAATAAATGTTATTACTGCTGTTGTTAGTTTGAACTATTTTATTGTGCTACCTCCCTAAGACGGCATGGTGATCAAAGGAAAGGAAGGATCCCACTGTGGGACTGTCCCCTAAGCAGAATGATCTGGTTGGTCAGGACTGTGAAACAGGAACTTCTCTCTTTCTTTGGTGACATTGAGCCAGGCCATCTGTGGAAGTGAACAAATGGGGTTAGTATAGGTACTGCCCAGGAGGGTTGGAAGATCACTGGATGGTTTAGAATGAAGAACAGCATAGGCAGAGAGGCATTTTGGAAGGAGACACCAGGCAATCAGACACCAGACACAGGAGGAATGGCATGGGATGACACTAGCAGAGGCCAAGAGCACTGATTAGGAGACTTTGATAATCCTCAAACCAGGAATTGCACATGGTTGTCAGCTCAAAGTGACACTTCTATGAGTGGATCCTTTCCTAGGTGGCCCTCTGGAGAAAGGCAGACCCACAGTTCACACCACACACGCAGGTTAACTCCAACGGATCACAGATTAAATGTAAAAATGAAGCCATGAAACTGCCAGATGGAAGCATGAAAGACTTCTTGTATCATGGAAGGAGGAAAGCTTTTCTAATGGTGATACAAAATCCAGAATCCATAAATTAACAGAAAGGAAGAAAGAAAGAGAGAAAGAAAGAGAGAAAGAAAGAAAGAAAGAAGGAAGGAAGGACGGAAAGAAAGAAAGAAAGAAAGAGAAAAGAACGATCCAATTCCTAAGAATAAAGACTCTCTTGTGGGAAAAAAAAGCACCATAAGCAAAGTCAAAAGACACGTGAGAAACTGGGGGAAAATAAGTTCCATCTTAGAATACAGATAAAGTATGAATCTCCCCTAAGCAAAAACCAGGGGGAGGGGAAGAGGGGAAAGAAAAAAAAGACACAGAGAGGGAGGGAGATAAAACATAAGAGACTCTCAAAGACTAAGAACAATCTGAGGGTGAGGGAGGTGAGGGAGGTGAGGGAGGGGGGAGAGGGGGTGACGGATATTAAAGAGGGCACGTGTTGGGATGAACACTGGGTGTTATATGTAAACCAATTTGAAAATAAACTATTATAAAAAAAAAAGTATCTCCCTATTATATGAATCTCCCTATTATATGAAGATTTCCTGGAAATGGAGAAAAGAGCCAACAATCCAATATAAAAATGCGCAAAGACATTTCACAGATAAAGAACTACAAAATGCCTTTAACATGTGAAATGATGATCCATCTGCTGCATACAAAGAGAAACGCAAACTATAACCATGATAAGACACCATGTATCCCTTAACAGATATAGGCTGAAAAAAGTTGCTTCGGGGAGTGCAAAATGGCACAACCCCCGTGGAGGATCATTTGGCAGTATTTATCAAGATTATGATGCATATATCATTTAGCACAGAAATTCCACTTCTGGAATTTATCCCACAGACGCATACCTGTGTTCCCACAACACAGCAAAAGATGGGATATAATTCAAACACGGAATAAACTGTGGTACTCAGGCAGTGGAACACTATGCAGCTATTAAGAAAAGAATGTGAGATTCTTCATGTGCTGATATGGGAGGATCTCCAGGATAAGCGAAAACAGCCAAGTGCAGAACAGTGTGCCTGGCATGCTGCCTTTTGTGGAAGAAAGGCTATGTATTCTTATTTACATATATTTGCATAAAAGAGCAGAAAAGCAAATGATAAGAATGTGTCCTTGTACATTCCAGGGAGGGAACAGGGCAGGATGTTGTGTAAGAAAAAGACTTCTCAAAGGGAAGGTTTTTTTTTTTTTTAGCTTTTAGACCCTTGAGTCCTATGAATTAATGTCTCACCTATTGACAAAAAATAAAATCAAATTTTAAAGAATGACTAGTTTCGTGGTCTTGAAGGAATATAATTTCCTCAAGGAAGAGACTCATCCACCAATCTCCAGGGAGGCCCTGGATGCGATGCTTTTGCTTCCTTCTTGGCCTCTGGCCCCTCCAGGTTATCCCCAAAGTGCCATCGCTCCCAATCCTGCATGTATTGGGGTGGAGGAGAATATTGTAAGAGCACACCTCAACTCAGAAGTGTTTTTAAAATGAGGTCCTATTGTTCTCCAGGGAAAAATATATTGGAGGCCAGCAGGCTATTGCTTGCAGAAATTCTGCCTTGGTGAATACTAGATTGTTTTACAATTAGCAGAGCAAAACGCTTGTCTGGGTGACTATCCTCTCTGGCATTTCCAGCTCTCAGCTCACCTGGCTTCTGTTTGCTTTCTCACTAATTCATCTTGAGAACCAGAATAGCCAGAATATATTATACTTTATTAAAAGGAATAAATATCATTATAACCAATAATTATTATTATAACATTTATTGAGCACTTTCTATGAGCTGGCATTTTACTAAGTGCTTTATCTTTTTAATCTATTACCTCCTGATATCCTCCAGAAACGGGTTCTATTGTGATCCCATTTTCCAGGTGGAAAAACTGACCTTCAGAGGTTTGATGCCTTGCCCACAGGATGAAAGTGTTTGAGCCGGGAGTCATCCTCAGTCTGCACTGTCTGGGTTCTGAAGTCAGTGCTCTTCCCCCAGGACCTAGGCCTCAGCTCATCAGTCTCCCCTCCTTGGTGCCCCCTAATTCCATAGCTGCTCCTATGAAATTAGATGGCACTAATTCCAAGCACTCCTTGCTTTCCAAGGCACCCACTACATGACCTCAATCTTCTATCCTGGTGTCCCTACCGTCACCTTCCACGTGGGACTCTGCTCCCCTCCCAAACCGAATTATTTACTCTTCACCTGGCTTTCCCATGACCTGCCCTTTGCTCACTTGTCTTTCCTGGAAAGGCCCTTCCTGCTCCCCCTTTGCCCCTCTGGGCCTCTACCTGTCAAAATCTACTCACTCTTCAAGGTTGATCTCAAAAGCTAAGTCCTTCCTCAAAACGCCCAGTGGCCCCTAGCCATCCGTGACTTCGTTCACCTCGGAACTGTGGTTTTACCTCTGATTCTCTCTGCTTGCAGTGGGGCTCAAAGTTTCCACTAGAGTACTCTTGATGCCCAAGGGGAACTCCCTGCCTATCCGTAGGCTTCTATTTTGTTCTTCAAATGGGCAAACATTTTGTATCCTATGCCATAAAGAATCCATGCTTTTTTTTAAGGAAGAAAATTGGTTTTTTTTGTATATATATATTTAATTTTAACTCCAGTATAACTAACATACAATGTATTTTTAGTTTCAAGTGTACAATATAGCGATTCAACACTTCCATACATCACCTGGTGCTCATCACAACAGGGGCACTCCTTAATCCCCATCGTCTATTTCACTCATACCTCCCCACCTCCCACCCCCACCACCTCCTCTCTGGTAATCATCAGTTTGTTCTCTATAGTTAAGAATCTGTTTCTTGGTTTGTCTCTTTCTTTTTCCTTTGTTCCTTCATTTCTTAAATTCTGCATGAGTGAAATCATATGGTGTTTGTCTTTCAATGACTGACTTATTTCACTTAGCAAAATACTCTCTAGCTCCATCTGTGTCATTGCAGATGGCAAGATTTCATTCTTTTTTATGGCTGAGTAATATTCCCTTGTGTGTATGTATATATGTATGTATGTATATGTATATATATATAGCACTTGGACTGCTTCCATAATTTGATTATTGTAAATAATGTTTCTAGAAACATATGGTTCTTGCTTGTTTTGATATGAAAATAATGTTATTTTCCAAAATATTAGGGGAGATGGGCATTTCAGGAGGATGTGCTTTCTCATGGCTGGGAGCTCCCTCAATTCTATGGCCAAGCACAGCTAGAGATGGTTTAAGAAACAGGTGACCAGAACATAAAGTCCATAAAGGGCAAAAACTACGTTTTGATCCCAAGCCCTAAATCACCATCCATGTTTGGGTTGTAGAAAAAAATTTCTTTGTATTTTCACAAATGAAGTGTCCATTAACACAACCCTTCTGAAGAGTCTGAAAGTCATTTATTTTTCAGTAGATAGATTTCCCTTGTAATAGAAGCTACTTGATTAATTTGCTCAATGAGGCTATTTTTCAGAGCTAGTGCAAGCCCACCAACACAGCTCATGTTCCCAAATTCTAATTTGTGGAGTCCCTAGGAGTTCGGCTGTATTTCCATTTCAGAAATTTACATACATTGGAAACAGAGCCAGACCACATTTTAAAATCGCTGCATCTGTCCCAGAGCTTCCTCCTCCATGCCTTCATACTTAGCTGCCTTTCTCTTGCTTCTCAAATTCTAAACCACCCCCCACCCTCGCCGATGCTAATCTGACATGGCCCTGCTATGGTTCGCCCAGCTCCCTCCTCACCCTGGGGCTCTACAAGCTAAATAATTTCCTTTCTTTGAGAACTGCCACCTGCTTAGAGCGACTCCCTCAGTCGGGCAGGAGGATGGTGGGGCGGCTGGGAGCCAGCCATCCTGGCTTCCATTCCTGTGTAATTGGGTGGCAATGATTTTCACTCTATGCCTTCACCTTTCATCTTTGGAACAAACCCACATGACTGGCAAAGGAGGTAATATATGTCATGCTCTGGGTTCCCCAAGAAGCAGACTTGAGTCAGGATTTGTGGCGAGTGTTTTGGGGATCAGCACCTCTGGCGGATGAAGGCCCACAACTGAGTGAGGGAAGTTTGGCCCTGAGCCTTTTGCAAGAAAAGCCTTCATGATCCTACTTGAGCTCTGGCGCTGAGACAGAGCTTCAGAGTTGCTCTTCTCTGAGATTTTTGTACCTCCACATGAACAGCCATTAGATGTGGGCCGCCCCCAGAAAGGGAGTGTCTGCTTGGGCGCGATGGCTGTCATCAGCCCAGGGCAATGAGAATGGGGGCTCAGCTGGGAACTGTGAGCATCAGCACCCTAGCAGCGGGGGCGAGTGTCTCAGACCTGGATGGCGAGGGGTGAGGGACTGGGCAGCACCCAACGGTGTCCGCTACGATACATAAAGTGCCTGTCCTATGACAAACAGAGGCCATGAGAACACTAAAGCATGCTGCCTATGTGAATGAGTAGCCTGGTTATCCCAAGAGGATATATAGACCCTGTGCACCATCCCAAGGGTATGGCCTTCGTAGAGGATGCCACATTACCAAAACCTTGGATTTGAAGCACTTTAGGGAGGGGGAGGAGTTAAAAATGTGGGGTAACTCAAGAGAGATGTGATTTTTTTTGGGGTGAAAAAGGCAATTCGTGTTAGGTAGTAGACTCAAACCTTACGCTCATTCAGCCAGGGGCATGCCATCGCAGTGTGGCCCTGTGGGGGAGGGACAAACACTTAAAACCAAACCTAAGCCCCGGTTCACAAGACGCTAGGCCTGTTCCCTGAGAGAACTCCCCTCGCCCCCGTGCTTCCTCTGGGAGAAAGAACATGTCCAGGAGGCAGACGAGCAAGGGAAAGCCCTCCACTTGGGACAAAAGAACAAGAAAGTAAACACAGAAGTAAAAGATCTTCTTCTCTCTGACAAAGGAAGAGAGTGACATTACAGCTGGTAAGGCCAGAACAGGCCCGTGATCCTGTTAGTGCGGGGCCCAATATTTCCAGAAGAACTGGCTCCAATAAAAACCACAGTTCTTCAATGTTATCGGAAAACTCCGGGCCAACTATTGATTTCCTTTCTTCCTTACTTTTCTCAAACTGGAGAGTTTACAGCTGCCACTCAACACCTCTGTTACTTGCCTTCCATTGGCAGCACACCCTGTCTCCCCGGTGGGTGTCACTTTAGCGCCTCAAGCCAGTCCTGCGCAGTGCCTCAGAACTACAAAAGAATGTGGCAAACAAATAGAAACTCAGGAAAATGCTGTAAGCTGTTTTCTTCTGAAGACACGATTTAATACAGTTTGATTTATAAATATTTCTACTAGCAAATCATCCACTGCATGTCTAACAGATGTCCTATGAAAGAGACAAAAATGAAAATGTATTAGTTTCTTAAAAATAGCGAAAAATAATGTAATGAGAACAATGGCCACTGATTAACCTAACCAGCTCCTGCTGTTAAGCATTTTCTGTGGTGGGAGGAGTTAATCCTTCCTGCTACCCTCTCCATAGGTAAGCCCACAGAGACTCACTGCGGTTAGGCCTCAGTAAGTGGGAGAGCCTGGATTCCAACGTGAGACTCGAGAACCTATAAGAGGCCCGGACTCATCAATATTGTGCTTTTTGTAGCCAGGTCATTTTCTGAGTTTGAGGTGCATGGTGCATTTTTGATCCAACAGATAGAGAAGATTAGAGAGGATGTATAGACCCTGTGCGCCAACTCCACAATTCAAAACACACAATCTTGCCATGACTAGTAGTTCTAATCATATTTGATCATAAATTTCCCCAACCTTCCCATCAGCTTAAATATTAGAGACACAAATAAAAGCTCTAAAGGCACAGTGAGAACAGAGAGCCATCAGATTAAATCCCCATCCCCCCTGTGATGAAGAGCAGCGTGACTACAGCCTCAAATGCCAGAAGCACCTCAAGCTTATAGTGCGATTAAACTGCCATCAAACTGCACCTAAGGCTATTCATCCAAATTAAAGCTGTGCTGTTCCCCAAGCCCCAGCCAATTCCACCGCCCCTCTCCCAGAGTTACCTACACCCCAGTTTAAACAGAAAGGAAGATGAAAGTGCCAGATTCGTTCTGCCCAAAATCAGTTGGCTGACATCGCAAACACGAACACATGTCCCGCACATGCAAAGACCAGCTCCTCACAGAACGACCTGGGTTGTATTTTGTGAAACGTAATTACAGAAAAGACATGAAACCAAGCAGAGTCTTGGCTCAACTAGAGGTGTTATTACCCAAAGAGAAATGGACAGGACCTCGAGCACTGCCCCATTACAGGGGAGCAAATCTCTCACCTGCTGGCCTGTCAAGAGGCAACATTCGAAACACTGAGTATTTCCCAGCCAGACGGCTATCAATTCAGATATCCATTTTGCCAAAGTCTCAATGCTTAGAAACCCTGTCAAAACTCATTTTCTCAGCATATCCATTTGTAAGGTCTATAGTTCCGTGGCTGTCTGTGTTCAGCATCTGTTACTGCCTTTTTACAACCCTGTAACCTTTCAGCTTCTGGTTGTTGCTGAGAAATGCCGGATCATTTTAAGGGCATTTTAACTTTTATTGTTACTGTTATTATTAATTTTCATGTGCTTTAAAATTATTTTTACATTATCTTAGAACATAGTACAAACAGTATAATCTTATTAAAGTAGATGAATATAAAGAATTTTTTTTACAAGATTGGTACTTTGTAAAATACATTTTTAAGGTCTCAAGGGCTGCCTATGTAAGATTTTTAAATGTAAACGAGACCTAAAAGCCCCAAAAGAATTAGTTTATTTTTTCTGTTGGTTGTACTGATGACTTAGAAACAAAAGCTTATTATGGCTAAAAAGGTTTTTAATTTTTTATTTATTTTTTTAAAAATGTTTATTTATTTTTGAGAGAGAGCACGCATGCACAAGTGAGGGAGGGGCAGAGAATGAGACACAGACTCAGAAGCAGGCTCCAGGCTCTGAGCTGTCAGTACAGAGCCTGATGTGGGGCTCGAACCCATGAATGGTGAGATCATGACCTTAGCTGAAGTCTGATGCTGAACCAACTGAGCCACTCAGGTGCCCCTAAAAAGACTTTTTAAAACATGGACTTTTCAAGTCAAGGACATATCAATTCTGCAGCAACGGACTTATTCTCAGATTTTCTTGGAACTTGTTTAAAAATGAAATGCAGATTATATTTTGACAATACACATAAGCTTATAAAACAGTAAGCATAAAATCAAACAAAGTGGACTAAATCTTACGGTTTATTACCAAGGTGAGGCTAATAAAAATGAAAAGGGGTTTTCTTTTAATTAATTTCTGAGATTTTTAAAGATGATAGGTGAAGTATTTTTCCTTCTTTTTCTTACCTCCTTCCTCCCTCCCTCCTCCTCTTTCTACCTTCCCCCTCATGATATTGACACTGCTGTTGTTATCACAAGCCAGCAACCCTGGGTCTATAATGCACAACACTGCCACAGCCTTTGTAAAAAAGTTGTCCTTTCCTAAATGCATGGAAATCAAATAATGCTAAACGTACAGCAATGATCATGAAAATAAACGAAGATTCAGTGTTTCTTAGGTTCTACCAGAAGCTTGAGCGTTTTGCCTACCCTGCTAGCTTAGAAGTCTAGGGTGCAGTAACCATTGTTACTTAACAATGTTAAAAGTCTAGTTTGACTCCTGCCTCCTTGGAAAATGCAATCATTCTGACTCCTTTTGGGCCAGTGTTCTTTATTCATTGCCACCTCTCCTGAAGTCAATCTTTTTCAACTCAAATGGCTGTCAATTGTCACCTCCACAGTGGCCGCCACTCCCAGCTCACTGTGCAAATGGTTACACTTAGCCAGGAGGCTGTGATCACCCGTGAGGGACAGGGAGACAGAGGGTTCTTGTTTTAAAAGACAGAAAACAGACTGAGAGGGCAGCAGCTGTCCTTTACAGCCGTTTCCAGAGCCGGAGCGACACAGTGTAAAAATGAACAGGAGGGATGTTTTAGTTGTGGCCTTAAACAGGTTTTCATGTGTCCGTTAAGGTGTTTACAAACGAAAGTAGGGCTGGTCGGTCCTGCATCCCTGAAGATAGTGGCAAAGCAAAAAGTATCATATTCTATAATCCCTTTCCTAAGGCAGAGATTCCAAAACTTTAATGCACATTAGAATCACCTGGGCAGCTCTTCAAAATTCTGGCATCCAGGCTGCACCCCGACAATCAACCAGAATCTCTGGGAGGAGAGACTCATACATCAATTGTTTTAAAGATCCCCCTGCCTCCCAGCAATTGTAATGCACAGTCACAGGGAGACACAGTGTCTTTAAGAACCCTCTGCATAAGCAGGACTGGCTGAAGTGGTCTTCCTCCAAAGGCATAAACACTGAACAATGATCCTAGATAGCTGTGCGTCAGCTTATTGCAGCACTGGGGACGAGCATCAGCTCACGGTGGTGATGCAGTCTTTTCCTGCATACAATCTGCAGACCCTGTCTAATATTTTCCATACCGGGCAATGAGATCACAAACTCCAAAACACTAAATCAAAACCGGAGGCATTACGGGTCTTCAATAAAACTCCATAGCCCATAGACAAGGGGGAGGGGGGGTAGAAAATCAAAACCATCACCAAGCTACAGGCATGTTAGGTATACATACATATGTATATGTATATATATGTAGATGGCATTAGGACATTGCAACAATTAGACAGAAGGTATCAAGCAATAATTAGCTAAAAGTGACCAACTAGACCGGCAGTAAAAAGTTACAAGAAAAATCCCATTTGTGCCTGAAATAAAGTTCATCATAGAGGACACTTGATTTCTGACAAGGAAAATTATTTAAGTGGCCTCACAGAGAGAAATAACATTCAGGAGATGCACAAGAAAAGTTAAATAAATATGAAGGAGAGCCCACTTTGCGAATATGCAATTCCAGAGGCCTTCAAGGCTTCTGAGCTTATGCTACAGACAAACCCACAACCATGGAACAAAGCCTTTATAGCAACGTTTCTAAATAGTGTGGAGGATTAGAGAAATAGTAACATTAAACCATGAATGATAATTTTAAGCATGCAAGAAATAGGTGATCAAAAATGGGGACAGGACGCCATTTCCCTGTCCACCTGCCTGGAGGGGAAGTTGAAAATCAAATAATGGCAGGTTTCAGGGTTCTTTTCTCTATTGTGCCCAACCTATTATTACAACAATCATTCTGCAAACCTCTTCCCTAACTACTTTCCAGTGCCTGAATTATAGTTGCATGTGTGCGCACACTCACATGCACTGTAGATTGAAGAGAACTGATCTTTAAAAAGAAATCAGACAAATCCAGGTAAATCAGTACTGGATACGCATTATATTTAATTCAAGAAAAAGGACTCTCCTCTTGTTCTTCAGTTTCCATATCCTGTTCGCATCCACGTTCTATGTTCACGGAATATGAGAAACTTCCAAAGCATTCAAGGGCAGCTCACTTCAAGCTGGTTCCCATTAAGCTGGTCAGTGCGAATATCTCAGACGTGTCAATATTTGCAGGAGCAAGTCTTATTCACAGGGGCATCCTCCAGGCAACAGGAAACCCTCACCCACTGCTGCCTATGCCAGTCATCTTGTAGGCAGGCATGCCATCACCCTGTCATTGCCCCTTGAGATTGTGACTTCTCTCTTTTGTACCCATGTGGCTACTCCCAAACCTCTCCTCTTCCAAGTACCCAGACCCTGTACAGGAGATATGCCCCATGGACATTTTAAGTTTCCCAAATATTTCCACTTTAATATTGCTGTTTAGACTTTTAGCACTGTCATATAAACATTTTGGAAGCTCACTGCAAAGGTGGAATTTTGACCGGTGCCTTAAGCCCGGAATTTTATGTTGCTGGAATGAAATGAAATAGATCTAACTCGACAGTATAGATCATTACATATAAGGGGAAACTGAAACTTATTTGACATACCCATTGCCAAGGAAAGGAGAGAGATTTAAGAACGATAAAGGAAACCCTGTATGGTGCCTATTTGAATATACAGGCAAGAATGAAATGGACGCTGCTCCTTCAAGAAGATTCAAATAGACCATTCCCTCCAGTGCAAACCGGCACCGTTTTCCTATAGTTTATTTTTATCATCCAAACTTGACATTTAAAATGTTTCTACTCCAAAAGGAATGTTACAAATGTAGAAGTCACATCACTGCATCACAAGATACAAAGTATCTTAGATCTTCATTTGAGAGGCTCAATTTATCCGTGTTTATTTCTCGTGGGAATTTCTCGGCAGCCGTTTTTCGATTTTTCCCGCCAAGTCTTTGAACGGAATCGAAGGTCTGTTTCGTTATTCATGCGGAAAATACACATCTATTCTTGTTTTGACATTTCATTTTAGGAAAGTGACAAAAAAAAGTCTTTGCTTCTTTTCCCTTACATTTCCAACAGTAGCTAGTCTAGGCAGAGATGGCTTTCCACCCCACCCCTGCCGACTTGACCTGCTTCCGATAATAAACATTTCCAGACTAGCAAATAAAATGCGAGGCTAGGCAAAAAACTTCAAGCCCACCTTGGTCACCAGCAGGCCAACTGGAAACAAGCTGTGGGACTGTTCAAGGATGGTATTTTTTGTTCTTGTGGCTCTTATTTTAATGCTAATTGGCACCTTTTTCAACACCCTCCGTTTAGGTCTGCCGAGTGTGTGTCCTAACGTGGAGCTGCAGGTGCAGGGCGCAACTCCCTCACACCGCTCCCCTCGGAGTGCACTAGGTTTGGAGCCGGCACCCGCTCAGCACTCCTCGGGGGCCACACGCAAGTGGGCCAATTCAGCCTTGAGTCCTCCTCCCTCTTGCCCTCCCCCGACTCCCCCTGCCACTGCGGACACTCCGGGGGTGGGATTTCATTGCTTTATCTCAAGTTCCCGTTTCCAACGAGCTAGTGTGCCTTTCGCACTTTCGCGGAGGGTTTGCAATTCAGGTCAGCTCTTCTTATCCATTACTGTTTTTCATGTGTGGTGTGTGGAATCTTTTTCGCAAATCTGGTGTGTGGGGGCGTGCACAATATAACCTAGTGCATAAAAGGCGTTCGAAGCCTGCACTACTTTTTTTTTTCTTGAGAAAGGAAAATTAAAAGACTCCGTTTGTTTGACTTTGATTTCTATCCACACGACGCATGGGACAGTGTTCTTAAAACTCATAGGAACAACTGGTGGACTGGGCTGAACCGGGACACAGACAGGAGCAACTGCCGACTTGGCAGGCCTGAAGGGAGGCTGTTGGAAGCAAGACCCCGGATCACAACCCTGCTCACCGGGTGGTGCCTGCACTGGTTCTGCGTCCCCGGAGAAAGGGAAGGCTGGTGGCTACAGGCCGGGCCGTTGATCGTTAGGCCCAGGCTTGGCCAAGGAGGCTGTTTCCTGCCCTCGGGTCCTTCCTTGCAGAACCGAAACGCAAGCCTGGGCGCATCTGGCCCCGCGGTTGCTTCTTCGACCCAGCGGACCCGAGTCGGGCTTCCATGAGCCTGTTTAGATTTCTCCCTTAGACTCTGAAATACAAGCCTCCCGGGAACACCCTGGCCTATTGCGATCGGCACGTTTCGTTTGCACCCAAACGGCTCCCAGAAACAGTCCCACCAAAAATTAAAGCGACGCAGGAAACATGAAGTAGGGGCGACTGTCGCTCCAAGGATGATCCTGGACGACCCTTTCAGCCTCCGCCAGCGCCCAGTCCCCCAAGGTGGCAGGCACTCTCTTCCTGCCTCATCTTTAACTCACGATTTCGGCGGTGTCTGCCTCTCCTTTTCTCTGCCTTGGGAAATCTGGGTCAGTTCCCGAGGCCGTGCGGGGACCCTCGAATCCGCCCTTCGCCCCGCAGGACATCCAGCCCTCCTAGCTGGGTCCATGGTCCCGGAGTGCTCCCTTAGCTTGGCGGCTCCCTCGCTCCTGGGAAGCGCTCTTCGCTCGCGAGCCCGCTGCGCCCTGGGCGCTCAAAACAACTAAGCCAAACCTAGCCCGGCGTACACATGGAACTACATTTCTTTTCTTTTCTTTTCTTTTTCTTTTTCCTTTTTTTTTTTTTTTTTTTTTTTTTTTTTTTTACCTCTTCGGGTTCAGTGCCAACCATGCCGCCGTCCCTTTGGTCATGCAGGGGACCAAGCTGCATCCCAGACAGGTGGAAGAGACGTTTCCTTTCCTTCGGCAATCCCACCCTTGGATCAACCACCTCGCCGCCGGCCAGCCCAGCCAGCCGCGGGAGCCAGCTGAGTCGGATCGGAGGCCGACAGGGGGCGACAAACTGTAAGCTTTTTTGGGGGCCGGCTGTGAGCAGGCTGCAGCAAGCGCTGTGTGGTCCCGGCTGCAAGCAGCTGGCTGCTGGAGGGAAGGGGAGGGTTGGCAGGGTGAATGTGGGATATGAAGTGGGGGCGGGGGGCTCTGACACCATAAAGAACTCAGGTCCAATCCTTCAGCCATCGCCCCTGCCCCGATGGCCTTCACCCAGGGGAATGAGGAGAAGGTGCTGTCCTGGGTTGCACCTCTTTGCCCTGCCAGCACTCTACTGGCAGAGGGGGTATGATGTTCCCCTGACAGGGTAGTTGCGAACCAGCTCTCACCGTGGCACCTCCGGCTTTATTTGCTCTTCTCTCAGCGTGCATGTCGAACTCCTCTCCTACGGGAGAAAGAAATGGTTTTAGCTGTTTCACCTAGCCTTGGGGATGCACTGGGTTATGGGTGCTGTGGTTCCCAGGTCTAGGAACCAATCTTTTTGTTCTCCAGACCCCGACTAGAAATTCAGGCAATAAAAGTCTAGATCAGGGGCTTAAAGGTCCCAAACTACTGGGAGAGAGCTGAGCAGGCGACGGGGGTCAGCACTTGCCACCCTCTGTGGCCTCCACCGCCAGGGAAGGTTTCACATCCTGTGTGAGCTCAGTTCTCTGCTCTGTGCCTTTGCAGAGCTGCTGGCTCTGGTGTGCCCACCTTAATCCAAACCACCCCCTCTCCCCCATCGGTAACCCGATCCCGCATGGTCCCGAAGGCTTAGTCCAAATAATTCCAGCCCACCCGCCTCTCGCCAGAACTCTGACTGTCCTATTCCTGGTCCTGTGGCCTCTCCAAGGATCCCAGAGTCCAAGATTGCACTATTTTCTCTATGTAGCGGGAGGGGAGAGTGCTTACCTTTTCTGAACCTGGGGTTTCTTTTTCCAAAGATAATTTTTGCCTGGGCCCAGTGCCCTCTGTCCAGGCAGCCCAGGGTAGAAGGGTCAGGCCCTCCTAATTGACATATCTCGACAGGTTGGTTAGGAGTCCTTGGATGCTCTTTGGCCCTTTAGGGGAGGGTGAGGGGATTGCCACAGCTCCCCAGGCTGAGTTGGTCGGGTGTGCCTCCAGCAGCATGGTGGCGGGAGTGCAGTGCCCAGCTCT
The DNA here is from genome assembly GCA_030068075.1 of Paguma larvata. Lineage (NCBI taxonomy): Eukaryota > Metazoa > Chordata > Mammalia > Carnivora > Viverridae > Paguma > Paguma larvata. The sequence goes on along the minus strand of CM057844.1, from coordinate 3,954,008 downwards.
CTGCAGGCTCCCGCGCACTAGAATCTTAGGGGACAGAGCACAAGGGAATCTTCCCAGTCTCCTGAGGAGAGCTGGGAGTCCTGAGCACTGAGCACTCCCTCCCACATCCCCCTTCCTTCTCCTGCCAGGTCAGCAAATTCCCTTGGCATTCACTGACCCCAAGCTCGGAACTCCCAAGTCCCGGACTCCTCTTGTCAGTTCAGGGCAAAATCGGGAGCTTTCTCCCTCCATCTGCCATCTTTTGGACCCTACTGCATGACTCCTTCCGGGACTGCCATCGTGGGTGACAATGACTGGGAAGTCCAGAACTGGGCACTGATGCAGATAGAAATGGAGAGGAGTTGACAGGAAATGCTAAGGCCAAAGAGTTCGGGGGGCTGTGCAAATAAAGGCGAAGGGACTATTCGGTGACTTAATGATGGCCCTCGGACGCCTTGGGGGTGCTGAGTGAAAGAAGAGGCTAGGCAGCCTGGGCAGAGAAGATTGTGGAGTTCCCGGCCTGGAAGAAATGAACTGCACATTAGGCCTACTGAGGAAGCTAGGACATGCGGCCTCCCACAGGGCTCCAGGACAAGCCTGGGATCTGGATAATGAAGGATCCCTTTCTTGGGGGGCAGCAGGTCAGACCTGTGTCTTGTGCCATCTATCAGAAATGAGTTCGCATGGGTGGGCCTGTCAACAGAAAGACAGAATCTAGAATGTACCCTTTTCACATCACTGAAATCACACCACTATCCCAGTGGAGTGGGTGGCGATTAAATATTGTAAAGATTTCCTGTGGTCAGGTTTGGGCTGTTGTCTAGAAATAGGACACGCGGGAGTCTGCTCAGCAGCAAATCGCCTTGGGCTCAAGCCCCTGGCAAGCACCTTGCACCGCGCTGAGCACTCACCACGACGCACCCATGCCTGGAGCTGGGGCACTGGCACCACTCTCTCCAGGCCCCTGCCCGGGGAGAGAGGCGGTAGAGGCAGCCATACACTAAGGACCTTGCTAGGATCAACTTTTATCCTCTGATATCTTAGCGGCAGTGTTGGTGGAAGTGATAATAAAACTAAACCCAAAACTAGTACTAGTGGTAATACTAGCACTAATAAATAGTCATCAGTTTGAAACTACCTCCATCATTTTCAAAACCGGAGGCGTAAAGGGCTTCGAGGGGAGCGGAGACCCCGGAAGGTCTCAGGCCTGGCAGGGCTTAGGACTTGTGTGTGTGTGTGTGTGTGTGTGTGTGTGTGTAAGGGGGGATGGGTTTCGAAGGAGGGCCAAGGGGGGAGGAGGACAAGGGGAGGGGGTAGAGTTTCAGGCCCGGGAGGGGGGCGCTGGGGTGCAGTGACGGGAACCAATGAGCTGCCAACTCGAGCGTCTCCGGCGTGACTGCCGAGATTGACGTGGAGGACACGTCAAATTGATCCCTGCACGCTGCAGCCTCCCGGTCAGACGAATTTCTCCTAATCGGATGAAGTTCACTCTAGGCCTGGGGTCGCGGGCGTGGAGAGTGTCCTGGGAGCCGCCGAGGGAGGGCGGCTGCGCGCTCGGCGGCGGCGCACGGCGCGTTTCCAGCCCGCGGCCCGGCCGCCGCGGCCCTAGACTCGCGCGCGCCCTCCCTCTATGCCTCTCCCGCGGCAGCGGCGCCCGAGCTCTCCCGGACTGCGCCGGGCCCAGCCCCGGGCCGCCTCGGCGCCAGGCAGCTGGCTGGCCCGCGCGCTATGGGTAAGGGGCCGGCGGCAGGCAGGTCGCGGGCGGGCAGATGAGGCGGGTGGCGTCCCGGCGCCTCCCTTCACTCTCGACTGCACTCTCTGGGAGAGCAGGTCCCGGGTCCTGGAGGAGTCGCGTTCTTCGCACGCCCCCAACCCTCGGGGGTTGGAGGTGGGGAAGTTCGGCGTGTTGCAGGAGGGGATGTTCCAATTAGACGCGTCAAAGGCGAGAAAGGGCTCGCAGGGCTGAAGCGCGCGCCGTTCCGCTCCGCTGTACCTACGCGGGTGCCCACTCCCGGAGCCCGGACGCAGTCCGTTTGCTCGCAGATTCTGAGGACCAGCCCGCCGGTCACTTTCATAGGCGCGCCTGGTGCGGCCCCTCGCCTGGTGTGGCCACCCTTCTTGGCTAACCCGCCGGTGTTTTCTCTCCCTCCCGTTTACTGTCGTCCCGCGCGTCCGCAGAGCAGACGTACGGCGAGGTGAACCAGTTGGGCGGCGTGTTCGTCAACGGCCGCCCCCTGCCCAACGCCATCCGCTTGCGCATCGTGGAGCTGGCGCAGCTAGGCATCCGACCCTGTGACATCAGCCGGCAGCTTCGAGTATCCCACGGCTGCGTGAGCAAGATCCTGGCGCGCTACAACGAAACAGGCTCCATCCTGCCCGGGGCCATCGGGGGCAGCAAACCCCGTGTCACTACCCCCAACGTGGTCAAGCACATCCGGGACTACAAGCAGGGCGACCCTGGCATCTTTGCCTGGGAGATCCGCGACCGGCTGCTGGCCGATGGCGTCTGCGACAAGTACAACGTGCCCTCTGTGAGCTCCATCAGCCGAATCCTGCGCAATAAGATTGGCAGCCTGGCTCAGCCCGGGCCTTACGAGACGGGCAAGCAGCCGCCGCCGCAGCCGGCGCTGCCCTACAACCACATCTACCAGTATCCCTACCCCAGCCCTGTGTCGCCCACGGGAGCCAAGATGGGCAGCCACCACGGGGTCCCAGGCACAGCAGGCCACGTCAGCATTCCCCGTTCGTGGCCGTCGGCGCACTCGGTCAGCAATATCCTGGGCATCAGGACGTTTATGGAGCAAACAGGTCAGTCTCGGGGACCCTCTGTTGTGTTCCTGGAAGGGGCAGAATTGGGAGATTGGGGGCGGGCGGACATGAGGGTGAAGGGTCACACTTGCCATCCTCTTCTGACCCGTTTCGGCTCAAGGGAGGGTTCAGGGCTGGCCAGGGAGACTGAGGGTCTTGCGCCTTCTGTGGGAGTCCTCGGACATCTTGAACTTTTTATGACAAATATGGAAAATATTTCCCAAATGGAAGAGCAATCGCCGACCACAAATTCAGAGGCCTGAAATTGCGCTTTTTCATTCTTGCAAAAAGTATGCAAGCTCCTATCACCAGATCTAAGCCAAACAAACCACAGAGTCAATTCTGCGACCCTTTCTTGTGATCTCGATCTTTTGGGTTCCCTCACCATACCCTAGAGGGTTCTGTTCCTCTCAAGCCCAAAGGCTCTTTTGAGTAAAAGCCAAAGGGGGGCTGTCTGGCCAGTCTCGTCAGGTGGCCTAGATCCCTAGCAGGCCCAGTGGCCCTGCACCTCCTGGAGCTGGGATCTCCTTTATAGGAGCCCCAGGGCTGTCGCCATCCTGGGGGGTAAAGTCACAAGAATTTGCCTTTTGCCTGCAATTATAACCTAGCAAAGTCTTGTTCCTTTTTCTCAGCAGGAGTGGGAGGGAGCAGAAGGAGGGAGGGAGGTTTGGAGCAGCCTTGGTTGGGGCTCAGGAAGAACTTGTGAGTCTTTTTACACTGTCCTCTTCACCTAACAGCGGAACAGAAAATGGCTTGCTCTTAGGTGAGCAGATTCAGGAGGGTAAAAAGCAAAACTCAGCTTATCTCAAGGGAGAGGAGGGATGTCTGGAAGGAAACTGAATGCTTAGCTCCAGATGCCTTGGGGTGCCCTCCGATGCTGAGCACAGCTTTGTTTCTCCCCGATTCGAACCCAGCCTGGGTCACCTGCTATCGCCAAAGCTCTCCTTGGTGGAATCAGTGGGCATTTGGCTGGAGGTGACCTCATCAGGCTCGCGCTCAGATCTGGAGTCTTCTCTTGGTTCCTGATGCACAGAACGTGCTCGAGGAGCAAATAGTCGCTGTGTCGTTGCCTCTTTTGGGAGATCCGATTAAGTCTCCGGAGGCAGTTCTACGTCCTCTTCCAGACGCTTGTTGAGACCGAGGAACCCAGTTAATTGTCATGAGCCTTTTGTGGATGTGAACTTTGGGCCAATACGGGTGCCATCTCTGGACAGCGGAAAGGCGCCTGCGCCCAGCGCGCCCAGCCCTTCTCCTCTGGGCCCAGTCCCTGGCGGGAGAGTTCCCGTTTCGTGGGAAGCGGGTAGAAGTCTGGCAGGAGCGCGGGGCAGGCCTTTCTTCCCTCTGCCTTGCTAGGAGTGAATGCAAAACCTAGTGCCCTGCCGCCCCTCCGCCTCTGACCACTTTCTGAGCTTTTGAGTATCTCAGGTGTCCCAGAGGACCCTCGGCCGTGTACTTGCACGCTTGTGTGGAAACGCCTGGGCCCGAGGCCCGTGCGTGCACCCAGCGCAGATTGGGATACCCCTTCTAATCCGTCCTGTGTCCCCGCAGGGGCCCTGGCTGGGAGCGAAGGGGCCACCTACTCCCCCAAGATGGAAGACTGGGCCGGCGTGAACCGCTCGGCCTTCCCGGCTTCCCCCGCAGTGAATGGTCTCGAGAAACCCGCCTTGGACGCAGACATTAAATACACTCAGGTAGCTGAGCGGCAGGGGAAGGAGGAGGCTTTAACTGGGGTAGCGGGAAGATTGGCGGGTGGGGGAAGACAGAAAGAGAAGAGAAAACTGCCCCAGGCCGGGGAACGTCGATGTGTCTGGCTGCCCGGCCAGCAAAAGTCTGCGCCACAAATTTCTCTCCTTTTCACAATCGCGCTAGTTTGAGGAGGCTGCCTTTCCAGGGGATTGCCTTATTTTTTTGCCAAGATACTTTTATTTTAAGAAGCTGAAAGCCAGAACACAGATGGTAGAGGACTCCCTTCTAAATCCTGGTTGGTGAATACAGTGACCCCCTAACTTCTTACTATTATTTATAACTATTTCCGTGGACATCACTTTGCCAGAGTCCATACTGGGAAAGTTAGAGGCCAGGTTTAGCGTGGGGATCCGAGGGGACAGCTGGGAAAATGAGGATCCCCTAGCTCAGTAATTGCGCCTGCGGGAGAAGACGGCGGGACTGCGTGCTGCTGACGGTCTGTCCCCTCTCCATCCTCACAGTCGGCCTCTGGCCTCTCTGCGGTAGGCGGCTTCCTCCCGGCCTGCGCCTACCCGGCCTCCAACCAGCACGGCGTATACAGCACACCGGCCGGGGGCTACCTCGCCCCGGGCCCGCCTTGGCCGCCAGCTCAGGGCCCCCCGCTGGCGCCCCCCGGGGCCGGCGTCACCGTGCACGGCGGGGAGCTGGCCGCGGCGGTGACCTTCAAGCATCCCAGCCGGGAAGGTGAGGGGCGCCGGCAGGGAGGGGGGTCGGATGAATGCCCCTAGGGTTAGGAAGGGTGTTGGAGAGGAGTGTGGGCTGGGTCATGGTGAGAGGGATCGAGAGAGAGGCAGAGAGAGACAGAGAGAGAGAGAGAGAGAGAGAGAGAGAGAGCGAGCGCATGAGCTGGAGTGGGTCCAGGCATAAATCTTTACTAAGTATGTAGCTTCTTGGAGCAGATTGATTTCTAACAGGTGTATGCCCTGTCCTTGGAAAGGTAGGCAGAGTTTGAGAGAGGCCGCAGGACTGTCCTTCCTGACTTGTAGGGAGAGAAATGGAAGAGGGTCAGGCTGGCAAACAGGACTCCCAGGTTCCAACCTGGTTTTGTGCCCTTGACCAAGCTATTGTTCCTTTCTGGCTCTCAATTTTTCCACCTGTAGAAGGGTCTAGAAGCACATTCAGGCTCACCTTTCTATGGCTTGCCTTCTGTGGTGGACTACAGCTAGATTCTTCCAGGCACCTCCTGTTTCTTTCTTTTCATTTTCCTTCCTTCCTCCTTTCCTCCCTTCCTCCCTCCCTTCCTTCCTCTGGTCTCTCTCTCTCTCTCTCTCTCTCTCTCTCTCTCTCTCTCTCTCGTTTCTCTGATTCATTTCCTTAAACACATGCTTTGGGAGTGGAGAGAACATTTCAATCTTGTATCCCCAAATCTAGACTCTTGAATTCTGTGTGATCCGGCATCCTTCTTTCGGTGGAAAATGCAGCTGGAAACTCTCCTTCCTCTTCTCCCTCCATAAATCCACTCTGAGAAGTCTCTTAACAGATTTGAGGTATTTAACTGATGGCCAACAGTGAGGGGCATCTTCTTACACTGACTTCCGGGTGGTGTTTTTTTCCTATAACTTGGGGAAAGCTCACCTGCTCTTGAGTCTCCTTTTCCTTGTTGGTGAACACAAGGGCTGGTTATGCTAATTTCAAACCTTCCTGCATTTAGGTTCTCATCGCCAGACATTTGCAACTCCTACAACCCTAGAAAAGGAAGGAGTTCTCTTCCCAGCGGTGAAGGAGACTGAGCACAAACTCCCAGGGCAGTGCGGGGCAGAGGGGTGTTCCAGATTATAAAGAGATCTGTACCATCCGAACTGCCACACACCTGCCAAGGCAGAAGTTCTCTTTGTGATGTCCAGGCAAAAAGCTTTATTTCCATGTAGTTTCCATGAGATTAACAGCATGATCTGAAAGAGAGAGAAAGATTAAGATTCCGTCAGTAACAGTCAAGTGGAGGAAAAGTAATTCACTGTTTCCGCCTTTTTTTTTTTTTTAGAGCACAAACATCTTGGGGTATAAATTACAAAAACAGAGAATTAAAAATCCTTTTAACCTTTACATGTAAGGGCAGATGGTGAGGGGTGGTCTCAGGGTGATTGCTTTGCTCAGGGTGTTGTTCCTGGCCTGAAATCTTCCTGTTTTCTCAGCAACGGGAGGCTATCTGCTAAATTAGGAATGGAAACAGAGTTTTCTTCATTACCCAAATCATTTAACTAAGCAGGTTCATTTGGATTAAAAAAGTATATCCACACATTTAAATGGTTTTCCCTGGGTTGATCTCAAGGAGAAGGAAGATTTGAGAAAAAGGACTCATTATCTCCAGAATAATGCCTTTGGTTTGCTAACAGAGCCACTTTGTCCTGAGATATTTCAAACTCTATATTAGAAACAAATTATGACGTGTAGGTAACAATCCAAAGGTAAAACGGTACAGTTCAGAATTCTAAACTAATTCTAGCTGATTGCAGGCTGGGGCGTGGGATTCATTGGTGGCTGATTTTCTTTAGAAGACACTTTTCTTTGAGAAATGCAGAGCCATTGACTGGCACTGATATTCATGTCCCTTTTTGCCAGTATATTTGCTTCCTATTATGAAGTATCCCACCCATATTCAAATCCATAGCAATAATTAACTACCTTAGTTATTAATACCTTAATTTCCTGACCCCCATAGTTCTTTAGAGATCTAGGTAAAGGATCGTTGAATAAATGAGGCCCATCATCGAAAATGATTTCTCAAGCTGGCATTGTAAGTGTTAGTGTTTGAACAGGAACATTAAAATAATGAGAATTACATGCCTACTTGGGTCATGGAGTTTTATCCTTTTTCTCACTGGCAGAAAAGTTGACTTCAAAGATCTTCCCTTTCCCCTCCCCCACCACTGGTCTTTGAAAAACTACAAAGTAATAAGAATCACTGTCTTTAATTTCTCTAATCATTACTTACATTATCTTCAAAGAAACTTATCCTATAAGACAAGTTACTATCATTAATTACCGTTCAGTTTCGAAAAAATGGCAGGAAGTTTTTTCAGTAACAATTTCTGTCCTGAAAGCAATTGAATATCAAGAATGCTCAGTAAAAAGCAAATACTTTTGATCATCTAGTGCATACATACACAACACACACAATACTGTATCTACCTATCTATCTACACATACATATGTTTCAAAGCATTCTCCAATCAAGTGCAAATGGACATTAGCTCTTACCAAATCAAATGTCAAATTACGCTTTGCAACATATTAATTTTATCCTGGTAAAGGGTAGTGAAGCCGGGCTCCCTCTTATGCAGATGAGAAAACATGATTTACGTTTTCCATCTATGAAAGGAAACTTTAATTCTTGGGGCCTGAGAGAATAGGAAAGTTCCACCTCCTCTACATTTGGAGAGGGCCAGATATTCTGGGAATCTCGACACCCATCCACTTTCTTGTCATAGCCAGAGCACAACAATCTCCACACATACCTTCCCTGCCTCCAGACAAGTGACAGGGGCCACCAAAGTTTCACTCGAGACAACTGGAATTTACAATTTACAGTGTGTTTTCCGGAACCATCAAAATCTCATGGTTCTAAAATCCCTCTCATAGTGTCTTTGGAAAGACTAAGATTTTGAATATCAATTCTATAAGATACTGCTTTTCTCCAAGAAAATATGTTGTTTGTATTTGTCAAACATAACTCGGAAATTCATTCCAGTTATTTCTGCTTGGGATTGGTACCTGAAGGATTGACCCTGAAAGCGAACTTTGCCACAGAGCCGCAATAGGGTGTAGGCATTTGCCAGAGACACCAGCAGCCACCAGCTGGGTTTCCTTTGACCTGGCCTGGAGACCCCTTACCAGATCCCGCCTGCGTCCCCAGCCATGGTCCCAGTGACCCTGCAACCGAAGTCCCAGTATTTAGAAAACGATTGTCCCCATTCCTGCCTCCTAAGATTAAATGAGCCGCAGGGCGGCTAAGTTCGCTCAAGCCTCTGAGACCTTAGCCTCGCAGCCACTCATGTTGCCCCGGGCGCTGTGGGTGGGAAAAGAAAGGAGGAAAAGTCCTGTGGTGAGGGCCTGGTGTGGACAGAACTAAAAACGCAGCCAGGAGTCACCCCAGTAGAGTGGAGTGGAATCTATCTCTGGGCTCCTGGGTGTTTATTTTTTACCAGTTCATTTTCTCGCTTGTGTCTAAGGCAATCGGCCCAGAACCCAGAAACCTCCTCCTCCTCTGATGTTTTCTAAACAGGTCGTCACCTTGAAGCCAACGCACAGGGCGGAAAGCAAGGGTCTATAGACCTCGAGGGCTGAGCGGACACAACTGTGTTTAGGAAAGAGCTGAGAGCAGAGTGATCACTGTGTCCCGGAAAGGTCTTTAGACCCCTTCAAAACCTCTGCGAAACCAGATGTGCGTGCGTGTGTCTCCGTCCCTCCAACAGGGGTATCTTGCCTCCGCGCAGCCACAGCAAGCGGCGCCAGGGACTGGGGTGAGGGCAGCTGCAGGGGAAAACAATCCAGAGTTCACCCTCCTCCCAAAGTGAGGCGCTTGAGCTATCCCTTTAAAAAAGCACTTGCAAGAGCGGTGGGGGAAAGAAAGCTGAAAATGGGCGCCTTTAGGTATGAACAGTTTGTGCCTACAGCAGGAATAGCTGAGCGGCCGGGGGCTGCGAAAGGAGAAACAGAGGTTGCGCAATCGTGCCGTCACTTTGCTGGTTTCCAGAGGCAGCGCTTGGGCCCCTTCCCAAAACCCTAAATAGTAGAGCAACACGCAGAATGCCGTCTGATCTGGCAAATCCACTGTCACTTAATCCGGAGGCCCGGAGGCCCCGGGGCCTGCTGCGCCCGCAGTGGGGATCGCAGCCGGATCCCCAGGCCGCTGGGCACAACGAAGACAGCCTCCCACTTAAAGCACGGCCGCCTCCTGTGTGGTAGGGATCCAGGCGGCCGCGGGCCGTCCACCAGGCGCGGCTTTGGTGACCCGCTTTCCGCTAGGTTGCCCCTGCGCACCGCTAGCGCCCCGAGTCGCTTGAGGGACAGCGGACCCGACGCGCTGGGAGCTCTCCCCGGCTTGCGCGGGCGGCTGGGGTCCGAGTGGCCTTTGGAGGAGGGGCGCGCGGGTCTCAGCTCCGTGTCGCCTTCCCTGCGGTCTTGGCTCTGAGAACCTCCCCTCGCCTCCGGCTGCACCGGTCTGCCGGGCAGTCCCGCGCCCATCGTCTCCTTTATTGAGAGGGTGCGGGGCAACGGCAAGTGCACCCGGGCCGCGGTCAGGGAGCGTTTGCAAAACGGCCAAGTCTGTGCTCTCTTAAGAGGACCTGGAAGGGTGGGCGCCAGCCGGCGCGTGGGGCCCTTGGAAAGTGCACGTCCCTGCTTCCTTCTTCCAAACGCCTGAAGTGTCAACCCCGGATCCTCACGCTGTCACCCGCATTTGCGGAGGTCCCGGGCCTCCAGGTGTCTGGCTCTGCGCCGCGCCAGCCAGTGACCCGACGCCCCTGTTCTTCCTCCCGCAGTGGCCGATCGGAAGCCGCCCAGCCCCGGCGGCAAGGCCCCGGACGGCCTCAGTGGCTTACACGGACTGCCCATCCCGGCCTCCACCTCCTAGGGGCAGCGTTTCTCCGAGCCTGAGCCCGAGCCCGGAGCAAGCGGCGGACCGGCGGGCGGACCGGGGCGCGCAGCTCGGCCTTGCAGTCCCGGCGCCGCAGACCCTGGACACGCCGAAGAGGTGCCCGGGGCCGGCCCGCGGGGGACCCGCCCCATTGTCCCCCAGATCTCGTCCTGCCCACCGGCCTGGCGGCCACATTTCTTTTACCGGCCAGGGATTTTAGGCTTTTCTGAACTTTGACTTTAGACTGTGGCACCCTCGTCCCGATCCTTGCACCTACGTGGCCTCCCTCGGCTTCAAGTGTCCTTTCATACTTCTCCCAGGGTTGTTCGCACCCTCCCTATTTGTTCCCTTACTCTCTCTCCATTGAGTTGAGTTCCCTCTCTTCCATCTTTGTTTCCCCTCTCCTTCCTACACAGCCTTCCTTTCCTTCCTCGTGTTTCCCTGCCTCCCTTTTGTCCTCTTAGTTTTTCTCCACTTCGTTTTCCCTGCTTCCCTTTCTCCACCACCGTGCCCGCCTCTCCCCCTTGTCTCTTCATCATCTTTTACAGTGATTCCGTTTCTTTTCATTCCTACTGCGTCCCTGACCTACACCCCTTCCCAGGAAAGCCCCAGACTGGGCTCCTCCGCAGTCCCTCCTGGGTCGCTGGGACTTTTTAGTCTCCACCTCTCGGAGCCCTCCATTCCCCAAGGGAAAGGTCCAGAACCTAGGAAATGAACAGAGACGCCATAGCCTTTATTTTATATTTTAATATTAATGAACCCAAACAAAACCCAGGTGAACCCTTCCGGTCCCCTCTCTCCCTCTGGATATTGTCTGATAATCTGTATTTTCTCTGCGCCTACTGGCTGAGCTTCTCTTTGCTTTCCTGAGATGATGTGTCCCCAAAGAAGATTGGGGTAGGAGTAGGGGGCACTGGGACCATTGGTATTTTCTCTAGTTGGAAAACTGCATGTCCTGGAGGTGCCCCTTCCCACCCCTCCACACCCAACAGGAGGGAATCTGACACAATGTAAACGCATCAGCACCAGCGCCATTTCTAGTTTCCAGGGGTCAGCATATTTGTTAATTTAAACCACAAACTGCTTCCGGGTACAAAGGTGCAATCTGGCTTCTGGTTTGCAAGGGGATGAGGGTCAGAAAAACCCAGAAAATGCATGCAAGAGCTGTTAACTGCTTCCAAGTTCAGGCGCACTGGTGGCGGGACCATGACACAAAACTGCAATCGTTGTCATTCTAAAAATGTCATTGGTGAGAATGTGGCATCACCTGTAAAACGTGACTGCCTTTGAATAAAAGAGAGCATCTGAAGAACGCTTTGTAAGGGTGAGCAAGTCTGTGTCCAGTCTGCAGTACTATGTAGGTCCACCTCACCTATTCTAGCCTCTCAGTTTCTGGCATGAACACTATGAAAATGGAGTTATTTTACTGGTTTATTCATTAGCACTCACAGCCTGGGTTGGGCAGGAGGTGGGGGAGAAGGTGAAGGAGGAGATTTTTTAAAGGATTTGTCCCAGAGAGCTCCAGGCAGAGAGGCACTATGCGGAAATTATGCTAAATGAAGCTAATTCTTAGAGGAATAAAGTGGGTAAAAGACCGCGAGGAGCAATGAGGACTTTTCCAGAACATTTCTAACATTTTGAAAGCGAAAGAAAATTATCCCAGGCTGCCGAACAATCTAGGGATTTTTAACTACACAGGGTCTCGGGCTAATTGTTTTGTTTTTCTTTTCCGTGTTTGGCTTTCTCAAATGGATGGAAGAGATTTTTGAATTGAAGGTTTTGCTTGTAAGTGGAGCTGCCTGTTTGGACTAACAGAGGGAACCAGTGCGGAGATTGTTTTTATTGCGTCTTGTTGTAATCATACCCGCTGAAGGTATTAATCAGAAAAGACTATCTGCTATTTTTCATATAGAAACTTCTGTTCCCAGCTTTTCAAAGGGTCTTGTCTTTTTTTTTTAAACTTCCATTTTATAGAAAGAACTACTGAGGACTAGCTATTTGGTTTCATTTCTCTGGACCATACAGCGAGCTACAAATTGCAGGGCTTGGGGACAAAAACTAGGTGACACCTTCTCATCCGAGGGCCAAGTTTGGGTCTTGAACTTTGAGCCTGGAGTCCTCAGCCTTCTGTGCCAGCATTTTCAGAGAAGCTGCGCAAAATGATACTAGGAATAAAGTATGAAAAAGAAGCATGCTTTCAAGTCACTGTACCTCTCTGTGTGTCTTCATGTACTTAGACGAGCTTTACACGTTCGCAATTGTCATGAGTCCATGGTTGCTGCCCAGAAGAAGAGGACGAGCTTACCTGGGCCAGGAAGAAGGCAGCTCCAAAGAAACACTATTCTGTGTACCTAGCCTGTCTCCCAAATTGCCATCATGCCCATTTCCCTGACACTTTCCATTCTGTGTTTGTGCTGATCAGAGTTAAGGGTGAAAAAGCTGGGGAAAATGACTCAAGAAGGTTGGTCATAAATACCACCTGCATTTGGCACCTTCCAAATCTGTCCCCAGTGCTTCCCCATATCCCGTGGCTGGAGGTGGGGTGAGCTTTCATGGCACATGGACAGCATGCAGTCACAGTGGGATATGCAGGGACATCCCTTCTCTCTTGACATCCCAGTCATGGGAAGTCTCAGTGAGCTTGGGTTAAATCTCTGCTTCACTGTAGTGTGACTGTGACCTCTCAGCTTCCACGTTCTCTTCTCTGAAATGCACCATCCACTGCAGTGAGTGACACTATGACGACCTGGCCTGGAGGAAGACTAGCACTGATGTTGCTTCATCTCGGTGGAGAGACTTTGCTGTTAACAGAGGATAGGAGAGTCATTTTAATGGTTGACGGGGGACCCAGCATGTAAGCATTTTTTTTTTCACAAGATCCCATTAGAATATTGCAATTTTGGTTTCTATGTATATGGATCTGTGGAGGTGCAGGAGACTTAAGATAAAATTATGTAGTATCGTGTCAGGCACAAGAATTTAAGAAACAATCATCCCCAAGAACAATTTTTCTTTCCTCTAGCACCTGCCTTTTTTTAAAATTTAAGAATAATGTTCCTTTTTAATACAGAGAAGCACTGAAAAGGAAACAAGCAAAAAAGACATAATCACTCAAATAACCCTTTGGGTTTTTTTTTTTTTGGAAGGAATAAAAGTAGTATATGTACACTGTTAGAAAATTTTAACAGTAAAGAAGCACTGAAATGAAAGTGTAAGTTTCTTCCTATCTTCATCTCTGTCCTTAATGGTGAACAGTGTTACAGCCTTGCTTTTTTTAAGTTTTAAAGTTAATTTATTTTTGAGAGAAAGAAAGCACAAGTTGGAGAAGGGCAGAGAGAGAGAGAGAGAGAGAGAGAATCTCAGATGGAGATTCTGACAGTGCACAGCCCAATGTGGGGCTCGAACCCATAAACCATGAGATCATGACCTGAGCCAAAGTTGGACGCTTAACCCACTGAGCCACTCAGGTGCCCCCAGTCTTTTACGAAGACTGTTTCCTTCCAGGAAACAAAAGTGCAGATAGCAGAATATCTCAGTTTCTGTATATGTGCTATTTAACAGTGCATACCAAAGATCTGGGTTCTTTACACACTGATAGGGTCTGGAGATCTGATCTTTGCATACCAGCTGCTTCAGCTCCACTGTATTCACTTTATTCTCCTGAATGGATGCGTATCAACAGGGTTTATTAAAAACAGAGTATTTATAAAGAAGGCAGCTCCGTGCTTTGAATGAATAAAGGCAGGATTTTGTCGCATTCATTATTGGAGGAAGTGCTTAGAATGGATTGTAATAACTTCTGTGGGAAAGGTGGCTACTTTTTGGCAAGGAGGAAGGAAAGCAAACCAATAGAAAGGAGACGGAGAGACAAGAGACAGAGTTTTGTCCTTCTCGAAGACATTCTGACTTGTTTTATAGATCACTGAAGGCCATTCAAAGCTACAAGGGGCTAGGGAATGTAATTTTCCTTTCCTCTGAAGGGAGTCCATCTCTCTAGGTCAGGAGAGAAAGACTGAGGTGGGGTGTGGTAGAAATATTGGCTAGGAATAAAATGTAAATATCCAATACTAGCACAGGCTTTCTTATTATCCATCCCAAACCCACTTGGAATCTCTTAGCTTCCTTACAGATGAACCTCGCTCAAGGACAGCTGTGTTTCCCCATTTGCTTGTTTCTTGACTCCTGTTAAAGAGGACGGGATTCATTTAATTGAATGGCAGTTCAGGTTAAAGCACTTGGTAGGTTTCCTGGCATCAGCTTTCCTAGCTAGAATTACACTGGCCTGGGTGTCTTTTCAAAAGAAACCCTACCTGCTCCATGTTATGCTGGGTAATATGAATTTAGAATCTTGCCAAAATGTGCCCGAGGAGTTCAACTGAAAGGCCTGTGCATCCAGACAGGCTGTGTAATGAGAAACACTTGATTTCTTCTTTTAATGGGTGGGAATTATGCAGAAAATGGTATTCCGTCTTCACCTTGACCTTGCTGTCTGAACCATAGCCACATTCACTGAAGAAATGTCCCATGGCTGAGATAGTTCTGGCCAAATGATTGAATCTCCACTTAAAAACAAAACAAAACAAAACAAAACAAAACAAAAAAACACATCTGTTTTTGGATTCCTCCTCTTCTTCTTCCTCCTCCCCCTTTCTCCTCCCCCTTTCTCCTCCCCCTCCTCCTCCTCCTCCTCCTCCCCCTCCTCCTCCCCCTCCTCCTCCTCCTCCTCCTCCCCCTCCTCCTCCTCCTCCTCCTCCTCCTCCTCCTCCTCCTCCTCCTCCTCCTCCTCCTCCTTCTTCTTCTTCTTCTTCTTCTTCTTCTTCTTCTTCTTCTACAGAGCAAGGAGGAATCACACTGTCTCTTTTTCAAGGCATTACAATGAGAACCACACATTTAGTCAGACTCCAACTTGGGAATTCTAAACACTTGGAACAATTACACTCAATTTAGGCAAGTCTCTTCTTTGGAGTTGAAACTAGTTGAAACCCCTGTTTCCCTCAAAGAGCTCTTCTCCAGGAGAAGCAGTCTGTGATCTTGGTTGGAACACACATCTGTTTCTGGGCTGGCCAAATCCAAAAGAGGAATCCCAATTACAGTTTTCATGGGTGATGGAATTTCAGCTGCACTACAGTTGAACCACCTGGGCTGCCTCCACTGTCTTTTTTTCTCCTTAAGGATGCAATAAGCTGATCGAGTGTTCATTCAGTTCTTAAATTACATTTCCATCTTGTAACATTTTATTTCCTTTTTCTCTGGTGAGGTATATTGACCAATGGATCATCTCCAGTTTCTTGCCAGACACACAACTTTCACTGTTGGGAGTTCTCCTGGTCACTGATGGATGCGGTTTTAGCTTCCTAAGATTTTCTCTTACCCAAACCAACGCACAACAAAACGAAAATTCTTTAACTAGAAGGTTTGGATTTAACAACAAATCTCTTGTAGAAAAAAATGAGTGAGATATTTGAATTAATTGAAAGAAGTTGACTTTTGCAAAGAGTTTAATTGAAACCTAAAACTTGTGAAACAAAAAGAAAAGAAAGAAAGAAAGAAAAGAAAATGCAAACACTTTGGCAAAAGAGGTGTAAAAAGATCAGCTTGATCTAAAAAGCTAAAAGTATCATTCTGGCCACCAGGGGGAGCACATATTGTTTCATGAAGATAAGGAGGAAAACAAAGCTAACACTCAATCCTCAAAAAACTTCATCACTCTGGTGGACCTGTCCAGGTTGTGAACAACATCTGTTTACAAGAAGAGCACTTTCATAGTTGATGTTATTATTGTAATTGATAACCAGATGCTTTGATTTCTGGAACAAAGAGGACCAGCTGGGCATGTGGTGAAAAATGATTTTTTTAGGCTTATCCACATTGGAATTATCAAATAAGTTAGCTGAGAAGTCAAGAGCTTTTATTTAAAACTTTTTAAATTAGTTTCACTTATGACTTTGACCCTGGTAGATATATACAACCATTCTATGAATGCAGAACAAGTAAATATGAGTTAGAAAAACCACTTGATTGAAAATGACGATTTTAGCGAATACAATGAATTTTATCTATATTTGTGCAATTTTGATGTTTTTGATTAATTTGGATTTGAACTTCAATTTTAAGCAACATGTCCGTTTTTAATAATGACTTTTGGGGGCGCCTGGGTGGCTCAGTCGGTTAGGCGGCCAACTTCGGCTCAGGTCTGATCTCATGGTGTGTGAGTTCAAGCCCCACGTCGAGCTCTGTGCTGCCGACTCGGAGCCTGGAGCCTGCTTCGGATTCTGTGTCTTCCTCTCTCTCTCTGCCCTTCTCCTGCTCACGTTCTGTCTCTATGTCTCTCAAAAATAAATAAATGTTAAAAAAATTAAAAAAAAATAATGACTTTTGAAGTTCTTAATTGTTTCAGTTACAATTCACATAGGGTCAATGTATTACAGAGAGGCAGCAAGGAAAAAGACTTTTGCTTTCTCACTTTTCTGTTTATTTTAGGATAAAATCTTAAAAAAAAAGAAAGAGCCTCTCTTAAACCATTTTTAACTTGGACTTTTGTATGTATTAAATTCCTTCTATGAGCTGTGGATCACCCCATATGCAGGAAGTAGTCTGGGAAGAGATGGGGTGTGTGATGGCTAAAAGTTTGCAGAAATAGCTAGGTTCAAATCTATGTTTTACCACTAGGCAGCCATGTTGCTTTGGGCAAGTTTAGACAAAACTCACCAGCCTCGGTTTCCTTGTCTGTTTAATGGGACTAATATCTCCCTTTCAGGGCACTTGCAAGGATTAAATTCGATCATATATAAAGAGTGGAGACTGGCTTTTGGGTCAGAGTTAGTCACTATTTGTGTTGTTATTGTTGATTTATTCCTTTGCTTTGTACTTTCCTCATCAATATTTTATAGTGCATTCATTCATGTCACAGCCCTGCAGACAATATTTTCTGTATACCAGATTTGTGAAAGATACAGAGGCTGTCAAAGTCTTGATCTGGGCTTGGAATTTCCTGAAACTTTCAACAGCATCAAAGGGAGTACCACTGTCAGCTACTAATCAAAGCTGGTAAGCCCTGGAACATTCACCAAAACCTTAAGAGTACTTGATGATTTTACGGCTAGACCAGTGAGGATTAATGACCGGCCCATTTGCCATCATAACTGCATTGAAGTAGATTTTACGTGCCAAATGCACTTAGATCAATGTCATGTGACCATGCTTGCTTCCTGTCAAGTCAACAGACCAGAAACTGGTATATACAGACCTTGTCCTACTCTGTTCACCTCAAGGGGGCCAAAAAGTCTGTTGCAGTTCCTGCCAACCATAGAATGCTGATTGTTGGCAGCCATGTTGGCCTTTGACTTTTGTCTTCCTGTTCTTCATTGAGTAAATGAGTTTTGTTAGGATGAAGCCACTCCCATTCCCGCCTCCTCCCTCTGGCTGGCTGCCACTGGGGACACAAAAAGTTTGCACAGAAGCTTTCAATTCAGTATCTTCAGGAAGAGTCACATTTAAACTCTTCCCATTGAAAGATCCATAAATGACTTTTAGGGATGTCAGGAGAGGAAATGACCTGTCCCCCTCAGGTGTACATTTTGGAGTCTGAAGTGTAGGTGAGATCTTCATATGTTGCTGAAGTTTAATTAGAGGAAATCTGTACATGCTCAAATGTGTGTGACAAAATAACATTTAAGGGATAGTTCTAAAATTTACTGTTTTGGTAACATTCATATGCATCCATCTAGGTCTTTTTATTAAATAACCCTTCTCTGCTCCAGAGAGTGTCCGTGGATTTTTTCCAAATGTTTGTAGCCTTATCAGTTTTGTGTGAATGGTGCATACTGATTGACTATGGCAGTTGGGTTCTGATTATTTGGAATTTATTCTCACAGAACGGATGTTTTCAAAAGTAAACAAAGACATTAAAACATTTATAAAAAGACTCTGTCACACATTGTGAAGTGCAAAGTGTAAATGAATTTTTATAAGCATATGGATTTCATTTCTCTTAGGATATGCATGAATTTAAAAATTAAAAGAAAATATGCTGGCTACAATGTGTTTTTAGTTCACATTTAGACTTTAAAAAATAATCAGAGGTGCCTAATATATTCATAACGGAGGAGACTCCTTCATCCTATGATGTCATTTGAACCATGGAATAATGATTAATATTACCCCCAAGAGTCTTTTTTGAAGGAAGCTCCAGAGTGGCACTTGGAATTCAAATTTCTGTTTTCAAGCATATTCTACATTTTATGGCCAGACTTCTTTCTTCCTGCACAAACTTCTAGGTTGCTGTGCTCAGCACACTATCCCTCTCATTTAAATTTGGATAACACCATAGTTAAGTCAAATAGTTGAGGCTTCAAAATATTTACATTGAAGCGGAAGACTCTTCAGAGAGGAAAAAAAGTACAAGGGAAGCAATGTTCAGCCCCTGTGGTCACATGGAACGGATTCTGTCAAGAATGTAAAATAACTTTTGTATCTAAGCTGTGCTCAGAATCACTAAAAGACAGTCCAGTCAAGAATGTAGCCAACATTTTTATTTTTTAATTGTCATGATAACATAGCCTCAGAGGATTGTTCAGGTTGTACTAGGCTGAGCATCAGAAGAAATTTTGGCTGCAAGAATTTCATTCCATTTACTTAAATGAAAACAAATTAGCATAGAAATTATTTTTTTGCAAGCTTCACTTTCAGCTGTGATGTTATCAATTGTTGTAAGAGTGGTTACCATTGGTTCAGTAAGAGATTCTTTTGAGATTTTGATACACGTGAAAATAATAAATGGTCTAGTTGACTTCCATCTGTTTTGATCAATGTAGAGCCTTTAAACTCAAGATTCTTTGGATAAAAATAAAATGTTCATACCTTCCTATGTGTAAAATATTATTTCAAAACAAGTATCATGGTTTTAAAGAAAATAATATAGGAGAAAAATTTCTAATCTTGAAAGAGCCATTCTGTATCTCTCTCACTCTTCCCTTCCCACCAGCCCCCCAACTGTATAGATGGAAACATGGAATCTCTTGTTTGCCCAAAGCTTTTTTTTTTTTTTTTTTTTTTCAGAGAGGGAGAGAACACACAGGTTGGGGAGAGGGACAGAGGAAAAGAGAGAAAGAATCTTAAACAAGCTCCATGCTGAGCTCAGCTCAACTCAGCAGGGAGCCCAATATGGGCTCCGTGGGATCATGACCTGAGTTGAAATCAAGAGTCAGATGCTCAACTGACTGAGCTACACAGGCATCCAATGTCCCACCCCTTTTTAGCAGACCCTTTCTAGCAGAGATAGAAAGATACAACATCAGAGTGCTTGGGCGGCTTATTTGGTTAAGTGTCTGACTCTTGGTTTCAGCTTAGATCATGATCTCACAGTTCATGAGTTTGAGCCTGCGTCAGGCTCTGTGCTGGCAGTGGCCAGCTTGGGATTCTCTCTTCCTCTCTCTCTGCCCCTCTCCACTCACACTGTTTCTGTGTGTGCATATATATATATATATATATATATATATATATATATATATATGTATATATACACTCTTACATATGCGGTGTGTGTATATATACCACCACATCAATGACATCTAATGTAGAGTCCTCTCTCTCTGCCCCTCTTCACTCACACTGTTTCTGTATGTATGTATACACACACACACACACACACACACACACCACATCAATGACACCTAATATAGAGTCTATTGTTTTTAAAGCCAGGGTGCAGGAAAGCTGGGTACATGAAAATTGGCTGTTATCTTACATTATCAAATTTTCTTTTATAAAGTGCATATGCTCTGACCACCCCTAATAATAAAGGCTAATATTATGCTTTTACTAGGTGCCATATATGTTTCAAATAGTTTATGAATATTTTCAATTCATTCCTCATAGACCTTGGGGGAGATACTATTTATATCCCCATTGGTAGATGAAGAAATTAAGGAACATGACTTGTGTGAGGTTATTCAACTAATATTGGCAGGTCCAGTACTTGAGTCCATCCACTTTGGCCTCAGAGTCTATACCTAATCCCTGAAAAACCAAGAGATTCTGATAAGCACCTCAGTAGTTTCATTCAGTCCTTTCCCTCACTCCAAGTGGAGGGTCTCTGCCCTTCAGGTCTTACCTGTTTCTGATTCTGATATGATACTACATTTGGGATTAGTTCCAAGGCAAGGCAAAACTATCATCGGAACATGACATTTGCAACATTATTGCAGAAGTATCAACTAGCCATTGCTGTGTAACAAACCAAATGACTTAAAACAATGGCTCCAAAACATAATGGCTTAAAGTAACAGTGCTTTATTATTTCTTGTGTTTCCGTGGGTTGGCTGGGTGGTTCTTTAGCTGATTCCCCTTGGACTTACTTATGCAGCTTTGTTCGGCTGAAGGTTGGGTGGGCTGTGAGGTCTAAGGTGGCCTCACTCGTGTGGCTGGCAGTTGGTGCTGACTGTTGGTTGGCACTCCTTGGGTCTGCTTCACATGACCTCTTCTCATTCAGTCAGCTAGATCATCTTCATTACCTGGCAGTCCCAGGGCAACGGTCCAAGAAGGCCAGAGTGGAAGCTGCAGGATCTCTTCAGGTATAGTCTTAAAAGTTGGATAACATCCTTTCCGCAGACTTCTGTTGGTCAAAGCAAGTCACAAGGCCAATCCATACTGAAGAGATGAAAAAATAGTTTCCATTTTGTTATGAGAGAACAGCAAAGTCACACTGCAAAGGGCCATGAGTACTCAGATGTGAGAAACTTATAGTCGAGTTTTGTAGGGTTATCGATTTTTTAAAAATCACAGCAAAATATCATTTTTACAATATTTACAATGTTGTCTTTAATGGCTTGGAAGTCATTCCAGCATTCCTACTTCCGGGTCCTCATTAAGGCATTGACAACCATTTTATTTATTAAGAAATTATTTTTAATGTTTATTTATTTTTGAGAGAGAGAAACAGACAGAGTGTGAGCGGAAGAGGGGCAGAAAGAGAGAGGGAGACACAGAATCAGAAGCAGGCTCCAGGCTCTGAGCTGTCAGCACAGAGCCCAATGTGGAGCTAGAACCCACGAACCATGAGATCATGATCTGAGCCAAAGTTGGATGCTTAACCAACTGAGCCATCCAGGTGCCCCTGAAAACTGTTTTAAACAAACGTTAGATATGGTTTCAGTAGGCTCTTTTAGATTGTTACAAAATCCAACATGGATGAGAAAAGAGAATAAAATTTTTTAATGTTTATTTTTGAGAGAGAGAGAGAGAGAGAGACAGAGCATGAGCATGGGAGGGTCAGAGAGAGAGGGAGACACAGAATGTGAAGCAGGCTCCAGGCTCTGAGCTGTCAGCATAGAGCCTGATGCAGGGCTCGAACTCAAGAGCAGTGAGATCATGACCTGAGCTGAAGTTGGATGCTTAACGGATTGAGCCACCCAGGTGCCCTGAGAGAATAAAAATTTTTAAACTTCTGTCCAGCTGTCTGCATCCTGGAGGGGATGTGGGAAGTAGGGAAATGTATGATGTTTTATTTCGATGTCTATGTGTAAACAGTAAACTGGGAAACTGAGAAAGTCCTATGTGTCCCCTGATTTTGGCTTTAATCATGTAGACAGTTTAATTCTTGGACTTTGCCTGGGTCTGGAGGCTGCCCTAGAAGAAGAGCAGAAACACCACACAGTGCTGTGAAGATGTCATTTTAACTTTGTTTCCAGCAGGGTCAAAAACCAGAGGGCAACTCACACGTAAAAGCCTATAAATGCCAGCTTTGAAACACTGTTGGGTGAAGGCAAGGCTTAAGTAGGTTACCTGGAATGCTGGTAGTGCACACGGAGTCTGAACACTTGTGTTTTTGAGGTTCATCTGCTGGATCCTTAATGTTCTATGCAAGAATTTAAATTTATTTTTTTTATTTTTTATTGCGACTTGGCATTCAGCTAAGAACTAGGAAAACAACCTGCTGTTTATACAGAGAAGGAGAGAAAAAAATATCCTTGTCTTTAGCAGAAAACACAGCAGATTCACCTCCCTCAGCCCTGAAACCTTGACATGCAAGTTCAGGGCTGTTGAGGAGCTCCTGGTCTTTCACAAGCATGAGGCCCACTTTAGGGCATGTGAAGTGCAATACCACCAGTTGGACATCCCATGGTCTTCCCAAATCCAGAGTTTCACTTGTGTTTGCGGAAGGTAGGTCCTGTGATCACGGTTCCAGAACAACATGGAAGCCAAGAGGTAGGTTCTGGATTCAGACTTGAATTTGAACTCCTGTTCACTGCTGATGGGCCAAGTTAACTAGGGAATTTACTCTGTTTCTGCTCAAGTCTCAAGTTCCTATCTATGAAATAGGTCTGTACAGTGCCTGACCCGTGGGGTGGTCAATAAACCTTCCTGTTAATGCCCTCAGCCCAGGGCCTGGAGGATAATCATTATTGACAGTTATTGTTGAATTTTGGAATTATGTCTTTGGGATCTTCAAATACCCCAGATTTCAGGTTTTCACTTCAGATAATACCCCCAAATTGCTTGTAGGACTTGAGGCCTGATACTCTCCTCTCTTTCACTCCATGGTACTATTGCATTCAGCTAATCTGGTCAAAAAGAATTCAGTCACATCCTTTTTAGAAACTCATCAAGCTAAAACCTCATGAAACATTTTTTGACTGGCTTAACTGGTCTACTTGTTCAAAGGAATTGACCTGGAAGGATTGGGTTGTCTATGTTCTGAGCAGGTGGCTTCATGGGCTTTTGACTTGTGCAGTCACAGAGGATTCTGTGCTTAGAAGGAGCTTGGCTTAATATCTGTTGTTGCCATCTTGAAAGTATTACAATTTTTGTAAATTTTTTTTTAATGTTTTTATTTATCCTTGAGAGCAGGAGAGACAAAGCATGAGTGGGGGAGGGTCAGAGAGAGAGAGGGAGACACAGAATATGAAGCAGGCTCCAGGCTCTGAGCCGTCAGCACAGAGCCCGACGCGGGGCCCGAACTCACAGTCTGCGAGATCATGACCTGAGCCGAAGTCGGACGCTCAATCGACTGAGCCACCCAGGCGCCCCAGAAAGTATTACAATTTTTGAAAAAAGAACCACACATTTTCTTTTTGCATTGGACTCTAAAATTATGTAGTTGGTTCCAATCCCATTTTAAGAGGCAGTAAAGGCTGAGAGAGTCCTGGAGAAGCCTGACTAGGACACTCACCTGTCCTGTGGACAGAGCCTATGGGACAGAGGGCACAGTCTTTTCTGGATGTCATAGTGGTTAGCTTTTACTTTTTTTCCTTGACAAAATAATTAAGTTTTAAAATACCAACATAACAAATAAGACCGTAACAGAACTTTCCCAATTTATATAGACAATTTCATACTCTTTGAGGCAGTTGTAAATAATCTTTTCCCTCAGCAAATATTTCTATAACACTAGGGTAAGGAAGGACTTTGTATATGTGATATTAAAAACACAGGGGCACCTGGGTGGCTCAGTCGGTTGAGTGTCCGACTTCTGCTCAGGTCATGATCTCGCGGTTTGCGAGTTTGAGCCCCCCGTCGGGCTCTGTGCTGACAGCTTGGAGCCTGGAGTCTGCTTCAGATTCTGTGTCTCCCTCTCTCTCTGCTCCTCCCCCACTCATGCTCTGTGTCTCTCTGTCTCAAAAATAAATAAACATTAAAAAAATTATAAAAAAAACAAATCACAAAGGAGAAGGCAGAGAGATTTGACTACATACAAATGGAAATGTCAGCATATTAAAGAATATTATAGAAGCACCTAGGTGGTTCAGTCAGTTAAGCATCTGACTCTTGATCTCAGCTCTGGTCTTGATCTCAGGATTGTGAGTTCGAGCCCCACATTGGGCTCCTTGCTGGGCATGGAGCTTACTTGAAAAAAAAAGTATTATAAATCTAGTTCAAAGGCCAATGATACATTTGGGAAAATACCTATCAGTAGGGGAAAGATAGTCACTGTAGTAGAAAATGGACAACCAGAAAAAAATAATTTATATATCAATCACCAAGCATAAGAGCAAATGCCCATGAGGCAGTGAAACAAAGCCACGCTTTTGTAGTCATCAAAGAAAGGCCAAATAAAACCTGTTACCATTTTTTTTCTCTCTTCACTGAATATCCTGATTCTTTTAAAACATCAGAGGGGCTTGGAGTGGTGGGGAAGGAGAATTTGGTGCTTTTGTTTCTGGAGCCCAGTCAGACAATGTGGCAGGGTGGGGATCCTCGGGAAGTGGACTCCTGTGGAAGCTAGAGTGAGGAGAGCTGTGGGATCTGCAGGAGTGGTTGGGGGCCAGCAGGGCTTTGATGCCTGGGAGAGAGTTCTGAATGAGTTCCCCCCCTGTCCCCAGTCCCAGGAAAGTCCCACTCTAAGGTCCAAGCATGGAGACCTCACATCCCTGAAATGGATCACTGCTGGGGAAGGGTGGCAGGCAACTCTGCAGCTAAGGCAGCCCCTAAAGGCAGCATGGACTGTGCACTTGTGACACTCACAGCAGCTACATGGAGGTTCCTGTGTTCCAGCACATTCTACATACACCATCAGATGCAGAGAGCAGAGCCTCTACAAGGTGGAGGAGATATGGGTGTAGATATGACTCCCTGGTGTCTTCCTTAGCTTCCCAAGAGCGAGTCTGAGCTTTAGCAGTTGTGGCAACCCAAGGAGTGCCAGCTTGGGGCACTCAGACCTTTCCGTCCGTGCCCTGGGGAGAGCTGTATCACCATGTGCTAGGCACCTTAGGACCAAACAAATGCCATGCTTGCAGGGAGCACCCTGCTGTGGATTTCCCTGGTGGATTTCTTTCGCCTTGCCGGGCCTACCCTCAATGGTCCATCTCTAATATGCTTTCATTTTGTAAAGTAACTATTCACAATGCTAAACAAAGGTCTGGAAGCAGATACATCAAAGTGTGAAAATGCTGCCCAAAGTGGTAGCTTGGCTTTTTATTTTTCATTATCTTTGTTTATTCGTATTTTGAAATTTTTCTAGTAAAAGTCATGTTCATTTAATAAGACACAGTATACTTTTTAGTTTTTTACTAAAACTGATGTAAGAACAATGAAGAAAAATGTCCAAACAGAATCAGTTAAGTATAAGACATTTAAACACGTGGGGCTATGGCATTAGGTCAAAGAAGGTTAAGGATAAAAAAGAAATTAAGGGTGCCTGGGTGACTCAGTCAGTTGAACATCCGACTCTTGATTTTGGTTCAGGTCATGATCCCAGGGTCCTGAAATCGAGCCCTGAATCAGGCTCCATGCTGAGTGTGGAGCCTACTTGGGGTTCTCTCTCTCTCCTCTGACCTTCTCTCCTGCTCATGTTCTCTCTCTCTAAAAAAAAAAGTAAATAAAAGATAAAAAATAAATTAAAAACTCAAACATAATACAAGAAAACAGTAAAAGAATGAAGTAGGGAGAATATTTAAAAAGCAAGAAAAGAAAAAAGTTTATAGAGAGGCACGGTGAGCAAAATGTAGAAAAAAATAACTTTTTAAATACAGTTTTTCTTCTGTGAAACAGGAGATTATCTTAAAGGGCCAGAGTTTATGCAGAAAACATTCAGAATGAAAAAGAAAATGACCTCTCCAAATTTCATACAACAGTAGTAATAAGATTTTAATCAATACTGGAGTTCGAATTATTGAAAGGGAATTATCAATTTTTGCAAGAAAAGTATTTCAGAATTTTGTTAGAAAAATCCAGGCAAAATGTTCTAGTCTTCCACTATTCAAACATTTTTACCATCAGTAGAAACTTAGGACAACAGCATTTTATTAGTACAGGAGCAGGAAAGCAATGGAATGGAAAATATAATTTAAAGTAGAAAATAAACTGACCAACTTAATTTTATTAAGACAAAGGGAAAAAAAAAAAAACACCACCAGCAGGAACGAAGTTTAGCAGTGTTGAAAAATGTCCCAGCCATCTAAACCATTGTTTTTTAAATGATGTCAGTTGGAGAAGGGTTTTATATTGCAAAATCCCATGTGTATAGCAGGTGATGAGGTAAGGATGGATGGCATGGTTGGTGGTGGGGACCCTAGCTGTTACACAATCCCCATTCTCCTCCTTCCAGCATCCCCCCTTTAGGCCCAAAGCATTTAGCAACAGATCTGAGCAACCCTGAGACCTGTACAGTCCCTTTCAGCATTGATACTTAAACTTTCTCCACAGGCCTGGAAGGATGCTCTTCAAATCATACAGAGTCTCATTTATGTCATGGAAAACAAGCCTAAAACATACCAGTGGTGCCCTTCTCCTTAAAGATTTAGATTCCCAAGGGAGATGATAAAATTTGCTTACTGAAATGTGCCTGTTAGAGGTTGAATTGTGTCACCCAAAAAGATTCTTTGAAATCTGAAGCCCTGGTATCTGTGAATGTGATCTTATTTGGACATGGAGTCTTTGCAGAAGTGATTGAGTTAAGGTGGTGTCATTAAGGTGGACTCTAATCCAGTGTGACTCTTGTCCTTGTGAGAAGAGGAAAACACCAAGTAAAGACGGAGATACACAGGGGCGACAGAGACAAGGAGGACAGAGACAGAGTTGCAGTGGTGCAGCCACCAGCCAAGGAATTGACTGTCACCCTCAGAAACTAGAGCAAGGCAAGGAAGGGTTTTATCCAGACTCTCTGAGGAAATGGTTCTGCTGATATCTTGATTTTGGATTTCTAGACTCCAGAGCTATGAGTGATTTAATTTGTGGTGTTTTGAGCCACTCAGTTTGTGGTAATTTCTTACCACAGACAGCCACAGGGAACGAACACTCAAGATTTAAGTAATCTCTACGTCCAACGTGGGGCTCGAACTCATGACCCTGAGATCAAGCATTGTGTGCTGTACCTACTGAACCAACCAAATGCCCTAAAATTTATATTTTAATAATAATTTTTAAAAAGAAGGGAAAATGTTTATTCTCAGAATCTTTAGGTGAGCTCCTCAAAGACAAATATTATACCTTGTTTATCTTTCCATTTGTACGGCTGTAGCACTGTGCCTGGTACACCTTGGCACTCAATAATTGCTGGGTGAATAAATAATGAGTGACTTTTGGAGATGAGTCCTGGTTGACCCAGAGTTTCAACTGTGACAAATCATCATCTTGAAAGGGGAAATTTGGGGGGCACCTGCGTGGCTCAGTCGGTTAAGCATCCGACTTTGGCTCAGGTCATGACTTCATGGCTCTTGAGTTCGAGCCCAGCATTAGGCTCTGTGCTGACAGCTCAGAGCCAGGAGCCTGCTCTATCTCTCTCTGTCTCTCAAAAATGAATAAACGTTAAAAAGTAAAGAAAGGGGAAATTTCTGTCAGTTGTCTCTATTTTGAGGCTTATGTGACAGTAAGTATGTTTTCAGAGATTAAACAAGAAAAAACTGTCACAAAAAGTTTCTCTTTATGCTGGGACTTTGGTTAATAGAAGTTATAGCTATGTGGCACCAGCCACATTTTAATAAGGGTTTACAGTATTTAAAGTTTGCTTCTAACCAGAATTTGAACCCGAGCTATGGTATCAGCTGAGGAACCCCAGTTTCCACCTCCTGTTTTAAGGGACTACTACCCTGCAGGTTAATCCAATTCCCAGATGGTACAAGTTCATGCATATTTGCCTTGGTTTCAACTTATCCATTCACTCATTCCTATTCATTTAAAAATGCATTAATGAAAAAAAAAGAACACAAACAAAAAGATAGAAAATGCATGAATGAATACATGGAACACCTTTTGTTTCCTCAGGTACCTTGATGGGTATTAGTGGCTTTCACATATGTTAATTATGTATTTTTTTTCCAGTTGCAGTCTTTTTTGTTTTCCTTTTTTTTCCATTAATTTTTAAAGTTTGAAATAATTCTAGACTTACAAAAAAGTTGCAAAAATGATACAAGGAATTTCTATAAGCTCTTCGAGATTCCTCAGATTTATGTCTAAATACATCAGCATGTATTTCCTAAAATTAAGGGTGTTTTCTTCTGAAACCACACCATAATTAGTAAAATCAGGGAATTAACATTATTTTATTATCTAATTGATGGACTTCATTCAAATTTTGCTGATTATTGCCTTTATCTGGCCTAAGAGTCAATCTGGTATCATATCCTGTGTTTGGTTGTATATTTGTGTTTCTTTAATCTAGAACAGTTCTTCGGTCTTTGTCTTTTATAACCTTGAGACTTTTGAGTATGGTTCAGTTGTTTTGTAGAAGTGCTCCAAATTGGGGTTTTCTGATTTTGTTTTATGGATTCTATTTTTTTTATTTTTGAGAGAGAGAGGGTGTGAGTGAGCAGAGAGAGACGGAGAGAAAGAGAATCCCATGCAGTTTCTGCAGTGTCAGTGAGGAGCCAGAAGTGGGGCTTATGCTCACTCAACGTGAGGCCCTATCTCATCTGATGTGGGGCTCAAACTCAAGAACTGTGAGATCATGACCTGAACCAAAGTTGGATGCTTAACCAATGAAGCCACCCAGGCACCCCAAGGGATTTACTGATTTTTTAGAAGTACTTCAATTTTCTGATTACTGACTTCGTTGTTGTGATGAGATTCAGGTTATGGATTTTTGGCAAGAATGTCATAAACAGGTTTATGTGTCTATTTCAATTTATTATACCATGAGCAGATGCTGTCCAGTTGTTTCATTGTTGCTACCTGTTGTTATGGACTGAATTGTGTCCCCCTGTATTCATACGTTAAAGTGCTAATTCCCAATATCTCAGAACGTGACTGTATTTGGAGATAGGATCTTTACAGAGATAATTAAATTAAAATGAGGTCATTAGGGTGGTCCCTATTCATTATGACCTGAATTCATTATGATCTTTATAAGAAGAGAAATTTGAACACAGACACCTACAGAAGGAAGATGATATGAACAGACAGGGAGACAACCACCGTCTGCAAACTCAGGAGAGAGGCCTGGAAGAACAATCTTCTCTCTTGGCCCTTGGAACTAATGAACCCTGTTGACACCTCGATCTTGGACTTCCAGCCTCCAGAACTGTGAGAAAATTCATTTCTGGTGTTTAAGCCACTCAGTCTGTGGCACTTTGTTATGGAGACTCTTTCAAACTAACTAACAAGTTAACTTGGATTACTCGGTAAGGTGGTGTCTATCAATTTTATCTACTGCAAAATTACCATTTTTCCCTTTGCAATTAATAGTATCTTGTGAAGATGGGGCACCTCAGTGGCTCCATTGGTTAAGTGTCTGACTCTTGAGTTCAGCTTAGGTCATGATCCCACTGTTTCATGGATTCGAGCCTTGTATCAGTGCCCTGCTTGGGATTTTCTCTCTCTATCCCTTCTGCACTTGCACTGTCTCTGTCTCTCTCAAAATTAATAAATAGACTTAAAAATATTAAAAAAATAAAATAGTCAAACTAGGTGGATAAATCAGATCTCTGGCTTTATAAAAAAAATAGCTGTGAGGAGACACCTGGAGACGACAAATATCCTATTCCTCATCATGGTGTTACCTCACTCAGTTTAGCATCCACTTATGATTCTTGCCTGAAATAGTGATTACTGTAGTGGCTGCCAATTGTTTGTTAACTGTTTTGTTAGAGTAAAACATCTACAGGAAAGTATATGAATCAGCAATTAGCGATTAATGAATTTTGACACAGTGAACACATTTCTGTGGCTTCTCACTAGCTCACAGAATAGAACATTATCAGCACCCAGAAACCTAATTTCCCTTCTCAAACTACCTCCCATGTCTTCTCAGTGCTAAGCCCAGTCATGATTTTCAAAACCAAATGAAAACTTTCCTGGATAATGGAATAATTTATTGTGGATTGTTTTGTGTTTGGCTTCTCTCAGTCGACATTTGTTTTTATTACTCTATAATATTCCATTATATGAATATATCACTATTTATCAATTACAATGTTTTTTTTTTTTAAACCTGAGCTGAAATCGAGTCAGATATTTAACCTGCAGTGTGTCAATTTTTTTCAAATGCTCCTTTTGCATCTGTAATAGAGTCATATAATTTTCTCTTTATTCTAACAATGTAAGAAATTACATTTATTAATTTTTTAATGTTAACATTGCATGTTAGAAATAAACCCAAGCTGGTACTAACATAGTATTCTCTTTATGTATGACTTGATTTGGTTTTCTAATATTTTGTTAAACATTTTACAACAACATTTACAACTGATATTGGCATGCAAATATCCTTTTTTTTAAATGGCTTTTTCGGATTTTGGTATCAAGGTTATGCTGGCCTCATAAGAAGATTTAGGAAGAATTTCTCTTTTCCAGAATGCTGGCAGCTCGTGTAAGATTGGTATTCTCTCTTTATTCAGCATTTGGTAGATTTCACGAGTGAAGCTCTTTGGATCTGTACTTTCCTGAAGGGAGTTTTGTTCTTACATATTCCATTTATTTAATGTTTTCTTTATGAAATGTTATAGAACTGTTTATATTTTCATCTTCCTGTATTATATTGGTAGATTGTTTTAGAATGTTTGTAATATTTTCTTGTGTTTTTAATGTTCCAAACTTGGCAGTGATTTTTTTTTCATCCCTGATATTGGTCATTTATGTTTTCTACTCCTCCTTTCTTCCTTTCTAGAACCAACTTTTGGCTTTCTAGATTTTTTGTATTGTATGCTAGTTTTCTGTTTCTATCACTTTTATTACTCCTGTCTGTGTCCTTCCTTTGGGTTTAATTTGCTCTTTTCCTCTAACTTCTGTGGTTGCTCATTAATTTTACTTTACTCTTTTTCTCAAATATCCATTTAAGGCCATAAATTTTACTCTCTGTATGACTTTACCGTATCTCGCTACTTTTTTTTTTTTCAGGTTTTATTTTTAAGAGGCTCCTGGGTGGTTCAATAGGTTAAGCTCCTGACTCTTGATTTTGACTGAGATCATGATCTCGTGGTTTGTGAGTTCGAGCCCTGACTTGGACACCAAGCTGACAGTGCAGGTCCTGCTTGGGATTCTCCCTCTTGCTCTCTCTCTGCCAAAATAAATAAATAAGCTTAAAAAAAGATTTTATTTGTTAAGGAATCTCTACACCCAACCTGGGGCTCAAACTCATAACCCTGAGATGAAGAGCTACATGCTGAGCCAGTCAGGCATCTCTATATCTCATTTTGGTATATATATTTTTTATTATGACTTCATTCTACATAATTTCTAATTTAATTGTGATTTCTACTTTGGTCTCTGGGGAATTTAGGAGTGTATTATTAATTTGCATATTAGGAGATTTTGTTAGTTATCTTTTTTATACTGACTTCTCTCTTAATTCTGCTGTGATCAGAAAACATATACTCTCTGGTTTAAAACCTCTGACATTCATTAAGACTTGTTTTATGGCCTCACACTTTTATTTTTACTTTTACATTTACTATTCTAATTTTCCACACAGGCTCAGAAAGCATGAATATTCTGTAATATTCCATATATGTTCAAAAAGTCAAGTTTGCTAATTGTCTCATTTAAGTCTTTATATCTTTACTGATATTTCCCCCCTATTTGCCCTATGTAACAGCACTGTGATAGGCTGGAAGTGGTTTCCTTTGTTATGTTTTCCTGCTTATATCACTTTTGGAAAGTTTTTGGCCATTATTTATTTATTTTTTTTGGTAAAGTTTATTTTTATTCATTTTGAAGGAGAGATAGACAGCAAGCAGGAGAAAGACAGAGAGAGAGGGAGACAGAATCCCAAGCAAGCTCTGTGCTGTCAGTGCAGAGCCGGATCTGGTGCTCAATCCCACGAACCGTGAGATCATGACATGAGCTGAGAACAAGAGTAGAATCCTTAATCGACTGAGCCACCCAGGTGCCCTGGCCATTATTTCTAGAAGTAATGCTTTTGCTATCATCTCTCCTCCCACTATCTCTGAGATTTATTAAAAGGTAGGTTGTACTTCTTCTCTGTGCACCGTATTTCTCTTATGTTCTTTCCGTGTTTTCCATCTTTTTCTTCTCTGTGCCTCAGTTTAGTTAATTTCTAGTGATCTTTCTTCCGGTTCATTAATTCTCATCTACTTTTGAACCCATGTCTTTTTAGTTCTTTTATTTTTCAGTATGGAATCTTTCTTAAATTGGTTTTAATTATGTGCTGCATTCTCCTTCGTCTGTTTTTTTTAAAAATTTTTTAATGTTTATTTATTTTTGAGAGAGAGAGAGAGACAGAGCATGAGCAGGGGAGGGGCACAGACAGAGAGGGAGACACAGAATCTGAAACAGGCTCCAGGCTCTGAGCTGTCAGCACAGAGCCCTATGCGGGGCTCGAACTCGGGAACGGTGAGATCATGACCTGAGCCGAAGTCGGACACCCAACTGACTGAGCCACCCAGGCGCCCACCTTCTTCTGTTTTCTTAGAGCATATTTATCACAGTTATTTTTAAAGTTCATTTCTGGAAACTCTGTTACCTGGACTTTCTGTGGTACTATTTTTTTCTTTTAAACTTGTGTATTGTCATGTTGTCTGTCTCTTGGTAATGCTAAGTAATTTGTATTAAGTGCCTGACATGTATTTCAGAAATGTCAGAGAAAACTTAAAGTTCTGGACAGTCTTCTCTTCATAAACTTTATTTGTGCTTCACATGGGCTGCTAAAGAAGGGGAGGTCATCTTATTCTGGCCAGGAGCTGAGACCAGCCTTTGTCCTGGCTGGTGTGTTTCTGGTTTGCCATTATTCCTAGGATGTATCCCTGCAACGGTCCCTCCCAGAACTGGTGGTGTTGTCCAGGGCTTTCCCTTGGTCTTCTCTGAGGTCTAATTTTTATTCCCTCTATCCTGCTTTGGGAGAGCACATAAGCTTACACCTAGCACATCTAAGACTTCTGGCCATCACTTTCTGCTAGTTTTGTCTGTTTGTTTTGCTACTCAGTATTTAGGCCCTTATGTTTCTGCTTTGGAAACTAGAAATCTGTCAAGGGGAAGGACTAAACCAAACATAGGTTCACCTCTATTTTTTCTTCTGCCTTGGATCATGGTCCCTCAAATTCTTGTTACCTTCTCAACTCTCTGCTGCCTCCAGAGAGGTATTTTTAATATTTGATCCAATATTTGTAGCTGTTCTATGTGGAAGTGTTGGTTTATCAGAAACTTGTCCACCATAGCTGAAATCATGTATGCCTTTTTTAGAAAAAAATCTCACTTATCTTCATCTTGCAGGTCGCGGGTCTCAGACTTGGGGGATTGAATGATTTTCCTGAGCTGACATATCTAGTTAATGTGCAGAACCAGAATCTGGACCAGGTCTTTATCCAGGACTCCACTGTTTCCTACAGCAGCCACATCTAAAGACTGAACACCTCTGCCAAGGCAACAAGAAGAGTGTTTGGATATGTCAGCAGGGAGAGGAGGAGCTGAGTGGTGGCTGCAGTACTTGCAGGGGTCAGCTGGCTGAGCTTGGCTGAAGCCACAGTTCTGATGAAGGTAGTCACATTCATCATTCATTCACCCATGAGACCCAAGGCTTGCAGCTGCACATGTGACCGTGCCCCTCTTTTCTCCCCCCACACCCCCACCCCACCCCAGATCCAAGAGGCACATGTGACAGGAAGGCTGCTTGAGTGATATTGGTCTCCAGCAGTCAGTTGATTTAGAAAACTTTGCAAAGATCTTTATTGCCTTTGAGACATGTACACAGTGAGGCAAATTGTACCTTGGGCTGAAAGACAATTGGCTTGGCCTAAAATGAACTAAGCACATAAGTACTTTATTCATAACACCAGGAAGTACAAGCCACAAAACTCCTCAGCTACCATTTTCCTTCTGTAGGAAAGGAACCAACAGACATCACCAACGTGGCCAGATGTTTGACCTTAGTTTGAGGCTGAGCAGAGAATGTGGTCTCAGGGCTGGGTGTGGAAGGAGAGGCGGTGAATAGAATGAAGGGAGAAGCCAGTCTGCTATTTCGTGGAGGAGATCAAACCATAAGACTACTTTTTCGTGGCCACAAAACAGCTTATGACAATATGGTAATGGTTATTTTCTTCATTTCTCCTCAAAATGTTATGGGGGCTGACTGTTGGCGATTGTCAAGATGGAGGCTGAAGTAATGTCTTGCCCACACTCCTCCCCTCTACATCCTTCAGAATGTCTGTAATTTAGTCTCTCTGTAATGCCATCTTCTGTCAAATGCAAGTAAAATGGACACTTGTTTCCCTCATTACGTTATCTTGCTTTTCAAGTGGAACAATCATGGAATGGAAACTTTTAGCTTCTCCCTTGCTTAATCTTTCCCAAAAGAAGGAGCTGATATGATTGATGAAAGCTTTCTGTTTTTTTTTTTTAAGTCTACACTGCCCTGAATTGGGGATACTGGGCCTCAAGAAAAGTAAACAGAACAACAACAAAAAAACAAAACCCAGGTCCCACCTTCTCCTTTCTTGTGCTGCCTCTGTCATCATCTGTAAAATGTGCCAGGGCCTCCTCACTTCTGTGCTGGAAACAGCCCAGGACATGTGGTTTTCCTCCTCCCACTATTCTGAAGCCTGGGGCAGGGAGATCCAGTCACCCCCCTGGGGCTGGATGCAGGAGCCATGAAGTTGTGGGTTTTCTCACTCCAGGGCAGGCCTAGGAGGCCTGTCATGAATTCAAATTCAATTTATATCTTTCCGTTCAACTACTGCCAAATCACTACTAAAGCTATTATCTTGAACCCCACTGGGTCATGTGAAGAACACCTGTCCTTACTTTTCAGGCATTTTTTGCTCCCAGTGGCTCGATGTACATTTACTGGCACTTTGACATATGCAAGACATGCTGCTAATATTTCTTAGTGTGCTCATGCATTTATTCAACATGTAATAGATAAAAGTTTGAATCACCAGGTTGCAATCATAAAAAATATTCTATTTTTAAGCATGTCATCTTGGTATTCTAGTTTCCTAAAACGTAAGTCTTGAGTCACTTTAGTAAATGGATATACCAGAACATTATGACTGTGAGTAGCAACAGGAGAAGGAAAGTTAAAAAAGAAACCACAGTGGAAGCAGTACTGAAAAATTCAAACGAACATGTGAGAACAGAAGCACCATATATAATGCTGACTAGTGTTCATGCAGCTTTCTCAGTTCCTTGGAGAAAGGTACTACTTGAAATATAAATAAAATAGATATTTTCCCCACATTTCTCATATCCTTTTTCCGGTCTTGGTCACAAAACATATAGAGCATCAGGTTACTGTTCAACCAAAATTATATTACGGGGGGCTTCAAAACAGTTTCTGTAGGGAACTTGGGGGCTGAGCCACTTGTATCTCCTAAGACCACCTTGCTTTTCCATCAGTTCTGATGCCTGAGACCTCAGGTAATGAAATCTATGGATTTTTGGAAAAGAACTTGAAAACTATGCACCAGATTGCATCTTTGTCAAATGGCCTCATTCAGGTCAGTGACTTGAAACATTACTTAGCTTATCCCAGGACACACATCTACAGTCATGGCAGTGGAAATTACTTACTGTTGGAAAATTGAACTGAAATCCTCTAACTTCACCAATGTAGATGTCCATAGGAATTCTACACTGGTGACGTTAAGAGGTTTTGGAACTCTGCCCACATGTGTCACCTGGTACCTGTTTTCCTGAGCACATGTGTCTGTTTTAACACTGAGTTTCTAGCACCTGGCAGGGAGATCTGGCAGGTAATAGGCACTCAATTCTATTTGCCGAAAGATGGCACTAACAATTAATCTACCCAATGCAATTTATGCTGATTTGGAAAGAAATATGTGAAAAAGATTAGGAGTTTACAGTCTGAAAGAAGTAAAGAGGCCATGGGTGGAGTGCTCCTCTGTAGGATCTGACTTTATCTGACGGCACCACAAACTTGGTCTCCAGGCCTTACACATATACATATATACTTGTTGGCTCATCAACCACCAGGTTCTCAACCTCAAGCAAGAAAATAATTTGTTATGGGGCACCTGGGTGGCTCAGTTGGTTAAGCGGTCAACTTCAGCTCAGGTCATGATCTCATGGTCTGTGAGTTCGAGCCCTGCATTGGGCTCTGTGCTGACGGCTCCAAGCCTGGAGCCTGCTTCAGATTCTGTATCTCCCCCTCTCTCTATGCCCTTCCCCTGCTCATACTCTGTCTCTATGTCTCTCAAAAATAAATAAACGTTAAAAAATTTGAAAAAGAGAAAATTGTTCTTTAGTCTTTGAAGAAGTGACTCCCAGGATGGCTTGGAGAGATTCTGTCACAAATCTGATAGGAAATATTCAAAGTATTGGTTTGGTCTATATTCCAGTGAAACACCCTTCCTAAAGATCCCCATGACAGCCAGCCTCCAGGGCAGCCCCCACTGATTCTCTACTCCAGGTGCTCATGTGCTTCTGTAGTCCCTCCTGCACTATAAAGGGCTAACCTGTGTTATCAATGGGATTCTATAGGAATGACAGCATGTGACTTCTGAGATTAGGTCATAAAAGACATTGTGACACTGTCTTGCTTCTTTTGGCTCAATGCTGTGGGGAAAGCCAGCTTCCATGTCATAGGGACACTCAAGCAACCCTGGGAAGAGGTCCATGTGGTTAGAAAATGAGACCTCCTGCCAATAACTATGTTGAGTCTCAGTTTGTTTGTAATATGTGCGTGCTCCTCCAAACCACATATCCACTTTTCCTACCTTCTTTGTCTCTCCCTGTAGTTGTGTGGTCTGTCTGTTCTGTTAATCATCAGGTCAATTCTTGGGAATGAAGAATGATTTGATAGTTATCTAGCTGTGTTCAAGGGATGAGGCAAGCCTAGAGTCCTCCTGATATGCTGCCATCCTAGCTTCTCTCCCTCCTAACATGTGAGTGCAAATAGTACACATCTCATAGGGTTTTATGAGGATGAAACAATGCATTCTTCAAATGTGTAACTCTTACTGGTTGTATAATGTTCCATGATGCAGACATTTTACAGTTTATTTAATTAGTTCCTTTTGGATGGACGAGCAGGTAGTTTTCAAATTTTACCCTTCTTATGAATCACATTGCAATAAATACTCTAAAACATAAATATTTGTCTGGGTCTTAAATAATTTTTTTCTGGTACATTTAATTTGAGCATGTTCACTTAATAGCTTTAGAGATTTTTCCATTTTTTTAAGAGAAAGTGTGTGAGCAGGGGAGAGGGACAGAGGGAAAGAGAGAGAGAGAGAGAGAGAGAGAGTATACCAAATAGGCTCTATGCTCCATGTGGGACCCATCTTGGGGCTTGATCCTACTACCCTGGGATCATGACCTGAGTTGATCAAGAGTCAGATGCTTAACTGACTGAACCACCCAGGCATCCCTAG
Source organism: Paguma larvata (assembly GCA_030068075.1). Taxonomy (NCBI): domain Eukaryota; kingdom Metazoa; phylum Chordata; class Mammalia; order Carnivora; family Viverridae; genus Paguma; species Paguma larvata. The sequence goes on along the minus strand of CM057844.1, from coordinate 3,916,685 downwards.
AGACTGTTTCCTTGAAGGTTAGGAAGTTCTATATGTGAATAGGTCCTCCCCCTTCTATTCATCTTCATCTCACCAGGGTACCATTATCAAAAACTGAAAAATGGGCAAGAAATCATGCTGTTGTATGTGAGTTCAACAGACCTTGTGGGGACCTCATCTCCACAAAAAGGGTCTAGAAAAGGATGTATTTGCCACAAAATAAGAAAGGGACAGTAACAGGCACATCTTACTTGATTATCCTCTGACCCCACAGGAGAGGAAGACCTGTGGGTATTTCAATATGGGCTTCTGACAACAATAGAAACATCTGTACTTCTGACATGTCCTTGGTTAACTCCATGTTCATAGTCAATATTTATTTCAGCTTTTCTGCAAATGGTAATCAGATCTCTTAAGACTTTTGGGCATTTTGTCCCCACAGGGAATATATCTGGTTCTACATTGGGAAGGTTATCCAGGATTTAGCCAATTGTATTGAATACCTTTTCCCATCCTCATTCATGTTTGATAACTCTTCTACAATATACAGATTTTCCTCAATTCATGATGGGGTTACATCCCTATAAACCTATTATAAATGGAAAATATTAAGTTGAAAATCACATAAAACACTTAATCTATCAAATGGCATGGCTTAGTATCACCTACCTTCAACATAATCAGAACACTTATGTTAGCCAATAGTTAGGCAAAATCATCTAATGCAAACTTACTATGAAATACAGTGTTGACTGTCTCATGTGATTTTTTGAACACTGTACTGAAAGTGAGAAACAGAATGGCTGTATGGGGACAGGTGGTTCTAAGTGTATTGGTGATCACGTGGCTAATGGGGAGCTGCAGCCACTGCAACTGCGCGGCACCACAGAGATGATAGTACTGCATATTGCTAGCGTAGGAAGAGATCAAAATTCAAAAGTCAAAGTACAGTTTCTGCTAAATGTGTATCTCTTTCATACCATCATGAAGTAGAAAAATCCTAAGTTAAGCACTGTTAAGTCAGGGACCATCTGTATTAAATTACATTAAAGGTACTTGTTTCTGGATTATTATAGTCACGTAGCCTGCTTGAACATTTTTGTACCATTACCACACTGACTGAGTTTTTGTGCTTCTCTAGTATGTTTTGATTCATTATTATAAAGCTACTTGTCTCTACCTTACTTTTTTAAATGGGGGTGGGGGAGGTCTGAAAATTACCTATTTTTGCTAATTTATTCCTCTTGATTAGAAAATGGATTAAAAGGTAGGCATGAAGAAATTGTAGGTGGCATGGGATTGTCTGAAGGTAAAGAATATAGCTAATCCTTTTTTTTCTTTCACTTACTTAATGCTTTTCTTTGCTTCTACTCTTGTTTTTTCTCTCCTCTGTTTTCATGCTCTCTTCCTCTGTTCCACAGTTACATTCCCAAGTTTTTATTCCCCACTTATTGACTTGCTGGTGTCCTGTTGGATATTTTCTATAGTTGCTATCTCTTATTTTAGAATTATTGACAATCTATTAATATTTTACTTTCAGGATTTTAAAAATTGAGAACTAGCATCAGTATAGTAAAGTTAATATGGTACACTAGTCTTAGGCATACAGCTTGATGACTTTTTATGGCTCTATATGGACCCATGTAACTACCACCAAGATGAAGACACTGTAAAGTTCTCCCTTGCTCCTTCCCAGTCTAATCCCATCTCCACCCAGAATTAACTACCATCCAGACTTCTGTTACCACAAGCATGTCTTCTTGTTTTCCAACTTCACATAAATGGAATCATACTGTTAGTATGATAGTGTCTGGTTTCTTCTGCTCAAGATTATGTCTGTGAGATTCATGTGTATTTTACAGGTACCAGGCGTTTGTCCTTTTTTATTGCTGTGCTATATTATAGTGTAAAAACAAACCACAATTTATCCATTCTCTTGTTGATGGGACAGTCATACTCTTGAAATAACATTTTAGTAAAATTTATTATCTACAATGTCCCATAATTAGAATAAAAATCTTTACACAGTATTATAAAAAAAAAAAGCTACATTCTCCCATCGTGTTCCAGAACTAACTCAGCAAATTTGGCCCATCCTTTGTAGTCAACGGTCACAGAATTTCATGTATTTATTTTCTCACTTTGTTAGATAAGCATCTTTTTTTTTTCCTGGTGACCTTGAGGTACTGAGTCTTAAATATACCTTCCTCAGAGTTCCACAGATGACCAGCTATGGTCAGCAAAGATAGAGGAGATTATTTAAGGCTGGTTGAAGTCTTCAACATTTATTTATTACTTACATTTCAGAGAACACACTCTTCTCATATATAGGGTTTAAAGTGGTGTGAAATATTTGCAATGAAGGGGTCTATGTAAATGTGAAGACAGTAAGCAATTCACGATCATTTCCCATGATCACTTGAGACAGATAGAAAGGAAGCCAAAGGTTTGAGAGCCGGCAAAACAGGTTTGCTGAAGGCAGGGATGGGTGGATGCTGTCTTATTTTCTCTGAAAGCCATTTGTCACTGTCAAACGCACACAGTGGCCTCTCTCTTAGCTCTGTTTAAACAAGAGTATAGTTTGCATCTTGACATTTCCCTGAAAACAGCAAGTTTCATTTATCACTAGGGTAATTTTCAAGCTTTGTGTTCACTGTTGTAAAGGGGAGTTGAGGTTTTTAAGAGAAGTTTTGTTGAACAATGTTATACCCTCATGAAAACCCACAATTTGACATTTCAAATGTATATCCCTTCACATTCTCTTGCTGTCTCACTAAAATTTGACACATTTCTTTTTGTATTATATGCTAATTGAGTTCAACTTCACTCTTTAAATAGTCACATTACATTTATGTATAGGATTGTGGGTCACTGATTCTTAAACTATTACTATTAATAGATATCTGCTCTTATAAAAAAGCTAATAATTTAAATATATTAGTCAAAAATGAAATTAAGACTGTTTTGTAAAACATGGTCTAAAAGCTTTGAATAGAAATTCCTGGTTAGCCATCACAGAAATGTAGACAACATACTTGTGGTCTGGGAATAAAATATGTTGTTTTTCACATGAGATAAGAAAGTCTAAAATAGACTTTTGTATTAAAAGAACATTAAGGACATGGTTAATATATAATTATATGTACACACCTCATCCAGCCTCTATTCCCTTAGAATGAGTTCTAAAGCTATCGAAGTTTTGTACAATTAAACCATTCTTTTTCTTATTATAAAGGAAATGTGGACAGATTGTAAAAACAGCAGAAAATATACACAATTCCACAACAAAAAAATTCCAAAAATGTATATAAAATACTATAAAAATAGTTACAGCAATTACTGTATCTGAATCTTAGAATTTTAGACTTTGATGATACCTAGGAAATATTTTAGTTCAGGAACTGGCAACCTGTGGTCCATGTGCTGAATCCAGCCAGCCACCTGTTTTGTATTATAAGGCTTGATGGGAGGACAGCCACACCCACGTCTTTACAGACCGTGGCATGGCACAGCAGAGTGTGTAAAGATTGGGTTATTTGAAGAAGCACTCTTGAACATGTTATGACGTGCCCAGTCCTTATTTCAAGGAAATTATAGTATAATTGGGAAAGACAAGGCATGAATACAATTTGACATGAATACAATTTGAAGTAAAAAAAAAAGTGACCAGTGTCATAGATGGTTCTAAGTACTTTAAGGATATCAGCGGGGGCATTAGAGAAGGCATCATGGAGAGGATGAAGTTTGAACTCTGTCTGATGGATGTGATTATGACAGAATCTGTAGAATATTCCTGTTCAAAAAAACAGTGGTAAGAAGTGCTCAGAGCTCTGGAAGCAGCATGCCAGTATGATGATCAGGAGACAGATGAACTGGGTTAGTGTGAGAGATTATGAAAGAGTGGCAGGGGTATGTTTGGAATCACAAGGCTGAGGGTTTTGAATGCAGTCTGAAAATGAGTATTTTATGTGGTTGGCTCAAGGGGTTGAAGGAATGTGGTCATTATGGTGGTCTATAATATATCCACAAATTCTTTGACATTCCTTCAAAAGATGGGGCTGAATTTCTCATTGCATGTGGACTAGATTGGCCTTTTTGAGTCACTTCTATATAGATAAAGGTGGGAGTGATGGTGTATGAGTTTCAAAATTAGGTAACCAAAGATACTGTGGATTCCTCCCAGATCTCTCTTGGATTGCTTCCTCTGAAGGAAGTCAGGTTTCCTGTCTTGAGGATCCTCAAGCAATCCTATGGAGAATCCCTTGTCTTGAAAACCCAAGTCTCCTTGTTAATAGTCAGCAAGGAGCTGAGGTCTCCCAACAACAGCCATGAGAGGGAGCTATCCTGGATGCAGATCCTCCAGTCCCTTCAGGTGATGACGGCTGCAGGTGACAGCTTGACAGCAACTGCATGGAGATTCTGAGCCAAAATCAACCAATTAAACTGTTCTTGCATTCCTGACCCTCAGAAACTCTGTGACATAATTAATGTTTGTTGTTCTAAGTCACTAAGTTTTTGGGGCAATTTGTTACACAGCAATAGATAATAGATATAGTTCTCATCCTTATAGTGTTGCTTCGGACATAGTAGTTTTCATCCATCCATCCATCCATCCACTGGCTGCATTCATTGGAGTGTTCTTCCTGTAGTACACTATGGGAATCCTTGGTCCCTTGGCTTCATGGAATATAGCAGTGGGTATGATGGACTTTACTAAGGAGAGAAGAGATGGGCAGATAGCCCCATAGTTGTCTAAATGGAAGGTAATTGTAGGAAACACTGTTGTCCTTCTGACACAGCTCTCTACACATGGATAAATTCCTACCTGTCTCTGGATGCAGAGGATGTTCTCTGGCTGCAGTAGTGTGCTCAGCCTGAGTGTGGGGCAGTTTAGAAATGAAAGAGAGTTAACGTCCTAGGAGAAACTCTCAACCAGTGGGGGAAAGGAATTGTTCAATAAATTCTCCAGCGTCTCACTCATGAATAGGTGTAGTATGAGGTGTAATCCTCATGGTCTCTCAGAGAGTTCCCATGAGATTGAGTCCCAGTTGCTCATAGCAGCTACTGGTTCATCCACATACTCTTTATTGATTCTCCTGTCACTCTCAGTGCTTTCTGGGATCACTTCCCAAATTAGTGAACGTGCATCCAAATCCTTGTGCCAGTTTCTGCTTTTGAAAGAGTCCAAATTACTTGAATAATGAAGGTCTGACCTAGAGTAGTGTCTTGGAGAATGTTGAGAGATGTTATATAAAAAGAGAACCAACAGGAGTTTGAAACATTTGCTATGAGGAATCCATCTCAGTGACTTTCAAAACAAAGACATCTTTTAAATGCTGTAAGCATCTAGGTTTACAACCTGAGGTCCTGAAGGGTAATGTGACTAGGCTACGGTCTGGCAAGGAATTAGTGGCAAGTGTAAATTTGACACCTGGGTTTCCAGGACTGTTTCCCATACTCCACATTGTAGAGTTTATATCTACAGGGCCCTCCCAAATTTCAGATGGAAAACTAATACATGTAGACTCAGAAGTCCAAAGACTGATGGCTCATGCATGACAAGGTCAGAAGCCCAACTGGGCAGTTGACTGTTGGCCAAAGTTGTCATTGGCTCTTTTTGAGAATCTAAACATACTTTTGTTTATAATTTTAAAGGAAAGTGATTCAAAAACTTTTAGGACTTGATCCTTCAAATACCTCAGTTTTAGGACTCAGAAGTAGAAATGATAAGGGTGAAAACACTATATTCATATAAGAATGGGTTCCAAAATAGAAAGAACATTCATTCATTCATTCATTCATTCATTCACTTTTAAATATTATGATCAGGCACTGTGCTGGGGATCCAGCTAAGAAATGATTCTGGTGTCTCCCAAGCTCAAGAAGGGAGACTTACAATGTGAGAAATGCTAAAATAGAAGTACCAACATCGTATTACTCGTAGACAGAAAGTACTGAAAATAACAAATACAAACACAACACACACAGTTTTTTGTTTCAACAAATTTAGGCTGTGGATTATCCACTCCAAGCTTTATGGTCTTTAAAATATAGGCTTTCTCTTACAGGTTTTTTTTTTTTTTCAGTAATGGCAAGGAAGAAAATTTCTTGGTGTTTAAGTTAGAGCTTGACTCAAAGTTTTCGAAGAAAAGGCAAGGAGTGGTTATATATGAAGTGTAAAGATCTCCTCATAAAAAGGTAGTTGGCAAGATCTTGGAGACCAGGGGATACCCCACTGGCCTAAAATATCCCATCACTTGCTCAACAAGGTGTATGGATGTCTAACATTGGAGGTGGAATTCCATGGGGTTTGGAGGGCATGGGAAGTCCCAGATATCCCTCTAAAGTCCATCTACTGCTCATAGTAGAGCTGTAGGCCTCATCACCCACTCTTTGACAGGATTAGGTGACAGTTTGCTTCAGGAAAGGATTTTGGGAACTTGAACAAAGAATGGGGGCTGGCAGAGGGTGAGAAGATCATGGAGTTCTGAAACAGGATGCCAAGGGTCATTAGAGACCAAACTCACCTATTTTACCTAGATATGGCTAGCTCTGATTGGATGCATCAAGGAGTAGAGGCTGATGGTCTGCTTTTAATCAGGTGTGCTATAATCCATCTTTCAGCTGAATGGTTTTGTTGTAGAAAACTAGCTATCCTAAGACCCTATAGCAGTGTGCTATTTTTGGTGGCTTGTATACTCATTGACTGTTCAAATGGTCATCTCTGGGCAATAAGTAAAAAAGTCCCTCGCCCAAGATTACTCCTCACCACATCTAGGAGGCTTTCTATTTGTCAATGAGGTGTTATTTCTCTATTATTAATCTTTGTGTGTCCTTATAGAATGATTTCAGCCAGAGCATCAGTATATTAAATATATGGTCACGTATATGTTATTTATTTATACTTATATTTATAGACTTTATTTTTTAAAAACCGTTTACAGCAAAATTGAGCAGAAGATACAGAGATTTCCCATATGTCCTCTACCCATACATATGCACAGCTCTCTCCCGCCAAGAACATCCCCCACCAGAGAGGTATAGTTGCTACAACTAATGAAACAACATTAACACATCATTATCACCTAGACTCCATAGTTTACATTAGGGTTCATTCATGGTGGTGTACATTCTGTAGTTTTGAACAAACATATAATGACACGTATTCTCCATTATAGTATTCTACAGAGTGGTTTCACTGCCCCCAGAATCCCTTGTGCTCCCTTGATTCACCCCTCCCTCTCCACCATTCCCCGGGAAACACTGATCTTTTTACTGTCTCCATAGTTTTGCTTTTTCCAGAATGCCATATAGTCAAAATCATAGAGTATGTAACATTTTCAGATTTGCTTCTTCCACTTAGTAATGTGCATTCAAGTTTCCTCCATGCTTTTTCATGGCTGCATAGCTCACTTCTTTTTTTGTCCTGAATAAGAATCCATAGTCTGTATAGATCACAGATTATTTATCTGTTCACCTACTCAAGGGTATCATAGTTGTTTCCAAGTTTTGGCAATTATGAATAAAGCTGCTACACACAAGAATGGGTGTTTAATATTTCTTCTTAGAGTTATGTGTCAGTTGTCAAAGCTTGACTTGCACTTATGGTGATAGTGATTTTCTAAATTTATTTATTTAACTAAAAAAAGTAAAATTTAAAGGCACATTTTAACTACTAGAAGCTAAATTGTGAAAATGGTAAACAAATGATTATAATTGGTAGAAAAGGAAAAAATTAATTGTGAAACCTGTTCTGGTAGAAAAGAAAGAAAAATTAACTTTTAGATAGCCTTTTGTCCATGTTGAATGAGATTTTTTAAACCTCTGAATACCTTTAACTCTATCTAGGTTTTGCTTTGTAAGGAGGAAGTTACAGAAAATGAAGTACACCAAACCCTGTAACCAGCTCGGCATGTGGCTTTGAAAGGAAGGTGGGTTTTAGCTGTGGATGAATGGCTCAGTTGGTTAAGTGTTCGACTTCTACTCAGATCAGGATCTCGCAGTTCGTGAGTTTGAGTACTGCTTTGGGCTCCATGCTGACAGCTCCGAGCCTGGAGCCTGCTTCAGATTCTGTGTCTCTCAAAAATATATAAACATAAAAAAGAGGGATATACGTTTTGAAGTCAAGCAAAGCTGGTTTTGAATTTTGGTTTCTCTATCTACTAATATGAGATCTTGTCACTCAGACTTCATTGTAAGCATCTTTAATATAGCTTACCAGTACCATCCTGGAATGCTTGTTGGGAGAAATAAATGAAGAAACATTTGCAAAAACTTGGCACATACTGGGTACTCAATAGTTGGTGGCTGTAAGCATTACCTCTCCATTTGATGTTCATGATGGGCCTCAGCGTGGTCAGCATCTGGTTGCATGTGTCCTACAACACAAGCTGTGACTCCTGGCTTTGGGCACAATTATCTTGGAGCATATTAAAGGCCTGTAGGAGGTGTAGGTGTGTGTCCAGGCCATGCTTAGTCAGCAGGATCGCTGTGTGCTGCTCACTTCTTGTGCTTTTACTTATAATGTCTTGATTTTTTTAGAAAACTAATTTTCTTCATTTGATATAATAAACAGATACCCACAGAGAGAGTCAGGTGTTGGGAGGAAGTTGGATGTCTGATCCAGCTCTCCATGGTGCAGCTCCTCCTTCCAGACCATCACTTATCCAGAGCAGGTGCATGAATGAATACCCGTTGTGTCCATCCTGTTGCCTATTTGTCCTAGACATCTTAAAGAAGTGCAGAATTAGAACCACACTGAAGCAGAAACTTTTTTCCACCCGTTATGCAAGTCTTTCCTTTCGGACACAATTGCTGTGGATTTACTTTGTTACAAAAAGTGCTTACCACAGCGGCAGCTGGGTCCAGGTTTGCTGTCGGAAGGGCTGGTGCTCTGGCCACCACTGACTACATTACCTTTTCAATCAAGGGTCCCGGCCCCTGGAATGTGACCTTCTGGCCATTGAGTGAAGTGGGTCAGTGCAAATGAGCATTAGATGCTCTTCTGATGATCCCAAATGGAAGGGATTGGCCCAGTAGAGGAGTGTTGTGATCCTCTTGGTCAAACTTTCATGCTTAAAGTGGATGACTTTGTTATGAAGTTCTTTGGGGAGGACAGTGAAAGCCTGGCACAGGAAATATGCTCTGAAGATGATACACAATCAGCACTGCATTTTGTTACTAATGATAATAATTCAAAAAGCCAATGTTCGCATCTTACCCGAGGTCTTGGCAACATGTTGACTAGGTGACCACTTTCTCCTCTAAGCACCATTACTGCTGCTCTTCAGGTTTGTCCCCTGTGTCTCCAGCCTCTGCTCCACCTCCACGCTGGCTCCTCCTATGCATTAGTTTTCCACCTGCCAGTGTGTCTCAGACTTCTGTCCTTGGTCTTCATCTCCCTGGATGCTGTCAGTCATTCCATGGCTTTTAAGTATTAATTTCTCCTCTGAGTACTAGCCTCAGTCATGGAACTGCTTCCTTGATAGGTCTGCTAGGAAACTCTGACTTGCCCTAAACACACAGAGCGTTTTGTCCATCCCATGGTCTCTCTCTTGCCTCCACCAGGGTTCGTTCATTGCACAAACTGATTCTGTTCCCCCTTTAGCTGTCCAAGCTCATTTTTTTAACGTCTCTGATTCCCAGTCTTTCAGTGGTCTCATGGAGCTACGCTGATAGTACCAGCCTCACAGCCTCAGTTTCTTAATTTGTAAAATAAGGGTAATTGTAATACTTGCTTTGCCTCTTTTATTGGGTTCTGAAGAATAAAAATGCTTTGCAGTTTTCAAAGTGCTATAAGAATGCAAGCTATTATTCTGTTATTGGAGACACCTTATCTAAGGACCCATATAATAGCTTTCTCTTAGAGTTTTTTTTTGATTTTTCATGTGTGTGCTGGTAAACAGATTGACAAACCGGGATGCTGCTTTCTGTCAGCTAACAGAAGCATTTTGACTTAATACATTTGTTTCCTTGTTTCCTTGCTTTGACTTACAGGAAGCTCATGGAAAAATCTCATGTTTAAGCATCCTTGCTATTCTTATGTTAGTTTTCAATTATAATTATTATTTATCTTTCAAACTGTTTTATTAACTTTAACCCCTATTTTAACGTTACCACTGTACATTGATCTTTCATTACTATCTTTTTTTTTAATGTTCTTAGTACAAATAAATAATGGATCAATAAATGAAGTAACAAATAAATCCCATAACCATGACCCTTTGGATTTGGGGGTCCACTATCAATTTTATTATTATTAACCTGAAAGGTAAATTTCACTCAGGTTAAAATAAATAGTTTTAAAGTATTTGGGGGGACAATAAAAACAATTGTTTATTCAGGCCAAAGATATTTTTTATATCATGAATATTTAAAAAACGGATATTTTGGGCAAAGCAAGTCATTTTTTCACGTATTATAGAGCCAGCTTATTTTTTTAAATATTAAACTCTGTTTGTAATATGTAGAATATTGGTAATGCAAATTGTAAGCTCAATTCTGTTTCCCATAATAATTAGGGACTTCATTCAGTAGCACAAAACAGTAGATTTAAATAACATCTGGTCTTCTGTATCATGTTGTGGGAAGGTCAGATGGTTCAGTGGACGGTTCAGGGCTTGTTCAGGCCTTCCTAGTAAAAAGATCTCAGGCTCCCTCCCTCTTCATGTTCTGTATCCTAAGTAGGGGACTTTTGTCCTTAGTATTACGGGATGGGTCCTGCATCTTCAGGCATTTAGATTGCTTTCCAGGAAGGGAGAAGAGGAAGGAGAAATGGTAAAATTTCAGTTGGATCAGAACTTAATTATCTGGAAAATAATACTTCCCTGAAGCTCCGATTGGCATATTTCTGCTTATATCTAATCAGACCGAACTGGGTTGCATGGCCTAGCTGGCAGGGAGTCTGGAAGGCTGAATGTTGTTTTTTAAACTAGACCCGTGGTTGTACCAAGCCCAATCAGCTAGTTCTTAGTAAGGAAAGAGGAAGGATTAGTTCTGGGGAGGCAGCTAGCAGGTGCCTGTGGATCAGATTTCTGGACACAGAAAACATTTCTAGCAATCCAAATAGTGTTTGAGGTGCTTATTATACTTTATTCAATTTTTTAAAATGAATTTCTCACTTTGACAGTGATTTCAAGTGAATGAAGTATGTAGGGGAAAGGTCTTATACAGGCTGCTCTAACAAAATGATGCCAATTTTTCACTGTAGAAGGTCTTGAAAAATGACACCACTTTCCGGGTTTATTCCCCCACTTTCCACTTAAAAATAAGCTTTTTACTGCAAAACACACTAAATAAATGTAATATAAAAATAATTTTTTGACAGGACAGTTTCAGGCAAAGATGTATACTCATCAATTTACTTAATGCTACATTCACTAGTCACAGAACGTCATATGGGTTAAATCTGAGCTGTGTTCCCTGTTTCGTGAGCTCACAAAGTTTTGCTTCATGCATTTAGTCTGAGTGAGAAGTGAAGCGGCACCATCTTCAATGAATGTTGGGTCTCTTGGAAATGTGTGCGGTTCACGTGCACTTTGACGGACTTTCATGTTCAGTCTTTGTTTTGCTCTGTGTTTGTTTGCACTATGCATTTATTTTTAAGTGCAGTCTGTGTTCAGGATAACCATGAACTCCCCAAAAGTAGAAAAATTGGTGAAAAAAATGTTTGAAAAAAAAGGAAAGGGAAGGAGAGTCATAAATCTTTACTACTTCCCATTTTGTGTGTCATCCCCATTTGTATCTTCTCATTGCTGTTTATTACTTAGGTTAAGTTGTTTTTGTTATTCAAGTGATGCATTTTCTGTTTGTGAATTTTTAAAAAGTTGGATTGGGATGGAATGCGTTATATATCCCCTCCCCCATTAATATGAAAGAAAAAATTTAGAAGTTAATGACTTTTTACTTATGGACACGTTTTTTGAGAATAAGTTTAAGTTGTTAAGCAAGGGAAAGTCGTATGCTGTCAACCTCTGTGTGGACTTATATTGTAGAGAAGATGATGGAGGAACTTGTTTATATGTAGACTGTATAGGGGGTTGCCATGTGTATTATATTGTTTAATCTTCCCAGTAGCCTGCTGGGAGCAGGCACATAAATTCATTATTCAGGGAAGTTTTGATGGCTTTCTACTCCATCAGTATAGCTTACATGGAACTACCTTTCCCAGAACTCTCTCCTGTGCATGGTTCTAGTTTTTGGTTTTGTGAGGCTGAAAGGCAGAAGATAAGTTGCAACCCTCGAGTGATGCACAACGTGCAACCTCACCTGGTGGGTGTGGGCTCTCATTTATCTCCTCCTCCAGCTTCTCCAAGTCTGAGCTACATGGTTGCAGCTCAGTGGTGAAGGCACTGGTTTCTTCTGAAGGTCACCTGTGGCCTCAAGATTGGAGATGGTGAGAAAGGAGGTGGGCTTTACTCTGTCCTTGGAGGTTTGTGCTTCATGTTCAGCTTTTCTTCCAGACACCCCACCCTGCTAAATTTAGTGACTTCAGTCCCACCACCAAATGCAGAAGCAATGGCCCTTCTAGACTTTTCCACCAGCTCTTGCATTGCACAAGATCCAGTCCCTGTAATTAATCCCTTATCCCACATCACTCATGGGACTCAAGCTCTAGAAGTCATCAGACTCAGAGAGAAGATGTTTCCTATACTTGGCTATACAGTCCCTTAGGGAACCTGAGAGAAGTGAATAAAATTTATTCAACTCATGTCCTGTGCCTGGCCCTGGGCTCAGTGCTGTTAATGCATTTAATCTTTACACCAGGTATTATTATCATTTTATAGGTGAAGAAGCTCAATTTTTCTTAGGGCTAGTTCTACAAATTATTTTCTTTTTGCCTTAGGGCAAGCTGATGTCCAAAATTTATTTTTTTATGGCGAATGTGTCATTGTAAAAATATTACTCTGGAGACACATTTTCTGAGAGCAGTAAATACCAGAAGCCAAGCCAAAAACTTCAGCACCCTGTTGAGATTGGGGAAAAGGCAACATTGACTTATTTTTACTTAAATTTGTGACCTGGAAAAAAATCAACAGGGATGGTTTTCTTCTTGTTCTAAGGCCCGTGGTGCAAATTCTTTGCATGCCCATTTATTCCACTAAAGCAAATGGTTGCCCAAAGTGCTTGAGAGACATGGGTTGTAAGATTCTACAGCTGTAAATTCATTTCCCAGAATTCAGAAAAGTATGGTGCTCAATTCGGTAAACATCACTTCCATGAAAACTTAGTTTACTCAGGTTGTGTATTTGAATATTAATCATAGCTTGTCATGAATCAGGCTGGTTGGCTGACCAGCTGGCTCACCATGTCTTTGTGTTCAGTCTTCATCATGTCTTTTGCTACACCAAAGCTGGCATTCAAATGCCAGGTCCCGAGCATGTTTTGAAAGAATACATTTGAATGCAATTACTAAGCCTCCTTTAGAAGTCCAGCAGTCCTGTCCATTATAATAATTGATAGTCCCAAAACTTGTTAGAGAGAAAGGAATTTAATCAAAGCTAAAAGTAATTTATAGGGTAAGTCCGACATACACATACTTTCTCTAAGCCTTGGTTTGATTGGTTTTCATTTTTGGGATGTGTATTTGACATTTGAAACAATTTTGGTCAATAATGCTTTCATTCAAGGCCGAGAGTTCTTTGACCTGTGTATAGAAAATGAGGGAGAGAGCCAAGAGAAATTTGGTGCCAGCGGTGACTGCTGAACTCTTAGGATCATTAAAATATACTGCTAACTGCATGAAATAAGTGCATTTGACTCAGGTTTCTCCTTTGGAATAGTACTAGCCAGTTTCCCAGGAGAGAAACTTCTTTGCTCTTCCTAAGTAGTCTATCTCCAGTCAAACAGACTGTTCTCCAGTTGTTAGTGGCTGCAGGAGATGCTGAGTCCCACCCATACCTCTTTTGTGCTTAGCTCTGATATCCTTAGATACCGATGTCTTCTTACTGGGAACTCAATGATTCTTCCTGAGTTTTTACTGGACTAAGGGGTACGCAGGCCAGAACACATGCAAGTCGTAAATTCTGGGGAGTTAGTGCATCAGGAAGTAACGCTTAGACAATAATGGATGGGACCTGGTGAGGAAATACACAGCTGCCCCTCATAATGGACCATCATGAGGTGTGTTCTCTACAGTCCTCCAGAGTTTCCAGTGGGATTGAGGCCCAGATGACCACAGAAGGAACTTTTTCATTTATACATCTCTTTACCTTCCCTTCCCCAACTCACTTCTCCACTCTAAGGGAGTGTTAGATCCCACTGTTTCTGGGATCACCTCCCAAATAATTGATGCATGCAAATCCTTGTCTCAGGATCTGCTTTGGGGGAACCCAAACTAAGACCATGAATTTTATTTCTGGTTCTGCCAGGGCTGCCTTTAAGGGCTCAACCTAAGGAGTGAGCTGTCTTGTGCTGAGCAGATGAGTTGTTGATAACTGGTGGACCATCTACAGAAGAGCCAGCCAGGGCAACTGGGTGAGCTGAGTTCCAAGGCCAACTTCTGGAGAGTCAGGGCTGTGATGGGAGGGGAATGTTGGTGCTCATCAGCAGGGTGCTGGATGGGAAGGGACAGCCTCTAATGACTGGGAGAACAGGGGACTATCAGAACCTTCTTCTTTCTCTGGATGCTTGATGAGGCACTTCATCCTCTTCTGTCTCTTAACCACCATGTGGGAGCTGACAACACTCAGGTGGCTAGCCCCACCTCTACAGAGCCCCAGATGGATTTTTACTGCACTCTTTGACAGTAATTAACAAGATTATCTGCACCCAGGTGCCCTATGGGTACCTCAAACTCAGCCTGACCTGAACCAGATTCATTCTTTTCTCTCTGTTTTCCTTTCTTTCATGCCCACCCCCAACCCCCAGACCTTCTCCTTTTTCATCCTCTTTCCTTCAATTAGAAGCAAACTATTCACTTCTGAGCTACGTACCTGCTGTTCCTTGTCCTCTGTCTTCCCAGTCTGGGTTCCTTGCCTGAATGGCTTGGCCCTGAGCTCTAAATTCTCCAGGTCGGGTCTTTTGCTCCCCATCACCTGCCTCATGCTCACATTATTGCTCATGTCAACTGTTTGATCCTCCCATAACTTTGTTCCCCACCCCCTGCCACCCTATTCATTCTTCCTTCATTCTGCAACCAGGAGAGTCTTCTTAAATGGTGCACCTGATCATGTCATCCTCACCCTTAAAACTTTTGACAGCTCTCCATTATCCACAAATAAAAGTTTAAATGATTTTGCCTGGTATTTGAAGTTCTTCATATCCTTGTTCCTTCTTCTCTAGACCATTTTTCCTACTCGCCATGTAGACCTATGTTCCTCATGCTCCAGACCTGCATCTTCAAAGTGTATTCCAAGGAACATGGATGCTAATAGATGCTCCTCTCTGCACAAGTGTTTCAGGGTAAGAAACTGGACAACGCTGCCCGTTCTTCCTCACTCTTGGATGTTCAAAAGGTGCATCACACACTCTAGACTTTGAGAAGTCTGCAATAAAGAACTCTGTTTGCTTTTGCTTAACTCGGTGTTCCCTAACTTATTTGACCATGGTGTCTCTTTCTCACCTTTACAGAATGGCAGCTATTATTAATATCATGAAGGGCCAGCGTTCTTGGGATACAAGCCACATTTTCTAACCACACCAGACTTGACATCTGAGACACATGTTAAACTTCCGGACTAGAGTTTTGTTTGTTTGTTTTTTGCTCTCAAGCTGTTCTCTTACCCTGAAATGATTTTCCCCAGAGTCTTTCCCAAAGTCTTAACTCATCTTCCTGCCCACCAGTATCCCATCTCATGCTGGCCCAGGACTTTTAGGTACTTCTATGATAGGAAGGATTTCTTTCAGCCTCACAGTATAATTTTTTAAATATTTATTTATTTTTGAGAGAGAGAGAGACAGAATGTGAGCATGGGAGGGGCAGAGACAGAGAGAGAGAGAGGGAGACACAGAATCCAAAGCAGGGTCCAGGCTCTGAGCTGTCAGCACAGAGCCCTATGTGGGGCTCTAACTCATGAATGGGAGATCATGACCTGAGCCGAAGTCAGATGCCCAACTGACTGAGCCACCCAGATGCCCCCAGTCTCACAACACAATTAACTGAAATTCCTATTCAAATCCAAGGTCTTTAAAAATAGGATGTTTTATTTTGTCCTTTGCTTAGGAATGAGTGAATTTACATAATAGGAGCCCAATGTTTACACAAATCACACCAATATTCAGCCAGCTCACAACTGCTTCAACCACCTTTTCC
This sequence comes from Paguma larvata, assembly GCA_030068075.1. Taxonomy (NCBI): domain Eukaryota; kingdom Metazoa; phylum Chordata; class Mammalia; order Carnivora; family Viverridae; genus Paguma; species Paguma larvata. The sequence goes on along the minus strand of CM057844.1, from coordinate 3,900,454 downwards.
ACACAGGGAGGGGTCTCAACCTGTGAGCCCAAAACGGCTCCCAACAGTAATGTATTTTATTTTAACACATATTGTTAAATTTGATTTGATAATATTAAATTAAGGGTTACCTGGGTGGCCCAGTTGGTTGAGCATCCTACTCTTGATTTCAGCTCAGGACATGGTTTCATGGTTCGGTCTGCGGGATTGTTGCTCACATCGGACTTTGCACTGTTGCTACAGAGCCTGGTTGGATTCTCTCTCTCCTCTCCCTCTGCCTCTCCCCCACTCTCTCTCTCTCTCTCTCTCTCTCTCTCAAAATAAATAAACATTTAAGGAAGGTTTTTGCCTATATATTCACAAGAGAGAAGAGTCTATTATTCTATTTTCTGGAATTGTTTTTCCCTGATTTGGATATCATTATTTTAGCTAGTAAAATCAATTGAGTAACTTCATTTCGTTTTGTTCTGCTGAACGATTCCTGTTCTATTTGGTCTTTTACTTTAATGTTCTTACCCATAAATCTGCTTGGGATTGACATTTATTTTTATTTTTTTGTCTTTTTTCTTTTTTTCCCTTTTAGGAATAAAATATCCACATTTTCAAAAAGATATAACAACTCTAACCGCCTTTATAATTTCTTCCAAAATTTAATATCTACACAGCTTTTTTACTTTTTCTTAAGCCAATTTTAATAAGTAAAAAAAAGTCTCATTATAATTCTGTATTTCCTTTTTGTTCCTAAATATCTTTTATCTTTATTATTTTTTTTCATCTATTACTTATAGGTATATTTTGATCTTTTTCTAGCTTCTTGAATTAAAAGTTTAGATTGTTTATTTTTTGTATTTTTCATTTTTAGATAAATGCAGTAATCCTATAACTTTTTCTCTGAGCATAGCTTAGTCTTCATCTCATGCGTTTTGATATCAAATATTTCATGGTTTATTAATAAAGAGTATATAGTTTATAATTTGATGTTTAGTGGTTATTTGGATCGGTGTTTTAAAGTTTCAAGTATTTCTTATTTTCATCTTCTTTCTCCTCCCTACTCTCATTTTATACCACTATGGTCACCATACTGACTAGATGACTTCTTCAAATTTATTGACACTGCTAAATATTAATGGGTTTTTAGCTATTGTTGTCATATTGGACATATCAATAACTAAGATCAGCAATTTGAAATCTTGTATAATAATATTATTATTAATGTCTTGTTTTGGTTTTGCTAATTTTGCTTTATGGATTTTGAGGCTACTTTATTAGGTACTTTCAAATTTAGGGTTGTTATATCTTTTTGAAGATGTGGATATTTTATCATAATGATCTGGCCTTCATTAGCTTTCTTAATTATTTTTGTCTTTCAACCTGTTTTGTCTGATTTTAACATTGTTTGTTCAGCTTCCTTTTGAGTAATATGTACCTGGAATTTTTTTTCCATCCTTTCTTTCTGCCATCAGCTTTCTTTTTTCATATTTCTTTTAGCCTTTAGCTTAAATTGTAAGTTTGCCTTGTCAATAGTGCAGAGCTGGATTTTGTAATTTGTTTTATTTTGACTGACCAGCTCCACTTGTTTGGTAAGTTCCATCCAATCATATATGTTGTGGTTATTGAAACAATTTGTGGTTATTGAAATATTTCACTTGCTTATTCTCATCCCACTTTTTTATTTGATTTGACCCAGTACTTTTTAATGCTTCTTTTTTCTCCTTTATTACCACTAATTAGACTGAGTAAAGTTTCATGCTTTATTTTTCTTATTACATTTTTTCCCTCCTCTGTGGGTTTGGAGTTTATGTATTTATGTAATTTGCATATTTCATTTCTGTTTTATATTATATGTTCTATTTGTTATTTTAACGAATCTCTAATGATACTTAACCATGTGTATAAAATATAGCAGTGTCTACATGTCCAGTTCATATTTGGGGGAAATACAAGTGGGTGGAGGAGAATATAGGGTGTTCAAGGTCACAGAAACCTTTCACTAGAGTCCAAGCAGCAGGAACTTTCTAGTGTTTTCTTTTATTTTTTTAATTTTTTAACCTTTATTTATTATTGAGAGACAGAGACAGAGCATGAACAGGGAGGGGCAGACAGAAGGAGAGACACAGAATCTGAAGCAGGCTCTAGGCTCTGAGCTGTCAGCACAGAACCCGATGCAGGGCTCAAACTCACAAACCACAAGATCATGACCTGAGCCAAAGTCGGACGCTTAACCGACTGAGCCACCCAGGTGCCCCACTTTCTGGTGTTTTCACAAGGTTTTAAGGAGAAAGAGCAGGAGCAGAAAGTAGATGAGACAGCCAAAAACAGCAACTGAGGGAGCACAGAAGAGCAGAGTCTCAGAGATAGAAATACGCACTTCTCATTGGGATGCAGTACACCGACGTGCCTGTGAGTGTATGTAAGTACGTGTGTGTGAATGTATGTTCATATGTGAATGTGTATGTTTGTGAGTGTGTATATGTGGGTGTGTGTACCTGAGTGTGTGTATATGCCTGAAAGTATGTGTGTGAGAGTATATTTGTGTGAGAGAGTGTATGTGTGTGAGTGTATGCCTGAATGTCTGTACGTGTCTGAAAGTATGTATGTATAGGTTTGTGTGATAGTGTATATGTGTGTGAGTATGTGCCTGAGCATATATTTACACGTGAATGTACATTTTTGTGAGTGTGTGTATGTGTGTGAATTTGTGCCCTGGCGTGTGTGTATGTGTGTGTCTAAGAGTGTGTGAGTGTGTATGTGTGTGTTATGCTCAGCCCTGAGGACAGAGAGAGGTAGAAAGTGGAAAGGAAGCCAGAAAATACATCTGACAGTAAAGAAAGGCTTATTTTAATGTATTACAAACAACAGCAAAGTTTGAAAGGTAAAAAGGTGGTGAGAAAGCTGGCAAGTGAGGATATTACTGTCCAGTACAAGAAAATGTTTAAGGCAGGATCTGAATGGTGAGTTCCTTTCCAAAGAAAAATGGGTCAGGAGAAATTGAATTTCCATGGATCAGAGGTTATAGGTTTACAGCAATAGTGGCCTAGACAGGCCAGACTGGCATAGTTCAAAAATATCTCCTCTTTCACAATGAAAGCCTGAATGTCGTTATTTCTGAGATTTTTATCCTGTGCTATTGTAACTCTTTTTTTTGTACACTAGCTATCAGTACAAGAATCAATTTGTTGACAACAGTTGCTAAAGAAGTTTCGGTCTCATCTCAGTGTAATCTATACCCTGATTAAATTATAAACAGATTTTTAGGATTCAATAATGATAGTCCACATGGTGTAGAAAAGTAGGATTCAAATAGAATATTCTCTTGTTCAGTGATGGGAGTGCTAGTGACATGTCAGCTTATGAGAAACAGATATGGTAAAATAAAATACCCCATGTCTAGTTTGTTTTTCTTCATAAGGCAGGGTTAAGAAATCTTTTCCTGAATGAACTGATGCACAAAATGGAGTTAATTAGCGTGATTAAAAAAATATTATATTTTTCATTCTGAACTGTTTTTTGTTGCTATTATCCCCATCTGTGCTGATGTTTTCTTACTCTTCTCATGACAGATGTGTTTTGAAGGCCAGAACTCCACAATTCATGGACACTTTTCTAACCCAAAGTAGCAGTTAAGTGAACTAGCCTTAAAGTCAGATTGACAGGTACCTTAACGTACCATTTCCAGTCCTGTAGGCTCGGCCAAGTTGTCTCATTTCCTTAAGTTCGCTTTCTTATTGGAAAAGTGAAATGAATGATCATGTCTACCTCCTGGGTTTTTGGTGTGAACGAAGTGAGATATAAAAGTATAAAGCAGCATGGAGTACCTAATAAGTTCTCAATAAGTATTCTTTATTCTTATCATTCATGTCTGTAAAGTCTTAATTTCCTCTTCTTTCTCTTTAAATGCTGGAAGAAGATTGTAAATGGCAACTAGCATATCATAAAATGATGTAAGACCATTTAGAAAAGTGGGGAGGTATTTAGATCTCAAGTCAGCACTATATAAACATCTGTGGGAGCCAACAACATTGTATGTCCTCCAAGTATTTCGTGGAAGCAATGGGGTTCCTGTTGGGACTTAGTCTTGCCAAACCCCCTAGAGCCCCAAAGATTGTCTTTTCAAAAACTCTTCTCTCTATTACCCAGGGCCATGTTTTGCCAGAAAGCTGCCTTCCTCAATCAGGTCACTAAGTGTGACCCCAAGGAAATAACACACCAAGATATCCATCCAACTCTCAAAGGCCTTCCTTCTGCTCTCAACTGTGACCAAAAAGACTTCCTTCCATGGCATACATGAGAAAAGGGAAGAGCTTTTCAGAAACTACACTTGAGTCCATGGAGGAGAGAAAGAGGCGGGAGGCAACAGGCCCGTTTCCAGATTTCTCTCTGGCCCATATTATCTAGATTTATATCCAGCCTCTGGAACAGTTTATCCAAAGGCTGTTAGGATGATTTGGGTTTCACACAGAGTTACAAAAACATAGTATATGCCTGATGTCTTTATTTCCCGTGAAGTCTTGTTGAAGGGAAGTGAAGCATACTTGGGTCCCAGATCTTGGAGCAATAGGGGTTGTGAAGGAGAGACATGCCAGTCTCTCACCAAGACTGGACAGTAACAAAGAGTAGTCTCCCTCCGTTTTCTCACATTCATTTATATGTAAGTTGGTCAAACTGGCATCTACTCACCAGATTTTTAGACCTGAGAGATACAGAACAATCTTTCTTCAAATGCTGCCCCTGTTCCTATAAAATGCTTCTGTTCTTAGAAAACATCCAGCCAAATAAATCTATAAAGCTACTGAATGAGCTGAGGCTGCAGCAAAACTCACTAATATCAGAGACTAAGAAGATTCACATAATTCTTAGCTCTGCAATGTGTATTAGTGAGATACTGGCTGCAATACTGCTGTGTAATAAATTATCAAAATCTCAGCGACATAAAACACAAATTATTAATTTTTTCTCGATCTTAGGACTGCAAATCAGTGAGAGAAACTTGACTTCAAGCTGCCAGTGGGTTCAGGTTTTCTGCATCTGTCTCTCATTCGGGCACCAGGGATGACCCAGGATATAATCTGTTCTTGGAGGTTGCAGAAGCTCAAGAAGGATGAGAAAGAATGTTATGTTATGTTATGTTTCTTAAGACCTAGACTCTGTCCTGGCCTTTTTGTTACCGCTGCCCCATTTCATTGACCAAAGCACTTTATATAGTCAGGCCCAACATCAATTGGGTGAAGAAGTAAAGTCCATTCACCATGACTCATGTCAAGACTGAGAAGGAGGCAGGAGTTATGAGCAAAGGATACAGGGTATCTCAAGTAACGTCAGCCTAAGAGGGTCAAGATAAATCTTACTTTCTTCATACCTTTGGTGGCATTACACAGTCTAGCCAAATGGCCTACAATTGAGGTGAGGCTGTATATTAAAAATTCCAACCCAAGTAGCCTGAGATGCAGTCTAGGCTTATGAATTCTGAAAAACTTCTTTAAGAAATACTATTGCCATCCCCCATTCAAGGTATAAACAATGCACTAACCAAGCATCTTTTTGGCATGCAATTCTACTATAATCTGTTGACTACAAGATAATAGAGAATTTTACCAGGTGGTAATCTGGGAATTGTAATGTATCTAACAAGTCGAGCCTGCTCGTGAGGGGAAATTACTCTTGGATTCCTTAGTGTTACTGCAAATGAGGAAGACTTGCACTTGAGGAGCATTGAAGAGTTTGAAAGCAAGTCTACATCTCCAGATTTCATGCCCCCTCTCTGTGTGTCAGCTGGAGCAAATGTTCTTACAGCAGAGTAGGCAGAAGGCAGACACCAAGAGAGATGCCACATGGCGTGACCAGCGCTGGTAGCTGGCTTTTCCTTTCTCATCCTATCATTTTGGGGTAATAACAATGCAATGACATTTTTTATTTATGCAAATGACATTTGCATTTTGATATTAACTTCTTGGCTTTTCCCTCACAAACATTGTTTATAATGATTTCCTCCCAGAGTGACAGTAATTGGCCAAAACCCTGCTGTTTGGTGGCTCATCAACCATTGACTTAACTCTACAGCCATGGACAGGGCACCTGAGTGCAGGCCAAGTGTGGGCTGGGGTCATCTGTATGGCTGCCACGTGTCGTCCAGGTGGATTTGGACTTGTGGCAAGCCACTGTTTCAGCGTCTCCAAGGAGGAAGCATCCTTATTAAGGTGTCAGTGCGAGATTGGTAAGGACATGGGCAGGGTTGGAGTACTTACTGTGCCAGGTACTGAGGACACAGAGAAACAAGAGGTCTCTGTCCCTGTGAAGCTGCAGTCTAGTAGAATACACATTTCAGAAGAATGTGACAAGATGTGATGAGCAAACAGCTATTTTGAATTGTTGTCTAGGCATTTTGCAGAATGGCAATCCTATTCACACCAAGTCTGGTCACTTAAAGACCTGAGTTTAGAATTTTTCCCACAAGTTCTCGCTCTGCTTTTCCCAAGGCACCTTTGAAAAGAGCCCCTTAATAAAGGATCTGAATGTGAGACAGGAAACCATCAAAATCCTAGAGGAGAAAGCAGGAAAAAGCCTCTTTGACCTAAGACGCACCAAATTCCTACTCGACACATCTCCAAAAGCAAGGGAATTAAAAGCAAAAATGAACTACTGGGATCTCATCAAGATTAAAAGCTTCTGCATGGCAAAAGAAACAACCAACAAAACTGATAGGCAACCAACCAACGGATTGGGAAAGGATAATAGCAAATGGCGTATCGGATAAAGGACTGGTATCTAAAATCTATAAAGAACTTACCAAACTCCACACCCAAAAAACGAATAACCCAGTGAAGAAATGGGCAGAAGATATGAATAGACACTTCTCCAAAGAAGACGTTCAATTGGCAAACAACACATGAAACGATGCTCAAGATCACTCATCATCAGGGAAATACAAATCAAAACCACACTGAGATACCACCTCATACCAGTCAGAGTGGCTAAAATGAACAAATCAGGAAACTATAGATGCTGGCGAGGATGTGGAGAAACAGGCAGCCTTTGCACTGTTGGTGGGAATGCAAACTGGTGCAACAACTCTGGAGAACTGTGTGGAGGTTCCTCAAAAAAATGAAGATAGACTTACCGTATGACCCAGCAACAGCACTATTAGGAATCTACCCAAGAGATCCAAGATTGCTGATGCATAGGGGCACGTGTACCCCAATGTTCATAGCAGCACTTTTGACAATAGCCAAATCATGGAAAGAGACTAATGTCCATCAACTGATGAATGGATAAAGAAGATGTGGTATATATATACAATGGAATACTATGCAGCAATGAGAAAGAATGAAATCTGGCCATGTGTGGCAACATGGATGGAACTGGAGGATATTATGCTGAGTGAAATAAGTCAGGCAGAGAAAGACAGATGCCATATGTTCCCATGCATAAGTAGGCTTTGGAAGACCTAGCAGAGAACCAGGGGAGAGGGGAAGAGGGGAAGGGGGAAAAAAAAAGCCACAGAGAGGAAGGAAGACATGACATGAGAGACTCTCATAGAATAAGAAAGAACTGAGGGGAGAGATGGGTGTGGGAGGGGGGAGGGTGGGTGATGGGCACAGAGGAGGGCACTCGTTGGATTGAGCACTGGGTGTTGTATAGAAACCAATTTGACAATAAATTATTAAAAAAAAAAAAGAAAGAAAAGAGCCCCTTAGAATTGAGCTCACAGCAAGTTAGTGATCTCCACCCCAAACACCTTATTAATAGTAGGTGCCTAGTTGCCTATTCTCTGTCTCTTGCTTGCTTGTGACCTGAGGTGGAGGACTGCCCTTCTCTGACTCATTGTGTGCCTCTCCCCACAATGTGTGGGATCTGTAAGTAACACATCTGTGACTTTACTTCCTTCGTGGAGTGTATTGAAACTGCACCTTCAGTCAAGCGACCTTATGATTTTGACTTCCCCAAAGTAGGGGAAGGCTGAAGGGCTAGCTACCTGCTGACTAACATTCGTGGCTCATGCCTCCTAAGTCAGGAGGTCATGATCTGTGTATTCTCAATTTAATATTGGCTCTTCCAAGCAATTCTTAAAGGTAGGTGGTAATCTCATTTTACAGATGACTTTGCAACTCAGAGAGTTCTAGTAATGTGAGCAAGAGTCCACAACAATTTGCCAGCTGAATCAAGATTCCAACTCAGACCAAAATTTGACCCCCAAGTGCTTGCTCTTCTCACCACTTGGCTTACAGAGAGTGAAGCATTCCATTTTGGAGGAATGTGGTGCCCCCCAAATCTCATCTTTAGCAGTCCCCTTACTGAACATATTTCTAAATCATAAGTTCATTTCTTCTCTCTTTCTGCTTGGGCAGGAACTATATCTTATAAGAATTTGAATCCCCTGAAGCAATGGCATGCTACTGGATAGTAGGTACTAATATACATATATATATTAAAAAAAAAAAAAACAGAAATACTACTAACAGGGTGATAAAAAATGCACCCTGCCCTGCAAAGCCAAATAAACGTATGCTTGAGATGATTTGCTGCCTTGCTTTTGGAGGGCGTATGAATTGCACATATTATTATTCTCTTTTTGATCAGTGAACATCACAGGACAAAGGATCAGATGAAACAATTAGCATCAAAATCACATTAGAAAAAAGACAAGTATCCAGTCATTTCAACTGATCACAAAAAATACGTTCTTTCCTTTCCTGATTCTATTTAAAGTCCTCATTGACCTTCTTAAAGTCCCAGTTTGCACTTAATCTCTGTGCTGGTCAAGACAGCAGTCTTCACTCCCTAACCTTCTTTTTCGAACCAGTGGTCACCCTTTGAAGTCACAGAGAATGCCACGCACACAAGGAAGCCATTAGTAGAGTCCCAACCTATATAGCCTACCATAAATTAGAATGCTAAGGAAGCCTTTTCATCCCTGCAAAGCCACTCAGGCTGACTGCTGGCAGTGCCTTCCTATCGATGACAAGTCACCAAAGAGTTCTCTCTACACAGCTCATTTCTGGTGGCAGCAATATTCGTGTCTGACTTCTGAAGTGATTTTTGCAGTGCACGCGGCTGCCAGAGGCAGGGATTCTGAAATGAGAACAGCCCTCACTCCCCCAGCCTGCCCCTTCTCTCTGCTGGGGAGGGACTAGAGGCCAGTCTTGAGTGGGGTTCCCTTATTGCCTTCCTTCCTTCAAGTAGGAGCCTCAGAACTTAGCCATATACTTATACTTGTAAGACTCATTCTACTGTGTTTGTGTGCTTTAGTTCAAGTTTCAACATTACTTCTCCAAAGTAATCTCCAAAGAAGTGTGTTGAGACTATTGAAAAGTGTGAAGTTGGCATTTATTATAATGATGAAATCACCTCCCTTACGAATTTCATATATGTCAAAGCATAAAATTATTTTAAATAAAATGTTTCTATGAATATAAAAATATCTACTTGTTATTATAACACTGTATCCAGAGGCTGGAAGATTCTAGGATATGAGATACTAAGAAGATTTTTGGTTATCTCATTCCCAGGTTAGACCTGGAGAGAGAGGATGTGCTGGAATGAATCACGAATTATTGCATTCTTGGGGAAACAGTTATATCCTGCGTCTCAGTTCTCCATCTGCAAAATAAGGTGGGGATGAGTGGTCTCTCTATTTCCTTCAAGTTTCAATAATTCTTTTACTGGTTTGGGTTCTCCCAGACGCAGAGAGAAAAGTTGATTCAGGAGGTGATCTCAGGAAACTGATTCATGGGTAGGGATGGAAGATAGAGAAGACAGCCCGTAATGGATGTGTCATCAGTTGATTTGTCTCTGTGGACCACTGAGACACCTAGACATCTTAGGCATCTAACCTATCTGGAGAACTCTGGAAAAGAGTATGGAACATGCCTCGAAGGTAGGGAGCTGGGGTATTTGCACAACAAGTCCCACTGGTTGTTGGTGAGGGCACTTCTGGCCTGCCATACAGTGGAAAATGCTGGAGAAATCCCTACAGCTGAGAAATGCAGGTGCTGATGGTTGGAAGGTGGGCAGTGCTCCCGGAGGTGGTGAAGGTGTGGGGACGTGGGTAGAGCACCAGCGCTGTCTGCTATACATTTGCCCTCCAGATCTGCAGGCAAGTGGACTCTGTCTAGTCAAGGTAAAAGTCATGGCAGAATCACAACCAGTCTTTGTGATAATTGCACAGTCTCATTTGGTCTGGTAGTTTTGCCCTGGGCATCACAGAACACAGACATTGTTAATATACTGCCTTGTTGGTAAAGACATAAAAATACATGTTCAGATTACTTTTTATATTAATAAATTCATGTCATTCTTTCATGTCGCCATGTTTTCCTGTCATGATGCCATTCTCACTTGGATTCTGATGTGCCTTCACAAGCACACAAGGCTGGTGGTGAGGTAGGTCGCTGGGAATGCACCATCCCCAAATGCTGGGAGGGTGTCAAGCCCAGGGCAATGTGGCTCATGGGAATGACATCTATTGTGTGTATCTGAGCATAGACACATTCCTAATAACTGAAAGCCCTTGCCAGTAATGAGGTGGCAGGAGGGGGGAGGGGAAGATAGACCTAGATTTCTAGTTTTTTTTTCACCTGTTTTTCAGTTTGTCAATGGTTTTCATTCAACAAACTTTGAGAACCTGTCCTGCTCCAGCACTGGGGAAACAGCAGTGAAAACTGATAAAATCCCATCCTCACGGAACTTCGTTTTTGGTGAGAAGAGACGGACAGTAAACAAACAAGTAGTTAAATAAACACTGTGTCAAGGGTGAACAATGTTAGGGAGAGAAATGAGGCAGCGGAGGTAGATGGAAAGTGGAGAAGTTTAGGAGAAGAGATTTATCCAGAGGCTGGCCAGGATCTCGGCAGATAAAATGCCTTTGAAACCAGGCCCACTGAGCTAGAAGGAAGGCCATGAGGGAATCAGGCAGACTTCTGGCAACAGAGCCCAAAGCAGGAAACAGAAAAGCAAAGAACCTGAGGCCAGCGTAAGAACCAGGGGTGGAACCAAGCAGGGGAGATTGACTGGGAGGTGGGCCAGTCAGTCATGTGGTGCAGGTGAGAACTTTGACTTTCACCTGGAATGATATAGGAAGCAGAGGTCTGACATTCTCTGATTTTGGTTTGAAAAGCATCGCTCAGGAGCTCAGGGGGAGCAAAGCTGGGAGGAGTAGCAATAAAGTTATAGAGATGATTTTATGCTAATTTTGTTCCTATCTCTCATGTGCAAAATAATTCTCTAGCTCTGTCTTTGCCAGTTGCCAAGAACTGAATTGTGTCCTCTCTAAATTTCTGTGTTGAAGTCCTAACCCCCAAGGTGATGGTATTTGGAGATGGGGCATTTGAGGGATAATTAGGTTTGAATGAGGCCCTGAGAGTGAAGATTTTATGAGATTAGTGTCATTATGAGAAGAGGAAGAGGCACCAGGGCTCTCTGCCAGGTGGAGACACAGGGAAGAGGTGGCCTGTGCTAGTGAGGAAGAAGGTACTCACCAGGAACTGACCGTGTAGACATGGGAGGGGATGTCGAGGGAAGAGACAGCCAGGTACGGCCCAGGGTTCAGGCTTGAGTAAACGGTGGGGTAGGAGAGCAGGTGAGTCAATGACCACCAGAAATTATACACCAGCTAGGTCACAGGGACACAGCCAGAATCAGATGCTGAGGGGATGCAAAGAGAAATACCATGAGCCTGAGGCCCAGAGGTAGGAAGAAAGAGAAACGAAGCAGAGGAAGGGGGGGTGGAAGTAGGGGAAGGGAGCGGCCCTGGCCCATATTGCTTGGGTTTCCTGGGACACTTGCAGACTAGCAGGTGACAAAATAAATAAGTGCAATGTGGCATCTGACCCCCAGGTCACTGCTATAACAACTACAATCTCAGGCCTTTTTTCTGAATATAGGATTTTAAGGAGCAAACATTAAATTTGCTCAAAATTTTTGAATATATATGGGTTCGCCATCAGGAAAGAGTTGTTCAAGATAACTCCTAAAGCCCTTTTCTTCTCTTCTCTTCTCTTCTCTTCTCTTCTCTTCTCTTCTCTTCTCTTCTCTTCTCTTCTCTTCTCTTCTTTTTTTTTTTTTAACATTGGGCTGGAGCTCCTAACCCTGAGATCAAGAGTTGTTGTGCTCCACCAACGGAGCCAGCAAGGAACCCTTCTTAAAGCCACTTTGAGCCCTGAAATTTTGATGATTGGAAACCCAGAGGATGAGGAATGCTTTTCTTTTTTTTTTCTTTAATGAGTATTTATTTTTGATAGAGAGAGAGACAGAGCACAAGCAGGGAAGGGGCAGAGAGGGAGGGATACAGACAATCCGAAGCAGGTTCCAGGCTCTGAGCTGTCAGCACAGAGCCCGACATGGAGCTTGACTCATGAACTGTTCGATCACGACCTGAACTGAAGTCAGACTCTTAGTTGACTGAGCCATCTAGGTGCCTGTCTTTTCTTTTTTAAAGTAGGCTCCATAGGGTAGCTCTATTTTCATTTTTTTAGGAATCTACCCAAGAGACACAGGAATGCTGATGCATAGGAGCACGTGTACCCCAATGTTCATAGCAGCACTTTCGACAATAGCCAAATCATGGAAAGAGACCAAGTGCCCATCAACTGACGAATGGATAAAGAAGTTATGGTACTTATATACAATGGACTACTACGTGGCAATGAGAAAAAATGAAATCTGGCCATGTGTAGCAACATGGATGGAACTGGAGGGTATTATGTTAAGTGAAATAAGTCAGTCAGAAAAAGACAGATACCATATGTTTCCACGAATAGGTGGACTTTGTGAAACTAAGCAAAAACCAGGGGGAGGGGAAGAGGGGAAAGAAAAAAAAGACACAGAGAGGGAGGGAGATAAAACATAAGAGACTCTCAAAGACTAAGAAAAAACTGAGGGTAAGGGGGATGACGGAGGGGGGAGAGGGGGTGATGGGCATTAAAAAGGGCACATGTTGGGATGAACACTGGGTGTTATATGTAAACCAATTTGAAAATAAACTATTATAACAAAAAAAAATAAAATAAAAATAAAAATAAATAAATAAATAAATAAAGTCAATGAAAAAAAAAAAAATAAAGTAGGCTCCATGCAGGATTACCAGGGTGGCTCAGTAGGTTGAGTGTCCTATTTGGGCTCAGGTCATGATCTCATGGTTCATGGGTTTGAGCCCTGCATCCGGCTCTGTGCTGACAGCTCAGAGCCTGCATCCTGCTTCGGATTTTGTGTCTCCATCTGCCCCTCCCCCACTTGTGCTCTGTGTCTCTCTCTGTCTCTTAAAAATAAAACGTTAAAAAAATTTTAAAGTATGCTCCATACCTGATACAGGGCCCAATGCTGGGCCGAAACTCCCGACCCTGAGATAAAGATCTGAGCTGAGATCAAGAGTTGGATGATTAACAGACTAAGACACTCAAGCACCCCTGGTACTTGATACATACATACATACATATATATATATACATATATATATGTACATATATATATGTATATATATATATTTCTTTTTTTAAAAATGTTTTTACTTTTCTTTGAAAGAGACACAGAATAGTGGGGGAGGGGCAGGAGTGGGGGGGAGACACAGAATCTGAAGCAGGCTCCAGGCCACAAGCTGTCAGCATAGACCCCTATGTGGGGCTCGAACCCACAAACTATGAGATCATGACCTGAGTTGAAGTCAGATGCTTAACTGACTGAGCCACCCAGGAGCCCCTATCTTCCTTAACTATGATAGTCCGTTTCTTAGTTTAACTTAGTGAATTTGTTTCAAAACCAAACAGCTTTAGTGACTTTTTGTGAACTTATGAAATGTGCCATTGAATTTCTGAAAGGTGAAGTCACATTTTAAATCTCTGTTAAGGGAAGAAATGTTGTTGTTCTGTTGCCAGTACACAATTGGAATATACAGGAGAGTTTGCCTTTGGATATATATATATATATATATATATATTCCATCATATATTCATATGAGTTCTTGAATCAGTTATATGTTTTGAATTTAGTTTTATGCATTTCATATATATGATTTCATAAATTTCATTTTTAAAGTACTGAAAACATTGTGAAAAAAGATTTAATTGCTATTTCCCAATCAAAAAGGGGATAAAAGTGATTTTGCTTTCTTAGTCTACTCTCTGAAACAATTTTGACACTATGTTATTTTCCTAGTATCCCTTTGAGGTAAGTAGGTGGGAACTGCAAAGCAATTTCAGTTTCTATTGAATAAAAAAACTACAAGGGTGATATGACCCATTGCTCGTGTAACCCAGTTCCACCTGGATGTTGCATCTGATGGAAGAGGGGCTATTTGTCTCCACTTAAGGATGGACTGGATGGCACAGTATGTTTCCTCCCATTATTGTGGCTGAACTCTATCTGGATACTGTGAAATGCTGTTTGACATTCATTAAGCTTTAATTTACTAAAATAATTTATTATGTTCCAGGAAACCAAAAAGTAGGTTATTACCTTAATTAAAAGTGATTGGAAAGGTCGTCCGGTGATGCACCGGCAAGAAACTTTCGTCCTGGTCATGGCTATTTTACCATGTCAATCTTATGTTTTTTTCTTGAGCAAGTTTCATACAGATAGGTAAATACAGGAATAATGTAAAGCAAGCGACGGGCTGTAAAGAGGACAATGCAGAAGATATGGTTATTTGGTGTTATCACAGTTTGTCAGAAATACGTCCTCAGTTTTTATACTGCAAAAACAAGCCCCTAAACTCAATCCACTGAAATCGATTTGAACATGGAGTTTAATGTTGTTAATAGCCCATACATAACTTACTAAAATATTTGAAGTTCTAAATGCTTTCATTCTGTTTTAAGCGAACTTAACTTATTTGCAAATGGTTAAAAATACCAGAACAATTGCAAAAATGCTCTTTTTTAGTTCTGAAGATATTGCTTCATTTTAAAGCATCAAGGATGATTTAGATTTTTGGAAGAACAGAGGAGGCATGGAGATTTCTGGATTCCCACAAATGCAAACCACCACTGAGGGGACCAGCCTCAGGACAGCTGTGGTCTGGAAACCAAATTGGTGTGGCAGCAAAAAAAGAGCTGTTCTTTTTTGAATAATAATGACAACAAAACGCCTCCAAACTGAAACCGAGAAAGGACTAGAAACATTGTTTTCTTACTAATGTGAGGTTGGAAACATTGGCTTTCAAGTGAATTGGCCATGACCACACCAACACTTGGATGGGACCAGGGTAGGGATTGCAGGCAGATGTGAGTTTGTCATTGACATGCCAACGTTCACAAACTTTTCTCCTTTCTCCTGCTAGCACATTGAGGTTGGCCTCACTCAAGTGACATAAACTGATTATAGACACACGTTACCTGGAAACATGCTGTTTGGCTTAATATGTACGTAGGCGCTTATATACAAAAATGCAGCATTTATCCAAGGATATTTGACAAATGCTGAGAAATCTCTATTATGCCAGAACGCTCTCAAGGAAGAGGCTTTTCCCATGGAGAGCTCATTAACCTCATTTTTGCCAACTGAATAAGGAGTTTTGTCCTGCCTCAGAGAGATCATGATACCAAAACATATGGCTTCAAAGAAAGGAGTGAGGAAGGGGACAGAAGCATGAGAAAATAAAGATTTCTTGCTAAGACCCAAGGACTACCCTATGCTTTCCCAAGTATGTGTTTTAAGTGGTCATTATCCACTTATTCCATTTATCTCTGCATGTGTCTTTTTATCCCTTTTCAAAAAGAATTATTTGCTATTTTTCAAATAAGTAATGTTTTTCTAAATTAATTTCTTTAATATACAAAGAGTGTTTATAAATCGGCAAGAAAAAATATTTCCAGAGGATATGAACAGAAAAGAAATAGAAATGGTTTTGAAACATTTTCCCTTATCGGTTGGGTAGAGATGAAAACTTTGAAAGCATGCTGAGGGTAATCTCTGATAATACATGGTGCTGGTGAGGTTGTGGGAAAACAGTTACTCTGATACATTGCTAATTTTTTTTTAATTTTATAATAGTTTATTTTCAAATTGGATTAGGCTGTAAACTAATACAAGATTTTTGGAAAACAATCAGGCAGTATCTTCCAAAATTTAAAATGCATGCATTTCCTTGTTACAGAAATTCTACTAGAATACTTCTGATAGATAAGACTCAGGGTCACATTATCTGAACATGGTACAGTGGCTACCTCTGGATGGGATGGGAAATGTAGGCACAGAGACAAGGATAGGAGAGAAACTCTTTTATTCTCTGCATGCCATCTGTACTGTTTAAATTTCTTAAAAGTGTTACTTAGTCACAGAAAGAAATTAAAAAAAATATACGTATATTTATTGGATACAGAAATGCCTATGAGTTCACACACACATGCACACACAGAGGAAATGACCTTCAAACATTGAGATTGAACTGAATGACAAGAAGGAGACAATTAGGCTGAAGGAAAATAAAGGCAGAAACCAAGGATAAGACTGCATCGTGCACAGTTTCTGGAGGTGAGCAGAAAGCAGCCAATGTAAACATTGCTGAGTGTCTATAAAATGAAAGCAATCCTTTGCCAGAAATCCAACTATGCAAGACTTGAGATTGAAGTGAAATTTCTCCTGTGGGTCCTCATGGAGAAGGATATACTAGATAATGCCTAAAAAAAAAAAAGCCTAGAGTGGGGTGCATGGGTGGCTCAGAGAGTTAAGTGTCTCACCTCGGCTCAGGTCATGATCTAAAAGCTTGTGAGTTCAAGCCCTGTGTTGGGCTCTGTACTGACAACTGGGGAGCCTGGAGCCACCTCTGATTCTGTGTCTCCCCCTCGCTCTGCCCCTCTCCTGCTCATGCTCTCTCTCTCTCTCTCTCTCCCTTCAAAAATAAATAAAAAAGCCCAGAGTAAATTCAATAATATGTTTCAATAATAATCTATCCTTGTGGTAGATTGGATTATTATTGTTCCAGATTCTCATTACTTCCTCATAAGAGGGTTCTCCATTCATGTTCCTTGTTCAGAGATTTAATGGTACCTCCCATAGGAGTGGCAGTGGGTGCCACTGACATTGGTTCCCATGTGGAACTTCCTCTTCCAATGAAATGAGGGAAGAATTGGCATGAGTTGTGTCTGGGCAGAGGCTTTAAATGTGTTTGCATGGTTTGGCTTGATGTTTTGAACTTCAGCTTCCCCTGTGAAAAAAGCATGCCGCATGTAACCATTGCTATTTCAGTCTGGATTCTGGAATGTAAACATGATAGCAATCTGGACCCATAAACAAAGCCTGGAGTCTAACTGGGACCAGCCGATCTGCAGACCTATGTGTGTGTGGAATAAACATTTGCTCTTATAAGCCAATGTGATTTTTACATTATTACAGCAGAACCCTGGCTAATGCACCTTTGCAGACAGTGATAAAACGAGAAAATAAAATCAGGAGGGCACCTGGAGGGCTCAGTTGGTTAAGTGTCTGACTCTTACTCTCAGCTCAAGTCATGCTCTTGCAGTTTGTGAGATCAAGCCCTGAGTCAGGCTCTGTGCTGACAGTGAGGCGCTTGCTTGAGATTCTCTCTCTCCCTATGTCTCTGCCCTTCCCCCACTCACACATGCTTGTGCTCTCTTTCTCTCTTTCAAAATAAATAAATAAATAAATAAACTTTAAAAAAGTGAACATATATTCAAAAGGAGGCTTTTGGATTGCTGGAGATGGTGAGGATAGGTGGGTCCTCTAATAGAAGGATACAAATTTCCCCCTAAGAACATGATCCTACTTGGAGACTCTAAGAAATTACTGATAATCAGTGGAGAATGATACCAGGGTAACACAGTTCTCTGTGAATGAACTGCAGTAGCAATTAATTTTTATCACGAGAAAACTACCCCATTATCCTGAGGACAGTACGTGATGCCTTTGGGCATTTATTGAGAAAATGTGTAGAAACTGTGATGGATGGGTAATGTGTGTGTGCAGATGTGCCTGTGATTGTGTGTTCTGAGGGGGCACCTTGGACTAGAGATTCTCTTACCCATTGTTCCAGGTTATTCTTCTAAGAATCTTAGTGTCAAAAGTATGTCATGGCCGAGGGTCAAAACACCTGTGTAGACTCAACAATCTTGAGCCTCACCTTTGGGGTTTCTTCCCACCTCCTTCAGTATAACTCAGTTTCCAAGAGTCATGTTGATAGTGCTTTTAGGAACAGTCCAGGGCAAGAGCTCCAGGCAGAGTCTAGAGGTATGCATGAAAAGTTGATGTCTTCTTCACAAGGGATAACCAGACCCCTGTAAGCACAGCCATGATTCTATAGGATTGACTCAAACAAAAGTCTTGGGTGGAAGTTTAGGATATATTTTGTAATTTTTTTTTCTTTTTGAATTTAGAAAGAAAGAGTAGAGAATGGTCTTCAGACAGCCGATGACTTCTGGCTTCATCCTAAGGCAATAAGTGAACTTAACAACAAAGTTTAATGATTGTTGGACACAGTCATATTTAGGAAGGAAAGGGAATCTGAAAGAAAGGCTGGAGAAGGCAGATGATCTTATGTTGAATATTCTTTCTTAACCAATTCAATTAGAGAATCACTATTCTGTTTGTTCATATATTGTTTTAGTTTGTCTAAGTAAGAGAAATATTTGCATGGAGGAAAAAACTGGTTTGGATTTCCTGGTGTTATGTCCTTGGATATGATCTCTCTCTCTCTCTCTCTCTCTTTCTCTCTCTGTCTCTCTCTCTCTTTGCCTTTCTTTCTTTCTTCCAGCTCCTTCCTACTGATGTCTTGGTTAGGTTGACTCACTGACTTTCATTTTCTATATCTCAAGTCCACACTTAGTATCAAGTTTAAAGCTTCAGGGTCTCTATCTTTCAGGACATCTCTCTCTCTCTCTCTCTCTCTCTCGCTCTCTCATCATGTATCTATCCACACTTAGTGCAAACACCAATCCTCTTCAGATATTCATAACATTATCTATACTATAATATGTATATCTCTAGAATCTATCTATCTATCTATCTATCTATCTATCTATCTATCTATCTATCTATCATCTATATCTATCTATCTATCTATCTATCTATCTATCTATCTATCTATCTATCTATCTATCTGTCTATCTAAAGAGATTTATTTAAAGATTGGCTCACACTATTGTAGAGGCTAGCATCTCAAATTTGGAGGGAGCGCTGGGAGGCTTGAATCTGCATGGAGGCAGAATTTCTTTCCTTTCGGTGGGGGGGGGCTCAGTCTTCTCTTTTAGGGCCTTCAACTGATTAGATGAGGTCCATTCACATTCTGGTGGTTAATCTGCTCAAAGTCTACTGATTTTAATCCAAATCTGAACAAAAAACCATGTTCACACAACATCAAGGCTGGTGTTTGACCAAGCAACTGGGTACCATTGTCGAACCAGGTTGAGACATAATTTTAAGAATCACAGGGTCAGAACTCACCATACCCCATGCCCGGTTTGAGACCAGTATTCCAGTCTTCTGTTGGTCCAGGTATGGAAATAGAACAATTAGGACCCCACCTAAATATGGACTATAAATGAATACCATTGACATTCTTGCTAGTTAATTGGGAGATATTTGCCACTTGGTTTGTCAAGTAAATGTAATGATGTATATTGTTAGCACATACTTCCACTGTTTGGCAGACGGTATGTCCTTAACATGGCACACTGGAGTAGGAAATTATTTGACTTCTTAGTTCCATATGGTGACATAGTCCCTTTGTGATACTAGAATATGAGTGTGTTAAATTTTTTATGTGTGTGTGTGTGTGGGAGGAGGCGTCACATCTGGAATTTAAAAAATATCAAGAACCAGATGTACATTCATATGATCATGTATGTATATACACACATACTACACACCCCTTTAAAATGGGAACAGCTTCGTTTGTATCCTTTGGTTTTATTGAAGGATCTTGAGAGTGAATAAAAACATAAGAAAACATATGGAAAAGCAGTCAAATAGGTTATAAATATAACCTACATAGCTTTAACAGCATTGTAGAGAGAGGAGGGGGAGGGTGATGGTCTTTACTGTTTAGGTAGAGTTGATGGCAGGTCTGGTGTGAGGCACTTCTCTTGTATTATCTCATCTGATGTTGTGAGGGAGCATTTTTCTTAAACTGGGGAATTGGGTTGAGCAAATAAAGTGCACAAGCTAGATTTGCTTTAAATTTGTCTTAATTTAAATACATGTGGTTGGTCCCCCTACTACACTGTAGCTACATCTCTGGCCATGTATGAACACTTCCAGAACGCTCAGTAGCCAGTTACTCATAAGGTTTAATGGTGATGATGGGCAATGTGCAGATTCTGCTTTGAAAGTCTTCCAGGCAAAATTATGCTTTATGGCTTAGAGCTTGGGGATACATTGATCCTTTATGGTGATCAGAAGGAAATTCTTTCTCTCTTTTCCCTCTTTTCTGCTTCAGGTCACCCTTCTTCTTATGCAAGGGATTTTAGAGGAGACTCTGCTAGGCCTTCCCTTACCAGGATCATTTGTTTTAGGAAAATCATCCCAAGTGACCCAAAGAGGATGAGTTAGAGGGTATCAGTTTGGGAGATGGAAGAGATAATAAAGGTAAGACATGTTGAAGACAGAAATGGACTCAAGACTTTTCAGCAAGTACAATCAGCAGGACGTGGTATTGGATGAGTGGGCTGAAAGTGAAGGGGAGTGAGATCGAAGAGGACTCCCAAATTTTTGGTTTTGGCCATAGGGCAGATGGAGTTGGGTTTCAGTGGGAAAGTAATCAGTTCACTTTATGTCTGTTGAGGTAAAGGTGGCCTGTGCCAACTGGGTGGAGCTGTCCAGTAGGTGGTGCTGTGGCAGTCAGAAGGGAGAGCTCAGGGAGATGGATCTGGACCCGGAGTTCTGGGGAGTTCAGGGACTGGCACACTGCTTGCTTCCCACAGGTGCTCACCAGATATTTCTGAAATGCACAAGATGAGAGGGCTGGTTGTGGACACACTTGGGTTGGCATAGGAAGTTGATAAGTTTGCATTTGAAGGCTTTTTTCTCTGATGGGTTTGTTATTTGCTGAAGGGGAAGAGTGGGTGACGGTGTTTTTAGATTGTGCAGAGGAAAAGTTCTGAACTAGCCAACTATTGAAAGGAAATGAGTCAAAGATAAAGGGATCCTTGAGAAGTCCTAATGGTTTGAAGTGAGATAGGAGGCTGTAAATTAATAGTGGTTCCAACCTGCTAGGTAGTATGGCTTTGTCAGCTGAAACAAAGACAATTCCCAGATGGTGGAAGTTGGGTTGATTAACAGTTGGGGTTTCACTGAGCACTTAAAATGGGAGTGAAGCCAGGAAGTTGATATGATTGACCAAAATGGAGTCTAGGAGTGTTCCATCCTCCTCAAGTTTTTGAAAGAATTTGAGAAGAAGTCATGTTAATTCTTCTTTAAATTTTTTGTTAGAACTCACCAGTGAAACCATCTGGTCCTGGGCTTTTCTTCATTGGAAGGTTTTCGACTATTGATTCAATCTCCTTACTCATAGTTCATCTATTTAGATTTTCTGTTTCTTCAGGATTCAGTCTCAAATATAGTTGGTAGGAATTTATCCACTTCTTATAGGTTGTCCAATTTGTTGGCATCATACCAGTCTCTTATGATCCTTTGTATTTCTGTGGGATCACTTGTAATGTTTCCACCTTCATGTATATATGTATACATATATACATCATGTAAACCTTGATTTACAAGCATAATTCATTCCAGAAACATGCTTGTAATCCAAAGCACTTGTATATCGAAGCAAATGTCCCCATAAAGAAATAATGGAAACTCAGATGATTCATTCCACAATCCCAAAATATTCATATAAGAATGGTTACAATACTGTAATATAATACAAAATAATAAATAAAATGCAAAATATTAAGAAAAAGAAATAAATTAACCTCCACTTACATTTGAAAACCTTTGTGGTTGGTATGAGGGAGACAAGAGAGAAGAGAGTTTATTGTGTAGGATGACTTTCACTATCACTAGTGGATGTAGTACAGTGTTAATAAACTCTTGTCATATACTGTAATATAACAATAATATAGCAATAAGGCAGCAGAGTAAAGGGTCTATATCTGCAGGCAGCCTGACCTAGAAGGAAGCAAAGCATTCCTAACCTTACTCTTGTATTTCAAAGCTAAAAACTGTCCAAAAGTGCTTTGAAGTGACAAGCTTTTCAAAGTCCTTGGGAGTATTGGGGTTTCTCTGAAGGAATCATCTTCAAAGCATGTTTCTGACTGACTCCAAGGATGGATCCAGGAATCTTACAGCTGGTAAGCCTGAAATGGCCTTCAGGCCAGAAATAGTAGCGCCCAAGTGTCTGGAAGGAGGTGTTCTCTTTGGCAGGACCCTGGGATGGGACTCCGGTTTCACGCCACTGGCCAACATGCCCCAGGCAATGGCCAGAGCTGGTTCTCTGTGATCTGAGGCAGTTTCTCCAGGTGTCTGCCAGAGAGATAAGCCCCAGCCTGTGCTGTGTAACTTCACCCAGAGCTAGGCAGGGAAGGACGAAAACGCCTTCCACATATTTGCATTTTCACGCTTTTTAAATTGACACAATCCTTTCTTCAAATGGAGCATTATATCAATCCTAATATAAAGACAGATTCAGGCAGAGCTGCTGGGACAATGGTTTCTGAGCATCAGACACACCATGGCCTCTCCAAGTGGCCAAAGGAACCCAATTTGAAAACCACAACTCCTGAGTGACTAAAACTACTCCTAGCTTGGATCGTCATGAGACAGTTACACATAGAGACTTCTTTGCTTTGGCCTATGTGCTCTGCATTCTATCTTGATCTGGGTTTGTTGAGGATGGCTGGCTGACATAGCTGTGCTCCTGTGTGTTGGTGAAGACCCTGTGTACTGTTCACACAGGGACTCTTTTATGGGGCACAGCAAGAGAAACTCCTTGTAGGAGTTCCTGGCAGCAAAAAATGTTTTTCTTCTGAGCTGCTACTTGTTATTTTATTTTATTTTTTTGTAATTTTGTGGCTACTGGGAATGTCGTAACAACATTTGTCTGCCTATAAAGCATAGCTCCAAATTTGTGGTCCATCCACCATAAGTATTAGTGCAGAAATTTTGGGGGACTTCATTGAACTATCTTAGCTTCATTTCTCTTTTACTCTGTCTTCTTTATATAATAATTTGATTGAATTATGTATACTATTATGTTTAGAACAGGTACAAGATTGCCTTTGGAATTGTAATGAATTTTGGTGATTTAAAGCTAAGTTTGAGTTGCCAAGAGGCAGACTCTGGGACAAGAATTGAATGCAGTCATTGATTTGACAAGTGACCCTGGGGAGCATTGGTAGGAGAGTGGGGAAGGGAGGCAAAGAGGGGAGGAATCCAACAGCGCAGGTGTGGTCCTGAGCATGTGACTGCTGTGGTACTGTGGGATACTGGGACTCAGTCCTGCTGGATATATTGGGGAGAGTGGGTAGAATGTTCCTCAGAATTGTTTCACTAAGGAGCAGGGAATTTGGAGTTGTCCACCAACTCCCATTGTTCATTGCTAAGATTTGCTCCTGGAGGCATTCATCACCTAGCACTTGGGCCTGCCTTGTGCTGGCTGTGCCAGCTGTTGCAGCCTGAAATGGCCTTCAGGCCAGAAGCTGCATGTGTTTGCAACAGGGGGTGGTAGCCTGAAAGGTGAGGGTCAAGAGGAAGGAGGTCGAACATCCACAAGTGTCAACTACAAGAGTCTTCTGGAAGAGTGGGGGAGAGATATATGAATGCCTTCATTTGCATTGTGCCTTTTAGTCATTATTTCTCTGAACAGCCTAACACAGTGTTTGTAAGGCAGATAAAAAGAACTTCAGTAGCTGAAGCCAGAGCTGTCATCTACATGCAAGATGTTAACCTCACAGTCTCTTTTGTTACACAAATGCTATCACAGTGGTTCTCTCATTAAGAGGTGAGCAGGAATTCAGCCCTTTCCTTGAGCCCATCTTCCCATCTGGAGGAGGGCTGTTGACAGTTTATGTAAATCAATCCTGGCTATTCTCTCCTTTGAGGGGAAGAGTGAGAGCTCACATAGGCCCCTTGGGGTCAGACTGGACAGTGGCCCTCAGAACATGTTGGGCAGGACATTGAGTGAGGATGTGGCTGTTGGAGGCTTCCCCACCTGAGGTCAGTTACCCTGTGGGTCTGCAGCTGCTGCTGTCTCAGTTGCCCCTCCAAACCAGACACTGCACATACATTTCCTCACATCCTTGGGGCTCAGCTGAGACTGGGTCATGACTCTTAACCAGATTGCACTGAATGTTCTGGGGCCACCAAAAGGTTGCAATATGAAAACCACTAATTCCCCTCCTAGCCTGTTGCTGCTAGAGGTCGTCCTGAAGCAGCTCTTCCTTCTTAAAAATGCAAACCCTTGACTTTCTCTTTTGTCACTTCTCAGAATGGTGCATACCATACTTTACCAACTCAAAATGGTCCATACCATCCTGAAGAATGCTGCTCTAGAATGCCTTTGGGTAATTAGAAAACAAGGGCCTGGGTTGAGGGCCTCTAAAAGGGATCAAAATGAGTCTCAAGGCATCCCTCAGACTTCTTTATCTCAAGCTCACTTACCAGATGCACAGCGGCCATCCATTCTCCCGCCTGGAACACCTGGCACGTGGAACAGGTAGGTGTAGACCAGTACCTGTGGGTCAGGCACGAGCAGGTCAGGTCCCAGCGTCCTGAGTGCCTCATTCACCACCCCTAGTCTTTAAAATTTAAATCTCAAGATGAGCCTTGTATACCTCATGGAAATAAGTCAGACCGATGATATGAAAGCACAAGGTTATTATTTTATTAATTTGTTGTTTTAATTACTGATGTTTCATTACTAATATTAAGTTGCTAAGTAGGAGAAATGACAATAACTATATCAATTAGAGCTTTACCTTTCATTTTGAATGATTTTTTTTAGATTTTGCAGAGCAAAGCTTAATACTAAACATTTGTCATTTGTTGTCCTTAAAATGTTTTTTTATTGAGGTATGGTTTACATACAATGCAATGCACATGTATTTAGTGTACATATCCTTCAAACTGTCAAATGTAGACATCTGTGTAGCCCAAACCCCTATTGTCAAGATACAGAACATCCATATTCCCAGAAAGTCCTTCTCTGTCCATTCTCTCCCATCCATGCCCAAGAAGCAACCACTTCTCTGATTTTTATACCATATGTTACTTTTGTTTGTTCTAGAACTTCATAGATATGTGCTCTGTTGTTCCTGGCTTCTTTTGTTCAGTGTAATGGTTTTGAGACTCATCTGGGCTGAGTCTACCAGAAGTTCATTCTTTTTTATTGTTGAGTAGTGTTCTAATGCATGAATATACTATTTTCCTATTGTGTATAAAAACATATAAATATGTTTTCTTAAAAACATTTTAAAACATTTATTTATTTTAATAAAGAGAGAGAGGAGACACAGAATCCAAAGCAGACACCTGACTCTGAGCTGTCAGCACAGAGCCCAACATGGGGCTTGAACCCGTGAACCATGAGATCGTGACCTGAGCCCAAATCAGAAGCTTAACCTAACAGACTGAGTCACCCAGATGCCCCTATACATTTTCCTATTGATGGACATTTGAGTTGTTTCCAAGTTTGGGTTTCAAAGTTCCTGAAAATTTGTAAAGTATATGTAAAATAAATTTGTAAAAAGCAAGCTCTGAATCATCCTCACTACCTCAACTCTGCCTGCAATTAAAAGGTAAGTCCCATTATTCTTCTGTTGCTTTTCCTCAGGTTCACCTCCCTTCTTCCATCATGCCCCTCTCTAGGCTGGGCTGAGGTGGTCCCTTGACAGGTTCACTGGCTCTGCCCTGGGCACCCTACTTGTGCCCTGCCCCTCTTCAATCTCTTGTCCACCTGGCAACCAGAGTGTGCTTGTAAAAGCACAGATGAGATCATGTCACTCTGTTTGGAACACATCAGTGACTGCTCATTCCCTGAAAGTAAAAATCCAAACTCTCACCCTTCAAGCCTCAGTGAGCAGGCCTCACCCGCCCCTGTAGCCTCTTCCTATTTCATCTCCTGCTTTGTTCCCTGCTCTTCAACTGTACCAGTCTTTTCTCAGCGACTCACCCACACCCAGCTCTTTACCAGCTTGCATGCTGTTCTTCCTTGTCTCCAATGCTGTTCCTTTTATGCTTGGCTTGGTTACTTACTCTCATTCACTATGTCTGTGCTTAAATGTCTCCCTTCTACCCTGTTTTTGCTCTATCACCACCCCCGCCTCCCTTCTTCAGCAACTCACACTTAGCACAATTTGAAGTTAAATATTTGTCTCCTCATCTATTGTCTGTCTCCCCCATGAGGTCACTGGCTCCATGAGGGCAGAGAATGGGTCTGTCTTGTTGACTAGTATTACCCACTACTGAGCATGATGTGCATGTAGTAGGGGCTCATAAGTGTTTGCTGAACAAACCATTGAGTTTTGTGTAAAATAGTATCACTCAAAATATGGGCTTACTAAAATGCCTTTCACTAGCCAGGCATGGGAATGATGCATGGTTGCGATAGTTCTTCCCTCTCTTCCAGCATGGGATGTTAAGTTGAATCTGGCAGGTAAAATCCAGCACAGTCAAAGGTGTTGAAAAATTACTTTGGACGCAGGAAGGCAAATGTGGAAGAATAATTTACAGAGATATTAATTTGTGTTTTTATTTTTCCTGTTCCACAAAGAAAACCAGACTCTTTCTGGCCCTTTGGGCACAAAATGCATTATTTCTTGCACACCTGTTTGTGCATGAAGATTCATGTCCACCTCCCCATACTTCATTGTGATGGGTAGATAAGTTAAATCAAATGCAATTTCTGCTTACTAAACACCGTTATCAAATCCTGAAACAGCTCACTGGATTTATGAATATTCTTTAAATTTATTGTATGCTATTTTCACCACTACAAAGATCACAGGGTTCTGCATTCATTTATGAAAATAAGTTTGCCTTGGCATATTTTTAAAGTTTTAATTTCTCTTAGCTACACTGCAAAACCAGTAACTGCTATTTAATTCATTCCATATTTGTCATTGGGCATAAGCAATTCTTCTAGAGTCATTAGTGAATGTGCAAATAAATGCCCTGAATGTGCAGGTGGGTAGCAAATAATAAGTCATTAGCCAGCGTCTGCAGGGAGGAAATTATTCCTATGGAGGAAGGTAAGTTTTTCTGGGAGCAATGCTAAATCTCCAGTTAACAGGAAACCATTTCATAATTTATAATTCATGTGTGACATAATTTACATGATTTGTAAATTACTAAATGGTTCCCTGGTGTACATATATTTATGCATGCATGCATGGTATAATCTTACCTAATTCCTCAATATTTAAAAATTGTACCTTTGTGGCTGGGAAAATCTAAGTCTCCATTCCCACTAGAATGCAAATTATTCACTACCTGGATTTGTGTACCTTAGCAAATGTTAGAAATAGGAGAATATATTGGCATCACTTTGGAGCACCCCAAAGTTTTGCGAGCAGTCAGGCTGGGATTTGAATCCTGTTTCCTAATCCAATCCAGGGGTCCCACAAATTTAGATTGAGAATGGAAGAGGAGACACCAGAGGAAAAAGAGGATGATAGAAAGGGAAAGACAGATTTCAGAGAGAAATCTGCTAGAGAACAAAAGGAAGGGCCCCTTTCTTTCGGACCTGGTGGCCTTATCCACTGCTCTCAGATGGGAACCACGTTGGTCTTGAAAGTATTAAGAAATTATTAATAAACTGTGCCTTTTGCTTCTTTTTTTTAAAGGAAAGCTACAGATTGAGAAGTTGGAGGAAAGTTGGATGTTATGATTTTTTTAAATGTTTATTTATGAGAGAGAGAGAGAGAGAAAGTATGAGTGGGGGGAGGCGGAGAGAGAGGGAGATGTAGACTCTGAAGCAGGCTCCAGGTTCTTTGCTGTCAGCACAGAGTCCTACACGGGGACTCCCGTGGGGACACTCATGAACTGTGAGATGATGACCTGAGCCAAAGTCAGTCATTTAACCAACTGAGTCACCCAGGTACTCCATGATTCTTATTGCATTTTCCACAATATTTTAGAAAAATGGAAATTAAAAATCATGGATTTCCTCATTAAATAATGAAATCTTTTAGAAGAAATATCAGGAGTATTTATATAATTTTCATATTTATCACATTAACATCATTAATCCATATTCAGCCTGAAAATACATTTGCCATAAAAGTCTCATCCAGTGAACTGATTTTCTTCCCCTTAGATTTAAAAAATTGAGTTTGGTAAGTTCTTTTTAGATTTTAGATACTAGTCCTTTATCCGATACATCATTTGCAATTATGCTTTTCCATTCCATTGGTTGTCTATTAGTTTTGTTGGTTGTTTCCTTTGCCGTGCAGAAGCTTTTTATCTTGATGAGAGACAAAACATAAGAGACTCTTAAAGACTAAGAACAAACTGAGGGGTGAGGGGGCTGTGGGAGGGGGGGAGAGTGGATGATGGGCACAGAGGAGGGCACTTGTTGGGATGAGCACTGGGTGTTATATGGAAACCAATTTGACAATAAATTATGTAAAAAAATTGAATGTATTTAGAAATATCAAATTCATGAGTAATATATCTTTGTTATAGAAATTTTGGAAAGTGCAAAAAATACAGAGAAAATTATAACACCATAATTTTTTATTTTGAAAATGTCTTTTACTTTATCTTTAGAATGTTTAGATGAAATTCTGCTGAAAATATCTTTTAATGGGGTCTAAAAACATACACAAAAATTAGAGTACAGTGAACTCACATGTACAAATAACCCACCTTTAAATATTATCACCATTTTGCCAGTCTGTTTCATATTTCTTTTCCCCCTCTATATTTTATTTTTATTAGTTTATTTTAAAGCATATCTCAGCCATCATATAGTTTTACCCGTACATATTTTAGCAGAAATGCATCTTTAACTTAAAGGTCTTAAAAATGTAACTATTGCACCATTATTAAATCAAAAAGGTTAATAATTTTTTAACACATCTAATATGCAAATTCACTGGAGCTCTACTCAGTAGTTTGAATCCCATATTGCATTGTATCTGATTATAGGTCTTAATTACATTAATTAATTAAATTTCTTTTATTTATTTATTTTCAAAATTTTTTTATTGTCAAATTGGTTTGCATATAACATCCAGTGCTCATCCCAACCCGTACCCTGCTCAGTGCCCATCACCCACTCTCCCCCCCCCATACCCTCCCAACCCTCAGTTTGTTCTTAGTATTTAAGAGTCTCTTATGTTTTGTCTCCTTCCCTCTCTGTGTATTATGCTAAGTGAAATAAGTCAGTCACCATATGTGACTGATACCATATGTTTCCAAGCATAGGTGGACTTTGTGAGACTTAACAGAAAACCAGGGGGGAGGGGAAGAGGGGAAGGAAAAAATTATTTATTTTAAAGTAAGCTTTATGCCCAAGGTGGGGCTCAAAATCATGACTCTGAGATCAAGAGCATGCTCTACTGACTGAGCCAGCCAGGTTCCCTAAGTATCTTTCATTTATTTATTTATTTATTTATTTATTTATTTATTTATTTATTTAATGCTTATTTATTTATTTTGAGGGACTGAAAGAATTTGAGCAGGGGAAGGGCAGACAGAGAGAAAGAAAGAGACAGAAAATCCCAAGCAGACTCCACTCTGTCAGCATGAGCCCGATGCAGGACTCGAACCCATCAACCATGAGATCGTGACCTGACACTGAAATCAAGAGTTGGACATTTAACTGACTGAGACACCCAGGAGCCCCAGTATCTTTTATTTTTAAAATATTTTGCTTCTCTGTCTTTCTCTGTCTCTTCTCTTCTCTTAATTTCTAATGATTTGTTGGATACACTGAATGCTTTGAGCTGGCAAATGTCTTACTTTCTGGGTTTGGCTGCTTGCTTTCTTGTGGGGATATATATCTGTTCTCTCTGTGTCTGATGTTTCCTATAAACTGGGAAGTAGATCTGGAAGAATGATTAGATTAAGTGCTGTGTGTTTTCCTCACAAGGATACTTAAATATGTGACCTTACAGCCTAAGATGAGACCCATAATGTTTCTCAGGCATTGTCAGCCTGATACTTCAGTACAAAGTTCCTTATAAAAATTTTACCAAATCCACTGATGATCATTGTTTGGATCTAGTAGTACGCTGGAGGCGGCTCAAACCTGTTTGAGCTTGTACCAGTTCACAAGAGCTAATTGGGCACATTTCTTCCCAGCTCTGATGGAGTGATAGCATGTTGGCAGTTTGCAATCAGCCATGGTGGAGTATTCGCACCACAAAAATTGGCCAATGCTGCAAATCAGGCCCTTCCTCCCTGTTCAGTGTTAAACATTCATAAACACAACACTGCTTAGATCCATTATTTCATTTAGGGCTTACAAAACAGTGATTTTCTAATTCTGTCTGCATTGATTAGCTAAAATTTTTCTACAAAGGAGAACTTTCCCTCAGCAACTATGTGGTTACCTTAAAAGACAGGAAGACAGACTAATTCTTGTTTTTGTTTTAACTTCTTTTAATTTTCAGAGTAATAAACTCTTGCCTTGGCAATAACCAATCATGACCAATGAGATTTTTTGGTTTTTGTTTTAACATCATGTGCTCATTGACGTTTTATATTTGATGTGCTTCAATTTAACACATCTCTTACTCTTTTTAGTGTCTAAACTGTTCTATCATAGGGCAACAAACCCTTTTCAATCTGATTTCTGTCTCCTCTTGACAAATCTAATCAAGAACTCATGTTAGAGTGCATTCCCCAATACCTAATTCTTAGTGTTGAGGAAAACTTTTATAACCCTGATTTCTTCTTAATAGATTTGCTGTGTTAATTGGCTGTTCTCTTCCTCCATAAGATACATATTGAACAATGCTAAATGCACATGTCCAATAGACCATTTTCTTGTCCAAAAGAATTTTCTTTGATGGTGGAAATATTCTATGTCTTTGCTGCACAATTTGGAAGCCATTAGTCTCATGTGACTATCGAGTACTCGAAATATGTCTGGTGACACTGAGGAGCTGAACTTTACATTTTATTTAATTTTTAGTTAACTTAAATGTAAATAGCCCCATCTGCTTGTGGCTGCCATATTGGATAGCATTGTTCTAGAACATCTGCACATTTCTGCCTCCTTTGGTTATGTTCTATACATAACAGGAGTTTTTGGGTTTGTTTCCAGATCTCTTTAGGATTTTTATACTTTTTATTATATTGGTATACTTTGACTAAACCATGTGAAAATAAAATAAAAACCAAACTGAACACTTAATTAAAGAATTTATGAAGGCAAGGAATTGTTTTTGATTTAGATGTGTGGATTTAGGAATTGTTTTTGATTTAGATATGTATAAGATAACACTCCAAGTTTGGGAAAATTACAAAAATTTATCGACTTTTCTGCACTCAGATAACAAATATCTTCAATTTCTCATGGTACTTAAGAAATTTTTAAAAATGAATTATAAAGAATGTATTGTGAGTGTGGTTTCTGGAAAAAAGGAAAAGTGTAGCTCCAATCAACCCATCCATTCTCAAGAATTGACTCTACCCACCCTCTCCCATTTTTAAAAACTAATGCATAAATGTCTAAATTTAAAAAGATTGTATTTATACTTCAATATATATTTTTAAGAAATTATTAGTTCCAATAGCAGAGAGGTTTTCAATGTATTTTCATCTGTTGTGTTCAGAAGGAGATCTTTTCTTTTCGTGATATTTTCTAACCAGTATTGTTTGTGTTCACTCATGACTTTGGCAGGAAAGTGTGGAACAAATTGGTCAGAGTGTGGAGTCCAAATCTTTAACCCCCTAATGTGTTTCATTCCTTGGAAGCAGACAATCTACATCCTGGAGCCAAGGACTCTTGAAAACAAAACCACTGGTTTGGGCCACTGTTGAGAGGTCATAGACAGCTACAGAGGTGAGGGAAGAAAGGAAAAAAGGGAAATGGCTGACTTGTGGTCCCTGAGCACTTAGAAGAGAATTTGATGATTTCAAGGAGTCACCATCAGGCCTTTGTGAGCAAGTTGTCTTTAAACTGGCCTCATTTCCTTTTGTAAAAAATCTGGAGGATCTTATGAATCATTAGTACACATTAGGTCCTGTCCAAGTGTTTTACTTGGATTTTCTCATTAAACTTCATGACATTCATATGAAGTAGGAACTATTTTTATCTTTAATTTAGCAACGATTAAAGTGAGGTACAGAGAGATTAGGCATCCCTCCTAAATCACTCCACTAGAAGAAGGGAAGCTAGGATTTGACTCTACATTTCTTCAGTAGATTGAGAAGGAATTTGAAGACACTTCAAAATATTTTTGCAGAAAACATGGAGAAATATGGGCTGGATTATCACATAATTACTTGAATGAAAGACCAGATTAATGAACAAATTTTAAAATGATAAGTCTTTTCTTTTACTCTTTGTTTTTATGAGTTTGACTATTTTAGATACTTGATGTAAGTGGAATTATATAGTTTTTCCTGCTGTGACTGGCTTATTTTATTTACTGTATTATCTTCCAGATTCCTCCATATTGTCTCATCTGGCAAGATTTCTTCTTTTTAAAGGCTAAATAATATTCCATGTATATAGAATATACATGTATATAGAATATTATTCCATTGTCTATTGAATAATATCCCATCATGTGTACATTATATGTACATACATATAGGTACATATAGGTACACATACACACACATATTCCATTGCATGTATAATATTCCATTGTATGTATATACACGTATGTACTTGCATGTGTATACATACATACATACATGTATATTTTATCCATTCATTCCTCAATGAACATTTAAGTAGTTTCCCTATCTTGGCTATTATGAACAATGCTGCAAGGAACATGAGAGTGCAGATATCCCTTTGAGATCCCAATTCTTTTAGGTATACATCCAGAAATGGAATTGCTGGATCATATGGCATTTCTATTTTTAACTTTTTGAGGAGCTTCCACATACTGTTTCTCAAAGCAGCTACATTACTTTACATTCTTATCAACAGTGCACAAAGTTTCCAATGTCTCCACATCCTTGCCAAAACTTGTTAACCTTTTGTGTTTTTCTGATAATAGCCGTCCTAACAGGTGGTATTTTATTGTGGTTTGGATTTGTATTTTTCTGATGATGAGTGATGTTAAACACCTTTTCAGTACCTGTGTGAATAGCTCTTCTTTGCCAAAATGCTCGTTTTGTAATTGAACTCTTTTTGTTTTGCTATTGAGTTGTAGGAGTTCCTTATATATTTTGGATAATAACCCTTTGTTGAATATATGGTTTACGAATATTTTCTCTCATTCCCTAGGTTGCCTTTTCATTCTGTTGATAATTTCCTTGGCTGCCTAGAACCTTTTTAACTTGATATAGTCCTTGTTTGTTTGTTTGCTTGTTTATTCGTTTAAGTTTATTTATCAATTTTAAGAGAGAGAGAGAGAGAGAGAGAGAGAGAGAGAACAAGATGGGAAGGGGCAGAGAGAGAAGGAGACAGAGGATCTGAAGCAGGCTCCATGTTGACAGCAGAGAGCCTGATGCAGGGCTTGAACTCATGAACCTCGGGATCATGACCTGAGCTGAAGTCAGACGCTTAGCCGACTGAGCCACCCAGGCACCCCTCCTTGTTTATTTTTTATTGTTTTGCCAATGCTCTTGGTGTCATATCCAAGAAATCATTGCCAAGGCCAATGTGAAGAAGCTTTTCCCTATAGTTTCTTCTGGGGTTTACATAGTTTCAGGTCTTGTGTTAGTTCCATTTTAAGGTGATTTTTGAATATGGTTTAAGATTAGGGGTCAATTTTCTTCCCTTGTATGTAGATATCCAGGTTTTAAAAACCATTTGTTGGTGTATCCTTAAAACAGAAATCTACCCCACAATAAAAAAGAATAAACTACTGATACAATCAACAACATAGATGGATACTAAAAGCAGTGTACTAAGTGAAAGAAGTGAGACGCAGATGAAAATATGTGGTACAATTCAACTTTTAAGAAAATCTAGAAGTGTTAAAGTTAGAGCAATGGAATGCAGATCGCTTGTTGCTGGAATTGAAGGTGGGGGCAGGTGATTGTCAAGGCACGAGGAACATCATGGGGCGAAGGGAGTTTTCTCTATCATGATGTGGTGGTGGTTACACAGCATATACACTTGTCAATACACATCAAAATGGAACTTAAAATTGGTGAATGCTGCCATATGTAAATTATGCTTTGTGAAATCTGTTTAAAGATATAAAAGACTGATGCATAGAATTAATCCTCATACCCTGGGCTTAACCCACAGCCAAGGTGAAGACCTCTAGCAAAATGTCATAAGATCACGCTACATCCTATTGGGCTTAATATCTTTTCCTCTGAATTAGTATTGACTTTCATGCCAGTAAAACACAAAAATATTTTCATCAGAAAACTTTTCCTAGGTAATAGCAGAGAAAAACATCAGAAATCACTTCTCCTCCAACTGTATTTACATCCATCTTTCCCCAGTGCAAATGGAACAGAACTATATATATATTTCTCAGTGACCTGCTTTTTTAATATAACCTTGGAACCTCTTGTTCCAAGTCATGAGTCTTGGAGTCTCTTCATATCAGTTCTTATGAGTCTGTCTAATTCTTCCTAAGGACTTTTACGTATTCTGATCCTCAGAGGGGCAGAAAAGTGTGGTCGTGAAAAGTATATATGTCGGAGCCTGACTTTGAGTCTCAGAGTTTCCACAGACTAATTTTATGACTTTGGGAAAGTAATTTAACCTCCTGTGCCTCAAGTATTTTATCTGTGAAATGGAGATAACAATATCTACCTGAGATTAAGGAAAACTAAGAACAATGTCTGGCACATAGTAAGATCTATCCAGGTATATATTATTAGTATTTATTAAGAATGTGTAAACATTTATTTAACAATTCCCTTCAATTGTTTCCAATTACTTACTATTTGAAGTAATGCTGCCCTGAACATCCTTGTTGTATGTATGTGAGTAGCGTTCTAGGACAGATTCCTAGAAACAAAATTGTGGGAGCAGAAGTCTTAGCCTTTGGCAGCTATGACTAAAGTACCTTCCAAAAGTCTTTACCTATTTGTAATAATACCAAAAATGTAATGTAAAGGGTATATATTATCTGAATCTGCTCTGATGATATAAATCATTTCCCTCCGCCCATCTGGTGGACAAGAAATGGAATCTCACTGTGGCTTTTATTTGATGGATTAATGTTTTCATTATCAAGGTGGGTGAAGACACAGGTGGCATCTGATCAAGCTTGCTAATAGAAATCTGGGAAGCTGGATCAAAGCCTCGACATGTTAGCTAACGTAGAACATAACAAAATGGCATTTAGTGAGGCTTGGCGCAAAATCATGTAAGTAGGTTTCAATGTTCAGCAAGACAAGTTTGAGAAGGTGTTGCTGCTGAACAGCAGTGTGCATGGAAAGAAATAACTTAAGGTTCTAGGCACAGCAAAACTGGGATCAGATTCCTAAATTAGCTTACATAAGAGTGCAAGTGTCCAAGATAAGGAAGTCCTGGGTGAGTCACTCTGTGAGTTTTAGGGAGAGGTCAGCTCCCTCATATTGAAAGTGTTGAGCAGGGCTGGACATATTTTGGGACATATTGTAGAGGAACAACATGTCCCATTATAATGAACATCTACAATGGTTCTAGAATGGGGGAAATGACTGAATGAATAAACTTAGAAATTCTATGGTTGTCAATGTTCTCCAAGGTTAGGAGGAAGAGAAAAACAGATGGGTGATGCCTGGAGCAAGCAAAACAATCTTTTTATTGTAAGAGAATAATATTCTTAAAAAAAAAGTGCCGGTGGGGTATGTGAGTGGCTCAGTCAGTTAAGCATCCGACTTGACTCAGATCAAGATCTCATGGTTCATGGGTTCAAGCACTGTATCAGGCCGTGTGCTGACAGCTTGGAGCCTGGAGTTGCTTGGAATTTTGTGTGTCTCCTTTTCTCTGACCTCCCGAAGCTTGTGCTCTGTCTCTCTGTCTCTCAAAAATAAACAACATTAAAAAAAGTGGCGGCAGGGGCACCTGGGTGGCTCAGTTGGTTAAGCAGCCGACTTCAGCCCAGGTCATGATCTCACGGTCTGTGAGTTTGAGCCCCGCATCGGGCTCTGTGCTGACAGCTCAGAGCCTGGAGCCTGCTTCAGATTCTGTATCTCCCTCTCTCTCTGCCCTTCCCTTGCTCACGTTCTGTCTCTATGTCTCTCAAAAATAAAATAAAAACGTTAAAAAAATTAAAAAAAAAAGTGTCGGCAAAACACAGAGGTATTTTAGGACGGTGGAAGAACCTATCTTGTAGGACACTGCAACAGTGTATACATGTCATTATAAGTTCCTCCAAACCCACAGAAAGTACAATACCAAGAGTGAACCCCAATGTAAACTATGAACTTTGGGTGGTAATGGGTGTCCACGTAGGTTCATCAGTTGTAACAAATATATCACTCTGGTGGGGGATGTTGTTAATGGGGGAGATGATTGTCAGGGAGGCTGTGCGTGTAAGGGAGCAAGGGGTATGTGGGGAATCTCTATACCTTCCTTTCAGTTTTCCTTTAAATCTAAAACTTCTCTGAAAAATAGTTTAAAAATGTAAATATAATTTACACGTAGTAAGATTGACTCTCTCAATGCATATTTTGTGAACTTTGGCAATTGCGTAAGCATGCAACCATCACCACAGTCAATGTACAAAATTATGCCACTGTCCTCCCAAACCCCTTGCTCCTCTCTTTGTAGACAACGCCTTCCCCCACTGCAGCACTTGGCAACCCTTGATGTGTTCTCTGTCCCTGTCCTTTAATCTTTTCTTTTTTTAAATTAAATTTTTTTTTAACGTTTTCATTTATTTTTGAGAGAGAGAGAGAGAGAGACAGAGCATGAGCCAGGGAGGGGTAGAGAGGAGACACAGAATCTGAAGCAGGCTCTAGGCTTTGAGCTGTCAGCACAGGCTCAAACTTGTGAACCATGAGATCATGATCTGAGCCAAAATTGACCACTTAACCAACTGCGCCACCGAGGCACCTCAGGCTTCAACCTTTTCTAAAAGGGAAAATGCAAAGATAAACGGAATCATATGATCCATAGTCTTTTCGGTCTGACTTTTTTCACCTAGTGTAAGATGCTTGTTATTGGTCATGCAATTGCATGAATCAATAACTATTTTTTTAAACTGCTGAGTAACATCCTGTAGTATAGACAGATGTTGCCCACAGATTGATTATCCATTCATCCATGAAGGACATTCGAGGTGTTTCCAGTTTTTGGCAATGATGAATAAAGCTCCTATAAACATTGGCTTACAGATTTTTGTAAACCAATTTTATTTCGCTAGAGTAAATATCGAGTGGCACTGCTGCATTCCATGGTAAGTACATAGTAAAATTTAAAAAATAATCATCTCTTGAACATACCAAGTCTGTATTCCTGATTTGCTCTGTGATGTTGGGTCAGAAGTAGGTTCTAGGTCTAATTTTTCACATGGAGCTCTTTGCCTTTGCCTTTCCACAGCAGGTGGTGCCAGGGGCATGAGCATCACATGGTTCCTTAGGGTTTTTAAAGACAAGATTGCTCTGTGAAGCCAGGTAGCAAGCATCTGGAACTTCCGTGGTGATATTTATGCAGAAGAATGACGAGGAAGCAAATTTATCTCTTATAAAGCCACCATAAAAATTTGCATGTTAATTGCAAAACTTCCATTTAAGAAGGATTTTTCTTTCATGTTTAGCATTCATTCTCCTGCAGGGAGTCCTGGAGTAACTTGACGTACCTCAAATACTACCATCTTTCAAAGAGAGTCAGCACACTGTCATGACGACTTCTCCCAGTCATAGATAACTAGCACTGAAGGTCACTAAATAAACACTGGCGTGGGATAACATTATGCAGGCAACATTGTTGAGAGTTAACAATATTTTTTATTATATCATATTGTTCATTCCATCAGTCTGGATCAGATCCATGGGTAGGATGGCCATGAGTTTCTTCTGTTCATGTAGCTACTGAGATTTATTGTTTTGAAACAAAATCTATTTCTCTCTAAAATAAGCAAGGATGTTGGGACAACTAACTCTTTTGAGAAAAGGAGTGTTTTTAATTTTTATAGACATCTTCGGATAATCAGATACCAAATAATACACAGGACTATTGGGTTTATCTGGCAAAAGGGAAATCTGTTACTTATATGAGTAGTTTTGTAAAATTACAGCACTGATTTAACACATATTAAAAACTTTCACTTGGAAAAAAACCCTTCTATTTTGCTTTTAAGAACAGTGATTCAAATCAAATTAATCAAATTAACAAACCACTATGATTTTTCTGCCTTTAAAATAAAGATTTATTTTTTATGTTATTAAAAACATAGTCTACCTTTTAGTTAAGAAGGATACAATTTTGTTCAAATTAAAAATAATTAATCTTTAGGGCATATGTATAATGTGCCACAACATTTCCAATAACCACGGAAGTTTAAAATAATTAAAGTTATCATAATCGCTAAACTAAGCCATCTATTCAAATAAAGATCATCATTCAGTGTTCTTAATTGTGAGCTGGTTCTCAGGGGTCTTAAAATAAACCCACAAGAAGTCTGAGCACAGAGATGAAACATTTCTCTCCCTTCTTCAGTATAGTTATTGCTACTATTAGTTTTTTATTTTATTTTATTATTTATTTTGAGAGAGAAAGAGAATGAGCATAGAAGGGACAGAGAGAGAGGAGAGAGAGAATCCTAAGCAGGCTTAGCACTGTGAGCACAGAGCCTGATGGGGGGATTGAACCCATGATCTGTGAGATCATGACCTGAGCTGAAATCAAGAGTTGGACGCTCAACTGACTGAGCCACCCAGGTGCCTCTGCGGGTATTAGATTTTTACTAACTGACAATGTGTGGGATTTAATTTCTCATAGTCATGCAGAAAAACAACATAGAAGCAAGAGAATTCTTCTAATTGATTTCAAATCTTCAGCAGTTATTTCAAAATATTCATCTGATGAAATAAAATGCTTTATATCATGACCTTTTACTTAGGAGTGGCAGCTTCTTAAGTCTGAGTCCTTGGCTGATATCCAAAGTCAAACGGTAGGGCTGTATGAGAGACAATTAGTCATTAATCAGACCTCATCTCAGTGCCGGGAAAGTCAACTCACCAGGCGCATCTCTCAGTACCATTATTAAGTTACTAAAACTCGACTTGCTTTTTTGGATTAGTAAAGTGATACATTGTTGATTCTGGAAGTTGGTAACTTAAGATGGCTTCTCCGCATAGCATTCAGCAAACCATAAGATGGTTTTTTGATAATTTCAAGTTTCATCAAAATATAGATTATTATCCTGTGTAAGTCCCCTGTAATCTTAGCAGAGTCTGCAGAAACCGTGGCTGCAGGGGCTGGTTTCTCAGAAATGCGGGGCACTCAGGATCACCTAACAGAGGACTGAGTTCTTGATGAGTCTGCGAGGGAACAAGCAGTTTACAATTTCGCTTTTAAAAAAGAAAACAAACAAGGATGTAGTTTTGAAATGCAAACATGTTTTCTTACTTAGACATTGCATGATTTCATGTTCTGTAAGAGACATCTATAAGAGCCCAGGGAATTATTGTATTTCTTGGGGATGCAGAAAAAGATAAGTTTCCCTGACCACTGTGTGCCTGACCAGGATAGACCTTTGAGGGGGAGGGTGCCCGGCTGCAGGGAGAGCCTGTTTCTGTTACTTAGTTCGAAGTCCCAGGATCGAGGTATGCCTTTGAGTGACTTATCATTTCTTTTTCAAATATTTCTGTGAAACACACACTCAGACATACGATTTGTAGAGTGGCTTCTTCAGGAGACTGTGACCATCTTTCCTGGCCGGAACACCAAATGGCCTGGAAGTGTGGTAGCAGCCAGCAGCAACAGCATCTACTGAAATTTGTTAGAAATGCAAATTATCAGGTCCCGCCCAGATTTATTCAACCCCAAACTTTGGGGATGGGGCCAGCAATCTGTGTTTTAAGGGGTCTTGAGGATTCTTAGACATACTCAAGGATGAAAGTTACCGACCTTGATAATGTTACTTTACAGAGGAGCAAATTTAAATTAGAGTCTTTTTCCCCCCCAAGCTTGGAAGGCTGATCTTGGAAGGCTTTGGGCGCATGGTAAGAAGGCAGAAGTGGTAGGGAATAACACCCTCAAGGCAGCCCTTGTTCAGGATCTCCCAGGAATTGGCACTTAAATACTCTAGCTTTTGCCTTTTTTTCTTATTAAAAATTTTAAAAAATGTTTTATTTATTTTTGAGAGAGGGGGAGACAGAGCACAACCAGGGGAGGGCAGAGAGAGGGAGAGACACAGAATCTGAAGCAGGCTCCAGGCTCTGAGCTCTCAGTACAGGGTCCGACAAGGGACTTGATGTTGTGAACCACTAGATCATGGCCTGAGCTGAAGTTGGATGCTCAACTGACTGAGCCACCCAGGCACCTCTATCTCTTGTCTTTTGGGTGGGATAATTCCAAGAGTGGGTTTTGCATAGCTGCCTCTCTGGGACTGAGCTCCAGTTATCAACCTTGATAACCAGCTTTGCAGGCTGTTTCTCCTTCCCTGTATCACTCCCTTTTTCTCTGTACGGGTTCTCTGTAACCCCAAATAAACTGCTTTCAAATTTATGCCTCAGGAGGCTTCTAGGAGATTCCAAACTAAGACACTCACACATTGTAAGTGCTCAATAAAAATGAATGAGAGAGTTGAATTTTCCCTTCATTCCAATCTTGGTTAAGAGGCCATCATTCGATTTGTGATATCCCTGAACAGATGCAGAAATATACCGAAGAATGTAGGGGCCAAGTTTAAGAACATAGGACCAGAGCCAACTTCTTCTGATAGAGTCTGGCTTCACCTCTTACTGGCTGTGTGACATCAGACTCATCTCTTAACCTCTCTGAGTCAGTTTCTTTGTCTGTAAAACAAGCATAATTACTGCACATACCTCAGAGGGTTGTCAGGAGGATTTAATGAGTTCAATATGCAACAAGTGGTTAGAACAGTGTCTGGCACATGGTAAGCATTTAACAAATGTTATCTATTATTTTAATATTGTTGTTGTTTTCTTAATTTGTTGTCTTTTCTTGACAAGTGATTTCAGCACTATTTCAGTTTTATTAATTCCTTTTCTCCCAAGAAATTCCCCAATGTTCCTCTGTGGTTTTCCAACCTGTTTATCATGCTTGTTTTTCTGTTGAGGCATGAGGCTTCATACAACATGAAACACGAGTACTATGTAATTACTGATCCTACATTTAATAGTAAACATTTGGCAATGAAGAGCTTTACTCAGAATTATCCTACTGGGTCTTCTCAA
Organism: Paguma larvata; assembly: GCA_030068075.1. Lineage (NCBI taxonomy): Eukaryota > Metazoa > Chordata > Mammalia > Carnivora > Viverridae > Paguma > Paguma larvata. The sequence continues at coordinate 3,859,144 of CM057844.1, read as the reverse complement.
CAACCTTAGTAGAGTTAAGTAATGTTAATGTAAGTAATGTTAATTTTTCTGAATTTTATCGTGGGAAAGATTAAGGCTTGAAGAGGTAAAGCCACTTTTCTAGTGCTAAAGAGCTATTAAATGACAGAGAAGGGATTCAAACTCTTGACTGTACACCCTCCCCCACCCCCCAGCCCTAACACTACACACACAGGATTACTTTTTGCTACCTCTGAGATGAATGGTTCTCTCACTTCCTTAGGCATCAAATTCCAGGGATGAATGGCTAAAATACAGAATTACCAGCCCAACATCTAGCATGTCTTAAGGCAGGAGATCTGGGGGCATTTCTAACAAGTTCCCAGTGATGCTGATGGTGTTGCCCAGGGAACCAGACTTGAAGAAGCACTACTATATATTGTAGCCCTATTAGAACATTTGAGTAAAATAAATGAGATAAACATCACTTGGGACTACAACCTCACTCCCTTGATATGCTTGGCATGTGTGATGCATATACTTCCTTTGGTAGTCTTTATTTATTTTTGGCCATGTTTTTTTAATGATATACAATGGAGATTTCTCTCTTTCTTACATGAAAGAGACCCAGAAGCAGGACATGCAGAGTTGGTATGTGCCCTCAGGGACTAGCCAGGGACTAGGTTTCTTTACACAGAATCTTGTTGCCACTTGTGCAGTATCTTGTTACTCCACCATCTTCAGGATGTAGCTTTGACTGCATGGCGTTATACCACTGCTGGGGCACCAAACATCACATCTGCAATCCAATCGACAGAAAGGAGTAAAACCTGAAGGGTACACTTCTTACCTTAAACTTTTGAAACATTAATTTTTATGGTTAAAAAAAGTCACATAACATAAAGCTATCTTTACCATTTTCACATGTACAGTTCAGTGAGGTTACATATAGTCACATTGTTGTGCAATGGATCTCAAGAATTTTTCTATCTTCTTCTTTGTCAAACTTAAAAAAATAACAAACAAAAAAGTACAATGACACTGTGGTAATAAGATTTGAATGTTCACAGTTTTCCTGTGACAACTTTTTCAGTTGTCAACTTCTGGTTTCTCTGTCCTTATTGGCTGGCTCTAAGTAAAACTTTTGGATGCCCAGCAAATGGCATTTTCGAAATGCTGGGTCATTATGGTAATGGAAAAAAAATAATGTAGGGGGAAAGTCATTTCTCAAAGCTCCTCTTACTTAGATATCTGTGTATTTCTTGGATCATTCAAATCTCCAAATAAATTTTAAAAATTCTATAGCATTGGTCTCTTGGGCCAAAAACAATGACATTAATTTTTTTTTTTACTTGTGGAAACTTTATCAATACACTGTATATAAAACCATCCACCATACAAATGTTGCAGAGGCAATATTGCTGAGGGTGAAGTGGGGGGCAGGGAAGGAAGGAGGTCTAGAACCCCATCATTTATCCTCTGCCCTAAGAGAAGACCATATGGTGTAGAGCAGTTAAATCACTTCCATGCAAGAGCAATAAAATGTCCTAATCCTTGAGGCCCTTAAATATTTATATGATATCACTTACAAGAGTTAATTTGAAAAATTTTAATCATTCCCCAATTCACATACGCCTTGCCTTATTTTTGAGTACTAATGGTTATCCTAGGACTCTCCATAAATAAGACAGTGTAATGTTATAGATTAAACACTGGTTGGGTGTGAAGAGACTTTTCAGCTAACCCTGGTTCTTCCAAAAGCTGGCTTTGTTACTTGGGGAAGTCAGTTAATCTCCCTTTTGTAGAAAAAGGGACTGAACTAACCTATCTCTGTCTGCTTTTTTTTTTTCTTCTTCTTTTTGTCCTTTTAAGCTCTAACCTTTTCTAGTTCTTCATGCCTGGAAATAATGACCTTACTACTGATGGAAAGATTATCTTGGGAAATGTTGGCCCAAACTAAGCCCTTTCTCCAAACATCTGGTCTAATTTCCTTCTGCTGGGCAAACAGACACCCTGGCCAAGTTCCAGTGCAGGTAATTACATTCTGCCCACCACAATTTTCCTTGCATTGTCAATTGGCCACGGTATTCTTCTGTATTTCTCCTCAGTAACTTGTCTCTTGATATAGCTGTCTGCTGTTTCATGAAGCAGTATTCAAGCTGTGGCTTCATTTGGGGAATCTTGTGTTTAAGGAAATGTAACTCTGTCCCTACCATGGGCCACAGACATTTCAGTATTACTAGGTGTTCCGAAGGGTGTGGTTCAAAAATATATGGCAGCTGTCTTGTTGGTCTACTTTTGGTAGTGACATCCTTGAGCACCTGGAAAGTACCTGGATGATAATGGCTATAATTGATCTAAAAAGTTTCTAATAAAAAATCACTCTAATACTTATAGCTAATACTAATATGGATAGTAATAGAAATAATAACAATAGTAATAGGTACCCTTTTAGATGATTCCCATGTATCCACTCATTTACTGTTGTTTTTCTCATCTTGAAGATGAGGAAACTGAGGCATGGAAGGGCTACATCTCTTGCCTACAATTCGTGTGGTTCTTTCAAGCATTTCAAGAGTGATTGGACAGGTCATTTATGCTGCATCCATGAAATGAGCCATTAAAAACAATGAGGTTGAGCCATTAAAAACAATAGTATGATAAACCCTCCAAGATATATAATTAAATGAGAAGAATAAGATGTAGAATAGTGTGGATGTTATACTTTTTTCAAAATTATTTTTAATTTTTATTTATTATAATTTTTATTTTTAAAATCATGTGAAAGGCTATGTATATTTTGGTGCTTTATGTATTTCTTTTCCTGGTTTGCAAGGAAACCCAAGGCAATGTTAGCAGTGGCTACCTTTGGGATGAAAGTGGATTTTATTTAAAATTATTGTTACCTTCTGTAATGTTTGAATTTTCTCACCATATGTACACAGTATGTTACTTAAATTTTTTAAAATTGTCAACAAGGGCTGTCTACATGGTGAGATTACAAGATTTATCTACATGGTAAATAATCTTTGCTTCCTTTTCCTTATGTCCTTATTTCAGAAACATAATAAGTGTTATTTATTTTTTAGGAGGTTTCTACTAATAAAGGGTAAGTTGGCCTAAAATCTTCCTGAGAATGTCCAGGCTAAGAGTCAGAGTGCTTCATTCTTTTGGGCTTTGGGGCTGGCTGGAGGTGGTGGGGGTGAATCTGGGCTGGGTGGGGGTAACGGCGATAGATGTCTGAGGCCCTTCGAGTCCTAATCAGGCAAGGACATGGGTCAGACATTGGTCTTTTCAGCCCGTCTCATGAAAACAGAAGCCTCAAAATTTCAATTTCTTTTTCTCTTCCTTGGGGTTTCTAATACATTTTTCTTTTAAGAAAATATGTGGAGATCTTTAAGCCAAGTCCACAATTTAAAGAAGAAATCTGAGTGCTGTGAGCGCTGTCTTAACGTGGGCCCCCTCCATTTATGTACCCTGGTGGGTCGTGTTTAGTACTAGGGCATCGGGACCAGGTCCCTGGACTTGTTTGTTCTTCTACAACCTCACGCCTTTGGTCTAGAACTATCTCTGATTCTGCTACTGACGTGTCAGGGAAGCAAAAGGCCCCGGAAAACAACCCCTTTTCTTCATGGGAATTGCCAGTTGTAAATGTGAGTACACACACGGCAGTTGGTTATCTCGTTGGGGGTTAAGTTACCCCATTCAGCGTAGGCCTGTGCAGACAATGGGTGGGGGCCAGTGACACAGGAGTAATCCTTTTACCTGCCCTATCTAAAGTGACACTGGAATGAAGGGGCACTTTCAGAGGGTATCGGTTTCCTAGGTAAGCCCTGCAAACAAGCCCACAGATCTTCAGCTTTGTAATTGTGCTTCCACTCCAGGCCTAGGGAAGCCAGCCCCACTTGTCACTCCCAAAAGCAGATGAAAGACTCGCCGTGAGTCTGCTGGAATTCCATTGTCGCCGTGTTTACTCAGGGTCGCCCAGCGCCTCCACCCCTATATGGCCTGCAAGGGGACTGGTTTTCATGCCAAGCACCACATCCTGAAAGCATAAACAGTGATTAAAACGTACTATAAAAAGTGCTGGAAAGGCAGACAGGGCTTTCTGTCTATCTCGGTGAATCAGTTTATCTCCCACATGCCAACACCTTAGGGTCACCCAATACTCCGTCTTGTCATTTTTCTTTCAAAGAAGCCACACCTTCCATTTTTCACTGCAAGGAGCCATGGTGACAGATGCTTAAGAATTCTATTTTCTTTTTAGAGGAACTTAAATTACAGCAGCTCTTCACTGAGCAAGATGGTGAACAGGTGGGGCCAGAGCAGGAAAGGTGTGTTCAAATTCTGCTGTGTCCTCAGCTGTAAAAGCAAGGACTGTTGAGGCCAATCGCAGGCTGAAATCGGTCCCGGAAATAAGACATGCCAAAGCCTCTCTGCTGGGAGAACTTTAGCTCTACTGTTGAGCCTGGTTTCTCATTTTTACCAGTGCTTTCAAGTCAATGGAAACTTCCATGAATCTAGGTGGTTCGTTTGCATTTAAACAATACCTGTTTACTGACCACTTATAATCTTAGAGGTTAGGACTCTGGAACAGACAGGAAGACATGCCTATGGGTCTGTAGGCCATAGGAGATCCCACTAATGGGATTTTCCATCCTTGTCTCAAGTCGAATGAGCTTGATTATGTCAGTATCCTGTTATCCAAACCACTTAGCAGAATTCTGGTCTCCTCATTTCCATCCAATCTGCATGATCCCCTTCTCCCTCTGTTCTCTGTTCTGTTCATCACATATGAAACGCACGTGTGCATCTTGCCTGGGCCCATGTGGTCCCCTTTTTCTGAAATGCCTCTTTCTAGCTCAGATGCCATCTTGTCCACATAGCCTTACCCCAGCCATTCAGGAAGCATGAATTGCCTCTCCTGTTAGAGGAGATTATTATCAGTGATACTATTTGTTTGTGTGCTTATCTCCCCAAAATGTTTCTTGTGGATTTCAGGGAAACACATTTTGCTCACCTCCATGTCTTTAATTCCTAGTAGTGTCCTGGGCAATCAAGATGTATTTGTTGAAGTCAGACACACAATATTTCTCATACAACGAAGTAGGAAGAGAATAAAATAAAATATTCAGTGCTAGGACACCTTGGAACAAACAATGAATGTACAGTGGGTTATTTGCAGGCATTCCCTATGGTTGTTGCTAGATGGGGGGGCCTCATCCACTAGCAGGCAAATCCGGGGAAGCTCCTTTTGAGCTTTCCTTGTTAGTACTGGTATCAGTTTCCTTTTTTTCTTGAAAATGGAGATAGATAATTTTATAATTTTTTCTGATTAAAAATATATACGTGCTCATTATTAAAAATTCAAATGACCAAGAAGAGTATAAGATAAACCCAAAAAGTAAAAATTACTCTGAATCCCATCACACAGACATAACACAGTTATCATTTTGGTAAAAATCTTTTTAGATAGCTCTCTATGCATATGCATGCACATGTAAAAACATGCTCGGTTTTGGGGTGCCTGGGTGACTCAATCAGGTGATGATCAACTCTTGATTTTGGCTCAGGTCATGATCTAGAGGTTACTGAGATGCTGTGCTGATAGCAAGGAGCCTGCTTGGGATTCTCTCTTCCTCTCTCTTTCTGCTGGTCTTCCACACACTTTCTCTTTCTTAAATAAACTTAAAAGAAAATGCTCAGTTTCATGTACTTATTTTCAAAACCTATTAAACTTTACATAAGTGAGTCTAACTATATCTGCGGTTATGTAACATTTTTTGTCTCTCAATGCTGTAGATATTTTCACATGAATTCATACTACTTGACATCATCTAATTCTGCATAGTATGCGACTGAATGGATGTCTCATAATGTTTTCCAAATGTCTGCTGGTGGACGTAGGGGCTACGTCCACATTTTCACTACTTTCAGTTTCTGCCATGATAGACTTCCTTATTCAGTGGCATCCCAGGTCATGTGGGGTTTCAGGAAAGGTAATGTGTATGGTAAACTTTTCAGGGAGTCAAAATCACCACCATGAATTAGATTGGTGCCTTAGTGGAGAAAAAAGTAGCCTCTGCAATTAGCCAGCACTCAATTTGTTCTGCTGCATCTCATCAGATAGTAATGTCCTCAAATAAGCACTTGGTGAAATAACTGACTTGAATTTGGTTTGGGGCCATGTGTCGTGCGTGTATGTGGGAGGAACTGTTAAACATTGGACCTCAGTCCCTCAGGACAATGAAGTGTTCTTACCCATTTGAGGTCTTTCGAGGAGAGATGAGGACAGTGGGAGAAAGAGCAGGTCCTGCCTCCCTCCTGGTGCATGCCCTCTGTGTGGAGGGGCTGGGGAAAGAATCGCCAGGAATTCAAGACTCTCCTTTCCTTTTCCTCTCTTCCTTTTACAGAGACCATAGAGTCCCTTTTGCAAATGTTAAATGTGAATCTTGTGTCTTGTTACATAAATTTCCAGAAGCAGTCCCCTGGATCAAAGTGTGCCAGGTCAAAAGTTTACCAGTGTATCACCCTAATAAAAATGCATACAAGTGCATATTTCCCCCAAAATGAATGTGCTTGTTCCAGTCCACCTTTGCCATTCTGGCAGGCTCAGATGTATCATTTTTATTTTTCTTTGATTGTTTTTGGGTATCTGCTTAATTGTCTTCCTAAGCTCCCTCGACTATTTGTAGTTACTTGCGAGCGGTCCAATCATTTTCTTTGAGCACATTCTCTGTTGTACCCCCTTTTTCTGAGCAATTTAAAGACCTCCGCACATGGGGAAAACTAACTGTTAGATGCCAATATTTGTCTCATTTTGTAGTTTATCTTGATTTATAGTGTTGTTATCTCATATAAAAGTTTTTTGTTTTTATGTAGAAAACAATATAGTTTTCTCCCTGTAGATCCTAACTCCTTTTCTGTTAAGACTATCAGATTTTAGTTGAAGTGTTTTTCCACTTTTGGAATTAGGATGAGGGAGTTGGTTTGTCAAGTATTTTTTTGCCTAATTTATCTACTATTTTGTACTAAAATTGTACTGACAATTCTGTTTTAAAATATAGAAGTGAGCAGATTCTCAAATTCTGCAGATTGTCAAATTCTGCAGAATACACTTTCAGTTCAGATGCACCTTGTTTTAGTGAGACTGTCAGACAGAAAACACAAAGGAGAGGGTAAGGAATTAAAACTGAAGTACTCTTCTTTTTTAAGAGGAATGTTTCCTTCCAGCAACGTTTTCTTTTAATATCAAGTTAATTTACTTAGATAAATTATGAGGCAGCACTTTGTAAATTCTAGAGTCTTAATCAAATGTGTATTTTTGATGTTATTGGTATTCTTAATGGCATAAGAGAACTGAAATAGTAACTCCATGGAAAAGTACGATTTTTTTGGACCATAATTTCAGCCACATAGCATTGTTCAGAAGCAAGTCTGCCATAGTCTTACAGAAAGCAACACTCAGTGCTGGAATCAGAGCTACGGTTTACTCTCTTTAGACTCTTCCCCAGGACCCAGAGTTCAGAGACAATTTCCAAAGTCCCTTCTCCCGAGAAATACAAGCTTCAGAGGGACGTAAAACATTTCCTTCTCCAGGCTCTCGGTCCAACCCTGAACCTCACCTTTCAACACACCTTGTCTATTCTCTATAGAATGAGAAGAAAGAAATTGTGCAGGAGATAGTTCAAACTGTCCAGATAACTCAAGTTTTTATAAAAAGCCGAGTCCAGGAAGCTCCTTTGCAGTTCATCGTTTTTGTGTGGATGTTAGAAGGCGGGCTACACAGCACACGGGGAGCAGTCCACCCCGGCTGCCCAGGTAGTGCAATCCAGCCGGGTTTGCGTGGAGGAGCCGCCTGTCCCGGGCCCCTGGGGGAGGCGGGTGGACGCCTGGCTGCAGGTGAAGTCCTTGGCCACACAGACTTCTTCCAGAAGGGCGTGAAAAGCGGCTGTGGCGATGCTGCCCTGGCCCTGCTCTGCGAGGTCGCCAGGAGCCGCCGCCCCAGGGAGGGATCCCTGCGTCCTCTGGGGGCTGGGGGTCACTTCCCCTCTCTTCCTGCCTCCCTCCACTCTCTGCTCGGCCCTCCCAAATCCTATCACAGCAAAAGCATCCAGGCCGGAGGTCCGAAGGGAGGAGAAAAATAAAAATCACGCGAGCTCATGCCACCCAAGCCCTGTGGACCTGGGAGTTTTCCGTTCTCTCGCCAACGGCAGGTTCCAACAGCGGAGGACATGTGTTCGGATATTTCCTGTTGAAGCTCCAGGTAGAGAGAGGAAAAGAGAAGTTGCCTGGAAAAGGGAAATGGGGCTGGTTGAATTAAAAAAAAAAAATGTGGTCTTCGTCTGACCCAAAGGCTGTGAATGTTTTCGGGAGATTCAAATCTCTGCTTGGTTTACGCCGCTCTGAAATAGGATCCGAATTCCCTGCTGCGCTGCTGGGTATCTTGCGGTTAACACGGACACTGCAGCCCTCGCGTCCGTCCCCGCACCCCTCACCCCTCCCCTGCGGCCTCCCACCCCGGCCCCCCTTTCTGCGGCTACCAGCCCATCGGTGATCCGGCTCCTAGGTGTAGGTGGCTGTGCCCCCACCCCTTCCTCGTTGGCCACCATAGCAGGGGGGCCGAGCCCACCCCACGCTTAGGCTCTGCACTGGGCGCCCCCGGCACCCTGCCCTGGCCTGCATTGCCCCCTGCTTGGTATATTGCTAGTCTGACAGGTAGTGCCTCCATCTCTGTTTTTATTCCGGCAATCCATCCTTCCACGCTCTTGTCAGGGGAAGCTTCCAGAATCAGAGCTCTGATTGCATCATTCCTGCGCTCAATATACTCATTTGCTTTACTAATTCTACCTATACTGTCTCTGGCCTGGCACTGAAAGCCTCACTCGGGACCTGAACGTACTTACCTTTGCCCGCAGCACCCCTGGCCACATCCCCTTACTCCTCTCCAGGGAAACTCCCAGATCCGGGAATGCCGCTCGGTTTCTGCAGGCGACTCCTGGCCTTATTTCTTCTTTCTTTCCTTCCTTTTCTTTTCTTTTTTCTTTTCCTTTATTTTCTTTTTCTTTCTTTCTTTCTCTTTCTTTCTTTCTTTCTTTCTTTCTTTCTTTCTTTCTTTCTTTCTTTCTTTCTTTCTCTTTCTTTCTTTCCTTCCTTTTTTCCTTCTTCCTTTCCTTTTGTTTTTTCTTTCTTTCTTTTTCTTTTCTTTTCTTTTCTTTTCTTTTCTTTCTTTCTTTCTTTCTTTCTTTCTTTCTTTCTTTCTTTCTCTTTCTTTCTTTCTTTCTTTCTTTCTTTCTTTCTTTCTTTCTTTCTTTCCTTCTTCCTTCCTTCCTTCTTTCCTTCCTTCCTTCCTTCCTGTTTATTTATTTATTTTTGAGAGAGAGAGATAGAGAACGAGTGGGGGAGGGGCAAAGAAGGAGAGAGACAGAATGCCAAGCAGACTCTGGGGCAATATGAGCAGGGAGCTGGAGACGGATGCTGAAACCATCTCACTATCCACCAGATGATGACCTGAGCCCAAACCAAGAATCCTATGCTTTACAGATGCAGCCACCCAAGCCCCCTCCTGGCCTTATTTCTGCACGTGGGCCACGCCCCATCGGCTGCCTCAATTCGAAGCCCGGCTTGCCCATGCAGAAGAGATGTCACCCTCTCTTTGATGCCAGCTCCTATTTTCCAGGCAGATAGAATCTCTTCCTGTATGGCATTCACCTTTTTATAATGATCAAACTATTTTTTGTTGTTGTAAAAATAAATTTTAGAAAAAATCTAAATATAATACATTTGTTTAGCAATAATTTAAAGAATACCAAGAAATGAAACTTTTCCATGCCCTCTACTCTCTACTGTCTTTCATTCTTAGGGATAACTGCCACCAAAAGTTTAGTGTATATATTTTTTGACTTTTTTTTATGCATAGAAACCCAGATGTAATCAGGTTTATTTTAAACATTGAGTCATGCTGTAATATTCTCCTGCCACTTCCTTTTCTCACTTTATATATCAAGAATATGTCATGAATTTATTTTTGTATATATATTTGAAGAAATATTTCTATAGGATAGTTCTAGAGGCGGGATTCCTGGATCAAGAGTATTTATAATAATTTGTCTATAAATGTCATCACACTTAGGAGGCTCTAAAGTTGGCAGCATGAATTGCCCCTTCTTTAGCTGTGTTGCTAAAGTCTTCAGAGTGCTGTCTGTACATGGTTTGATATGGAATGGGATGTGTAGTGGAGGGAGAATATATTAGATAAAAATATCACATTTCACATTTTCTCATCCAACCTAGGATAGAGAGAGAAGTTGGAAAAATACTTAAATACTTATGTCAATAGGACAGGGTTGTTTTGCAGAAAGTGACCTGAGTTTTGCAGTCAGAATTGCACATTAGAAACACTGGAAGAATGTTAAAATATCCCAATGCCCAGACTATACCTTGGATCATTTAAATCAGGATCTCTGGGGGACAAGCTCAAGCAATAGCACTTCAAAAACCTCCCCAGGTTCTTTCACTGTCTCTGTAAGATCAAGAGCCACAGTTGCCCCAGTGTTCTGATGAGCCATGAGGCATCTTGAATGTCGTGGTTGCATTTTTCCCCTTCTGGAACATGAAAATGTTCCGTCTATATCGCAAGTTTTTGACATGGCAAAATGAGACAGCAGATGTGAAGATGATTATCAAAAGATAAGAGCATTGATGATAAAAATATAAGCCATCATGATCATTTTTCAGCTCAACCAGTCACAGAAACACCAAATATTTAGAAAATATTTGAGAAGATCTAAAATTCACATAGTGAGAAAACAGGACTGCTGAAGGAAAAAGCAATAGCTTCAGCAGGTTGGGCTGCTCCTAAGGCTGGCAGCAACTGGAGTTCAGATAGCCAGCATACAGATTAAGAACGGCACTCTCCTCAACTTCACAGGGATGGAGAATTGTGAAGGTAAACAAGGCAATGTCACAGAAAAAGGCAACATAAATATTTACCATCAGTACTGATAGAACAAATTGCTTCTTTTGTGGATTCTGTTTTGGTCATGTAACCATTTGAAAATTAGTCAATGGTCAAAAAGCCAGAAGGCCCAGGCTGTCCCTTTTCTTGGATTCTTTCTTTCAAACTCAAGGTTAAGGAGAGGATGAATAGGGGACAGAAGAGAAGGTCTTCCAAGTTAAGATCTAAATTTGATGATTGCATCTTCCTTAATGTACCCTGAAATAAACTAAGTGTGCCAGTTCCTGAGACCTGACACCCACATTGGTTTGTAGCCCCTGCCTGCCCTTCCATCTCAAAATATCCCCATGTGTCAAGCAGACTAAAGACTGAGAAGTCCTGCAGTCAGAGAAATTTGTTAAACTTGGTTGGATCTGCATTTCCAAACTTAACCATGGAACTGGCTATGAACATCCCCTGGGTCACCATGCAATCCTCTGGAATAAAGGGACCGTAAGAACTGGCCCTTGTCACTCAGAGACCCAGAAGAACTCAAGAATGTTCAATCCAGACTTAATCTTATCTTCCATACCTTTCAATTCTATTACTTTTTAGATGAGGGAACAGAGACCCAGAGGTGTCAAGAGCTGGGAATGGATCCCATTGCGCTCTTGCAACACCACATGTCCACAACGGGAGCTTTGGACCTCTCAGTACACAAGTAGATGGCAAGTGAATATATTCAACTGTGCAGTTTGACTCGCGAGGACCTCATATTACCTACTTGAGAAGAAGTGACTTGAAATATCAATATGCAATGCAAAGAGAATAAATTAAATGCTAAATAGAGTGGGATAGACTATGAGCCACAGGTGCTACTGGTAAGCTAGCTCTCTGGGAAATAAAACCCCTCATTTGTAGTGTTTGTCAATTTCTATGGTATAAATACTTACAGCACAGCTGAGGTCAAGCTAGGAACACAATGTCATTGAATATGGAAGGGATGTTGGTTACCATCAGAGCAGATGCTAGAGGACAGGGACAGGTTGGTGATGATTGGAATTCTCCAGAAAGGGTTTTTGAAGGGGACTGAGCTCAAGCTGGAAAATACTAAGAGGATAAGCAGCAGGAAAACTAGAGCTGGCAGAAGCCAGAGCCTTGTTTCTTTTCTTTTTTCCACTTTTATTGAGATATAATTGCCAAATGACATTGTATACATTTGTGTGTGTACATATTTGAGGTGTTAGATGTATAAATGCTAATAATTACCACAAAAATTTAGTTAACCGCTATCACTTCTCACAGTTACAATTACTTTCTCTTATGACGAGAAATTTGAAGATTTACTCTCTCACCAACTTCCAAATATATGATGCAATATTGTTATCTAGAGTCATCATGTTGTATATTATATCTCTAGAACTTATTTATCTTATAACTGAAAGTTTATGCCACTTGACCCCCTTAACCCAATGTCATCCCTACCCGCTATGTCTGGCAAACACAAATCTGATGTCTATTTCTATGAGCTCAGGTATTTTAGATTCCACATATAAAGAGATCATTTAGTGTTTGTCTTTCTGTGTTTGACTTATTTCACTTAGCATAAAACCCTCAAGAGTTCATCCATGTTGTTGCAAATGGCAATATTTCCATCTTTTTTCGTGGATAAACAATTTCCCACTGTGTGTGTGTGTGTGTGTGTGTGTGTGCGTGCGCGCGTGTGTGTAGTTACATTTACTTATTCACATTATATATACATTTTCTTTATCCATTCAATCTGTAAATGGACACAGGTTGTTTCCTGTAAACAATTGTAAATAATGCTGCAAAGAATATGGGAGTGCACATGTCTCTTCAAGATAATGATTTTGTTTTCTTCAGAAATATACACCCAGAATTGGGATTGCTGGATCATATGGTACTTATATTTGCAATTTTTTGAAGAACTTCCATACTGTTTTTCACAGTGTCTGTGCCATTTTCATCCCTACCAGAAAACAGTCTTTGAAAAACTTTATATTCCACATTTGAAAAGAAAGAGTTAACTTAACACCCCTGAGGTAAAATTTACTTAATTCTAGAACTTTAAAAAAATTTAGGTTTGGGTGAATTTAAGCCCTATGTTGGGTGTGCAGCCTACTTTAAAAATAAGTCTTATTATTTAGGGGCATTTTGCTGGCTCAGTCTGTGGAGCATGAGACCCTTGATCTAGGGGTTGTGAGTTCAAGTCCCATGTCGGGTGTAGAGATTGCTTAAGAATAAAATCTTTAAAAATGAAAACAAAAATTTAGATTTAGACTTGTTTTTCTAATTTTTCTTCTAAACTTTATTTTCAGAATAGTTTTAAATTTACAGAGAAGTTGCAAATACACTACAGAGTGTTCTTGCATACCCTGTACCCAGCTTCCCCTGTTGCTAACATCTTACATTACTATGGTACATTTGTCAGAACTAATGAACCAACACCGATGCTTCTTTTTTTTTTTTTGAGAGAGAGAGAGAGAGTGGAGGAGAAGAGAAGAAGGAGAGACAATCTTAAGTAGGTTCCATGCTCAGCATGGAGCCTGATATGGGGCTTGATCTCACAACCCTGGGATCAGGACCTGGACCGAAATCAAGAGTTGAACGTCAGCTGACTGAGTCACTCAGGTGCCCCAATACATTATTTTTATTTTTAACTAAAGTCTGTTCTTTATTTGTATTGTATTAGTTTTTTCTCTATTGTCCTTTTTCTGCTCCAAGCTCTCATCTAGATGCCACATTACCTTAGTTGTCTTGTCTCCTCAGACTTCTCTTGTCTGTGATAGTTTTCAAACTTTCCTTGTTTTTTAATGACCTGACAATTTTTAGGAGTGATGAACAAATATTTCATAGAATGCCCTTAATTTCTGTTTGTCCCATGATTAAGTTGGGTCTATGGATTTCAGGGAGAAAGAATGGGGAGACAAAGTACTATTTTCATCACATGATATCAAGACTACATGCCATCAATATTGCTTAGTGCTGAGGAAGCTGCCCTTGATTCCCTGGTCCTGGTGGTATTTGCCATCTCCTTCCACTATGAGTTACTTTCCTGCCTTTCCACACCACACTCTTGAGAAGAGTTCCTGCATTAAAAACTTGTTTTCTTACTCTGAATTTCTACTATACCTCCCTTACCAGGTTTTTCTAGATTTTCCCCATTTTAGTTAGTCCTGGATGCACCATAAGTAATCTTAAAACCTCATAGTACTTCTGTCACATGCATATTGCCAACTTCTTAGTGGTTTTGTCCCATTAAATGCAAATTATTTGAAGATCTTGAGCACTCCAAAGTGTCATTACTTTGTTAAACACTGTCTGCTCCTCCCAGACTTCCTCCCTGCTTCCTTCCCAGGCTCATCTCTGTCTTTAGTTGTCCTCAACTCTCACGAGAGCCTCTGTCTTAGTTTGGGTTTTCCCAGAAGCAAACCCTGAGACAAAGATTTGAATGTTTATTTGTAGGTGGTATCAAGGAGGGAAGTGGGGAATGAGATAGGACAGGAAGGCAGCAGTATAGGAGTGTTAATGAGCAGGTGACCATGATGGGCACCACTGTGAACTATTTGCAAGACTGTGTAGAACATACCTTATTTGTATTGAACTGAAGGGGCAAGGAGGGTGGGGGTATTTATCTTCCAACTCCTGTCTGTTATCAAGTGAGGATACTCGAGGGGGTATTTGGTCTCTGGAACTTCCAGTCTACCTTACAGTTCTGGTGGCCAGGAAAGCCCTAGATAAAGAACAGATCATAGATGTCAGTTACCAAATTAAGAGCTCATTATTAAAAGAATTAAATTCATATCTAGAAAAATATCTTCCAGAGGGATGTCCTGGATGATGTGATGATGATGATGATGATGATGATGATTATGATGGTGATGATGATGATGGAGTAGTGACAACACCCGTAGAAATACAGGAAATATTTTTTATAATTTATAAAGTTTTAATATATGTATGTCATTTAAAAAATAATTTGAGCTTTACAAGAACCTCAGAAACTTCATAAGTGTTCTTTGTGCCATCAGGACACAAAGAGTTAGCTAATGAGTGGTAGAGTCAGAATTGGTCACTAATTCTCCTGAGTCTAAGATCAGTATTTTCTAAAGTCAGATCATTAAAATTTTCCTATTCACTTTGGGGTCAATGTCTGGGGAATCAGTTTGCAGCTCAAATATTCTTACCCTATTCCTGGTAATAGAGCCAAACCAAGAGCAGGAGTGCCAACTATAAGATAAATCCAGTTGTTTCCTTCCTAGGTGGTTTTGAGAAGTTCTGCAAAATGAGAAAATGGAATATAGACTATTCCAGAAGAGTCATATGTTCTATCTTATTAATTTAGTCTCATATGTTTCCAAAATCAGCTCCAATGGTAAGACAAGCAAGAAAAGTGTATACTTTAACCTAGATATTGGTAGAATTATAAATATAGCTGTGTAAATATTAAGATTTATAAAATAATAAACAAGAGTCATGAACATTCTGGAGGCTCTATCTTAAACCTCTGACATTGATTTTTTTAATGAAACATGAAATATTAAAAAAAAGACATTGCATTTTATTCCAATGTGGCGGCTGATGGTTTTTGTCTACCCAAAGTTTTTTTTACCAGAAAGGGTTAACAGTCCTGGGGGCACAGGTGAAGAGATCCTACTGGACTGAAAGGGGAAGTTGGGGTGAGTGGCGGGAGAAAGCTGCATGGATCCTCTGAGTGTTAATTGAGGTTAGTTTTCTTGCTATTTTAAATCAGTTCTCTGCAATGTTTCCTCATAATTTAGTATTCTCTTTCTGTTATGTTCCTATATGCTTTTCAAAAGTTTTTCACCCATCCTGTAATTTCTATTAAGAATCTCAAGTATTCCAGTGATTATTTTAAACTATATGCTTTTCTTTTTTTTCTGATAGCCTTTCTTCATTTCTATTCAATCCAAGTTAATCTAACATGAGAATTCTAACATGGAAATATCTTAATATTTATTGCCTGAGAAGCTTGTATCAGATTTTAAGGAGCTCAGCCAGCCACGTAAAAACATGTATAAACATTTAAGTGCCAAGTAGTATTCAAACTTTAGCAAATGTGAGGGTCACTTAGAGAGCTGGTTAAAACACACATGACTGGATTATCACCTGCAGAGATTCTGATTTGGTAGGATTGGGATGGGATATAGGAATTTGCATATCTAACAACTTCCTTGTAATAATGATGCTGCTGGTCTGGACCACCCTTTGAGTAGCCCTGGTGTTGGGGTAAGAATTACATTGGGACTTCCCATCTGATAGAAGAGGGTGACCCTTTAGCACTAAAGACATTTTCAGGAATAACTGACTATAAAATAGATTAATAAATGCATGAAATGGCAGAAGTGGGAAGTCTGTCCAACAGATATGTCTTTACACACAGTATCAGTGGTCACTGCAAATTGTCAATTACTTCTGGAGAAGAGGTACATTATTGGCATATGTCTTAGAATTCTGCCCATACATGGGGGCTCAGTTGGTTTAGTGTCTGAGTTTGGCTCAGGTCATCATTTCACCATCTGTGGGGTTGAGCTGCATGTCAGGTTCTGTGCTGACACCTCAGAGCCTGGAGCCTGCTTCAGATTCTGTGTCTCCCTCTCTACTCCACTCACACCTTGTCTCTCTCTCTCAATGGAAAATAAGCATTAAAAATTAAAAAAAAATCTGCCCATACATTCTACATTTAGTGAGTCTACACACTTAGTGTAAATACTCCCAAGGACTAATATTCTGAAAGCAAGGAGTAATGGATGGATCACCAAACTTTGAACTAGCAGCTCTGAATTCAAAATCTGGTGATAAACTTACTCCTTTTTTCTCTGTTGTGTGATCTCAAGCAAGTCACCTAACCCCTCTTAGCCTTAGTAGCCTTCCTGTCGAGTGGTAACACAGGCAGTCCTGATCAACACACCAGGTTGCAGCGATTGTCTAAATAGAAGTGAGCAGATGTCTGTATATGTAAGGGGTTAATCGGAGAAGCTTGTTCCTTAAGTGGAGAAGGGGGGTGCGTCTCCATTTGAACACAGGCTCAGATCCATCTGCCCCCTGCCTGGTAGATTGCCATATGGCGCCTCACCTTGTTGCCTTTCAAGATGAACTCTCTCATTCCCCAGAAAAAATTTCTCAGCCTTAAAGTCACAACTTCAAAAATGCAGTGAGGACCACATTTAAAAGGTCTGGCAAATTTTTGGTTGATTTAATTTTTTAAACTGCACTTTTAAAACAAACCCAAATATAGAGATGAAAGCCAAGAATTAAAATATACATACAAAATAGAAAACATTAATATGTTCAAGTAGGACGAATTGAATAATCATCATAAGGAAACAATAAAACGTCAAAAGACTCAGACCAGATGATCGCTGTCATTCTCCATGATGCTGGGACACGTGGTCTGTGCAGAACACCAGGATTAAGCCAACCCAGTGCTGGCTTCCACAAGACAAGCATGTCCTTAATCCCTCTGCCAACAAGCATGCCATCAGTTAATCAGACAAGTTTTAACACTAACTGGCAGAGGGTGAGTTAGGAGGAGACTGAAGGAAGTCTGTTAAATGACTCAGGGTTAAAATCTATAATCTACATCACATTGTCTCCCAGCCCATGTTCTTTGATTTTCATCTGGTTGTCAACCTGTTGCAGTGTCCATGCCCCTGACACAGTGTGTCTTACCACAAAGGGCAGCTAGGGAGATGCAGTCTGACATGTCTGTAGTGCATCGAGACATGGGGCTGGAAAGCCAGAAGAATGGAGTGGTCCACTGTGTTCCCCTTGCCCACACTCTTCACCCTTCCTCACCAGCCCAGGGGGCTCACTTCTCAATCCCTGCTATGGTGCCCGGTACCTTTGGGTAGTTTCACTAGTAGAGGATGATTATCCATGCATTCATTTGGAAGAATTTGTCAAGAGGCAAGAAGGGTGTGACTTACTTTGAAGAAGTGGAATTAAAGAGTAATGTTTCTGTGAGAGGCGGTGTCCCCTCTCACATCCCAGATCACACTGAAACAGAGTGCCCTAGCGTGAGGCAAGGAGCTTGGTGGATGGTGAGGCTCGTCTCTGAGAAGCAAAGTTGACATCTGTGTGCTTGAAGGCAAGAGATACCAAGGAGGCCTCTGGGGTGATTTACCCCAAAACAATGGTTGGTGGTGGGATATTGTCTTTGAAACAGGGATGCTTTCTTATGGATGTCTTTAGGTAAGAGCTCCTTAAAATGAACTTTAAACAGTTTGTTTACTATTTTCTTATTCTGATGGGCAAATCATCTCTACTGGAAGCACTACAGTGTTTATCTTTTATTGGGCTACTTTGATCTGCACTTTGTTAAAAGAGAAGGGGAACACCTTTGCCTGGGTTGCCTCAGAGGCCAGACCTGAGACCAGGGTTTGAGTGGAAGTTGTGTATTTGGGAGAAGCAGGACAGTGAGACAGGGACGGGGAGGCAGAAAATACACCACGTGTGCCTGTGTTGGCAACTTTGTGATCGAAGCTTGTTCCTTGGGTCCTAGGAGCTCTGGGAAATGGTGTAAAGCATGTGCCAGGGACTTACTGCACAGAGGGGAGATAAATCTAAAGAACCTGTAACTAATGTCCATTGATTGTGGGGTGTTAATTCATGGAAACTTTGGGCCCTCCATGTTCAGCAGTAATTTCAGACTACGTCCTTAGGCAGATAGAGTGAAGCTCAGGAAGGCAGAAAGGATGGAGGAAGGAGACAGTGACAGCATGGATGTAGAGGCAAACCCTCTAAGCGCCTCCTTTCTCATGAAAGTACATTTGCAGGCTTATGTTCAAGGGAGAACAGCTTCACAGGTGTTCATCCCCATCCCAACCATAAATGAACATCCCAGTTCCTCAGTGGAAAATGTCAAAAAGCTCCCTTGCACTCCTCACTTTGTCGTTGTTGTTGGCAAGCACCTCCATCTCTCTTGCCAGCTTCCAGAGGGTTGAAGCTGTCATGCAAGACCCACACCTGCCTGTAGTATAACCCCTGGCCTGCCATCCCTCTCTCCCAGCTTTGCCTGATTGAAAGCTCCTGTGGTGATAGTCTGCAGACTTGCACTGCATGTTGAGAAAGTACTGGTTGTTATCCAAAGGAAACCCACTGAACTGGACTGACAAATAGGAGCTGGTGTTTCTGTAAGGGAGGTACACTATTTGCTTGGGAAAGCACATGGGGTTGATTCTACAACATGTACAGATGAGGTTTGCTCCAGTCATGATGCATGAGGAGGAAGGAGTCTCCGTCAGCCCAGTATTTTCCTTTTAAAGATGAGGAGACCAAATGTAAGAGCTACGGCTGCTTGTACACAGGCTGTGGACTAGTTGGTATCAGAGCTGGGTTAAAAGTCAGCTCATCTAGGGACCACTGGGTGACTTAGTTGGTTAAGCATCTGACTCTTGATTTCGGCTCTGGTCATGATCTTACAGTTCGTGAAATTGAGCCCTAGGTGTTGGGAATTCTCTCTTCTTTTCTCTCTACTCCTCCTCCCTGCTCATGTGTGCTTTCTCTCCCTCTCAAAATAAATAGATAGACATTAAAAAAATGTTAGCTCATCTTTCCCAATGCTCATTTTTAATAGGTCATATAAAAACCTTTGTCCATCAATGCTGTAAAGAGGCTGAAGCTGTCCTTGACTAGAATGTTATAATTCCTCTGATATTGAACCATGGGGTGGTTGAGAGTGAGAATTCCCTGTGGCAGATCTTCCTGGAGCTGGTGATGTACCACATGGCATCATCAGAAGACAAGATTGGATGTAAGTCAGGAATTCACTCATTTATGCAGTGTAGGCTACAAAATTGAGTTGTATGAGACTGCACAGCAATAAACACACACACACACACACACACACACACACACACACAACTGGTACTCACAACAGTGTAGATGTATCCATGGATTGCGTTGAAAGAAAGAAATCAGAAATGAATGAGAATGTGTAGTATAAAGCCATACATAGAAAGCTCAAGAACAGGCAAAACTAATCTAGGATCATCAACATCGGGATGGCAGTTATTTCTGGGTGGATGTTGGCATTGACAAGGGAAAGGTGAGTGGGTACATAGCTGGCCAGTGGGAACATCTGACATTTTGAACTGGATGGGAGTACACAGATGTTCATATGGACAAAGATCACTCAGCTGTACATCTAAAATTGGAGCACGTTATGCTCTTCAAATTATATCTCAGTTGAGAAAAAGAAGAAAAAGTAAAAGCAATGTCCCTAACAGACCATAACATTATAAAAGAAATAATTTTTCTCTTTCACACATGTATGCTTTCCACAAATACCTATTGAAATTTTTGGTATCTTGTCCATTTTCCCTCAGTATAATCTGTCCCATGCAGGTGGACAGGTCCTGCTCCAAGAGAGCTGCCCCCACACTCTGCACCAGCAGCAGAGGGGGCTGGATGTGCCCGGAGCCATGTCCTGTGGGAGCAGCTAAAGAGGGAGGGAGGTGGAAGATGAATGCCCTCCTTCATTTTCCATCAGTAGGACAAATCTGAAGCATGAGGCATGTTCTGCATTGGCTCTCAGGGGACTGAGTCCTCGTTTCCAACAGTTACAACAAGTTCTCTCACTTGCCCTGTTTTGACTTCCTTCCCTTCCCTGTCTTTCTGCCCCTACCTCCCACCCTCCGCCGCTTCTGGGGCCACCCCAAACAAATTCCTTGCACTCACATCCTTGTCACAGGATCTACTTTTGGGAGAACCCAAGATAAGTGAAGCTTCTCTTTTCTTCTGGACCAAAAAAGGTGACCATGTCTCTGGCTCTCATACAACATACAGCAGGTCAGGGTGAATAGACCATTTGACAAACATTAAAACGAAATGAGAGAAGGGCAGGGGGGGCAGCACAGCCTGATAGAGAACATAGACCCTGAAGGGGACCATGTGTAGTCCAGGAAATATTCCAGAAGCAGATCTGGGCCTGAATACAACTTCTTTCCTTCTCTTCCTCTACTTGAACTTCCACCCCTCTGTATTTCTGTCCTCCCTCCCTTCCCTCCTTCCTTCCTTCCTTCCTTCCTTCCTTCCTTCCTTCCTTCCTTCCTTCCCTCCTTCCTTCCTTCCCTCCTTCCTTCCTTCCTTCCTTCCTTCCTTCCTTCCTTCCTTCCTTCCTTCCTTCCTTCCTTCCTTCTCTCATGCAGCTGGAAATGAAAGGAAACATTTAGTTATTTAAGACATTTTCTTATAAATATCAATGAGTATATTAAATTTACTGTCCATGTTGGTTTATTGTGCTGCCTTATCTTATATTACAGAACCAAGACTTAGCCTTTAGAATTGGCTCTGAATGTATGGAAGCCATTTTTCACACACACACACACACACACACACACGCATGCGCACACACAAACGCACACACACACATATTCAATATTGCTTCCCATATGCATGACATATAGATTCTAGGAAAACCCAACACATACTTCTCAGACCATGGGGGGAGATGCCTTTCAGGGTAGCTCAAAACTACCTACCAATCAGCAGCTGGTGGAAATGTGTACCAAGAGCAATCATCTGGAAATGGGCAGCTGGCTCATGTTGTTGAAGCTGTCATCCTCACTCCAGCAGCTTTTCTGGGTGAAGAATTCTTCAAAGCACATGTATTCAAGCCCAGGGCATTTCTTTTCTGTTTTCTATGCTCCTCACCAAAATGGACGGGTCATGGAGCTCTCTAATACAGGATCCCGAAGAGCATCAGATGGAATGCATGCTGTGGTCTGAAAATCCCTTTCCAAATAGATTGGGCTGTCATTTCAACTGGGATTTATGCATTTAAAATATGAGATGCCACAAAATTCTGAACTGGCATGCCCCATGAGGGTGGATCTATAGAAGCGGAAGAACCATTCCTATGGGCTGGCCATTTAAAATATTCTGTACTTTACTCTGGGTGGTATCAGACAGCTTTATACAAATGCTACCCTTCACTTTATATTATGAGCTTAGAAAACCATGCAAAAACATGGCAGAATGTCTACTTTTATTTCTATATAACTTTGGTCAAAACACATGTACTACCAAAGACCAAAAGACTCTATTAAATAAAAAGTGAATGTTCATGGTGAAGTCTCTATAGAAAACTAAACTCAATTAAGATTGGATTAAAAAAAAAAAACAGAAGTGCCTCTTTTATTTGTGTAAGAAATGAAATGATTATGGGGAAGAGAAAGTAATTTTTTAATTTTTATAAAAAATACTTTGTTTTAAATGTTTATTTATTTTTGAGAGACAGAGAGACACAGCGTGAGCAGGGGAAGGGCAGAGAGAGAGGCAGACACAGAATCCAAAGCAGGCCCAAGGCTCTGAGCCATCAGCACAGAGCCCGATGCGGGGCTCAAACTCACAGACCGTAAGATCATGATCCGAGCCGAAGTCGGCAGCTCAACCGACTGAGCCACCCAGGCGCCCCTAAAAAATCCTTTTTAATTTTAATCATTTAACTTTCATAAAAATTAAGACCTTGATTAGACTTCTTTGTTGTTTAACATATTACCATAAACTTAGAGGATCAAAACGACACCTGAGGCTCACAGTTCTTTAGGACAGACATCTAAGACTGGGGTGGCTGCAGTCTCTGCTTAGGGTCTTACAAGGCTGAAATTAAGGTGATGGCCAACCTGTGTTCCTCTCTCGAGGCTCTGGGAAGAATCTACCTGCAGTCTCATTCAGGCATTGGCTGAACTCAGTTCCTTGTAGTTATAGAACTGAGTTCTCTAGTTCCTTGCTGGCCATCAGCAAGGTCACTCTTAGCTCTTAGATGTTACCCCCCCCCCAATTCCTTGCCACGTGGTCCCTCCATTTTCAAGCCAGCAACAATCTCCCTCATTTTGTAACCATTTCACACTTCAAATCTGTTTATCCTATAAAAGCCCAATCCCTTTTAAAGGCTCATCCGATTACATCAGACTCATTGAGAATAATCCCTCCATTTTAGAGTCAGTTGATTTGAGATCTTAAACTACACTTTCAAAATTCTTTCACAGCAGCACCTAGGTTACTGTTTGATTGAATAATTGGGAGAAGCTGTGTGTATACCAGAGGATTTAATCTTTAGGTCCACCTTAGAATTCTGCTCATGACAGGTCTATTTGGTAAATGTTGATTCACAACTTTCAGTCAAAATTAGCAGCCATGGAACCATAAGATATCCCACCTTCTTCACTGATTACTTACAAGGTCTAGTAGGCAATATAATTTTGTCATCAGCAAGACTCCCACCAACTCTTCCCCTTTCTTCTTCACAAGAATGTTAACCTTATCTTTAGAGGCAAACAACAGAAAGTACTGGCCTAGAACTCAACCGCCAACTCACACCTGTGCATATGGACTGTGGATTGGCCAACAGTTACCTTTATCTTATTATAATATTAAAATCTCCATCCAGGGAAGATGTAAACCTCATTAACATAACATACAATGCAATTACGTATACAATGCATGTTTCCTTCGGATGCATGCATGACCTTACATCTACCTCTACATACGATGACAAAACTCCCCTTTCTGGATATTTGTCCTAACCTGAAATAAAGGGAATCCACTTACCCACAGTCACGTTTTTGGAAGTTATTCCCTGTGATCTCTTTATTTGCTGCAAATAAAACTTTCTTTATGTGACAGCCCATCCAGTCTAGTCTCACCAAGGAGTGCAATCATGTTAATTGGGTTACAAAGAGATGCACGAGGCTGTGTATAAGACAATACAGCAGGACCGTGGGCTTAGGAGCTTATTGTAACCAGTCATACTCGATTTCGGTTTGATGGCTGTCATGTGACAATATATGCTCAGTATTACTAGATCTTCTCATTTTTTTCATTTTTAAAGTTTGTTTATTTATTTTGAGTGAGTGAGAGAGAGTGTGTGTGAAAGGCAGAAAGAGAGAGAGGGAGAGAGAGAATCCCAAGCGGTCTCTACCATCAGCACAGAGTTTGACATGGGGCTTGAACTCATATACCATGAGGTCATGACTTGAGCTGAAACCAAGAGTTAGATGCTTAACTGACTGAGCCACTCAGGTGCCCCCCATCTTCTCATTAAGAAATTTTTTAATGTTTATTTATTTTTGAGAGAGGAAGGGAGACACAGAGCATGAGTGGGGGAGGAGCAGAGAGAGAGGGAGACAGAATCCAAAGCAGGCTCTAGGCTCTGAGCTGTCAGCGCAGTCTGATGCAGAGCTTGAAATCACATACAGCAAGATCATGACCTGAGCTGAAATCAGATGCTCAACCAACTGAGCCACCCAGGCACCCCTGGATCTTCTCATTTTTAAGAGAAGCGACAATTCTCTTGAGCTTTAAAAGTTGCCAATGATTTCAAAATTTTTTAAATAGTGGGTGAACCAAATAAAACATATTTGTGGTCTTCATGTGCCACCAGTTACCTTCTTCTCTGTAGTCCCAAGGCATTCATTCATTCATTCATTCTATTCATTCATTCATTTAAAAATAGTTCCTGAGAACCTACTCCCCATAGCCTGGCTTTAGGCACTAGGAATATAGGTTTGTCATGGGAAGTTTCACTAAGAAGGGGACATTTGGGGGTGTCTGCATGGCTCAGTCAGTTAGTCCAACTTTTGATTTCAGCTCAGATCATGATCTTATGGTTGTGGGTTTGAGCCTGTGTTAGGTTCTGTGCTGACAGCGAAGAGTTTGCTTGGGATTTTCTCTCCTCTTCTCTCTCTCTCTCCCCCTCCCCCACTCACATGCATTTTCTCTCTCTTTCTCTCTCTCTCTCAAAAATAAATATATATAAAAAAGGAGACATTTGAGTATAGATCTAAAGAATGGTGTGTATGTGTGTGTGTGTGTGAGGGGGGATAAACAGGTGTCCCTCTAGGTGGCAAGCATTCTAGGAAGAAGGAATAGCAGGTGCAGGAGTCCTGAGGTTCTTGTGTGCCAAACCTGTTCAGATGGCATGGAGGTCTGTGTGACTGGAGTGGAGTGAGCAGTAAAAGAGGATGCCTGAGAGGTCTGTTGGGCCAGATCATGGCGGGCCTTGTAAGATAAATATTCTCCAGAGAAGCAGAACCAACAGAATATGTATAAAATAAAGAATTGACTCACGTGATTATGGAAGCTGAGAATTCCCATGAACTGCTGTCTACTAACTGAAGGCTCAGGAAAGCTGGGAGGGCAATTCCAGTCCAAGTTTGAAGGCCTGAGAACCAAGAAAGCCAATGGGTTTAAGTCCTAGTCTAAGTGTAGGAAAAGATCCATTTCCCAGCTGAAGTGGTCAGGTAGAGAAAGAGCAAATTCTCCTTTCTGAGTATTTTTGTTCTATTCAGACCCTTAACGAATCGGACAGTGTCCATCCACACTGGGAGAGGTCAACTTGCTTTTGTCTGTCTACCAATTCAAAGGCTAGTCTCATCCAAAAACACCCTCACAGTCACATTCAGAGATAATGTCTAGTCAAGTGTCTGGGCACCCAGTGCTCCAATCAAGTTGATACATGAAATTAACCAGTATAGTAAGGATTTGAGATTATTTTGGAAGGGAATGGGAAGCTAGTAGGAAGTTTCAAGCAGAGAAGTGGCATAAACTGACCTACACTTTCAGATGACCCCTGTGGCCTCTTTGTCCAGAGATTTGGAAAGATTTAAGGTGAAAACAGGGAGCTTGCTTAGGAATCTATAGCAGTAATCCAGGAAAGAGATGATGGGGCTTTAGTTCAGGTGGCTGACAAGTGGGGTGGTAAGATGTTATCATGTGCTTGCCGTTGTGAATTAAGCAATCCCAGAATTTCTTGACAGATAGAGTGTGGCCTGTGAGATAAAGAGCAGAGGCAAAGATGTCTATGAGATTTGAGTCAGAGAAACTAAAAAGATAAATAAATGACCAATATAAAGGTTAGCATGAAAATTCAGTAAATATGTAGATGGTTAAAAAATGAATAGATAAAAAGGCTGGCAAATTCAGTTCCTTATTCCATGTCATCTTCACCAGAAGTTAAACAGAAGTTTATTGTTATTCCAGTCTCCAGAGGCTGCTGACCCTTTAACTGAGACTGCTGGAGACCCTCTCACCCCACAACACACAGACTTCCTAGCACACAGAATACCTAGCCTGGGTATTTAAAAAAAATTAAGCATGTAGAAACTGAGAATTTGAGAAGCCCCTGCCTCATCTTCTAGATCGCAGTGCAAACTCAAGCAACTGGCTCTAACTTTGTGCTCTGTTTCTGGTGACAGGACCATGCTCAATGACACACAGTGCCTACATGATACCGTTTCTTTTCTATGCCTGAGACCCCATGACCTGCCTAGTCACCTTGGCCTTGCCTTCATTCTTGGACTTTCAGTCTGTTCTTGAGCTTTCTAATAACAGGGCTTTTTAGATTTTCTTTTTTGTCTTAGTCGAAAGAAAGAACTTTGGTAAGTTGCATTTTTTAAGGAATTTGTCCATTTCAACTAGGTTGTCCAATTGGTTAGCATAAAAGTGTTCATGTTTTTTGTTCTTTAATGAATGTAGGGTCTGTAGTGATAATCCATTTTTCATTCTTGATCTTGGTAATTTGTGTTCTCATTCTCTTTTCATGATTAGATTGGCTAATGGTAGAGGTATGTCAGTTTTGTTAATCTTTTCAAAGGAACTGACTTTTAGCTACATTAGTTTTCCTCTATCTTTTGTCTGCCCTGATTTTGTCTCAGAAAGACTCTTCTAAAGCTAATTATCTGCCTGCTTGGATTTCTCAGTTGTCTCTCTGATAAAACGGAGTGTGAAGTGGCTACCACATTACTGTGTTTGGTGTTCCCCAAGTGTCATTAAGCTTTCGGGTTTGGAGTCCTCTGGAAATGAAATTAAGGCTATCCCCCATGACTTATTTTTTTATTTTTTTAATTTTCATTCAGTAAACATTTATTGAATATCTATTATGTGGGAACTGGGAATATTGCAGGTAAATAAGCTGACCTCATAAAACTTACATGCTAGAGGGAAACTATAATAAATAAGACAAGTAAATATAATATTTGGCAATTACATATTTCTCTATATTTATATTTCAATTTTACAAACATTCCTCTTGATCCCATATTGGTTTGTGGTAAGTCAGTGCTTAGACAGCTCTTTGCTTTTGTTAGAGGCTGAGCTTCTTGAAGATAAGGAATGGGGATATAAGACTCTTTCTAGGAGGAAGAATCCCCCTGGGTCAGGAAGTCTCACTACAAACGTATTGTTTACTCCTAGTATGTAGGCCTGGAAGTCGGTGGGGTGGGAATTGCTGGTGGGGGAGAGGAGGGACGCTGGCTGAGTTGGCCTGCCCCAGATATGAACTTATATAACAGTGCAGAGGCCTTCCTGGAAGAGCATAAAATAAGCTTTTAAAATAAAGGCTGGGGGGAAATAGATACATCTATTTGTAAATTCCACATTTCCTTAGGTGTTGTACGCCATTATCGGGTGATACAACTCAATTATGTTTAAGTTTTAAATTTCAGTACGATTATTTTGGGGGGAGGGATATGATTTTAAACTTCCCATAACCACTTGCTATTGTATTCTGATGCTGGACTAAATATCCTCCAGCCCCATTTGGGTATGTCTCGCCCGTGTGGACCCCCCTGATGGCTGGGTCTGGCTCTAAACCCTGTCCCTACTGAGTACATTCTCCTGTGGTTACCAGCCATGACTGAAATGGTGATTTCCCCAAATTTAAGAGCAGCCACATTTCTGCTGTTTAAAAATCCAAAGTGGAAAATTTAGTGAAGTTCCCAAACTGGTAAAGGTATATCTAAAATAAAGTGGGTTCCTGACATTACTGTTCATGAGTTCACAGTGGACAAAATGAGATTATTGTTATTATAATGATCATTACTGGTGGCAAATCATTCCAGCAAATCTGCTCCAAATATTTTGCTGAACGACCTACAGCAGTAATTGGATTTTATCAAAATGGCATCGTTCAAAACTTTGGTGTCATTTCCTTGTCTCCTTCAATAGACCTGTTCAACAAGTGTCTGCTTTTTTCTACAAGAGGATGGCTCCGGTGGAGCCTGAAATGTATCCAGACTTGACAGTAATTTACTTGCAAGTTAAGTTGGTGAAACATTTAAAGATTTTAATTTATTTAAGATGAATAGCATGACTAAAAACATTTTTTCCTAATACTGCATATCTAGTTTAACCTGAAGTAGAAATTACATATGCTTGCTTCACTGAGGGAAAATTTTCAATTTTGGTTTCCACTTCAGGAGAAAATGTCTACATTTTGTGCCATCTTACATATCTGCTCTATCATAAAATGCTTCAATTTGAAATTGAAATCTTGTCATGGACAAGATTGACAATCTACTGATTAAAATGTGTTATTGATATATTCGTAACATTTATGGCAAATAAGATAATACTAGGAGCCTTAAGATAATGCATTCAGATCTTGACTCCAAAGGTAGATCAATAATGAAAGCTATATATCTGATATAATCAGTGTTAAGAATTATTAAGTATTAAGTAAGCATTATTAAGTTATTATTGGACATTAAGAATTAAGTACAACATTTTAAAACAGCACTTACAGACAGAGACATTACATATTGTGTGATTTCATTTGTAAGAAGTTCAAGGACAGGCAAAATCAATATATGTTGACAGACATTAGGATGGTGGCTATCTCCGGGGCAGGTGTTGACCAGGGCACAAGACACTTTCTAGGAGGCTGGAAACTGCTTGCATGTTGAACTAAATGTGGTTACAGGATGTGGATATGTATACAACTTCATCAAGCTGTACACATCAGATATGTGCATTTTACTGCATGTAAATTATTTCTCTATAAAGTTAAAAATACACTGCTCCATGCCTCCTTGTGGTTCATATATGTCTTTAGGGATCCATAGATTTCCTCATTACAACTGACTCACATATATTTTCAGCAATCTTTTTTATTTTCCTAAAGATTGAATTCCTTTGGAACACCACGTAAGAATCTTTCATATAGCTTTTTATCTTGTCATCCTTTCAGAAAAATATACCAAAAGAGAATGAAATCTTTTCTGTCAGTACTTGTGTTCCCACATGTCTTTAAAGAAAAAATTTTTTTTAAGTTTTATTTATTTTGAGATAGAGAAAGAATGCGAGTTGGAGTGGGGCAGAGAGAGAGAGAGAGAGAATCCCAACAGGCTCCACACTGCCAGCATAGAGCCCCATGTGAGGCTTGGACTCAGGAACAGTCTGTTCATGACCTGAACTGAAGTTGGACACTTAACCAACTGAACCACCCTGGCACCCATGGCATGTTTTTTTCTTATTTCCAACTAGACAAGTAGCAGATACAAAGTATATTTAGTTCTGTGTCGCATTCCTGTAGAGAAGTCAAATTGTGTGTTTTAAGCATTATTTATGGTTTTGGAGGGGGAGAGTCTTGCAAGGATTATCTGGAGTTACTATAAAAGTCAAATGTGTATTTTAATAAGATATCGTTAAGCTCAGTATTGTTAAAGACATTAGATAATAATTTAAGACATAAACTCAGGATTCTATCTCCCTTTTTATTTTCCACCTTTTAAACTGATAGAGGCACCAGTTTCTAAGGGCTCAGGTTAGGCAGAGCAGGGCAGATATTAGAGACACCCTAAGGGCTTCTTGTTTTCAAAAGCCTCAATCAGCTGCCAAGAGTGGGATTGGCTGGAGATAGAGTTTTCCCTCTCACTAAAATGAGATTTTGAGTCAAAGGTAGTGGGGAAGGAAAAGGTCTGTGAGTCTCTTAAGTAGGTGGTTCTGGCCTCTCCTTGGAGACTTGTAGGAGGGAAGCATAAAGCTGTCTACAGAGGCACTAGATTCCACTATTCTAGGAGTGGGGAACTCAGAGCCAAGAGTACAGCAGTGAGAAATGTGTCAGCCATACCCTGTGTGGGAAGATGACCAGAGCCACATGGCCCCTTTCCTTTCCCAAAGCCTTGGTATGATTGAAAGGAAATAAAGAGAATTTATATCTAGCACATCTAGCTAATTTGAGGTGATTTTTTCTAGTAACCCTACATTTTTGGACCCCAAGGGAGAGATCTAATATTTAAAAGTGTAATCTTTGAGAATGGCAAACTGAAAAATATCAGTTCGAATACTGTGGGACCTTGCAGTGGGGCATCCAGTCAGAGGTGAGTGTGGCTGGGTGGTGGTTCGAATGCTGAAGGTATCGGCAGTTAAGAGCTGTCAACCTGGGAAAGGGTGCCCAGGCAAGGTCTGGTCCTGGACAGGCCATCTAGCAGTTGGATTGGTGGCGCGGGCCAATTGATACCTTAGGACTTTGCAGTTCTCAATGCCATAGATCAGAGATCAGGAAATCATGCAAAATCTGTAGTTAGGTCTTACAAATCTTGACAAGCAGTTGTAAAAATTATCAAAAGGGGAAGATACAGGGGGGAAAAAGCCACAAAGAACACAAAAGAAAAGGTTGATCTAGATTTTTTTTCTACTTCTGTTTTGGGACAGAACCAGAGTCTGAAGAGGAGAAATCCAGGTTGCAGGTGCATTCTGGGAAGGGTCTGTGTCTGGTTGGAAAATAAGAGGCCAGCAGCTGGGCTTGCTTCCCTTGGAACTGAAGCAGGAGAGCTGAGATAATGGGATGGAGGTTACAAGGAATGCAGGGACCTCCATTTCAGCTTCAAGCCAAGCAGAGGAAATTAGGAACTCAAAACAATCTTCTAGATATTGTCCCAAATTGTGTAAAATTAACAAGTTCAAAGATGCTGTTGGAATAGGAGGTGTAAAGATGGAGAAGTCATCTGATGGGGTTGTTGACTTGGAATCTGTGTGTGCCTGTGTGTATTCACATACACATATGCATGTGTCTTGTGTGATGACGGCCATTACTGGGAAACCAGCATGGAAAGACTTGGCTTTATTCATGACCAGGGAATTTACAAATGAGCATTCTGTATTGGTCAGGAGGTACAAGAAAAATACAGCTAGGGAAGGTTACTTCCAAGGACCAGTTTTAAAGAGCTACAGTTTTGAGGAAAGCTGAGAGATGATTCTAAAAGCTTGGTCAAGTCAAGCTGGTCCAGAGGATAATCTGGTTATCTCTTATTCTCTAATTTGCCTTTTTGTATGCTAGTATTTCCATTCACTATAGTTAAGTTACTTTTTATCCTAAAGAACTCACCATGTGGTATTGAGACATTGGCCTTGTAAGAGGTACATCAAACAAAACTAAAACTAAGTCTGTGATCTTTGAAAGTGAAATTTTCCTAAGTCTTTGCTCTGTTTCCAAAATTTTGAGATCCACACATTTTATAGTCTAGAAAACAGTGACGATATCAATAATATGTTGTTTACCATGCCCTGAAATATCAATAGGAAAGATATGCAAAATAGTATAGAAGTTGGCTGAAAAATATGCACAAATGGATTTAGGAGTGAGCAGAATCAAGTAGAAGAATGGTTTGAATAATAACATATTGATAACAGATAATACAAACTGTTTTGATTAGTCTTCAGAAGAATCTGAATAGAAATGCATTGTCTGGAATGTGTATGCTTTGGTCTCAATAAAAATATCCGGTTGCAGAAATATTTCATGTGGTTTGAACTAACAGGCAAAAAATTAAAAATTCATTCGTATACGCTAATATATGTAATTGTATATTTTGGAGGTAAGTATAATGGTATAGGTTTGCAGTAATGGAACTGATTGGAAAATGATCTCTTGGAGAAAATTTATTGCTGGTCATAAGATTTCTTTGGTTTAGAAAAATGCTGGGTTTAGTAAAATCTGTAGCACCAAATGAAAGTCTCCTTTAATAAAAACATAGATCTGAGAATTGTGGTTTTTAGTAAGCGGGTATTTGATCCATTAAAATTGTATTGGTTTATTCTTCATGTTGGTTTTTCCTGAAATCCATCAGTTTGAAGCACGAAGTGAGCACTTGCCAGGTACTGCTCCAAAAATGAAAGAAAGACCCTCAGTCATTGTTACAAAAAGTCTTAGTAATCAGCTGTGACTTGTTCCTTTGTGAGGTTCTCACAACAGAAAAAGAAACAGCTTATGTTGCTTTTGTTGAAGATGGCAAAACAGTCATTTTATTGTCAGAGAATCTACTCGGCGTCATAGGACTCACTGATGGAAAAATATCTGCAGAATTAGATCATGCAGCCAGCTGGGGCTACCCACACCCATGTCTTTTGTACAGAGCACCCTTGCCGCTTTGTCTGAGCAAGGCTGAGCTGGACCCCTGACGAGGACTCTGCCACTCTCCTTAGAACAGGATCCTGTAGTCTAATTGACCTTATTGTTAGGAAATTGTTCATAAAATTAGGAAACTCAGAGTAAACAGAGGACTCAGACAGAACTCCTCCTTGCCCAGGGTAGCGTACATATGGAACGAGTTACCAAGAAAAGTGATTGAGGCAAAGTACACAAATGAATTCAAGAGACTCCTAGGTTTATTTCTGGACATGGGGGAGGAGGCAAGCAGGAAGGTAGGAGTCAGATGCACTCTGGGAGGATAGGCATGCAAATCATTCGACCTATTCTTCACATTTCTTTCTAAGTTTGTGGAAGATCCGGAAAAGAAAGGCTGTTTTACTACAAGGTTCCATCTATTTGGGGCCTTGACAGCAATGCCAGAGTTGATTCTGAGAGGTGGTTCTCATCCTGTCACTCTCTCCAGGAGAAATAGCTTCCAGTGTAGAGGCTGAGCAGAATACCACCTGATCCCACGTGGAATAAATCAGCAGGAAGAGCAAGAGGTGGGCTCCTTCACTGGGTTTCATACCTTGGAATGTCCCAGAGGTCCCTGACTGTTTTTAAATCAGTGTTTCCAGCATGTTTTAGGCATAGAAAGGGTTCTGAGGACTGTTCACCAGTCTTGCAATAAGTTGTCTCCACAGAAGACTCCATTTCCTCCTCACCTCTCCAAGATCAGAATTTTGGGGTTGTGATAACAAAGTATCACAGACCAGGAAGCTTAAACAACAGAAATTTATTTTCTCACAGTTCTGGAAGCTGGAAGCCCAAGATCAAGGTGTCGGCACAGTTGGTTTCTCCAGAGACTTCTCTCCTTGGCTTGTTGATGACTGTCTTCTCCCTGTGTCTCCATGTGGCCTTCCCTCTGTGTGTCTGTGTCCAGATATCCTCTTCTTGTTCCCACACCAGTTATATTGCCTTAGGGCCCACCCTAGTGACCTCATTCTACTTTAATTACCTCTTTATTAATTACCTATTTAAGTTCTGTCCTTAAATAAGGACACATTTTGAGGTATTGTGGGGTAGGGCTTCACCATATAAATTTGGGGGCATACTCTTTAGCTCATAACAATAAGCTTGAGGAAGAAACAAGAAGTACTGGGAAAAGCCTGTTGCAGCACAAAGCTGGGAGAGCCCTCCATGGTGACCTTGGTGTGTCCTGGGTTAGTAAACCTTCCCTCCTTTCCTTTTCTTCCACTCAAGTTGGAGAAGGGTTTTAAAAGAGATGGATGATAAAGCGGAAACCAGAGGCAGCACTGGGGCCAAGACTTCTTGGTAAAAGATTCTATTAAGCCCTGAGGTTGGAGGTTCCTGGAAGCTGGGGTCCCCCTGCCTTGTATGCAGGCCCACTGTGACTCTCTTTGATGCTTTACAGGTGGCACTGGAGAGGGAGGAGGGGAGAATGGAGCAAAGGGGAAACATCAAATGGTAAAAGAAACAAATAAACAAACAAAAATTGCCTTGACTGTGAGTTTAAAAACGAACTCTTCTAAGTGAGAAAACATGATAGGGAGAAACAATGCATGCAGGAGGCTTTGGTGGATGCCATATCAGGGAAGGAGGGAAAGAGCACCGCTGGTTAATTCTCTGGGACACAATTTACAAGTCTATAAAACAACTCCAGACATGAGGCTCTTTAAGCCTTGACTGCATAGGAGTTTAGTGCAACACCTTGCACTCAGCTTAGTGGCCAGTTTTGATGCTGGGTCTGAGGACCCAGAGGGGGTGCCGTAGGATCAGCAAAGAAGGTCCTTGGCTTCACGCAAGATGGAAATCAAATGTGAGGCAGCTGGAGGTGAAAGCAGAGTTTATTTAAGATCTCAAGAGAGCAGATACAGACAGACTGTCTGGAAGACTCGGAAAGGAAAGGAGCATGAGTCTCATCTGTTGGGGCCTGAGGGGTTTTATTGAGGATGGTGGTCTGGTGTACATGTCCTCTCATGCATCCAAGAACTGATTTGAAAAAGGACAAGTTTCAGGTGTCCATGATAAGTCACTTGTTCCTTAAAGCCACAGGTCTTGGCCTTGAGATGTCTAGTGCCAATGATTTAGATATTACCTATTGTGTTAGAAGACCCCAAAGACATCATTAACTCTTTGTTCCTTACAAGGGGGACATGCATTAAGGTATATGTAGGGCAAGGGTGCAGGTCCTATCTAGAATAGAAGCAGGAAAAAAAGCAAAGGGGAAAAAAACAGCTTTTTCTTTCATAGGGTCCCTTTCTTTTTCCTGTCTCAGTTGAATGTCAGCAAATGTCATTTACATGCCTTTTGGTGCTTGTCATCTGGGCTCTTGCTATGCTTGAGGTTTTGTGTAATAGCTGTTTGCTGTTTACTTTCCCTACGTCTGCTGCTTTCCACCAACCCCCAGAGTTTCTCTCACTAAGTTTATAGGTTTGTCCAAGGTCTGATATGAGTGTGGCTCAAAGACAAGGTTAAGGGCAGGCAAGATGGATGATATAAACAATCCAGACAAGAAAGTAAAGGCAGACCCTTTTATGCTGCCTCCTCTTTAATGCAACAGTTTCTCCTTCCCCAAATTTCGTTTAAATTTGGATAAATTTAAGGATATTAAGGTGGCTGAACCCCACAAATGGAGCCTGTTAAAAGAAAAACCATAAGCCCAAGGTGGAGTCACTGATGCCAGGCCAAATCGCCACCCCTGTTTTTAGTACGTAATCTGCAGTTTCAACCTCCTTCCAAATGTAGTCTTAACTGATCAGTAGGAGCTTTCCAATCAGCACCAATGATGTAATCTGTCCTGTGGGCCCTCTATGTCCCTTCCTTCAAAAGAAGCTGAGATAATTTGCATGATAAGATTCCTGCCTTTCTTCTGAGGGAACATGACTTTGCCTGAAATAATTCTTTCTTTTCTTTTGCTAATAACTTCCTTGCCCTACACTCCTTCTTATAAAAACATCCTATTTTGTACAAATAGAACATTTGTTGGATGGGGTGCTGCCTGATTCATGAATCACTTAATAAAGCCAATTAGATCTTCAAATTCACTGGGTTGGATTTGTTTTTGTTTTTGTTTTTAACAAGCACAAGACTGAGTTGCTCTCTGTATTTGAGAGTCTCTTATGGTTTGCCTCCCTCCCTCTCTATTTATAACATTTTTTCCCCTTCTCTTCCCCCATGGTGTTTTGTTAAGTTTCTCAAGATCCACATATGAGTGAAAACATATGGTATCCATCTTTCCTGACTGACTTCTTTCACTTAGCATAATACCCTCCAGTTCCAGCCACATTGCTGCAAATGGCAGGATTTCATTCTTTCTCATTGCCAAGTAGTATTCCATTGTATATATAAACCACATGTTCTTTATCCATTTGTCAGTTGAAGGACATTGAGGCTCTTTACATGATTTGACTATTCTTGAAAGTGCTGCTATAAACATTGGGGTACATGTGCCCCTATGCATCACCACTCCTATATCCCATGGGTAAATTCCTAGCAGTATTATTGCTGGGTCATAGGGTAGTTCTATTTTTAATTTTTTGAGGAACCTCTACACTATTTTCCAGAGCAGTTGCACCAGTTTGCATTCTCACCAACAGTACAAGAGGGTTCCCGTTTCTCCACATCCTTGTCAGCATCTATAGTCTCCTGATTTGTTCATTTTAGCCACTCTGACCAGTGTGAGGTGGTATCTCAGTGTGGCTTTGATTTGTATTTCCCTGATGATGAGTGCTGTTGAACATTGTTTCATGTGTCTGTTGGCCATCTGGACAAAGACACTTCTTTGGAAAAATGTCTGTTTATGTCTTCTGCCCATTTCTTCACTGGATTATTGGTTTTATGAGTGTGGAGTTTGGTGAGTTCTTTATAGATTTTGGTTACTAGCCCTGTATCAGATATGTCATTTGCAAATACCTTTTCCCATTCCGTCAGTTGCCTTCTAGTTTTGTTGATTGTTTCCTTTGCAGTGCAGAAGCTTTTTACCTTGATGAGGTCCCAATAGTTCATTTTTGCTTTTGATTCCCTTGCCTTTGGAGATGTGTTGAGTAAGAAATTGCTGTGGCTGAGGTCAAAGAGGTTTTTTCCTGCTTTCTCCTTGAGGGTTTTGATGGCTTTGTGTCTCACATTCAGGTTTTTTATCCATTTTGAGTTTATTTTGGTGAGTGGTGTAAGAAAGTGGTCTAGTTTCATTCTTCTTCGTGTTGTTGTCCAGTTCTACCAGCACCATTTGTTAAAGAGGCTGTCTTTTTTTCCACTGGATACTCTTTCCTGCTTTGTCAAAGATTAGCTAGCCATACATTTGTGGGTCCAGTTCTGGGTTCTCTATTCTATTCCATTGGTCTATGTGTCTGCTTTTGTGCCAATACCATACTGTTTTGATGATTACAGTTTTGTAGTAGAGGTTAAAGTCTGGGATTGTGATGCCTCCTGCCTTGGTTTTCTTCTTCAATATTACTTTTGCTATTCGTGGTCTTTTGTGGTTCCATACGAATTTTAGGATTGTTTGTTCTAGCTTTGAGAAGAATGCCAGTGCAATTTTGATTGGGATTGCATTGAATGTGTAGATTGCTTTGGGTAGTATTGGCATTTTAACAATTTTATTCTTCCAATCCATGAGCATGGAATGTTTTCCCATTTCTTTGTGTCTTCTTCAATTTCCTTCATAAGTTTCCTATAGTTTTCAGCCTACAGATCTTTTACATCTTTGGTTAGGTTTATTTCTAGGTATTTTATGGTTCTTGGGACAGTTGTAAATGGGATCATTTCTTTTTCTGTTGCTTCATTATTGGTGTATAAAAATACAACTGATTTCTGCACATTGATTTGGTACCCTCCAACTTTGCTGAATTCATGTAGTCAGTTCTAGCAGACTTTTGATGGAGTCTGTTGGATTTTCCATTTCTTAAACTAAGAGGTTCTCCTTATAGTGCTCCATTATAGGGAAGTTTCATATGGTTTTTCATACAGACTTTGTGAAGATTATACAAGAGTAGTCTGTCTGGCAGGTATGAAGTGTGAGTGCCTGACAACTAGCTTTATTGACTAGAGTGTAAGGGCCTGGCATTAAGATTTTGATTGCTGAGACATCCACTTCAATATCCAAATAGAATAAACACAATGCCAGCTATATAAGATAATGAACCAGGCTGCCCTACCCACG
Organism: Paguma larvata; assembly: GCA_030068075.1. Lineage (NCBI taxonomy): Eukaryota > Metazoa > Chordata > Mammalia > Carnivora > Viverridae > Paguma > Paguma larvata. The sequence continues at coordinate 3,821,893 of CM057844.1, read as the reverse complement.
AAGTTCCCCTTTCAGAAAGTCTTGGCTGACGTAGATGAATACATGACTGATCCTCCTTCTCCATTCTTACACCCCAAATCCTACTCTTATGCTTTAAATCCACCAATTAAGAGTAAACTTACAAAACCCTAAGCACCCCACCCTCAACACCAATGAAGGCAGAGCCCCAGGTCTGTGCTCACCATTCCCTGACACACCTTTACTGTATGGCTGTGGGTGTCCATTGTACCCTCCAGAAACTGTAAGTAATAAATTTTATTTTTACTAAGTTCCCCGATGGTCCATCTTGCCTTCATAATAAGAACCACAAGGGCTGGTCCAGACACAACATTGGCTTCTGTTGGGAAATGACTGTGGGGGTTTGCTACAAGAGAAGGAGCCCTTGAGGATGACAGCACTAAGGATAGGCTCAGATCAACACAGAACAAGAGAGTGAGTGCTATAGGTGTCATTTCAGCGTTAATGTTACTGTTATTATGGCCATTGATTGTTGTTAGACTTTTAATATTGAGATTGCTCTTGAAATCAACTGAGTAGCCAGTCCAGAGATGCTGAGCACTTCCCCTTTACAAAAAAGTTCTGAGTTAAGTGGCTTTTTCAAGAAAGGAAGAGGATCCAGGGCTCGGTTGTGAGAATAGAGTCTTTTCATTGGCTGGAATCAGGAAGTAACTAAAATTCACAAATTCCTGGTCACTTGAGATTTTCTCGTTTTATATAAACCATAGTTGAACATAAATTAATCTTGGATTTGCTTGTAAATACAGGCCACTTTATAGCCCAAGTTTTTTTCTGAAAGATGGCTCTGTTGTTGATTTCCACTTTCCTTTGGGACTTTATGGAAACTTCTCCAGCTTCTGAAAGGGTCAGAAGAATTTACCTGTCTGAAAGCAGTGATCACACGTGAGTGAATTTCCTCGATGAAGGGAAGTAATTTCTTCACTTTGAAGATATCATCAGTGGATTTTTCTACATAATACTGGAGAGTCAAACATTTGGCAAAATGGTTCAACAGAAAATTTCACTGGGATGAAGGAGGACTAAATATAGCTAATGATCTGGTCTGTTCTTTACCACATGCATCTTTATGAAGTGACTAATAAAGTCAGGAAGACCAAAAGCAGCCAAGGGCAATGTCCATGTTTCTAGTAGCTTGAAGAAGGCAGCGGATTGGTAAGTATGGACATCACGTGTGTTTACTTGGTTCATCTTTTCCAGAAATATTCTTTTAGGTTCTTCTACATGTCAGGCCCTGAGATAAACATTGGTTATAAAGCAGTGTTCTTGTCGTACTCTTTGGTTTTAAGGAACAGAACACTACTCAAGCATACTCAGGTATCAAGCTCAGTTTATTAAAGGACATAGTGACAGCTCACGAAAAAAATGGAGAGCCACCTGGGAACTTGTTCTAGGAACTAGAAAATCATCAGGATCCCTAATCACTACTATCTTGTTTTTATATGTCTGTCTCAGTCTGGGGTCTCTGCCTTTCTTTTTCTGGAACCTCATGGAATCTCTTCTCTCTATGTCTGCTCAGACTCCTTGTTTCTCTCCACAGACACACCTTCTCTGCTTGTCTGTGAGAGATCATAGCTGGACTTGGCTACCCCAGTTTATTATATAATATTACATATGATATATATTGTAGCTCACCCTTGTCTCTTATAGAGTCAGTGTCTTTTGGATCCTGTCATCAAATGGGAACAACTAATTACTAACTGGTTCATGGTTAGTCCTTGAATTGAAGACTTCTTGTAACCCACCATGTTCCTTTTGGCAGAGGAGGGAGCAAAGCATATGATATAAATGTAACTTCCTAGACATGTGCTTTCTGTAGAAGTTGAGGGAGATAGTTTCCAGAGAAGTTCTAGGTGGGGCTGCCTCCCAAGGTCATCCAAGAGGTTGTCCTATGGAGCTAGCAGCAGGATTCTTGCTATTGCTTGACCTTAAGTCACTCTGATATGAATCTCATTGCTGTAAGGGCATTAGAGGTCATCTTAGTACAAGTGACACAATTAGGAAAATGCCTTCTTTCCACCTGCTAAAATCCAGTAGGAACTTCTCATGCATTCCTTCATTTAATCCCCATAGCATTTTAGGGAGAAGATACCATTATTTCCCCCATTTTCTTATAAGGAAATTGAAGAATAGAGAGGCTAAAGAACTTGCCTGAGGATGTGTAGTGAGTGCAGGGCTGGGATCTGAACCCGAGGGCGGTGCACTGTCTGCTGCAGCGTGAGCAGGTGGTCCTTTTGAGTTAGAAATTCTGCATCCTGAGTCCTGGGCTTACGCTTCCCATTTGGGGGGACTTCAGAGTTCTTGGGCTCCCCTGAGACATACAGTGAGTGAGTAGATCTGCTTGGGCAGACCGTGAGAAGAACAGGCTTGGGGTTCATATGACGGAGCTGACCAGGAGGCAGGAGGGAAGGAGGATGGTCAGGCATAAATACCCTACTTATTGGATCCAGGCTCTGAGGAATGCCAGGGCAGGGAGGAGGCCAAGATGAAAGTAATCCAGAAATGAGACACAAATGAGAGACAGGGTCATAGACACAGTTAGGAAATAACCCTCCATGATATAGACTCATGGGCTATTATCTTGTCTTGTCTTTTGAGAAGGGCCGAGCAGATGATGGGGCTAATGCCTCTGATTCTGGTTTGTGTTGGTCAAAACCAAGCATCATGAGATTGGTCTTTATTCATTGAGATGGTGGAGCCCATACAGCTCAGAGGTGGGCCTGTGACTGCTTCCCTTCAGGAGGTGTCTTCCTCTCCTCCAAGAAGCATCTTGGTTCCCTCCTGACTCCACAGAGGATAGAGACCTGAGATGGGGATGCTGTACAGGCTGCAAGGGAGGCAATTGTTAGAGAAGGTTGTCCTGAATCTTATGGACATATCAGTCAATTGACCCAACATCACTTTTAAAAATAATACTATTAATACTCTAACTGCCCAAATCTATGTAATTTATTTTGGTGAGAACTTTCTGAGTTACTATGTTATAACAAGATACAAACTATGATTAAAAAAACAAAGCAAAGATATATACCTGTTGTTCAATTTGCATAGTCTGTGGATATTCCATATATTTCCATGTTAAGTTATATGATATCGGGTACTCACCACACGTTACATATTTTTAAATGTTTCATCATATTCCCAGTGGTTTAAAATCTCTATCACTGGGCACTCACTGAAATGAGTTTTAGTAGATTGGCTTTATTATTTTTTTTTCATACTCAACTGACAATCCTAATGTTCAAGGCAGTTCTAAGTGTATATATTGTAATAAATTTAAAAATGCCAGTGTTTTTGGGTGTGTGGGTGGCTCAGTCAGTTAAGTGTCTGACTTAAGCTCAGGTCATGATCTCACTGTTCGTGGGTTTGAGCCCTGTGTCAGTCTCTGTGCTTACAGCTCAGAACCTGGAGCCTGCTTCAGTTTCTGGGTCTTCCTCTCACCCTGCCCCTCACCTGCTCACTCTTTGTCTCTCTCTGTCTCTTAAATAAATAAACATTAAAAAAACTGCCAGTGCTTCAAACTTGTGTGATATGTTAATCTCTGGTGTCACTCTGTATTAATACCCTTATCTATTTTATTTTCCTGGATTAGGGTGCATTCTTTGCACATATTCCAACAACAGCTATAGCATTTTCTTGAACATTAATGACTATATTGGAACATCAAGTTGCACTCAGATTTGGTCGCTTTTGTTTGAGAGGAAATTAATCTTATCTAATTACTTTGTTAACTTGGTAGCCAGGAGACTAAATGGCTTCCCTATCTGTTTTCTAGAGTAGAGTTTTGCATTTTTGCAACAATATGCCAATATGCTATTTCTCAACATTGCTTAGTGTGGGTGCTGTTGAAAAGTGAAACGTGTTGAATAACAATAGTTACTTCAAGTAATGAGGTCCTCTACAGCAAGGAAAAATATCTTCCTAAAAATCTGTAAAGCATGGAGTAATCTTTGACATTACTAATTCAAAATTCTGTTTGTCAGATTAGGAAACTGAGGCCAAGTGTAACTCAATGACTTGCTCAGGACCACAAAGCAGTGCGTGAGCACTGAGTGAGTGCAAAGCACTCTGTAGTGTTGGAACATTTTACAGGACTCTGCTTCTCCTGGCTTTTGGCTGCCCTTCCTTGACCTCTCCCCAGGTCCACCTGTTCATCTATTCATCTTTTCTGGCTTCTTTTCCATGTCTTTGCTGTTTATTGTTCTCAATAAAGTAACCTCATTGGGAAACATTTTACAAATCCCTTTATTTTGAGTTGTTTTGCATTTTATAACCATTTTTTTAGAAGAAATGAAATCTTCTTGGAACTTTTCTATTTAGTTCTCCAAATATTTTCAATAAACAATGAAAAAATATTGATTGAGTGGCCTATTAGAACCTACCACAGTGCCAGACCTAATGAGATGTTTTTAAAAAGACCCAGATTTTATTAACAAACAACTGAAGGTTAATACCTGTCAAGAGAATTATAATGTAACATCTCCGTTAGGGTTGTTTTGAGAAATGAGGTAGTCCGTATGTGTGGTCTTACACCAAAGCCTAGTGCATAGTAAGTGTTCGATAATGTGACTGAAAATTTGGTCTTCATTATCATGCCACATACTTTGAATATTTCTGTACAAGAGTATTTGCTGATTGAATTGGACACAGATCATAATTTTTCTTGCATGTATTTGTTTATGTCATGGTTTCTCATTTTGGTGCCATTTTCTGGCCTGCTGAGATTTTAGGCTTCTCTTGGTTTGGTTGACTGAAAGTAGAACCTGACACAGGGACTTAGGTGCCGGGAGTTATTTGGGCAGTGACCCCAGGAAGCAGGAGGGAGGGGGCAGGGAGATGGAGGCAGGACAGGAGGAATAGCCAAATAAGTGTGCATTGTTGAGATTGTTGCTGTAGGTGACAGGGGGCTCTACTGCACCAGGGCCTCTGGTTTTCTGTCTATTCAAGGAAAAGAGGCTGGAGGTTCCATTGGCTGAAGATTGCCCAGAGGCCTCATCCTCTTCCACTTCTAGAAGAATGGATCCAGCGAGCCCTGAGCAGAGGGCGCAAGCCTGTGTAATCTTGTGGCTGGAATCAGTGGCAGGCAGAGAGGTGTGACCTGACCAAAGGTCTCTGCTACTGGGGCTAATAAAGCAAAGGGAAACATCTAAATTGTGTGGGGTCTGGATTGTGAAGTTGTCTAAATTTAATTCTGGATGCTATGCTCATCTCTTTCCTCAAGATGCCTCTACCCTCTGCCCTTTCATTTCAAACACACACACACACACACACACACACACACACACACACACACACAGTAAATAAGATAATTTTGTTCTCCTGGAGATTATGAATTTATGTGTAGTTTAACACATAATTGCTGCATAATGTAAACTGGTTTAATGGTTGAGTCCATATGAGAGCTTCACTGGCTGTTATGAGGCGGAGTGCTAGCCTCACTGCTGCGGTGGTTAGGCCCTGCACAAGCTCACCTCTGCTGGCCATAGGAAAGCAGATGGGGGTGATGGAAGAAACTTGTGATTGATAGGACCTCTCTGATTCACCATCTTGCAAAGATGCCACTTCGCAAGGTGACAAATGCATCACTTGCTTATAGTTTGGAAAGTTTTACAGTAGGGTTGTTCTGTGCAGGAATGGTTTAATAGCTTTCATTGGGTCTCTGTAACTGTTATTGACATATTCCTTCTTTCTTCAAACATTAGCTGAGCATCTGCTATGTCCCAAGGCTGTGCTAGCATCTATGGGTCAGAGAGATGGCTGTCACATGGAGCTTTCCCTCAAGCAGCTTACACTGACATAAGCAATAAAATATCCTATAATGCATATGATGTGATATAAAAGCTTGATATCATTCACCTTCCCAGGAGAGGATGAGAATTGCCAGAAAGCCCCCCTCATGCGACTGCATCCTGCTCCCAAAGTTTACTTAAAAAGAACTTCTTCATTTCCATAAAGAAGTGTGTCCTGAGTTCCAGTGACACACCTGGTACCTGAGATCCCATTTAGCCTATTTAGCTCTTACTATAGAAAACTAGCTTCCATTCTTCCTTTCCCCAGAGTTAAGGCATCAGGTAATAGGGGCCGTGGAGAGAACTGGCATCAGATAATTCTGAACGGTCTGATGGAGTAGAGGGTGGGATGGTTGTGTCTATGAGCCAGGGGCATGATGGTAGTGGGGACTAGGTAACTTCACTGCCCTGGGTGGGGGAAAGGAGGCTTCTATAAAATTCTTCCAGGGATGTGGGCTACAGCAGATTTATCAAGGGCCAGGCTTTGCTAAATCAGGGATATTGACACAAGATCGGTTTTCCTTTATCCTACTTATCCTTCTGGTTTGCACCATTCAAGAAGAGAATACTGGGAGTTGAGGAAATATAGTTGGTTTCCTGAAAACTACCAACCACTCTATTAGCAAAAACTGCCAATGAGAAGCATGTTTTTCACAAGAATTCCATTGAACTTTACAATGTGTGATGAGGAAATCTCTATGACACCTTTAAGATAAAGCAGACTTATGATCCTTGTTTTCCTTTGAAGGAAGTGGAGAGTAATTCTGCCATAGACTCAACTACCCACACTTACATTCTAAGTGGAGAAACAGGTGCTACAAAGAGGTCCATGAGTTATAAACTCTGTTATCTAATGCTGAGTTACAAAGCGTGCAAACCTTAGTGGTTTATCTCCCTTAGAAATGTGCAATTTGGGCAGTGATCATTTCTTCTCCCTGTAGGATCATTTGAGATGGTTTGAAGGAAGGGATTGGTACTATCTGAAAGGTCACTCACTTACATGTCCAGCTGTTGGTGCTGGCTGGTTGCTGGACTCAGGGTTGTAGCTAGAACACCTACACTGTGAACTTTTCACGTGGTCTAGGCTTCCTGACAACATGGTGGTTGGATCCCAACACAGTTACATCAACTTGGCAAACGTTTGCCCAGCATCTTGTCTATGCCAATCTCTTGGTTGGATGCAAGGCCACATGAACTCTGAAATAGAGTAGCCCTTTCTACCGGGAAGTTAGAAACCCTGTCTTCTTCCTTCCCTCTTGAATTTGCTATATAGTTCTGATTTATACAAGTCCTGAAAATGTCAACTCCACTTATGAAAAACATATTTCAAAAAGGTTAAAAAAGTAATTGGTATGATACCAATATGGAAAATGATAATGATATGTATGGGTTTGTCTTGACCACTTGATTAAGCAAATAACTCAGGGAGATGCCAATACTCCTCCGCATGATCTAACTCAGTGAACTTGGTCATGAAAGTAATCACAGGAGACACCCTGGTCACTGAAAGGACTTCCTATATCCTTCTCTGGATCCACAAATTTAATTTACATCAAAGTAAAAAAAAATGCTAAGCACTGCAAATACTATTTTTACTTTAGTATCTAAGGTATGACGTGTGTGTGTGTGTGCGCGCGCGCGCGCGCGCGCGTGCGTGTGTGTAGGGGAGAAGCATTTTGGATAATGAGCACCCATCCACTCAGTAGCAATGACCTCGTCTGGTGCTGTGGTTAGATATTCACATCCTGAAATGTCCGCTCTTTAATGATCTATAAACGAATTTAATGTGTACTCCAAAAGTTGGCCAGCATTTTCATTAAAGGGAAAAAAAGATAGCCAGCACCTTTGAAGGCTTTTTTGAATTATTTGCTTTAAATCCTTAAAGTAAACAGATTAAACTCCTATTTGAAATGAAAGTAGCTGTTTACTCATGTAAATGCATTGTATCACCCTTCCCCCTTCCATGTTTAAGGGCAAATAGATTAAAGGGCACTGAGAGTCTTTTTTTTTTTTTTCATTTATAATAGTTTATTTTCAAATTGGTTTACATAAAACACCCAGTGTTCATCCCAACATGTGCCCTTTTTTAATGCCCATCACCCCCTCTCCCCCCCCCATCCCCCTCACCCTCAGTTAGTTCTTAGTCTTTGAGAGTCTCTTATGTTTTATCTCCCTCTCTCTCTGTGTCTTTTTTTTCTTTCCCCTCTTCCCCTCCCCCTGGTTTTTGCTTAGTCTCACAAAGTCCACCTATTCGTGGAAACATATGGTATCTGTCTTTTTCTGATTGACTTATTTCACTTAACATAATACCCTCCAGTTCCATCCATGTTGCTACACATGGCCAGATTTCATTTTTTCTCATTGCCACATAGTAGTCCATTGTATATATGTACCACATCTTCTTTATCCACTCGTCAGTTGATGGGCACTTGGTCTCTTTCCATGATTTGGCTATTGTCGAAAGTGCTGCTATGAACATTGGGGTACACGTGCTCCTATGCATCAGCATTCCTGTGTCTCTTGGGTAGATTCCTAGCAGTGCTATTGCTGGGTCAAAGGGTAGCTCTATTTTCATTTTTTTGAGGAACCTCCACACCGTTTTCCAGAGTGGCTGCACCAGTTTGCATTCCCACCAACAGTGTAGGAGGGTGCCTACTTCTCCACATCCTCGCCAGCATCTATAGTTTCCTGATTTGTTTATTTTAGCCACTCTGACTGGTTAAAGGGCACTGAGAGTCTTAAAGAGGCTTTGGTAAGGACAGTATGGAAATTCCCATCCCCCCCCCACTGCATCCCTCTCCCCACCTCATCTAGGCTTTCTATGTGTTAAAATAAATTTTTTAATGTTTATTTATTTTTGGAAGAGAGGCAGAGTGTGAGTGGGGAAGGGGCAGAGAGAGAGGCAGACACAGAACTCAAAGCAGGCTCCAGGCTCTGAGCTGTCAGCAAGGAGCCCAACATGGGACTCAACCCACTGACCCTGAGATCATGACCTGAGTTGAATTGGAGGCTTAACTGACTGAGCCACCCGGGCACCCCTCTATGGTTTTTTAAAGACTGGAGAGAAAAAAACGTTTTCATTTCTGATCAGCGAGATTTTGCAAGCAGGCAGTGATGTTATGGTTTCCATTTAAAAAGAAAGAAAGGTGCCTGGGTGGCTCAGCTGGGTAAGCATCCAATTCAGCTCAAGTCATGATCTCAGTGACTGTGGGTTCAAGCCACGTGTCCGGCTCTGTGCTGACAGCTTAGAGCCTGGAGCCTGCTTCTGATTCTGTGTGTCTCTCTTCTCGCTGACCCTCCCCTGCTCACACACTCTCTCTCTCAAAAATAAACATTAAAAAATTTTTTTAAAGAAGAAAGAGGAAAAAAAAGACAGTAACCTGTCCCTCAGCAAATCCTGTCCTGGCTGAGAACTGGCCGTGGTCACTTGGGCAGGTTGGTGTGCCTTAGAGCTGCCCAAGATGCTTTTCTTTTCTTTCTTTTTCTGTAGAGAGATTTGTTAAGAAATATTATTTTATAAAATACAAGACAAGCATCATTGGATTTTCTAACACCGTGTTGGTGCTTAAATGTAAAATAGTGGGCTGAGTGATATAATGGACTGGCATGGAGGGCTTCAAAAGTTACTCTCACACCCTGCATAGAAGTCAAGAGGATGGTCTCAAACTATTTAATAAAGGCCATTTTCATAATTCTCAGTGGAGCAGTGAAGACACCTCTCCCTTCCCCCACTACACACATTTCACCAATTCAAATGTCACTTTTTAAAAATGTTAATGTATTTTTTGACAGAGAAGAGAGAGAGGCAGAGTCAGAGGGGGACAGAGGATCTTAAGAGGGTTGCACCAACTGTGAGATCATGACCTAAACCAAAATTGGATACTTAACCAACTGAGTCACCCAGGTGCCCTGCAAATGTGACTTTTAAAGACATTTGCCTGGCTTTCCTAAATTCTGGAGCAACTGGCTTCATTTGGATAGGAAAACAGAATATCCCTTCCCCAGCTCAAAAGTTGCTTTGTAATCCCCAGGGAGCTCCTCCTAGGAGGATAGGGGTTTTTCCAGAGGCTGAGCTTGGCAGCACTTCCAGTGCATCCACAGTTGTGAAGCCCTTGTGTTCATAACGTCCTACCCAGGAGAGATTCAAACCGCTTTTATAGGCATTTCTGACTCTGTCTCCAGATTAGGTCATTTGCTACTTTGTAGGAGAGAGACCACTGGGATCAGGTGACATATTTACCTTCTCAGCCAACATATGACACTATTGAGGCAACTTTGGATTTGGAATTTGAAAATCTGGTCTTCTGTCCCAGCTATGACTTATTCTGTTAACAGATACTGAGAGCCAACTATGTGTCAGGCACTGTCCTAGCTACTCAGGTTGCTGTGGGGAGTCATGCATGGCTCCCGACCTTGGAGCTTCTGTCTAACGAAACACATTCCAAAGTGGAGATGCAACAGTCCATAGTAGAGGACAATCTTTTAAAAAAAATAAAATCTGCAGGGGTGCCTGGGTAGCTCAGTTGGTTAAGTGTCCAACTTTGGCTCAGGTCATGATCTCGTGGTCCATGAGTTTGAGCCCCGCGTCGGGCTCTGTGCTGACAGCACAGAGCCTGGATCCTGCTTCGGATTCTGCGTCTCCCTCTCTCTCTGCCCCTCTCCTGCTCACGTTCTATCTCTTTCTCCATTTCTGTCAAAAATAAATAAACAATAAAAAATTGAAAAATAATCCATCATGGATGAATACTTTTGTAAAGTACAATAAATCAAATTACTAGAAAAATAAATAAAAAAAGAAAGACATGCAGGATACAAACCCAATTATTTCATTATTTTTATTTTATTTTTTTTTAATTTAAAATAGTTTATTTTCAAATTGGTTTACATAAAACACCCAGTGTTCATCCCAACATGTGCCCCTTTTTAATGCCCATCACCCCCTCTCCCCCCCCATCTCCCTCACCCTCAGTTTGTTCTTAGTCTTTGAGAGTCTCATGTTTTATCTCCCTCCCTCTCTGTGTCTTTTTTTTCTTTCCCCTCTTCCCCTCCCCCTGGTTTTTACTTAGTCTCACCAAGTCCACCTATTCGTGGAAACATATGGTATCTGTCTTTTTCTGACTGACTTATTTCACTTAACATAATACCCTCCAGTTCCATCCATGTTGCTATGCATGGCCAGATTTCATTTTTTCTCATTGCCACATAGTAGTCCATTGTATATATGTACCACATCTTCTTTATCCACTCGTCAGTTGATGGGCACTTAGTTTCTTTCCATGTTTTGGCTATTGTCGAAAGTGCTGCTATGAACATTGGGGTACACGTGCTCCTATGCATCAGCAATCCTGTGTCTCTTGGGTAGATTCCTAGCAGGGCTATTGCTGGATCATAGGATAGCTCTATTTTCATTTTTTTTAGATTCTACAAGCATGAAACTACCTTGTCAAAGTAACTAAATTCTTCCTCTCAATTTCTGTACTCATCTTTCAGACAAGAGATAGCCTGAGGTTCAAGGACCACCCTGAGAATCATGGTCTAGTAGAGTAACAGTACCTTGACCCAGGGGGTCAAGTGAATGTATGGAGTTATAGCAGGCAGTGAATGTTGCTGGGTACCTACACAGAGGATTCCCCTTCTCCTAGAAGACTCTGCCTCACCCCCCCAACTCAGTAATGCACTGTCCTCTCCTTGCCTTGGGAGCTGCCCCCACCTCCAGGTCTGTGGCAAGCCTACTGAGGGCTAAGGGTAGCCCTTACCTTCTAGTGGTCTACGAGATGGCATCTGGTGGGGTCCAGTCTGATGATCTGCAAGGCAAGGTTTGCTGAGTGTCTGGGAAGGTTCCCTTTACTCTTTTGAGAAAGTCTCCAGAAGCAATCCTACATGTCTCCTTGACTGGACATAGATAGGAGGCACAAAGTCCAGATGGCTGGACCATAAGAAGAACTGGGCTTAAGGTGGAGTCGATTCTGGATGGCCAAGTGGAGAGGAGAAAAGAAGTGAGTTCTTGATAACATTGTGGATTAGCCCCAAAGCCCTCTAGGCATATGAACCTACAGTTTCCTGTTGGTTTCTACCAACTTTGTGTTTTCTCTTCTCTGCAGAGAAGAATATACCAACCACTGTATAGGGTTGTCCTTAAGGTCAAACAGAATGGTATTTTTTTTTAATATGCCTGAGCCAGGGGTGATGTTAAAAATCCTTAACGAGTGTAGCCAGGATGCAAAGCACAGATGGCTAGACAGGTGAATATGGGCTGATTGCCTACTTTACCTGCAACACAGTTTCATTTGAAATTATTGCCAACGGTTTTTATTTTTCTTTCTCTTCTCCTCCTTAGAATAGCAACAGCTCATGTGCATCTGGATTGCTGCCTATTCTGACCCACTTCCTCTAACAAGATGCTAGGATCCTCCAAGACATTTTTTTTACAGTTCATTTATTTACTTTGAGAGAGAGAGAGACAGCATGGGGTAGGGGCAGAGAAAGAAGGAGAGAATCTCAAGAAAACTCTGCACTCAGTGCAGAGCCTGATGTCGGGCCCAAATTCACAATCTCTGAGATCATGACCTGAGCTAAAATCAAGAGTTGGCTGCTTAACCAACTGAGCCACGCGGGCACCCCTCTCCAAGACATTATTTTAAAAACTGTTTTTAATGTTTATTTTTTTTTTCTTTTTGAGAGACAGAGTGTGTGAGTGAGGAAGGGGCAAGAGAAAGGGAGACACAGAATCTGAAGCAGGCTTCAGGCTTTGAGCTGTCAGGATGGAGCCCAACATGGGGCTTGAACTCACAAACTGTGAGATCATACCTGAGCCGAAGTTGGATGCTTAACTGACTGAGCCACCCAGGTGAACCTACAAGACATTTTTAATGCTTTCTCTTCTCTGTTAGGACCTTATGTCTTCCTTCTGAACTTAAGGATCCTGGAAAGAGTGGGTGTGATAAAATCTTGGTCATAGGGGCAACAGCATTTAAAAAAAAGTATGGCTTTCAACACCACCAACAAGCCCCAAGTCAAAACTGGAGGTGGGTTAGGTTTAGTTTTGGGCTTCTTGCCATTTCTTGCTCTTACTCAGCATTCTGTCTCCCCAGAAAAGAACTGCATACTGAAATTTTTGGAGCTTGGAGTGTCCGTGTGGCTCAGTTGGTTAAGTGTTGACTCTTGACTTCAACTTAGGTCATGATTTCAGGGTTCATGAGTTGGAGCCCCACTTCGGGTTTTGTGCTGACAGTGCAGAGCCTGCTTGGGATTCTCTCTCTCCCTCTCTCTCTCTCTCTCTGTGTCCCTCCCCCACTTGTGCTGTCTCTCTCAAAATAAATAAATAAATAATGTTTTAAAAAGTTTGGGAACTTTAACTAACTTTAACCTCGTTTAGAGACTGTTCTTGCATTTTTAAAGAGGGTCCAAAGAAAAGACCTGGTTGTAGTCAGAGAAATGGGGTTTAAAGCCTGGATAGAGGCCTCAGACAAGTCTGTCTGCCCAGAATTCTATTCTGAGTCTTCTCCTGGGAATCGGAGACACAGGAAAGCAGAAACTGGGAAAAAATAATGAGAGAAGAAGAGGTAGAAGGTAAACAATAGAAACACAAAGGTGAGGGTTGGGAAGCAGACCGAAGGGAACAGATTGCCATGGTAACAGTTGCAAATGGAACTCAGCATTGCAGACAAGATTGCTCACTCACCTGCCATCCGCTAGACCACGCTGAGTGAGTGCCATGGTTTTGACTCAAAAGATGCATCATAAACTTCATTTGCGCACATTCATCTAGGAAGAGCTAATATCAATGTCATATACTCTTTGTTTCCAGCATGAGGAGTTCTCCAGAGTGGGTCACACATTCCCTTCTCTTGTCCCCAGTGCTGTCTCATACATTTAGATTTCCGATTAACCAGCAGATGTGGGGGGAAAATGGCTGGCCCGGCCAGAGAGGTCCCGCATGACCACACGTGTGCAAATACCAAGGCTTACAAATCATTCCGGTGAGCTCAGCTCTAGCTCACATGACCCCCTCTGCTGCCCAAATCAGATGTCCTGGAGAATTTGCATTGTGGATAGAGTGGGGTCAGGAGAGGAAAGAGCCAACGCACTTGACTGTAGGGATGAGCTTAATCATGGTGCTGTCTCCAACTGCTCTTTCCAACAACTCTGAGGAGTGGGAATGCTATCAGGGAGAACATAAGGTAGAATATTTTCCTACGTGGACTAATAGCAGCCTAATAAATAATGAATAGGAGGCTGGAGTCCTCAGATTCAGTTGAAATATATTTGGGTACAAGTGGCTTACTTGTATACTAACATAGTCCTCTCTGGTTGTGTTAAAGAGTTTTTAAAACATTCTAACAGTGACTTTTTTAAAGTTCAGATGAGCGAATAAAAGGTTCATGAGTTTCTCAGACATCAAACAGCTCTCAAAAATGTCAATAATTCAGTGTTAAACTAATAAAGATATGGCACTGATTTAGCACTTGTACTTAAAGGAAATATGAAAAAGGAGAAAGAGAAGCATATGGAAAAGTGCGTTTGGGGTTTGACCAGATTGACCCCATATTAAAAAACAAAACAAAAACAACAACAACACCAGACAATTCTGGTGGGAATGTTGGAGAACGATGACTTACTTTAGAGAAAAATGATAACGCTTCCTTCCTTTTTCTTCAACAATACTGAAGTTGAAAATAGACTGTAGCTTCAGCCATTGCCTTTGGCAATCCTAGCAGAGGTGGAGGGGTATTCAGTCCTTAATTCCTTTCCCAGACTACAGTGTGAGGGAAGGTCTGCCTTGGCATGGGGTTATACTATCAGTGCATTCCCTTCAAAGAGACATGGATTGCATTTAAGAAAACATGGCCAGAACACTGAGGAGCTCCTGCTGGCCTCCGAACCTCAGTTTCTGCATATATAATGCGGTACTAGTGGACTCTTCCTCAAAGGCCTCTCATGAGACTGAAGTGACATAACATAGAAAGTGGCTGCATGCAGTAGACACCTGGACTGACACTGCCTGATAGAACTTTCTGTGATATTAGGAGTGTTTTATATTCTGTGCTGTCATCAGATTTGAAATGTGACTAGTGCTTCCAAGAAAATTGCTTTTTATAATAAAAAAAGAGTTTATTTATTTTTGAGAGAGAGAGCAGGGGATAGGTGAGAGAGAGGGAGACAGAGAATCTCCCTGAGAGCGTGGAGTCCGACTCACAGCTCGAACTCAGCAACTCTTAGATCATGACCTGAGCTGAAATCAAGAGTTGGACACTTAACCCACTGAGCCACCCAGGTGCCCCAGGAAATGCATTACTTATTTACTTTTATATAATTTAGAGAGTGACTTGTGGCCAGCATATTGGACTGTGCAGATCTGGACACTATAACTAAGGTTGATGATAATGATAATCTTATTGGTTTTGTTTCCTCAAGTTAGGGTTAAAGTTACATGCTCAGGGGCCATGGACATATAAAGAGTTCATGCCTCTTGGATGGGCTCAGAGGTCAACTTTTCCCATGTCAAATTATGTCATAATCAGAGAGGGATATCCAGAGAGACAGACCTCTGATGTCATATAAGGACACTAATCCTGAGGCGGCTGATGGCTCAGTTGGTTGAGCGTCAACTTTGGCTCAAGTCATGATCTCATGGCTTGTGGGTTCGAGCCCCACATCGGGCCCTATGCTGACAGCTCAGAGCCTGGAGCCTGCTTCAGATTCTGTGTCTCCCTCTCTCTCTGCCCCTGCCCTGCTCCTGGTCTGTCTTTCTTTCTCTCAAAAAAAAAAATAAAAAAAATAAGGACATCAATCCCTCAGATCAGGGCTCCAGTCTTATGACCTTATTTAACTTTACCTTCTAAAAGTTCTGTCTCTAATTACAATCACAGTGGAGGTTAGAGCTTCAGTGTATGAATTTTGTGGGGAACGCAATTCAGTCTATAGCACCATGTGTGCTTTCAAGTACATATTTTTAGCTTCTAATGTCTCCTTTTTCCTGATGTGTTGTCATCAGAAATAGCCTCTATTTTTTAAGGTTTATTTATTTATTTTGAGAGAGAGAGAGAGCAAGCAGGGAAGGGGAAGAGAGAGAGGGGGACAGAGGAGTCAAAGGGGGCTCTGTGCCGACAGCAGAGAACCTGATGCGGGGCTTGAACTCACGAACCTGTGAGATCATGACCTGAACTGAAACCAAGAGTTGGATACGTAATGGATGGAGCCACCTGGGCATCGACCTTTAACTCTTTATTAAATGTACCTTATTTTTCATAATTAATTGTACAGTTTCTTGGGTTCTCACAGCTTTTACTTCCACACATACTTTCTCTCCAGGCCACCATGAGTAAGTAACCTTTATGTTACTGGTGCCATGGATTATCCATGCCCTATTGTCAGCTGGCAGGCAAGATATCTGTGCCTTCCTCAACTGTATGCAAATGTAAGTGGTTAACATATCTACATTTATCTAATTCTCCCAAAAGATGTACAAATAAGAAATCACTATTATTCATATTTCACAGTTGAAGAAACTGAGCAAGATTATAACTGGTTCAATATAATAGTTAATGGAGCTGGATTTGAACCCTAGCAGGATTGTTCATACACCTCTAATCCTAACCATGAGGCTTCTCTAATTTCCTTGTTCATCTCTGGTAAGACTTGAAACTGATCACAGTTGTAGAGCAGCTGCTATCACTCAGGGAATCTGTAATGCTTGGAATTAAAAATGTCACAGATCCCCGTTTTTGTGATCAAGGGAACTGGTGGGCCTTCCTAAGAACTCTGAATACTCTTGGGGAATGTATTTACTCAAGAGTCCTTCTACCCGCTCTTGTGTCCCAGTACCTAAATCTGCGTCCTCAGATGTTAAACTCAACACATCTTTCCCTACAGAAGCATTAGTGAAAAATGGAAAATTTCTAGAGAGTATACATTATATAAACTGTTGTATGGGAAATAAGGGAGGGTTTTATATCACATACATCATGGAAAAATTACTTGATGATTCTATATTAGGCATTTCTATTTTGTAGTGTGCCTTCTTAGGTACTGGGTTGGTTAACTATGCCAGAAAAATTCTGCATAACAACGGCAAAATCTCAGTGGCATGCATGAATAAGTATTTATCTAGCTGCCATATCTGGTGGGTTGACTAAGGGTTGGTTGCTATAGATTGGGTTTGGCTTAGTGGCTGTGCCTCCACGTGCCCTTCCTGCTCTTTCCAGGATGATAGGACTGATCTCTGGTTCTTCTCATGGTAATGGAAGAAGCTAAAGTGAGTAAGCCAGATCACACAAGTTCATTTCAACCATCACTGTGCTATGTCTGCTCACATCCCATTGGTCAAAGCCAGTGATATGGCTGCATATTTCTTAGTATTCTGTAGTACCATTTGGATGTGGTTTAAAAAAATATTTTTCACAGGGGCACCTGAGTGGCTCAGTTGGTTAAGTACCTGAATCTTGGTTCCAGATCAAGTCATGATCCTATGGTTCATGAGTTTGAGCCCCATGCTATCAGCACAAAGCCTGCTTGGGATTCTCTCTCCCCCTCTGTCTCTGCCTTTCCTCTGCTTGTGCTCTCTCTTTCTCTCAAAATAAATAAATAAACTTATAAAATACCTTTCACAGTAGGTCATATACTTCCTTTTCTGCCAGGTGAAGAAAAGCAAGGGTTGGAAAAGAATCACATTTGTGGTGATGAAGCTGTTTCTCCTCAGCTCATTTTCTGAGGAAGTCCAGGCAGTCCATCATCCTCAGTATTCCTCAGCATGGCATTTCAGCCTGGAGTGAGAGATTTGGGCCATTCGTGATGATGAGCATACAGCTGACATATCCCACTGGGGTGAGTCACATGGAATTACTGAAAACTATTATCAGGGTTATGACGAAAAATTTAAGTATCTTATTCCTCATTTTGCAAAGCTACGCAGCCATCTTTTTCTTTGTCAGGTAGCCCATTTTTAGTGTGGAAATTGGATATACACCCGTGCCATGATTTGTTCATAAAACATTTTACTATTATTTTTTCAGCACAGAATTGGCATAAGGAAGTATGTTTCTGCCATTGACTCTCTGGGGGTTGAGCTTGGGTGGCCTCCCTTGTGCCAGCCTGTGAATGTAGTAAATTGGGTGGGACACATAAGGATAGGTATCCAAGCTCTGTTCGTGCATGCTAAAGTGAGGCGTTCTTTGCTAGAACCAAAGATGCATTTGTCTTCTTTAAAGGATGTAATGTTATTGGGGAACCTGGGTGGCTTAGTAGGTTGAGCGTCTGACTTTGGCTTAGCTCATGATCTCACAGTTTGTGAGGTCGAGCCCCACGTTGAGCTCACTGCTGTCAGTGCAGAGCCCACTTCAGATCCTCCTTCTCCTTTTCTCTTTCCCCTTCTCTCACTCATGCTCTCTCTGTCAAAAATAAATAAACATTAAAAAAATTAAAGGATGTAATATTATTACAATTTAGTCAGAACTTTATCCCCTATAATTTCAGATATTGACTTACCTCACCTTTCATATACTGTGAAATAGCTGCTTGGTAACATTCATCATTTTTTTAATGTTTATTCATTTTTGAGAGCAGGAGGAGCAGTGAAAGGGGGAGACAGAGAATCCAAAGCAGGCTTCAGACCCTGAAATGTCAGCAGAGAGCCTGAATTGGGGCTTGAACCCATGAACCATGAGATCATGACCTGAGCCAAAGTTGGACGCTTAACTAACTGAGCCACCAGGTGCCCCAATGACATTCACCTGTAATCCATGCTAATGAATTTAAAAACATCCATGATGAAAATACTCAGTTCTGAACTTACTCTGTGCACCCTGAGGGCAGATGCTACCAGGTCCCTCTGTGTTCCTATGCCTTCTCACGGTGAGCATCACTGTGTGAAGACTGTCTTGACTGCAGAAAGATGTTCAGCCCATATGCACAGGCATTGGGAGTCATATCCTGGGAATACCTCTCAACAGATGACTGAAGGGGAGCTAGCAGATAAATAGTTTCCTCATGCCTCAGATTCTACACAGTCTTTCAGATGCCCCGAGTGGGATTGAGCCTCAGGTGCTCTCGGAGGGAACTTACACATAATGCACTGATACTGGTCCCTCTCCTTCTCTATTTTACTTCCTCTACCCACCTGAAGTGCTTCCTGGGATCACCTGCCAAAATAAACCACTTGTACCTAAATCCTTGTCTTAGAGTAAGTCTGTTTGCTTGTTTGTTCAATTTTTGGAAAACCCCAACCATGCATCATCAGTATACTTACCTGCATTTGAAAAATTAAGATTCAGAGTAAGAGTAATTACCCTTGCCATTTAGACTTTTCTTCTTTACAAACTTCTCATATTTTGGCCACTCTTAGCATATACAGTTTTTAAGAAACTCAGGGTAACCATTTTTCATCACAAAAGCAATGTGTCATCCTTGTAAAAAACTAGAAAAACAGATAACAGATATATTTCTAATGGTGTCACAGCCAGAAATGAGCCCCTTGAAATATTTCTTTTCATTCTTTGCATGTTGTGATTTTTTTAAAACCATAACTCCCATCCCACAGACTCTTCACACACTGTGACCTTGAAATTCCACTCATTGAGTCATGGAGTCCCTGCCCTTATCCCTTGAAACCGAGCAGAACTCTGTGTTTTCATTGATCAATATAGGTCAGTAAAAGTGGCATTATATGATTTATGAGACTAGGTCATAAAAATGTAATGGATTTGCATTTTGTTTTTTTGGGATATTGATTCAGAAACCCAGCTGCCATACTGTGAGGAAGCTCAAGTTAGCCCACACAAACAGACCATATGTTTAGGTGTTTTAGATGACAGCTCCAGAGAGGTCCCAACAGATAGCTAAAATCAACTGCCAGAGGTCCAGAGGCTTCTATGTTATTCTGGCTCCCATCTGTGGTAACCCCAGCTTTTGTGTTTTCTCAACTAAAGAGTCAGATGCTGTGGAGCACAGAAAATCCATTTATTGCTGTATCTTTTCCAAATTTATGACCCACATCACCTGTAAGTATAATAAAATGGTGATTGCACACTTTCAGAACACAATGCTATGAAACTTGAAATCAACCACAGGAGAAAGCCTGAAAACCCCCCCACAAACATGGAGGCTAAGGAACAACCTACTAAAAGACGAATGGGTCAACCAAGCAATCAGAGAAGAAATTAAAAAATACATGGAAACAAATGAAAATGAAAATACGACAATCCAAATGCTTTGGGATGCGGCAAAGGCAGTCCTGAGAGGGAAATATATTGCAATACAGGCCCATCACAAGAAACAAGAAAAATTCCTAACACAAATTCTAACAGCACGCCTAAAGGAACTAGAAGCAGAACAGCTAAGACAGCCCAAACACAGCAGAAAGAGAGAAATAACACAGATTAGGGCACAAATTAATCATATGGAAAAGGAAAAAGTTGTGGAACAGATCAATGAAACCAAGAGCTGGTTCTTTGAAAAAATAAACAAAATTGATAAACCTCTATCCAGGCTCCTCAAAAAGAAAAGAGAGACAACACAAATCAATAAAATCACGAACGAAAATGGAGCGATTACAACCAACCCCTCAGAAATACAAGCAATCATCAGAGAGTATTATGAAAAACTATATGCTGTCAAACTGAACAACCTGAAGAAATGGACAAATTCCTAAACAGCCACACTCTACCAAAACTCAAACAGGAAGAAATAGAAAACTTGAACAGACCCATAACTAGTGAAAAAATTGAATCAGTTATCAAAAATCTCCCAGCAAATAAAAGTCCAGGGCCAGATGGCTTCCCTGCGGAATTTAAAACAGAGTTAATACCTATCCTCCTCAAGCTGTTCCAAAAAATTGAGACGGAAGGAAAACTCCTGGACTCATTCTGTGAAGCCAGCACCACTTTGATTCCCAAACCAGATAGAGACCCAACAAAAAAAGAGAACTACAGGCCAATATCCTTGATGAACATGGATGCAAAGATTCTTAACAAGATATTAGCAAATACAATCCAACAGCATATAAAAAGAATTATCCACCACGATCAAGTAGAATTCATCCCTGTGTTGCAGGGATGGTTCAACATTCTTAAATCAATCAATGCGATACATCACATTAACAAAAGAAAAGATAAGAACCATATGATCCTGTCAATTGATGCAGAGAAAGCATTTCACAAAATACAGAATCCCTTCTTAATTTAAACCTCTTGAGAAAGTCGGGATAGAAGGAACATACTTAGGCATCATAAAAGCCATTTGTGAAAAGCCCACAGCTAAAATCATCCTCAGTGGGGAAAAACTGAGAGCCTTCCCCCTGAGATCAGGAACACGACAGGGATGTCCACTCTCACCACTGCTACTTAACATAGTGTTGGAGGTCCTAGCATCAGCAATCAGACAAGAAAGCAAAATAAAAGCCATCAGGATAGGCAAGGATGAAGTCAAACTTTCACTTTTTGCAGATGACATGATACTTTACATGGAAAACACAACAGAATCCACCAAAAGCCTACTAGAACTGATCCATGAATTAGGCAAAGTTGCAGGATACAAAATCTATGTACAGAAATCTATTGCATTCCTTTACACCAACAATGAAGCAATAGAAAGAGAAATAAAGAAGTGAATCCCATTCACAATTGTACCGAAAACCATCAAATACCTAGGAATAAACCTAACCAAAGATGTAAAAGACCTTTACGCTGAAAACTATAAAAAAACTTATGAAGGAAATTGAGGAAGTCACAAGGAAATGGAAAAACATCCCATGCTCATGGATTGGAAGAACAAATATTGTTAAAATGGCAATACTACCCAAAGCAATCTACACATTCAATGCAATCCCAATCAAAATTGCACCAGCATTCTTCTCAAAGCTAGAGAAAACAATCCTAAAATTTGTATGGAACCACAAAAGACCCCGAATAGCCAAAGTAATACTGAAGAATAAAACCAAGGTAGGAGGCATCACAATCCCAGACTTTAACTTCTACTACAAAGCGGTAGTCATCAAGACAGCATGGTACTGGCACAAGAACAGACACATAGACAAATGGAATAGAATAGAGAACCCAGAAACGGACCCACAAGCATATGGCCAACTAATCTTTGACAAAGCAGGAAAGAGTATCCAATGGAAAAAAGACAGCCTCTTTACCAAATGGTGCTGGGAGAACTGGACAGCAACATGCAGAAGAATGAAACTAGACCACTTCCTTACACCACTCACAAAAATAAACTCAAAATGGATGAAGGACCTGAATGTGAGACAGGAAACCATCAAAATTCTAGAGGAGAAAGCAGGAAAAAAGCTCTTTGACCTGAGCCGCAGCAATTTCCTATGTGACACATCTCCAAAGGTGAGGGAATTAAAAGCAAAAATGAACTATTGGGACCTCATCAAGATAAAAAGCTTCTGCACGGCAAAGGAAACAACCAACAAAACTAATAGACAACCGACAGAATGGGAAAGGATAATTGCAAATGACATATTGGATAGAGGACTAGTATCTAAAAATCTATAAAGAACTTACCAAACTCCACACCCGAAAAACAAATAATCCAGTGAAGAAATGGGCAGAAGATATGAATAGACACTTCTCCAAAGAGGACTTCCAGATGGCCAACAGACACATGAAACGATGCTCAATGTCACTCATCATCAGGGAAATACAAATCAAAACCACACTGAGATACCACATCACACCAGTTAGAGTGGCTAAAATGAATAAATCAGGAAACTATAGATGCTGACTGGGATGTGCAAAAGCAGGCACCCTCCTACACTGTTGGTGGGAATGCAAACTGGTGCAGCCGCTCTGGAAAACGGTGTGGAGGTTCCTCAAAGAAATGAAAATAGAGCTACCCTATGACCCAGAAATAGCATTGCTAGGAATTTACCCAAGAGACACAGGAGTGCTGATGCATAGGGGCACGTGCACCCCAATGTTCATAGCAGCACTTTCGACAATAGCCAAATCATGGAAAGAGACCAAGTGCCCATCAACTGACGAATGGATAAAGAAGATATGATTTATGTATACAATGGAATACTACGTGGCAATGAGAAAAAATGAAATCTGGCCATGTGTAGCAACATGGATGGAACTGGAGGGTATTATGCTGAGTGAAATAAGTCAGTCAGAGAAAGACAGATACCGTATGTTTCCACACATAGGTGGATTTTGAGAGACTTAGCAAAAACCATGGGGGAGGAGAAGAGGGGACAGAAAAAAAGACACAGAGTGGGAGGGAGACAAAATATAAGAGACTCTCAAAGACTAAGAACAAACTGAGGGTGAGGGGGGTGAGGGAGGGGGGAGAGTGGGTGACAGGCATTAAGGAGGGCACTTGTTGGGATGAATACTGGGTATTATACAGAAACCAATTTGAAAATAAATTATTTAAATAAAATAAATTGTGGCGTTACATCAGTACATTCTGGATGTTGCTATGCAGCAACACTACTTGAAAATTCTTCCTTGCCAACGTTCTTTCTAATCTCTGATCTTTGTACTCTCATGTGATTGACTGAGGTAATTACTGCCAACCCTACTGGCTGCACCTTTTGAGCCAGATCATCTCATTAGTTGTTGGCCAGCCTATGCACAGATGCCTCTAGACAGCCTTTCACAAGTTAGGAACTGAGAAAGATGTGGGTAACTTATCCTCTATAAAAGAACATTGACAGGCTCACACACCCTCATGCACAGGTAAATAAAAACACAATTTAAAAATATATCAAAGCAAGAGATGGATTAAATTTCACATACAGTGGAAGAGTTAGTTATCATACAAACACTATGCTACAACCACTAAAAAATACGTTTTGTGGTACATAAAAATAAACCCAAAGCATGATGTCACATATTTCTTCTTCACGATGTTTGAAACATAAGCCCTTCTTCCTTGGTTATTTTACTTTTTCAGAAAATCTGAGGATGGTTTGAGTAACCAAGCTAAAATTTCTGAGTAGATTTTGTCCTTTGTAATTTGGTTATGAATTTACACATAAGACCATAGCTTGTACTAATTTAAAACTTTTTTTTTTTTAGAATGGCGACAAGGCTACATTGCATCATGAAAGAAAATGGGAAAACTAAGTCATTGAGGTATGTCACCCTTTGCCTCAGTACTTTTCCTAATTTCCCAACTTGAGAAGATGATATTATTTAAATATCTTTAGAGAAATGATACATCATGGAAGAGAACGTTCATTTTTCCTGTCTTTTCACTGATCTAGCAATTTCCAGACTTCCGCATCTCAGCCCCCCTCCCCACTAAACTATCGTCCCTTTGTTCTTGGAGCCCTGGGTCCAGCTGGGTGAGCCCTGTGCTCTAGCTCCAGCTGAGCCTTAATAACTCCGGGTGCTGCTGTGCATTAGTCATAACAAGTGCCTGTGTCCAAACTTGGTAGCGCGCTGGTTTTTCCAACCGCAACCTGAAAAGATGCCGTGGAGACAAGGCGGTGGGAAAAGTGAATACATATGCCTTCTGCCTCTGAAGAGGTAGGTTGTAAAACCAGGACTCCAAACAGAATGAATCGGTGTCTTCGTCCAAGTAAATACTGGACTTTTATCCACAACATGAAACCACCGTACAATTCAAAAACATTGGCAGGCACTAGGGAGGGAGAGACCCAGGAGGGGGCCTCCAAGCCAGAAATGAGGTGGCCCAGGGAGAGCTGCGCAAAGACACTTCTCCCACATGATGCCTGGCACACAGAGTCACTCTTGGTCTTGTTTTCACGAGTCCTACATTTGCAAAAACAAAACCGAATTAGAAGGGACACTATCTCCTCCTGCCAGCTCAGATCTGCTCATTAATCACTGACTGGCCCCATTACTAAACTAAAGTATCATAGCCCGTTCCACACTAGCTGACCTTCTCCCCTGCCTCTAAAGAGTGACACATTAATTTTTATTACGAACTCTGTGTTTCAAAACCCTTTGGGGACTGGGAAAACTAGCAGGCAAATCTCAGGCCCTAGAAAGCAGTTAAACTGAATTGCAAATAAAAGGCTTAGAAAGTTCTTAAAATCACAACCTTGGCAAGCATATCCAATAGGAAAAAATTAACTTTGTTCTCTCCTCTGAGTTACTAGAGTTTGGGGAAACCAGTCTTTTTGTTGGGGTTACCCAGATGCTACCATTTCCATAGGCAAGCTGAATTCTGAAGTTGGAGAAGTGTGTCTTCTTGGCTCCACCAGATCTCTTTAACCTGATTTGGACAACTGAATCTCTTGGACTCTTGCCTCTTGGTATCTGAAACTAGCCTTATTCTGAGAGAAGATTGTCGATCACTTACACATTAGTGAGAATTTCAGTCAGTATCTGTCTAATACATTTACCCAGATAAATTTTTATTGAGCACCTTTCTTGTGAATAAGGTATGATTCCCCCCCACCACACATACACCCACCTCTAAGTACAGAGAGTTATGAAGGGGAAACAGACACAGAGATGACAGTAAATATGGTTTAAGGTGAGATAGAAGCAAAATTCTATGGAGTCAAAAGGAAGAAGTATATTATACAGAGGTTTGGAGGCTGGAATAGAAGATGGCATTTGAGATTAACTTCTAACAAGGAGAAGGCTTTCAATAGGCATGAGTAGGGTGGGTGAAGAAACTGGTACATTAAAGCTGGAGAGCCTGGAGGGTGAGCTTAACTTGCATGTACTGTGGGCGTGGCTGAGTGGAGCACTGTGCCGGACAAGAACAGGAAAGGATTTGAAGCGAAGTCAAGTAGGCCTCCATATGCCATGATAAGACATTGGGATGCAGGCAATGGGAAGCCATTGCAGATTTGGAGTGACTGACAGAGTGAGCTCTCTGCTTAAGGAAAATAGACCATTGGTGGCCTCGGGGCAAAGACAGAGACAGATCTTAAGCTGATGCCTGTAGTTGAAGTATGAGCTAGGCTGAGGCAGTGGAAAATAAAATGAGAGACAAAAGTTGAGAGGCATTTTGCACTGAGGCTCTATTGAAACAACCAGTGTGGGTGCACAGGACAAGGTGGGTAGAGGAACCAAAGATGCTAGAAAGGTTTTTCACCCAGATGATTTTATCTAAAAAATAAATAAAAACTGTATCCTTATTCCTGATGTTATTCATTCTTTTTTCCTAAACTGAAATAATTTGGAGTTTTAGTTTTATCTGATAAATATTTATTGGAAAGCACCTATTGATAGCTACTAATTCTATGTTGTCTCACAATAGTTATTTAAAAATTATGTAACTGAATAATTTTGTTTTATGATGCCCAGCACCTTAACTTTACACATTCTCGATAAACAGTGGGTTACCACACTGAATGTATACCCAACATGCATTTCTGTCTGAAGAAGATTTTGCAATTTTCCTAAGGGGGGAAAAAAAGGCTGTCATCCCTCTTTGCGTGTGAGCATCCTCGGTGTTGATTCTGGAACTCTAGGTGTTGGTGGCTGGGCACCGGCCCTCCTGCTGAGGACTGCCAGGAAAGGGGGTGGAGTAGACACTGGTAACTGAGGCCAGAAACCAGCAACTACTCAATTTAATTTTTCAATAGCTCCAGGACCTAAAAAAAGAAGTCAAAAGGTTTTAGTGATGAGAGGAAATTGGAACTCAGTCCCTCTTTATTGTAAAACAAACACAACAATGGCAGCCATTTGCAAGCGAAGTTGTCCAGTCAATATTTGACTGTGACTCTATGTAATGCTTTATGTGGGCTCTAATGGAAGGAATTGGGGATTTGGACGTGGACAGCCTGGATCTGCATCTGAGCACTACCACTTATTGCCTGTGTGACTTTCCACAAGCTGAGCTTTCCTGAACTCCAGTCTCTTCATCAGAGATGTGGTCTGAATGTTTGTGTTTCCTCCAAATTTATATGTTGAAAACCTAATGCCCAAGATGATGGTACTAGGAGGTGGGACCTTTGAGAGATGATTTCGTCATGAGGGAGGAGCCCTCATGAATAAGATTAGTGTCATTTTAAAAGAGACCTGAGAGCTTTCTCAGTTCCTTCTGCATGTGAAGATAGGAGAAGTCTGTGAAGTAAAATGCCCTTACCTGACAATGCTGATACCCTGGTCTCGGACCTCTGGTTTCCAGAACTGCGAGGAATAAATTTCTGTGATTCATCAGCCACTCAGTCTCTGGTGTTTTATTATAGCAGCCTGAATGGGCTGAGACAATCAGTCAGCTATGGATGATATTGTTCATCTTCAAGACTTGTGAAGACCAGCTGAACCAGCACACAGAGCTGTTAAGTCACCTAGCCCTTAGTCAAACACTGGTCATTGAATGTGAGATATGTAGGCCCACTTCTTGGTACTTGGAATATAATAGTGAGCACAATCTCACTCCACCAGTCCCATTTTTAACAGGGGAGACAACCATTAAAAAGAGAAGGGATATATGTATTTTTAAAGCAGGACAGAGTTATTGCCCTTAGACCAGGGCAAGGTATGAGGTGTCTCCAGGGCGAAGTGTCTGCCCAGGAGCCCAAAGCACATACCTTTCCTGTTCAGAGCCTTGCCCCGTTCTGGACTAGCTCAGGGTACCAGGATCCTGTAATTCTGTGTCCAAAAGTTATAACTTTGCCTCCAGTGCTTACATGGGTTTTTCTGAATCCTGAGAGTGAACTGTATCACTGGGGCATGCAGGATAGATCTGGGGTCTGGCTGCCAGTGGTGGTTGTGGTTTGTGTGGATGGAATTGGTAAGTGTGGCTGTGGGTGTTCATATGCATTAGTATGAGGTACGTTGTGGTCCAGGACACAATCAGGGGTGAAAAGATAGGGGTGAGGAGGGGATTGCTCTAGGCCATGAACGGGCTCTTCCTGCCTGGCCCTTTTCAGTTCAGAACTCCAAGGAGTCTAAGAACTCTAAGCTCAATCCTGGCCTTCTAGATCATTATGGGTACATCCTCTTATAGATATAGACAGGAAGACAGAACTCCTTTCAACAGCTTCTTTCCTTGGTTGACATTGTCCCTGGCATATTTAGAGGTGTAGTAGGGAGGTCCGTGTTTGCACTCCTGCCTTGGGCCACATGCATGTTAGGTATGAGCTTGGCACAGTATCTCCCATGCACACTCCTGCCTGGTAATACACACATCCCATTTCCTGAGCCAGACCCTGTTTTGTTTCTATCCCTCTGCTCTTTGTACAGGGTGTACCCCTTACTCAAACATGCTTTCCTCCACTTCCTTTACAAAGCTTCTCATCATTTGTCTCCCAGATCAGAAGTCACTTCTCTGTGAATCCTTCCCTAATTTCCACTGGCAGAGTGAGTTTCCCATGGCACCCCAAGGACCTGGCATTAGAGGATGTGTGTTGGCATGCAGAGGATATTTATTCCCATGTGTCGGCATGGTCATCACCACACAAGGGACTTGGCAATGAAATCCAGCAGCACACTGCTCCTCTGGAGAGTCTAGGATTCAGTAGAAGGAGGGACTGGAGAGAGAAGCCCTCCAGTTCGGAATGATGGCTCTGATTCCTGAGATTTCAATCAAGAAGAAGAAGCAAAGGGTGTGCTCCAAGTAATGTTCTAGAAACATTCCTGGAATGTGCCAACCTCAGGGCTAGGGCATACTTGTGTACCCACACCTAGCTACATGGAAGGCTGGAAAATCCAGTCTTTATTGTGAGTGTCCCTGTGTCCTACTAAAACCCAGGGGGGCCTGATGGAGGGAGGAAAGAATTAATTGGGGAATGATTAAGAGTCCTTAAGGGCTCAGAAATTCATCATTAAATGATAAAATAATGACACATCACTCAGTAATTTTAATATAATGACAGGCTATATCGAATGATATATGTGAATTGTATATTATTCAATGTATGATAAATGAATACTTTTTAAACACTCAGAAAATAGTGATGTATTTATCTGTTGTGAGCTCTTCTATTACCTCATGGTTACTTTCTCAGGCAGACACTGGATTTGTCTTCCCAAAACTGCCCTACACTTCCAGTACACTGTGCCTTTGCTCATGTGTACAAATGTCTGGAATGTTCTTCCTTGTTTCTCCCATCTGGTAAAATCCTCCTAGACACAGTTCATAAATACCCATAGCCCTCACCTGCCTGGGAAGGTTTGCTCTGTTTGCTCTCTCCCTCCTGCTCTGACCTCCTGTGTTTTCTACCCCCTCACAGAAATTTCCTGTGGCCTCTCCATCCTAGTGGTTTATTATTCCACCTGTTCCCTTACCAGACCATAAGACCTTTGAAAGCAGGGCCCACCATGCTGTTTTGGCCCTTGTATTCCTGGATAGATGACTTGGTGGTCCCAAGAATGATGACTGGTTCCTCTGGGGCTTGGAGGGTGGCTGTATAGTCACTGACTCCCATGTCTGATGCTTCCAAATCCACATCCAGATGGTTAGCTCTCTTCTAGGTTCTGGGGCTGGTCCCCACTTTTAAAGGGTCACTTCTGTTTCATTTGAAGCCTCCAACCTGACTGGATCCCCCTTGGGTCCAGAATCGACGTATCCCGAGTGTCTTAATTGTGGTCACATGTGCGTCCACATGTGCTGCCCATTCCATGGGAGTGATGTGTGGGCAACAGAAGTTGGACCTCATACCTTTCAGACCAAGACAGGTGCTGGCTGTCTTGGGGTGAGCTGTGTTGCAGAGCTGGTTGGAGTTCCCCAGTTAGTCTTGCAATAGTCTTCCTTGAATGAAGCCAAGTCCTTTTTTGGGGGGAGGGGTCTCTCCCTTTGTAGCCTTGCTCACTTCATTTGTGTGTGTGTGTGTGTGTGTGTGTGTGTGTGTGTGTCAGAGTCTTATTCTGGGCTCAGTGATGTGGGATTACATGATTCTGGAAGTGTCCTGAAACTGAAGGAGAGATTCAGGTCTGCGTGACCACTCACAGGTCTCTCTCCAAGCGTGGGTTGCTGTCACATTTCAGTGTGATACACTGACACAATGGGACAAAGAGAAAAAGAAAGGTGATTTAGTGGAAATCGACATCTAAAAAGAATAGATAAGGCAAGCCAACAACACAGACACAAATTTTGGGGGTGAATTGTTGCTGTTTGTGCCTTGCTATGTACATGCCCCCAGCCCACCCTGAAGAGCACCTGCATAATGGAATTCCTCATCTCTTTTTCCAGATGGTCTACTGGCTGAATGAGGGAGCACTCTGGGTCCCCATACTGGTCAGGCCCAGTAGTGTTTAGGACTTCTGAAGTGAAAGCTCCCTGGGTACTCCTCAACCACTGGGTACTTACAGCACATGCCCAGTTTGCCCACTCAGGGCCAGTTCTGAGACGTGCTCTGCACAGTCTGGTGGAGGGTCTTCTGTAGGACTGAACCTCACATGCCTGTGTTGGTCACCTGTTCACTTTCATACCCTTAGATACTTCTTTCCCTTCTCACCTCTTTTCTTACACCCCCACCACACCTCCTGGGATCACCACTTACATGAACCACAGCCATTGAACACTTTGTCCTGGGATCTGGTCTAGGGAGGAATACAAACAAAGACAAAGGACTTACATTCAATAAAAACACCAGCCTGGGTCATTTGAAAGTAAATCAAAACAGTAGAATAGAAATAGACTAAAAGCCATATGCCTTACTTAACTTCACCTGGCCTATTCCAGACTGCTGGGTTTTGGGTTAATTTCCTGCAAAGTGCTTATTGCTCTTTAAATTCTTGGTTTTCCGGATGTGGAATATTAACACTCATCTAATAAGCTGAACTACTTGTTATTTATTAAGAGAACCAGAGAAACCCGGCCCATATGTTTGATGGCAACTTGACAAAGCTCAGTTAAGAGCTCACACCTATGAATACTGTGTGGTTTGCCAGAAAGTAGGCATTCAACTTTCTAGCCAAATATAGTACACTGAAGCACTAAGATGTACGAAGTGAATCTCGACCTGTTGGTATGCAAACTTTTCAAAGTTCCTAAATTTGAAGACAGATTGGACATTTTTCTTGTGGAGTTTATGGAACCAAAGTTATTTTTCATGAAGCAGTTTTGCAAAATTTATGATGTGAGGCTACAATATGCCTTTTTCCTTGAGATTCATTCTGCTTACAGGCATCTCTGTAGCAAGTTGGCAAAGACCAATCTCAGGGGCTTCTGGGGACGGTCCTGTCATCTGTCGTGGTCTTACTATGAATCATATGGAGAGGACGCTTTTCCTAACCCCTTATTCTGGCTGGAGAGAAGCACCCTTTTATAGGTGAACTTTCCCTATAAAACTGAGAGATTAAAAACAAGATCTTCAAATGAAGAAATCATTTAAAATTTACTCATTAAAAATTAGTCATTTTCCAATTACAGACTACATAACTTGGTCCCTTACACTACAGATGCAGAAGCTGCAGAAAAATGAAAGGATTTACCCAAGAAAACTAACTGGAACAACTGGCTGTTTCAGAGCCTCTTTCTCCTTGTGTGGGTGGGCTGGGAACTTAACTTTCTGAAGCCCCACTTCTTCATTTGCAAATAATTAATAATAGCACACCTCTTGCAGGTTTGACATGCAAAAGTAAATTGGTACTTCAAAAAAATGCTTTATTAATTTATAATTGACATAAAATAAATCGCATCTATTTAAAGTGCACAATTTGATAAGCTTTGACATATGTCTACACCTGTGAGACTGACACTACATCAAGATAACAAACTAATCTGGAGCACCTGGGTGGCTCAGTCAGTTGAGCACCGATTTCAGCTCAGGTCATGATCACATAGTTCCTGAGTCTGAGCTCTGCATCAGGTTTGCTGCTGTCAGTGCCTGCTTAGGATCTTCTGTACCCCCCCCCCCCGCCCCTCCCCTGCTCGTGCTCTCTCTCTCTCTCAAAAAATAAACATTTTTTTAAAAAAGATAACAAACTCATCCATTGTCCTAGAAAAACTCCTTCTGCCTTTCTGCAAATCTTCCCTGCCCTCCCTATCCGGCAATCACTGGTCTGCTAAGTCTGCATTTTCTAGAGTTTTATATAAATGGAATCCTACAGATGGCATTCTTTCTTGTATGACTTCTTTCACTCAGCAAAATTATTTGGAGGTTCATCCATAATACTGTCTTCGTCTTCCCCTCCTCCTCCTTCTACTCCTTCCCCTTCTTTTTGCTGAGTAGGATTTTAAGGCATGGATATACCACACTTTGCTTTTCATTCATCTGTTGGTGAGCATTTGGGTTGTTTAAGTTTGGGGCTATTATGAATAAAGCTTTATGAATATAGATTCATATTCTGAAGATTTTTCATGGCCATGCACTTTCATTTCTCTCTGGTTAAAATCTAGGAACAAAATGACTGCATTGTATGGTGGGTGTATTTTTAATTTTGTAAGAAACTGCCAAGTTGTTTTCCAAAGTGGTCATACCTTTTTACAGTTTCACCAGCAGTATGAGACTTCTAGTTCTTCTGTATCTTCACCAATACTTGGTATGGTCAGTCTTTTTAATTTTGGTCATTCTTCTTTTTTTAATTTTTTTATTGTCAAATTGGTTTCCATACAACACCCAGTGCTCATCCCAACCCGTGCCCTGCTCATTGTTCGTCACCCACTCTCCTTCCTCTCATATACCCCTCAACCCTCAGTTTGTTCTTAGTATTTAAGAGTCTCTTATGTTTTGTCTCCCTTCCTCTTTGTGTCTTTTTTCTTTCCCCTCTTCCCCTCCCCCCTAGTTTTCTGTTAAGTCTGGCAAAGTCCACCTATGCTTGGAAACATATGGTATCTGTCTTTCTCTGACTGACTTATTTTACTCAGCATAATACCCTCCAGTTCCATCCATGTTGCCACACATGGCCAGGTTTCATTCTTTCTCATTGCTACATAATATTCCATTGTATATATATACACCACATCTTCTTCATTCATTCATTAGTTGATGGACACTTAGTCTCTTTCCATGATTTGGCTATTGTAGAAAGTGCTGCTATAAACATTGGGGTGCATGTGCCCTTATGCATCAGCACTCCTGTATCTCTTGGATAAATTCCTAGCAGTGCTATTCCTGGATCATAGGGTAGTTCTATTTTCATTTTTTTGAGGAACCTCCACACCGTTCTCCAGAGTGGTTGCATCAGTTTGCATTCCCACTAACAGTGCTCAATGTCATTCATTATCAGGGAAATACAAATTTTAGCCATTCTAACAGTGGGCACTGTTATCTCGATGTAGTTTTAATTTGTATTTTCTATTTAAAAATTTTTTAATGCTTACTTATTTCTGAGAGAGAGAGAGAGAGAGAGAGAGAGAGCGAGCATGAACAAGGGAGGGGCAGAGAGAGAGGGAGACATAGAATCTGAAGCAGGTCCAGGCTCTGAACTTTCAGCACAGAGCCCAGTGCAGGGCTTGAATCCAAAAAATGTGAGGTCATGACCTGAACCAAACTCGGATGTTTATTTTTTTTATTTATTTATTTTTATTTTTTTAAATTTTATAATAGTTTATTTTCAAATTGGTTTACATATAATACCCAGTGTTCATCCCAACATGTGCCCTTTTTAATGCCCGTCACCCCCTCTCCCCCCTCGCTCATCCCCCTCACCCTCAGTTTGTTCTTAGTCTTTGAGAGTCTCTTATGTTTTATCTCCCTCCCTCTCTGTCTTTTTTTCCTTTCCCCTCTTCCCCTCCCCCTGGTTTTTGCTTAGTCTCACAAAGTCCACCTATTCGTGGAAACATATGGTATCTGTCTTTTTCTGACTGACTTATTTCACTTAACATAATACCCTCCAGTTCCATCCATGTTGCTACACATGGCCAGATTTCCAAACTCGGATGTTTAAATGACTGAGCCACCCATGTGCCCCTAATTTGTATTTTCTTTATGATGACTGATGTTAAGCATCTATTCAAGTAATTATTCACCATCATATATACATATAAATATATGTATATATTTTTTCCTGAAGTACACATATTTGGTGGAAAAATATATATATATATTGGTGAAGTATCTGTTCAAATCTTTTGCTCATTTTTATCCTGGCTAGTTCATTTTCTTATTATTAAATTTTGAGAGTTCTTTACACATTCTGGATACAAGTCCTTTATGAAATATATGAGTTACAAATATTTTCTCCCAGTTTGTGTCTTTTCCATTTTCCTAATAGTGTAACACTTCTTAGTGTCATATCTAGTAAATCTTTGCCTAGTGCCATGTCAAAAATATTTCTCTTATGTTTTCTTCTAGAGATTTTGTAATTAGTGATTATATATTTATGTCTATTATCCATTTGCCTTAATTTTTTAATATGATGTAAGTATGAAAGAAGTTACATTCTTTTACATCTGGATATCCATATTTTTACAGCATATTTATTGAAAAGACTGTCCTTTCCCCACTGAATTAACTTTTTGTCTTTGTTGAAACTCAGTTGTCCATATATGTGTGGTTCTATTCTTGGATTCTCTATTCTGTTCCAAAGATGTATATGTCTACCTTTCCAGCAATATCACACTGTGTTGATATTGTACCTTTATAATAAATCTTGAAATCATGTAATATGAGTACTGCAGCCATAAATTAATAATATGTGTCAATTATCTATGAAGTGTTTATTACCTAATGGACCCTTAGTGAATGTTATTCCCAGTATCTTTTTTTAAAAAATGTTTGTTTACTTATTTTGAGAGAGAAAGAGAGAGCTTGAGCAGGGGAGGGGGCTAAAGAGAGAGAGAGAGAGAGAGAGAGAGAAAGAGAGAGAATCCCAAGCAGGCTCTGCACTGTCAGTGCAGAGTCGGTCACAGGGCTCGATCTCATGGTTTGTGAGATCATGACCTGAGTGAAGACTAAGAGTCAGACCCTCAACTGACTGAGCCACCCAGGTGCTGCCCTCCCGTCACCTTTTTTAATTGGATGTTTTCCCTGGAAGTCTGGAAGAATTTCCTGTAACTCCTTTAAGACCTCAAAGTCATCAATAATAATAATTATTATTTTTTAAATGTTTATTTGTTTATTTTGAGAGAAAGCAAGAGAGCACAGGAGTGGGCCAGAGAGAGGGAGAGAGAATCTCAAGCAGGCTACACACTATCAGCACAGATATTAAAGTGGGGCTTGATCTCATGACCATGAGACCATGACCTGAGCTGAAATCAAGAGTCTGATGCTTAATCAACTGAGCTACCCATGCGCCCCTCAAAATCAATAATTATTAAACATGACTCATTGTAGTTCTATTACTTTGGTCCTTTTATGAAGAATTATTACAGAAAAAAATATTCTCTGCCCTCAAGAACCTTATGGCTTGAATGAGATGCAGAAAACATAATTTTTTAAAGTGAATGTTTCTTTTCTTGTGTTGTACCTATAATTCATATTAAATAAAACAGAGAGCATGTTTGAAGATGGAATTTCTCTCAGGACTTCTCCTAAATATGCATGGTTATCTACTCCAAGTCAAAAACACAAAATACAAAACAAAAAGAATGGGTGAATATGTGAATGCTGTGGAGTCACAAAGATCATTTTAGGATAAATAAGCTGGTTGAGAGGAGTTGAATAGATTTACTCAGGCATGGACACCATTCAAAACCTTTCATCTAAAATAACATGTATATGTACATATATATTATATGTATATATTATATGGGTTAATCTACTTAGCATTGTCAATATTATTATTACTATTTTTTAAGAAAATGTTTATTTATTTTGAGAGAGAGAGAGAGAGAGAGAGAGAGAGAGAGAGCTCACAAGCAGGGGAGGGCCAGTGAGAGAGGGAGAGAAAGAGAATCCCAAGCAGGCTCCATGCTGTCAGCACAGAGTCTGATGTGGGGCTTGAGTTTACAAACCATGAGATTGTGACCTGAGCCAAAGTCAAGAGTTGGACACTCACCAGGCTGAGCCATCCAGGCACCTCATTATTACTATTTTTAACATAGGCAGCTAAAGAACCAAACTTGGTAATGCCCTCACTCTTGGGCCATTCAGGAATCACTAGAATTTGGACAGACACTGGCATGGAGGAATCAAGGACTCCAGCTGACTCTAGGATTCTAGCATGTTTTGCATCAAGACTGTGGTTTCTACTGTGTTGTCTTCATTCCCCAGTTTCAGCAGGAAAGGTGTTCCCAGCAGCTCCAGCATAATGTGGTCTTCAGAAAGAAGTATAGTTTCGTCAACCAACACTTTTGAGCAAAGCTTTTGCCTGATCTGTTTTGAGGTGGTAGTGGTGGTCACACATCCATCTGTGGACTAATCATTGTGTCTTGGAAGATGTGCTTGCATTGCATAGGCCAAGGGAGATACCTACCTGCTTATCTGGAGGAAGAGTGATCACTCACCTGAAAACATATGGGATGGAGGAGGTTCATTGCATTAGCTCTGTGAGGGGCACAGAAATAATGATGATGATGTTGATGATGATGATGATGATGATGATGATGATGATGATGATGATAAAAGTATTCTTGCTTATTTATTTTTGAACTGTAAACAGGAGTACTATTGACTTGATTCTTCACCCCTCCCCATATTGATACCTTTTGTCAAGTTACTTGTTGTCCCCTCACATCTAGAGGATGAGTGCATGTCCTATTCTCTTGATGTTGTGCATGGCCTTGTGATTTTGCTTTGGCCACCAGTGACAATGCCCAAGTTCTGACCTTGGGCCTTAAGAAGCATCACACATTTCTATCATTGCTCTTGAACCTCTCCCATCGCATGAGAAAAAAGTGCTCTGCTGGCCTCCTGATTCTGGTAAGAGTGGAAGGGAGGAAAATGAGAGAACTTGGAGCAAAGCTGGCCCAATGCTGCAGCCTGAAGAGAGCTGCCCCCAAACCCGACAGACTTATGAGCAAGATAAATTCTTGTGGTTGTATGCTACTAAAAGTTTGAAGTTGTTTATTATGCCACAAAACCTATCTTATGCGAGGACCAATAGAGATGAATAAGGTATCTAAGCATCTGTGAACAAAATGTAACCTCCACACGGGCTGAATTTATATTGTTCATTTTTTTATTCCTGGTACCCGGAGGATTGCCTGATGTACTGTAGATCTTCAGTAAACATACCCCAGATGTTAGAAAGTGCTAGTTCCTGTGCAAGATACTGGCAGAGAAAAATATGTGGGTGGGATCTACCTCAAAGGAACTTCCCTTGTGTTTGGAGATACCGAATGGGTGGGGTAAGCCTGCAGGCCAAAGCACCTACCACGTTGGAAGTAGCTGCGAAGGTAGAAACAAACTGTGTGTTGAAGTTCCTATCAGAGAGGTGATCTAGCTCCATCTGTATTCCCCAACATGCACCTTTCAATGTGTGTTGGCCTCTTATTGGCCATCACCTAAATTTCTTTACCTGAAAATTTCTTTGGCCATTAGAACTTGCATAGGTCAGGATTAGAAAATTAATGCCTCTGAGAGCAGCTCTCTTGCAATGACTGAGGAAAGTTAGTGCATAAATACCCCATCTCTCCTACCTCTCATTTGAGTGGGACGGCACTGAGCTGTGTCCTACAGTGGCTCTCAGAATTCTCCAAGAAAATCAAGCTCCTGTTATCCTCAGAATAACTTGCTTGATTGTGCACCATGATGTGACTGCTTTCTTCCCTCTCTCTCTGTCTCCCTCACTGCCAGTACATCCTGGGATTGCAAATAACTCACTTGCATATGAATCCATGTCTCATTATGTTTCTGAGGGAACCCAAAGAAATGAATTACACTGATGTTTTCATTCTTATTTTATTTTGGTTTAAACACACACCCTTATCTGTAAACCAATTTTGAATGTGCATTCAACATGTTTTATTTATTAATGATATAAGTTCTACTGCTTTAAGAAGCTATGGACATTGGGAGTGTCTGGGTGGCTGAGTCAATTAAACAAACTCTTGACTTCAACTCAGGTCATGATCTCATGGTTCATGAGTTTGAACCCCACATGGGGCTGTGTGCTGACAGTACTGAGCCTGTTTGGGATTCGCTGTCTCACTCTCTCTCTCTGCCCCTCTCCCACTTGCACATGTGCTCTCTCTCTCTCTCTCTCAAATAAATAAATAAACATTTAAAAAGGCTATGGACATTAAATATACGGAAAAAAGGGAATTTAAAAAAATGAGGAAAGTAAATACATTTTATTTTGAGAGAAAGAGAGTGTGTGAGCAGGGAGAGTGGCAGAGGGAGAAAGACAATCTTAAGCAGGATCCATACCTCGTGTGGAGCCCAACACCGGGCTTGATCCCATGGGGCCACTGTGAGATTATGACCTAAGCTGAAGTAGAGAATTGGATACTTAACTCACTGAGCTACCCAGGGCCCCCTAGGAAAGTAAATAGATTTTAAACAAGTTTTGCCAACTGTGATGGCTCAACATTGACATATGAGTCAAGGGATACATTCTGTGGAGTGAGAGTAGATCCCTCCATAATTAAACACCACTGGCCTGTGATTTGTTATGAGTTGTGGATGTCATTGGGAGGAAGAAGCATGCTAGCTAGCTCTGCTTTCCTCTTACTCTTTTCTATACCTGATGTTAACTTTGTCCATGGATGCTTTTCAGAATTTTTTTTAGCCACCTAGCTATTTTCAAGGATTAGTGTAGTTAAAACCAGATAATACAATCCATAAATCCACCAAATTGGGTACATGTGAACTGCAATGTCACGAGACACAGAAAATCAACCCACGAATGAGGGCACCACCTCCAGCCTCTGCCCTCTGCATCCTGCCATGGGAACCACTAAGGGTGCAGCTTCTATTTGCATATCAAAAAAGATTAAAGCCAGGTTTCCTATTCATGTAGGGAAAACAAACACAAATAGAAGTTCTTGTTATTTTTTCCTGTTCCATGATTGTCTCCTGCCCCACCTGGGGTAGTGAGACCCATTCTGAAAATGGCAGTGCTGGCAGAGAGGATGTGGGGTCTTTTGAGGTGTAG
Organism: Paguma larvata; assembly: GCA_030068075.1. Taxonomy (NCBI): domain Eukaryota; kingdom Metazoa; phylum Chordata; class Mammalia; order Carnivora; family Viverridae; genus Paguma; species Paguma larvata. The sequence continues at coordinate 3,783,282 of CM057844.1, read as the reverse complement.
ATGAGTGGAGAGCCATAGATGGACACAGGAAGCCAGGGCACTTTGGGAGAGACCTGAGTGGAAGAGGGAGGGGAAACTGGGGAGCGGGGCAAGACTTTTCAGCTTATGAATCCAAGGAATATTGGGGTTGTGGCAGCAAACCCAAATCAAAGTGAGGTACATTGTTTGCTAATCAGGCTCCCACGTGATCCTATATGACACATCAGTGCAGATTTCACCACAACTGTTGGAGAAAAAGTACCCCCCTCAACTTTTGTCCTTTTAGTGCTAAAAATAAAAACCAAAGAGTTCGTGGGTGGAATTTCAGACTGAAGTACCAGGGATGTGTTGGTCCTTAATGTGTAGATCCTGTTTGCTGCAAGAATAATTTCATTCTGGCATGTTTCAATTTTCATCACAAAACACACCCCAGGATGTTTAATACTTTATTTATAGTAGTGATAACTGTTAGTTTATAACCTTAGAGGGTGATTTCTTTCCAAAACCGAGAAATGAATATTGAGAGTTTACTTAGACACTGTCACAGAAATAATGGAAACATGATTTTTATTAAACTTTAGATGGAAAAAAAATTAAGCTTTTCTTTTTTTTTTTTTTTTCAGTCTCAGACCAGTTGAGGTCAAACTCACCATCTGAAGTTAGTTTGTGTGTTTTTTTCTTTCTTTTTCATTTTTTATAAAAAAAAGATCTCCTCATTTAAAAAATGTGTGGGTCATTAGACCCCACTCAATAAAATTGGCTTTATTGATTTGAAAGAATAGCATATGAAGAAGCAGGAGCTGTGTGATGTACATATCTCCCGGCCTTCTGCGGGTTGTTTTTGCAAATAAAATCTCTGGATGAACTGGACAATCTTGAGGCAACTCTCCCTTAGAAGTGGTCTGCCTCAACAGTGTACCCTATCCCTACAGTGTTTTCTAAAGTTGTCAGCCGTGAGGTCTTATTACAGGAAAGATGGAATGACAGTTACTGGAATTCTTTCCCCTATAAATCATACTTTGCCATGGACGTTTCTGTGTTCATTAGAGGAGTACGAGGCAGTGGTTGAAGTGTGTTCATGGAGGTTTTTTATGGGCTTCTTGATGAACTAGAGCCAAAGGGTTTGCACGCTGGCAAGCAAGCCAAGGCCCTCTTTCTAGATATTGAGCTTCCACTTTGTTGTCTTAGAAACTCACAGTAAAATCAAAGAGTTAATAATAATTTATAGACTCTGCCTTGCTTTCCCACGTCACCTCTAGTCAGCGACCTCAGGAAGGGCATGGGGGTGACGTACAATATTTCAAAGTTGGCCGTGCAGTTATGGTCTAATTTACAAGCCATTTAAAATCTGAACTCAGCATTTCGTATTCCTTTTGTGCCTTGTGGAGAGGCTCTTCAGCCTTCTAAGTCATCAGAGAGACTTTCAGATACACAACATTCAGAACAGAGACTCCAAGTCCATGTTTAAAGCTGTTAAGTGCCCGAAGTACTGACACAAATTCATTCTTATAATAAACAGTGTGTTAAATGGACATATGGAGAGGTTTTCTCGCCAGCAAAGTTAAGGAGATGGCTAGAAGATTGAGAGAGGATGGATGTGCCCCTTTGGAAGCTGGCACTAAAATAGATATTTTTAACTTTTCGGAAAGCTGATGTCATCAGGCAGCAACTGGTCTCAGAGCTGAGGCCACCCATTCTGCCGTTGGCAGCCATGTTGATGTGCCCTTGGCCCCATGCCACTCTCCCCTACCTGGCATCCTTAGTTTTTCTAGACTCCTGGGTAAGTTAGAGGGGAATGACATCAGGCACCCAAACCTTTGGATGCTGATCTAAAAGCATAAACCAAAATCCAACACCCGAACTTTGCAAGTTCCCCTCTGAGGAAGAATCTTTTTTCAGCAACAGGACAAAGGGCTGCTCTGTCTTCGTCTGACTTTAGGGCTAAGCACAGAGGTGGGAAAACTTATCATCAGGGCTTCTGTTACTTTTCCTAACCCCTTCCTCTTACAAAAGAGATGCTCAGGGTTCTATAGTGATCAACCCTGGCTGCTATAATGGACACTAACATTGCTCAATTCTCAGTGTTAGCCCTGGTAGGCTTGGCCTCAATCAGTCTTTATAGTAGCTCTAGCAGTGATGGACAGATATTATCCCATTTTAGAGGTGAGGAAGTAGAGCCCCAGAGATGTTTACATCTGCCCAAGATCAAATAGCTGATGAGAAGCTGAGTCATAAGCTCAGAACTGCATTCACTTTGTAGCTGGAGTGGGCTATCACAATGGCATATGACTCCAGATGAATTTGTGCTATAGAGAGTTCTCTGTCCTTTGCTTTCCTAGCCATGTCATGTACTGTGCAGTGGTCAACAGTTTGGGCCCTGCAGTCAGATCACATAGTTTTAAGCTGCAACCTCCTCACTTTTGGAAGAACTTGGGTAACTTGTCCTCCATGGACTTTTGTTGCTGCATGTGAAAATCAGGGTAACAATAATACCTGCTCCTAAGGTTGTTGTTAATTATATGAGTTAAATGATGTCAAAAGCTGAGAGCAGTGCCTGGGTCCACAGTAAGAGCTTAATGAATGAGAACTATGACTGTTTTTATAACCCCACCATTAACCCTAGTGTGCTCCAGATGGGAGGGTAGATGGTGGTAAGAGCTGGGACTCCTCTCTACTTTGGTCAATCCCACAAGAGTCCAAGTCAAGCCATATAGCACATTACGGCCTCAGCATGTGTTACTTCTGCCAGGATTCCTCTGGACAAATCTAGTTACATGACCAATCCCACCATTGATGGATGGGTCACCAAGTCTTATGGCAGATGGAGGAATGAAGAATTGTAAACCATAACCCTGTCTACCACAGAAGGTACCATTTTCTCCAAGCTTCACCAAAGCACTCTGCAAAAGAACTATAAGGGAGACATCATCCATCCTGATTTGGGGATAATTTTCCCTGTGAGAAATATGAGGCTCAGGGTACATGCCATGGTCCCCAATATGGTAGACTATGGGCCAGTCTTTGAATTAATTTTTGCTATTACCAGTTGTTATGGCAAGTTGCACATTAAGGAGAAGCTGCATGTTGAGACTTGAATCTCTACAGCATTATGATTATGATTCACAAGCGGGTGTGCCCGGATCCTGCATCAGGCACATGAGCTATCTTATTTATTCCTCTCAAAGATGTATATATGGTTGGTAATTTTGTTATCTTGCCTATTTTATAGATGTTAAGACTGAGGCTTCTTGCTGTCATGTAGCAAATAGCCTTTGTGAAAGCCACATCCCACGGTGGTCCTTGCTTTCTTATGACATGAGGGAAACATGTTTTCTCCCCTTTTCCTTCACATGGGGATTTCCTTGCATTTAAAATCCCGTGATGATAGAGATGGTTTATTTAGAAGAGCTTTGGCCTCCTTGGAATAAAGTTCCTGCATAAATTTGAAGTGTTCTGGTGAGATGGTATCCTGGAGACGTATGTGTGAATAATAAAAATGTCAGCACCTGCTGCCAAGAACCACTGAATGAAAGGAAAGGAAAATACCATACATCAAAGACAGTTAGAGGTTTATTTAGATTTGAAGTCCCCTGGGCTAGGACCACACCTAGTACATTGTCACATCCAATAAATGTTGAAAAGCAATTGTCCAGCACATGATACACAGTTGTGGTGACATCCCAGACCGCCTCTACCATAGCAGACACATATGGTCCAGTCACATTGGAAATCCACTCTTTGCTTATGTGCTCTGTTTCCTGAGCTCTTCCTTATTACCATAAGGCTCTGTGAATGATGAACTAGGGCAGGGAGTTGCTTTCTAGATCAGAGAAAAGTCTCTGTGAGGAACAGCTAATGTGGGCTAAGGGGCTACATTAGTTAAGATTGAACTAGATGAGCCTGACATGTAAGTTTTCAGGGTGGGAATTAGTTCAGGCAGATATTCATCATGCCCAGCTTTTAGGTACCTTTAGTCTTTGTGGCATACCCTGCTCGTTCCCTGTTTACATATTCCAATGGCTTCTTACTGAAAGCACACAGGGCTCATTGTTTAAGGGCTTTCTTGAGCCACAGGAGTATACTTTGCTTGCCTGGGGTTGGTGCAGGCTGGCATTTGGGGGATGAAAAAAGCCCCAAGGACCAATTTACAACCCATCTCAGATAAGAATTGGTGGATCAAAGATGTAGCTCCTTATCCTTCAATGGAATGACACAGAATCATGTTCTATACTCTCTCCCAGGGATTCCATACCCTCTCCCAGAGGATGGAGCCCAAGTTGCCCACAGAAGTAGTCTGCTTATTTACCATGTCCACCTATTGGCTTCCATCCCTCTCCTCTCTCTCTTCCCTAATCCCCCATTCCATCCAGTACTGCTTGAGATTATCTCCCAAAGAAAGCCTTTTGTCTCAAGGTCTGTTTCTCAGAGAACATAATTTAAGACAGTCTTTAAAAAGCTAGCATAAACCTTTCTCCCACAAGTTCTGTGAAAAAGGGTTACAAACCAGTGAAGTCATCCAATACTCTTTTGATTACCGGTGCCACAGAGGAGAGATAGGGAAGGCTACCTCCTCAAAGCAAGGTGAAGGATGGGAGCTTGGTGGGTCAAGCAGGAGGCACAGAGACCCTCAAAGGTCTAGGGGAATAGGCTGTTGACACATGGAAATAGGCACTGTGACACTCAGATTTATTTTCAGGAAAACTGTTCACCACAAATCCAAAGTTCCCCTAAACAATTCCTAAGAAAACCCTCCAGAAGTTTTGAGAATCTGGTGACCATATTTTCTGAATCAAAAATTGGGAACTGATCTGCTAAAGAATGTTTTGTTTATGATTTGTAAGTATATCTGCCCAGAGAAAGACAATAGAAGGAATATTGAGAATTGATCCTGCTCCAGAAATTCTGAGACTTGCGGTCACCATACTCAGGGGTCGTGTGCTTTAGTGTGTCTCAGCAGACTGTATGTGTTATCATGAGCGGGGGGAGGGGGGAGAGGGTGGGACGGATAAGATTAAAAGTGGAAACTAGAATATTCAAAATTATTGAGATTTTACCACAAAGCTTATTCATGACATTGATACAATAATTTTATTTTTTGAAATTTTACCATAAATGAAATAATTAAGTGCTTTTAGACATACAAATGTTTATAACACACACACAAAACCATAGATACTTTATTTTTAGGGAGATGGAAATGAGATTCTCTGAGTAACTGATAGGGAATAGACTATGAAAAGTTCATTCACTAATTTAACTCATATTTATTTATGACTTATGGATATTCACTGTGCAAGCCCTGGAGGCATCCTGATAAATAAAACAGGCAAATTCTTCGCCCTCATTAGATTTCAGTGAAGGAGACAGGCGCCACAGACAAATAAGTGAAGATATAATTACAAATTGCAAAGGAGTTGAAAAGCATGCAATAAGGATCTCTAAAATATTTTTTTAAACAGAGATCTAGAGGTCCCTGAGGACACATCTGAGATGAAACAGTATATTAATGGTAAGACTGATGCTTCAACCAATATTTCTTGACCTTTACAACAGGAGTGCACAGATAAGGTACCTAGCACATTGTCTGGCATGTATAAGGTCATCAGAATTGTTAACCCCTTCCTCTCCATTCCTAGTTTATGAGTTGTCAATATATAAGGCACTTAGAAAAGTGTCCGGCATATGGTAAGTACTCAAAGTGTTAGTTCCTACTGCTATTATTATTACTACATTATTCAGCTCTCATTAGGATACAGAAAGTGTGTCAGCCATGGAGGGGCACCACTGAATTCTTTGTTGGAAGGAATCTGCTCTTAGAAGCAGCTGATTGGAGTCCCAGCTGCCACACCTTCAGATCCACTGTCACATATATGCTGAGGCTGTGCTTTCCCCACACTGGTCCCAACCAATAATGAATACAACAGTGCTGCTAGAGCCAGCTCATTCTTGCCAACGTGGGTCTCTGTACTGGTAACGTCTGCTTGAGGACTCCCAGTTACCCCAGCTAAGACTTTCTCAGAATTGCAATCTGAAGCTTTCACTTCCCACCTCCCCAGTCCCTTTCTCCCTGACTACATAGCATCTAATCTCATAAGAAATTCTCCAATGATCTCCCATGTCCAATCACATATTCATTCTTACAGGACCCAAACTACACAGAACAAGAAAGCACTGTGAGCCCATGAAACACAATTCAGTTTAACACAGGTCTATCTTGAATGACACTAAAAACAGCTTAGTTTCTCAAAGTCTCAAAAGCACCTTATTATGCAGGATCTTGTTTCCTCAGTGGAACTGGTAACACAAAAAATGGAGCACCATACAAGATAGCCTCTAAACAGAAGAATCCTCTCTAATAGGAATCTGAGGTCACTTTTTTTAGATAACTGCCCACTCACTGAAGCTCAATCAGAAATTTCTACTTACAACTACTACATTGCATCCAGCCTCTCTCTACCTTTTATGTCTTGATGAAATACCAACCTGGTTATTTCTGTGCCTTGTCAAGAGGGTTGAAGATGAAGCAGGAGGTAAGCAACTGGTTCTTCTAGCACAGGAATGGGGTAAGAGAATCATTTTTGTATTGTGTAGACTTTACAGATTGTTGCATGGCTCACCATGTATTTATTTTATGGACCCTGATAATTATTATATTCACATTTCCAATATAAACTTGCTTCGGCAGCAAGGTGGCTGGGAGGCACAGTCAGTTAAGAGTCCGACTCTTGATCTTAGTTCAGGTTGTGATTTCACAGTTTCGGGTTTGAGCCCTGTATCGGGCACTGTGCTGATGGTACAGAGCCTACTTGGAATTCTGTCTCTCTTTTTTTTATCTCCGCCCCTCCCCTGCTTGTGTGTGGGCTCACACACTCTCTTAAAAAATAAAAGATAAAAATAAACTTGTTTCTATCCACTGAGTGGTCATATAGTGGCCATTTTAACTCTTTCTTGGGGTCATAAATGCCCCATTATTTCCTAAACAGTGTCTCTCTATCTACAGTTCTCAAACATTGGTGTTTCAGTTGCTTTTCATACTTGCCAACACTTACTATGGTCTTTATCAGTTAGTCATTGAAACAATCTTGGTTGATATCCATTGCTATCATGTTACAGTTTTAATTAATTAATTAACTAATTAATCAATCAATTTATTGTCAAATTGGTTTCCATACAGCACCCAGTGCTCATCGCAACAAGTGCCCTCCTCAGTGCCTGTCACCCTCTCTCCCCCCTCCCACATCCCCCCTCAACCCTCCAGTTTGTTCTTAGTATTTAAGAGTTTCTTATATTTTTGTCTCCCTCCCTCTCTGTGGCTTTTTTCCCCCCTCTTCCCCTCCCCCATGGTTTTCTGCTAATCTCTCAAAATCCACCTATGCACGAGAACATATGGCATTTATCTTTCTCTGACTGACTTATTTCATTAAGCATAATACCCTCCTGTTCCATCCATGTTGCTACACATGGCCAGTTTTCATTCTTTCTCATTGACAAGTAGTGTTCCATTGTATATATTGTATGTATATACACACACATTGTATATATATATACACACACACCACATCTTCTTTATCCATTCTTCAGTTGATGGACGCTTAGTCTCTTTCCATGATTTGACTATTGTCAAAAGTGCTGCTATAAACATCAGGGTACGGGTGCCCCTATGCATCAGCACTCCTGTATCTCTTGGGTAAATTCCTGGCAGTGCTATTGCTGGGTCACAGAGTAGCTCTATTTCCATTTTTTTGAGGAACCTCCACACAGTTCTCCAGAGTGGCTGCACTAGTTTGCATTCCCACCAACAGTGTAAGAGGGTGCCTGTATCTCCCCATCCTCGCTAGCATCTATAATTTCCTGATTTGTTCATTTTAGCCACTCTGACTGGTGTGAGGTGGTATCTCAGTGTGGTTTTGATTTGTCTTTCCCTGATGATGAGTGACTTTGAGCATCGTTTCATCTGTCTGTTGGCCATCTGGATGTCTTCTGTGGAGAGGTATCTATTCATATCTTCTGCCCATTTCTTCATTGGATTATTCATTTTTCAGCTGTGGAGTTTGGTAAGTTCTTTATAGATTTTAGATACTAGTCCTTTATCCGATATGTCATTGCAACTATCTTTTCCCATTCTGTCAGTTGCCTATTAGTTTTGTTGGTTGTTTCCTTTGCAGTGCAGAAGCTTTTTACCTTGATGAGACCCCAGTAGTTCATTTTTGCTTTTAATTCCCTTGCCTTTGGAGATGTGTTGAGTAAGAAATTGCTGCAGCTGAGGTCAAAGAGGCTTTTTCCTGCTTTCTCCTCTGGGATTTTAATGGTTTCCTGTTTCACATTCAGGCCCTTCATCCATTTAGAGTTTATTTTTGTGAGTGGAATAAGAAAGTAGTCTAGTTTCATTCTTCTGCATGTTGCTGTCCAATTCTCCCAGCACCATTTGGTAAAGAGGCTGTCTTTTTTCCATTGGATACTCCTTCCTGGTTTGTCAAAGATTAGTTGGCCATATGCTTGTGGGTCCAATTCTGGGTTCTCTATTCTATTCCATTGGTCTATGTGTCTGTTTTTGTGCCAATATCATACTCTCTTGATGATTACAGCTTTGTAATAGAGGTTAAAGTCTGGGATTGTGATGCCTCCTGCCTTGGTTTTCTTCTTCAGTATTACTTTGGCTATTCGGGGTCTTTTGTGATTCCATACGAATTTTAGGATTGTTTGCTCTAGCTTTGAGACGAATGCCAGTGCAACTTTTATTCGGATTGCATTGAATGTGTAGATTGCTTTGGGTAGTATTGCCATTTTAATGATATTTTTTCTTCCAATCCATGAGCATGGGATATTTTTCCATTTCCTTGTTTCTTCCTCAATTTCTTTTGTAAATTTTTTATAGTTTTCAGAGTAGAGATATTTTACATCTATAGTTAGGTTTATTCCTAGGTATTTAATGGTTTTTGGTGCAATTGTGAATGGGATTAGATCCTTTACTTCTCTTTCTGTTGCTCTTTTCTGTTGCTTCATTGTTGGTATATAGAAATGCCACTGATTTCTGTACATTGATTTTGTATCTTGCAACTTTGCTGAATTCATGGATCAGTACTAGCAAGGTTTTGGTGAATTCTGTTGGGTTTTCCATGTAAAGTATCATGTCGTCTGTAAAAAGTGAAAGTTGGACTTCATCCTTGCCAATCCTGATGCCTTTTATTTTGTTTTGTTGTCTTATTGCTGGTGCTAGGACCTCCAACACTATGTTAAATAGCAGTGGTAAGAGTGGACATCCTTGTTGTGTTTCTGATCTCAGGGAGAAGGCTCTCAGTTCTT